>CM050508.1:21932500-23132500 GCA_027563665.1 Antrozous pallidus | reverse complement strand
CCTGTTTACACGGGCTCAGATAATAGAAAGCTATCTGGGTCTTCTGCTGAAAGCAGTGGGGACTAGTGTGTGTGTGTGTGTGGGGGGGGTTGTTTGCTTACTCTGTTTTCCTTCTGCCCCTGCAGACATTGCTGTGGAATTGCTCCAGAAGGCAGCCCCCAGCCCTATTCGCCGACTCCAGAAGAAATATGTAGCCCATGTGTCCCGGTGAGCCTGGAATTGAGGGGGACAGGATGAAAGAAGGGAATGATTATCTCTAAAAAGCTGTAAAGACACAGGGATGGGCCTCATGAGTTACAAGAGCTGAAAAGCCCTTGGGTTTAATTACTGATTCTTTCCACCCCCCAGGGAGGCATGCATCTCCCCGTGTGCTATGATGCTAGCTCTGGTGTACATTGAACGGCTCCGGCACCGAAACCCGGACTACCTACAGCATGTGTCCTCCTCTGACTTGTTCCTGATCTCCATGGTAGGACAGCCCCTCCCTTTCATCTTCCTGGTGAGCTAGGAGCCCAATGTGAGCTCTGTTGACACCACCTCTGGTCCCTCTGCAGATGGTGGCCAGTAAATACCTCTATGATGAAGGGGAGGAGGAGGAGGTCTTCAATGATGAATGGGGAGCTGCAGGGGGCGTAGCTGTGCCCACTCTCAATGCCTTGGAGAGGGGCTTCCTGAGAGCCATGGTGAGTAGCTATTCTCTCGCTCTGTTTCTCTAGCCCATCTTTACGTTCCTTTCACCCTTTGTCTTTTCCTGTCAGCCTTCTGTTTCTTAATTTCTCTTTCTGCCTATCCTCCTTGTTAATATTTTCTCTTCCTAGCCTTCTAGACTAACTATAGCCTTTGAAGGTGCCTGGTGTGGTGAGGCCAGGAATGGAGCAATCCCTGCTCCCCCAGCTGGGGGCTGCCTTCTGGAACAATTCCATAGCAATGTCTTTGAGTCAAGAGTTTATCCTACTGGGTGATGATTATTTGCTTCCAGACTTTCCCTACTCCTAGCTTCATGGACCATTAGCAGGATTATTTTCTTCCTGTGCCATTAACAGAGGGTGTTATGAATACAGTTATGTGATGATTAAATTAGTTTAGTACGTAAAAGCTCTTGGAACAGTATTTGGCACGTAGTAAGTGTCAGGTATTATGCATAGTGGCAGTTGTAGTGGCTGTCGCCATTCCTGTTATTAAATGATTGTGCCTCGTGTCTGAGCCTGGTTTGGTGCCCTTCTTTTCATACCCACAGGATTGGCGTCTCTACACTGACCCTCGGGAGATATTTGAGGTGCTAAGCTGGTTAGAGAGCTGGTAAGTTCTAGGAGTTGAGGGGCTTAAGGGCCGAGGCCTAAGCCATAAGAGCTAGATAGAGATAAGGGTCTGTGTAATGGGGTGGCGGTAAGGGGGGCGAGGGGAGAAGACAGGGAAGAGAATTGCCCAAGAAATTGGTTCCCAAACCTGCCTGCCCTCTTTGTAATCAGTCACCTTTGGGAGAAGGGGAGAAGCTTATAAAAAACACAGATCTTGGTCTCTCTCTTGGTTTCTGGGATCAACAGGCAACCTGGGAATCTGTACTTTTAACATGTTCCCTAGTGTTCCCTGGTGGGTCCCTGGGAGAATTAAGGTGTCATTGGGCCAGCTGCAAATGCTCTGTCTTTTCTCCCCTCCCAACAGTGTGGCTGAGCATCAGGGACGACGACGGGGCTGGTACACCTATACAGACCTGTGTGTGCTGCTGGAGCAGCCAGCCTGGCAGCTGGCCCTGGGCTCCCTCTGCCATCAGCTGGCAAAGGTCAGAAGGGGTCAGGAAGGATAGGAGGCTTGAGTGGGTTGGTGTGTGGGTGGGATGATATAAAGCAAATACTAAAAAGCTTAGGAGATAGGGTTTTGGAGAAGATGTTGACAGAAAGCTCTAGCTTGAACTTCTAGAGACTGGGGTGGATGTGTTACGAACTATCAGAAGCAGGTTTCAGGGGGAGGGTAATTGATACTGACCTTTCTTATCTTCTCTCCTGCAGCTGTCCTGCCTGTTGGCTATAGCATATGTGAGCAGTGTGGCCCTGGCTGTGGCATCAGTGGCTGTGATACACCAGTCTTTGGGACTGTCCTGCAGCCTGCCACCTGGCCCCCCGGACCTTGGACAGGCTTCCAAGTGCCTCTTGGAACCTTGCATACCTTCTCCTGTGCCACCGTGCCTGCCATCTCCTGCTAATGTCTCCAGCTTCCTGGAAGGCGACGCAGGGCTGCGTTCACTCTGGGGCAGTCTTCTGGCCTCACTGACACCCCCACCATTGCCTCCCCCAGACCCTCCCGCCCCTCCCACTCTTCTCCATCACTGTTCCTTTTGCCAGAAGCTCCAGAAAGACTCACCAACCTGCCATGCCTGCCACCATCCCAACCATACGGGGCCGCCAAGCCCCTGGTACCATTCCCATGGCCTGGCTCCACCCTGGCCCTGGAGCCCAATGCCTACTCTGCTCCCACAGCCCCAGCAGTGCTCCATTTTCAGCATCATGGAGCTGGCCCGCCTCAAGTCTTTCATTTTCCCAGGCTAGCTAGGGTTCTGAGGAATGCATGAAGAGGACTTGGGAGTCCCCTGAGAACCTGAGGAGCAATGCTTGATTTAGATCCTCTCTACCTCTCTGGGTCCTTGGCTGGTCCCTTGTTATTCTGGGTGAGGAAACTTAAGGGGTTATGGGGCTAAAGGACCAAAGGTCTCTTGCTCTCCTAGACCTCAGTAGCTGGCTGCTTGGCCAGGGCAGTGATGGTGCCAGGGAAAGCTTCAACTCAATGACCAGGGGCCCGGCACAGGTGTATAGAGGAGAAGCCCTTGTCTCTTCACCTCCTCTAGGCTCTGTTAGACTTTAGCTGTTTAGTTCCCTGGGATGGAAGGGAAAAGGTGGGAAATAGGAAAAGGGAGAGGGAGGAAGGAAATATTGACCAGGTCTGTGTGATGTCTCTGAGGCAAGAGAGCCAGGGATTGATAGGGCCAAGGTGGGAGCTCTGAGGGAGGGCAGGGTGAGGGGGTGGGGAGCCCAATCCACACCTGCCTCTGGGATGTAGTCTAAAGGAGCCTGGGACTGCTGGGACCTTCGACCTTACCCTTTTGTCTTCCAACCTTATCTCTTTAGTACCCTCCTCCTGGGCTTCCCCCTCTTCTGGTTCCTCTCAAGGTGTTCTCTTTGCAGGCCTCTCTGGCTGCCGCTTTGTATCTGGGTTTTTCACGCTTTTGTAGAACTGAGGTTTCAATAAACAGTTTCAGTTGCATGGCCTGGACTCTTTCTTCTCTGGCAGCCCTCGGAAGGGCTGACTTCCCATATCTGCCTTCTAAGCCTCCCTATTTCCCAGTCCCATTGCGACTCATTCTCTCTGAGCCCCATTTCAGAACTTCCTCTTTGATGTCCCAGGCTTCCATTCCAAACTTCCCTTCATCCCTGCTCCCAGCACCCTGGGGGTCACTAGCGCTGCCCAACTTGTGTACCATGGGGCACGGATGGTGACTACCATGCCTGGGGTTGGCCATGGCTGTTGAAAGTTCTGGGTGAGTTCTCTGCCGCACGTGAAGTTGCGCGGAGGCAGAGGCAGAGGCTTGGGTGCGTTTAAGATTCGGCTCTACCCATAACCCACTGCCATGGCTGAGGAAGGCATTGCTGCTGGGGGTGTAATGGACGCTAATAATGCTTTGCAAGAGGTGCTGAAGACCTCCCTCATCCACGACGGCCTCGCCCGCGGCATTCGCGGAGCCGCCAAAGCCTCAGACAAGCGCCAAGCCCACCTTTGTGTACTTGCATCCAACTGTGATGAGCCTCAGTACCTCAAGTTGGTGGAGGCTCTTCGTGCTGAACACCAAATCAACCTCATAAAGGTTAACGACAACAAGACACTAGGGGAATGGGTAGGCCTCTGTAAAATCGACAGAGAGGGAAAACCCCGTAAAGTGGTTGGCTGCAGTTGTGTGGTGGTTAAGGACTATGGCAAAGGGTCTCGGGCAAAGGATGTTATCGAGGAGTACTTCAAATGCAAGAAATGAACAAATAAACTTGGCTTTTGTTTATAAAGAAAAAAAAAGTAAGTAAGTTCTGGGTGAGCACCACCCTTGTAGTTTCTAAATCACAACTTGAGAAAGCCCAAGCCTTGTATCCAGCAAAGCCCTATCAGCTTCTTGAGGGCAAGACCCAAGGACACCTATGAATCCTGACTTCCAATCAGTCTGTCATGTGGTGGTAGTTGGTGTTAAGAGCAGTTCCAAGCTGGGTTATCACTGGAAGAAGGAAGACCTTTCTGGGCAGCTGGACTGCAGGTATTTGGGACTGCTTACGATGACTCATAGCAGGGGTGTACTGCCTACCTCCTGGGGGGCATTTTGAAAATGTATGAGGCATATATATATATGATTTTAGAGAGGAAGGGGGAGAGAGAGAAACATCAATTATGAGAATCATTGATTGGCTGCCTTCTGCACGCCCCTACTGGGGATCGAGCCCACAACCCAGGCATGACCCTTCAGCCTGCAGACTGCAGGCTGAAGCTCCATCCATTGAGCCAAACCAGCCAGGGCTAATGAGGCATTTTTTGATGCAAAAATTTGAAGGTATGCTACTGGCATTTAGTTGGCCTAGGCAGAATGCTAGACACATGAGATGCTCAGGACCCCACTTATTAGGAAGAATTCCCAAGATGTCTTTGGAGTGACTGGATGCACATCCTGCATAGGAAAACCCTGTTTATATTGGACCCTAGAACTATCTAATTTCACATGTAAACACAAAGTCCTTTTTGCATATTTTGAAAAAGTTTCCATTTTCCAGGAATGCACCTCCTTGCAAATTAAAACTTAGTTTGCTTTAGCACTTTACCATGAACCTGTTCACTACTTTGGAGCATCAAGTCACCAGTGACAGCGCTGCCTGTTGTCCATGAGTCAATAGGACCAGTATCGACATCATGACTACTGCACTCACAGTGATTCATATGGTCACTTCACACCTTCTCTTTTAGTTGGCCCCAAACTTTCACATAATGAAATACCTTTTGTCATAAATTATTTTTATTTCTCCTTTATATTACAGTGAGGACATTATATAGATTGTTATATATGTCATTCATTACCCATCCATTACCTTTTAAGGTAGTCCAAGGGCTTTGACTCTGAAAGGGTAGAGGACTGTAGTGTAATGATGGTTCTAAATTGCATTGGAGAGGAGGGAATAGAGTCTAAAATCTTCCCAGGTTATTTTCTAGGTCACACCTTTCTTATCCTGCTTTACAGAGACTGGGACAAGGGATCTGGATGGAGATTCTTGGGGGAAGGGTCTAGAACATGACTCCCAGTTAATGGGTGATGGAATTTGTGCAAGAACTGGGCAAAGGTGAAAGTGCTGTGTCTCTCCCAAATTTCTCATTCCTTCGTTCTGCTTCATTGGCACTCCAACCACCTCCCCACTCCAGGCAGCCAAACTCTGACTTCATCCAAACTCTGACCTCTTACTCTACTTAATTCTGGCTCAGGGCAGTCAACACAAGACGAAAGGCAGGACAGCATGAGCCGATCACACCCCCAAACCATCCAACTCAGATCTGTGGGCTCCCAGCAAACCCGGGCTCCCCTGTCTCCACAGCTTGCTGTCCAAAATCCCTCCTCCCACTCTTGGGCCTCTCTCAGTGGGCCTCCTCCCTGGGGCCTCGGCTGTCTTCTGGCTTTGCAGGTAGGAGGCAGATGTGCAGGAGTTGGTGCTGGCTGAAGGGGGTGTTTGGGGAATAGATGTGGCATTTAGAAATTCTCTAAAAATAGGTATTTCTGCGCCTAATTCTGAAGATCACCCCTTTCCATACCTCCACTTGCAGCATATTTTGGTCCTGGCTTCTCTTCTCTGTGCCTCGCACCTGCTTCTGCTTCGAAGTCTCCCCCCAGGAGGACTCTCTTACTCCCCTGCCCACCTCCTGGCCTCCAACCTCTTTGCATGTGGTGTGTCTACCATCCTGCAAACTTGGATAGGCAGCAGGTAAGGGGGGCTCCCTAGAGGGAGAGGGCAGGTCCCGGGGGTGGCTAGGAGAACCTTGGGAAGTCCTTTTGGATGCAACCTGTTTCCAGACCTGCTGGGGCTGCTGTTCCTACAGGCTGCCTCTAGTCCAGGCTCCATCCTTTGAGTTCCTTGTCCCTGCTCTGGTGTTGACCAACCAGAAGCCACCTCTGGCCATCCAGACACCCGGAAACTGTGAGCACCAAACAAGAGTGAGGGTGGGGTCGGGTGCTAATCTGAGCATACAGGTGTAGGTAGGTACAGAATTGAGAAAAGGCACCTTGAGGGTCTTGAAGCTGTGCCAGGAATCAGCTAGGACTGCACTGCCATGGGTCCCCACCCCATTTATCTCCTCTCCATGCTTCCAACTTTCCAGCCTCCCACCAGCTGCACGTGTGTGAGGGGCCTGGCTGCCATAGCCTGGAGCTCTGGAATACTTCTCTCCAAGAGGTAGTGCCTAAGGCTGGGGAGGCTCTGATTTCCACTGTGCAGGGAGTGAGCCACTTTGGGAGAAGAGGGTGGGGGTCCTCGGGGAAGAGACCCACCCTGGAATTAGGAAGTCCAGCCAAGGTCAACTAGGTCAAGCAGAATGTTTTCTCTGTCCTCTACTCCACTAGGTGTCTGGGGCAGTGGTGGTGTCTGGGCTGCTGCAGGGCACGCTGGGACTATTGGGGGCTCCTGGCCACTTGTTCCTTCACTGCGGACCCCTGGTTCTGGCCCCCTGCCTGGTTGTGGCTGGGCTCTCTGCCCACAGGGAGGTGGCCCTGTTCTGCTCCAGTCACTGGGGGCTGGCCTTGCTGTACGTAAGTCCTGAGAGGCGTGGGGTGGTGACCAGCGGGGTGTGCAGGACAGGACGGGGAGTTGCTGGCCCTACCAGATTGAACAGCTGTCTGAGCAGGGACAACTTTGTGGGTTCACTGGGTCTCCTTAACTTTCACACAGTCTTCCGTCCTTCCCCGTCCATGGGGGCTTTCTTCTCTTTTGTGGCATTCTGCCACTTCCGTCCCCATTGCCTGCCTCAGGATGCCTGCTTCCTGCTGCTCCTCAAGTTCCTTCTCTCTCCTAGGTTTATCCTGCTCATGGTGGTCTGTTCTCAGCACCTGGGCTCCTGCCAGTTATCTCCACGCCCCTGGAGGCCAGCTTCAGCCTCTTCAACTTGCACTCGCATCCCTGCCTTCCGGCTCCTCTCGGTATGTGGGGGTCTGGGCAGGGGCAGTCAAGATTAGAAGGGCCAGCATGGAACACTTGCTCGACCCACTCCCTACTATCTGGTCTCTGTTACTCCTGTAAGGCTGGTCCAGAAGGGCCTTGGGGGAAGGGGGGGAGGGAGGTCCTTCCCATCTCAGTCTTGTCCCTCAGGTGCTGGTCCCAGTGGCCTGTGTGTGGATCATCTCTGCCCTTCTGAGTCTCAGCGTCATCCCCCTGGAGCTGTCTGCCCCCACTGAGACACCGTGGTTTTGGCTGCCTCACCCACGTACGTTTTCTCCTAGTCCTCCATCCTCTTGCTGAAATGAAGGTGTCTCTTTCTTTCAACTCAAGATTTAACGAACTTAATTTCTGAGTTAAATCCTGCGTTTTCTCAAAACACACAGAGGGGAGAGAAATTGCCATTCTCAGGGACAATGCCAGCCCCTCACCCCAGATGTTTCATTTAGTGTTGAGATGTCTGCAATCCCCAGCACTCTCTACTGATACTCCTTACCCAATTTACACATTTACGTTACCTACCCCACAGGCATTTGAGTTAGTGTCCTGTGTATAAAGATTGCTTTTGAGGCATTGTATCTGAAATCTGCTCATCCATCCATTTACTAGGACTTGATAGGGTACATAGCGATCAATATGACATGCATAGTACCTGTTCTCATGAAACTTATAATCTATTGGGCACTATTGATCCTAATTAAGTAGGCATCCAAGTAATGCAAAATTTCATGCGGCAAGTGTAACATTGGGGAGTACATTGTGTGCTAAAAGCTTATAATGGGGAGGCTGACTTTATCAGAGAGTCAGGAAAGGTATTCTTGAGGAAGTGATCATTGAGCTGAGATATGAGAGATGAGTAGGAACTAACTGGGTGAAGGAAGACAGAAGAGCATTCCAGGTGGAGAGAACAGCATATGCCAAAGCCCTGCCGTAGCCAGCAGCACAGCTAATATAAGGATCTTAAACAAGGACAGTGTATCTGGAGGGAGGGAAGTCAGGCAGAGTGTGGTGGGAATTGAGGCTAAAGGGACAGAGGTAAGGGCAGACCAAAGAGGACCTGTAGACCATGGTAAAAGGATGTCTTTTTTTCTAAGAGTTTGATGATTTTGTCCTAAGACATCTTCAAAGGCAATGAATGGAGCCTCTAGGATTCTTGTATCACAGTCCTTTGGAGATAAGGGGAGGCTCCAGATTTGAGTATGGCCCTAAAGTGATTCTTTCTCTCTCTTCAGCTGAGTGGGTCTGGCCCTTGCTGACACCCCGGGCTCTGGCTGCAGGCATCTCCATGGCCTTGACAACCTCCATCAGCTCCCTGAGCTGCTATGCCTTGTGTGGCTGGCTGCTGCATCTGCCTTCTCCACCTCCACATGCCTGCAGTCGAGGGCTGAGCCTGGAGGGCTTGGGAAGTGTGCTGGCTGGGCTGCTGGGGAGCCCGATAGGCACTGCATCCAGTTTCCCCAATGTGGGCACAGTTAGTCTTATCCAGGTATGTGGATGGGATGGGGTGGGGCTGTGCTGGAGGTGCAAGAGAGGGGAAGGGAGCTCACACTGACTGACTGACAACTGTGTGCTGTACCCTGTTAGGCACTTCACATCAGTGTTCTCATTTAGGGAGATGTCTAGAAGTGGTAAGGGGCTAAGAGTGTAAGGAAGACACCAAATCAATATTGAAATTCTATGCCTCAGGCACTGTATCAGGGCTGGGGCTCCAGTGAAGAATGTGTCAGATAAATTCCTTGCATCTTAGGGTCTTCAGAAAGGGAGAGGCAGACAATATGAGAAACTCACATACACCCCCCCACCCCCCAAAAAAAAACAACAAAAAAAACACCAAACAAACCAGAAATAAGGTAATTTCCAGAAAACAAAGCAGGTAGTGGGATAGTGGTTGAGTAGAGGAGGCCCCTTAGGCCCCTTTAGGTAGAGTGCTTGGGGATGCTCTGTGGAAGGGTAACATTTGAGTTGAGAAGAGGTGCGAAGAGGCCACCAGGCAAACACTTTGAATAGTCAAAGAGGTAGCTGTGTTTTCTAATGTATCTTCTTCATGTAGGCCGGATCTCAGCGAGTGGCCTACTTGGTGGGGCTGCTCTGTGTGGGGCTTGGGCTCTCCCCGAAGCTGGCCCACCTCCTCACCACCATCCCGCTGCCTGTTCTTGGTGAGTGAATGTGTCAGCAGAACTGGTATTGACCTAGTATCCCCCCTAGTATCTCTTTAGTATTGACCTAGTGGCCCAACTGTTGCTGTGGCTGGCACCCTTTTTTTCTGAATAGTCTTGCTGATACATGGACATGTATGATAGCTGCCTTCATTTTCTCAGCCCAACAGAAGCCTTTGATTTGGCCTCTGGCAGAATCAGAAACCAGCCTTTTGGTCATCTCTCTCCATCACTATCTGCCCCACCCTGCAATACTCCCTGCTATGCCAGCCCTCTCTCCACTCCTTTGGTGACTTTCCTCTGAGACAGGTGGAGTGCTGGGCGTGACCCAGGCTGTGGTTCTGTCTACTGGATTCTCCAAATTCCACCTGACTGACATTGACTCTGGGCGGAATGTTTTCATTGTTGGCTTCACCATCTTCATGGCCCTGCTGCTGCCAAGATGGCTTCGGGAAGCTCCGGTCCTACTAAGCACAGGTGGGAGGGGTGGGGGAAGAGTTGCTCAGTATTGGGAAGCCAGGGCTTGAGGCTTGAGGCTCTCTGAATTGCAAGCCCTACACCCTTTTCTGGTCTTTTGTGTAAATAGTTCATCCACTTGTTTAGCAAATATTTATTGAGCACCGTGCAAGTTCCTTGGGATACAAAGTTACCTCCAGATATTACAGTCTAGTAAAAGAAATTAGATGGGTAGGCACATAACAGGAAAGGTTCAGATAAAGAACTGTGCTTAGTGGTGAAGAGATGGATGACTTATGATTTGAGATGATCCAGGTAAGTTTTATGGAGAAAGTAACATTGAGCTGGTCTTGAAGGATGCTAAGATTTAAGCACCTTTGGTGAGAAGGCCATTCCTGGCGAAGGAATCATCATAAAGACAGAAGTAGGAAGTCATAGGGGATGTCCTGAGGGCAGAAATAGCTTAGTTTGTTAGCTCAGCTTAGCAAGCCCCAGGGGTTCTCAATTGAGAATGATTTGGACAATGTCTGAAGACATTTTTGGCTGTTACAAACAGGGGATGGGGAACTGTTACAGGCATGTCGTGGGTAGAGGGATGCTGCTTAGTATCCTACAATGCACAAGCCAGATTAGTAGTACTGAGGTTGAAAAACTTAGAGCATGGAAGGTAAGTGGGAAATAAGGTTGGGGATTTTAATACAAAACTTTCTAGAGACAGCGAGCCTGGAACAACCAAAGCATATCTGGAGGGCATGTGGATGCTCAGAAGATAGGGTGTTGAGCAAGGATCCTGTGAGAAGGGTCAGGGTGGAGAAGGACAAAGGACAAAGGGGGTGTAACTACGATTCAGAAAGATCTGTCCTTAGTCCAAGACTTAGATTTAAGTCTGGAAGTTTGAGACTATTGGCCTTGCATCGTATCAGAGTTCCCCTCCTGCCTGGTCCCAATCCTGTAGGCTGGAACCCCTTGGATGTGTTACTTCGCTCGCTGCTCACAGAGCACATCTTCCTGGCGGGACTTTTGGGTTTCCTCCTAGAGAACACCATTCCTGGTAAGTTGAGGTCAGGCCCTAGACTGGGAATGGCCAGGAAGTCATCCCTTCCTGGGTTGGGCAATGGCCTGACCAACTTCTGTTTTGCAGGCACACGGCTTGAACGAGGCCTAGGTCAAAGGCTACCATCCCCTCTCACTGCCCAAGAGGCTTGGATGCCTCAGAACTCCAGGGAGAAGACTCCTAAAGAATATGACCTTCCTTTTTCCCTCCAAAACTTGTGTCCCTGCGTTCCCCCGCTGGCCTGTTGCCTCTGCCCACTGCCTGAAGACTCTGGGAATGAGGAAGGAGGGCCTGCTGAGCCAGGAGAGACAGCCGACTTACTGCCTGGTTTTGGGGAACAGTGCCCCCGGTCTAGCAGAGAAGAACTTAGGCCCCATTAATTCCAGGATTCATACTTCTGCTCTGGTTAGATTGCTCTATCTCCCAGCTTGCTGGAGAGTCAGCTCCCAGGTTCTACGTTCTCTTAGGGAGTATGTGTGTGTGTATGTAAAATGGGTCTACCTAGGGGTCTTGTTTCCCAATAGTTATGTTGCCTTTCCTTCTCTTAATTAGGTCCAACTGTTTCTTAGCAGGGGCCATGAATGAATAAATAAGATTTTGCCTGTAAACTATCTATACTTGAACTCTAGCATTCACTTAAGTATTTATTGAGCGCTTCCCATGTGCAAAGCCCTGGAACTACAGGTATGGATATGACAGGGTCCCTGCCCTCTCAAAACACTTGAGGTTTTGCCCTAGCTGGTTTGGCACGATGGATAGAGTGTTGGCCTGTGGACCAAAGGGTCCTGGGTTTAATACTGGTCAAAGGCACATGCCTGGGTTGCAGGCTCGTAGGAGGCAGCCAATTGGTGATTCTCTCTTATCACTGATGTTTCTTTCTCCCACTCTCTTCCTCTCTGAAATCAACACAAATATATTAAAAAAAAAAAACACTTATGGTTTTAAGACTTATGTAATTATTAACTAAAATCCAAAGCAGAAGGCTATCTGTATCGAAGATTAAAACAATGCTATGGGAGGAAAAAGGAAGAAGCAATGAATTCTGACTTGGGATAACGGGAAAGGCTTTATTGAAAGAAGCAGCACTGAAACTGGCCTTAGCAAGAGGAAGATTTGGGGTTGTGGAAAATGCACCAGAAGAATTTTTCAGCTCAGGTATCCAGCTCTAGGAAAAACATAACTTGTACGGAGTACAAGCTGATTTGAGGGATTTCCAGCTTCTCGGTGGTGATGAAGCCTAATCATGGCAATTGTAGGGGAGGCAGGGGAAGTTACATTTATTGACAAGTCCAATACAGGACTCCTCCCCTGCACCTCACACGGCATTAAAAAACTAACAAGCAAAAAAAAAAAAAAAAAAAAAGATGAATCATTGATTGGCTGCCACCTGCACACCCCTTAATGGGGATCGAGTCTGCAACCCGGGCATGTGCCCTGACCAGAATCCTCTGATGTCCTCTTGGTGCATAGGTGGACACTCTACCAACTGGGCGGACTCACCCCGACCTTCTTTTTCCACTGGGCCCGCCCCACTCCTCCTCCACCTCTACCAGCCGGCCGCCCCGCCTCCAGCTGGCCAAGGTGGACCTCCAGGTCTGAGCGCTCCTTCCATCAGCTCCGAGGGCCCAGATGTCCCGCCCACGTCGGCCCCGGGCTCCGCCCTATGTCCCTAAGGCACCGCCTCCCCGTGGGGGTGGGGAATGGCTCTAGTCTAGGCCTTTCGGTTTGCGTGAGCGGCAGGCCTGCCGCGGGGAGGGTGGGAGCTGTTGCAGCCGCTCACGGTAGGTGGGGTCGTGCTCGAACCGGGGACCAGAGCCGAGCCGAGGGGCTCGAATCGGGGCTACTCCGACCCTGCGCGCTGCCGGGGCCACGGGCGCTTTGTCCCAGGAGGGACCCGCGCACGGCCCACGTTCCCGGTCCGACCTCCCGGGTGGGCGGGGCCTCGGGGCCGCGCGCGCACAGCCCGCCTCCCGGCCGCCGGGCGGGGTCGGGGAGGCAGCTCCTCGGCGGGCAGCTCGGTGCGACAAAGCAGCGGGTGGTTGGCTTTGTTAGCCCGTGAGGGGTCCCGAGCCGCGCCCCAGTGCAGCCGAAGCTGTAGAAATGCTAAGGCGGGCGACGGAGGCCCTTCGAGCGAGGTCGCCGGGCGCGGCTCCTGGGCTGGGGCTGCAGGCGCGGGAGCGAGGGTTCGCCCCTCCCACAGGAGCGGGGCGTGGCCCAGCCCCAGCGTCGCCGGGGCCTTGCTGCCCTCTGCTGGGTGGCGAGGGAATTGCGCCGAACTGCAGGCTAAGGGGCGGGGCTTGGTGCAGACCGGCCTTCCCCGTGACCTCACCTTGCTGTTGGCCCTGGGTGCACCCTCACTTCGTTCAAGAATAATAAACGGGTCTGCCTGGTGGCTCAGTGGTTGAGCTTGAACCTATGAACCAGGACAGTGGTCGGCAAACTGTGGCTGGCGAGCGCTTGCCGCCCTGTTGACTAGTGAGTTTGCCGACCACTGAACTAGGAGGTCAGGGTTGGATTCTATCAGGGCACATGTTGGGTTGCTACTGGATCTCCAGTTGGGAGGCATGCAGGAGACAGCTGATTAATGGTTCTTTATGGTCATTAATGTTTATCTCCCCCTCTCCCTTCCTCTATGAAATCAATAAAAATATATTAAAAATTAATAAGCGGGTAAGTCTGGTTAACGTGAGGGTTAAAGGTGATCTTGAAGAAAAGAAGAAAAAGGTGGGATAGAGAGCCTCAGACCCAACAGGACGCTGGGAAGGTGGGGGGAGACACTAAATATCTCAGATTTTTTTATGGGGCCTGTGGCCCTGGCCACACTTTAAACTCCTCCCCACCCCCCTACCGCCAAAGCAAAACAACTACACAAAAAGCTCCACAGTTTGATGTTCCTGAGCTTCTGGGCTTTCTGAAGTGACCGGCCAGGATAACCCAATTTGGGTGAAGCAGACAGTACACTCTAGGTAGTGCCACTAAGGGAGAGAAGGGTTTGGGGACTTCACTGTGTCTGCGACCTTTGTCAGTGAGTTCTGGTACAGTGAGGATTCGCTTAATCATTCCAAGATCCTTTCTTCCCGGGAGGAGCAGCCTGGTAGGAAATGTGACTGACGTACCATCAACAAACAAATTTTGAGGCTGCTGCAAATGAAAGTCACAACATTTCACTTGTGTACCCACTGTACACATTAAGTTATGTTACCAGGCTGTGTGTGAAAAACTAGGTTGTGGTTGAAGAATATGGGCTTTGACTGAGATGGAAATGACTGGAGCAAACCATGTTAACTTTGTTAATGAAACCCAAGGAATTTTCTTTATATTCTGAGGTGTCCCCCTTGCCACTTCACTTTGTGTTTATAGACTGAAATAATAAAGGAATTTATAACACTTCCTCCCTTTTCTAACCCACAAGAAAAATAAGACTTCTTGTCAAGGAGCCATAGTTACTGAATATCTACTAGGTTAAGGCTACAGATTGAGTTGTTGAAGTAGAAAGGTTGCTTTTCCGTGGTTCCAGGGTATGTGGTAGGGCATGGTGTCATTGGCGGCAGTGCCTTCAGGTGGGCATTCGGGGGGTGGGTGAGGTGGGTGTTCGTCAACTCTAGCTCTGTGATATACTCTGTTTTGTATTCATGATGTCTTAGTCTTTCAGGGTCTTCTTGAAATGGGACTTGGGCTTTCCTGTTTGTGCTGGATACAGTGTTTATTCGCGCTTTATTTGTGTGTCATTGATTCCTTTGAGAATTTGTCAATAGCTGTGGACTTCTTCTCCCCAGATGAGTATATGCATGTATGCACAAATTTTGCATGCAATTACAGAGGATTCATATACATAGATTCTAGATTAAGAATCTGTTTTAGGGAATATATATTATTTGACATATCATCTATTATTATATTGGTCATTGTATGTATTTATAGAATCTGTATCTCTGTTTAGTGAATATATATTCTGAGAGCTTCTAGAGTTTTATTTATTATATTTTTATTGATTTTTTACAGAGAGGAAGGGAGAGGGATAGAAAGTTAGAAACATCAGTGAGAGAGAAACATCTATCAGCTGCCTCCTGCGCACCATCCACTGGGAATGTGGCCACAACTAAGGCACACGCCCTTGACCGGACTCGAACCCGGGACCCTTAAGTCCGCAGGCTGATGCTGTATCCACTGAGCCAAACTGGTTTCAACTAGAGTTTTGTTTTTAGATAATGATCAAATAATTTGAATTTTCTCTGATGACACTTATGATTTATGATGTTTTCTGAGACAAGAACTATGCCTTCTCTTCTAGAAGTTTTGGGAAAAGATAACATTGACATATTTCTTAGGAATGTGATAAATATGCAGCAAGAATGGTTTAGGTTTCCACATTAAGTTATATTATGATAAAGCAAAAATACTAAGACCAACATGCTGAGGCTTAAACACTATAGCAGAAAGAGATATTTTTTGCCCTCTAGGAACTTAATGTAAAAAAGTCCTCAAAATTCTAAATAGATTTTTAGTGGCAAAGAGATACTAAGACTGGTGCTCAGCTGGTTATATACTGGTGTTGGGGAGATGGGGGTGATGAGTGGGGTAGAATATAAACCCATGTTTTCTGTTTTGTTAGGGAGGAATTTCACGCGACTTATTTGATATTGAACTTTCTGCCGGTCTTCTCTGCCCACAGGCCTATAATACCCTGGGACACTGCTAATTGAGACTTTCCTGAAGATGGAAGAACTGGAGCAAGGCCTGTTGATGCAGCCATGGGCATGGCTACAGCTTGCCGAAAGCTCCCTCTTGGCTAAGGCTTATATCACCAAGCAGGGCTATGCCTTGCTGGTTTCAGATCTTCAAGAGGTGTGGCATGAACAGGTAGATGCAAGTGTGGTCAGCCATCGAGCCAAGGTAAGCATGAAACGAAGTACTGCTGTGGTAATGGCTATCATTTATTTCCTGCTGATGGCCAGGGGACATGACCATCAACCAGCTTACTAGCCTTTCAGTTGTCAAGGAAGGTTGGGTCAGGTTGAGATAATTCCAATGAATGTCCTGTACTTCTACCGATAGCCCTGGGATCTTTCCACATGGTCTCTGTATTACTTTATGTGCTGAGTGCAGTACAAGGCAGAATTGTGAAGTAGGCCAGTTGATCTCTCTTCTCATGCCTCTGTCTTCATGTTAACCAGAGTTTTCTTTTGCGGCTACTTATGAAGGAGTCAGTTTCCTCTTGGCACTCTCACTCTGTACAACTCCCGCTACCTTTTTAGGAGCTGAACAAGCGGCTGACTGCCCCCCCTGAGGCTTTTCTCTGTCATTTGGATGAGCTGCTTCGCCCACTGTTGAAGGACGTTGTTTGTCCTGGACAAGCTACCTTCTCCTGTGAGCGTGTGGCGGGGGCACTGATGTTACAGGTGCGGAGTGAACTCTCTGGCCTCCCCTTCTATTGGACTTTCCACTGCATCGTGGCTAGCCCTTCCTTGGTAAGTGAAATTCAGACACGGGGTAGGGGAGGGGACTGCTAGCTGCTCTTTTAAATGATTTTAATTGTGACATTTTCCATCCTGTTTTATATACAGAATTTACCTATTTTGTTTAAAATCCCTGTAACTTTTTCTTTCTTTTTAAAAAAAAAATATTTTATTGATTTTTTACAGAGCGGAAGGGAGAGGGATAGAAAGTCAGAAACATCCATGGGAGACATCGATCAGCTGCCTCTTGCACGCCCCCTACTGGGGATGTGCCCGCAGCCAAGGTACATGCCCTTGACCGGAATCGAACCCCTGGACCCTTCAGTCCCCAGTCCGACGCTCTATCCACTGAGCCAAACCGGTCTCGGCTCCTGTAACTTTTTCTAAGTAACACCAGGGGGCATTGTTCCCTCAATAATGCTTGTTCTGGGACCAAAACATTTGAGGAGCCCAAATGAAGGTTAATCTCATTTTGCACCACACAGCCCTAGAAGCTCGGAATAGTGAGATTGGGGAGGCAGTTCTCCTTGGAGGCTGATGAACTCTAACATTTTTTTTAAAAAAGGATAATGATATTACAATTGAAAATACGTAAAGAAAAAGCTATTCTAAGCTAGTTCCTCTAATTGGGGAGCTTCAATAAGAGGCAATAGTTTTCAGAGTGAAATAAGTATTTCTTGGCTGTGGGAGGAGTGAGTATTGAACAATTGGTTAGTGATTATGTTTTAATGTAAAATAAAATAATTATTTTTACAAGAAGAAGAATGCTATCCCAGGGAAATCCCAGGACCTGAGGAAACTTTATAGGGAAAAAGGTAGAGCCAGTGGACACTGGCAAGGATGTAGGTGGATACTATTTCAAGTTCATGTGTGTGTCAGTGAGGTCACACAGTCATAATTTTTGTTTGTTGCTCATTCTTGTGATAGCTTTTAAGTTTTTTTTGAATGAGTAATTCATGAAATGACAAACATTTCAGACATTTAAGGGTTCACAGTGGAAAAAAAAATAGGTCTTCTTTCTCCGCCCTTTCCTAGTCTCTCTTTTTCCTTCTCTAAAGCATCTACTGATATCAGTTCCTTGTGAATTCTTTTAAAAAAAATATATGTCTTTATTGATTTCAGAGAGAAAGAGAGAGGGAGTGATAGAAACGTGATGAGAGAGAGAATCACTGATCAGTTGTTTCCTGCACACCCCCTACTGGGGATTGGGCCTGCAACCTGGGCATATGCCCTTGGCCGGAATCAAACCTGGGTGGGACCCTTCAGTCTGGAGGCCGAGACTCTATCCACTGAGCCAAACCAGCTAGGGCTCTTGTGAATTCTTAAAGAAAGCTATATATAGGTACATATACAGTATGTGTATGTATGTATATGTACACACAATCAAATATTATCTGGGTATATGTATGTATTTTCACAAATGACAGCACACTCTTTACACAGTTCAGTACCTTGCTTTTTTCACTTAATTGTGTAGAACTTAGACATCACTCATCACAATACATTTAGTCAGGCAGGGTATTATAGGCTTAGGGGCAGGAAAGTAGGAGAGGACCTGTTTCCTCTCTACACCATAGTGTTTCACATTAATAATTTAATAGTTCTTAGGTCTCTGCAGGATATTATGGAATATATAAAGCTTCAGGTCTCTGTTTTCCAATCCTAAGCCTATTTCCACTCTGGCCAATTTTTCTTATCACCTCCTCCTTTCCACTCTGTATTCTCTCTGTTATCTAATGTAATTCTTTTTGTTGTTTATATATTTTTTTCTAATGTAATTCTTGGTATTCCATATATATTTTTAAATGTATTTTATTGATTTTTTATAGAGAGAAAGGGAGAAGGATAGGAAGTCAGAAACATGAATGAGAGAGAAACATCGATCAGCTGCCTCTTGCACACCCCCTACTGGAGATGTGCCCGCAGCCAAGGTATATGCCCTTGACTGGAATCGAACCTGGGACCTTTCAGTCCACAGGCCGACGCTCTATCCACTGAGCCAAACTGCTTTCGGTGGATTCCATATTTTGACTTTCAAATTTGTTACCTTTTGGCCATTTTATAATTCTTAGGATTCACATGCAAAGTTTTCCTTCCTCCCTCTCTCTCTCTCTCCTCTCTCTCTCTTCTTTCTTTCTTTCTTTCTTTCTTTCTTTCTTTCTTTCTTTCTTTCTTTCTTCTTTCCTTGTCTGTCTGTCTTGTGTGTGTGTTAGAAAGAGCTAAGACCACAGGCTCTGGAACCAGCAGACCTGAATTTGTAACTCAGCCCTGCCGAGTTATGATCTAGGATAAATTACTGAATTCTTATGAGTCTCAGTTTCTTTATATGTAAAGTGGAGATACCAATCACAACCTTACTATGGAGTTATGAGGATTAAATAAGAGGACATATGGAATATTACTTATCCTTGGCATTATGGTGGACCTGTGAGGGCAAACACTCCAACTTCATAATGTTTCTTTTTTAGAAAGGATTGGGACCACGAGAGTACTTGGGATTAAGCCATTTTTACATCTAGGTAATCCTGGAGCCAGAACTAGAACTGAGGTCTCCTAATTCCAAGTCTAACCCTTTTCACTATATCCACTCCTGATACACTTCATCTTGAGATTGATAACTGCCATTCTGCTCTCCTGCCTATGACTTGTGAACATTTCTATGAGAGATCTGAAGACATTGTGGGAAATTATAAACAGCTTTCCCTCTGGAGAAGATTGCCAATTCCTGCTTCTGTATCCACACACTTCCTTAACTCTTGCGCTCTTTGGGGACATAAGCCTTGTGGGGTCAGAGCACATATTAGGCACATAGTAGGTATTTGTTGCACTAACTCTTTGAACTGCATCTCTTCCTGCATTGCTGTCTGTAAAAGAAGGGGGTGGGGTGGGTGTGCCCCTGCCCTCCAAAAGCATTTCAAGATTTTTCCTTGTAGTGTCTGTGGATTTGCTTTGAAATCCATTCCTTCAGCCGCAATGCCTTGTTCTGATTAACTGATCTAAGTTAGTGTTCATCTAACTTTGAAGTGAGTTATACCCCAATGATTCAGAGTGATGTAACTCAAGCCTATGAAATATTTTAGAAGTTAAAATATTTACTGATAAAAACCTCCCCCGTCCCTTGCTATATAGACCCTGGAGTCCAATAGATCATTTTAGTTGCCTGGTATAGCATTACCATGTTTAATTAGACATGGCGATGATTAAAACCTGTTTCTCATCATGTTTCATGCTGTTATCCTTACTAATCCTTAAACAAATTGCTATTAAGGCGGAGGGAGGCTGGTTAATTAACTTCAGGAGTTTCTGTTATTTGAAGGCTGTCACCAAATGGCTGCTGCTGCTGCTTGTGCCATTACTTCCTATTAAATATATTTCTGTTGATTTTTTAGAGAGAGAGGAAGGGAAAGGGATAGAGAGTTGGAAACACTGATGAGAGAGAAACATTGACTTGCTGCCTCCTGCACGCTCCTGACCCGGGACGGAGCCGGCAACCCAGGCATGTGCCCTGACCTCTTGGTTCATGGGTTGACGCTCAGCTGCTGAGCCATGCTGGCTGGGTAGCAAGTGCAGTCAGTTCAGCCCACCAGATACTGACTGGCTTTCCTACAACTATTCACCTGTTTTTCTTCCTGATCTGTCTTGAACAGAACCAAAGTTACCAAAAACAATTCTTAGGAAAAAGGGTTGGGTCTAATGCAGATAAATTTTCCCGAAGCTTAACTGCCACGTTCTGAGCAGTACTTCCTGGAAGCTTAAGTTTATACTTAAGGATCTGAGCTGGCAGATAGCACCAGTTGGGATGTGCTGTGTGATGGAGGGAAGTGACTAGTATCTATAACTGGACTTGATTTCTGGCCTTCCACATTGTGCTAGTGCCCCAGCATTTCTTGGGTCCCAATGCTGGTACAAAGGCTGCTGGCACTAACACCTAACACCCCTCCCACCCCCCAGATGAGAGAGATGTGGAAAAAGTCCTTTTCTCTCCAGTTGAGCCACAATACAATTGGAGTTTTTAGTAGACGTTTTACTAGAAAATTAATGGAAAACAAAAACACAAAAATCTGCAGAGTTCAGACTTCTCATCCTGACTGGATAAGTCTGGCTTGCACATTAAAAAAAAAAATACTTGTATTGATTTCAGAGAGGAAAGGAGGAGGAGAGAGATAGAAACATCAATGATGAGAGAGAATCAGTAATTGGCTGCCTCCTGCATACCCCTCACGAGGGATTGAGACCACAACCCAGGCATGTGCCCTTGATAGGAATCGAACCTGAGACCCTTCAGTCTGCAGGCCCATGCTCTATCCACTGAGCCAAACCAGCTGGGCATGGCTTGCACATCTCATAGGACACTCCCGGGCCATTTCCTCACTTCAAGCCTGTGTAGGGTATGCTGTCTAAAAGTTCTGTGTTTTAGATAGAGGGCTGGGGTTGGTACACTATGGCCAGCAGGCCAACTCTGGCTTGCTGCCTATTTTTGTAAAGGTTTGTTGGAACCCAGCCACCCTCATTTATTACATGTTGTCTGTGGCTCCTTTCATGCTACCAAAGCAGAGTTGACTGTTGCGACAGGGACTTATGGGCCGCAGAACCGAAAATATTGACTCTCTGGCTCTTACAGAAAATGTTTGCTGACCTCTGGTCTAGGGCATTTCTTAGTGCCTCCTTCAGCTCATCTCCTTGGGGGAAGGGAAAGAAACTCTGATAAGATCCTCGAGCCACAAATAGATTATTGATTTTAGTTATTTTCTCTGGCTAAGGCTTTCATCTTTCAAAGGCTAATGGACACTTTTACATAGGCGAATTAAATGATAATTTTGTATTGCTGAACATTATCACATGAGAACATCATCCTAGCTGCACTTAACCTCTTATTAAGACCAAGGTGTGTTGGTGGCTTATTTCCTCCTAGGCTGGTCTCTTAGTGACTATCTTGCTTCTATTACAATGGCTTTAGATTTTTGTGGCATTGGTGGAAACAGACTGAAACTCTGGGCTCATGCTGGATTATCATCAGCCCTAAAATGGCTCTTCATTAGTGTCTGGATCAAATTCGACTCTGAAGTCTCTCTACTTTCTGTGATTTTTGTCTCCTTTTATACTCCTGCTAGCATACTCTGTTGTAGCCACAATTACTTTCTTTTTTAAAAAAAATATATATTTTAAATATATTTTATTGATTTTTTTACAGAGAGGAAAGGAGAGGGATAGAAAGTCAGAAACATCGATGAGAGAGAAACATAGATTAGCTGCCTCTTGCACACCTCCTACTGGGGATGTGCCCACAGCCAAGGTATATGTGCTTGACCGGAATCGAACCTGGGACCTTTCAGTCCGCAGGCCAATGCTCTATCTACTGAGCCAAACCGGTTTCGGCCACAATTACTTTCTTGAAGGTTAGTTGGCTCTTCTGCTTTTGTGTCTCAGTCTCTGCTAAAAATTGCTGCACCACATCCTTCTCTTGAAATTACACTTCTAGGTAGCTATTCATGAGTATTCTTTTTTTAAAAAAGTTTTTATTGATTTTTAGAGAGAGATAAAGGGAGAGGGATATATAGAAACATCAATCAGCTGCCTCCCTACTGGGGATTGAGCCCGCAACGCAGTCATGTGCCCTGGTGGGGAATCAAACGAGGGAGCTCTTGATTCATGGGTTAATGCTCAACCACTAAGCAACACTAGCCAGGTCATGAGTATTCTTCTTCTTCTTCTTTTTAATATATTGATTTTCTACAGAGAGGAAGGAGAGGGATAGAAAGTCAGAAACACTGATGAGAGAGAAACATCGATCAGCTGCCTCTTGCACACCCCCAACTGGGGATGTGCCCGCAACCAAGGTACATGCCCCTGACCGGAGGAATCGAACCTGGGACCTTTCAGTCTGCAGGCCGACGCTCTATCCACTGAGCCAAACCGGTTTCGGCATGAGTGTTCTTTATTCTTCCCATATTTTTTTGTCTGTGATTCAAAGAAAATCCTTGAACTTCTTTAATATACTTATTTAATTATTATATTTGTGTATACATTCATTTAAATGGATTGCTTGCCCATGACACTATAAGTTCCTGTGAAAACATTTATTCTTCAGTATTTTTTTCTAGTTCCTAATGCAGTATTAGGGAGTATTTTATATGTATCTCTTGGTTAATTGCTATCACTTCCATGAAAGGTCTCCCAACATTTGATTCGTCCTCTGATGGGCACGAGTCTGGCATTGCAGTGCCAAGTGAGGGAGCTGGCAACTTTGCTTCGTATGAAAGATCTGGAGATCCAGGACTACCAGGAGAGCGGGGCTACACTGAGCCGAGGTGAGAGGACATTCTTTGAGATATTGAGTGGGAAATGGCACAGATAATCAAAGGTGCCTCTGAAAAGAGGAGGGGGGACTTTATTTGCATTAGAGAGAGCTTCTCCTAGGGTGGGTGCTAGGTTCTGACCAAAACTGGAGACTTGATGCTTGGTGACACCTCTCTGCCTGGAACACCTGGCTGGCACCCAACTGGCCAGTAGAAGCTGTGACTGAGTCCAGATATGCACTAGGCATTGGCAAGGAAAGACTTTGGATAGGGGCCAGCAGCTATACAAAATTGTACGAGGGCAACATGAACTTGGGACTTTAGGAAGTTGCATAGCTCCAACTTAAGAATAAAAATTCAGTTTGACCTTTGTCTTCACGTTGGGAAAAACTCCTGGAGCACATGCTGCCACAGAACCTGTTGTTTGTTGCTAGTCACCCTCTCCTCCTCCTGTTTGCCCACACACTCTCATCCCTTCTCCCACTGGACTAGATGAGTCTGGGTATCACATCTTGGTGCTCTTTTTCAAGAAGAAGTTTTGGGCTCTGTTTCCTTCCCATCTCAAAGGTAGGAAGCTTGTCCTAAGACTCACATTTCTTTTCTGTATCCCTTCTTATTACAGATCGGTTGAAGACAGAACCATTTGAAGAAAATTCTTTCTTGGAACAATTTATGGTAGAGGTAGAGTATTTGTTATTTCCTTTGTCCTGTGCAACTTGGCTTTACTTCCTTTCTCCAGGTGCCCAAATGGTGACTTGTGTTTGGGTGTTAGTTTGCTTGCATGGTTGGAAAGCCCTTTCTTTGAAAAAGTTGCCTATAGAAAGTCTGATAAACCTTGATATGTACATGGGGAAGATGGGGGAAAGAAGAGGAAAGAATGTAAAAGGCAAAGTGCGCCGATCAACATTCATAAAACATCTCTGTTAAAGTGCCTAGGTATTTCATTTGAAATTTTCTAACCTTGGAAAGCTTGGTTGCTCAGTTGCTAAATCTTTGCTTGTTGAGATGTGATCACAATTCTGAACTGTGGATCAGTATCTGGGGAGGGGTAGTTATTATTACTTGTTGAGGCCCCTTTAACATCCCGTAGTAGAAGAAGGTGGAAAGCACAGGGCTACCATTTGGGGACTGTCTTGTGGGCACAGTAGGCTGTGGAAAATCACAGTGTTTATACAAGGGGACTGGCAAAGGAATGAATGGGGAGTAGATAATTGTGGCCTGTCAGAAGCTCCTGCCTAGGTTTCCCTTCTAAGGATTGAGCTTGGCCAAAAGAAACATCTGTTAAATGCTAAACAGGGGGAGTATTATTAATAGTGACCTTTGATAATCCCAGTCAATATTGATCTTCTCCTTCTCTAACTCTTCTGGGACTTGTTGGTTGTACGGTTAGTACCTTAGTATTATTGCCTTGTTTTCTAATTATATATGTTACTCAAGTTAGTACTTTCTTATGTAACTAAATAATGCTATTATAATACTATGTTATATATAAATTACTCATCTTTCTATCTTGTCTTCTAAGCGAATTTGTAAACTCCTTGTGAGTAGGGGCTGCCACTCAAACTTCTTTTGAACCCCAGATTAGTGCTTTTCACAGAGCTAAGCATAAAGCAGGTGTTCTTGGGGTGGGACTTCCTGTTCTGCCTCTGCATTGACTGAGCAACAACTCCATAATGCTTGGGGTCTTAACACTAAGGACAAAAAAATGTGAGTTGAGTGCTAAGTCCATCTATTGAAGCAATTGTAACTCTGGAGAAGGAAAGCGTATATTGTTAAGTCCTGAAGCAGAAAAAGTTTCAAGACTTTATAGGGCAAGAGAGACCATTAAACCTAGACTTATAGTAGAGAGAGATTTCCTAGACCAGTGGTTGGCAAACTGTGGCTCGCGAGCTGCTATTTGCCACTCTGTTGACTAATAAGTTTGCTGACCACTGACCTAGACTCTCGATTCCAATAATTACAGGCTTTTGTTATTCACTGTGATTAAGCTCCTATCCCAGTGGTCGGCAAACTCATTAGTCAACAGAGCGGCAAACTGCGTGGCTCGCGAGCTGCAGTTTGCCAACCACTGTCCTAGGCCATTTTCTGTCAGTTAGCTTGCCTTGTCTATAAGTTTGGGGATGGGTTAACTTAGGCTGAAGAGGACGTGGTTCGTACATCATCCCCTTAGTTAAATGATGCAAAGCTAACTCTTAGTTCAACATAGGGGTCCCTTCCTGATCTAGTGCCTACAACATTGTCCAGCTTGGTTTCTTGACAATTTTCTTTCTTCTTTTTTTTTTTTAATTACCATAAAACTTTATTGGTCCAAAAGTGTTTGCCAGGTAAAACGAGTCAATTGTTGGAATCACAATGTTGCCCCAATTTAGATTTATTACAATTAAACATTTTAGTAGATCATGATAGCTCTATTATTAATTAGAAAGTATTCCACTCCTCAAATACCTGTCTCAGAATTAAAAGTATTATCATAAAGTATGATAATTCCCATTCTTAATTTTTTTTAAAAGCTATAGGTTAAATGATATTAGTTGACACTTGAAAATGCATTTATTTCAGGAATAATTTTGCATAGACAAGATCAAAAACATTAAAAAAACAAAAAGTGATTTTTCTATACAAATGACATGCACCTATAAAGCCTGTAAATACATTCTTAAGATGTTAAGGCATTTTGGGACAAAAGTCACCTCCTTCTTTCTTTAGTTTAGAGATTGGATTTAAGCTGTAAAGACTCTTTCATCTTTTTGACAACAGAAAGGTCCCCTGTTCCCTCCGGCCAGTTGTCATGATCTGGTATTTCATACATGTGATTATACAGAGACTGGCCCCCATCTACGTCCACCAACTGTCCAGTGATGAAGGAAGCTGCTGGAGACAGTAGGAAGCACACCAAGGGGGAAATCTCCTCAGGAACTCCAAGTCTTTTAGCTGGAATTTTCTGATAGAAACTTCCAAATAAATCTTTTCTCAAATCACCATAGTTGTCATAAGCAGTCTTGGAATAAATGGTCCCAGGGGCAACACAGTTGATCCTTACTCCACTGCTGGCCCATTCCAAAGCCAAGGTTTTGGTGAGGTTGAAAACACCTTCTCTGGCAGCTGCACTATGCGCAAATCCTGGGAATCCATTTTTAGTAAGCACAGTGATATTGACAATGGATCCTCCATGCTCTCTCATCCAAGAGCTGTAAACTGCTTTGCACATATAGAATGTGCCTGTGAGGTTGGTTTCAATCACAGCATGCCATCCCTTTGCACTGATGTGGTCAGCAGGTGCCATAAACTGGCCTCCTCCATTGTTTACCAAGAAATCGATCTTACCATAAATGTCTAAGGTGGATTTGACCAAATTATTTACCTCCTCTTCCTTACGGATGTTGCATTTTATGGGAGTGACTTGAGACTGGTGGGTGAGAGGCAAGTTGGTCTTCAGTTCGTCTGCAGTAGATTTTAATACATCAAACTTACGGGATGAAATTACCACATTATACAACCCAGCTGCAGGAGCTCGGTCGCGATGGCCTTTCCGATGCCCGTGCCGCCGCCGGTGACGATGGCCACTCGATTCTGCAGCAAGCCGGCCGCCAGGCAGCTCGTGCCCTTCGCCCACTTTGCCATGTCTGCGGAGCCTCTGAGTGCCTCCAGGGAAGGCCAATCCAGGCTGATGAGTCCCCTGGCCCTGGGACGTGGGCAGGGCTCTCTTGACAATTTTCTTTATGTACTTTATGCTTCAGTCATATAGAATGGCTTTTAATCACCAAAGGTGCTTTTTCTCTAACTTTATATCCCCGTACACGTTGTTCCCTTTGTCTGAATGCCCAATGCCCTGGACTTACCTACCTTGTAAATTTCTTTTTTAAAGAATATATTTTATTGATTTAAAAAATATATTATTGATCTTTTACAGAGAGGAAGAGAGAGGGATAGAAAGTCAGAAACATCGATGAGAGAGAAACATCGATCAGCTGCCTCTTGCGCACCCGCTACTGGGGATGTGCCTGCAGCCAAGGTACATGCCCTTGACCGGAATCGAACCTGGGACCTTTCAGTCCAAAGGCTGATGCTCTACCACTGAGCCAAACCGGTTTTGGCTATTTTATTGATTTTTTGCAGAGAGGAAGGGAGAGGGATAGAGAGCTAGAAACATCAATCAGCTGCCTCCTGCACACCCACCACTGGGGATGTGCCTGCAACCAAGGTATATGCCCCTGACCAGAATCAAACCTGGGACCCTTCAGTCCGCAGGCCAACGCTCTATCCTCTGAGCCAAACCGGTCTTGGCACTACCTTGTAAATTTCTATTGATTTAAAAAATATATTTTATTGTTTTTTTACAGAAGGAAGGGAGAGGGATAGAGAGTTAGAAACATTGATGAAAGAGAGACATTTATTAGCTGGCTCCTACACATCCCCTACTGGGGATGTGCCTACAACCAAGGTACATGCCCTTGACTGGAATTGAACCTGGTACCCTTCAGTCCACAGACCGATGCTCTATCCACAAAGCCAAACCAGTCAGGGCATCTATTAATTTTTTAAATGTCAGCTTCAGCCTCTTTAGGAGACCTTTCAGGACTCTCCTTTTATCTATCTATCTATCTATTTATCTATCTATCTACCTACCTACCTATCTATTTACTAGAGGTCTGGTGCATGAAATTCAAGCCTCCTGCTCTCTCCAGCTCCATGGCTGCTGCCATTTTTGTTGGGATTTATTTATCTTCTATAATTGAAACTTCGTAGCCTTGAGTGGAGGCCTGGGCCTGCCAAGGTGTGTGGAAAGCTTGGCTTCCTTTATTGCCAGGGAAACCCAAGTGGCGTGCTCACTCCATGGCTGCAGCCATCTTGGGTTAATTTGCATACGCACTCCTGATTGACTGGTGGGTGCGGCTTGTGGGTGTAGTGGAGTGATGATTAATTTGCATAGCACTCTTTTATTAGATTGGATTTATTTAATTAAATATATTTTTATTGATTTCAGAGAGGGAGAGAGAGATAGAAACATCAGTGATGAGAGAGAATCATTGATCGGCTGCCTCCTGCATGTCCCCTATTGGGGATCGAGTCCACACCCGGGCATGTGCCCTTGATCTGAATGAAAACCGGGACCCTTCAGTCCACAGGCCAACACTGTATCCATTGAGCCAAACCAGCTAGGGCTGGGACTCTGCTTTAAAGATAATACTTCATCCCTGCTACTGTGGTACCTTGGTAAAATTGGAAGCTCATCTCTTCCATGCTGTTGGAGTGGGTAGAGACCTATAGACCTGAATGTGAAAGCATATAGAGCCCTGGCTGGGAGGCTCAGTTGGTTAGTTAGAGTGTCATCCCATAAACCAAAAGGTTGTGGGTTCGATTGCCAGTCAGGGTCCATGTCTAGGTTTCATATTTGATCCCCAGTTGGGGCACATACAGGAGGCAACTGATAAAATTTTCTCTCTCTTTCTCTCTTTCTCTCTCTCTCTCTCTCTCTCTCGATCAATTTGAAAAACCAAAACAAATTAAAAAAAAACCCCACACATATCCTCGAGTGAGAATAACATACACACACACACACACACACACACGTACACATGCACACACGCACACAAATCACAAAAGAAAGCATATAGAATCCAGGTGCTAGTTCAAGGAAGGATCTCGGTGTTTTGGAACCGACCACTTCCAGAATACTGGTCCTTTAGGCTTTGGGTGGATATCATCCAAACCTCATAGACTACAGAATTTTATTCTATCTACAAATGATCCGAGAGACAGGTAACTATAGTTTTCTATTTCATAGATTAAGAAATTGAGTCTCTGACAGTGGATAGAGTGTCAGCCTATAGACTGAAGGGTCCCAGGTTCAATTCCAGTCAAGGGCACAAGCCTGGATTGAGGGCTTGATCCCCAGCAGGGGTGTTTAGGGGACAGCTGATCAATGATTCTCTCTCATCATGGATGTTTCTATCTATCTCTCCCTCTCTCTCTTCCTCTCTGAAATCAATAAAGTATATTTTTAAAAAAGGAAATTGAGCTTCTGAGAGGTTAAGTGCCTTGCCTAAGGACATAAAACTGTAGCTGTATGTTTGGGACCTCCTATATTTCTTGTCTAGGATTACCCCTATTTTGTTTTGCTACTTTGGTTGTACATACCAATTAGAGGAGAGCTAAGGGCTAGGATAATGTGGAATTCTTGTGACCTCTGGGATCACTGAGTGTCCTGCATCGCTGCTAGAGTTGAAAGGTTTCCTAATGGGACTGCAGAATCTCTGATGGCTGCTGCATCTTTTCAGTTACCCTGCTTGCCTGGGGTCCTACAAACAGGACACAGAAGGGTCAAGGGGTCATTCAAGACTGAGCTAAAAGGATGTGCCATCAAAATAAGCAACATAGGAAGATAAACAAACCAGGGACAGAGAGCTCGGGATGAAGGTGCAGGGGGGCCAGGACTGATGTCAGAGGGCTATGCGGTCAGTGCCTGGGGTCTGTTTTCCCTAGTTCTCGTTGAGACCATTGCTGGATAAGAGACCATAGAGACAGGGCAAGGGGCAGCAGGACAGGGATGTTTCTAGGAAACTAAGACCAGGAAAAATATTTAAGGATTGAACAGGGGTTATTTCTTCATATTTAGTCCTTTCCCCCCCCCAAGAGCCTCTGATCTCTCATTTCCAGGGAGCCAAGGGATCCAGTTGATGGTGGCTTAACTGGAGGGGGAATACTGGCAATGTTGATATAAGTCACCTGGGTGGAGTGGCTGCTGGCTTGATTCTAAGACAGGGCAAGGGCCCCCTATAGAGTATTTGTTAGAACCAGGGGTTGAAAGTCACCTTTAGCAGTAGAAGATGAATCAAGGAATTGGGGACTATTATTGCATGACAGGAGGAACTATGTAAAAAGGGAGCTTTAGAATGATTGGGCTGGCGCAGCCCACTCTCAGTCTAGTCCACTGGAGGGAGTTCCTTCCCCTGGCGCTGTCCATGCCGTTCTCTCTCCATCTGGTTGCCATCAGCCTGTGCGGCTGCTGGCGGGGCTCTTTATTTATTTATCCCAGTGTAATGGGGTGAGGAGGGAGCTGGCCTAAGGCTGGCATTCCGAGGCCAGGCCACTGAGCCACAGGCGGTTTGCATGGGTGTGTGAGTCACTGGGGCTGCATGCTGCTCAAACCAGACTTGGCCAGGCTTGGGGACAGGCAGCCCAAAATAGAGCCCCGCCCTCTGCAGCTGGCAACCCCTGGCTAGGAATCAGCCCTTGACACCAAAACCTGGGCAGTTGCATGAAGTCGGCTTTCTTAGGGAGGGGAGCCTTAACAGAGATAGACATTTGCAATTTTCT
The DNA here is from genome assembly GCA_027563665.1 of Antrozous pallidus. Taxonomy (NCBI): domain Eukaryota; kingdom Metazoa; phylum Chordata; class Mammalia; order Chiroptera; family Vespertilionidae; genus Antrozous; species Antrozous pallidus. Next base: position 23,102,551 of record CM050508.1, on the reverse strand, counting down.
TCTCGCTCTTAGAGGAGAGTATTCAGCAGAGCAATCACTTCTATTGTTGCATTCTGTGAGACTTAATCTGTTCAGTATAATACTTTAACCAACTTCTACTATAGAGTTTTAGTTATGTAACTACAGTTAACATTGATTTGACTCAGCATCCTAAATGTAGCCATGGCCTTTGCGTCCTGTCTAGTTTTAGTTACTATCTTCATCCGCTGTCTGGTTGCAGCCTGATTCTAGAGTAGATCTTTCAAGCAATGAAGCTACTCGTTGCAATGAATTTATTCGTTGCTGCTCTTTGAAGATTATATCAAAGACACCCATTGAAGATGGGGAGTTCTCTAACCTGAAAATTGTAATCCTGTTAGGGTCATTCTTAGGCAGCTTCTACTTGGTTTTGGGGGACTGGCTTGTCATTCTTTACCTGCCCCTTAAATGTTAGTGTTGCCTAGAATTGTGTCTTTGATCCTCTCACCCTTCACTTTCTTTCTGAGTTATGTCATCCAGATCCTAGTTTTAACTCTCATGGTGCATCACTGAGCACCGGCTTTCTATCTCCACTCTGCTTGCCATATTTCTTCCTGCATGCTTGACATTTCCACCGGGATGTCCTACATGTAACATATCCAAATTAATACTAGACTTCCTCAAACCTATTTCTCTTCCTATATACCGTATCTTGGGGAATTGTACCATTATCCACTCAGTTGTCTAGCTAGAAATGTAGAAAAAGTGGGAGTTAGGTACTTGACTGTTTGTCCTTGCTTCCAAAGCCCAACTTGTCAGCTGTCTTTTGAATCTGCTGTTTTTCTATATTCTAGCCCCATGACCTTAGTTTCACTGTACCCTGTTCTGTTTTTGGATTCACCATGCAACAGCCTCCTAAGTTTTCTCCCAGGCAGTACTGCTCCCCTCCAGTTGAACGTGCAGTTGTGTCAAAGTGATCTCCTTGAAACAAAACCTGATTATGTCACTCTCTTGCTGAAAGTCCTGTAGTGGTTCTCAGTGGCCTTTAGGATCTAGTTCAAAATTTTTTGCATGTCACACAACATTATTCATGATTTGGTCCTGCTGACCTCTTCAGCCTGATCCTCAGTCACTTGCCCAGAGTACCCCCGATTTCACTATCCTGAAGTATTGACAGCTCCCTGTGCATACATCTCTGGACCCATTTGCTCTGTATTCTCTTCGCTCTTGTCCCCATGACAAACTCCTATTTAACATTCCCAACTCTGCTCAGGCATCTTCGCTTTTGTGAGTTTTCCATGACAGTTTTCCTTTCCTCAGCCCACTCTCCTCCTTTCAAGCATAGATATGCTATCCTACTATTCACAGCCACCTGTACCTACCTCTGCTACTCTGGTCAGAGCCACTGTTGTCTTTTCCCTGCATTTTTGCAATAGCCTCTTTACTTGTATCCCTGCTGTTACCCCTGCCCAGTTTCTGGCCAACAAAATGGTCTGATTAAAACATAAATCACATCATGCTCCTCTCCTGCTCACTTACAGGGTAAAACCAAGACCTCTCGATGGCCTACAAAACCCTGCATGATCTGGGCCTCATTGCCTTTCTGACCTCATCTCCTGCTACTTTCTCCCTCACTAACATAACTGTAGCCACACTGGCCTCTTCATGTTTTTCTAACACTCTAAACATCCCCTGGCTTTAGACCTTTATGCTGCCTGTTCCCTCTGCTTGGTGTGCTCTTTCTTCAGATATTTGTGTGGCCAGCTCCCTCACTTCCTTTATGTCTGTATTAATTATCTATTGTTCTATGACAAATTGTTCCAAAACTAGTCTAGTGGCTTAAAACAGCAAATGTTTAATATCTCATACAGTGTGTGAGGGTCAGGAATCTGGAAGCAGCTTAGCTGGGCGATTCCAGTTTCTGGTCTCTCATGAAGTTGCACTCAAGATTTTGGATGGGAATGCAGGCATTGTCATGGGCTGGAGAATTAGATTCCAAGCTCTCTCATGTGGCTGTTGGCAGGAAGTGCCATTTCCTTGCCACATGGCTTCTCCATAGGGCTACTCACATAAATATCCCTGGCTTCCTCCAGAGCCAGCAATCCCTGAGAGACTAAGACTAAGACCAAGGTCAAGATCACACTGGAAGCTGTAGTCATGTTATAACCCAATCTTAGAAGTGATATCCCATCACTATCTTGCCGTATTTTCTTTTCTTTTTTTAACAGAGCGGAAGGGAGAGGGCTAGAAAGTCAGAAACATCCATGAGAGAGAAACATCCATCAGCTGCCTCTTGCACGCCCCCTACTGGGGATGTGCCCGCAGCCAAGGTACATGCCCTTCACCAGAATCAAACCTGGGACCTTTCAGTCCGCAGTCCGACGCTCTATCCACTGAGCCAAACCAGTTTCAGCTTGCCGTATTTTCTTATTAGAAATGAGTCACTAAATCCAGGCTATACTCAAGGGGAAGGTAATTAAGCTCCATTCTTAAGGGGAGGTATGTTAAAAAAATCTGTGGATGTATCAATAATGTCTTTGTTCAAATATCACCTTCTCAATGGAGTTTACACTGACTATCCTATTTAAAATTGTGAGCCACATGCCTGCCCCTCTGCACTGGCACTCCCATTTTACTTTGCCATTCTCAACTTTTTATTTTTCCCATAGCCCTTATTTTCCAACATGTTACCGTAACATCCACTTACTTGCTTATTGTGTATGGTCTGTCTCCTCCTTCCTGCTAGAATGTGTAAGCTCACCAATGATAAGGGTGTATGTTTTGTGCACTGATCCATCCAAAGTGCCTAGAACACTGTCTCTGCATAGTGGGCACTCAAGAAATATTTGTTGAGTGGATGAAGGAATCATATCTTCCCATTCCTTTTTAGTTTCCCTATCTTAGACCATCAACTTATCATTTGTTGGAAGCCTGAGGCTCAGACAGTCCTATGGTAAATAGATGGGTAGCTTAAGGAGAGGGCCACTGTTAGATTGCTATTCTATTACCTGTCTTGTTTCTTTGAAATTTAGTTTACTTTGAGATAGTTCCCAACTCTGAGATGAAACATAAACCTTGAATCTCTTTATCATGGAAAGACCCTAGAACCTCTTTTCTAGACCCAGTTAAATTAAATATCTCAAAAACCAAAGGAAGCTGAGACCGGTTTGGCTCAGTGGATAGAGCGTCGGACTGCGGACTGAAGGGTCCTGGGTACGATTCCAGCAAGGGCATGTACCTTGGCTGAGGGCACATCCCCAGGAGGGGGCGTGCAAGAGGCAGCTGATCGATGGTCTCTCTCATCGATGTTTCTGACGTTCTATCCCTCTCCCTTCCGCTCTGTAAAAAAATCAATAAAATATATATTTTTTAAAAAACCCAAAGGAATAAGAACTTAACGAAATCCTGGAAAAAATAGTCATTGAGCCAAAAGTAAGTTAAGTTTCTTCTTTCCTCAGTCTTTCCTCTCTCTGGGCTCTACTTCCACAATTGGGAGCACTGCTTCTCTGCCACGCACCTGTTGTTCAATATGTAGAGGAAGACATAGGATTCAGAGCATGTTTGTCAGTATCCGCATGGGCATCATACAGAAGGTTAACTCTAGAGGCATCAGAATGTCCTCCCTACCATTGTGTGTGTCACTTCTCTTATCCAGAGACACATGCAATTAATCCATTCTTCTGGAATTCAGTCCAGTGCACGTGCATTATGCCGGGTTCTGTGAGCATATAAAGTTTGATAATACTGTCATCAGAGAGCGCACTGTGCTTAATGAGTGATCATAGGGGCCCAGGAGTGGAGCAATTGAAAAACCTTCCTGTAAAAGACAGCTCTTGAACTGGATTGTAATGATTTGGTTTCAGTTTTGCTAGAGAAATATTTGGAAGGTAATTTAGGTGGAAAGCACATAGGCAAAGTATATATGATAAAAATAAGAGTGGGTGAGAATTAGTACGAAATAAGGTTAGCAAGATAGTAACTAGAGACCAGGTTGTGGAGGGCCTTAGATGCTGGTCTGGAAGATGGGTGCTTTATTCTGAAGGCAAATGTTTTTTAGCTATTTTTCTGCCTGGAATTTGTTTATTTGCCCATTTCAGTCCAGTTAACATCTATCTTTACATGCAGTGTTTCTCAAACAGAGGCACGTCCCCTAGAAAGGGGATGGGGCACTTCCTTCTCATAGTTGTTAATTACTGTTGTAGATAGTGGGAAAGCATTGAAAGTCTTGACTGAAGAATTGACATATGAAAGTAATCTTTCAGGAAGATTAGGCTGTCAGTGGTATGCTTGTGTGATCTGAAGAATAGTGGTACCATTGACAGGCTGGGAAAAATCATGGGTGGGGCTCAATTAAATCTAATCTTGGGCATATAAAGGAATGGTTTTCCTTATTTAAAACACAAATCCACCAGTATTTGAGCTCTGGAATGAAAATCTCCAGGGAGGAAGGGATGGCTGCACATGTTTCTCAACTATATTTCTTCTGAATTTTGCCTTCTCTTTGGGGTTTTTCTCACTGTGACTCCTGTAGTCACCACTGAGCCCTGCTGCCAGTGGTCACCACTTCTTTTCTTTGGGCCTAAGAATATGTGAAAAGGCCCCTTTCTTTATTTTCCTTTTACAAAGCTTTATAAGGGCTTATAGTTTCAAAAGAAAATTTATTTAAAATCAGAGGGAAAATGAAAAGGAAATCAATATGGAAAATACAAATGGGTAAAATGACCCATTTCCAAAAGACAGGCTTTTGATTCTGGGAATCTCAATATGAAGGACTTTATCATGTTCCAAATTCTCTTACCTGAAAAAAAAAAATCAAAACCAAATGTTTAAACTTAGATGCCTATAGAAGATAGTTACATAACATAAATATGTGTATCTGGCTGGACAAAAGACAATAGAGATTTGTGGGAGCCTATGAAAAACTAAATCATATATCCCCTTGTATCTAGACCTAGATAGGCTAGCACAATTTAACTGACACTGCTCCAGGGAGTTGTGTATCTCACTTCATTCAAAGGAAGTTACCAGCTCTTCTAAAATGAAAATAAAAACTAGTTTGTTGTTTAGCTTTACCAAATCTACTGTTAGTCTTTCAGGTGGTTTTAATCTCCAGTCTGAGAAATGCACTTAGTTCAGAATCGAGTTTGAGGCACTGTTGATTGATGCCTTATTTCTGGCAAATATCTAGCCCCTTTAGGCCTAACCTATAAGCTTCACATGACTCTGGGGCATTTTGCTGTGATTCACAGTTGAATCTTCCTCTTTTCCTCTCTTGTAGAGGAAGGGTTTCACAAAACTCCTTTGGTTACAGAATGCCCATTTAATAATGCCTTCGCTTATTAAGAAAAAATCAATGGCTTATGTATAATTAGTGTTAATTTGAAAACATAAGATGAAGATCTTTTTTAAAAATGTTTTTATTAATTTTTTTCTTTTTATTTATTTATTTCTAAAATATTCACAGCAATTTTATTTTATGTAATTGTGATTTTTTCTTTTTTCTTTTAGAGAGAGAGGAGCAAGAGGGATAGAGAGATTGAAACATTGATGAGAAACATCAATTGGCTGCCTCCTGCATGCCCCTACTAGATAGAGGTCAGCCCACACAACCTGGACATGTGCCCTGACTAGAAATAGAACTAGTTACTTTTTGGTTCATGAGTTGATGCTCAATCACTGAGCAACACCGGCTGGGCAAGATAAAGATCTTTTTCAATACATACCAAATTTAAATGGATTATAGGACATACGAGTGGGAATTCAGGAAAGTCTAAAAAATAGGATTGAAGCTTAGGTTGAAAAAAAGGACCTATAGAAATAGATTTAGGAATCATCTGCAAAGAAACAATTGGAGAATGGATGCATCTTTTGCTGGGAAGAGCAAGGAAAAAAAGAACAAAAGTCCAATGATGAGATTTTGGAAACACTCATAATTGGAAGGAGTCATAGATGCCAGTGAAGGAAATGTGAGTGAGATAGGATGAGGATCTGGATAGAGGAGTAAATTAGCCAAGGAAAAGGAAGTAACCATTATCAAGTACATACTGTGCTTGTGCTGGACATAGTGCTAGGTGCTTTATCTAAATTATAACTTTTTAAAATATATATTTTTATTGATTTCTGAGAAGAAGGAAGAGGGAGAGAGAGATAGAAACATCAATGATGAGAGAGAATCATTGATTGGCTGCCTCCTGCACACCTCCTGCTGGGGATCCAGCCCAAAACCTAGGCATGTGCCCTTGACCAGAATCGAACCCAGGACTCTTCAGTCCGCAGATGGACTCTATCCACTGAGCCAAATTAGCTAGGGCTAAATTATAACTTATTTTAAAAGTATTTTATTGATTTTTTTGCAGAGAGGAAGGGAGAGAGATAGAGAGTTAGAAACATCGATGAGAGAGAAATATCGATCAGCTGCCTCCTGCACACCTCCTACTGGGGATGTGCCTGCAACCAAGGTACATGCCCTTGACTGGAATCAAACCTGGGACCTTTCAGTCCGCAGGCCAACGCTCTATCCACTGAGCCAAACAGGTTAGGACTAAATTATAATTTTTAATCCTTACAACAGACCTGTGAGATTAGGGACATTATCCTCACTTGAAAGATAAAGAAACAGAGGCTTAGGGGTTATGTAATTGGCTTCAAGTCTCTCAGCTGATTTACTCACATTTGTCTTTACCCATGCTCCTCCTGTCCAACTAAGTAGGGTGATTCACAGTGCCACTTGTAGGAGACAGGCCAGAGAGAAAGGGTTTCTGCCTGACTGCCTGAGGAAAAATCCTTCAGGCGATTTGTAATCTGGGCGGTATCTGCGGCAGTTTAAGCAGGATCAATTGATCAGGCATGGAGACATAGAATGTAGAACCCTCATCAGAGAAGTCTCACAATGAAAGGGAAATGAGAGCTAGCTGGAGAACTAGAAGGGGCTTAAGCAAAACCCTTTCTCAAGATGGGAAGACACATGTTTAAAAGCACAGGAGAAGCCACTGGAAAAGGAGTGTGAAAACAGGGACCTGCAGAGCTGAGTGGAAGGATTAATACTTCCTCTAGGATTTGTGGATGGCATGGAGGCACGGGATGTATTTGATATAGATGACTTGATTTCTGCCTATTTCCATCCTCTTTCCCCAGGAGATGTAGCTTTTTCATTTCAGAATTGTAAAGTTCTTTCCAAAGGCATTCAGTCTGCCCTACTTAAAAAGGGGATTAGCCCAGCTGGTGTTGCTCAGTGGTTGAGCGGCCAGGAGGTCACAGTTCGGTCCTTGGCCAGGGCATGTGCCCAGTTTCGGGCTTGATCCCTAGTAGGGGGCATGCAGGAGCCAGCCAATGAGTGATTCTCTCTCAGCATTGAATGTTTCTCTCTCTCCCTTTCCAGTCCTCTCTGAAATCAACCATTGGCCTCACTGGCCGGGATAGCTGTCCAATATGGGCATCCTTATTATCTCCCTTTGTGGGCCCTACTTTGGCAAGGCAAACATTACTACAAAGTCTCAGGAAGCATTTTTTTTCTCCACTCTGTGTGGGAGATCTTTGGTCTATATGGAAGCTTTAGTTCTATGTGGATAATACTTATTAAGCACCAGTGAAAATATTAAATCATGATAGTTAATGTTTTGTGATACTGAAAAATTAAAACATGGTTTCTGCCCTTGAAAAATAGACTTTTAAGAGAGATTAGACCACTGGAATTTACACATATGAAAAGGATATTCTAAATACATAAAATGTATGTTATCCGAGAGGAGGAAGAAATAGATTCATTTGGATGGGATCTAGGGTTCATACCAGGCTACTTTGGGTAAGGTATTTATGGAAGAGATGAATCTTGAGCTAAGAGTTCAGAGGGATTTTGTATAATAAGTGGCTGCTGAAGGGAAGACACACTGGGTGTTTTATTCAGTTACACAATCTGAGAGGCTCCCCTGAGGTGTGGTGGTTTGAGGGAATCCTTCAAAAGCTCTTTGGCATCTGTTACTCTTATGCTTGAAGCCAGAGCAGTTCTGATGTTGTACATGGTCGCTTAGAATCTTTTACTCCAAGGAACCCCTTCTCAGTTGATTTGAGTAAAGCTATAAGAATGAGGAGGAGTTTTGAGACAATAGGATGACAACACATCTTGGCTTAAAGAGAGAACAGTCGAAGATCATCTTGGTGTTTCATTTTGTGAAGTCCCCAGCTCCAAATTTAGGGTAATCTCTGATAATGAGATAAATAAGAATCAATATAAAATGGATGAGATTGGCCATCTATAGAAGTAACTTACCCTGCCGAAACCAGTTTGGCTCAGTGGATAGAGCGTAAGCCTTCGGACTGAAAGGTCCCAGGTTCGATTCCGGTCAAGGGCATGTACCGTGGCTGCGGGCACATCCCCAGCAGGGGGTGTGTAAGAGGCAGCTGATCCATGTTTCTCTCTCATCGATGTTTCTGACTTTCTATCCCTCTCCCTTCCTCTCTGTGAAAAATCAATAAAATATATTAAAAAAAAGAAGTAACTCACCCAACTGTTTATAAATATGTTATTGCTTATGAGACAAGATTGCAAATCTCATCAAGACACTAGGCTAGTACCTTAATACAGGGAATCATGATATTTCTGATACATTGTACAGAAGATTAGAGCAATCAAGTTTTATGAGCTTTAAGGGAGTTTATCAATTTAAGAATATATCAAGCCTCTTCATTTTACTTATGAGAAAATTAGGGCCCACAAAGATAAAAGAACTCTTGTGTAGATAACTGGTAGTAGATTTTGGCACGAGGACTCAGAATTTAGCACCAGAACACAAAGCTCTGAACTTCCAGTTCAGTATCCTTCCATCATGTCCCATCACATTGCCACTTGTTACATGGCTACACATGGAACTTTATGTGGGCAGTAGGCAAGACTGAGTCCCACTTCTGAGCAGTTTAGAGACCTAACTTAATTGCAAGATAGGAAAATGGTGCATGGCTAGAGGACTCTGCCCCAAGTACTGCCTCATTTCTTACTCTACATTCCTTTCTTCCAACTCTTGGTCTTGCACACCTCTAGGCTCTTATGTGCAGTTTGAGAAAAACTGTTAAACAATTAATTCATGACATCTGAGGAGATGTACTAATAGAGGAGCAGAATGGTATAGAATTAAAAAAGAAAAACCAATGAGTTGCACTTTGTTAATTTATCTAGCACAGTGCCAAAGCAATACTATAATAGAATGCAGATTAATAATGTGTAGCTCTTTCCATGTGGTGTATATGAACTATCCCATACAGTCATTTGCTGTTTTTTTATTTTTTCTTTTCTTTTTTCTGTGTTTAACTAGCAGCACTCTCTCTGTTTATTCAGCTTCCTAGGAAAAATCAGCTGAAGATATATCAGTCACTGGAATGGTATAGCCCCTACCTTGTAAAATTGACATTTTAATTTCAAAAGTACTCCCTTATGATTTTAGTTAGCGTCAGTCAACCCTTTAGAGCCTGATTATCCTAAATTAATTAGTGAACACCAAGTTAGGGACTCTGGACCTTTGGTCACCCCTTCAGTTCCCTAAAGACTCAGAGCAGCCACTCAGGGTCTCTCAGTCCATGTATCCATTGCCCTTCCCACCACACTTCTTTTTTTTTTAATATATACACCGAGTGACCAGACTATTATGACCGCCAGATTATTATGACCACCCCATCAGTACAATAAAGTGAATTGATTATGCAAACCCTAATAAAAGAGTAATATGCAGATTGACCATCACTCCAACACACAAGAGGGCTGCCCCCATGTGGTCAAAGATCCTGCCCCTATGTGGACACAAGATGGCCACCACAAGATGGCCAGCAGGGGAGGATAGTGGGAGGTTCCAAGCTTGCAAGGGAGGGCAGTTGTGGGCCATCAGGCCAACAGGGGAGGGCATTTGGGAGGGACCAGGCCTGCAAGGGAGGGAAGTTGGGGGCAATGAAGCTTGAAGGGGAAGGCAATTAGGGGTGACCAGGCTGGCAGAGAAGGGAAGTTGGGGGCAAACAGGCTGGCAGGGAGCAGTTAGACATTAAGTAGGCTGGCAGGGTAGTGGTTAGGGGTGATCAGGCTGGCAGGCAGAAGAGTTTAGGGGCAATCAGGAAGGCAGGCAGGCAAGCAGTTTGGATCTAGCAGTCCTGGATTGTGAGAAGGATGTCCGACTGCCCATTTAGGCCTGATCCAGGAAGGTAGGACTGGGCTTAAACGGGCAGTTGGACATCCCTGGAAGGATCCCAGATTGGAGAGGGTGCAGGCTGGGCTGAGGGACACTCTCCTCACCCCCCACCCTCGTGCACAAATTTCATGCATCAGGCCTCTAGTAATGATAAAACCTTGACAGGATTTTCTTAGGAAGTTTTCAATATTCAGTATTTTTTGATGTGTCAATGAAGTACTGATGGGATGGACATAATTATCTGGCCACTCAGTGTATATTTTTATTGATTTCAGAGAGGAAGGGAGAGGGAGATAGAAACATCCGTGATGAGAGAGCATCATTGATTGGCTGCCTCCTGCATGCCCCCTACTGGGGATCGAGCCTACAACCCAGGCATGTGCTTTTTTTTTTTTTTTTTTAAAGTATATTTTATTGATATTTTTACAGAGAGGAAGGGAGAGGAATAGAGAGTTAGAAAGATCGATAAGAGAGAAACATTGATCAGGTGCCTCTTGCATGCTCCCTACTGGGTATGTGCCCGCAACCAAGGTACATGCCCTTGACCAGAACGAACCCGGTACCCTTGAGTCCACAGGCCGATGCTTTATCCACTGAGCCAAACTGGTCAGGGCCAGGCATACGCCTATGACCAGAATTGAACCTGGATCCCTTGAGTCCACAGGCTGATGCTCTACCCACTGAGCCAAACTGGCTAGGGCTTCCCCCAACACTTCTTATTAAAAATACTGAATGTTGAGGCGCCTCTAACTCCATTTTAGAGTATTAATCTGGCTTTAAAAGCATCGCAGGTAAGTAGCAGAGAGTATTTATTGGATGCTGTGCCTTTTGTTCAGTGCAATAAGCAGGCTTGACCATACAGCTCCTTTCACTGAACTTGCCATGTGCAGTAAAAAAAAACCCCCAATCAATGTTGGGGCTTTGCCCAACTGGAGAGGCCCTTTGGAGGGTGAGTGGGATGTGTGGAGGGGTCTCTCTCAGCACTCTCTTAATTCATAGGTTCCCTTTCTTTGACTTCATTCACCAGTGAAGAAAGTACCCCTTTACCTCTTTTTCTTTTCTTATTTTATGAAATTTAGTGTCAGAGGAGATCCAGAGTTTTGATGTAGAGAGCCCCAATCGAGAGAGCCCTAATACTCCAGACTTTGAAATTGGTTCTAGCTTTTCTGATCTGGTCAGAAACGGCCTGGATCAACTAGCAGTGCTATATAGGCCATAGCCCCTCTCTCCTGAAACTGCTTTGGAGGCCTGAAAGCCTGAATCAAATAGCCATTGTACTAACTCGTATCGGGGCTTAGAATGTCAGTTTTCAGCTTGTCCTTATATATAAATATAGGTCTCTCTAGATATAAAAAGTGAGAGAGCCTGTAAGTTGCTCTTTTTTTTTTTTTTCTATACCCCCTTTCATGGGACAAGCTAATGAGATGCATATCATTAAAGACCCGATGTTTTGTGGGACGGAGCCTTTTAAACTGGATGTGCCTGGCTTAGTCATGGCAAATATTTACCAAAAAAAAAAAAAAAAAAAAGGGACATACCATATAAAATTAGAGTTCTGAAAATAGTACTGAGAGAGGGAGAAAGAAGAAAGAAAGAAAGAAAAAAAAAAAAACAGTGCAGAAAATACAGGCCAGTCTGTTTGGGGAAAAGGGAAAAAGAGATAAAATGAGAGAAACCTCGGCAGTAAAAACAGCATCTTGGTAAACAGACTATAAAAAAAATTGTGACCTGCTTTCTGGCAGCCCTGGCGGCTGAGCGGTGAAGGTGGCGGAGCTGGCGTCTGTGTGGACACACGGTGCCCGGGGCGCACGGCTCCCCTGGCCTTGCAGGGCGTTAAATTTAGCCACATAATGATGGGCCTGAGGACAGCCTCTTGTTGACCACGCCATAATTACTGCTTCACTTTATGAATTTTATTTTGCTTATTCTGTTTCCTCCTCCTTTGGCATGAAGGCTGCCTGGAGTGGGGGGAGTCCCGCCCCCACACTCCTCCCTTACTGGACAAATGAATCTTCATAGAAACGTGGGCTCTTCCATGAGGGGAAAGAGTAAGCTCCCTAGATTAATCAGAAAGAGAGGAAGGTTTGCTGGTCCCCAAGGTTCTCGATTGTTCATAGCAGAGTCAGGAGTGGGACTTGCTAGCTCTGCCTCTCAGAACTCTTGGAGAAAGTCTCTGATGCCTTTGGTCTAAAAGGCACTTTCATGTGTCTTTAGAGGTTGACGCTCTTATCCTGTTTGTACCCCAAGAGCTAGTCTCCTAGGTTTGTTGGGGTTTTTTTGGTCTTTGGTCCTAAACTCTCAGCTACCTACTTGGAAGTTTGGTTTGGTCAACCTCTGCATCACAAAGAGGTACATTGTTTTATATATAGGTTAGGTCAGTGATTAGGAAACTCATTAGTCAACAGAGCCAAATATCAACAGTACAATGATTGAAATTTCTTTTGAGAGCCAAATTTTTAAAACTTAAACTTCTTCTAACACCACTTTTTTGAAATAGACTCGCTCAGGCCGTGGTATTTTGTGGAAGAACCACACTCAAGGGGCCAAAGAGCCGCATGTGGCTCTTGAGCTGCAGTTTGTCGACCATTGGGATAGGTGATAACTGGGTTCTTAAAGCTGAGAATCTAATATAATCAAGTGACTGTTAAGATAACATAATAATACTTGATCCAAATATTTTTGAGACTTCAGATTTTGTTCTTCTTGGGGGATGATGCAGATCTTCTTGGTTTTAGAGTTAAAACAACATGGTTTGGTAGAGCCTACCATGGAGTTTGTCAGAGTGGTGCTTGGAGGCTTAGCGTTACCTACCACTCTATGGAAGGGGCCAGAAGCCCCTCGTCTCAGAAAAAAGTGCTATATTGGGGAGAGAAAGTAGGCTGTATAAAGGGCATTGAAGGGTTGTATAGAATAGGTGCTGGGTCATTGGGGGTGAAGTTCTTGAATGGTGACCTAGGCTGGTGGCTACCGATGGCCCCACACTGGCCCTCCAACTGAGGAAGTGGTGGAAAAGGAAAAGCAAACAGGGGTTGTGGTCAGGGTACTGGCTTGTCTATCATTGGCCAGGACTGTCCTGTTTGTGTGCCAGGGGTGGTTGGGCTTCTCTGAATCCAGGCAAGAACGTGTCAAGGAGAAGCTTCTTGCAGCTCTTGTTTTCCCAAAACAAAGGAAGCTCCTTGCATTGCTGGAAGTAGCGTGCTTGGATGCTGAGTTTGTTATTGCCTGATAACCTGGCCACCAACTCCTGCCCTCTTCTTCACCCCGGCAGCCAGGGCCTCAGTGGGGGCAGCTTCCTCTTCCTCATCCCAGGAGCAGATTCACTCTCTATTGTATCCAGAGGGGAAAGAGAGGAGAGCTAGCCCTCCTACCCCCATACCTATCCTCTTCGTTTCTCATGGAACCTTCTAGAACAGTGCTTTTCAAAATAATCTGACACATGGTTATACTGTGCATGGCTAATATGCAGCACATGCCACATGTGACAAGTTGAATAATACTCAAACCATTTTATACCCTGGCCATTGAAATGAGTCCTCCAAACCTGTATTTAGATGTCATGGCAATGTCAGATTGCTACAAACGTTTTGAAATATTTACATTTAGTCTATCCTTACCTCATTATGGGCTAGTAACAAAGAGTTCCTGGATTAGCACCAGGCTGCTGGTCACACTGAATAACATTGTTCTAGAACCTTAAGACCCAGTGAGTTTAAGCTCTGTTGGAAATAGAGCTCCTACCCTAACCCTGTTTCATAGGGGATGAATATAAAAAGGAGTTATTAAGGACATTTTAGGCAATAAGAAATAATCTGTCCTCAGTTGCCCATGCCATGCCAAAGAACTCTGACACTGAGGTGGAATGTTGGACTAGAGGGTTCAAGTTTTCTTTCCCAGTGCTGAGGTTGTGTTATTCTAAGGTTAACCAGTGAGGCCAAGAGATAAAGTGAATGACCACGATGATTTTCCTTTAGGCAGCAGCAATTTTCAACCACGTGCTGAAAGAATTTTTAAAACATGCAGTATCTAACCATTTAGTAGGGGGCACTGACCATCTTCCCCTTAGATTGTCAAATAAAAAATGACAACAGCCAACACAACAATAGCTTTCTGGTGTGAATGAATCAAAATTACACCTATTTATTTGTCAGATTGGCCCCAAAAATATTTTTTGGTGTGCCAAAAGATTAAAAATCGTTGCCTTGGGGTATTGTTTCCAACCTGAACTGCAACTCTAGGTGACGTAATGAGGCAAAAAAAGAAAGGGAGTTATGTTTTCCATAGAGTTTATTTACTAGTGTGTCATTACTGCCTGGATATGAGGTCTTTCTTCTACAGATTGATCATGTGTTTGGTCAGCATTATCTTAATCTTCTGTTAGAAGGCCACCAAATTGTTTCTAAAAGTTGAGAGATCTAGGATTGAAGGGAAAAGTAAATATTGGCAGAGTTGGTGGAATTCAAGTAAGAGATAAGAAATGGGGCTTTGATTAGAAATGTGGATTATTGGCAGGGTTGCCTGACAGCTCTAGTTGGGGGTAGGGTAAGGCTAATAGCCCAGGTCCATAGGACAGCTGGTTGGTAAGGACTTGGCACATGGTCAAAGGTTATTCTTTGCCAGAGAGGGGAATAAGGGGACTGAGGAGGAAAACTGTTTGGAAAACAGGACATGATTTTAAAGAGTTAGAGAGTTCCATGAGGAAAGGAGCATGAACCTCCTAGTGGAGGGATGGAAGGAAAAGAAGTAGGCCCAGTCTCACTTCTGCTTCCCTCACTAACCTCAGGGATCTGCAATCAGGAAAAGAAACCAGATGGAAGCCCCTGATTAAAGTAATTCTGGCCACGTGTCCCTCTTAAAATTGATCGATGCCTTGCTATTGACCTTAGGATGAAGTCCAAACTCTTTAATAAAACCATTAAGGTCCTTTGAAAAAACACTTATATATATATATATTGATTTCAGGGAGAGAGATAGAAACAGAGAATCATTCATCGGTTGCTCCTTGTATGCCCCACACTGGGGATCAAGACTGCAACCCGGGCATGTGCCCTGATGGGGAATCGAACCATGACCTCCTGGTTCATATGTCGACACTCAACCACTGAGCCATGCCAGCTGGGCCATTAGGCCCTTTTTGATGTGATATACATATACTTGCTTCTCAGGCTTCATTTTCTCTTCTGCTAGGCTATACTGCCCCCATTCATACTCCCTACCTTCTGCCCAAATTTATGCTTCAGTCACAGTGAACTGCTGTCAGTTCCTAGAACCCATTATTCTCTCTCTTATCTCTGGTCCTTGGCATGTGTTGCTCCCTCTGGAAACCCCCTGGCCGCACAGCAAACCATCTCACCTGCAGAGCTTCTATTGGTTGTTTAGATTTCAGTGAAGATGTTACTTCCTCTAGGGAATTTTCCCTGGCTCTCCAGTTTAGTTTAGTTGCCCTTCTTATGTGCCACTTTATTTGGTCTATCACAGGCCCTGTCAACACTGCATTGTAATTATTGGTTTTCCTGACTCCCTCCACTAGAAGGTAAGTGCCCCGAGGGCCAGGGATATTATCTATCTTTGTTTAACTTGTTCGCTCCATTGTAAGTATTCACTAAATTTTGCGGTGCTATGCATTCTGCAGAGAATTTTTGTCTTTATTATTTAATTTAAGCCTGGTGAAATGAGCAGGCTTCATTGAGTAACATTCAACACAAATATACTGATCAACTCAGATAAAAAGAAAACTAAAAAGAAAGAACAAATTTCCATACTTCCTTTTTTTTTTTTTTTTTTACCTCATAGGACTGCTTCAGGATGAGAAGCTCTGATGGATTGGCTCAGAGAAATTAAGTGATCCTGAGTCCCACAAGTAATTGCAGTTGAAACCAGAATCTAATCCTTTGACTTTCTAGTACAGAGCTTTTTTTCCACTATCTCACACTGTCTCAAAGGCTCTGTTCTAATGAACTATATTTGAGAAGGGAGGATGCTCAGAGACTAAAAAGTGTTCCTGTAACTCTCCTTAAATCTGCCCATTGAAACATAGACCTGAAATTATAGAAAAATGGCTAAGCACCAAACTGGAGTATCATCACATAGAAGGTCAAGAAAAAAATGTTAGGACCATGAGACATGGAATGAGCTGAGACACAGTTGGAGGGGAATCCTCTATCTTGGAGAAGGATCTGAGAAACACTGACATTTTCAGCTGCCAAAATGTTTTCCTTGGGGCCGCCCTGAGAACAGGATAGCCAAGTGGGATGAGAACAGAACTGCGGGGAGGGAGAGGAGGGATACTTGCTGGCTCTCTTCTCAACTCTAGTAATTTCTCGGCCACTGAACAAGTAAGGTAGAAAAGCTAGAACCTTTAAGGCTGCCTCTCAGCCCTTTTTGTCCTTAGGCTCTTGGGAGCTGGAGGGAATTGGTATCGCCCAAATCAGCGGAAACCTAGTCTGTAGCAGAGCTGGCCACAGGCCAGGTTCAAAATTATTCCTGGGCCTTGGCTTTGGGCAGGGGAGAGCATGGCCCGGGTTCTCTCACCAGCCGGGATCAGTAAATTCTAGCCATACAGGACCCAGACGCTCTTTGTCCAGCAATGTTTTCCCAGTGTCTCCTGGGGAGTGATTCAGGGCCAAGGTGACAGTGGGTTTGGAGCCCAGATGAAAGGATCGCAGGGACCACAAGACAAGATCCCTTGTGTGGTGGCCGGCTGGAAAGAGGAGGGAGTGAGTATGTGTAGAGGTCAGTGACGCAATCCTCCTGGCTCGCAGAGATGGAGGAGGAGAAGACTCGTGGTGTGTCTCCTTATAAAGAGGCCCTTACCACATGAAGCAGGGGGTGAAGGTGACCCCACTGTGAGTCACCCAGGAAGGGACGCCGTGTGCCCAGAGCCCAGAAGAGAGGACTTGTGGATTTCCCACTCTTTCCTTCTATGATGTTTTGCGTAATATGGTTGCTTTAGTCACTCAAGCTGCACTGCTTCTCTGTCTTCCAGTCTATTCTTGCTCCTCACTCTGTACTGTTCCTGATGTGTATGGGTTTTCGTTCTATCAATTTGTTTCTGATTTCTATTGTTGTTGATTTTTTAATTTGAAGGTTGATATCTGTTGATTTCAAGAGACCCAAACCATACTAATTGTGTTTGCCTTTGAGAAGATGGCATGGAGGCTCTTTGCTAAGCGGGGTTGTTCTTAAATTGTGTTTGCTTTCCTTCTTATCTTCAACCAAGGCAGGTATCATATCCTGGACTGGAATCTGAAGGGATTCTAGGGGCCCCCTGGATTCAATTGCCTGCTCTTTGGTTGAAAGCGGCTCTAGTCTGGCCTTTATTGAGGTTTGGGATTGCAGAGAGCTCTGGGGAGTGTCCCTGTAATCAGCCAGCCACCAACCCCACACTGCCTTGTAATAAAGCAGCTCTATATTTGTTCTGTTTATAGTCTCCTCTGTAATAATGCCATAGCCCTCACTGTTCTCTCCCTTTGGGGAGATTTTCTGGGTAATAGAAAATTTTGAAATGTTAAAGAGGATTGTAGGCTCAGAAAATGTTTTTCATCCAGGATGTGTCTTAAGTTGGGAAGATGCCTAGGAAATCCAGGCAGCAAGTGCTCTTGCGGAGGAGTGTGTTGTGGTGAGCTTGTTGTGTGTGTGACACTGTGGCTGTAAGGACCATGGGTGAGGAGGGGAGGCCTGGGAGAAGCTGTGGGTGCATGCGGTGTGGTTGTGTAGGTGTGGAGCGCACTGTCCTCGTGGTGGTGGTGGCAAGTGGATAGTGCGGTTGGAATGGGGAGTGTGAGAGGTGTGCAAAAGGGCAAGTGCAATGATGGGAAACCCTATTTTGGCAAATTTCAACTGTCAGGTATGTTGGATGGTGAGACCTAGAAGCTTAGCCTCAGAATGGAACCTTTAAAAACTCACATTCCATTCATTCTTTCAACTGACAACCCCTTGACTCTGGTCCCCAGACTTTTCAGGCCTAGGCTCCGCACAGTTCCGCTGACATTCCTTCTACCTCCCTGTTCCTTCCAGTTTCTCATCTCTCTTCTTTGTAAACCAAGAAGAAGTCGGGGACAGACTGTTAGGGAGAGGAGGTGAACAGTAAGCCACCTTGATCTAGGTTACTGCGAGGGAGCCGGATGTCCCAGGCTGATGGCTTTGAAGTTTACCTCTACACTGAATACTGGGAGTTGTTGTTGCCAGGGCTCTTGCTAACAATTCTGATTCCTTCTTTCCCCTCTCCCCCGCCTTTACCTTTGCCCACCCCAACCCCCGGATTCTATAAATACTTTATTATATGGCACTAGTAAAACTTCAAGTATTTTTTTTTTTTATTAGAGCTACATAATAATGTAATTGTGTGACAGAACACAGCTCCCGTGAGCAGCCCCCCCTCCCCCCTTCCTAGGTGTGGCCTCTCACCACCTCAGCTTGGGCTAGGCCGGCAGGCCTCTCCATTCCTCTTAAGTGTGTGTGAAGGGGGCTGGGTCAGTTTTTCAGACAGAGCTAAGGGGTCAAGGCCTTTGAGTAGGATTAGGCAGAGGAGTAGAGGCATTTCTCTAGTTTTAAGCACAGTCTGTTCTGATGGGTAAGTACAGCAGGAATCTTATTATTAGCATTAATTCTAATTACTACATAAGGCCACTTAACCTGCCTTTCCTTTACTAGTTTTGTCACATGCCATTGAATAGGTATTGAACTTAGACCCAGGTCCAGGGTGCATGAGTTTCTGTGGTTGACTCTGATTCACAGCCTTCTCCTTTGTTTATTTATCTATAATAATAAAAGCATAATATGCTAATTAGACCAGATAGCCAAAGGACCTTCCAGATGTCATTTTGGACGTCATTCTAAACGTCCTTCTGGGCAAAGCTGCCGCGACAGGGGCTGAGACAGAGGTGGTTAGGGGCGACCAGGCAGGCAGGCAGAGTGGTTAGGGGTGATCAGGCAGCCAGGCAGATGAGTGGTTAGGAGCCAGTGGTCCCAGATTGCGAGAGGATGTCTGACTGCCAGTTTCGGGCCTAAACTGCTCTGAGATAGGGCCTAAACTGGCAGTTAGACATCCCAGAATGAGAGAGGGTGCAGTCTGAGCTGAGGGACCCTCCACCCCCGCCCCCCATGCATGAATTTCGTGCACTGGGCCTCTAGTTTTTAATAACAAGCACCATTCTTTCTGGTATTTCCTGGTTCAGAAGCTATCAGAGCTGAAAGAACCCGACGCCGCCCTTCTCTTGCAGCTCCAGCCTGGGACATCTTTCTTCTTAAATCTAAGCCATTGTTCTCTGTGTCCACTAGTTTCATAAAAGGTGTGGAGCTAGAAACTCCACAGTCTGTAGGTCTTTTGTTACTGTTAATGTGTGACTAACTAACTGTGTATTTTGTTGCCTAATTGAGCCTTTTTATTTGATTTAGGTTTTTGCCCAAAGAGATCTGACTTTGAACCTTCCCTACCTCTCTCTCTACTACAGTGATTGAACTAGGTCAGTGTGTCTACCCGTTCTCCTTTGAATTGAGTAGGAACTGTTTCTGCATCCTTACTGCTGCAAAGCTTGAGGATTGGGCACTTCTGCCTGGATAACAGCTGACAGAGCCCTCAGTGCCAGGGACTGGGGTACAACATTGAGCCCATTCTTAACTGCCCTTGTGTCCAGTGTTTACATAGGAACAAACCCCCAAACTAGACTCTGCCATGCACCCTTTACTCCCCATGGAGACATATGGGCATATGCTCTTCCCACCTTTTGGGCTTAGCCAAGGTTAATATTAGACCTTCTTGCTGGGCTGCTGTTCCCGAAAACCACAGGGTGTTGTTAATATTCATGTGACCGCAAAGATTCATCAATATTCATGGGTGTCTGTAGTCTTCCTTTAGGCCCTTAGCTTGAAGAAAACAGGAATGATTGGAGTTTCTAGGACTTAACACTAACCTTATTTCCTGGAATCTCTTGAGGAAGAGGCAAACCTTAAGAGTAAATGTGTGGGCCAAGAGAAAAAAGGAGTTTCCAAGCCAATATTCTAAACTGGTCCGACAGCATAGTGGAGGTGTGCTGGATGGCTGCTGGTAATATTACCATCGTTAGCCAGTGTTTATGGACTCTCCCCGGGGTTAGGTTTTTGCACGAGGTGCTGCGGGGGGGGGGGGGGGGGGCAAGGGAATTAGCATTGTTAACTGCTCATGAGTGCCAGGGATACAACAATGTCTGCCATGACTCCTGCCCCGAAGCACATGGAGAAGGGGAGACAGGTAGGTGTGTTTATTTATAAACCTGCAATCCAAGGTGAGAGTGCTGTGCTAGTGATATACACAAGGTGTTCTCTGTGGGGAAATTAGTGAAGGATTCCCAGGGAGCTTCTGACAAGGGGATGGATCTAAGTAAAGGAAAGCAGAACCTTCTGATTCCTTTACTAGCCCTTAACCAGGCACACGCCCCCTCTAAATGCCCTCCTGGGCTCCCAGCACACCCACCTTGCCTGCTACTCCTTTTATCAGATGCTGTAGCTACTCCAGTATCTTATGTAATAGAATGTCTTTCCTATACAGTATCTTCTATTTCCTAAGTGGGAAAATGTTCCCCCTTTTCCTGAAAGATTTAATTAGGAAACGCTCCCAACTGTGACATAGTGTTTGGCATAGTTTGGGTGAGTAAAACGATGAACATCGTTCCAGATTGTATAAACAAAAGAAGGGCATGAGATCCTGAGGCCGTCTTTCTACTGATTTAGCACTAGTGAGCCTCTTAGGATTTGGGGGTCATGCTTGAAAGATGCCTGGGGCCTGAGTGCCCATAGGAAAATTAGGACAATAATAAAAGGGATGGAAACAGAATTTTTAAAAAAGTATCCAAGGAAAGTGGGATTATTTAATTTGTAGAGTAGATTGATTAGGGGTAGTAGCTTTGTCTTTAAAATATGAAGATTTAGCACATGCAGGAAGATGAATAGCTTTTTTTTTTTTTTGCATTTCATTCAAGATAATACAAGAAAGGATGAACTTGAATTGTAGCAATAAGAATAAAGGTGAAGTAGAGAGAGGAATTTTCTACCTGACTAGATTGCTGCTAAGAAAGCTTTGGAAACTCCCTTCCTAGAATTCTTTAAGATTCTTTTCCTGACTGCCTTTTGTGGGTGGTGGTGAATGCAGAGAGAACGTTGTACAGGCTCCAGGCACGCTGCAAGAGTACAAGGTGGTGGGGTACAAGGTGGTGTGGGGCTGCCTGCTCACCCCTAAGTGCTGCACACCACCCCTCTACTAAACGCACTTCTTTGCACCTAACCATGTCGTTGCCAAGTCCCGCTTCTGGTACTTTGTGTCTCAGCTAAAGAAGATGAAGAAATCTTCAGGGAAATCACCCTTTGGATGAAGAACTTTGGCATCTGGCTGCGCTACTACTTGACTCCCGCAGTGGCACCCACAACATGTACCGGGAGTACCAGGAACTGACCACTGCAGGCACCATCACCCAGTGCTACTGAGACATGGGGACTGGCACTGTGCCCGCACCCACTCAATCCAGATCATGAAGATGGAGGAGTTGCAGCCAGCAAGTGCTGCTGACCAGCAGTCAAGCAGCTCCACAACTTCAAGATCAAGTTCCTGTTGCCCCACCGGGTCCTTAGTGGCCAGCATGAGCCACGCTTCATGAACACCAAGAGGCTCAACACCTTATTTTAGATGCAGGGCTCCCCATTCCCTGGTTTACCCAAATAAACTCCTTGGGAAATGAGGGCAGCGGGGAGGAAGATTCTTTTTCTAATGACAGGTGTAGTATAGAGCTGCTTGGGTAAAATTTGAGAGCAAGAGTAGGAGAGGGCATGCCTAGCCCTCAGATTCCTGAAAGATTCCCAGTTAATCAGGGGAATGATTGTCTCCATCCCCCTGATTGACTGGGTCATGCTAAGGCCCGTCAGAAGCGCCTCCTTCTACCAGATGACAATGGTTTTTATGGAGCCCCACATATTTCCTGTGGTGACGTTTGGGAAAATACTTGCATGTAATTTAAACTGTCAATCCCAGGCATCTCTCCATAATTTCTACTAAAGACTTTGTAAATCTTGAGGTCTGAGGAAGCTGACTTTGGAAGCTGCATGCAGTTTCTAGAGTTAGGTCCAGGAGTGGGTTTTAGCGGCGGCGGCGGGGGGGCGGGGCGGGGGGAGGGTAGGGGTGGGGTTGGGAGGAGGAGGAAGGGACTTATCTATAAGGAATATGATGAAAGAATAATATTGTACACATTCATTACCTTATTCGGTATATCCTTACTTCTGTAGCCTTTTTTAAAAAAAATATATATTTTTTATTGATTTTTTACAGAGAGGAAGGGAGAGGGATAGAAAGTCAGAAACATCGATGAGAGAGAAACATCGATCAGCTGCCTCTTGCACACCCCCTACTGGAGATGTGCCCACAGCCAAGATACATGCCCCTGACCGGAATCGAACCCGGTACCTTTCAGTCCAAAGGCCGACACTCTACTACTGAGCCAAACCGGTTTCGGCACTTCTGTAGCCTTTTATATTTCTTATTCTGTCTCTTTACAAAGTCTGTTTACATTTTTGACTTGCACTTTGTTGTTCACATAGGTATTCTTTAAGATGAGTGAGGAATTGCTAGAGTTCCTTAATGCACCAGGTACCAATGCTAGCGTGGAGGCACCATGAGAGTGTGTCTTACTCCCCACTGTACCTTCAGCTTGTTCCTGGTTCATATTAGGTGCTGCAGAAATGTTTGTTAAATGGATGAACAAATGTTTATATTTGTGAGATGAACTAACGTCTCAACGAGCTTACTTAGCAGTAAGCCCAGAACATCCCGAGGACCACAGGAATGGAGAGCAGTGTAAAATATCTAAGTTGTTGCTCTTTGGGTGACACTGCTTTCATTCTACTGTTTGATGACAAAGGATCATGTCATCTCGGCGCAAAATTAGAATTTCTACCTAAAACCAAGAGAAATAATTTTAATGTATATGGACTCTATTAACTAGAGAAAGGCTTGTTGAGTATTCACAGTTCTCAAATCAGAAAGACTCTTGGAGAAGGACCTTTAGAGACTAATGGGTGTTAAGACTGAACCTAAAAACCCACCGAGGAGATTCTGGCTAGTTGGCATTCTTAAGACACCTGTCCCAGGAAACAGGAGGGTGGGCCCTGGGGTTGGCCATTTCGTGCTGTGGGAATATTTCCTTTGGTAGAAGCCTGGTTTCTTTTCTCTGGGATTCCCTTCCTTTTGGGCTTGTGATGAATTAAAGAAGGTGCATTTGAGGTCTGTCCAATTTTAGGGTCTATTCTACTAAGCTGTCAGAGAGGGTCAGCAGGTGGCGCCAAAACATTGTCATACATCTCACGCTGGCTCTGGGAAAGGAGGTGGAGAGAGGGCAGGATTCTCTTTTGAACTGGAGACAGGGGGGCTCTGGCTGTTGTTCAGGTAGCAAAGCCTTGTGGCTCAGTGTTTGCTAGCTTCCTTCAGCCACTATCTGTACTTCAACATCCTATTTTGGGAGAGGATTGGTGGAGAGAAGGGCGTCCAGAAATCAAAGAGTGGAAGAACCTGTTCACTTTTTGACTGTGTCTCCTTTAGGGCCTGATGCTATAAGATGCCACAGTTTCTTATAAGGCTCTTGCCTTGTTCTGTGAGCCTCTTTTTCTTTTCTGAGAATTAGTTTCTATCTTTTGACAGATTCCATCTTAGGATATTTTTCTTGTTTCAGGACACATTCCTTAAGGATAGATTTCTGTTTTTCACCTGCCTCCCACCCCTGTTTCTTTGGGAGGTTGGGAGTGGGGTTAAGGGTGTAGGAATGGAGAAGGGTGGGAGTGGAGGTGCTGCTCCGGAGAATGGAGGAGGACAGGGAAAGCTGGTTCATTGGTTCTGAGGAGGAAGCAGAGCACCACCAAGACGCTAGGACGCCAAAGCAAAGAGTTAAAAGTCACCTCTAAATTGGCCCAAACTCAGAGTGAGGCCCTTTAGTGGCCACAGGCTGGAGCAGGCACAGCTCCCAGCCTATGGATTCCCACAGCCTGGGCGCGAGCTCGCTTCCAGCATTGTCCCTGACGCCCCTCGTCTCCCCACTCCCTTCGCAAACCCCAAACCCGCCGGGCTGTCTCCAGCCTTCATTCCTTGAGCTTGTTCCTTGGGCCGCCCCCCTTCCCTGGGCGGGTTTAAGGGCTGGGCGGAGCTGTCCGCCCGAATCCCTTGTGGCCCCTTTGGTTCCTGGTTCTATATATATCCCTGTCCTTCTGTGAACAGGGTTTGATAGGGCTTTATGGGCATTTCCATCCGCTTCACAGGCACAGCCATCACAGAGACGTGTTTCACCCGAGAAACCTCAGCGGAGCCTGGCCTGTGGCGGACTCAGTCTGGCCCCTGAATCAAGGCTCTCTTCTCTTCCTGCCCTCCCCCGGCCCTCCCCTCCGGCTCCCCACTACCTACCCCCAAGTGAATAACAGAGCTCTGGGGAGCACTCAGCCTCATTGGCAGGCCGCTTTGGAACTCCAGAGACTCGTGGAGAATGCTTTAATGTCCCTCTCTCTACTCAGCTCGCCAGGGAAGATAGGAACCATGACTTCTGGCTTAGACGCTGTAACAGGGCAGCGGGGCTTTTCTTGAAAAGAATGGAACCCGGTGGATGCTGGCAGGTTCTCTTGAGGCATCAGAAGAGAAAGAAGAGCCTTTCTGAAGGGAGGCTGGAGGAGCCAATGGGTGCTTAGTGAGGAAGGTCAGGGCCAGAACTGGGTCCTGTGAGTTCAAAGGGATAAAGGGACAAGGGGATTCAAGACAGCTGGTAGGAAATAATACTTCCCCAAGAGACCCCCTTTTGGCTCATTCTTTGGCCAGGAGACGGACCAATGGCGTCTGGCTTATTAAGGGAAAGTGTGCATAGAATAATGGGGAACCTGTTCAGCAGGCTAAGATTTGCATGGGGAAGCAATAGAACACCCATCACAAACACATTTCAGGATGTCGAACATCCCAAAGAATAGCTACAATTTTTGTACCTGTTGAGTGCCAGGCCCTCTGGCTGTAAATCTTGTTACTCTTCACAACCGTTTTATGAGTTGGTGTTTTCCCATGGCGCGGGCAGTGAAACAGATTCAGAGAGTATAAGTTGACCAGAGTCACATAGCTCATAAATAAGTGATGAAGCCAGCTTTCAAAGCTCATGCTCTTTCCACTACACCATGCTACCTCCCTCAGGAGCCCATAAGAAGGTGACAGAGCTGATGCCGACTTAGTTTGTGGTCTGAATAATGTTTAGTCTCTTTCCGTTATTTAAAAAACTTCACATTTCCACATGGTTCTCTGAACCTGACACCTGTGTTTACTTGTGAGTTTTCTTGACATTCTGGCTGGTTCCTTGAGCCTGGGAATTCCCAGGACACCAGGATGCTTGGCCGTGCCCCATAACGGAAGGGTCCATCTGTGTGCGTCTCTTTATTATTATCCGGCTGAGCTCAGGCCAGAAGGAAGCTCACTGTCGTTGCCTAAAAGGCCTCCGTCCCTGGCTTAGAGACATCAGTCCATCGGTGACTTTGCTGTGTCCAGAGTGGCCGAGCTAGGTATTTTCTTTTCCCTGCTTTGTTTACTGTTCTTTCGTGGGATTTCAGGTTTCCATGATGGCGGAAGGCTTGTAAAATTCAGGGGTGGGGAAGGGTTACCGTGGCAGGAGCCCAGGCCAGGCCAGGTCGAGCCAGCATTACAGACAGCTTTTATAATGGTGTGCAAGGCTCGGAGGCTTGTAAAGGCAGTGCAGGCAGATAGGGAGATAAATCATGCGAGCAGTGGGCAGGGTGGTGAGCCGAGGTTAGGAATTAACTTTGTGTTGGATGGAGCCCAGGTTGTGGGATGGGAAGAGAGGCCTCTCCTCTTTTCCTCTCCTCTCAGCTCTGTTCTTTGCCTCTCCTTTCTGTTGGCCTTATTCACTGCAGGCTGTGACATGTTTCCCTGGCCTTTCCTGTTCCTCCTCCAAGTTGCCTGAACTAAATCAACAAGGGAGAGGGTACCCCAGAGCGAGGGAAGAAAGTACTCCTGCTTCTATGAGTCAGGTTGCTTTGTTTTATTGCAAGTAGGGAATGGGACTTCCTTCCTACAGCCATGAACAAGGATGCTCATCCCCCGTTCCTTTCTGCTTGTTCTCATCTTTTATGGCTTTTACCTAGAAAATGGGCTGGAATCCTTCGGGATCAGACAAAAAGCAGAAGATGCCCTCCAGCTATTCTGAGACCCCCCCTCCCCCCCACGTGGTGAAGGGCCTCACGCTTGCCTGAGTCAGGGTGCAGACTTTGGCTTCTCTTGAGGGCTGAGGCGAATCCTGATAACTTCATTCAGGGATTATAGTTGATGATGACATCTTTTTTGAGGGGGTTGGGGGTGTTTCTGTGTGTCATGTATGGAAATGAGGAGGGAGCTGGTAGAAATGCAGAGAGAGGCCACATGAGTGGTCAGAGTGGACTTAGTATAAAAAGAAGTCGAGGTTAAATTCTCTGCAGACTGTGCATGTGTGCGTAGTGGCCGAGTGTTGGGAGGTGGATACTCATTGCAGGGACAGTCTTCAGGTCAGAGTTATGGCTGTTATGATCTTTATTTCTCCTCACAGCCCCTTGTGTAATGCTTTGCAAATTGTGGGTGATCGATAAATGTTTTGGGCTGTCTTTTTTTTGGCTCTTGATCGACATGATCAGCCAGCCTCTAAGTCCTCTTCTGTCATCCCTGCCTCTCCTTCCAACATCTCTCACCATAAAGTGCCCCTCTAATCATCACAGCTTTCAAGTGGATGGCTCAGCCCAAACTCAAGTCATTGACTGCGTTTCGTCCTCCCCAGATCGATAATAATAGCACTGCCACTTTCCTTTCTAATTAGACCCTAATTGAAAACTGGTTGCATTTGGACTTTTCTTCTTCTGCTCTGCTTTTTAGTTCCAGTGGTGGAAAAACATTCAGCTGAGGTTTGGGTTTTTCCTTTCTTTCCCCCACCCCTTTTTTTTCTTCTCCCCCTGCTACTGCTTCTTCTTTTTGAATACGGTGGGATTCTTTTGGAAAAGCTGTCCCCCGCCTGTTGTAGGCCCGCTCGCAAATCCCAGCCTTCTCCGAGAAGACCGGGTCTTTTCAAGTGGTTTGCGTTGAACACATCGGAGGCCCCCAGTGCCTGTGACAGTTTCTGTTAATTATAGAGGCTCTTTCCCCCTCTCACATTAGTCAAAGGAGTTTTGTGTGTTTTAACAGCGTTTTCCCTTGGCTTGAATAAGACTCTGTTCAGACATTTCCTAGCGCTGGTGAGTCGGCAGCACACGCTGGTACCCGGTAGCAATGTTTCCTTATTTGCTTCTCTAGGGGCTTCAGAGATTACAGTGGAGGGATGCTTCCTACTAGGCCTCAAATTTAGTTGTTTCTGGGTTCCAGACATAGCGCTTACACAAGCAAACACTTCTGCTGTGCCTGGACCTCGGATATAAAATAGACGTGCCCTTGTGTGTGGAGCTGCTTTCCAGGTCTCTGGATCTCTTCTTTGTGCTTTCAACCTGCCCCCGTCTTATCCAGTCCCTGTGAGAGTCCCTTCTAGTCCCGTTGTCCTTGTTGTCGGGTTACATGAGAGCCTTTCTGGGGACCCTGGCTCCCATTTTCTATTTATCTTTTTTAAAAATATGTTTTTATTGATTTTAGAGAGAGAAAGGAATGGAGAGAGAAACATTGATTGGCTGCCTCTTGCACACCCTCTACCGGAAATCGAGCCCACAACCCATGCATGTGCCCTGACCGGGAATCAAATCGGTGACCTTTTGGTGACTGGGACTCTGCTCAACCCACTGAACCACATCGGTCCAAGCTATTTTCTATTTCTTAGGCCTTATTAGCATTATCTTTAGTAGGCCTTTGGAAAACTTATGTTTCTATTATCTTTTCTAAAAATTTTATTGTTCAGAGTATTACAGATGCCCCCCCCCCATGTCTCCCTGCTGTTGTCTTTAATATTAAATAAAGTGCTCTTCTGTCTTGAAGCCCCCAAGAATGACATTTTGCTTGCTTAGGTCAAGGCGTTCTAAATAGGAATCAGCTCTGGCACATGATCTGCTGAGGGACTTCTCTGAGAGGTCAGTCTACCCCGGTCTAGCTAGGAGAGAGCAGGAGACCCAGGAGACAAACAACATTGGACTAGACCTCCTATGTGGGGCTGCATTTTGCTGGATTCTGTTGGATGGAGGCAGCCTGAATTTAGTCTGGGAAGGGGTCAGCAGGGTCTCACAGATGGAGCTGTGGTTAGAGGGTCAGGAGACTCCCTCACAGGCAAAGTGTCATGGGCACATCACTTCTAAGTGCTGGATGAGAATTGCTTCTCCCATTGTGAACTTTATTGTTTTGTTTTGTCGTGTGTGTGTGTGTGTGTGTGTGTGTGTGTGTGTGTGTGTGTTTTCCTCAGAGATTTACTTAGCTTTGAATTTCCCCTTAAGAATATTTTGCTTTTGACGATGCTTGTTTTCAGCACCTGCACCATTTTTCCAGCCTAGAAACCCCTCTGTCTGTGGCGTTGATTTTACTGGATGAGAACATTGTGGGAGGAGGACCTTGAAGAGAGATCGACTGATGGGTTCTGTTCAGGGCTTCTCCTGTGAGCTCTGTCGCTTAGAGTCAAAAGGATGACCTTTTTTGGAGTATTAGGTGCGTGACAGTCATGCTGACGCTCATCTCCCCTTTCCTAGAAGTGTGGCATACTTGAAATTAATATCAGTTCTGGGTAGCTTAAGAGATTTGACAATCTTAGGTCATACAGGGGAAGTCAGCTGTCTCAGCTTCTCCACTGTTTATAGAAGATGGAACTAAGACCTGTGGGAGGTCAGTACTTGTAGGAAAGATGGGCATGGAGTGTGGAGAGGACTCTCTTCCAGGTGAGATAAACAGAAGCCTTAGAGGCCCTGAGTGGCTGGACCTGGAGTAATGTCACTCCTCTGGAGCTCCCGGAGAAGGACGAAGCCGCAGGAAGAGGGTTATAGAAATTCATGAGAATTACATTTTGTAAAAAGTCCTTGGATCCGAATTCAAGGACGCTGGTTCCCCACATGGAGTATGATTTCCCCATTGGCTTTCCCTTTTCTTTCCTGTCTGTCTCCCCTCCCCAGTTTGCTTGGAGTCCCGTGTAGCACATGTTTGGTGCACCAAATGCAAAACATCTCCCTGCCCTGTGACCAGGGAGATTGCAGCGTTGGAAATTCTTCCTGAATTGCTGACATGGTGCTGTACATTGTTTATGTTTTATGACACACGTTTAACAATATAAACTGTGATATATTAAGGTCAAACATTGAACAAGTAAAGCAGAGTCAAGAGATACCAGTGACGTGTTTGGTGAGCCCAAGGAGGTAGAGGACTTTAGCTTCATCACTGCAGTTTCCCTGTGCCATAAAGCGACAGACGCTTGTCTGCCCCAGGCTTTGAAGATGTGGAGTGTAAACAGTATACCACATAAAGGCACAGGGGCTTTCTGTAAAACTGGGCAACTCATTTCAGCAACATCTTTTCATGTATTTTTCAAAGTATATTTATTTGAAATACTTTCAGATTGTGATTCTTGGTGGCACAGTGTTGGCGGGAGGGTGTTGTCACGCTCTACTTGGTGGTGATTGGGTCAGACTTTTATGCTTATTATTAATTGTGGAAGTCATGAGTGTAAGGAAAATATGAAAGAGAGTGAAGGCAGCAGAAATTCGGAACAGAACGAAGTAGCCCAGCAGTTGTGAAGTTTGTTCCTGAAAAACTGTGGGTTGCTAGAGATCCCCGTCAGGTAAATAGTATTGATGAGTCCTTTCTCCCCCTTCGTGTTGGGACCTTCTGGAGCTGAGAGTATGGCTTTTGGGCCATTGTTCAGCAAGTTGGCCTCCTCCTTATCCTGCTGCAAAGGAAGGGTTTAGGTGTATGCTTTTAGGAGGCTTTTAACAAGTTCAGGAGAAGCTCAAGTTCTCCCTTCTGACCTGGCTCTGCTCTTAGAGAGACTGCAGTTCATTGGCCTGTTTGGAGTATAAAGGTGCACAGTTAGCTGGGGTGGAATTAATAAAAGTAATGATTTAAATCCGTGTGGTGTTACAGTTGGCAAAGTGCTTTTACTCGCACTGTCTTCTTTGGGTTCTGTCTTTGTGAATTAGGACAAAGCACTTATATTATTACCTCTATTGTGTAGATGGGAAAAAAAGGGGGGGGGTCCTTCAGCTTCCCAAAGCTGCATAGCAATGAAGCAGCCAAGCCAAGACTCAGACCTGGTTAGTTTTGATCGTTCCATTAGGTTAAGTTGGTCACCTGGTCTCCTACCTTATGACTCTTGGTTTGACCAAGGGCCAGGGTTCAAAAGGATAAGCTCCTAGCATTCTCTCCATTGAGTTTCAATCTCTGTTATATTTTTCACTATTTTTAGTAAACTTTTTCTTTCTGACACTTTTTTCCCTCTCTATTCCTACTTTTCTGACCCCCCACTTTCAGGGACTGCCTTATTTGCTTTCCTAGAAATTTCTCTTTTAAGGCTTTTGGGACTTTGACCTACCAGTAGTAACTACGTTTAAGAGAGTGTTTAAAATCTCTCCTGCCCCTCTCATTCACTCCCCCCACCCCCAAAGCATGGCCTCGCCCCATCCTGCCATCGTGCTGGCCAAGCGCGTGGGGCAGCTGTGGTCAGTCCCATTTATAAAACTGGTAAATATGGGACCAGTTTCTGTCCCCTCCAAAGGTCAATATTTGTGCAGAGTTTAATTTTAACTTAACAAGCAGTTGTTTTCTGCAGCTGCCCTAGTGTGTTGTGTTGTGTGTGCTTTCCTTCCCCTCCTTCCCACTGACTGTATGCGTCTCTGTGTGTGTGTATATCTGTGTTCACACTGTAGACTCAGTTCTGGTCTTCAGAACCTGCAGCCACGGGCTTGGCTGGGCTTGGTATCACAGAGGACATTTGGACGAAGGGAGCTAGATGAAGAGCAGTGGCCCTAGCATGTGGAGACAACACAGCCTTTTTTTCTAGAGGTCAGGGGATAGAGAACACTATTTAGTCTTCGGTAATTCTAATGCCATCACCACCATATTATCCTTTGCAGAAGAGATTCTAGAATGCAGGATTTGTGTTTTTGTGATTTCAGAGAGATGAAGGGAGAGTGAGGGAGGGATAGAAACATTAATGATGAGAGAGAATCATTGATCAGCTGCCTCCTGTATGCCCCCTGCTGGGGATCTAGCCTGTAACCTGGACATGTGCCCTGACCGGGAATTGAACCATGACCTCCTGGTTCATAGGTCGACACTCAACCACTAAGCCACACGGACTGGGTCCTACATTGCTTTCTATGGAGTGTTCACTCCTCATCCAAGAACCCTGGGCTCTAATTTCAGCAACTGCTTCTGGAGTAAGATGAGGGGGATGCATAGGGTCATCTCTTAAGGCCTCTTCCAGCTTTTAAAATTCTATGATTTTATGAATATTAGGGCATTGGACTGGGTATCAAGAGTGAATTCTATTCCAGTTCCTTGCTTTAACCTCATTTAAAAAAGGATTTCTTCAGGGATATGATTTTTGTTCCTTACAAGGATTTTGTGTGAATGGATGAGATTTTATTTAAAAGAACTTTGAGCTGTTTAAACTAGGAGAAATACTTTAATACTAAGCTCATCTTACCTACCTGTGTCCCCTTTTACCAAGCTACTTAAGTTCCTTCTGCTTGTGAGCATGTCCCTGGCTTAGAGAATTTAGCCCAACAGGTGATCAGCCCAGCCCCTCAGAGCCAGAGAATGTACAATGGAGGAGGAATTGTCACCAAGAATGGCACCTGGGCTCCAGGCATAGTGGTCTCCTTATGACTGTTCCTTGAACATACTGGACATGTGTCACACCTTAGCACCTTCCACTTGCTGGTCCCTCTGCTGAGGATGCTCTTTCCTCAGAGACCTGCGTGGCCCCTTTCCTTCTCTTTGTTTGGCTCTTTTTTCATTTGCTACCTTCTAGTTGAGGACTTCCTGGCTGCCCTCTGGAAAATGTCATCCCCACCCCCTCCAACACTCTCCGTTCCCTTTTCCTGCTCTGTTTTTCTCCTTAGCACTTATCATTACCCAACATACCACAGATTTTGCCTTTTTTATTATGTTGTTTTTCTCCCCTGCGAAGGCATGGATTCTCAGTGAGGGCAGGGATTTTTGTCTGCGCTCGCTGCTGTCATTCCAGTGTCCTTAGAACAATGCCTGGCCTATTGAAGCTTTTAAAATGTGTTTGTTGAATACATGGAAGGAAGGAAGGGAGGGAAGGAGAAGTAGGCTCCCTAAACTGATGATTCTTCACGAAAGACGGGGATAGGGCGCGGGGAGGGAGGGGGGAGTTACATAACCCATAGGGGAGGTGGTCAGAGTCATTTGGAGGCCTTTTCAAACTATTCATACCCTTGCCAAAAAATTCTGATATATGTCCCCTCTATCCCAGGATGGTTAGGAATCATTATATAACGACTTAAAGTTCCTGATGAAAGTAGGTGATATGCTTCATGTGTGTTGGGTGGGAAAAAGTTGGGAACCATTGTCCTAGGCAGCCTGACAGGCCTGTCCCCTCCTGGCCTGTGAATTGCAGGCAGCCATCAGGGCTAGGAAGAGATTTGTTGTTTTTCTTTCCCTTCCCATCTTCTCCTACCCCCTATATACCCCTAACCCGTGCCTCCTTATCCCTCCCCTTTCCTTTATTCTCAGCCAGACACCCACCGCTTCAGCGCACAGAGGGTGCCTACATTGTGAACGTTGTCGTTGGGACACAGAGAGCCCTTGATGGCAGCAAGTGCTTCTTGTGACATCAGCTCTATGGCTTTAGGGGGAAGGCTGTGGCTCTGGGTCCCCAAGGGAGGGGGCTGTTTTTCTCTTCTTGATCGCTCACGTTGGTGCCGTCTGACTTATAAACTTTAATGGCCAGTTTTAAAGGTTACTGCCATGGGGCACCTTTGTTGCCAGTTTTAGTTTTTTAATTTGGAAACTTTTTTCCCCTTGTGGTCTTGGGAGGAAGGATTTGGGGCCATTTGGGCTGGGAATTGGCATTTGTGGGTGATGATGAGATAGCACAGCAGCATTCTGGTCCTGGCTCCAATAACCAGAATCCCTGGCATGTTAGCCATTGGCCCAAATGAACCCCCAAATGAGAAGGGGAAGACTGACATTGGGATGTATAGTCTTGGGCAGTATCCGTCAAGGCCGTACAGGCTTGGTAGCTTGTTGGGCTGCTGAGAAGAATGGTAACTATAACATTGAGGCGCTGGGAAAGGAAGGAGACTTCTCTTTCTTACTCTAAGCATCTTAACTCTTCCTTCACCTGATTCCCAGTCCTTTGCTCTGAATATGAACCTCATTGACAGTGGTCAGGTTTAATTGGGATGGACACAAGGCTTCAGATATAGAATTGATAGCTGGGATGTGGCCCGTTGGTTATTGCCCAGTGTAGCATGGATACAGAACTAACAGAGAAAGCCGAGTCTTTTTGCCAAGAGGAACCTGCTATACAAAGAGGGGATAGCTCAGATCTCCAAGATGTGTAGTACGAGGGCAGGGCCTTCAGGCTATAATCAGGGTCTTGGATTCAAATCTCATTCCTCGCTGTTCTCCCTGGGCTGGACAAAGCTGGATTTGCTTCTTGTTCCCTGTGTTGCTGGGCGGGGGAGGAGGTGTGGGGTTGGCTCGGGGTTGGGCCACAATTAGTGACCTGGAAGCTGGGCTGGGCACCCAGAGGCTATAAATAGCAGACGTGGAGCAGTCGCTGAGCGGACTCAAAGCCCAGCCAGACTAGCCGCGTTTCAAGTGGTCTGGGTGGGATTTTTTTTCTCTGTTAACCATTTGTACATCTGGTTTCCTTGTGTTGGTGGGGGCAAAGGAGGAGGGTGGGGTTGTGAGCAGAACCAGAAGCGCGTATGTGGAGTAGCTCCCTGATTAGTTTTGTTATATGTGTGTCTTAGAGCTTCCAGGGTCCTTGGCAGGCATCTGGGATGGCGGCTGCTAGAAGCTAAGGTCTCAGAGCAGGACATGTGCTGTGGAAAATGCAGAAGTTCTGGAGGGCTCCTGTCACTAAGGTGTCCTGGATATTCCTGAAGAGGGAGAAAAGTGGAGTCTCAGATGGAGCCACTCAGATCATTTGGGAGTAGACTGGGGCTTCTTATTTCTCAGTACCCTATGGAACTCAGTACCACAGGACCTCAGTACTCAGTATACAGTCTCTGTCACAGCCAAGCCAGTCTGCTCACCTTCCTTACAGGCATTGCTCCTTCTCACTCATCTGCATTTGTTCCTGTTACCTGCCCTGGATTTGAAGTCAGAATAATTTGATTTGAATTCCAGCTCTTCCACTTATTTGTCACTTAGACATAGTTTATTTAAGCTCCCTAGGCTTCTGTTTAGTTCATTTGTCAATGAGCAATTTTCATAAAACACATCCTAAGGTTCCTTGCAGCTTTTATAAACCCATAAATTGAATTCAGTCAGTCCGTTTCTGTTTTTCTTCTTCAAGAAGAAAATTCACCTCTGCCAGGAAGCCTTCCCTGAATTATCAGCTGAATCTTATTTTCCTCTCACTTCACAGACCATTAAGAGTTACATACCAATAGTTTATCCCATTTTCACCTGTATTTATCATCTCTTTCTTTGCAATTATTTTCTTGCTATTTTCTCATATTTATATTTTGTCTCTGCAAGTAGATTACAAGTCCTTTGAAGCAAGAAACCATATCTTTTCCAGCTCTACCACTCCTAGCACTTACTGCTGATGTTGTAGGCACAATCAAAGGCTACTAAAAGCTCCTGAGAAGCAGGCAGTGGAATGGGAAATAGGAAGAAATGAATATGTTTTCAGCAAACTCCACTTTGAGAGGGGGCTTTGTTCAAGTAAAATGGAAAAGAGCGAATGAGAATACAGACGGGAAATTTCCTGCATTTTACCTGACCATGGGATTCCTCTCAGCCCCACTGCTTTGCTGATTCTCTTCCTTGCTTGTTTTTCTTCTTTCATCCCCAGGTGCTTGGACTTATGGGTGCCGTCTGCATCGGTGGGTTCTGGGGACAATGCTTTAATGACACTGAGTAAGGGGCTATATTTTGTGTCATGGTAAAAGGACTTTCTGTTCCAAGCATAGGCTCTTTGTGTTCAGTTTCAGTTCTTCTAGTTTCAATAATCCATCTGTTTGTAGTCTCATTTATGCCTGAAGATAAGGATAATAACCCTTGTTGGTATCTGTGAAAATGTATTGTTTTCTCTGAGTCCAAGGAGAGCCGTGTCTCTCCTGGTTGGCTTTTCTGTCACAGGACTTTGATCTTCCATCCTTGTTTCATCCTTTCTCCTACTTTGAACTCCTTGGGCCAGGCTAAACAATTCCTCTCCACTTGGTGTTTACACTCTCCCAATGTTAGCAGAAGGTTATCATGTCTAGTCTCAGACATCACTTAGGCCATCTGCCTGGCTTAAGCCCCAATCGCTCCTTTTTCAGTCTTCCCTCCCCGACCCAGGTCAGTTATGTTCTTCCTGGAACTCCCTCAAACTTATCTCTACAGTTTTGGTGCTAGAGTGCCCGATACTGGGCACATGAACCAGGCAAGGTCTCCTTACACCATGGGAAAGAGACTATTTCTCTGTCTTCAAGGTGTGATGCCTTTCAGCCCTGGGTTTTGAGGCAAAGAACCTGATTTTGCTGTATTATCTTTCTTTCAGTTCATTCGTGTAATAAACATTTATTGAGCACCTGTAATGTGCTGGCTTCTTATTAGATACCAAGAATATAATTCTATTTTATTAAATTTAGCAGATATTTAAGTAATTGCTGTTTGCAAGGTATTATGTTAGAAGATGGGGATTCAAGAAAACTGAATCCAGAATTTACCTTCAAGGAGCATATAACCCAGGAGGAGGTTCAGACTTGTAAACATTAAACTACAATGCAGTGCCAAACGAAACAAGTGCTAATATAGGTCCAAGTAAGGCACTTGGCCGAAAGGAATAAAGAAGGTTGAACTTTGGCTTTTTGAAGGAGGTAGGTTTGTGGGCAGCAGGAAGCAATCAGGGAAGACTTGGAGAAAGAGAAGAAATTTAAGCTGGAGCTTGAAGGATAAGAATTTCTTTAAGTAGAGAATGTGGAAAAGGATATTAGAGTGAGCAGCATATATCTTTCCAGGTATAATTTTTGAGAGAATGGGAAAAGGGAATATTCAATGAATGGCACTGTTTCTTCTTTAAGTATTTTTGAGTGCCTCCTCTGTGTCAGTTACTGTTCCAGATGCAGTGGCAGAGCAATGACCAAAACAAGTTTTACTCCCCTAGCACTTACAGTCTAGTGAGTTGTCAAAATAAATGTGGTACTTGTTTCCCATTGCTGTTATTCACTACCCTTTTTACGGTACTAAGGTCTTTGAACTATAAAGGAAACAATGTCTCGTGACCCTTTGGGCTTTGTCATCTCCTTATTCGATGCCATCTACATCTTTCTTGATTGTTTCTTTCTAACCAGGTTTTTGCCAGGTCAGTAACTGAGACTGGATCCTGTCACTTCCTTAGACAGCAGTGACAGTTGATAGTTTTGATAAACACCCAGGTCTTTGGAAGATTATGTGTTGTCTTATATTTCAGTGTTATTTTTATTTTACAACATACTTTCACATTCTTTGAAAATCGATCATCTGTATGAGCAGCAAATGGTAAATATTAACTAGCATTCCCCTTCCCAATCAAGCCAGTGATTGGCCCTCACTGTTATCATGTTTACCTTGGTTGACTCTTCTCCATTTCTTCCAGTTGCTATGCTGATCCTCAGGGCCCATCTTTTGCCTAGCTCATGTGTGTTTCTGTTTTACCCATGGTCTCTTTATGGCTTTAGGCCATTTTAATTTGGTCAAGTTAAGCCTTTCTTCCCAAGTCTGCAATTGCCTTTGCCTCAATTCTAAGAGAGGCTGACAGTAGGAATGAATCCAAAATTCCATTCATTTTATATTCACCACATCTGGGTTTCTTTTAGCATCATTTTTCCCCTTGAGAATATTTTCAAGGTTCTCCTAATTTTCTAGTGGCTTTTTATTTTTATTTTATTTTATTTTGGTGGCGGTGGAGGGGTGCCCTTTGGAAGATTACTAAGACATTTCCAGGGCTGATTATCTAGTCTTGAGTCTATTTATGTCTATCTCCCTGCTTCTCTACCACCTTCCCTCATATAGTAAAATCATTTCCTTTTCTCTCTTCATTTACAGTGCAGGCATCTTATTCTTGAGGCCAGAGCTGTTGGTGATACTTACTCTGGGTTCCCCTTTGTGTCCTAAGGAACCATTGGTACCCCAAAGAGGAGTCTTGATTTATCTTGCATTCTCTTGTGTGGGAACACTCCAGTTGGAGGAAGCAGCAAGTTGTTTTTCATGTCTCCTGATTTCACATCAGCAACTACCCTAGTTCTGTCAATGCTGGAGCTCTCTAGCTAGACCTTTGTAGTTGTCAACACTATTCTCAACCACTAGGGGACACTGTGTTGGCCTAATTGTGGGGAGAAATCTCCCTTTTCCATTAGTCTGTATCTGGGCCTGGGGCCCAAACTCAGCTCTGTAGGTTGTGTAGTGTACAACTCCTGTGAATTCCAATCACATAAGTATGTTGCCCCTGGAGTCATGCAGTGGGGCTTAATCTGACTTTAGTTTTTCAAACCTTAGGCAAAACCGAACCAAAAATACCCACACAAGAACCCTCCCCCTAAAAATGTTTAGAGGAATACATTCTTCCCCACACTATCATTACATTATTCATATAAATAATACAAGTTCTATTAAACACACAACAAGCAAGCAAACATTTTACATATGTGTGCTCTGGAGTTAGACCTGGGTTAGAATCCCAACTGTAATATTTACTGGCTATGTGGCTTTTTTTTGAGCAAATTACTTAACTTGTCTAAGTGAGGAATCCAGAGTCAGATAATCTGGGTTCAAAACCTGGTTTTACTCAGTTATCAGTTGTGTAATTTTGAGAAACTAACTTAACCTATCTAACTTCAGTATAACATGGGCATATTAATGCCCTCTGTAGAGTTGTGGGAGCTCAATAAGATAATATAGTTAGATAATTTTCATAGGGTCTGGCACATAATAAAAATTCAAAAGTATTGGCTATGTATGTAGTTATTATTCTCATGTTTCTTTTCCTTTAGCAATCAGTATATTTTGTGGAGATGGTATCCTCTTGGTTCAATGTTTAAATATACAAATTTGAAAATAGTTTTTATTGTTCTTAAACTGATATATCCTCCTCCACCAAAACAAACAAAACAAAAAGGCATTCACATTAAAAGACAAATGAGGTTCTCTCCTCTTATTAGCCGGCCGAAATTAGGATTGATTACTATAGCTTTGGCAAGGGTATGGGGTATTGGGCATTCTACATTAGATTTTGATGGGAAGGTAAATTAATACACGATTTTTGGAGAGCAATTTTTTTGGGCAGTATCAGATATCATTTCCTTCAGAAGGTGGGGATGTAATATATAGAATTATTAACATGTGTAGATGTGCACAAGTATTTTCAGAGCAGCATTGACAACATTTAAAATGCCCATTGTTGCCCTAATCAGTTTGGCTCAGTGGTTAGAGCATAAGCCTGTGGACTGAAGGGTCCCAAGTTCGATTCTGGTCAAGGGCATGTACCTTGGTTGCGGACATATCCCTAGTAGGGGGCATGCAGGAGGCAGCTGATCCATGTTTCTCTCTCATCGGTGTTTCTAACTCTCTCCCCCTCTCCCTTCTTCTCTGAAAAAAAAATCAATAAAATATATTTAAATAATAAAAGGCCCATTGTTACATAAATCTGAAAAATTATGGTTCATCCAAACACTGTAGTACAGTGAACCCATTAAAAAGAAAGAGGCAGACCTGGATATACCTTGAAAAGATGGCCATGATATACTTACTATTAAGTGAAAAAAGCAAAATGCATAAGAACATATGTGATTTGATCCCATTTGGGGAGGGGAACACATCAGTGTGTGTATGTTTGCATAAGAATAGAAAAAAAGGCCCTGGCTGGTTGCTCAGTGGTTAGAGTGTTGGTCGTTGGTCTGAAGGGTCTTGAGTTCGGTTCCCAGTTAAGGGCACATACCTCGGTTGCAGGCTCCATCCCCAGCCCTGACAGAGGCTCATATGGGAGACAATCAATTGATGTGTGTCTCTCACATCGATGTTTCTCTTTCTCTCTTTCTGCCCCACCCACCTCTCTCCCCTCCACGCTCTCTAAAAACATCAATGGAAAAATATCCTTGGTAAGGATTAAAAAAAAAGAAGAAGAATAGAAAAAAGTCTGGGAGGATACATACCAAATTGTGTAGAGGTTACCCCTGAGGAGTGGGTTGGAGGTGAAGAGAGGGGTCTGTTACTTATATACTTCTACTAGAGGCCTGGTGCATGAAATTCATGCACAGGGTGGGGTGGGGATGTCCCTCAGCCCAGCCTACACCCTCTCCAATCTGGGACCCCTCAGCCTGATCGATACCTAACTGCTCCCCTGCCAGCCCGATTGCCCTTAACTGCTATCCCCTGCTGGTCTGGTTCCCCGCAACTGCTCTTCCTGCAGGCCTGGGTCCCTCCCAACTTCCCTCCTCTGCTGACCTGGTCACCCCTAACTGCCTTCCCCTGCAGGATTGATCACCCCCAACTGCCCTCCCCTGCAGGCCTGATCGCCCACAACTGCCCTCCCTTGCAGGTCTGGTTGCTCCCAACTGCCCTCCCCTGCTGGCCATCTTGTGTCCACATGGAGGCAGGATCTTTGACCACATGGGGGCAGCCATCTTGTGTGTTGGATTGACAGTCAATTTGCATATTACTCTTTTATTAGATAGGATAGTGTTTAAACTTAATGTTAAGTGTAAACTTAAGTGTTAAGTCAGTATGTATTGTTGTGTGTGTGGTTGTTTTTTGTTTGTTTGCTTGTTTTGTAACTTTTTATTTTTATTTTTAAAAATATATTTTATTGATTTTCCACAGAGAGGAAAGGAGAGGCATAGAAAGTCAGAAACATTGATGAGAAAGAAACATTGGTCAGCTGCCTCTTGCACACCCCCTGCCGGGGATGTACCCGCAGCCAAGGTTCATGCCCTTGACCGGAATCGAACCCGGGACCCTTCAGTTTGCAGGCTGACGCTCCATCCACTGAGCCAAACCGGTTTCGGCTGTTTTATAACTTTTTAAAGGGAGGAAACTAAATGTATGAGTTTATGCAGCATACTTCATTTGCCATTTCTTAGCTCCACTGGTTTAGCTTCCTGGGCTCACTAGTGTAGGTTCCTTTCCTCAACTCTCTCTGGGCTGGGAGTGTGTGTGTGTGTGTGTGTGTGTGTGTGTGTGTGTGGCGGGGGGAGGGGAATTCTCAGTCCCTCTGGGAATTTACATTCTAATTATCTTCCAGAGTGTAAGCACTGATGAGGTCCTCTTGGCCATATTAATAGTCTCTTTGCTACTCTGCCCTTTTTAGAACACCCTAATTTCTAATTCTCTAATGAGGAATGTATTTTCCTAATTAGTCCCAATAATTCTAATTATGGCTTTATGTCTATCTGTACTAACCTTGCACAAGTTTCTCCTTTCTTGAAAATTTCCTTAGTTCCTAAACCCTTGAAAACTTGTTCTCAATTCTTGATAGAGGTGTGTCTGGTTGACTTCCTGATATCATAGCTGGTACTGTTCTTTGGTGAAGCTTAGAAGATTATCCTTTTGTTCTAGACTAGTTCTAGCCTAGAGTTGGTAATAATGTCACTTCTAGTGGCATAGCCACAGTCCTGTTATATTCTTACTTATGTTTACCTTCTTGCCAAAATAACAGAAGGCTTTTTTCTTTTCTGGTTTTGAAGATCTTGTCCTCTACCCACCCCTCATCTCTCCCCTTAGAGGACCTCCCACTGGACTCCACCTTTTAGCATGCATTTCTTCATCCTGTCCTCTTTTCCCAGCCTTCCCCAATTCCTGAACCCTTCCCCTGTGCCTTGTGGAATTAATAGTGCATCATCAGCAAAATCTTATCTCCAGTCTCTTCTCTGAGCACTCTTCTCTCCTTGCTCAGAAACCTGGCTTTGCCCTGAAGACACCTCTTTCTCTGCAGCCTTCTGACAGGGTGGCTATATTTTCTCCCATAGTCCTGTAACCCCTGACTCTTGAGGTGGGGTATGTTTTCCTTGCTTCTAAGGGCTGCTTTCTCACCATTCTCCTCCTTCCCTAAAAAGCCCAGTTTTAAATCTCATATCACCTAGTCCTCCTCATTGTTGTAATGCACTGACTCTGAGCCATTCCCATTCATTTCTTGAGGACTTTAGATCCTGACTCACTGCCACTTTCTCCAGTTTTCTCTGGTTATCTTGACTTCTGCTCTATCTCATTCACTGATTACTATGGTCATGCTCTAGAACAGTGGTTTTCACCAAGGGGGGATTTTGCCTTTAGGGGAAATTGGGAAGTGTCTGGAGACTGGCATCTAGTGTAGTGGATAGTATCCAGGGACGTGCTCAGCATCCTATAGTACATAGGATGCCCCCTCCCCCTCACTTCCCTCCCAATGGCAAAGGCTCGTCCAGCCCAAAGTGTCAGCAATGTTGCTGTTTAGAAACTCTGCTCTAGAGTCTACTCTAGTCTTTGTCATCACCAAAACTGCAACCCTCCAAAGGCTCAATTGACACATCCTCCTTTCAACCACTTCCTCCTCTATTGTTCCTGCTCTTTCTCTACCTCTACTCAACCTTCCCTTAATCCCACAGAGACCTGCAGTTAGTTCATTGATCTTATCCTTCTTTCATTGTCCTGGATCCTTTGATGTTCTGCTTGCTTTCCTTACCCAGCTTCTATGGTGAATCATTGTAATCACTTTCCTGCATGGACACTTGATTCTATTGTCCATCTTTTATGTTGTGTACAGTTAAATCCAAATTTTTTACCTCTTCCATTCCTGCATATACAGTCAAGCGTAGTCAGAAAAAGAAACATAACCACCAGGCTGACTAGTTTTAATTTAAATTCTTGAATGTGAATCTCAAATGCACCCTTAATACTGCCAGGCAATCATAATATTTCCCTAATCTATTAATTCTCCCATCATTCTGGATGACTTTCACACCTTTTTCTCTTTCCTCAAGTCCCCAGTACCTTAACCTTACATCCTATTTTGCTGAGAAGAAAAAAGAAAAATCAAATCAGAAATGAACCTTAACAGACTTAACATCATCACTTTTATTTACTCTAACATTTGTTCCCTCACACACTGCCTTTCTACCTATTGCATAGATGAATGAGCTGTCTGTCTTTCTGAAGGCAGTCCCTCCAGTTGTGCATTAGATTCCATGTCGCCTATCAAAGAATTCTGTCTGGTCATTCTCCTCTCATTTTTTTCTTCCTATAGGCTTATCTTATTAATATACAAATGTGCTATTATGTTTTCCATTTAAAAAATCCTCCTCTTGATACCCCAATTTGCCCACCAGTGACTACTCCTTTGCCCTCTTTGCTAAAAATTCTTATAAGAATTGTTTATTTTTATTGTTTTCCTCTCTTCCAGTTCTCTCTGGTCCTCATCTTATCTGGTCTATAAGCAGCCTTTGATGTAGTGGTCATACAGTCCTTCCTCCTCCTCCTCCTCCTCCTCCTCCTCCTCCTCCTCCCTCTTCCTCCTCCTCCCTCTTCTTCCTTCTTCTTCCTCCTTCTCCTCCTCCTTCTTTGTCCTCCTTCTTCCTCCTCCTTCCTCCTCCTTCTCCTCCTCCTTCTTCCTCCTCCCTCCTCCTCCTTCTTCCTCCTCCTTCTTCCTCCTCCTTCCTCCTCCTCCTCCTCCTCCTCCTCCTCCTCCTCCTCCCTCTTCCTCCTCCTCCCTCTTCTTCCTTCTTCTTCCTCCTTCTCCTCCTCCTTCTTTGTCCTCCTTCTTCCTCCTCCTTCCTCCTCCTTCTCCTCCTCCTTCTTCCTCCTCCTTCTTCCTCCTTCTTCCTTCTCCCTCCTCCTCCTTCTTC
The DNA here is from genome assembly GCA_027563665.1 of Antrozous pallidus. Classification (NCBI taxonomy): domain Eukaryota; kingdom Metazoa; phylum Chordata; class Mammalia; order Chiroptera; family Vespertilionidae; genus Antrozous; species Antrozous pallidus. The sequence goes on along the minus strand of CM050508.1, from coordinate 23,059,478 downwards.
CTCCTCCTTCTTCCTCCTCCTTCCTCCTCCTTCCTCCTCCTTCCTCCTCCTTCTTCCTCCTCCTTCTTCCTCCTTCACCTCCTCCTTCTTCCTCCTCCCTCCTCCTCTTTCTCCCTCCTCCCTCCTTCTTCCTCCTCCCTCTTCCTCCTTCTCCCTCTTTCTCCTCCTTCCTCCTTCTCCTTTTTCCTCTTTCCCCTCCTCCTCCTTCTTCTATATTGTATTTGGAATTGACAAAATATTTGGAACTGAAAAAAATCATCTTACAGACAAGGCTCTAAGCACAGAGTCTGTCCCCAATTATAAAGTTTTACATCAACTTAAAGCAAAATTAGCAACAAGTGATCTTTGGCACTAGAGTGGGTAATTCCTTAGCTCTTCATGCAATATACAAACAACATACCACATGACAAGATCCTGGTTAACAGCTAAATTTTACATTTAAGTTACCTTAAAAAGTTGAAAGTCCTAGCTTAGTTTGTCAGTATTAATATACTAACCATAGCTAACAATGTCTAAGGTAGAGACTTCTGTGAGAGATTTATTAAAGAAAATACAATTGAAGAGTACAATAAAGAAAAAGATTTCCAGTCATGGAAGCATATAGCCAAATGTCTTTGTTCAACAAGCCAACCTTTGAAATGCAGAACTCTTGCTTCTTTAATTTCTGTAGCGATTTTGCACAAGAGTAGAACTTTGGCCCTAGCTGGTTTGGCTCAGTGGATAGAGCGCTGGCCTGTGGATCGGTCAAGGACATGTATCTTGGTTGCGGGCACATCCCCAGTTGGGGTGGAGGGCAGGAGGCAGCTGATTGATGTTTATCTCTCTTCGATGTATCTAACTCTCTATCCCTCTCCCTTCCTCTCTGTAAAAAATCAATAAAATATATTTTTAAAAAAAGAGTAGAACTTTCTTCTGTTTAGACTCCTGGATTTTGGAATATCTCAGTAATGATGTGCACATTCCATGTTAATAATCACCCAGTCCTTCTTGACACACTTACTTCTTTTGGCTTCCAAAGCTGTGCTTTATTTTCTACTTCTTAGTTATTTCTTCACAATCTCCTTTACTGATTCCTTCTTTTCTGCACTAACCTCAGGGCTCAGTCTTTGTTCCTCTGCTATTCTCTACAAACATTTACTCTGTTGGCGATTACATTCAATCTCATGGCTTTAAATACCATCTTTACACCTATATCTCCAACCCAGATCCTCCCAAATCTCAAACTTGTGTTTCCAGCTGCTTATTCAACATTTCCACTTGAAAATCTAAGAAATATCTCAAACTTGACAAATTCAACCTGAACTCCTGATTTTTCCTTCTCTCCCTATCTCACATACTCCAAGCATACTTCTCCTATAACCTTCTCCTCCTCAACTGATGGCAACTCTATCCTTCCACTTGCTTGGGTTAAAAATTTTGGAATCATGTTTGCTCTGTCTTTCTCTCATATCCCACATCCAGTCCATCAGGAAATTCTTTTGGCTCTTCCTTAAAAATAAACACAGGCTCTGCCACTGCTTCTATAACCTTGATCTGAGCTACTGTCATTTCTTGCTTAGATGACTGCAGTAGCCTTCTAACTTGTCTTTGTGCTTCCTCCTTTGCTCTCCTAAAGTCTTTCCTTAACTTGGAAGGTGGAGTGACCCTTTACAGTTCTTACAAAAGCCACCTCAGTAGTTAGACTCAATGGAAGTGAGAAAGGAAAAAAGCTGATTATGCCAAGCGTTTCCTTAGACTTTCTTTGTATCCACTGTCCACTATCCCTTTCTAGCAAGGGATGGATACAGTCATTCACATCCCTGGTCAGCCTTTTCTTTAGATCCTCCATTAGGTGCTCTTCTACTCTATTTAGTGGCCTGCGGGGGACGGGATGGTATTATTCCCTGGTATGGGAATCAGAAGGAATACAATTCCTCTCCCAGTCTCTTCTGTTTTGGTGGGCTGGAGGGCCAGAACCTTGACAGATAATGTTTTATTATCAACAGGTGTTCTGTAACCAGAGCCTAGATTTGGTCCTTCCTTCATCCCCTCACCTGGAGATGAACCCTGGAGTAGCTGCTCTGTTCCCTAGGGTCAGCCTGGTGTCAGGGCTGCCTGTTCTTGCCTTCTAAGTGAGCCTGAGGATAGGGGGTTATCAACTCTGTGGGAATCTTTATATATATATTGATTTCGGAGAGGGAGAGAGAGATAGATAGATAGAAACATCAATGATGAGAGAGAATCATTGATGGCTGTTTCCTGCATGCCCCCTACTGGGGATCGAGCCTGAAACCTGGGCATGTGCCCACAACCCTGACTGGAATCAAACCCCAGACCCATTAGTTCTCAGGCTGCCGACGCTCTATCTGCTGAGCCAAACCAGCTAGGGCAGTGGGAATCTTAAACCCATAAAATTATGGCTTCCTGTATCATTTAGGAAATGCTAAATTAGGTAATCAGGCATTCTCTTCTCAGAACAACCTAGATCCAAAAGCGTGTGTCATGTACTGGACCTACAAATGATCTGAAGTTTTGAGTTTCAGTACCATAGTCTGGAGAAGGCAAGGAATGCATAAATCCTGGCCTGAGGGGCCAGAAGTCTCAGGAAGCAGCTTTTAGCCTCAAATCTCAGGAAGCAGCTTTTATCCTCAAGCCTGTTCACATTCATGTAGGAGAAGTTCCTCCTAATCAGACCTGTCTTGAATCTTCGGATTCACACTTCTTTCCTCCTCCAGCCCCTTTTCCCCACCATTCACCTCCCTTACTGCCACCACCGTGCCACCACACTCCTGCTCTGAGTTGAGATCTGACTTGAAGTCTATATTTTAACCTCTGTTTTTTCCCCCGGTCTTTCTTTTTACTTTTATTTCTTTCATTATTTTTTTTTTTTTTTTTTTTTTTTTTTTTGGTATCTCTTTAATGCCTTGTTGGAGCTGCTTAATTTTCCCTAGGCACTAGATTTTAGAGTCATCTTTGAACAATTTTAGCTTACATCCTTCTATTGCTACTTCAGCCATGGATTGGGCAGGCACCCCGTTGTGAATGAGTATTTTGAGTTAATAACTAGCAATTGACCTTCTAGCATTTCAACTTCCTAATCCCACCAACGTATCTTCTTGACTTTCTGGAAAATGACTTGATATCCAGAATCATTATTTTCTCCCCTAGAACTTCTGACTTTTTGGAATCCTGCACTTCTTTAAACTCAGAGTCCCGGGGGCAGGCATGGGTACAGTCTGGAGAGCGTGTACCTCAATGGACTTGCAGTGCTTGGATTTCTGCAGTCAAGCGAGTGTTGTGTTAAATAATTTTCACTTTTTCCTTTGGATGTCTGATTTGGATTTCACCATTTAAAAAAAATATTTTTTTATTATAAAATATTTAATACACTTAAAATCTATGAGGTATAAAGAATAATAAAACACATTATGTACCCATCACTCAATGCATTTTAAAACACTTAATTAATAGTAATATTCAATTCCTTATATCCTGACTTTCCTGTTTGCCCTCAGTGGGATTGCAAACATTGGGAAGAGCACTGGACAAAACTGCTATGGCACTAGCAGTATCTGTGGTTTTGTCACCAAAGAAATCACAGATATTTTCTTATATTTTTATAGTTGCTGGGGATATCATGCAGTGTAGTTTATGCTCATTACTACTTGAAATATGAGAGTTGTTAAAGCCACTATTACATCTTGTAGTTTAATATGTCAATAAAGAAACACCTGCCGAAACTGGTTTGGCTCAGTGGATAGAGCGTTGGCCTGTGAACTGAAAGGTCCCAGGTTCGATTCTGGTCAAGGGCATGTACCTTGGTTGCGGGCACATCCCCAGTAGGGGGTGTGCAGGAGGCAGCTGATCAGTGTTTCTCTCTCATCAGTGTTTCTGACTTTCTATTCCTTTCTCCCTTCCTCTCTGTGAAAAATCAATAAAATATATTTTTTAAAAAAGAAACACCTATTATTACAAATTTTTTTAAAAAAATTTGGATAGCTCTTTCTCTGCCATCGTGGTGCGTGCATTCACTTCTCCTTCACCATGTCTTCCCACAAGACTTTCAGGATCAAGAGGTTCCTTGCCAAGAAACAAAAGCAGAATCGGCCCATTCCCCAATGGATTCGGATGAAAACTGGTAATAAAATCAGGTCTCTCTACCTCAGGTCTGTTGAATCAAAGTTGGGTGAGCGTACACTTGGGGAGGGGAGAGCTTACCCACTGCTTCAGTACCACATAAGAACCAATGTCTTCCTATCCTGGAATCATTTTGAGAGGTACAACTCGAAGAGGAGACATTGGAGAAGAACCAAACTGGGCCTATGAGAACTTACATGAGAGATGACTCACATACTTAAGCTGTATCCAGGTTGCCTACACGTTTAAATGATTGAAAAGATGCTACTGTCTGGACAGTTGGGGCATTTTAATTGGGGAATTAATGAACTTGTGATTTTGTTCTGTTGATTTTTTTCCTCCTGCAATAATAGGATGATTCAGTAATAAATGTGTGAGACCTTTTGAAAAAAAAATATTTGGATAGCCCTAGCCGTTTTGGCTCAGTGGACAGAGTGTTGGCCTGCAGACTGAAGGGTCCCAGGTTTGATTCTGCCCAAGGGCACATGCCTGGGTTGCAGGCTCGATCCCCAGTGGGGGGTGTGCAGGAGGCAGCCAATCGATGATTCTCTCTTATTGTTAATGTTTCTATCTCTCCCTCTCTGAAATCAATAAAGAAATATATATTCTAAAAATATATATTTGGATAATGGCATTTTAACTAATTGGTTTATTTGATAATGCTATATGTTTTATTTTATGCATTTAAAAAGGACCCAGAGCCTTCACCAGATTGCCAGAGGAGTCCATAGTATAAAAACAACAACTAAGAATCCATGCTTACAACTTTCAGGTCACATATTGACAGAGAGAGTCTGGTCCAGGGATTAGGTTTTCTTGGATCAGGTGTCCACCCTTCATGTAATTTTCTGGGGCTGGGGGATTCTGGTCACATAGTACAGATCTCTCCCTCTCCCTCATCTTGCCTTTTCAAGGAGGGCTATGGGTGAATAGGACATACTTCAAAAGATGGGAGTTTTCCTGAGTTGGCCACCTTAGTTTATCTGTATTCATTTTTATTTGATAAAGAGAACAGTGTTCTTTTGTAGTCAAATTGTATTATCCATCTAGAAAATATGTGCTGTTGATTATCAAAGGAACCAGGAAATAGAGTGTAGACATATCCATATGAATTTAGAAAGAGCCATACTGATGGCTCTAAGTAGCATTATATTGGTATGGTAAGAAAACAGTAGTGATGGGAATAATAGCAAAGTTTTGATGTTGAATGAAAAAAATATATTTCCTTCTCCCCTTACTCAGGATAATGGATCTCAGGAGAGCCACTCTTCCACACTCATTTTCTCCGAATTATAGTATTTTCAATGTTGATTATGGAAGGGCTCAGTGTATTCGTCTAAGATTTGCAAGTCCTTACACCAGGAGGACAATATGACCCCACCTGCTCAGAGAGGGACAAGGGAGAGTAATGCAGAGATTAATGCTGGGCTGAGTTTGGAATTTGAGCAGAATTTCCAGAGAATCTCATTTTCTGAGAACACTCTCACACAGATTTAGTTGCAGAACATCATTTCCCACATAACACTGTTTCTCCTTGCCAGCTTTCCTACGGTCCCATCATTAATTCTGCTAGACCTGGCAGCAGTGATTTGGGCTGAGGCTATTAGTTGGCTCGTTCCTGTGGATTTGCCTTCTGTTTTCAACTCAACATGCTATTCTGATTTAATGGACATACCCTGACCTCATTCCCACCCTCCAGTTCTACCCAATGGTCTTGCTTCTGTTTGCTGCCAGTGCAGATTAAAGCAGGGAATTTGGGGGGTGGGGCCAGGAAATCCCTGACAAGGATGAAAAATCTTGCCTGCTTTCTGCTGTTCTCTCATAGTAGACTGTGCACCAACCCCTATCATAGAACTGAACATATTCTTCCGAATGCACAATCATTCAGTTATTTCTTTGGACCTAGAACAGTCTGGCTTAGAGATGTCTAGTAAGTGATTCTTGAATGAATAAATGTATTTGTTTCTGTAGCTTGAGACTTTTCCTCTGATTCTGTTTTCAGGACATTATCTCCTGTTATTAAGCAAAGACGTATGCTGTGTGTGTGTGTGTGTGTGTGTGTGTGTGTGTGTGTGTGTAAATTAAATAAACACACCCTTGTTCATTTAATGAATTTGAAGCAGCTTTTCCAATAATCCTTTGACTTTTGTTATCTTCCAGTCCTAGAAAATAGTGTTCTTTTAATGTATCCTAAGAGTTCATAGTAGAATATACTTACTGGAGACCTCAGGTTGGCTTTAGCAGAAGTACCCTTTGGGGTGAAATCAGGCTGATTGTCTGAGAACCTCAGGACACTGCTGTGGGAAGGTGATGTGGACTCAGCACTTCCAAGTCTAGTTTTTTCTTCTCTGTGAGTCTTAGAGAGACTCTCATCAACCTGCTGCCCCCCTCATTCCCCAGCCGGTACATCCCTTGCTTGATACCAGCTGCTTTTGCCCTTAGAATGCCTATATGAAGAGCTTTATAGGGAAAGAACTTGCAAAAATGGCTCTGAGGTTGTGCTGCAGCCCTAGCTTAAACTTCACTGGGCTGTGAGCATGGGGTTCCAGGACTGCAAAAGGAAGAGCTGAGAAGTCCCCAGTTTCAGCTATTTGCTTTTTGGACTCAGTGAGAGATTGCCAACCAGCGGCTCATGTCCACCTGGTCTAGTCAGAAGAAGGGCCTCCACCAGGATTGGGATAATCTTCCACCACAAAGCTTTGCAGCAAGTATATACCATAACATCCGTGCGGGCAGTGGCCATGTCTGCACCCCTACATGGAATTCCCAGCACCTACTTCAGAACCTGGCACTTAGTAGATACTTGGTAAACATTTGCTAAATGAACCTGAACTCTAGGAGCTCGCAGCCTCATGGAGGAGATAGGAAACAAGTAAACAAATAAATAATTGAAAAGACAGTCATTTTGAAGGAAAATAATAGTGTGATATAAAAGAGCAAACACTTTAGAAGATGATATGATCAGGGACCTGAGTGACATTTAAACTGAGATCTGAAAGATGAGCAAGAACCAAGCACTTGAAGATTGGGGGAGATAGTATTAAGGGGGTGCCCTTAAGCCCTGGTCAGTTCATGGCAATGCTGAGGAGGCAGTCTGCATGCCTGTTTATCTAGATTTTTGCAGGCTATTTATAGAAAAAAAGAAGGGTCTACTGTTGATTCATGGTTAGTCTGTTCACCGCTGCCCCCACCCCACACCGTTCCTTACATATCCAGCTTTGTTTTATAATGCCTTAGACCTAGTGTTATTGACTGGGAATCAAAGGCTCCAGTGTGTGCCTGGCCATGAAGAACAATTATTTGTTTATGTGTCTGACTCCCTAGCCAGACTATGAGCTCCTTGAAGGCAGTGAACTCCATCTTCTCCTTAGGACACAGCACGCTATCTGGCCCACTCAACAATTTTGTTTAATGATTGAATTAATAATAACAGTTAATATTTATTGAGTGCTTTGTGCCAGGCAGTCTAGTGACACTTTACATACATTATCTCAATTAATCCCCATCCTAACTCTATGGTGCAGGTGGTGTTATTAGTCCCATTGTACAATTGGAGAAACTGAAGGTTAGAAAGGTAAAGTAATGGACTTGGGATTTGAGCAGTTCAATTCCAGAGCCTACACAGTTTTGCTTAAATAAAGTGTGTTTTCTGGTTGCCTTCAAGTAGCTGAGATTGATTGGAACTTTCTAGGGAAAGAGGACTTAATATGTTATATACATTATCTCTTTTAACAATCCTCACAACAAGCCTCTTTGAAAGGAATTATTTTATTCATTTACAGAGAGAAAATTGAGGTTCAAAGAGATTAAGTTAACTTAGCCAAGATCATAAAAACAAATACTAAGTGGTGGACTTTTTTCAAAACTAGTCCCATGTGATTCTGCCTCTTGTGTTCTGTCCCCATTCTATGCTAACTACTATCACTCGTAGTAGTTAGGCAGTAATCTGCTCCACTGACTGTGTTTAAGTCATTCAAAAGTTGTCCAGGCCTGTTGGGAGCCCAGAGAGTCTATTCCTGAAAAAAGGGAACAGAATGGAGAACAGGCAGAGGAAAGGGGGAGAGTAGAGAGTTGATCTTTTTTAAAATCCTTTTTCAAAATTGAGAAATAATTCACAGACCATAACATTTACCAAAAAGTATACACCGAAAGTGTCCAATGGTTTTTACAATAATAAATGGTTTTACAATATTCACAAGTTGTGCAACCATAACTACTATCTACTTTCAGAACCCTTTCATCACCCCCAAAAGAAACCCTGTACCCATATGCAGTCATTCTTCATTCCCCTTCTCTAGCTGTTGGAAAACACTAACCTACTTTCTGTCTCTATGTGGATTTGCCTATTTGAAATATTTTATACAGATGGAATCATATAATGTATGGTCTTTTGTGTCTGAATTCTTTCTCTTAGCATTATATTTTCAAGGTTTATCCATTAAGGCAAGTATCAGCACTTCATTCCTTTTTAAAAATATATTTTTATTGATTTCAGAGAGGAAGAAACAAGGAGACAGAGATAGAAATATTAATGATGAGAGAGAATCATTCTTTGGCTGCCTTCTGTATGTCCCTTACTGGCAATCGAGCTGGCAACCTTGGCATGTGCCTGACCAGAATTGAACCATGATCTTCTGGTTCATAGCTTGATGCTTAACCATTGAGCTGCACTCACCGGGCAGTACTTTTTTCCTTTTTATGACAGAATAATATGCCATTTTTGACTATCTCATATTTTATTTACCTATTTGTCAGGTGATGGGCAATTGGGTAGTTTTCACTTTGGGGTAATTATGAATAATACTGCTATGAGCATTTGTGTGCAAGTGTTTGTTAATCCTTACCCAAGGATATTTTTTTCCCGTTGATTTTTTTTAGAGAGACAGAAAGAGAAACATTGATGTGAGAGAGACACATCGACTGGTTGCCTCTTGCACTTGCCTCAACTGGGACCCGGGATGGAGCCTGCAATCAAGGTACTTCCTCTTGCCTGGAATCAAAACCATGACCCTTTAGTTTGCCAAATTAGCTAGGACATGTGTGCAAGTGTTTGTATAAACATATGCTTTCAATTCTTTTGTGTATATATGTATGCCTAGAAGTACAGTTAGTGGATAGCATAGTAACTTTACATATAACTTTTTGAAGACCTGTCAAATTGTTTTTTTATCATAGTCTGCCTTTTATTAATAGTCTTTTATTAATTGAAATATAAGGTACATACTAGTACAGAAAAGTGCTCATATCACAAACATATAGCTTAAAGAACTATTACAAAATGAACATAGCCATGTAATCCGCACTCAAATCAAGAACTAAAAATTGTCAGTACTCAGTACCTACCATCTTCAAAGGGTAACCACCCTTCTAACTTCCAACATGATAGATTAATATGCTGGTTTTGAAATTTATATAAATGGAATTTTATGGTATATACTCTTTTGTGTCTGATTTCTTTCACTCAACAAAATGTTTATGAAATCCATCCATGTAGTGTGTAGCAGTACTTCATTAATTTTCTTTTTTAAAAAAATATGTTTTTATTGATTTGGGGGCGGGGAGAGAGAACCTGGATGAGAAAGAAACATCAACATCTATGGGCTGCCTCCTATATACCTCCTACTGGGGTTGAGCCTGCAGCCTGGGCATGTGCCCTCACCAGGAATCAAACCGGTGACCTCTTGATGCATTGGTTGATACTCAACCACTGAGCCACATGGGCCGGGATAATTTTCATTTTTGTATAATATTTCATTGTAAGACTGTACTACAATTTATTTATCCATTTATGTTAGATATATAGGATGGGGCAAAAGTAGGTTTACAGTTGTGAGTATGCAAAACATAGTTTATTCTTGTATTATTATTTATTAATTATTACAGCATTTTCCATATGAACAACTGTAAACCTACTTTTGCCCCACCCTGTATACACAAGTGGAATGGTTGTTTCATAGTTATGTATATGTTTAGATTTAGTAGCTATTTCCAAAGTGAGTATATCAATTTTATACCCACACAGGCAGTATTATGAGAGTCCTAGTTGTATCATATCCTTGTCAACACTTGTGTTATCTGTCTTTTTCCTTATAGCCATTATTGTGGTCTTGATTTCCCTAATGACTAATGAGGTCCTTTACATTTGCATGTAAACATTAGTCATTTAGATATGACCAAGCCCTTTGCTAATTCTCTGTTGTGTTGTATTTTTCATATTGATTTTAAATAATTCTTCATATATTCTGGAAACAAGTCTTTGTTGGTTACATGAATTGCAAATATTTTCTCCTATTCTATAGCTTACTTTTTTTGATCTTTTGATGAACAGAGATTCTTAATTTTATTATTTTCACCTTTATTTTTTAAACCAGAACTTTTCTTTTTTTTATTTTGCTATTACAGTTTAGATTCAATATTATTTTGTATTAGCTTCAGGTGAATAGCATAGTGGTTAGAAAATCACGTACTAGTCCTGCCCAGTGTGCTCAGTGGTTAGAGTGTTGGCTTGTGCACTGAAGTGTCAAGGGCACATGCCTGGGTTTCAGGTTCAGTCCCCAGCCTGCATCGGGGTACGTGGGGGAGGTAACCAATATCTCACATGGATATTTCTCTCGCTCTCTCTCTCTCTCTCTCTCTCTCTCTCTCTCTCTCTCTCTCTCTCTCCCCTTCTCTGTCTCCCTTCCTCCCTCCCTTCCATTCTCTAAAAGTCAATGGAAAAAATATCCTCAGGTGAGAATTAATAAAAATGAAAATCATATACTTTACAAAATGTTTCTCTTGATATTTTATTTATTTTTATTGTGTTTTTTTTACAGAGAGGAAGGGAGAGAGATAGAGAGTTAGAAACATTGACAAAAGAGAAACATTGATCAGTTGCCTCCTGTACACCCCCCACTGGGGATGTGCCTGCATCCAAGGTACATGCCCTTGACCAGCATTGAACCTGGGACCCCTCCGTCTGCAGGCCGATGGTCTATCCACTGACCCAAACCATTTAGGGCCCTCCTGATATTTTCTTTAAAACAATTTATTGATTTTAGAGAGGGAGAGGGAAATAGAAATATTAATGATGAGAGAGAATCATTGATCAGCTGCCTCCTGCATGCCCCCTACTAGACAAGGAATGAAACCATTATCTCCTGGTTCATGGGTTGATGCTCAACTACTGAGCCACACTGACTGGACCCTCCTGATGTTTTCAATAGTCACTTGGTGCCATACATGTTACAGTAACATGTTACAGTAACATACAGTTAACAGTTGATTATATGCTATACTTTAAATCCTTCTGACTATTTTGTAACTACCAAAGTCCTTTCACTTTTTCACCCAGTCTCCCACCACCCCTTCCCTCTGGCAGCCATCAGTCTATTCTCTGTATCTGTGTCTATTTTAATTTTGTTTGTTCATTTCCTTTTTTTTTTTTAACACACACCCCAAGCTTTTATTTTTTATTTTTAAAAAAAATATATTTTATTGATTTTTTTTACAGAGAGGAAGGGATAGGGATAGAAAGTCAGAAACATCGATGAGAGAAACATCCCCTACGGGGGATGTGCCCACAGCCAAGGCATATATATATGCCCTTGACTGGAATCGAACCTGGGACCTTTCAATCCGCAGGCTGACGCTCTAGCCACTGAGCCAAACCAGTTTTGGCTGTTCATTTCTTTTGTTCTTTAGATTATACATATAAGTGAAATCATATGGCATTTGTCTTGCTCTAACTGACTTATTTTACCTAGCATAATACCCTCTAGGTCTGTCCAGGCTGTCACAAACGGTAAAATCTCATTTTTTAGGGCAGAGTAATATTTCATTGTATATATGTACCACCACTTTTTTTTTTAATCTACTTGTCTATTGATGGGCACTTGGGTTGCTTCCTTATCTTGGCTATTGTAAATAATGCTGCAATGAACATAGGGATGCAGATAGTCTTTCAGATTAGTGTTTTGGGTTTCTTCGGATATATATCCAGAAATGAAATCACTGGTTCATAAGGCAGCTCCATAGTAGCTGCACCAATCTGCATTCCTACCATCAGTACACGAGGGTTCCCTTGTTTTCCACATTCTCACCAACATACTTGTTGTTTTTGTTGATTTATTGATGGCAGCCATTCTGACATGTGTGAGATGATATCTCATTTGTGGTTTTAATTTGCATTTCTCTGATAATTATGATGTTGAGCATCTTTTTATTTATCTATTGGCCATGTGCATGTCCTCTTTGTAGATGTGTCTATTCCAATAGAGATTCCTAATTCCAAGGTAGTCCAATTTTTTTTCCTTTAAATATATTTTATTGATTTTTTACAGAGAGGAAGGGAGAGGTATAGAAAATCAGAAACATCGATGAGAGAGACATCAATCAGCTGCCTCTTGTACACCCCTACTGGGGAAGTGCCTGCAGCCAAGGTACATGCCCTTGACCGGAATCGAACCCGGGACCTTTCACTCCACAGGCCGATGTTCTATCCACTGAGCCAAACCAGTTTTGGCCCAATGTAGTCCAATTTATCAAATTTTTTTCTTTATGATCTGTTAAGAAATCTTTACCTACCTGAGGTCATGGAGATCAGGCCTTGCTCACAAGTGTGTGTGTGTGTGTGTGTGTGTGTGTGTGTGTGTGTGATGTGGTGGTGCATCACCCGATAGAATAAGATGTTGCAGGGTGGAGAGGACACTGTGTCATCCTACAGGGAGCAGGCAGAGTGGGGTCAGGGAACTCATAAGATCACAGCCTCAGTGGGCTGTGTTCCCAGCTGTCAGGCGTGTAATCTGGAGTGAAAGAGAATCCCTTTGGTGGTAGATGTTCTACAGAGAATACTGCTGGGTCCTCTAAATCACCTCTGTGGCCTGCAGCCCCAGCTGACTGTCCTCTGACTCCACTGAAGAGAGAAAAGAAAAAGGAAATGGCACTTACGTGCTGAGCTCGTGGCGCAGGGCAGGGATCCGAGCTCTCCGAGCCAGATGCCTGCCTTGGAGCTGTGTGTTTCTTTTTGTTATTAAATCTGATGCCTTTTCCTTTCTGCGTTTGACCACATTGCTTCATTTCCATTTGGGGAAAGGATGGTGAGATGGCTGAATTTGAGAGAGGTGCAAAACTGTCATTCCAACTTACCACCCCCTCCCCAGGCTGGTTGGAGTCCCCTCCCTGAGCCAGAGCCAACAGGAACTGCTTGTTCTTCTTGGAGAAGGAGTGGGGAGAGAAAAGAAGGAATGAGAGTTTGCTACTGCACTTTCTGAGGGCCTCTGAGGATCCGTTCCCCCCCACCCCAGGAAACCACTTTTGTCCCCCCAGCCCCTTTGCTGCTGTTAGTCGCTCTCCAGACTAGAAAGCCCTGGTTTGTGCTGTGCCTGGGTGGGGCTTCGGGACAGTTAGGGCTCTGGCCCCCCCGAAGGGGAAGGGGTGCTTAAGAAGTGAGCAAAGGGTCACAGCTTAGGCTGTACCATTTGCTTGTCACCTTGAGAAGTTCCACCTTGTCTAGCAAAACCTCCTTTCAGAGGCAGCCACCACAAAGGGCTCTTATGAGAGCAGCGGCCCCTGCCCCCACCTTCACTTCCACTCCCTTTGCCATTATTTTTCTTTTGGGGCAGAGCTGAGGGGCCTTCCTGCTATGACTTTGAGGGGCTGTACTTATTTTAAAAGCAATTTAGAATCTAGAGCCTCCCCATACCAGAGATTCATTTTCCTGATTTTTCTGGTGCCTTTGGAGGATATTCAAGGGGTTAAGTCAACTTTCCTTCTCTGGAGGGCATTGTGTCTTTTCCCTCTTCAGCCTCTTGTGCTATTTGGAGATTTAAGGGAGAAGGTGAGAGCTAGCATCTAGTAGACTTGACCTCAAAACAGGGACTAGCCTTCTTCTGGGGTGGGTGGGAGGGAGAAATGGGGGGGTCTCACTGGGTGATTCTAAAAGGCATCAGAGTAAATGGTTCAGTGTATGTGCTGGAGCTCAGCTTCCTGGGGCTCCCCCCTTCCCATTCTGCGACGTTTTAGCTGTGGGCTTGGCCAAATTACTTAACCTCTCTGAGCCTTTGTTTTCTCATATACAACATGAGAATGATTTTAGTGTCTGGAAGGGACATCAATTGAGATGATGCATTAAATGCTTAGCCTAGTGCCTAGTACCTCAAACGCATTCCAAAATGTCAATCTTACCAATTTCATCCAAGCGTTTCGTTTGGACCTCTCTCTGTTGTTTTTCTTCCCACCTTTCCTCTCTTCTGACTGAATAGTTCAGGCGCTAAGAAGGTCTCGAGCGGAACTACAAAAACATAAATAATATAAGCAAGACTGGTCTTTAATCTCAAATTGTTTTGAACTTTGCACCTATCTTATCTCCATTGTATGTCCAGCACCATGAGAGAGAGAGTGAAGCAGTAAAAGTAACCCATTTGGTAGGCGGCCACAAAGCCGAAGTAATGACTTGACTAGATTGCATGCATGCATGCTTGAGTGTATGTATATGTGCATCCATCCATCCTCCCACCTTGTTTTAAAAGGGTGGAGGGGGCCGAAGCCGGTTTGGCTCGGTGGATGGAGCGTCGGCCCTGCAGACTGAAGGGTCCCGGGTTCAATTCCGATCAAGGACATGTGCCTTGGTTGTGGGCGCATCCCCAGGGGGGGGGGGGGGGTGCTGGAGGCAGCTGATTGGTGTTTCTCTCTCATCGATGTTTCTGACTTTCTATCCCTCTCCCTTCCTCTCTGTAAAAGATCAATAAAATATATATATTTTAAAAAGGGTGGAGGGGTGAATAGACTATAATTAATTTGCAAGTTTTAAATACAAGATTAAGTTCAGGCCTCTGTTTTTCCTTAGCCGAGCCCAGAATTGAGTGGGCGGTGCTCAGGAGTCAGAGGCGGATGGGAGACCTTGCGGAGGTCAGTGGCAGCAGGCGGAATGGTCAGGGTAGGCCTTGTGCGGCACAGACCCAAACAAAGCTAAACCAGACCAAACACAGGAGCAGTGTCAGCTGTCGTGTCGACTTCACATATGATCTTCAAGGGCAGCGCTGCCTTGTATGCTTAGGGGACTGTGTTCTCTCCCAAATCACCAAGGTTTGTGCTCAGTGAACTGAGAGAACAGAGGGCTATTCTGTGAGGAATAAAACAGAGGGACCCCTTGGGGTTGGATCTTGCCTGAAACTCAGAAACAGCTCATCCAAGTGAGATGCTGTGCAAATATCTGAAGTGAGAAGAAGGGAGAGGGAGACGTTTCTCTTTTAAAAATCTGAACATCACCACCATCCCTCTCTCTTTTTTATCCCATCAGAACCAGTTGGCTGTGCCCTGGCTGGTGTGGCTCAGCTGGTTGCAGCATTGTCCTGTGGCACTGAAAGCTTTTGGGTTCACTCTCCGGATCCACGTTTTTTTCCTCTCTCTTTTCCTCTTTCTCTAAATCAGTAAAACATATCCTCGAGTGAGGATTAATAAAAATTAAAAAAAAGTAAAAGAAAACATTTGGGTGTTAACTATTTGGATGACATACTAGTATCTGCAGGTCCTGTTTTTCTACTTTCAAATAGTCTTTATTGAGGGTGTTACTTTAAAATGGAAATGCCAGCCCTGGCTGATTTGCTCAGTGGTTTGAGTGTCTGCCCTTGGACCAAAGGGTCTCAGGTTTGATTCCTGGTCAAGGGCACATACCTGGGTTGCAGGTTACCTGGTGGATCCCCAGCCCAGACCTTGGTCAGAGCATGTGTAGGAGGCAACCAGTCAATGTGTCTCTCTCACATCAATGTTTCTCTCTCTCTCCCTCTCTCTCTTTCTTTCTCCCTCTCCCACTCTCTCTAAAGATCAATGGAAAAGTATCCTCATGTAAGAATTAACAACAAAAAAATATAAACCAGATCATTTCACTCTTTTGTTTATGAACTTTAATGGCTTCTCATCTTACAGGGGGAAAAAGCTAATTGATTTCATTATCTCTCAATCTATATATATAAAAGCCTAAGCGGCTGGCTGGTAGATGTGATGTGCACCGACCACCAGGGGGCAGATGCTCAATGCAGGAGGGGAAACCACAGGCATGGAAACATGGAACAGACTGATGAATCTCAAAGGGAAGGGGGAAGGGGACAGAGCGGGAAGGCATACTAGAGGCTTGATGCATGGAATCATGCACCAATGGGGTCCCTCAGTTTGGCCTGTGGGGATTGGACTGAAACCAGCTCTCCAACATCCCCGAGGGAGACCTGGATTGTGAGAGGGCTCAGGCCAGGCCGAGGGACCCCACTGGTGCACAAATCTGTGCACTGGGCATCTAGTTTTAAGTAAATACAGATACATGTAGATACCTGCCATGCTCTGATATAGTGTGGCCATCTAATTTATTGCCAAAATTGGAACACTTACAAGAGAAAAAGGGTGCTCTATAAACAAACAATAAGCATAAACTGGAATGGACCTAGGCAAACTGGGAGCCTGGTCACTTGATATGTGGATTATACTCTCACTTCCACTTAGGTCTTTTTAAAATGTCACCTGTACACCTGAAGCTGCCACAAAATAAGGCTGAATGCAAACTATAGTTAAATAAAATTTTTTAAAATGTCACTTTCTCAGTGAGACCTTCTTTGACTTCTATTTACGTAAAGCTGCAATATAGTCCTGCCCTGTACCATTATGCTTGTGCAGATTTATTTTTCTCCTTGGTGCTCTCACCATCTTGATCTCCCCTCTCTAGAATGTACACTTAAAGAGGGCAGATTTTTAAAAAATCTTTATTGTTTATATTATTACAGTTGTTCCTCTTTCCCTACCCCCCATAGCTTCCCTCCACCCAGTTCCCATCCCACCCCATGCCCTTACACCCCTTCCCCCACTGTCCTCATCAAAAGTGCACTATTTTTGTCCAGTCTCTTCCTGCACTCCCACACCCCTTTTCCCCTGAGGAGTCAGTCCACTCCCTTTCTATGCCCCCTTTCTATTATATTCACCAGTTTATTCTGTTCATCAGATTTTTTATTCACTTGATTTTTAGATTCACTTGTTGATAGCTATGTATTTGTTGTTTATAATTTTTACCTTTACCTTTTTTTTCTTCTTCTTCTGTTTCTTAAAGAATACCTTTCAGCATTTTATGTAATACTGGTTTGGTGGTGATGAACTTCCTTTAGCTTTTTCTTATCTGTGAAGCTCTTTATCTGACCTTCAATTCTGAATGATAGCTTTGCTGGGTAGAGTAATCTTGGTTGTAGGTTCTTGCTATTCATCACTTTGAATATTTTTTGCCACTCCTGTCTGGCCTTCATAGTTTCTGTTGAGACATCAGCTGATAATCGTATGAGTGTTCCCTTGTAGGTAACTAACTGTTTTTCTCTTGCTGTTTTTAATATTCTCTCTTTGTCTTTTGCTCTTGGCCTTTTAATTATGATGTATCTTGGTGTGGTCCTCTTTGGATTTCTTTTGTTTGGGTCTCTGTGCACTTCCTGGACTTGTAAGTCTATTTCTTTCACGGGGTTGGGGGAGCAGGTTCTGTCATTATTTCTTTTTTTTTTAAATGTATTTTATTGATTTTTCACAGAGAGGAAGGGAGAGGGACAGAAAGCCAGAAACATCAATGAGAGAGAAACATCGATCAGCTGCCTTCTGCACACCCCTACTGGGGATGTGCCCGCAACCAAGGTACATGCCCTTGACCGGAATCGAACTTGGGACCTTTCAGTTCGCAGGCTGACTCTCTATCCACTGAGCCAAACCGGTTTTGGCTGTCATTATTTCTCCAAACAGCTTTTCAATATCTTGCTCTCTTTCTTCTTCTGGCATCCCCATAATTCAGATGTTGGTATGCTTGAAGTTGTCCCAGAAGCTCCTTACACTATCTTCATATTTTTGGATTCTTTTTTTCTTTTTTCTTTTTCGGTTGGGTGTTTTTGCTTCTTTGTATTTCAAATCTTTGACTTGATTCTTGTGATCCTCTAGTCTAGTGGTCAGCAAACTGCAGCTCGTGAGCCACATGCAGCTCTTTGGCCCCTTGAGTGTGGCTCTTCCACAAAATACCAAGGCCTGGGCGAGTCTATTTTGAAGAAGTGGTATTAGAAGAAGTTTAAGTTTAAAAAATTTGGCTCTCAAAAGAAATTTCAATTGTTGTACTGTTGATATTTGGCTCTGTTGACTAGTGAGTTTACTAACCACTACTCTAGTCTGCTGTTGGATCTCTGTATATTATTCTTTATTTCAGTCAGTGTATGCTTAATTTCTAGTTGGTCCTTTTTCATATCCTCAAGGTTCTCACTAAATTTATCAGTGGTTTCTAGAAAATTCTTGAAAAACCTTATAACTATGGTTTTGAACTCTATATTGTCCATTTCTTTAATTTGTGACCTGTTTCTTTATCTCCACATTTTGGCTGCTTTCCTGTGTTGATAGAGTGGCTTGTGTGCTAGGTGTCCTGTAGGGCCCAGTGGCTCAGCTTCCCCAGTTACCTGTGGTAGACACTCTTGGTGAACCCCTTTGTGGGCTGTGTGCACAGTCTTGTTGAAGTTAAGCCTTGATTGTTGTTGGTATCACTGGGAGGAATTGACCTTAGGCCAACTGGCTATGAGGATCAGCTGTGTCTATGCTGGGTGAACTTCTGTGCTGGAGACACCCTTATGAGGCAAGACTTGCTTCAGTGGGGCTTTGGTGCTCACTGAGTTTGCCCCCTGAGTGTGTTCCTTATGGATCTGAGGAGTTGTAATCTGAATGGTCCCACTCTGACCACTGGGTACACTGGCTCTTGGATCTTCAAGGGGGTGCTAATTTAGCCTCTGCCTGAGGCCATCAAGCAGGAGCTATGGAGAGATTTGCAGATTCCTCTTCTTTGCTTGGGTTTTGGAGGTGCCCAGATGAGGCCCAGCTGTGAAGCAATGCAAGATGCTGTGGGGCTTTGAGCCTTCTTTTGGATGTTCTGGGTCACTCTTGTCTAAGCTGCAGTTTGTTAGGTAATTTTAGATTTCAAAGGACCAGGCCATTCACATGCAAAAGCCTCTGCACACAGTTTGGGTGGGGCAGGATCTCAGGGTGGAGCAAACAGCAATGGCTTCCTGTCAGCCCTGTCCTAAGAGGCCCCTGGGTCTCAGTGTCCCTTGGTAATCGCTGCAAGCACCTCTGAGAGAAAGCCACCCTCCCATTTCGCCGATGCCAGACAGTCCGGTTTCTTCCCATATGAGTCTGGGTCTCCAGAGTCTCACCTGGAACTGGAGTTCAGAGCAGTCGGGAGCTTGTGTCTCCCTCCTGATTGAAAGACAGCTGTGTCCTCAGTTGCCAGCCCTTTCCGTCTCGTGTGTCTCCGTACCTCTGCACTTTACTTCCGCAGCTCCTCTGAGTCTCAGTGTGCTTTTCTCTTTTCTTCTAGTTGTAGTATTTTCACTCAGCCAGCCTTTCTGTGGTTCTGGATGATGTCCGTTTTGTCTTTTAGTTGTAGTTTTGAAGTGGTTGTGTGAGGCAGCAAGTTCAGGTGTTTACCTATGCTGCCATCTTGGTTTCTCCAGGTTTTTTTTTTTTTTTTTTAAGTTTTTTTGTTCAGTATACTATATCCCCAGCATCTAAATCATCCTGAACACTGTAGGTAGTCAGTAAATATTTGGTGAATAAAGTATGAAAAGAGGTCACATAGATATAGTGGAAAGAATAAAAGGGGGAACCTAGAGGAAGCTTCTGATTCCTCATCATTGTATCAGTTTGGAACCAAGGAAGCCTTGATAGGCGGTTGTATTGTAGAGAAACAAAAGGAAATTCCCACAGGCACATCCTTACTTCAGAATGCAAAGTCCTTTGCAATCTGGTGGATATGAATTAGCCTCCTGGTCTCATTCCCCTGAGATACATCTATATAGCCTGTCTTTTCACACCTTTGTGCCTCAGAAACTTCTAGCACATTCACAGTCTAACCTAGCAAGGCTGACCTTGATGTCGCCACCTCCGAAGCTTTCTGAGAACTCGCAGTCAAGATTCATCCCCTTCTTTCCTGGTTCCCATTACACGTTGTTTATAATTTTGTTATAGCATAGCACTTGGAAAACATGTACCTTCATACATATCTCCCTCTCTCTCTTCCAGGCAGGGACTCTGACTCACCCTGTTCCGAGGAGGGGTGGACTGACGCGTCCATTTCCCCGCCCTCAGTCCTGCAGGGCTTGGCACATGGTGGAGTCTCACCTTTGCTGAGTAGCATTGATTCTGGTTAAATCAGATGAACACATTATACAGTAGAACACGTTACACAATATTCTTCCCCTCCCCATCCTGGGCAGTGACCCGCTTTGTGGCTGGTACACCTTGCTCCTGGCTCAGTCATACTTAGAGCAGGGGCACTGCTATTTGCTTTTCTTAGTCCTGACTCCAGCATTCTCCCTTTGATCTCTGCCACCATCCTGGCTCGCCCCTGCCATTGTCCTGGGCAAGGAGCTTAAGTTTCTCCTTCCCAGACTCAGGCCTCTACGCCTCTCTCCCCTAGCACATTCTGCAGACGCTGCCCCAGGAATCAGTGATGACAGGGAATGACTAGAGAAAGATTAAGGTTATGGCTTTTCAGCTCCTGAGGCTTCCAGGGAGGGCCAGCTGTCTTTTTTTATGTGTTCACTTTTTTTTTTTTTTCTCCTCACCAGAGGAAGCTTGTTCCTGAGCTGGATGGAATATATAAGCAGATGATCTGTGATTTGAGGGATTGAGGGTTATGATCCTGGGAAAGGCTATATTTCCCTTTTTTTAAAAAAAGTTTTATTTTATTTCATTATTGATTTAAGAGGGGAAGAAAGAGGGAGAGAGAGATAGAAACATCAATGATAAGGGAGAATCATTAATCTGCTGCCTCCTGCATGCCTCCTACTGGGGATCTAGCCTGCAACTCGGCCATATGCCTGGACCAGGAATCAAACCAGACCTCTGGTTCACAGGTCAACACTTAACCACTGAGCCATGCCAGCGGGCTACATTTCCCTTTTAATGAAAATTCTGCTATTCAGAGAAGTAAATAAAGTAGTCATATTTATGGGCCCTGAAGTCAGACTGTTTGGATTCTAACTCTGTTCCGTCACTTAATAGCTGTGGCTTCCCCGGGGAAATGGGACATGCTTATTGCTGACCATGTTCATTTATGCTCAAGTGGTTATTGCTCCCCTACTATGGGCCAGGTTGTTCTAGGTGCAAAGGAAATAGCAGTGAATAAGACAGAATGGTCTAGAACAGTGTCTAGCACATAGTAAATATCAGCAAACGGACAAATATTCATTTCCTAGTCCTTTGGCAGCAACTGTAGCACCATATCTCTCTGAGAAGGGGAAGGATAGAGGGAGGGCTAATATACAGGTTCTAGATTTGGATTCAGGTTCAGGACGGCACGGGCATTAGTGGCCTCTCGGTCCTGGCACTTCATTTTGAGACTGAATACATGAGCTGGATACAGATCACCCAGGAAAGTGGATGCGTCTGTTTAGTTCCACAGAAAGGGCAGGAGGAGATGACCCTGGCTGCCAGTTTCTACCTCGCCCATTTGTACAAACAGTACAGTGCCAGACGCGCTGCGTATGGATGACGCAGAGAGGCCACATCTCTTGAGCAAAATGAAGGGAGATCCTAGAGACATGAGGTAGAAGGGAGGGCTCTCTGGCTGTGGAGTAGAGGACCTTCTAGGGGAGGAGGTGGCTTGGGGATTGGAAGCTGAATATGGAAGAAGAGTCAGGTGAGGTGGAAGTGTGTGGCTTGATAGTTGGCCTTCCCTGCTTCAGTTCTTTCCTCTGACAATGATGCGGAAGACAGCTGCTTTACTCCTAGTGTGATGTCTGGCTGGAGTAAAGTTTGCACTCATGGCTTCTGATTCATTGTCTGTGGCTTTTGGTGAAAGTCCAAGACTGGTATAGTTTTTCTGGTGGGAATTGGGTTAGAGTAGAAATGTATGTTATATTTCCTGGTATCAGCAAGCTTTTCAGCTGCCACCATAAGATAACTGTATAGTCTTGACTATGATTCACAATTATTTCACTGCTTCTCCTGCAAACTCTTCCATCTTTCTCCCACAGTGCATTTTCAGAAATGAATGCCCTTATAGCCCAGAGAAACTGTGCCCTTGACAAGAGATAGGGGCCAATCCAGGATTCTTGGGTTGGTTCCCATATGAGCTGCTGGCATGGCTTCTTTGGAGACCTGCTAACTTGGCGGGGAACCATAACAATTTGCATGCATAGGGATAGATGAAGTAGTTCTGGGCCATTTCCAAGTTGCTTAAGTGCAGCCAGGTTTGGGAACACCGGATACCATACTCTTTCATCTCGTTTTTATTGCACTTTCTTCAGTCTTCAGCATTATTTCACTTCAGTTCAGCCAATATATGAAAGTCAAACTAGGCAAAGCATTTTGCTGTGAATATAAATCCACATAGTTCATTCTTTATTGAAGGAAACATAAATATAATGTGATTTTAACAATATTTCTCAACTTTTTTTTTCATTATCACCTCGCTAAGGAACCTTTTAAGGCATTTTTCCCTAATCACGCCCCTCAGGAAATCTTAATATCAAAAGAATACCAAAATTCTGTTTATGTTTATACATATCCATGCTTTATACTTTAAAGAATAAGATTATTTTCACCCCTCAAGAACCAATTTTCACCTCCTTGGGGGCAATATCTGTCATGTGAGTTCATAGATTATGACAAAGCACAGTGGGGTTACAGTAGGAATATAATATGTCAGTTTAGCCTCCAAAACTTTGTAAATTGTATTTCTCCCATTGCCTCTGATGGAACATCATGACTCCATAATTTTTTCTTGTTCCTCAGTCTGTCATCCCCCTATTGCTCTCACTTCCCTATCCTGGATCCCATCTCTCATTATTTTTCTCTCTAGTATGGAGGTTTAGGAGTGAACTTAATTAAAATAGTAATCTGTGCAGCTCAGGGATAATTTAGGGAAAGCAATATCCTAAAATGGTTCTCTAAAAATCATCCCTTTAGAAGAAAGAGCATAGAGACTTACGGGGTATTAATGGCAAAATGTAAAAATCTAAATATTGGGGGAAAGAAAGATATACACTTGGAAATTGCCTTTCAGAGAAGAAGATTACCCAAGAGTCTTATGTATTGGTCCGATCAGACTTGAATATGGGTGCCCTCAGATATGGATCTGACTTCTTTATGTAAATTCTTTTGGGGTTGATGCCAGTGGAATATTAAGTCCCTTTTCTCTAGATACAGTGTAATCAATGACAGCATCTCCTCTCCACTATAGAAACTACCAGAGGCATGCAATGTTGGTGATGGGAGACCCTTTGTCACGAATCTACAAAATCTGTATATGGCAGTAACCAGACAAGAGGTCCAAGTGAGACAGAAGCATCAGGATGCTGGTGAGTAGCTCCAGAGGAACTTAGTCCCGAGGTTAAAGTTAGGGTCTAGTTTTGTACAGTCTAGGTCTGTGGTAGCTACTTGTGACTAAGTTTAGATTAATAAAACATAAATAAAATGAAAATGTTATTTCCTTACTTGCTCCAGCCACATTTAAAGTGCTCAGCAGCTGCTAGAGGCTACAATTTGGATAGTGGAGATACAGACTGCAGAAAGTTCTATTAAACTGATCTAGGCGCTTAGCAGACTTAGTAAGAGAACCAGGAGAAAGAGGAATCTCCATGCCTGAGACTGATAGGAAATGTGTAGAACAGTTGGCTATTTTGAGTCAAGGAAGTTCTTTTCCTATCTGGTGAAAGTGGGCCTGGGGACTCTTCAGAGTAGAAACAGGGCTTTTCGAAAGTCAGCTGGAAGTTTCATGTGTGGCTACTTGTTTATATGTTAACTAGAGGCCCAGGGCATGAAATTCATGCACAGGGAGGGGGTCCCTCAGCACGGCCTGCACCCTCTTGCAATTCAGGACCCCTTGGGGAATGTCTAGACTGCCAGTTTAGGCCCAATTCCATAGGGATCCCTACAGAATCAGGCCTAAACCGGCAGTTGGACATCACTCCCACAAACTGGGACTGCTGGCTCCTAACCACTCGCCTCCCTGCCTGCCTGATGGTTCCTAACCACTCATCCTGCCTGCCTCATCTCCCCTAACCACTTGCCTGCCTGCCTGATCACTCCTAACTGCTTGCCTGTCTGCCTGATCACCTTAATAACTCTGTCTTGGCTCCTGTTGCTGTGGCTTCATCTGGAAGGACAGGATGTCCAGAATGACGTCTGGGATGTTGATTGGCTGTCTGGTCGAATTAGCACATTATGCTTTTATTATTATAGATACCAGCCCTGGCCTTTGTCAAAATGCCTGGTAAATTCTGATATCTTCCTTCATCTTTGAGTTTAGGAGATCCTCAGACCTCAAGTAGTGCCTCTGCACAAGAAACTGATAGCCAACTTCTGAACCAGCCAGAAGAACCAGTTTCCTCAGCACCATCTCCCCCAGTGCCTGACAAAGAGCCCACAGTGAGTCCCAAGCAGCTTCCTGGATGGTATTCTAAGCATTGGAGAAGTCCATAGCCGTTAAGTCTGTGGTCCCTGGAATTGCCTCCTAGTTGATGCTGCTTTAATAATATTGGGGGATATTTGTTACCAGGCTTCCAAATGTGGCTTTCTGAATGGACCTTGACTTCTTTACTATCTTAGCCACTTCCAGTGATGGTCTGTGAGGTTATTCCCTGGAGGAGAAGGGATATATGCACCTTATGCATATGGTCTTTTATATATATATAATTGATTTCAGAGAGGAAACATCAATGATGAGAGAGAATCATTGATTGGCTGCCTCCTGCATGCCCCATACTGGGGATTGAGCCCATAACCCAGGCGTGTGCCCTCACTAGGAATCGAACCGTGACCTCCTGGTTCATAGGTCAACCCTCAATCACTGAGCCTCGCGGGCTGGGCATCCTGCTTAGGATCTTTTATCATCACATAGACTCCAAAACACTGTGTCAACCACTTCAAGAAGGCCTCATCCTAACCAGAGCCGTAAGAGTAAGAAAGGTCTTTTCCTAACTGAAGTGAAACTGTTCAAAACCCCTATTAATTTAGTTGATTTTTTTTCTCTAGGGTACTTCAGGCCCTGTGAAGAGACCTCAGCTAGCCAAGGTCAAGCGGAAGAAGCTAAGGGGACTCTTTAGTTAAGCCACTATCTCAACTGCTAAGGATGGACCCCGAAAACAGTTACTGGTGCCACCTTGAAAGGAGCTTCTGGGGCAGCAGGATCTCTGACACAGTTATGTCATCAGAGGCTGGATCACTGAAGTTCATGTTCACTGGCCACCTGAATTAGTGCCTTTAACTGAGGGAATCTTGGCTCCACCCGTTGGGGATTGGCCTGTCCCAGTGGAAGCCAGTCTCTGAGAATCCCATACCTTCCTCTCTTTTGGTGGAGGCTCTCCAGACCCACGACCTTATCATGGACTTTAGGTGTATAGAACAAGTCAGCAAAAAAAGGCACAACATGCTTAGGAACCCTTGCCTACCTTTCTCAAGAGTCCCTAGCCAATTCCAGATGCTCCTCAGAGATCCACTTCTCTCTTTAGAATGGAACAAAAAGCACTCACACCACTTCTCCACTGCTTTTGAGAGTACTTATTCTTCGGAACACATTACCCACTTTATGTTACTGGATTCCACTCCATTGTTGTCTCTTGATAAAGTCTAGGGCCTCAGTCCAATCATTTGGTTTTTCATATTCCTCTCTATTATGGCTTGTGCTAAGCCTCCACGTGGGAACTTTGATCTTGAGAACTGTCTCCATGGTGGGCACAAGACAGAGCAAATGGCTTATGCTCTCCTTTGCCTAGTTGATGTGACAGTGGTTTTTTGTCTGTTTCCAAGGCATAAACAGCAGGTTAAACTACAGTAGGGCCAAGGTAGTTTCCCACTGGAATGGGAGGAAAAGAAATTTTATCTTCCCATCCTTTGCTCCTCTTCAAATAACAGTAACTAGAAGAACTTGGAAAGATAGGATGATAGGGAACAGGAAATAGCCATAGGAATTCTCTGGGACAACATAATTGACCTATAGAATGAATGGTGCTTAGTAAGAAAAAACATAAAGGCTGTATGAGACAGGCAGAATCTTAGATAGAAAGTCAACTCTGGACAAATCTGGACAATGTAACAGACCAGATTGGCAAAATCCCTTGTCCTTCTCTGCTAGGTTTTCCTATGTAGGTAAAACATTTGAAGTTCTACCTTGGAGATACAGGAAGCAAAGTAGAACTCAGATGTTAACTGGGATCTGTAGGGTAGAGGAAGGGGTCAGGGGCAGACTCACAGAAGCCTTTTCTGGTTTATTTACATATGGTGGTCAAATGCCTCCTCGCCCTTATATTCTCTCTGGCATTTTTGTCCTCATGTCAAGTTCTGGGAGAGTGGATAATCCAAGCAATAATAAAATAATGATTATAAAGAAAACAACAATAATAACATTTATTGAGTGGTTAATGTATATGAGATTAATAAGTGCGTGACGTTGATTCCTCACAGCATCAGATGGGGAAGATACTGCTAACCCACTAGGAGATGGAGTCTTAAAGAGATTAAGTAGCTTATGAAAGGTCACACAACTAAAAAGTAAGAATTTGAACCCAGACAGGTGAGTTCCTCATTCTATACATTACTGAAAACATTTTCCAGGAAGGATGTCAGATTCTTCTTTCCTATCTTCCACTGTGACATCCTTCAGTGGTCCTGCCTATTTTCAATAGGATGTTCTAGTCCTCATTGCTCTTCAAGGCAGGAAACTTTAAAGACTTTGGGACTTACCTCCATGTCCTTACCTGCTGGTAGAGTCAGAAAGTGTCACCAGAGCTCATCCTAGTTGCTGCTGTTAACTTTCTTTACCTCCAGACCACAGTGTCGTGGGGTGTAATCAGTCGTGACTGTCACTGAAGTGAAGTCATTGGGAACCAAGTGAAATCAATCTATAGATGCCTCATTTTGTGCTTTAGTTTCTTTTTGGCATAATTTAGGTAAACAGATTCAAGGATCTACAAGATATCAGACCACATGGGAAATGGAAAGACTTCCCCAGCAAGCTGGGAGAAAATACAGGTTCTTCACCTGGATAACCACTCTACCTTAAGAGCACAGTCTCCAGAGTAGGACTTTTTCATCACAGGGGGTTCTGGGGTTTGTGAGTTCCCCCAAATTATAAGTAAAATTCTAGAAGAATAACTTTGTTTCATGTTCTCAAAAGAATGTCTACTTTTTAAAAAAGGTTAAGTAAGAATATGCCTAATCATCTCTCTGTCCACTGCCCACTGTATCCCTCAAAGGTTGCTGTCTCCTTGGGGATATTGCCCAAACACAATCTTCTATAAACATTGCTTCCAGAGGCCCTGCCTCAGGCATTCTTGCCCTGAACCTCTTACCCCCAAAACCTAGGGGTGGTGATTGAGAATATTTCGTCCCAGGGCAACTCCAGGGAAATCCCTGCCTTGACAAATTGGCCTAACCAGGCTGTATTCCAGCCCTGCCCCCTGGCTCGGGCCCCTCCCCAAGGCCCCCAGCCTGGCCCAACCCCCACTCCACATGCACATAAAAGGGTCGAATTCTCATGGCTGCTCCATAAATTTTATTCCGTAAATATTAGTTTTCCCTGTGTTTAATAAAGCAGTGGCCCACCTCCCCGCCTACCCGCCCGCTCCCCGGGGCCGGGGCTGGGGCCAGGGCTGGCTGGTGGGAGAAGGGACTCTTTCAATTGCTTTGGAGTATTTTTAGAAAAAAAAATAATATAAGGTGGTTTACACGAGCCAGCCAGCAAACCAGGAGCAGGACTAGAGACCTCGAGGAAGTTCCTGCAGGAACTTGACCTAAAAAGTAGAGAAATAGCGCCACCTAGGCTGCAAGGCCTACTTGGCCTGGCTGGAACGCTCCCCCCTCCCCCACAGTGAGCTAGGACTGGCCAGGCCTTTGCTGGAAGAGACTTCACCTCCAGCTGGGCAGCACCTCCTTCACTCAGGCCTCACAGAGGGCTCTCCCAGCAGTCTTTGAAGGCAGAGCCCAAGCTGGGTCCTGGAAAATCCCACTGGGGTCATTCTCTTTCCTCCCGTGACAGGCAACCAGTCTCCCAGATCAAGGAGTGTTTCCAAAGGATAGTGACATTATTGAGAAGGTAGGAAGGAGCTCCTAGTCCCTATCTTCCCACTGAACCCTGAAGCTCACCCTGGAGTTCTTAGGGTGTAAGGTGGCAAAGAGTGAAATTGGTGCTCCTTGGCTCTGGACCTGGAATCTCTCCCTGTCAGATCTAGAGCCTCCCATGCATCTAATGCAGGTCCCCACAGTGACATACTCAACTCTCCTGCATACTTAGCCCTCCTGCTTCTTAATTTTATCCTGTGGTACATCTAAACTCCCTTTTCTTGCCTTTTTATTTATTAAAACCTCCCACTTTCTGAAGCCCTTATATTCTCCTCCTCACTAGTCCTCTGGAGATGAGCAGGAGTCCCATGTGTCACTATCCATAGGAAGATGGCAGAAGGAGCAGGAATAAAAGGTCGTGCCTCTTCTGGTCCTGACGAAATCTCGTTCTTGACATTGTCACCAGTGCATTTTCTTCTCTCCAATTATTATGTCCCCCATTTTCTCCTAGGTTTTTTTTTTTTTTAAACTGGGTTTTGATACAATTAGGAGATACTTCTCTAACCTTTGAGTTTTCCTGAAGAAAAAAACTGTTCAAAAAGGAGTAAGTGACACACTACATGGAAGCCACCATACTCAGAGCTCAAGGCCCTTGGTTCCTAGTCCTGGTACCGACATCAGTAAACCTTCAGGCTCACAAAATTTTAATGGATCATGTCAGGCACTTAGATACAGAGAGAAATGCCAGAGGAGAAGGGAACCACTCTTTGGAGGAAGGGTTCTTTTTCTAAGACCTCCTGGAAGCTGCTACTGGGTATTCCTGTTGAAGGTTCCTACTGCTCTATTTTTCATGTTCTCTTGGACAGGACCTCCAAAGATCCAACCATGATTGGGAGGGTGTGAGGTGTCTGTGTGTGAGGGAGAGGGACCCGAGGGAATCCCTCTCTACTTGAGGAACCACAAGCCCATCTAGCCTCACTATTTCATCCCACGACTTCGAGGACTACTTTCTCATCTCCTAAGACTTTGCTTGGCAGTCCTTTCTAATTCCCCTCAATTCTGGGGTCTCATATCTCTATTCTGGTACATGGGAAGTCTTTAGGTAGCATGACTTCCAAAGCATTCTAGCAAAGGCTCCATTGCTTTTCCAACATGTTAAGTCCTAGTTGCACTCAGTATATCTATCTGGGAGGGTAGCAGGCTTTGCTGTGCTCTCCACACTCCCTTTGAATGAATGCTCACTTCTTCTCACCTAAGTTTCATGGGTTCTGGAGGTTCTGGGGGAACCCGGAAGAGGCATTGGAAGAACTCCAGGGTGTGTGGAGCACACAGCCATTGACTCACCTGGTAAGATTGTACCTGGATTATTCGTCCTGCTGGGCCAAGGGCCAGGATTTAAAAGAGCATGCAGTACCATACTCTTCCTCCCCTCACTCGGGCAAAAATCAGTGGCCGGGTTAGAATTGGGGACTAGGACTTCAGGGCTGCTTGCAGTCCCTTTTGAAATCTGGGTGTTGTATTTACTTTTTCATATTGGCAGCTGGAAGGGGAAGCCCATCCCAGCTCGGCATTGTTGTCTAACATGGTTAATCAGATCCTATAATCCTGCTGTGGAAATATTGGGCCTCACTCAAAACAATAGAGACCAAGAATATTGTGGTTAAATTTCAACCAACTGCCTCCCTGGCCTGTTTGCCTAACCTCTACCCCCCTCTCCCGGGCCAGAGTCCTCCTAGCTTTATGGACCCCTGATAGGATCGACAGCGGTCAGAAATCGGTGACGGGAGAAGAAGGGAGAATGGAATAGGGGAAGGGCAATCCTCTTGATTGGTTCTCTATCCTGCCTTTCCCCTCCCACCCTAGGCCTTGAAGGGTGAGCAGGGAGTGGTGAAAGGAGTTGGAGTTGGTGGGAAAGCCCCCACGGGGTCTGGATCTGTGTTCACGGGTCAGGAGCAGTACTTCTGGGAATCCTGGGTGGTAAAGACTTCCCTTATTCAAGACAGAAGACTGCTGTCAGCCCAGGGGGAGACTGCTGCTTCAGTTTATTATGGCTGCCTGGCACTTCTAGGGCACAAAGCAATGCCAGTTTGTCCTATGTTACATAGGGGAGAAATAGGAAGGCACTGTTTGGGGGAAGGGAGTTGGCAAAAAGGATTTGTGTTTGATTAGTAATCTGGTATACCAGCAATATAAATAATAATACTCTGATGATGTGTGAAGGTGATACTGATATCCTCACTGGAGTTTTCTGGTAGTGCTGCTGTCCACTATGTTCTCTACAGTGAGTACAAATTAAATGTGGCAGGATGGGACTAGATAATCTGTACAGTGACACTGTGAATCAGAAAAGAATGCAGTGTCTGGATGGGTGGGGGGAGAAGGAGGTCATAATACATGGTGATAGGGGACAATTTGACTTTGAGTGGTGGGCACACGGTGCAGTATATACATATCTTGCAACATAGAAACCCACACCTGAAACCTATATGTTCATGTTGACCACTGTCACCCCAATCAACTTCATTTTAAAAATAAAGAATGTTAAAGGGGGAAAATTAACACAGCAATATGTTCACCAAAAGAGAGAACATTCCTCTTGCAGATACCTGACTCGTGAAGTGGTCGACTTCGAGATTGTACTGGGCTGTCAAGCACCCAGGATGCACTGGGCACAAGTTGCAGCCACATTATGTTTGGAGTGTCAGCAGTCAATGAGGTAAAGCACAGTGAGGCCCCAGCTGCAGCACTGTGGACAATTGAATGGTCAAAGTGAATGTGCATTTTTAAGATTTAAAAAATATTTTTTTATTATTCATTTCAGAGAGGAAGGAAGTGGAAGAGAGAGATAGAAACATCATTGATAAGAGAGAATCATAGATCGGCTGTATGCTCCACACTGGGATTGAGCCTGCAACCCGCATGTGCCCTGAGTAGTATCAAACCATGTCCTCCTGGTTCATAGGTTGATGCTCAACCACTGAACTGCACCACTGGGCCATTTTTAGGATTTGAAGGATGAAATAGCAGAGCTGTGCCAAATGGAACTGTATTTACTTAATCTATTCATACAGCATGGGGATGGAGGAACAACAAAGAGCTCTTGATGTTTCTCACCTACGGTGCTATGAGATAATTCAGGGACTGACATGGTTCCTGTAGATCATTCATCAAAGCCATTTTAAAGCAGAGACTGCTTGGTGGGGGCTGCGCTTCAGACCACAAAGACATGTGGAATATAGTTCCTGGGAGTGAGACTCTAAGAGGTATGTTTGCTCATGGATGGGAATCTCAAAAGTAACTTAATGGCAGACATCAGATGGCATTATAGCACATGTAAAACTGACATCAAAACAATCTAACGAGCCTGGCTGGTGTGGCTCAGTGGTTGAACGTCAACCTATGAACCAAGAGGTCACAGTTCAATTTCTGGTCAGGGCACATGCCCAGGTTGCAGGCTTGGTCCCCAGTCGGGGGCATGCAGGAGGGAGCTAATCAATGATTCTCTCTCATCACTGATGTTTCTTTCTCTCCCTCTTCCTTCCTGTCTGAAGTCAATAAAAGTATTAAAAAAAAAACACATCTAATGATGATGGAAAACATTTCAACAGTTGAGCAACTTGAGCAACTAGTGCAAATAATTCCATGAGAAGAATGGAAGCTTCAGAGATCCCTAATGGAAGCTTCAGAGAATGGGCCATATTCCTCACTGAGAGGGAGAATGAAGAAGCTGAACTAGTTGGTTTAACCTTATGTTACACATAGACTTGAACTGCAAATGGGAAAGTCCAACAGGAAAATCTTGGGTCACTACCAGTGAATTCACAGGGATAGCACAGGCTTGTAGGAAATGTGTGGGGAATGAGATTGAAAAATTCATATTCAAGCCGAGACCGGTTTGGCTCAGTGGATAGAGCATCGGACTGCGGACTGAAGGGTCCCAGGTTCAATTCTGGTCAAGGGCATGTACCTTGGCTGTGGGCACGTCCCCAGTAGGGGGCGTGCAAGAGGCGGCTGATTGATGTTTCTCTCTCGTGGATGTTTCTGACTTTCTATCCCTCTCCCTTCCGCTCTGTAAAAAATCAATAAAATATATTTTTTTAAAAAGAAAAATCCATATTCAAGCCCTGGCTGCTTTGGCTCAGTGGATAGAGCATCAGCCTGCAGACCAAGGGGTCTCAGGTTTGGTTCCAGTCGAGGGCCGGTAACTCAGATGCAGGCTCCTCCCGGGCCCTGGTCAGGATGTGTGTAGGAGGCAACCAATTGATGTGTTTCATCATATCAATATTTCTCTCTCTCTCTTTCCCTCTCTCTAAAAATCAGTGAAAAAATATCCTCAGTGAGAGTTTAAAAATATGGATTTGATAAAAAAAATCCACATTCAACAAGAAACAAGAATAATTAAAATGCATTTACTCAAGCCAGAACCGGTTTGGCTCAGGGGATAGAGCATCAGCCTGTGGACTGAAAGGTCCCGGGTTCGATTCCGGTCAAGGGCATGTACCTTGGTTGCGGGCACATCCCCAATGAGGGGTGTGCAAGGGGTGGCTGATCGACGTTTCTCTCTCATCGATGTTCTGACTTTCTATCCCTCTCCCTTTCTCTCTGTAAAAAAATCAATAAAATATATATTAAAAAATGCATTTACTCAAGTCATAAATATACTCACTAGCATCTCACCAATAGGCATTATGCCATATATATATATATATATACATATATATATATACACACACACACACACATACACACACACACACATTCATACATATATATGGCCACAAACACATACTCCTGCTTTCAAGGAAACTACAATCCAAAGATGATTTTAAAAGGTTAGATTTTTTTTCCCTAAAAATTTTTCAAGCATATGAAGTACTAAATGAGAGCCATGTACCTCTTTTAACAAGTTTTTTTTATTTTTTTTATTTTAAAATATATTTTATTGCTTTTTCACAGAGAGGAAGGGAGAGGGATAGAAAGTCAGAAACATCGATGGGAGAGAAACATCGATCAGCTGCCTCTTGCACAACTCCAATTGGGGATGTGCCCACAGCTAAGGTACATGCCCTTGACCGGAATCGAACCTGGGACCCTTCAGTCCGCAGGCCAACGCTCTATCCACTGAGCCAAACCGGTTCGGCTCTTTTAACAAGTTTTAAAAAAATTGTATGTTTAAGTGGTATTTGTTACCTGCTTTTACTTTTGCTTAACTATATTGTGTCTGTATTTCCATATAACACCAAGTTCTTTAAAGGGTACATTATCTTCATGCTGAGCTTTATACAAAGTTTGATAAACACCCTCATACTCATAAAGTAGAGTCAGGCTTACTCACTACATTTCCCCTTATAGGTTCATCTTCTACCACATTGGTCTTTTTGCTACTTCTACAATATGCAAGCATGTTAGGGCCTTTTCTCTATGCAGTTTTCTCTGCTAGAATGCTCTTCCCCCCCTGGTAACCACTTAGCTGAAGCCCTCACCTCTATCAGGTCTTTGCTTAAGTCCCACCTTCTCACTGAGGCCTCCACTGACTACCCACCTGGTAGAACACCCGCTTCCTGACCTTTCACCCTCTTCTCACAAGCTGGCTGCGCTCCCAATCGTTATATTCTGTGCTCATAGTCTTTCCTTAATCTCTTCTAAAACATTATTCATTTAACTTATTTTTATATTTATGTTTGATTTGTCTCCCGACTGCCTTCCACTTGAATAAAGCTCCATAAGAACAGAAATCTAGGTATTTGTTTTTATTGTTCTCTCACACTCCTAGCACCTTAAACAGTGTCTGGCACTTAGTAGTTGCTCAAAAATAGTTGTTGAATGAGTAAATGAAGAGATGATCTCTCTTACATGCACACCAATACTGCTCACACCAGCAGTGTCTTGAAATGGTTTTAGAAATTTGTGGAGATAAATGAATGTAATATTTGTTGTTTGTGGCAACTAGTTGTAAGATGAGAGTCAGGCTTAAATATAATTTTGTTAGTTATAGCCATAAGGGAACAAATTTATCATTTTGCAGAAACTAAAAATACAACTTATTTTTTAAAAGATATTTTTATTGATTTCAGAGAGGAAGGGAGAGGGAGAGAGAGCTAGAAACATCAATGATAAGAGAGAATCATTGATTGGCTGTCTCCTGCATGCTCTGCATTGGGGACCGAACCTGCAACCCCAGGCATGTACCCTTAGCCAGAATGGGACCTGGGACCCTTCAGTCCACAGGCTGATGCTCTATTCACTGAGCCAAACTGCTATGGTAAGAATACAACTTATTAAAAAGCCAGTGTCTGTATACTTTCCTTATTTGGCTACAGAGCCCAGCATCCTTAGGGTGCAATCTCTACCAAGAGAGACTGGTGAGGCAGGTGACGAGCATAATCCCAGTTACAGGCATGTCAGGACCATCACTTGAGCATCAAGAGTAATACCCCTGCCGAAGTCAGTTTGGCTCAGTGGATAGAGTGTTGGCCTGCGGACTGAAGGGTCCCGGGGTTCAATTCCGGTTAGGGGCATGTACCTTGGTTGCAGGTACATCCCCAGTAGGGGGTGTGCAGGAGGCAGCTGATTGATGTTTCTGACTCTCTCCCTTCCTCTCTGTAAAAAATCAATAAATATATATTTTGAAAAGAGTAGTTCCCCTATCCCACTTTACTGAACATTCGATGGATTAGTATTTTCCAAAATTCTCTTTAAACAACTATTTCTTCTCAAATAGAGACACTGGGGTGGAAATAAAGCTCATAATTTGGTAAATATGTTACTATCCATATTTATAGGTATGTCTTCCTGTCTATAAGAGTTTCCCACAATCTTTAGTCTCTGATGTGAGGGGAAAACACATTCTTTTTGTAACTAATTCTGCTGCTTTTTCCTCCCCTTTCAAAGTCATCAAAGCAAGGTCTTTAATGCTTAGAGCTCTCTGAAGTGCCTTGTAATGAGCTTATTGTTTGGGCAAAGGTAACTTGACATTCCCATTTCTAATCAATAGCTAGCTTTCAAAGCATTGTTAGTTTTGAGTGGCTCTAATTGGATCTCAGAATGCATTCTGGACTGATCTGAGGCTTAAAAGACAGGCATGCTCCCATTTCTGCATTTGGTGGAGTTGCTAACTTCTTAAAAAATCCAAAGTAGAAGTTAAGAGTGCACCCAACCAGCTGAAGAAGAGGTCAGTCAAATAGAGTTTGAAGTCTTAAAAGCCCAAGATGAAGATAACAGAAGAGTCCCCTAGATGTAGAGAGAAAATGAGTGACTTGAACAAAGGTCAACAGCCCAGCATGCCTGTCCTAGGAATCACTCACCAAGATACTGATTATTATGGAGTCAAACAAGCTTGGATTCCAACATCAGTTTCCTTACTGACAAGCTCTGCATCTCAGTTTCTCATTCATAAAATGAAGATAATGGTGTCAACTGCATCCGGTTTTCATGAAGGTTACATCAGATGATATTAGGGTTTCTCCTCTTTACTAGATCATCCAGCGTGGCTCTTCAGCATTACTAGTGCCATCATCTGTGGCGTCCCTGGGTGGGCGCCAAAATGTGGGAACCCCTTTCATGTCCCTCGTGATTCAGGGTCCCCGGTTCAGGGTTCGGGTTTCTGGAGGAGGTCACACACAAATGAATAAAGAGACTCAGAAAAATATTAATTTGGAAAATGGGGGCCAGGTGGTAGTTCAACTCTAGTGGCAGAACTCTCACTTGCTTTGGCTTCACCATTCCTTTTTTTTTTTTTTAATATATATATTTTGTTGATTTTTTACAGAGCGGAAGGGAGAGGGATAGAAAGTCAGAAACATCAATCAGCTGCCTCTTGCACGCCCCCTACTGGGGATGTGCCCGCAGCCAAGGTACATGCCCTTGACCGGAATTGAACCCGGGACCCTTCAGTCCGCAGTCCGACGCTCTATCCACTGAGCCAAACTGGTCTCGGCTCACCATTCCTTTTTTTAAGTTTAAAATCATAAGATACAGCTGTATCCCCCAGGCCAGAAACACCAGTAAAAGTCAATCAGTAGATCTTCTTAGGACTAATAGGTAGGGGCTGCTTCAACCATCAACATCCCAGTAACCAGCTCCAACCCCTCAGAGCAATCAAGGTTGACCAGCCCTCCTAACTCCCTGTCCACAGTTTTCTATTATTAAAACACTGATTGGCTTCTGGCAATCATCTTTGCTAGGACAACTCCGCAGCCTCGGAGAAGGGCCTGTGGAGGTTTGCAGTCCAGCCACATCCCCCAGCTACCCAAGCAGAGGCCCTGGTATCTGGGATTAATCTATGTCTACAATTGAAACTTTGTAGCCTGGAGCAGAGCCAAGTCTTCTGCTCCCTCTGTGGTGGCAGCCATTTCTGTTTGAAACTTTATAGCCTAAAATGGAGGCCAAAGCTGGCAACAGCAGGCTGAAAGCTTGGCTTCCTCTGTTGCCAGGGCATCCCAAGTGGCTGCCGCCATTTCTGTATCTTTTATAATTGAAACTTTGTAGCATTGAGTGGAGGCCTAGGCCAGGCAACAGCAGGCAGAAAGCTTGACTTCCTCTGTTGCTGGGGAAATCCAAGTCTTCCTCCTGCTCTCAGTGGTGGTAGCCATCTTGGACGGGGTTTATTTGCATAATCTGCTCCTGATTGGCTGGTGGGCATGGCTTGTGGGTGTGATGAATGTACAGTCAAATTTGCATATTACTCTTTTATTAGATAGGATTTTAGTTTTTAAAAGGTATAAGGCACTTTAGAGAGAACCTGTTCTAATCTCATTTATGAGGCAACAGAGGACCAGAGAGAATGTTAACTTATGAAAGAACCACAACTTAGAAGCCTGATTTCCAATTGAGAGCTTTAATTTTCTAGACCAAACTAAAATAAGTATTTGGCTGTACTGACATATTGTCAGAGACCTGGTGCACAAGATTCATGCACTGGGGGCAAGGGGAGTCCCTCTGCTTGGCCCGCACCCTCTCACATTCTGGGACCCCTTGGGGGATGTCTGCCTGCTGTCTTGGGCTTGATCACCCCAAGGATCAGGCCCAACCTGGCCGACAGACATCCCTCTCACAGTCTGGGGCTCTTGCATTTGAGAACCCTTCGCTCCTTACCAACCCCTGCAGTGGAAGCGGGAGAGGTTCCTGCCACCACCTCTGTGCTCGCCAGCCATGAGTCCAGTTTCTTGCTGAGCTGTGCTCCCCCTGTGGGAATGCACTGACCACCAGGGGGCAACTCCTGCATTGAGTGTCCGCCCTCTGGTGGTCAGTGCAAGTCATAACAACTGGTCATTTCCACCCTTTGGTCAATTTGCATATTAGGGTTTTATTATATAGGGTAATACTCGTTTGTACACATAGATGCTTCCTAATAGAAAGAAGTAGAGCCTCCTAATCCCCACTACTATTTAAGGGAGAAGATATATGAATATCCTAGATGGGTAATAGGCTGCCTCTAGTGGACTCAGCAGAGAGAAAAAAATGCGTTATACATGCGATTTGTACTTTACAGCTTGTACTTTAATTCTCTCAACAACCCCACGAGGCAGGTGATATTAATTTTCACTTTATAGATGAGAAAACTAAAATTTAGAGAAGTCCCATGACTTACCCAAGGCCACACATGTTGATGGTCTCAATGACAGTGTTCAGCCACAGATCTGCCAACTTCAGGCCTAGCGCTCTTTCTACTGGCCAGAGCTGCTGTGCACTGAGTCATGGGAGTATATTTTTCTGACCATATTATTGAAGTTTGTTTGGTTGTGGCTCAGCACCTATTGATTTAGACTGGATTGATTTGATCAAATGGCAGGATTAGGAGAAAAGGGGCTAGTTGAATATGGAAGTATGGACTTAGTGTGTATGTGAATATACATAATATATATGAACACATCACTATATGTACACTATATTTGTATGAGATTGTTACAGTCAAGATTGACTGAAAATATTGATGTGGTAGTCTACTACACAGATGTTAAATTACCTGGTTCTATGGTGTATCTTTCTCCTTCCCTTTTCTATCAACCTATTTTTCCAACTTCCACTTTTGTGAAAAAAATAAAAGCTAATCATGTTATTCAAAGAAATATATTTGATTTTGTTCTCTTCAAAGTAGAGATGTTTGAGGAGAACAGAGCTCTAAAAGTGAGAGCAGAAAAGGGATTTTACCAGTTGGCCCAGGATCCAGATTAGGTGCCCAAACCCCAGGCCTTCGGTGCCTCCAGAATGGCTCCCTCAGTTCCTCAGATTCCCTGCTGGCAAGAGCCTGAAAGTGACCAAAAAGAGAGCCAGACTTTATTTGATAGTTCTAATGGATTGGCCCAATTCAAAAGCTGCCACACATATACTAAACAGCTAAGAACCCAGGCAGCCAAGAAATGATCAGGGTTCTTAGGCCCAACTTGGATTAACAGTGCTGCAGGGTCACTGCTGTAGAAGGTCTGATGCTTCTAATTTCTCACTTCCTCTCCCCCTTCTTCTGCTAAGGCTACTGGACTGATGTTGATCTAAATTTGAGCTTCGGCTCTTGAACCACCATTTTGTCCTGAGAAGAGACTATAGCTTTGGAGTACAAAAAAAATCTCCAGGTTCAAATCTTAACTGTGTGATCACAGGCAAGCTATGTTACTACTGATGCTCCGGAGTTGTAGATCTGTAAAATGAGAATAATAATTACTGTGCACAGAGAGTTATTGTGAAGGTTTACTAAATGTTTAAAAGCATCTGTAATAGAAAAGATTTGGTCAATGTTAGCTCCATTTGCTTCTCCCAGTACACACTCTTATCACTGCTCCGAAGACCGTCAGATTGAAGAGGGTCTAAGTTTAGTGCAGCACAATCTAAACCAAGGTCGTGCGTGCAGCTGCAGAAGCACCCTCATCCAAACTACATCAGCACTGCTTAAGCAATTCTTATTTGACACTGATCCAATCTTTACCAGAGATTTGTATTCGAGAAGCCCACAATTTAAGAGGAGAAATAAAGAGCAAGAAAGGCAAAATTAATAAATCATTATAAAGGAGAACTTCTGAGAGGATCTTAAAGAAATAGTCTTTCACTTGGAGAAAAGGAGATTGAAAGTGAATCTAACAACCCTTCAAGACCATGGGTAGGAGAGAACAAACAGGATAATAGCCCTAGTTGCTAAGGCCAGAAAAAGAAGAAAGGAGATGAATTTGCATTAGAGAGGGAGGAAGAAGGAAAGATTGAACTTGAGGCAAAAGTTGTATAGAAAATGATTATAAAAGACTGGGCTAGGTGACCTTGCAACCCTACAGGATTTTCTCTTTTGGAACTCCATCAAAATAAGGAGCTCCTGTCTGTCTCGATTGGAAGAGGTACTGAGCTGGCTGCATGGTCTGTCCCAGAAATCGGAGGGGAAGGGGATATTACAGGGATCATTCTTAAACTCTGGAAAACATAAGTTAAAGCACTCTGAAAGCTTTCAAGGAAAAGAAGCAACATTAGAGTGATGTGTGAGTCTGAAACAGAGAATCTGAATGCTAATGTGAGAATGAATGAGGTGTGGGGAGGAAGTATAGACAAAAGGGAAGGAAAAGAAAGAATCCATTTTGTTTCCCAAAGACACATGCCATTCCACTCCTGGTGGAGCCATCCTAAATTCCCTGATGTAACCCTCAGTCCTTTTCTGTAATATGAAGTGCTTGGGCTAAGCCTTATCTTGAGTGAGTCCCTCCCCATTCTGAATTTGTGTTCACAAAATTGATCTAGAGAAAATGTGAGTATATCTGTGAAAAGCCATCTTAGCCCCAAAGCCAAGCTGTACTGAATGAGTGGGTGCTGCACAGAGAGGGCCAATATATCTGCTCTGGGTCCCTCTTCACCCCCAGTGGAATCCCCAGGGGCAGGCTGCTTATCCTCTCTGAAATTCAAAACCTTCACTTGTAACATGGGGATATTAGCTCATTTGGGGTTGTGAGTTTAAATTAAATATTGCAAGTAATCATATCCAATAGTTTCCATGTATCAAGCACATATGTACCTGTTGTATCATATTGTTGGAATGACAATTTTTAAGCCTTTTAATTGCTCAGCTTTTTATTTCTATTGCTATTGGCTTTATAGAATATACACAACTAAATCATATATGTAGCTTGGTGTGTGTGTGTGTGTGTGTGTGTATTTTACATACTTGCCTTTTCTTGTTTTAGCAGAATGAAACCTAATTCATTCAGCTTTCCTGAATGGCATATTAAAATAAACACACAACCCATGTTTACTTCTCCAGCTGCCTCTACATATTCTCTGTCCTTGTTAATTTGCAAAGTAGAAGGAAGAGAGTAATTATTTAGCAGCTCCTGTAGTGTATGCTATTGGCTTTTCCTTCTCTTTTCTTTCTTTCTTTTCTTTTCTTTTCTTTTTCTTTTTTTGCATTCTTAGCAAGCCCCCTGTGTTGCCCCTCTTTATAGTGGCCAGTCGGGGTTTCTTTGGTATTCTGTTGATGTCACTATGTTGGCTGCACTTCTCTACACCTTGGCGTATCCCTTTGCAATTTCATCTTGCTTCTTTTAACAGCATTCCCAGCTTCACAAACGGCGGCTGAGAGGGCGCGTCTCCTGCGCCAGGGTGGGGCACCAGGTTACCAGCGGCCTCCTGCCTTTTGGGTTTACTTCCCCGCAGGGGACACCGTAGGCGGCTGTGCGGTCCGGCCACTGCCCCCCCCCCCTCGCGTCCGGCCGCGCCGTGGGTTGCGGTTGCTGTGGGGGTGGCAGCTCCTGTCCGGGAGGTTTGCGCCTGGCGGGGCACCCCGGAGCCGCGGGGAGCCCAGAGGCGAGGCCAAGGCGGGGTGGGGCGCGTCCGGGCGGGGAGGGCGAACTCAGGCAGCGCAGGGGGCGCTGAGGGCAGCAGCGGGCGGGCTGGTGGACTCGTGGTGGCGGAGCGAGCAGGACGAGGGCTGGCTGGTGCCGGGGGCCGCCCGCCTGAGGGGGAGGAGGCTGTGCTGCCCTTGTTGCAGGTTCGCTGTCGAGCACACAGGAGGCAGGGACATGGGCAGGGTGCGGTCTGCGCGGGGCCCGCGCCCGGATCTCTTCCATTTCCCCTCTCACTCGGCCCCGGGCTGCGCCGCAGACAGCAGCAGCTCCCGCTCCGCCCGAGCCGCCTGACCGCCGGGCCGGGGTGCTAACCGCGGGGCCCGCCAACCCACCGGCCCGGCCAACCCAGCCCAGCCCGGCGGCCCGCAGCCCCGCCGTCCGCCGCCCCCCGCCGCCGCCGCGTTGCCAAAACAAACGGGCCGGCCTATTTATTGGCGGCGGGCGAGCCGGGCAGCTCAGAGTCGAGGCGCCGAGGGGGACAGCGCGCCGCCACCAGCCAGGGCCCCGGGCCCCCGCCCCGCACCTGAGTCCCGCCGGCCCTGCGCCACGCCGCGCAGCCCATGGCGCCCCCACCCGGAGCCCCCCGAAGCCACCCCGACGCCTGAGCCCCCTTAGGGCCCGGGTCGACTAGCCCACCCATCAGCCCACCAAGCGCCCTCGCCCGCCGCTCTCCCGGGCTCCCGGCCATGTCTCCCGCCCGGCTCCGGCCCCGACTGCGGTTCTGCCTGCTGCTGCTGCTGCTGCTGCTGCTGCTGGTGCCAGCGGCGCGGGGCTGCGGGCCGGGCCGGGTGGTGGGCAGCCGCAGGCGGCCGCCGCGCAAGCTTGTGCCGCTCGCCTATAAGCAATTCAGCCCCAACGTGCCCGAGAAGACCCTGGGCGCCAGCGGGCGCTATGAAGGCAAGATCGCGCGCAGCTCGGAGCGCTTCAAGGAGCTCACCCCCAATTACAATCCTGACATCATCTTCAAGGACGAGGAGAACACGGGCGCCGATCGCCTCATGACCCAGGTGAGCGCGACCCGCCCTCCCAGGGCGCCACTGCCCGAGCACCGCCACCTGCCCGGCCCCTATCCGCCCTCCCTGGCACTTTTGCTCCACTGGCTGTCACGCCCCCTGGCACCTGCCCCTCTCGCCAAACCCAGCTGCTTCTTGCCCCGATGGGACAGCCAGGGGTCCCTGCAGGCGTGTCGGCATCCCCGATCGATCGTGCCGATGGCTGAGAAGAGCTCCCTGCTGCCGAGCGCCACAACCCAGCCGGGTGGCCACGGCCCCTCTGCCCCGGCGCGCTGGCAGCTCGGGTCATACGCGGCATCCGGCTCCCGGAGGCACCTCGATCTGGCTGCTTCCTGCGCCACCGAGATCCACGCGGTGCTTCCTGATCTAACCCTCCGCACGGCTGCGCCTTTCGCATTTAGAAGCCATTCGGCACCCCGAGGCGAAGCAGCTCCTTTCCTGCACTCGCGGGCGCTGTGAAGGTGGCAGCTCCTGTCCGGGAGCTTTGCGCCTGGCGGGTTAGATGCGCTGCCCCCGCTGGGGTCTGGGGTTAGAGAACAGCAAGGAAGGCGAAGGTGGGAAAGAGAACTTGCCGGGCGAGCCCACGTGTCTGTGCAGAGAGCGGAGAGGCGCCCCTGCGGTTGAAGGGTGGGGGACGGGGACCTTTGGGCGCTGGGGCCGAACTTGGGGGACCTCTGGACTTGATGGTGGGGACGGGTTGGGTTGGAAGGGAGGAGTTTGGATGCCGGGGAGGCAGGGAGTAGAGCTAAAGTTAGTCTCTGCATGTTGGGACCAGTGTTCAGCACAAGCGCTGGGGGAGTGGAGGGCGGGGGGTGGGGGTGTCGAGGGGCGGGATTGGGGGGAGACGCAAGCTTTCTTCACTGCAACCTGGTCCGCAGGGGAAGAGACCTACGTCCCCCCTTCTCCTCCCCATCCCCCCGCAGGCAGGCAGCCCACGTTCCAAATGCTTTAGGAAAAGCAGCTAGACCACGGCCCTCGGCATGCGCCCTGGCGCCGGGGCTGGCCGGCCAGTGTTGGGGCGAAGGTTGGCTGGTGGCCGGGCCCGGCTGGGCGCAGAGGAATGCAGATAAGGATCCGGGCCACGGGCTGGGCAATCATTGACAGCGCGCGCCCCGGCTCTGGACCCGAAGGGGCGGGGGCGGCGGGAGAGAGAGAGGCGG
Source organism: Antrozous pallidus (assembly GCA_027563665.1). NCBI lineage: Eukaryota > Metazoa > Chordata > Mammalia > Chiroptera > Vespertilionidae > Antrozous > Antrozous pallidus. The sequence continues at coordinate 23,016,347 of CM050508.1, read as the reverse complement.
AGAGCAGGGTCCGCCAGAGAACAGAGGTGGGAGGCTAGAAGCCTGGAGGCAAGAGCACACGGAGCTCCCTCCTGGGGCAGTGAGCGCCCCAGCTAGCTTGCCCGCCAAGGAGGACCTCGAGCCTTGGGCTGTAAACGTTGTTGGCTCCTGGGAGACGGAGTCCAAGGGTCTGTGGGGCCGGGCTCTGCGCGGTGGGGGTAGGTTGAGACAGGGGCTACCCACGCCTGGCGGCACCTCGAACTTCAGAGTCAAGGACAGTGGAAGGGCCCCCTCTCTTGCCAGCCCCCCCCTCCCCAGTCAACTGCAGGGTCCCTTGGGCTGCAGGCACGCGGGGAGTCCGTACAGACAGGTGATCTCTCCCGTCCTTCCCGAGGGCGCGGCTCTGCTCCCACCCCATGGGAGGTGGAGCGTGGAGGCGTCTCCCTGAGATTAGAAATTCGGTTTCTGGAGTCCCTTCCCAGACTAGAGCAGCGCTAAGGCGCGGAGGATTCTGGGCTCCGGGGACTTTACCTACGATTATCCACCCTGCTGGGACCCCTATAGAAGGAGACGCGGAACTTAATAGAGCCAGGTCTGGCACCAGTCCTTCTAACAACTTCTGGTTACAGGGCTGCCCTCCTTCGGCAGGGGTGCGGGCAAGTTTTGGACATGAGAGGGTCCCATCAGAATGCTTTGTGGTGCCTGAGGGATCCAGGTATGCCCGGGATTCCCTTCCAACACCCCCCCATGCTGCTGGGTCTCCGCACCTGCCGCGCCTCCGGGGCTGGTGTCCCCGAGCCTCAGCCCTGAGGCTACGGTGACACCTACCGGGCATCTGTGGCCTTGCACGCCTAGCAGGCCCGCCGCAGGCCGCTCCCGCCCCTCCAGGTAGCAGCAGGCCGTCCCTGGTCTCCGGAGCTACCGTGAGACAGAGGGACTGGGCGTTGGAAAGGGGTAGGCTGTGGAGGAATTGGTACTGAGCGGGACAGAGAAGGGAGGGACCCCTTATCCGAGACAGGAGCCCTAAGGGTATAGGGCTTGCCACTCACTGCAGATCTGTGGCGTCTCGGTGCGGTTCAGGTCCGTGCGGCAGCAGCCGATGCTATAACGGAAGTAAGTTAGGGCTCTGGATTCCAAAGAGGGAGGATGAGAGCCCTCCTTCCCCGTTTCCCACCTCCAGCAGTGGCGCTGGGAGAGCGAGGCTACGACTCCACCTGCGCGCGGGCCAGCGCCTCCCCCTAACAAGGCGCTTTCCTCTCGCAGCGTTGCAAGGACCGCCTGAACTCCCTGGCCATCTCGGTGATGAACCAGTGGCCCGGCGTGAAGCTGCGAGTGACGGAGGGCTGGGACGAAGACGGGCACCACTCGGAGGAGTCGCTGCACTATGAAGGCCGCGCAGTGGACATCACCACGTCGGACCGCGACCGCAATAAGTACGGGCTGCTGGCGCGCTTGGCGGTGGAGGCCGGCTTCGACTGGGTGTACTATGAGTCCAAGGCCCACGTGCATTGCTCCGTCAAGTCCGGTGAGCCGCTGCCGGGGGACTGGGCCCGGGGCCGGGGCCGGAGGGCGTGGGCAGGCGGCGCAGGGCCCGCTGGGGCCAAGAAGAAGAGACCCTCCCGGGGAAGGAGGCGGGAACCCCGGGAAAGAGGACGTCAGCGGCGCTCCCCGCTTCCGCTTGTGACCGTTTGCTTCTCCAGTGCCTGGTAGTGTCTATGTCGGGAGCCTAGTGAGACAGGGCCCTGTCCTGGCGCTGCTGGGTGCTGACCTTGTGGTGCACAGTCCAGAGCCTGCGGCAGGAGGTTCAAGACAGCGAGCTGAGCGGATGTGGAACCCAGGCTGTGACAGAGACAGCCTCCCCACCCAGCCTGGTGCAGAATGAGGCGGGTGGGGTGGGGGGCAGGGGCCAGGGCTGCCCAGACATCAGCAAGTTTGACCAGGAACCAGGAACCAGGAACCCAGAGGTTCAGAACCTACAACGGGGCTGCAGGCCAGGCCCTTTAGGGCACTATGTGTGCTCCTCCCAGGGGGTGCAGGCATCCCCACCTCTCCCTCAGGGAGGGAGGTGTTGAAATGGCATTTTGGGGGCAAAGCCAACCATGAGGGCCAGAATAAACAGAGTGGACTCAATAAAGTGTATTTTCCCAGATTTGCCGCCTTGTTGATCGGAATTGGCAGGCACTGGGGCCTTGCCCCTCTCTCAAATCTTGTCAGCATCCCTGTCACCACACTGAATCCAGTCATGGATGCTTCAAATGTTTCTTGGCCCCAGGGCTGCAGACTCAGCCCTCTGTGCTGGTACCAGGCATAGTCACATGCACAGACCCTCCACATGGAAACCAGGCCCCTTTTTACTATTCCTGATTCCACCTGGGCCCACAGGGGTGACCCCACCCCACCCCCACACTGCCCTTCTCCTCAGCTCTTTCTTGCCCACAGTATCTATTTCAAGTCACATCCACCCTTCACCTGCACATACTGGTCTGGTGCCAGTTCTCAGAGAGGTCACTTCCATTCCTTATTCCTGACCCCCAAACACTGTTCTCCATCCCACCCACGGATGCCACTGTGTCCTGTTCCTGCATAAGTATCCAGCACATGAATTGAGACAGTGATTTTACCCTTGCCCCTGAGCCAGCTTCCCTGGAGTCTATATTCACCCCACGGCTGGTCTCCCTTTCACTCCCATATAGACTCCAAGGGCCAGCTCTGGCACAGAACTTGGCATGCCAGTCTGAGAGGGCACCATTGGGGGAGTGAGAAATAATGGCACATTTAGACCCCAGAGGAGCTAAGCGACTCACCTTCTCCATGAAGCTGAAGCTTTCTGGGTGTCAATCACAGCTGACCACTGCCTGGCTCAGCTGACCTCTGACCTCTCTGACTGCCGCACAACATTGTCAGGATTGAAAACAGATGGGGGCTTCATCTGGGCTTCGGGATGGCCTTTTCCTTCTCACTCACTGGAGCCAAAATATGCTCCACTCGTTGGCAAAGGATTAGACTGGGGGGAAGAGCAGAGATTACATTGTGGGTTGGAATGGGTTCAAGGCTGCATGGGAAGTGGGGATAGGAGCCAAGATATGGTGATGGGTTCTCTCTGGGAGCAAGAGGGAGCACTGGCTGGGTTTGGGAAGGGTGCTATGACTGGGAATTGAGCTCCACAGTAGTAACACCTTCATGTCCCTTCTTCCCACAGAGCACTCAGCTGCAGCCAAGACAGGTGGCTGCTTCCCTGCTGGAGCCCAGGTGCGCCTGGAGAGTGGGGCACGTGTGGCTTTGTCAGCTGTGAGGCCAGGAGACCGGGTGCTGGCCATGGGGGAGGATGGGAACCCCACCTTCAGTGATGTGCTCATTTTCCTGGATCGTGAGCCAGATAAGCTGAGGGCCTTCCAGGTCATCGAGACCCAGGACCCCCCGAGACGCCTGGCACTCACACCTGCTCATCTGCTCTTCACTGCCAACAATCACACAGAACCAGCGGCCCACTTCCAGGCCACATTTGCCAGTCAAGTGCAGCCTGGCCAGTATGTGCTGGTGGCTGGGGTGCCAGGCCTGCAGCCTGCCCGAGTGGCAGCTGTCTCCACACATATTGCCCTTGGAGCCTATGCCCCACTAACGAGGCATGGGACGCTGGTGGTAGAGGATGTGGTGGCCTCCTGCTTCGCAGCTGTGGGTGACCACCGCTTGGCTCACTTGGCCTTCTGGCCCTTTCGACTGTTTCACAGCTTGACATGGGGCAGCTGGACCCCGGGGGAGGGTGTGCACTGGTACCCCCAGCTGCTCTACCGCCTGGGACAGCTCTTGTTGGAAGAGAGCAGCTTTCACTCACTGGGCATGGCCGGGCCAGGGAGCTGAAAAGATCCCTCAACTGTCCTCCCGGAACTGCCCAACTTGATCCAAAGGCCTCCCTACATGGAGAGCACTGGCCCTGTAAGAGACCTGAGCAGGGGTAATGGATCCCACCATTGTCTCCTCTACAGAGATATACCATTGAGACTTGACTGGGCAATGCCAGAGTCCTCCACCGCCATCTTGGTGTAGTGACAGAGCTGCAAGCTGAGCTGGCAAGGGGGTGGTCTGTCCTTCTAATTGTAGACCTCTAGACTGGGAATTGAGGTCCCAACCCAGCCAGCTCTCACTACGAGTTTTCATACCTGCCTCCCTAAATGGGGAGAGCCCATTCCATCTGTCTTAGGCCCCCCTTTGGTGGGCTTGCACCTCAGTTGATGCTGCTAGATTCCCTGGGAGCCAGCAGGGAGCTGGCTGGACTCAATGCTGCCTGGAACTGAGAAGGCTTCAGGGGGGTGGGGGGCAGCCATCTTGGCCATCCTGAGACATGTTCTTCCTCCCTGGCCACACTCCTTGGGACACATTCAGAGACTATTGCTGTCAGTGGGCAGAGTTCTGTGTTCCAGCCAATGTGACCATAGTGCCCGGGACAGGGGAGCAGGCTGGATGTCCTTCCCACCCCTGCCCAGGCTAAGCTCCCTCTTCTGCTGAACCATGACTCCCCCTCCTCTGGTCAGTCTCCCCACCTTATTTATTGGCGCCAAGGGGGAAGCCCATGGGAGAATTTGAGGGATGTTTTGGTCTTTTCTTCCTTTTGTAATAAAAATTATTTAAGTTGTTAGAGCCATAGAGTCCAGAATGCTGACTGGGTTCAATATTTGCATTGTCTGGAGTCAAGGGTGGTCCTGTGCAGGGATATGCTCACCTTCTCCTGAGGACAAAACCTCCAGTACTCCACCCTCTCTGCAGGTCCATTCTCATCAAAGCTCTGCAAAGTTTCAGAAGAAAGCTATGTTCATGCCAGGACAGGCCTTAGCATGCTGACCTTAAGGTTGGACCAGAGAGAGAGTGAGGTAACCAGTTCATGGTCACTTTGCTCATCTAGACCACCACCTCTAGTCACAGTGCTGACTCAAGTTTTTCTTGGGACCTGGGTTTCTGACTCTTCACTGTGATCATGGACCATGGCATGAAATTGTTCTGGAGACATCACATCTGCCTTCTGACTTCTTGGATAAATCAGGGGTCCCTAACCTAGAAGTTCTAAAACCTCAGAATCAACTAGGCAGCTTGTTAAAAATTATTCTTGGCCCTCCTTCCAAGAGTTTGCTTTAATAGATCCAGAGTGATGGCCCAGAAACTTGTTTTTACAAACACTACAAACATGGCAGATCGCCTAAGGCCCAGTTTATTGCCAAAACAGAATGATACTTTTGCCAGCCCTGCCCAAAAGACCAATCTTGGGGTGAAGGTGGGGCCCTGCGCTCACTCTAGGTTAGCTGATTCCCGACCTCAGTGGTACAATTGCTAGATTTTCAGGAACTTCATGAGTCAATTGATATAGGTCATGGTAGTACTATTTATACCATGGAAATTGGTGTATGCTACAAATTAGGGTTCCTCACACTGTGGTGAGCAGGTTGTTAGAGCATGCCACTGCCAAGGTTTGAACTTCCTACAGAGATTACTGTGCTGTGGTGACTGCTCAGATTCTTATTTTACCAATCCCCATCTCCATAGAGGAAAACTCCAGAGAAAACTTCATTCCTCCGGAACTGTGTCATCTGGGGGAATAGGCTTCCACAAGGCTATAATGAATAAAAGTTGCTATCATTTAATGAAGATTCCCCATTGCCAGGCTTTGTTTTAAGTGCTTCATATGAAGCACCCATTTAATTTTCATAACAACCCGCTGTGGTATATACTATAATATTACCATTTTCCAAATGAGAACACAGAAGCACAGGGAGGTTAGTAACTTGCTCAAGATGACATAACAAGTGATAAGCAGGATTTAAATCTATGCAACTTGGAGTGAAGGTGGAAACCTGCAACTTTTCTGGGAATCCTGGCCTCAGGTGTGAGGAAACTATGTGAGCGGGGAGACCAGGAGAAACAACCTAAAAAGTCACTCTCCACCTCTTCAGTGTGATGGCCTCTAATTCCTCCCTCTAGAATCCAGCTTGCCCCAACCTCTGTACGATGCCAAGGCCCAATGGAAGGTCAATTATAGAGCCTAGGTCCAGGCAGCTACTGATCCAAAGTGTAGCTCAGGCTCAGTCCTTGGCCAAGGCTACTGCATCCACAATTGTAACCTTCATTCACAGTTGTAGCCTTTAGTCATTGTTTACTGGACACCATGTGTCAGGCACTGAGCCAGAGTGAGGGAAAGAGGCAGTCTTTGCTCTCAATGAACTGGATGGCAGGGAGTGGCACAGGGAGAGGGATGTTCATGCCATGTGCTGAGTGCTGTGCGTGACATCCTTACAGGGGCTATTGGAGTGCCACAGAGAGGCTGGAGCTAGGAAAATGTCCTGGAGATGAGGACTATGCAGGGAGGGCAAGGAGGTGTTTGCATGACAGGTGAGTAAAGGAAGGAATCCAGGCTGAGGATACAGTAAGTGCAAAGGCTTTCAGGCTTGAGTGAGGCTGGGAGTTTGAAGGAACCACCACCAGGTCAGCATTGCAAAGTTGTTCAGTACAAGTGGATTTGGCAAAGCTGAGGCAGATAGGTGGGTGGCAGTTAGGTTACACAGAGCCTTGTGTTCCATGCATTTGGACTTTATTCTGAGGGCTTGGTGAATGCCTGTAGGGGTTGAAGCTAGGAGAACTTGCAACTAGATTGTTTCAGAAAGCTCACCCAGCTGCAGTGTGGAGGACAGACCAGAAAAGGCAGCTATGGAAGCAGGGGTCTATATACTGGGTAAAGAAGTTCACTAACTTCTGGACTGAAGACGTAGCTGTGAGGTCAGAAAAAGACAACATATTGCAGACATTTTGGCGGGAAAATGGCCAGGACTTGAAGCCCATTTGGATGAGCAGTAAGGGTGAATAAAGGGCCCAAGGTAATTTCAGGTTTTTAAACGTAAGATCCCACCTGGCTATGATGCCTCTGGAGCAGCCTGGGCAGACTACCTCCACATAGAGGGCGCTGTACCCTGTGCAGAAGCCTCTCCGCAGAGCCCCATCCCCAAGTTGTCCTTGCATGCTCCTCTGTTGTGTTTGGAAAGACCCAATCACCTTGGCCATGGTTCTTCTGAAGGCACGTGGGCCTGCACTCCTCCTTCTCTCCAACACAGCTTGAAGGTGCTGCCTGCCCACAGATGGCATCTGACAGTAAATGGTGCTGTGCTGGGAAAGGCTGATCCCAGTGCACCAATCCTTTAAGCAACCAGGCCTGCTGCTAACACAGCAGCTCAGGTGTAGGAACTGGAAATAGGCAACTCTCCATTTAAAAACGTCCCCTACGCACAGCTCACAGGCTGCCAGGCCTCTTCTAAAACAAACAAACAAACAAACAAACAAACAAATAAAAATGTCCCCTGAGGAGATCTAAATAGAAAGGGCAACTCTTCTGGTCTGGCACTCAGAGACCCTTGTGCATGGGGCATGCTAGGGTATGCAGCATGTCTGGATTTCATGGTGGCAGCTCCCCCAACCCTGTTCTGCCCTCTGGGTGGGATGCATCTCCCAGGACTTGGCCCCACATCCCATACCCCTGCTTGGCTCTCAAAGCTTCTTTGTTCTGCTGGGACAAGCTGTGGCCAGCCCAGATCTGATAAAGCTGAGTCCAGGCAATAGTAGCCCCAAACCACACCCAGGCTGCCTTAAACACACACTGAACTCTCCTCAGATTGGTATAAATGCAGGGTGCTTCCTGCCCAGGTTTGGGTCTGGAAGCCTTAACCTCTGGGCTGACCCTCCCTTTGTTCATTTAAGACCTCTCATCTGGATGGGGAAGCAGGCTAAGGGAATTACCTCCATTTTAGAGATAAATGAACTAAGTCTTCAAGAGGAAAAATGACTCACCCATAGTTATTTATTCCACAGTCAGGAGCATCAATTGTTCTAGGTCTGCTATTAACAGTCTGCAAAGTGAAATTGTCTCTAATTCCTACTTTGCAGAAAGGTAAAGTCCAGAAGCCCAGAGAGGTGAAGTCACTTTCCCATGGTGGCACACTAGTTGAAACCAAAACCCAAGTCCCCTGCAGCATCAACTGAGGGAGGTAGGAACTGATGAGTCATCATCCCAGAAAGATGGGAGGAAGTCACTCCCAGCGTCAGCCTAAAAGATCTGATGAGGCTCGGGGTGGCAAAGAACCTGTGAGGGGAAGTGGTTTTGGAGGAATAAGGTTCTAAATACTATGAGAAAATATCATTTTGGTAGGAGTGGTAATTACTAAAATAAGTCCTCAATTATTTGACTCTCCTCTCCCCTTGAATCTGGGCTGAGGCTAGGAAAGGCCATGTAGCTTCTTCCTGGTTCTACCTTGAGATTGTCAAGCTGAAGCCACGATAGATTGCTGTTCCCATCCACAGCCTAGTGAGTGCCCAGCTGAGGGCTGGCACAAACTTTCAGCCATGTGAGACACCATCTTGAACGACCAGTCCCATGGAGCCTGTGGATGGCTGCAGCCTGGCCAACTGCATGAGAGACTCCAAGTGAGAGCTGCCTGGCCACACCATTCCTGAATTCCTGACCCACAAATGTATAAGCAAAATAAAACGATTATTTAGAACCTTGAAGTTTGGAATAATTTGTTATACAGCAATAGTAAACAGAACAAAGGGCAAAGAAGGACTGGGAACTGATGAAGTCATCTTCTAATGCTTTCCAGGGTCTTTAATACACTTTTACACAAAAGCTTTTTAAAATGGAGCCTACACGAGGTTGGAGGAGGTGTAGAGCCCCTTCATCTTCTAAAGGGGCAGCATGAGAAGGCACACTGACTAAGCTTGGGGCAGACAGAGATGGAGACAAAGAGAAGAGTTGAGAAACACATCTCTTCACACTCAATTTATTGAAAAATTTTATTTATGTATCTGTTCTGGTGGCAGGATCTCTCATGATAGCAAACTCTTGAAGGAATAAAGAACTTTCTGGAAGAAAGGAAACTCATGTATTTGGGCCAGTGGCCAGCAAGAAGTTATACATGGCCATGTAGGAGAAAATACTATTAGAGGTTTCTAAAAACCCAGTGTAGAAGTTGATAAGAGTGCTCAGAGATTAGGGACAGACTAGAGAAGAGCTGGACATTCCTGTGGACAGTTGTTGGCCAAATTTTCCCAGAATACCCTTGCAAGCAGAAACTTGCAGGGCCTGAACAAAAATGTCCATGAAAACAAACTAAAAGCACCCTGCTGCCCTACTAAACTTCAGGCAAACACCTCCAAATGCCCAACTTAAGTAAATTCAGAGGAAAGTGATCAGACATGTAATGGGACATGAGTGTGGCTCTGGGGAGTGATTGGGAGTGTAGGTGTGGAATGGTTAATTCAAGGACAGATTTCTTTATTTTAGACTCATAATCCTGAAAAATCACAAAATAGGAATGATCAAAATTTAATAAATATGGGGAAATAGCACATTTACAGTAGAGAATTCTGGCAGACACCACGTTAGCCAAGTGATCACAATTAACATCACCAATAAAACTTATTGACATCATGTACCCTCTGATACAATGCACTGAGAAGGGCATATTACCTTTCTTATATGCTTCTCCATAATGCTTCACTGTATTTTAAGAAATAAACCCAAATTGAGGAAAATTTTACATATAATGGACAGTACTCTTCAAAAAACTCAAGGTTATGAAAGACTAGAAAAACTCAGAAAATGCATAAGTGGGATCCCGGATTAGATGCTGAAACAGGAAAAGAACATTAGTGGACAAACATGTGAAATCTAATACATTCTATACTTTCATTAACAGTACTTATTGTACTAAGGTTAACTTCTTAGTTTTGAGAAATGATCTATGATCATATAAGGTGTTAACCTCAGGGAAAGTTGGGTGAAGAGTTTATAAGACTCCCTGTACTATTTTTGTAACTCTTCTGTATATTTAAAATTAACTCACAATTTTTAAAACATCTAAAAAATAAAATCTCATAGACCAGTCAAAGATGATCTCCTTTAGCATACATGGAGTTCAAGCCAACTTCCATACTCAAAGGAAGCCAGTGGTCATGATTCTTCTACTTGAGAGAAGACCCTGATCAGAAGTGGAGTAGAAAAGGGTTTGAGGGCCCTAATTGGTTTTGCTCAGTGAATAGAGCATTGGCCTGTGGACTGAAAGGTCCAAGGTTTGTTTCCAGTCAAGGGCATGTACCTTGGTTGCAGGCATATCCCCAGTAGGAGGTGTGCAGGAGGCAGCTGATTGATGTTTTTCTCTCATCGATGTTTCTAACTTTCTATCCCTCTCCCTTTCTCTCTGTAAAAAATCAATAAAATATATTTTATAAAAGGGTTTGAGGAATTAGATAGAATGGAAAGTAACATAATAGTGATGTTCTTCACTCATGCAGAGCCTGTAATGAGCTAGGTCCTGTGCTAAGTTCTTTGAATATTTTATTCCACTTAAAGTTCACAAGCTTTGAGCTGTTTAAGTTTTCCCTGCTTATGGAAAGAACAAGATCATAGCTGAAAGCTGGTGCAGTTGGGATTCAAATCCAATCTGCTTTACTCCAGAGCTTGTTCTCAATCACTCCACTGTACTGTCTTCTCAGGGGTGTCTCTCATTTAGTTCGTACCTCAAGATTTCTGCACTGTGGGTGGGGAAGGAGGAGATAGAGGCAGGAGGAAGTGGATGGGCTGGTCATCAGGAGCTGTCCATGGTGCTGGTCAGAAAGACTTGGAGCTAGAGGGCTGTAGGAGATGGTGTAGGGAAGACAGCTGGGAGGTCTCACACAGAGAAGGAGCACTGCTCAGAGTAGAAGGAAAGAGCGGTTAGATGTGGTAACAGGTCCTTCACCAATGAGGAGGAATTAGAGAGGGAAAGAAATCAGTGAAGTAGGATTTGTCTTTAGGGCTAACTTGCAACTAATAGTATCCAGGATAGCTATACTGATTACTGAAATCTAAAAATACTTTGGTATTAGTTGGTAAATAGTCATTGACTGAGTCCTCCACTGCTGCTTTCTCAGTATCCCTGTACTCCCAGGTTCCCCCATGATCCAGCAACTAAAGGGTTAAGACTTGGCACAATGTAGGCTCCCAGAACTCTGCTCTGGTTCCAAGACTCCTTCTCATAGGTCATGCCCATACCTTATCAATTGTTAAACATTTTACCCCTGTTTATCCCCATTTTACAGATGTAGAAAGTGATGTTCTAGAATGTTGAACAATTTACTTGGAATTGCTCAGCTACTAAATGCTAGGATCAGGACTTGAGCTCAGATCTTCTGGATCAAACTTCAGGTCCTTTTTCCTTCATCTCCCTACGATTGGCCTACATGTCTATCTACTTTTTGTGGGGATGAATAGTAGGAGAAGGTTCTCTAGGGGGCTTGGGTTGGCACAGGAGACTCAGAAAACCCTTTGGCAGTCCCAGGCAGAATAAAACACTTTTCTTTTTCTTTCTTTCTTTTTTTTTTAACCATAAAATATTTTTAATAAAATGTTTTGTGTCACAGAAAAGTTATGTATTTGTAAGACTGTCAGAAGGAATAGGCTATCTCCAACATTATACAGTTGGTTTATGTAGACTCCAAAGGAAATGTTTGTCACTCAAGAATAAAATCCACTGAAAAGTTCACGAGAAAAACGTTCCACTTACAAAATTAGTTTCTGGCAGATACTTCTAGAGCTGGCTGTTGGCTGATCCCAGGAATGAGAATAAAACAATGGCATCTTGTTACTTTCACAGCATGTACTCTTGGAAACAGCTCACCCCCTCCCTCCTTGGGGTAAAATGTAGCTTCCTAGGTCTGCAAGAATTCGGGCTGTACCCGGGCCACTTTCCGGAATTCTTTAGTGTGGGTCTTGGGGCACTGCATCTCACACCAGCTGATGGGAGCCATCTGGACACCTGATTCACTGTGGGCCACCACTCCTAGTTCATTCTCAGCAGTGGTCGGGAGGTAGTTGGACTGTGCATCACCTAGGGAGATCACTTTGGCCAAAACAATGTCACCTGGGCAAAAACTCTTGTAAATTTCAACCTTGTCTTTTTCAGTAGCGCGGACATCTTCCTTGCGGATAGTTCCTCGAAAAGAGTTTTTAAGTGGCGTGGAGCCCACATACAGGATGTGCACTTTGGCAAAGCGTGAATTTATGCTAGAGACCTTACAGGTCACAATAGCTCCCACATTTGGCAGTAACTGGGACTCTGTTTCTCTCATCACAGACACAACAGGAAGCGCGCCGTTCTCGCTGCTCTTCGTCATGCAGCCGGCAAGAGAGGAAAAGATGTAGCCATGCCGGGTGTAGGTGCCGTTGCCTGGGCTGCCCTCCTCCAAGTTACACAGACGTTCGCCCGGGATGCAGTACCTCACGGGTGGCGCCATGACAGCCACTATCCAAAGCGCGGAGGAAAAACAGAATAAAACACTTTTCTTTGAATTCCCTTGCCATATGGCAGGCTACCCTAAACTCCTGCTAGTTTTGTGCCATGGTAACTGTTTCAGGCTGGAGGTACCATCAGTCTCTTAATGCTCTCCCCACCCCCTGCTGCTCTAGGGGAACATGGTGCTCTAATTCAGAGAGTGCTCTATGCCTGCTCCTTGACCCAGTCCTGAACCAATCCAATGGTCCTTTTGACTGCAGTCTTCTCTCACTCTCCACCCCTTGGTATGGGCTTAGAATATTTATTCCACTAATTTCACCTCTTTATCTCCTTCCTGTAAATTAAATATGCCTTGGATGAAGACCTGATTTTTGAACTAACACTCCAAATGGAGTCAGACACAGGGAGAGAAAGGTGGGAGAGAGTTTTGCAGTGCTAGAGCTGGGTTGCCTTGCCAACTAGATCGCAGATTACTCTGGCATCTCCTTTTGTCTTTCTCCACCCTGGAGCAGAAAGGCAGCCCCCTTCTTGGAGAAACAAGAGGAGGATATGGAGAGAAGAAAAACTTCTCACCTTCCCAGTGTGCAGCAGAGAGGCTGGGAGGTGGTAAGAGAGGAGGGTGCACAGACCAAGTGGTTTATTTATAGAGAGAGACCTCCCATTCAATCAGTGACTGTGTGTGTGTGTGTGTGTGTGTGTGTGTGTGTGTGTGTGTCTAACTTTGTTGTCTAGCATGTGTCAAGTACTCTACACATTCATGATCACTCAGTCCTTGCACCAGCCTTTTGATAATTAACAGATGAGAAAAGTGAGGCTCAGAGAGGTCATGTGACTTGTCCAAAGCCACAGTCAGTAAGAGACAGAGTCAGGATTAATACCAGATATGCCTGATTTCTCAGACCAGAGTCTTCTCTATTCCATGGTCATGGAGTTGGGGGTAGCTAGTGATGGGTGGTGTGGATGTGTGTGGAAAAAATGCTTAGAAAAAATACCTTTGTGTGTATGCACTGAAGCCCAAATCACTGAGTGTGCTTTATCTTTATTATCCCTACACCCAGCTTCCTATTGGAAGAATTTAAGTCCATCTCCTACTCATCCTTCTTCCTCCTGTTCTCCTACATCCTGGTCTTTGTCAAATTTCTGAATTATCACTCACCTTTGTTTATAACCTTGAACCAAATAACACCACCCCCATTGTCTTTTTTAAATCCATGAGGATATAGTCTCTAGGACCCAGCAACCATTATCTCCTACTAGAGGCCTGGTGCATGGATTTGTGCACTGGTTGGGTCCCTCAGCCTGACCTGCACCCTCTCACAATTCAGGACCCCTCAGGGGATGTCAGACTACTGGTTTCGGCCTGATCCCCACAGACCAGGCCGAGAGACCCCATCGGTGCATGAATCCGTGTACTGAAGCCTATAGTATGCATATAAGATCTTTGGTTAATTTCTTTCCTCCCACCTCCCTCTCCCTTTCTTTATGAGATTCATCAGTCTGTTCCATGTTTCCATGCCTGTGCATTGGGCATCTGCCCCTGGTGGTCAGTGTGCATCATAGCTACTGACCAAATGGTCCAACAGTTGAATGGTCGCTTAAGCTTTTATATATATAGATAGGTTCTGGAGTTCTGAAAAGAGAGGCTTCTAAAGTAAACCTCAATTAAAGTCATGATTGCGGGGACGTCTTCTTCCATCATCAGACTTAACTCCTTGCCATGCTCTTTTCATGCTGTTCACCTCCTGGGTTGGGTCCAGGTTGGGTCTTTTTTGCATCTAAGATATACCTTTGAAATGTCAGCATAATCTCCTTTCCCAGACCTCTGAGGGCACAATCCCCACACCAGAGCATGAGACCACAGACCCCCTCATTGTTATCTTGTTCTCCCAGTACCATCTCTATGTGCTGTAATTGTTAATTGCTAACTATGCTGCACCCACCAATGTAAAAGAAGTATGCGTCTCTCTGTTTTACTTTTTATTCAGTCCCAGAGATTTCCTTACTTTGCTTTCTCCCGCTCCCTTAATTTGCCATCTATGTATTTTATGAAACCCTCCTTATGTCTCCTCCTTTTATTCTAATGTATAAAACAAGCTGAAAAATTGCCATTCTGCAGTTTTTTCTCAGTTCATTGAGATTTTGCTTACTGTCAGTTTGGCTGAGATAAATTCATAAAAAAACATTTGGACGTTTCTCATGTCAACGCTACTAAGAATTCCCAAGTCAAGAATCCACTAAGGTTTGGGCAGATCTCTGGAGGAACAGTCCCCCAATGAAGAAGAAGAAGGATGTATGACTCCTAGCATGAGCTTTTCCTCCTACTTTTGTTTAAAAAAAATGGTTTCAGAGAGGAAGGGGAGTAAGGAAGAGATAGAAACATCAATGATGAGAGAGAATCATCAATTGGCTGCCTCCTGCCTGTCCCTTACTAGGGATCGAGCCCACAACTCCAGCCCACAGCCCTGGGAATGTGTCCTTGATTGGAATCAAACTGGGGATCTTTCAGTCTGCAAGCTGATGTTCTATCCACTGAGCCAAACTGGCTAGGGCTCTGCTTTGTGGTTTTGTCTCTGGGATTTCTGAGGCCACCACCAAGCCTTGTCCCAGAGTCACTGCTCCCTATTTCTTTTTGACCTAAAAATGAACAAACAGGTCCCATCGTTCCAACTGAGTCAGGCTGACCATTTCAAAAGAGCAAAGGGGAAAACAAAAATGAAATTATTATAGAAACTATAAACAGCATAAAAGTTATCATGCCCAAATATCAGGTCTCAGATTCTGAGAATAACATTAAAACTAGTTCAAAGCTCAGAGTTCTACATTCCTTGATCCCAAGTAAACTCCAAGCCTAACTGTGCTTGCATAATTTAACAGGCCCTTGGCCTGTCCCTCCCCTTCAGTCCAGCCAGCATCTGGCCATGTGATCTCCGACTCTTGATTCCAGTAATTACAGGCTGTTGTTGTTCCTTTTGATTAAGCCCCTCCAACTCAGTCCACTTTGTCAACAAAGTCTATCTTTTACCTTTCACAAGTAAACCCTGACTTTCCCAAAATGAGAATCTTTTTTTTTTTTGGATTTACTCCAGACTCATTAAGGTTTCTCCCCTTAACACCATTACTGTCCTGGGTAGTGAAACATCTTTAATTGTCCATGAATGAACTTTGAGACTTTTGGCTTCAACTGTCAAAGGCATCTTCACCAAATGAGACCCTCCTCCACAATTCATCCCGACTAATGAACAAAGGGTCCAGAAACCCATAGTATGTATAACAATGCCTTCTTCATACATTAACCTTCAGATCCCTTCAAAGAGTTAACTTTGTGCTAGTCAGAAGATAAGGACACATTCTCTCCAACCAGCAAAAAGAAACCATTTGCAAAGCAATATGTAAATGAGAAATGATGTGGGCTGCTTTTAAATTAACAATTGCAATCGCAGAATGAAGTTCCGCTTGAGATTCTGACCCTTTGTCACCAACTCACGTCGGGAAAGAACAGGAACGACTCCCACTCAGGTGATAAGTCCATGTAATAGCTCCTTTGAATTTGCTCGTCAATTAAAGTCAAGATTGCGATGATGTCACGATAAACAAGGGACTATACATACTATCTTGCAACTGGTAGAAGCCCAGTACTATTTTGCAAGGAAAGTCGTAAAATTAACAATGAAGGTAGGACTTAAAAGTTGGGCAGTGCTTTCGCTTTCTCTGAGCCATGACTCTTTTGGGCTGCCGTAGTTGCCCTAGGATACCAGGAATCGGCGCGTCCTGGCGTCCTGTATCTATGGAGACGACAACAAGGCGGCGGCCTGAGCATTGATCTCTGGGACTCAGGAGCTGCGCGCAGTGAGTGGCCAGGGAAGGTTATCTGCCCCGAGATCGCCCCCTCTGTGAAGTGGCCCGGGGTCCCCTCCTTGCCCAACAGAGTCCCGTGGAACTGAGACTTAAACGAGATCAATCAGATTAGGATCCCGAAGAGAACGGAGGAACAACTGTAAGTAAATTTTGTCCCTTCATTTTACCTGTTTCTTCCTCCCCCAACTCTACACAACAACCTGCCACTTTTCCCATTGGTCATTTAGGAATTTTCAGATTGGAAATTAGAAAATAAAGCAAACTGACAATATATTTTTTAAAGTCCTTAACATTAGAAAATTTGATAGAAAAACACCACCGCCTTGCATAATGACTGCAGATGTGTGTATTTTGGAAGAGTAGTGCAGGCCAATGTGGAGGTTATGGTTGTTAATTATAGTAACATAAATTTATCTAGGCTTTTTCAAGTTCTTTATTTCATTTGTGAAATAGTTAGTATAACCCTCATTTTACAGGTGAGAAGACTGAGGCTCGGGGATTTAGAGAAACTTTCCCATCTCAAATGAATCTAAGCAGATACCAGAACCCAGTTTTCCTTGTTCCAGGACCAGTGCTCACTCTTTAAATGGACCGATTTTCTACCTCATTCTCTCTCATTTCTTCTACACTCACTGGGATGTTCCATAGGCTGACTGGAGACTTTTTCAGGGCCCTGAAGTCACAGGCATTAATGAATCAGGGTAGAACTGCAAAGCCATCAGGTGGCAAAAAGTAAAGGGACCCTCTTCTCTGTTTCCTCAGCTTGCATTTCTTTGATTCCATTTGAACATACACTTCACAATTGAAGGTAGGGCCCTTACCTTTCTTGTCCAGTGACTAACAGGCATTCAGTAAATGCTTTGTGAAGGAAGGAAAAAAGGAAGGAAGGAAGGAAGGAAGGAAGGAAGGAAGGAAGGAAGGAAAGGAGGGAGGGAGGGAGAGAGGGGAGGGAGGAAGGAAGGAAGGAAGGAGGAAGGGAGGGAGGGAGGAAGGAAAGAAGGGAAGGAGGGAGGGAGAGAGGGAGGGAGGAAGGAAGGAAGGAAGGAAGGAAAGAAGGAAGGAAGGAAAGGAGGGAGAGAGGGAGGGAGGGAGGGAGGAAGGAAGGAAGGAAGGAAAGAAGGAAGGGAAGGAGGGAGGGAGAGAGGGAGGGAGGGAGGAAGGAAGGAAGGAAGGAAGGAAGGAAGGAAAGGAGGGAGAGAGGGAGGGAGGGAGGAAGGAAGGAAGGAAGGGAAGGAGGGAGGGAGGAAGGAAGAGAGGGAGGAATGTAGGACAGAATGAATCTAATCAGAGCTTTTGGAGATGTTGCCAATTAGGAAATGAACAGATTCTGCATGAACAGAATCTTTTGCTCTGGGTGGGGGGTACAAATGGGTTCTGGTTCTGGGATTCCCCTTTACCAGCCATGTGGGGAGAGCAAGTGAAAACACAAGCTGGGAGAGTGTCTGATGGAAGTATGTAAATTTCTAAAGGGTGACCATAACATTGTCTACTAAAGCGTAATATATTATAATATATTATTGTATCATTATAATAATAAACCTAAAAAGAGATAGTTTTAGGTCAAATAAAAGACAAACCACATCTACTCATAAACTGTTTTAAGAATTAAAGTACATGTGAAGGCCTTACAACACTGCCTGGCCCATGGTAAGTTCTCAGTAAATGTCAATAGAAGTTTTTTTTAAAATTAATTTTGTTATTGTTATTCAAAGAAGGATACTGAGTTGTCTGCAAAGTATACGTATGTTCAAAAAAGATATTAGATTGATGATAGCCACACATGGGTGTGTGTGCTGAGGAAGTCTGCTAAAGGAAGAGGGTATTTGAGGAGATGGAGCCACAGCCAGTTTGAGTCCCTTTGTATTCCTCTGGAGGAGGGCCAAGCATCATTTTGAGTATTTGGTGAAAGCTGTGGACGCTCTCCCTGGACAAGTTCACATTCCCATACACATGATATTTTACATATAATTTGCCTATACATTTGCAGATAACTTATAGCTCTAGTCTACCCATAGATTCCTTTGCTTTAAAAGTTGATTCATTTATCCTTGGAAGGAGTCATTATTTCAGTGACTGCTTACTTTAAACCACGGCCACAGGTTGCATACAGATAGAGAAAATCCAGAAGACTTGAGAGCCCTCCAGTCTCATAGCCTCTTTGCTCCTTATTCTTCTCCTCACAGGATCAAGACACATTCAGGGAAAAGATACAGAGAGTAAAAGTCAGACAAAGGTAATGCATATGCTTCAGTAAGTCTCACTGGGGGCTTTCTAAGAAATGCTAAGTATGGCCATAGAGGCAGGGCTCCTCTTCCAGGTGCCTTTGCTGAATGACCATTCTCTAGGCTCCCAGGCAAAGCCCTGGATCTCATTCAGGCCCATTCCTCATGGTGCCATCTCACATCGATTGCCAGAGCTGGGAGCCAGGCACTCTTCCATGATAATGATGGCCATGGGGAGTCTACTCCATTTTCCTTCCTTTTTCATGTCCCTCCTGTCTCTCCTCTGGTCTCTTCCCAGCTCCAGACTGGCAGGACCATCCGGCTTAGCCAGGAGCTCTCTTTCCCCTTATAAGGTTCTTCTTGTCATGATCCCTAGGACTTTGTGCTTTATCAATATGTAGATGTTGATTACTTTTTTTGTAGCCCCAAGCCCCATCACAAGGACGAGGGACACCTGAGATTACACCATGGCCTCCGCATCATACCTGAGTACCAGCACAATGGCCATTCCTACAGCCACTGGCAGCAGTATTGTCACGAGTGCCTGCAGTAGCAGTAGCAGTGCCAGTACCCGGGTAAGTTCACATCCAGGACAGGTGAGGCAGGGTACAACAGGGCTAGGGCTGATAGAAGGGTAGCAGGGGAGGGGTGGGTAAAAATCTGAAAGGACCTGACTGTCCTGTGTAAACCCAGATCTAGACCCTGTACAGATGGAGCACCAAACTGGCTGGTGTGGTGGTAGCAGTGAGTGACTGTGGTGGGAGGGCTCTAGGGTGATGTGAGTTGGAGGCTGATAGAGTAGCCAGGAGCTCTCTTTTCCTTCAGAAGGCTCTTCTTGTCATGACCCCTAGGACTTTGTTTTTGACCAATACATAGATGTTGACTACTTTTTGCAGCTTGTAGAGTTCTCTCTATGTGACAGAGCAGGAGTAGGAAGTGGTTGTCTAACGGTGGGAATACAGGATATGGCTTTGTCTTTGTGGCAGCGTGTGCCTGTGTTTGTGAATCCTTAGATATGGTGGTGGTTGCACTTGCCTCCCTGTGGACAAGGTCATTCCACCCCTCCATCTGTGCCATTCCAGGCCTGTTGGCCTGAAGATTCACTTACTACCCTTCCCTGTTCTACTCTGAGCTGGCAGGAGATTGGAAGGTAGGAGGAAGGGAGAAACCAGAGTATCTCTTCCACCCTCTTCACCCTCTCCATCTCCAATAGCAGTTGCATCTCCCTGTGACTCCATTGTGGTCTCTGAGGACAGGCCTGTTCTCAGAGAACCCCACCACCTCATCTAACCTAGGTGTGGTTGCAGCTTCTTTATACACACACACACACACACACACACACACACACACACTAGAGGCCCGGTGCATGAAATTCGTGAACGGGGGGGGGGGGGGATGTCCCTTAGCCCAGCCTGCACCCTCTCCAATCTGGGACCCCTCAAGAGATGTCCAACTGCCCGTTTAGGCCCGATCCCAATAGGATCGGGCCTAAACGGGCAGTCGGTCATCCTTCTCACAATCCAGGACTGCTGGCTCCAAACTGCTCACCTGCCTGCCTCCCTGATTGCCCCTAACCACTTCTGCCTGTCAGCCTGATCACCCCTAACCACTACCCTGCCAGCCTAATTGATGTCTAACTGCTTCCCTGCCAGCCTGTTTGCCCCCATCTTCCCTCCTTTGCTGGCCTGGTCACCCCTAACTGCCCTCCGCTGCAGGCTTGATCGCCTCTAACTGCCTTCTCTTGCAGGGCCTGGACCTCCCAACTGCCCTCCCCTACTGGCCATCTTGTGGTGGCCATCTTGTGTCCACATGGGGGCAGCCCTCTTGTATGTTGGAGTAATGGTCAATCTGAAAATTACTCTTTTATTAGCTAGGATAGAGGCCTGATGCATGGGTGGGGGCCAGCTGGTTTGCCCTAAAGAGTGTCCCAGATCAGGGTGGGGGTTCCCTTGGGGCAAGGGGTGGTCTGGGTGAGGGGCCTGTGGAGGTTTGCAGGCTGGCCGTGCCCCCCAGCGACCCAAGTGGAGGCCCTGGGATCTGAGATTAATTTGTCTACAATTGAAACTTTGTAGCCTGAAACAGAGCCAAGCCTTCTGCTTGCTCCAGGATGGCAGCCATTTCTGTTTGA
Source organism: Antrozous pallidus (assembly GCA_027563665.1). Classification (NCBI taxonomy): domain Eukaryota; kingdom Metazoa; phylum Chordata; class Mammalia; order Chiroptera; family Vespertilionidae; genus Antrozous; species Antrozous pallidus. The sequence goes on along the minus strand of CM050508.1, from coordinate 22,995,861 downwards.
AACTTTGTAACCTAGAGTGGAGGCCTAGGCTGGCAACGGCAGGCAGAAAGCTTGGCTTCCTCTGTTGCCAGGGAAACCCAAGCCTCTGTTCTCTCCAACTCAGTGGCTGCCGCTATTTCTGTATCTTTATAATTGAAACTTTGTAGCATTGAGTGGAGGCCTAGGCCAGCAATGGCAGGTGGAAAGCTTGGCTTCCTCTCTTGCTGGGGAAACCCAGCCTTCTTCCTGCTCTCAGTGGCGACAGCCATCTTGGTTGGGGGTTTATTTGCATAATTTGCTCCTGATTGGCTGGTGGGTGTGACTGTGGGTGTGGCTTGTGGGTGTCACTTGTGGGTGTCACTAAGGTACTATCCTATTTATTAGATAGGATTCTAGAGGCCTGGTACATGAAAATTCAGGGGCGGGAGGCAACCTGACCATCAGGGGAAGGTGAGGCCCCCTCATATCTCTGCTGCTGCCACTGCCACAGTGCAAGCCTCATCTGGCTCTGGTTAACTGAGCTTCAGGCGGCCCTGGACAGCTGGGCAGCCGCCATCTGAGGCTTGCCTGTGCATCAGGCCAGCCCTGGGCGGATGGGGGCTCAGGGGACTGGGGGTCTCTGGAGGCAGGTACATGGAATGGCTGGGCCTGTCAGCCAGGCCCAGCCTTGCTGCATGCCTGCCACCCTGGCAGGGCTGAGGGGACTGGGTGCACCATCTTATGGCAATAGGCACTGCCATCTTTGAGGGGGTGGCTGTCAATTAACATATTCTCTCCTTATTGGCCGTGGACACCTCCATCTTTGAGGGTGGAGCAGTCAATTAGCATATTCCCTCTTTATTAGATAGGATATATTAGAGGCCTGATGCATGAAATTCATGTGTGGGTACAGTCCCTAGGCCTAGCTTATGATCAGGGCCATCTTACCCAGCTGCCACAGCTGGCCCTGCCCCCCGTCACCACCCACCTGGTTCCTTGTTTGCCATCGGGTGATTGGTGCCTGACGGCCAGGGGAAGGGACCAAGAGGTGGTCAGTGCACCTCAGAGTGACTGTCATTCTTCTGTTAGGGTCAATTTGCATATTACTCTTTTATTATATAGATTTTTTTTTTTATTGATTTCAGAGAGGAAGGGAGAGGGAGAGATAGAAACATCTATGATGAGAGGGAATCATTGATTGGCTGCCGCCTGCATACCCCCTACTGTGGGATCGAGCCCACAACTCAGGCATGTGCCCTTGACCGGAATCAGTCCCCAGGCTGATGCTCTATCCACTGAGCCAAACCAGCTAGAACTGGTTGCAGCTTCTTGATGTTTCTAACTTGGGGTTATTATCTTCTGGTTGTACATTTAATTTTTTATTTTAAATATCCAGAGTGGCTTCTGTTTTCCTGGTTGATTGATGCACCAACTGATATTTATAATAAATTACCCTCACTCACCCATGTCATCTTTTCTCCATGGAAAAATTGGGAAAGAAAATATGATGTTGGCCAGCTGACACTCTCTGCAAATATTGACATTGAGAGTATAACCTCCAAGAGAGGAGGGATTTGCCAGTCGTGTTCACTATTGCTGTCCTGGCTCCTAGCTCGGTGTCTGACTCATAATAGGTAGTCAACAAATATTTGTTGGACAGATGAATATTCTGTATGCTATATCCTATATAACAAAAGCATAGTATGCAAATTGTACCCTTGACTGGGAGTTTGACTAGGAGGTGTGGCTGGCCAGGGGAAGGGAGGGAAGCCCTCGGCAAGTCGCAGCAGCAGCAGCAGGCAGCTGGGGGAAGGGAGGGAGTACCCGGCCAGCCAGCAGCCGCTAGGGATCCTATCAGTGCATGAATTTCATACACTTGGCCTCTAGTAACAATATAAAAGTGATCCTTGGTCAAAGATAAATGGCAATGAATTGAGTCTTCATAGCAATGACTGTGGCAGGAAGAGGCACCTGGTTCATCCTCCTTCCACCTTGCCTCCCAGAGGTTTGCCTATCCCCCTCCCTCCTCAAATAGGTAGGGATTACAGACTGGAAGCATTGGCACATGGCGCCTCGAGTGTCATCAAGAGTCGTGTTTAGAGTGGCCCCATAGTCAGGGTGTGGGGTAGGGGTTGGTTGCAGGCAAATTGGCGCCTTCCTCTACTCCACCAGTCAGTTGAGGGAGGAGAGGGAATGGTGGAGTGTCACTGCAGTCTGGAAAGTGCCTGGGATATACCACTCCAGCTGGCAGAGGCTTCTGTAGTAAAGGGGTAGGATGGGGAAGAAGGAGGAGGAAGCAGCATCCGAGAGGAGTGGTATCTAAGGGTGCACTGAGGCACACAAAAGGCTAGCTAAGACCACTAAGAGTGCTGATGGAAGGACCAGATGAGATGGCCCAGGGAAGGCTTTAGGGGCAGGAATCTAGTTGGAAAACCATTCTGGGGATCTTGGTAGAGATAATATCTAATTCCAGGATCTGCCTGCCCCTCAGGGCTGGGCTATGATTCATTACTTTCTGGAGGTGGACAGATCTTTGCCTGTACTCGGGATCTTTGAATCCTGCTCCAATAATTTGTCCTTTTGTCTCTGGCAATTGAACAGCCATCCAGCTGTAGGGACACTCAGATGTGCCCCTCAAAGAAGCAGGACAAAGTGAAGAAGAAGGTCGTTTGGGGCATTGAGGTGGCTGAAGAGCTGCTATGGAAAGGCTGGGAGCTAGGGAAGGAGATCACCAAGAACCTGACTCTGAAAAATCTATCCTTGAAAATCCAGAAGATGAAGTACAGGTACGAATATGAGTGGTCAGGGACCCAGCCCCTGATCCCTAAAGCCTCCAAAGCAGGCATTCTTTTTTAAAAAACAAAAACAAAAACAAAAACCTTTTACCAGTAAAATGTTAGATGAATTCAGAAGAATGTATAAAACATGTGCAGTATGAAGAATTATCGAAAGTGGAACCCATGTGGCCAGATTAAATAATGGAATAACAGTGTCCAAAGCTCCATCTGTTGGAGCACTAGCCCTACCTATAAAGGTCTGTAAGAAGAATAGTAAAACAAGGGAGACAGGTCCTCCTGTGACAGAGCCCTGAGTTTTCCCCTTATGGTCTCAAGGACCCAAACTCTCTCAGCTTTCCAGGGTCTTCCCTTCTCACTTTGCCCTGACCCTGAAGTGCTTGTCTTCTGGTTCTCTCCTGCAGGCCCCCCAAGACCAAGTTCTTCTTCACAGCCATGCCTCAGACCATGTTCCTGAGCCCAGGCATAACCCTCACACTCCCCATCATCTTCCGGCCTCTGGAGGAGGTAAGGCTCACCATGGTGAGCAGAGGGCAATGACAGACACATGCACAATGACCTTGGAACTGACAGAGCAACAAGGAGCCCCTCCCCCACACCATGCACACCCCTGCCAACTTCAGCAAAACTCTGGCTGGGGAAGCCTTGGAGATCTTAGATCCTAAACTCATTAGAGCCTAAACTTATTGCAGTTGGATGTGGGCTACACTGCTATACTGAAAGCCCCAGGTTTCTTGGCTTCTTCCTGCACTCAGGATGTTCCCCCTAAATACATTGTTCCCCACAAAAGAGACCCCATATCTCTGAGACCAAGACAATGGTAGAACACAGATAACCAAACCTCTCCTCAGAGACTTAGATGGAGAGCCATAGCCTAGCCCACCCCACAGCGGTTTGGGGGGATGGCCATGGGCTGGGGAGGAATGTAAGGTTCCTGAGTACCACCCAGGTACTACTGATCAAGGATTGCTTCTGTCCCTACCCCCCACACTGCAGAAGGAGTACCTGGACCAGCTGTGGTTTGAAAAAGAAGAGGGGAAGTTCTTTGTGAACCTGAGGGCCGCCCTGCCTTGCCACGATCTAATCTGCCCACCGTCCCTGCAGTTGCCCATGTGTGCCATAGGAGACATGGCTGAGGCCTGGTTCTGCCTGGAAAATGTAGGGTGAGGGGAGTGGCTGAGGCTCAGAGGTGGGGAGAGCAAGAGGGTACCTGGGAGAAGAGAGACTGGCCCATCTGGTGGCGGAAAGGGTAGGGGGAGTAAAGAGTGCTGCCCAGCACCTCTACCTTTCTAAAGCAGGGGCAGTGAGCGTAAAGAGCCCAGTGGCTCTGACTTGCCCCACCCTCCAGGGACCTGCCTACCTTCTTCAACTGGGAGTTCTCAAGTCCATTCCAGATACTGCCCAGCACAGGCCTGCTGCAGCCAAGTCAGGCTTGCCACATCAAGGTGATCTTTCAGCCTCTTATGGCTATCATCTATGAAGTCCAGGCCACATGCTGGTATGGGGAGGGCAGCAAGCAGAAGAGCAGCATCCAGCTGCAGGCTGCAGGTAAAGCTCAGCCTCTCACCTGTCCCCATAGCCCACTTGCTGCACTGCCCTGGGTCTTAAAGCCTCCATGTGCCCCCCTTACCCCACCTTCTGCCCTGGCCCGGCACCCACAGGGACGTCCATCAGCCTCCTGCCCACCCCCAGCCTTGCATGCTTTGCCTTTTCTTTGCCTTCCTTGATGTCATAGACCAGTGTTTCTCTGGGTTCACCTACCTTCTTCAGGGGCTGTTCAGCTGGGGCCACAAAGACCCTGGTCAGTTTTTCCCCAAGAGCCCCCTGCCCAACTCTGCCTTAGGCAAATGTGCCCAGCTGCTAGTGAGCATAAAGCAACCACAGGACAAGGACGTCGAGGGCTTCCAGAAAGTGCTGCACTTCGGCTCTGTGGCTGTGGGCTGCACCGCTGAGAGACAAATCAAGCTGTATAATCCATCAGTGGTATACATCCTGTGCAGGGGGGTGGGAGTGGGGGCAAGACTCAGGACCACAGGGCTGGGTGCTCCTGACACCCACCCCTGTACAGAATCTCACCCTTTCCACACATTTGGCTCCAAGCTTCACATAACCCATGTCTATTGATACACATATGTGTCAGCCTGTGTCCTCCGCTCCTCTCAGCCAGGGGACTGGGCTTTGATATTCCCTGATCCTCCAGATCAATTTCCAGATCAGCCCCAGGACTGTCCTGACCCCAGAACCACAGCTAGCCTTTATGGTACCTTTGGCTGGGAGAGGTATCCCTCTGGTCAGTCCCAGTACAGAGCAATAAGGAGCCTCCCCCATCTTACTGCAGGGCCCCTTCCTTACTCCTGGTAGAGGCAGGGACACCATGCCCAAATTTGACAAGTGAGGCACAGGGTGGATGCCAACTGTCCTGACCCCCTTGGCTAGGCACCTCGGTAATAACAGACTGCTCCACCCTGTGACCTGACTCCTCCTGTCCTCACCTGGCCCACAGGTGAGTGCCCCCTTCAGAATTGAAGTGGCCCAAGACATGCTGCCGATAGACCAGCCCTTCTCATGTTCCACGGCCTATGGCATCGTGCCCCCAGGAAAGAAGAAATATGTGTCGGTGTTTTTCCACCCCAAGACCTTGGATGTCAGAACTATGGACTACGTGACTATTATGCCCTCTGGTTGTGCCTCCCAAACCCTGCTCAAAGTCGTTGGTTTCTGTAGAGGTACTGGCAATCCCAGGACGCTGCAATTCTCTGGGGACAGGAGCAGCCCATGCTTAGGACTGGGAAAGGCTCCTTGCCTGCTAAGAGCCGGCTGCCTCCTTTCCCTTCAGCCTCTGTGTCTGCTGCCCCCTGGTGGACTCAGTGAGGAATCAGTTGAGGACACCTGGAGATCATGGGCCTGCCCTCACTCCTGGGGACCTGGAGGTCTGCTCAGGCTGCTGGGCTCCCAGCCTTTCCAGCCTGGCCTTCTGTCTCCAGGCAGCACCACCTCCCATCAGTGGGACCATTTCTAAGACACCCTTGGGGAGGCTGATAGTCCAGTCCCACCCAGGTGGCAGGGCCCACTCACAGGGACCCCGTCTCCTCTGCCCAGGTCCTGATGTGTCCCTGCAGCACTACTGCATCAATTTCAGATGGATCCACCTCGGAGAGCGCTCAGAGCAGGCCCTGTGGATTGAGAACAAATCGGACTGCACGGCCCACTTCCAGTTTGCCATTGACTGCCAGGAGAGTGTCTTCAGCATCAGGCCCACCTTCGGGACCCTGGTGGGCAAGGCCCGCATGACCCTGCTCTGTGCCTTCCAGCCCACTCACCCCATCATCTACTTTCGGCGGGTGGCCTGTCTCATCCACCACCAGGTGAGTGAGGAGGGAAGGGTCAAGGAGGGGCTTCCCTGGGAGCTAGAGGGACCAATCTGAGGCCCCATCAGAAAGACAACACTTGGTGCTCACTTCTGTTGTCTTGAACTTCTGAGGCTGTCTTCCTGGATCGTCTCCTCCAGAGCTTCAGCTTGGCTTTGGAGCCACAGCATGGCCAGATGCACCCGAAGTTTACTAAGTCATGTGGGTGTGCCCACTTTGCCCTGACTGCTCCAGGCCAGGGACTTTTCTGATGCTGTTGCTAGGGAGAGGGGGATTGGACCTTACCCCACATTGCACGTGCAGGGCCAATAACCTTGAAGTCAGCACCCCACACCTCTGGGCAAACACATTCAAACTGTGCCCTGACCAGCTGGTGGTGAGTGGGGGCTGAAATCCAGCTTCACAAGGACAAATGTCACAGGACCCACTGTTCCTGGATCTGATCGGGACCTGCCACTCAGACAGCACCAAGCCGGCCATCCTGAAGCCTCAGCACCTCGTTTGGTACCGCACACACCTGGCTCGGGGCCTGACGCTCTACCCCCCTGACATTCTGGGCCAGATGCTAAGCGAGAAGAAGCTGGAACAGGATAAGAACGGTGCCCTCATGATTCCCATGGAGGTTCGATAGACCCCACTGGGCCCTGGGAGCAGACTACCTCCCAGATTCATGCCCCCTCCTCTAGCAATACTTAGGCAGTCCTGTGCCCTATAGCGTGGTGGAGGTGACCTGTGCAGTTCTGGCAACTTTTCCCAGAAAGAACCATACAGGTGAGGGGCATGCCGGAGGAATGCAGCTGGGCCTCCACCCGCTTGTCTCTCCCACCAGGACCTGGAGGACCTGCCGGCACTACAGTATCCCATCATCCCCCCCATGACTGAGTACTTCTTTGATGGTACCAAAGACTTGGCCATCTTTCCCCCGCACGTCAGCCTGGAGCCTGTTGAGGTGGACTTTGGTGCCTGCACCGGACCTAGGAATCCCAACCCTGTCCCGCTGCACCTGGTGAACCACACAAAGGGCAAGATCACTGTGGTCTGGACTCACAGGCCTAACTGCCCCTTCTGGGTGACCCCAGAAACCTGCGATGTGCCCCCGCTCAAGTCCACAGCCATGCGCCTACACTTCCACCCGCCTCACCCAAACTCTCTCTATGCCGTGGAGCTCGAAGCTTTCGCCATCTATAAGGTGTGTGCAGGCACACAGGATGGGGAAGACGGGTTCTCTGGCCCAGCGTGAGGGGTCTGAGGGGATGACAGAGGGGTCCTATAGGATCTATCCTCTCTTCTCCTTGCCAGGCTCTTCTCCTTGGCTTCTTGGCTGGAAAGTAGCCTTACTGGTTTGTTTTCTCCCAGGCTCAGGGCCTGCCTTGGCTGAGGGCCTTCTTGTTTTGTGTGATTATGTCTCAGTCATGTGTGGCCTCCCACCCTCTCTAGAGGGAGATCTCAGCTGGGTCCGGCCCAGGGGAAATTCTGGTGTAGGAGGAGTTGCTCCTGGCTTCTCTTCTAGTCCTTGAAGTAGGAAGAAGTCCCTCTAAAGGAGCTGGGGACAGGAACCAGGCCCTGGGGACAGGGGTGCCAGGTAATTAGGTGTGTGTGGGGAGGAGGGGCTGCTAGCACAGCACAGCTTCTCTTGGCCAGGAAACTTCGTGCATAGGCTGACCTCAGCCCAGCCTCAGTCCCAGGCACACATGACTCTCTCCTCATCTCTAGTCAGTCCTGCCCTTTCTCTCCTTTCCCCTCAGCTCTGCCTACCTTACTGTCTTTCCCAGTGGCCTGGGTGGTGGGGCCCAGAGAAGACTTGAGCAGTGCAGTCAACATTAGACTCTTTTACTAGCCATGTGACCCTGGGCAAGTCCCTTGATGTCTCTGAGCCCTGGTCTTTTCATCTATAAACAAGGTCATATCCAAACTTCTGAGAAATCTTCCTAAAACTGAGTCTTTAAATGTCTCCATTCTAATACCTTGGCAGTGGAATATGGAAGTCTGTAGGAATGAGGTTGTGGACACTTGCCTTGGCTGAGGCTGAGCCTAACAGAATTCTTTCCCCTTTATTGATTTTTAGAGAGAGAGGAAGGCAAAGAGAGAGAGAAACATCAATGATGAGAGGAAATCATTGATTGGTTGCCTCCTGCTCGTCCCTTACTGGGGATTGAACCTGCAAGCCAGGCATGTGCCCTGACTGGGAATCAAAACAGTGGCCTCTTGGTTGCTGGGTAGATACTCAACTGCTGACCCACACAAGCCAGGCAGCACGTCAGATTTTTAAGTTGCATGCCTATCCCTGTGCTGCCTGACACAGCTGCCACCAGCCACAGGGAGCCACCAAGCACCTGAAATGTGACCAGTCCAAGTTGAGATATGCTTTAAGGGTAGAAGACACTCTGGATTTCAAAGACTTAGCATGAAAAGAGTGTAAACTACTTCGCCAATCACATATACCAATTATATGTTGAAGTAAGTTTTTATTGGGTTAAATAAAACATAATAGAAATTAATTTTATGTGTTTCACTTTATTAATGTGGTTCTTATAAACCTTAAAATTATGTCTGGCTCACATTTGTGGCTCTCATATTTCTATTGGCCAGCGTCTCTCTACGCACATTTCTTCAGGATGACCTAGGACGGGTGTGAGGACTGAAGGGTGGTTGCTGAGTGCTCAGTGTGGGGATCCAGATGTGCAGTAGGAGGGGCCCCATGAGGACTCCTGCAGTGCAGGAGGGCAAGCTGGGGTGCCACACAGCATTGGACACGGGAACTCTGAGCTTGTCTGTGGATCTGGCTCCCCTGCAGGTCCTGCAGAGCTTCAATAATATTGATGAGGACTGCACTGTGTGCCCCTCCTGGTGCCTGACACTCCGGGCGCAAGGCCACAGCTACTGTGCTGCCTTGGAGCACCACATCCCCCAGTATTCCTTGGACGCCCCCCAGGTGAGCATGGCCCAGCAGTAGTGGGCGGTGGATAGGGAGCCTCGCTTCTACCATGGCCTTCAGATCCCTCTCCCTTCTCTGATGGTCTGAGAAATGCATCCTAGCACCCTCCCTAGCTGTCCCAACCTCCTCACTACCAGTCCCTGGGGACTCTCTCCTGGGCCACGGCCCTGGAACTGAGGAGAGCCTGGAGCTTAGACAGCTAGTTGATCCCTGCCTGCTCCATTTGAAACACACCCATGTCCTCTCACTCAGGTTTAAAATGCTCCAGCTCCTTCATTTGTGCTCCCTTTCCTGAATACCTGTCAGGGGTAGGACACCACAGAATGAGACCCTGCTGGGATTGCTGGGGTTTTCACTTTCTCAATAGGGTTCCCCCCAGCCACCTGCAGGAGAATCATCTAGAAGGAGCTGTTCATCCCAGAGCTCCTGAACCAGGACCTCTGAAAGCAGGTTCTTCAAAAAGATGGTTTGAGGGTGCCCTAAAATGAAAGAAACGCCTTCTTAACCTTGACCAGGGGTCTTGGAGGCCTGTTTTCTGGGCCAGTTCCTATGGTCACTCCATCTTCCTGTCTGCAGGTCTCTGTAGGACTGAAGCATTTTTTTTGGTGCCAAGCTGTAGCCTCCTCCGACTCCCTGGGTGTGTGTGTCAGGGGTAGGAAAGCCTGTAGATCTGAGCATGGGTCCCTCTTCTCTTGCACCCCAGCTGTTTCCTGCAGTGTCTCCCAGTGAGGCCTCCTACCGTAGCCTGCTCCTCACCAACAAAGGCTGCCTGCTGCTGACCTTCAACCTGGCCCCCAAGAGCAGCCCAGACATCTCCCTGCGGCCCAGCTCGGGCCTCCTGGCCCCTGGGGCCCACCAGATCTTCCTCATCTGTACCTATCCCAAGGGCAATGCCTGGAAGCAGCACATTTTTTACTTCCAGTTCAATTTTTGCCCCCAATATCTCAAGGTAGGAGGCAGGGGTAGGGGCCTGGGTTGTTGGGAGTGAGCTATAGTCTGGGGTTGCTCCCTTTTCAAAGCCACATGCTGGAGTTGGCCTCTAAAGTTCACTTAAAGTAGCCAAGGGACTGCTGCTCCTTCAGGAAGTGCATGGCAGGAAGGTGAGCAGCTCTCTCACCACACCAGGCCTCTTATGGGGTCTGGGTCAAAATAAGAGGTTCAGAAGTTCAATAGGAAGGAGCAAGGCAACATATTTGCAGGTGGTACAAGGGGCCAGGCCAGAGAAAGGGTCTGAGGTGATGGAACCATCAGTCTCCAAGCTCTTTCCAAGAATCACGTGGGTCAGTTCTGATCCACTCTGCCTTCGACAGAAGCTGCCCAGGCCCAGGCTGATAGAGGGCCTTGGCAGCCCCTTGGAGCTACCCACCCATGGCTTCCTGAACATTCAGGAGATCTAGGGCTGCGGGGTGAAGTCAGGATACCCACCTCCCTCCTTTGACCCCAGGAGGTGAGCATGCAGAGCCGGGAAGAGCCACTGCAGCTGAAGCTGGACACCTTCACAAGCATCTTCTTCAAGCCCACCCGGGTGGGCTGCTCCTCCACCAGCCTCTTCACCTTCCGCAACCCCTCGCGTCTGCCCCTGGAGTTTGAGTGGAGGGTCTCCCAGCAGTACCGAAAGATGCTGACTGTCCAGCCTGCCAGGGGGCTTATCCAACCAAATGAGAGCCTTGTGAGTTCCCTGCCTCACTGCCCAAGGCCAGAGGAAAGGGTACCCACCACCTCATCTCAACCATCATCTCTTACTCATGCCTATCAGGGGCCAGGCTTATTATGTGCACTTCCCACTTGATCCATAGTCACCTCCCCCAGTCTTACAAGTAGATGTGGTTGTTACCATTATCATCACTTCCCATTTTATAAACAAGAATTAAGACTTAAAGAAGAAAATCCATTCACTAAGATTATAAATTAGGAGGTGCAAAACTGGGACTTCAGCCAGGGTTTCTGATGCCACTGCCCAGGGATGAGTCCACCCTCCACCCATGGTCACCCAAAACTGTGAGATCACTGGAGGGGGTTTGGAGCAGCTGGATTTGGGCCAGGAGTGAGGAAAGGGACTCCTATAGGTCCCAGTGGCTGTCAGGCGGGGAGCACAAGCTGGGATCCAAGCTAGCACCCTGGTCTAGGGCCTTATAGACTAGTTGGAAGGCCAAAACAGGCAACAAACCACTAACAAATGTAGGAGTAGTAATCAGCAAGGCAAGAGACAGACTCTGGAGTTAGCCTTGAGAGTTCACACCCAGCTCCCATCAAGTGCCCTCATCACTGCGTGACTTTGGGCAAGTTACCCCAATTCTCTGAATCTCTAGCTTCTCATTAGAAAATGAGGCACTAAAATAATACCACTTCCCTGGTGGGGACAAAGAATTGAGAGGCTTTGGGAAGTAACATGATATATATATAGTGTGTGTGTAAGGTAAACACTCAGGAAGGGTTACCATTGCTTGATGTCCTGCAATTGGACTTCAGACAGCCTGCGGGGGGGGGGGGGGTTCCCAAAGGCCTCACACAGGGAAAATCTCTGTGACATAGATGCTGACATGGACCTTCAGCCCTCTGGAGGAGACCAAGTACCTGTTCCGAGTGGGAGTGTGGGCCTGGGAAGCCGGCCTGCCCGCAAACGCTAAGCCCCACACCACCACCCACTACATTATCCGGCTGGTGGGCATGGGCATCACCAGCACCATCTCTGTGAGTGGGAGAATTCCAGTGGGTTGGGGGAAGTGCTGGGGGTCAGTGTATCCCAGGGGACCCAACTATGAGAGGGCAGGTGATGGGAGCCCTCTGGAACTGCCCTTCCTTGGGGACTCAGGGGTGGGAAATTCAGGGTTGAAGGCCTGGGGGAGCTCCGTACCCTGGCTGACTGACTCTGGCTCTCAGGCAAAGGAGAAGGAGCTGGATTTTGGGAATGTGGTGGTGAACAACCAGCAGTCCAGGATGCTTGTACTCCATAACGAAGGCAACTGCACCCTCGATTATCGCCTGTTCCTGGAGCAGCACAGCCCTGAGCGTATCGGTGACGACCCTCTTGGTACTGGCCTGGGCTGAGGCTAGAGTCAGGGAGGTGGGCGCTGGTTAAGACTGGGTACTCAGACCACGGTTTGTGGGCAGGCAAAGTAGAGCTTAAAACTTGGTGCTTCTGCTTTCTAGATGTATGGCACTGGGCTGGCCCTCTCTGAGCCTCAGTTTCCTCATCTATAAAGCGGGGCTAATGGCAGCACCTACCTCACAGGCTGTTAGGTGAATCAAAGTGTTTTAACAAGGTATCAATGACATAAAGACAGATGCCCTCTGTCTTGGTCTGAGAGGAGGGACTCTGCTCCCCATTTTCTGGCTCAGAGCCTACTTTGCAGCCAGTGCTCTGCCAGCCCTGGGAGGATATCTGGAAAGGAGCAGGAGACGCAGAGCCTCTCTGACCTGCACTGAGGGCCTTCTGCCCTTGACCCCCCTGGGTCATCCCTGAGCAGCTCTTCAGCTGGACCACACAGAGGGGAGCATGCCACCCCGGGCCCAGGACACCATCTGCCTGACCGCCTGTCCCAGCCACCGATCCCAGTTCTCCTGGACCATCAGTTACTCTCTTCTCTCGCATAAAGGTACCTGGGCCACCTGACACAGATTCGGGGCTTGGAGGAAAGGGGGAGAACTGTGTGAGCAGGACTTGAGTGGGGAGATGCGGAGGGTCCAGGCAGAGCTAGCTGACTAAGTGTGAGTGTCTTAGGGCGCACTTTTGGGTGTCTGGTGTGTGTTTCTCATACTAACTACCTCTGTCTGTGTGGGTGTCTGTATATGTGACACCTGAGCTATGGAGGCTCAGTGAAGAGCTTAGAGATGCGCTGATTTACTGTGGGATCTCAGGCAAACTCTCAGCTTCCCTGGGCCTCAGCTAACTCCACAGTGGAATGGAGTTGGTGCACGGGACAACATCCAGAGCAGCAAGAAGAGTGGCTCAGAGTGTGGACTTGAGCCAGACTGTCTGGGGCTGGATCTGGCCCCTGCACTTATTAGCTATGTAATCTTAGCAGGTTGCTTAACCTCCCTGTGCCTCATTTTCCACATCTGTAAAATGGGGATAATAACAATGCACAGGCAAGAAAAAGAAAAGCAGTACTGATACAATTACCACATGGAAGAACCTTGAAAACATGTCGAGTGAAAGAATCCACTCACAAAAAGCCACATGGTATATGGTTCCATGTATGTGAAGCATCTGGAATGGGCAAATCTATAGAAACAGAGTAGATTATCATCAGAGGTGGAGGGAGAGGAGAATGGGAATGACAGTTACTGGGTTTCTTTTTGGGGTGATGGAAATGTTCTAAAATTAGATAGTGGGGATGGTTGCACAGGTCTGAATACATGAGAGAACAATGAATTGTATGCGGTGAAGGGCTAACTTTATGGCATATAAATTATGTCCGGTAAAACTGATAGTAAAAATTAGTTTGAACACAAGTACGCTGCACATTAAACACAGTGGTATGTGTGAAGCACTTAGGAATGCCTGGTACGTGCAAGCATCAGACAAGGGCTGGCTGTCGCTGAAAATGTCCCACAGCCTGGGGGACATCTGCTGCTCTTAACCAGGATCCCAGGGGTCCCGCAGGCCCTACCCCAGGGGAGCCGGGAGGTGAGCCCACTCCTCTCATCCACACCCCTCTTTCCCAGATAACAACATTGGGGAGAAGCGGGAGCTGTGCCACGTCTTCCTGACAGCTGTGTACCCCGTACTCTCTGTCCTGGATATCTGCTCCTTAGGCAGTGCTGGGGGCATCACCCGCAGGCACATGTGGCATCTCTTCTCCCTGGACTTGCTCAACAGTTACCTGGAACGTGACCCCAGCCCCAGGGAACTCACGTACCAGGTGCCCACCCGGCATAGGTGAGCTGAGCCTGGGAAGGGGTCAGGGCCTGCTGGGGATATTATTGGAGCTCTCAGTCCATACCCGCAGCACCAGGCTCTGTCAAAGAAGTGGCTCCCTAACTACCCCCAAATCCTTGCCCATCCCTAGAGGGGCCTAAAGAAGGCAGGGATTGGCTTAGCATCCTAAGTGCTGCCCAAGTCCCAGCATCCCTAATTTCACCTGTAGAATGATGAATGCCAACCCATTGGGTGGCCCCCCTCTTCTTATTCCTGTCTCTGAGTCCATTTCTCTGCTCCACACAGCACAAGTCTGATCCCCCCTGTCTACACCCCTCTGAAGCTTGACTTCAATTTTGGGGTAGCGCCCATAGAGGCCCCACCCTCTGTGGTGCTCCTGGCCCTGAAGAACAGCGGAGTGGTGCCCCTGGACTGGTAGGGCTGGCATGGGGGGGTGACTAGGGGGTTGGGGGGGCAGGTGCTGGAGGCCCTTACTTGCTGCTAGTAGACCTGGCTTCCTGGCATCTGTGAAAATGGGCACCCCATCAATGGGCTGTGGCGGCCAGGGTGGGACTGTGGCTGCCCAGCAGGATGCAGGGCCTGTCACTGGCCGAGACATGACCACAGACTAGGAAGTGGTGGCATCATCTGCTGGAGATGACACCGTCATCTCAATATTTAATGAATGAGAAGCATCCACGGAGCATCTGCTCCATGCCAGGCTCTGCCTCACAAGCCTCTTTCCTCCAAGCCTCACCCCAACCATGTGGGAAGTCTTCCTTTGCTGGCTGGTTCACAGACAGGAGGCTAAGCACTCAGCACAGCCAGGTTTAACCCCAGATTTGTCCAACTCCAGGGCCTCTGCCCACACCACTTAGTCAGCAAGGCTTAGAACTGCTCTTGTGTACCAGGATGTGCTGGGCACTGGGGCACCCCTGACAGAGCCCCAGTCCAGTGAGGACAGGGCCTACATGGGGGTGAGTAGAGGGTCTCAGGTGGGGTGAGGAAATGGAGGAGAAAGACAGAGAACTGCTGCTACCATGGGGTCAGGGAGGAAAGTGTGACTGAGCGAAGCCCAGAAGCCCCGTGGAGCTACGGGAGGGTGGAGGCTGGAGGCTGGCCTGGGGCAGGCTGCACTTCTCTAGTCACCTGGGGCCCAGGCCGGAGACCCAACCCTCATGCTTGGCCCTTCCTGTGCTTGGCTTTCCTCCCATGGGGCCTGAGCTCGTGCCCAGTAAACATCCCATTTCCATGCCAGGGCTTTTTCTTGTTCTTCCTCCCTGTCTCTGCCACGCGCCTTGATTTCCTAGTAAACTTCCTTTTGATGACTTCCAACTTTCCTTGGCTAAATGGAGGTGAGAGAGAAGTGCCCCATCTGGGTCAGGCCGGGAGAGAGCCAGGAGTCCAGCCTGGGCGAGACAGTGGGTGGATGAGGTGGAAAATGCTCAGGCAGAGGCATCTGGGACCTCAGGAACCTTCCTGCCTGAGCAGAGAATCTTGGGGATGTAATGCCCCTTACTCTGGGTTACCCTGCTCCTCCCTGTGGAGGTTGCTGGGGACACTGGCTCCCCAGACGGCTTCTGCTGAGAAGGGCTGGACTCTGAGTAACTGAGAGCTCTGGCCCTGAATGACTAAGGAAGCTGGGCAGGCAGGGCTACCGGCCAATGGGGAAGGTCTAGGGCCCGTTTTGAGCTCTGGATCCGCCATTCACTGGCTCTTTAGTGGCCAGGAGCCAGGTTCAATGACTGGAGGGTTGGGAGGGGGGAGGGGAGGGTTCAGGAAAAGCGGCGCTGGCCTGTGTCCTGGCATGGAGCAGGGTATTTTGGTGGATTGTGTGTGCATGTGTGTTTGTGAAGGAGCACGCCAGCTCCCACTCTCTGTGGAGAGGATCCAGGTTGCTGGAAACCGAGGCGAGAGGAAACCCAGGCAGAGTGCCCATGCACAGGGCCCATCTGTCGGGAGATCACTGGAGGTTCAGGAAGCAGTCTATGCTTCTTCCAGGAGCCCAGGCACAGGGAACCTTCCTTGGATGGCTGGACTCTTCTAGGCTTTTTGTGTGTTGTGTTTCCCTTCCCTTCCTTAGAAGGCTATTTTTGAAAATTCTAGCTGGTCTCAGCTGAGTTCATAAAGAACAAACTGAAGGTTTTTTTCTTGCCAAGACCAGCAAGAAACGGGGAGTGTGGACTTGGCCTGGAGGCAGCAGCCGGCCGGGCAGATGGATTAAGAATCCCAAGGATGAGGAGAGCATGGGGGAAACAGGGAGCCACATGGCTGCCCGCTCCCTTTGACACCTCCCCTGACACCTCTGCTCTGGGTGCAGAGACCACGAGGGGCCTGGTGTTTTAGGGGAGATTCCATACAGAGGCCAGCTCACCTCATTTGTCTCCTGGTGCACTCAGTGGGTCATTGGCTGAATTTTCCCTGGGGCTTCCTAGGCACAGGGTCCAGGCTGGCTCTCAGATAGAAATGCAGGTGAACCCAGGCCCTGCAGCAAGGGTCTCTGGGCAGACAGCCTTTGGTGCAGGGTGATGTGTGCTCTGAAAGAAGTGTGCAGCCCAGGAGGCCACTTCACTCTGTTTTGGATGTGAAAAAAGTTTCCTGGAGGAAGCTACAACTAAGCTAGGCCTGCAGCCTCCAGGGAAGCACAGGGAGAAGCACAGAACCTTCCAACAGAGCACCTGGCTTGTACATGGATAAGAGGAAAGGGCCCAGCATGACCGGAGCATTGATGGGGAGGCAGGGTAGGACCTCAGAGGTGGCCGGGGGGATCCAGCAGGGGCCAAGGTCTAGGCCTTAGAATCCTTCTCCTTCTGAGAGTTTGGACTTCTTTCCAAGAGCATTGGTGGGATGTAAACTGGCATGAAGGGCAAATACATCATCTACTTACCAGCCCTGTCACTCTAGTCTGGGTTGAGGAGAGAAAAACGAATTAGCAGTTTGAGGCAGGGGACAGGTGGGGAGGCTGCTGCAGTCCCCAGATGGGGAAGCCCACCCCAGAGGATCATCAGGAAAAAGGAGTTTAGGATTATTTGGAGGGAGACTATCCAGTCACATGCGCGGTGAGGGAAACAGAAGTATTGAAACTATTTAGATGACCCCCAAAATAACAAGATCTCCACTGGTCAATATCTCCCAGATAAAAATGACAAAATCTGTTTACTCGCCTTTAACAAGTCAACCAATACAAGATTGTGGGAGAAAAGTAAGAACTTCCCCTGCCCCCTTCAAGTCCGCTGAAGTGAGAGCTTCCTCCACAGCATAGAGACCCAGTGAAAGCCCTCTCTCTCTCTCTCTCTCTCTCTCTCTCTCTCTCTCTCTCTCTCTCCCCCTCTCTTTCTCTTTCTCTTACAATAATAGCACATTTTACATACTACTTTCTGCTCAGCATTATATCAATAATGTTCCCTTTAGATAAATACAGATCAATATACAGATCTAGCTTATTCTTTTTAGTAGTTGCATAATATCCCATTACATGGCCATACATTATTAAACCACTCCTTTATTTGGATGACATTAGTTGTTCCTGTGCTTTTTATTTTGCCACTACAAAGGGGGTTGTAATAAACATTTTTGTATGTGTGCATTTATTTCTGCAGGTTACTTTCCTAAAATATAATTTCTGTTCAGAGGACATATACATTATTTTATTCCAAACTCCTACCAAAAAAGGTAGCAGCAGATTCTTCTCTCCCTACCAACTTTTGAGGGTATCTCTTCTTCCTAGACATAACAGCATTAGATGGAACTCTTCACATTTCTGATGTGAAATTTTTTCAGATCAACTCGAGGGAGTTTTGACTTGCTTTTTCCAACTCCCATTGAGCCTTTTCAGATTTGTTGACCATTTTCTCTTTTCCTCTGACTTCTCCCTATTCATAGCCTCTGTCAGTTTGGGGCCATCTCTGATCTCAGGTTGTGATCTCGGGCCCCCTTTGTCACTTGTTTTGTCAGTGAGTGGAGTGTGTACTTTACTACAGCACCAGACATTTCAGGGGCAGATTACAGAATGGAAGTTTTGCTGGGACCTCTGTTCTCTGCCCTGTGCCCAAGCTGGTCAAGGTCCCTCTTAGGGGCTGGGGTTGGCACTGCTGGCATTCTTAGGGGCCTCAAATGGACCTTCCTAGGAGTTTTATCACAGAAAACCTTCCAGGATTAATGGGCAGCTCTAAGTGACCCACATATATAAGCAACCCCCTTGAGCCCCTGACCCCACAGAAGGAGCCTGGCCGGCCTTCAATTCCTGTTTAGTCATGTGCAATGACATTCTACAGGAGCCACATTTGTCCAACCATGCATGGGACAGCTTGCCAGATGGGATGAAGCAGGGAGGCATGGAGGAGGCTGCCCCCATCCCTTCTGGGGGTCAGAGCTCCCTCCTCTCTATTCTGACTAAGAGGCTTCACCCCTCCTGCTTTGTACCCTCTCCTAGGGCCTTTCTCTTTCCAAGTGACCAGCAGATCGACCTGGAGCTGTGGGCAGAGCAAACAGAGTTTAACAGCACCGAGCTGCACCACATGCGCGTGCAGGACAATTGCATATTCTCTATCAGCCCCAAGACTGGGAGCCTAAGTCCTGGGCAGGAGCAGGTGGTGGAGCTCAAATACAGGTGTCCCCTCCCCCCCGTGCACTTCCACTCCTGTCCCCTGGCTCCTGGAGAATCCTGGCCTTGTACTGTGTGATCCCAGGGTACCCTGAGCAGCTACCACCCTGGGAGGACCCTGCCTTCCCACCTATAGGGGAGGTTTAATTCCCTTCTTGTCCCTTCCCAACTAAGGGGCTTCCACATGCTCCTAGGAGCAAGCCAGATCAAAGCCCCTGGTGTGCTGTGATCATGTGTTCTCCCACTGGTATCAGGGCTCCCTAACTTATCCTGGACTTGTGTCCTCCCTTCCAGCCACCTGTTCATCAGCACTGATCGCCTCCCAGTGCTCTTCAAGGTGTCCCATGGCCGAGAGATCCTGGTGAGACCCCAGCCCTGACTGTCATTGAACAGTCAAGAGAGGAGCAGGGACTTATATCCCCAAGGAGCTGGGGTCTGGATCTCTCTGCTGGGGGTTTCATTCCTCCCTGGGAAGGATGCTACTCATGAGCTGTCTATCTCCAGATAAATTTCATAGGTGTGACAGTGAACCTGGAGGAGAGGTATGTGCACTTTACCTCCACCACCCACCAGTTCATCCCTGTCCGGATTGGTGACACACTGCCCCCGCGCCAGGTCAGTGGTTTACGTTGTCCTACTCACCAAGAGGCCTACTTGTTGATCTATGTGTATCTGCAAAAGTTCTTGACAAGGTGACAGACACACTGCCTTCCAGAAGCCCTCACTCTAAGAGGTGGACCTGTAGGTTGGATCCCGAGAGACTCAAGGCAAGAGACTTCAGCTTCCTGGTGCCTGGTGCCCAGCCCTCTGCCAAGCCCTGTTCCCACGCAAAAGAAAGGTTATTATATTTGTTCCTCTAGCACAGGGTTCTTCAAACCACACTGATAACCCAGTACTTACATAACACATCCCAGATCACAAATCAATACATACATGTGAAGTACTCTGATGGTTTGTTTTATTATATTCTGTTCCTTTTTTAAAAAAATGCTGGACAAAACCCACTAAATTGGTTTCATGACTTGTTCACTAATAGGTCTCAGCCACAGTTTAAAAATCACTGCTTTGAGAGGGACATCTTTTTGCATTGTGAATCCTCCCAAAGCTTTAAGATTTTCTTTATTAGTTGGAGGGAATTGGGTTTCTTTGCTGTGAAAACATACATTAGAAATCTTCAAGGAAGGGCATAGTATTTTCCTAAATATTTTATAGCTCTGAAATTTCTAACTGTTTAGAAGCCCTTGTGTTTCTGGGCAGGGGCCTCTGGCCATTTAGCCTAGAGGTAGAGAAATGACAACTTGAGATGAAGTGGCCAGCCCCAAGCCCTGTTCACTTCCCCACGTCACCCTCTACCCCGCTGGCTTCCCAGAAGCCCCACCTGAGGCTGGGTGTGCCCAAGCTTGCAGAGGTCCAGACTCTCAAAAAGGAAGTCAAAAGCTCATGCTTTACAGAGAGCTTTACAGAGCAACCAGACCACTCTCCTGTGGCCCTGAATGCAGACAATGGAAAACGCCCTCAGACATGGAGCCAACAGACCCAGCTGTGCCTCCAACCAAATGCCACAATTGTGGCCAATCTTTCTCTTTTGTTCATTATGACAGATGATGGCCTGGACCTGCAAGAGGGCAGTGGAAAGAGAGAGACATGAACATATTTAAGTTACATTTTGGAGGTAGAATCATTGGGACTTGCTGGGGATTGGATCTGGGAAGTAAGAAAGGGAGGGAGCCTGGCTGGTGTGGCTCAGTGGTTGAGTATCAGACCTATGAACCAGGAGGTCACAATTCAATTCCCAGTCCTGACCCTGGACCCAGGTCCAGGGTTCGGGCTCAATTGCCGGTGTGAGGTGAGCAGGAGGAGCCGATTAATAATTCTCTCTCATCATTGATGTTTCTATCTCCCCCTCTCTAAAATCAGTAAAATAAATAAATAAATAAATAAATAAATAAATAAATAATTTAAAGAGAGAGAAAGAGAGGAATGGAGGGTATATTGCTTTCCTAGTTTGAGCTACTGTGAGTATGTAGTGCCATTTACTGAAAGGAGATACACTGTGGGGTGGAACAGGTTTTAGAGGGAAGAGGTCAGTTTTGGCCAAATTTGAGATGCCTGTGAGAAATCAAGAGGGGTTGTCCAGTGGAAGATGGTACAAGTCTGATGCTCAGCGGATTGTCCAGGCTAGAGAAATAAAGTCAGCATATTCAGTAGTGGGTGCTAAACAAGATGAGAGGACTGGGCCTCAGTCCAGATGAACACTTTATTCTCTCTGGCTTTTGTTTGCTCATCTCTAAAATGAGTGATTGGACCAGAAGATCTCTGGTTTCTTCCAGGACATTCTGTGATTCCCAAACTTTGAAGTTATTCCTGAGGGGCCACATGCCTTCCTTCTACTCTCCCTTGTCTGCCTTTAAGCAGGAATGCCCCTGATAGCAGATGTAGAAAGTGGCAGCTGCACAGGTGACTAGAACCAGAGCCTGAAAAATGATGAAGAGTCAGGATGGTGCTTGCTTGGACAATTTCCCTAAATTCCAATACTAAGGTCACGAGCTAAGTGTCCCCTTATACCTTGACAAAGGTAAGTTGAGGAAAAATAAAATGAAGATTGCAGATTATCTTTAAATATCACAGGCTGAAAATATAGTTATATACTTCTTGAATGATGAAGCCAGAAGGAAAATCAGAGGTACTTAGGGAAGCTCTGGGACTGTAAGGGTGACTTATAGAGATCCACCTGCCCTCCTGCAGTGGACACAGAATCCCAGACTCTCTGCATTGCAGCCCTGAGCCCATATAGAGGTTTCCTCATCTCCACCCCCTGCAGATATATGAGCTGTATAATGGTGGCTCAGTTCCTGTGACATATGAGATCCAGACAGACATCCTGTCGCAGGATCAGGTGAAAAATTTTGACCACCCCATCTTCTGCTGCCTCAATCCTGAAGGGGAGATCCAGCCAGGCACCACTGCTCAGATCTTGTGGATTTTCTCACCTATTGAGGCCAAGACCTACACAGTGAGTAGCAGCCTGGGCTAATATGGGACGGGGCTTGAAACTGGCCTCTTCAGCAGGACTTGCTCTGACCAGTCCCTTCCCCCACCCCCCTAACTTTCCAGGTAGAGGTGCCCATCCACATCCTGGGATGGCACTCAGCCAAAATCCAATTCCAGGGAGTGGGCTATGACCCCCATGCCTTGGGGAATACAGCCCCTTTCCACAATATCTCCTCATGGGACAACAGCTCCACACATTCAAGGCTGATGGTTCCTGGACAGGTAGTAAGGGAGCTGGGAAGGTCTGAGGCCTAGGAGAAGCCTGAGGGGCCAGGGTGGCCAGTGCATGGGAATGGGGAGGCTGAGAAGGAAATTGTATGATGTTGAAAATGGAGAGATACAGAGGTAAAGTGTGGAACCAGACTTCCTCCATGTTTAAGAGGCAGCACCAGCTTCATGGGAGGCTTACCCTGCCACCTAGTGACCACAGGTGTTCCTGCTCCAGCCACTCCAAAAAAGTTACTCTTTTTAGCATTAGGATGAGGTTACTAGAAGGTGTAGAAATAGGGGTAGGTAATACCTAGGGCTCTAAGCTATTACTTTCAAGCAGAACAGCCCACCCCTGGACCTAGATAGATTTGCTGAGTCACTAATACTACCTTTAGCTCACATACTCCTCATTGTTGGGAAGTCTGACCCATTTGTCCATCCACCCATCTATCTATCTCCTCCCTGACCTGTATGCCAGTTTACTCATCCATGTATCCATCCATCCAATCAGTTCTCCATCCATCCTTCCATGCACCATCTAGTTACTACCCACTCCTACATCTGCCTGTCCACCCTTCCAACCATCACCCTTTTGGACTTCTACTGCAGGATGAGCACTGTGGAGGCCCTGGGAACACACAGAAGAGTCCAACAAAGTCCCAGCCCTGGAGGCACTCAGTCTGGACAGAGAGAAAGTGTTCCTTTCATGTGGCCTCAGTCTTCCCAGACAGCCCTACAACACACCTCCTATTCTGTGTCCAGTGACAATAACAACAGCTGGTCATCCATTAATTTATAACCATCCTCCAAGGCCTCAAACTATGCTGGCTTTAGTTCTGTCTTCTCTAAGCGAATTCTGATTTTTCAGCCTTTCCAAGCCAATTTTAATGGTCAAAATCATAGGATTCAGAGTAAAACTGGGTTTACCCAAGCTTCACCTGTGAGAGAGCTTTGGAGAAAATATTTATGTTGTCTGAACCTTAGCAGCATATCAGTAAAATGAGAATAACAGTAGAACCTGTATCATAGGGCTATTGGAAGGATCAAATACATGTAAATTGCCTACATGGTACCTGGACTGTTGAAAGTACTCAGTAATTGGCGGTAGTTGCTCTGATTATTATTCTTTCACGTCCCAAAGTTGCTGTTGTGTTGTTTCCACCAACAGAATGTATTCCTGTCCCAGTCTCACATCTCCCTGGGAAACATTCCTGTGCAGAGCAAGTGCAGCCGCCTGCTGTTCCTCAACAACAGCTCCAAAAATGAGACAATTGTCTTTGCCTGGCATCTGAAGCATCTAGACTTCGGGGAGGTGAGAGTCCCTTGTGTCCACAGATTCTGAACCTCCAGCAGAGCTCCAGACCTACCCCCCTCTCATCTTGTCCCATCTTATCCCACCCTATCCTATTTCTTCCATTCATGCATCCCATCCCATGTCATCCCATACCATATCATACCACTCCATCCCATACCATCTCATCTTGTCCCATTCCATCTCTATGAAGCTCCAGAGAATCCTTCCCCAAATCAACAGGTGTCCGTGAGCCCCATGAAAGGGAAGGTGGCTCCAGAAGAGACAATCCCATTTGTGGTGACTCTGAAGGCCTCAGTGCATGCCAGTTTCTATAGCATGGACCTGGTATGCAAGGTAAGATCAGCCCCAGAAAGAAGCTGAGTCAGCCCTATTGGATCCTCAGATTCCCAGGGCAAACCAGCTCCTAGAAGGACAGGGGTCTACAGCAAGCTGCCAGATCTTGGTCTTCTCTTTCCTTGTCCTGGGCCACAGGTGTACCATCAGGAACTCCTAAAGGAGTTCCATAAGGAACTGAAGGAGTGGAAGGATGAGAAGGTGCGGCGGGAAGTGGAGTTCACTATCACAGATAGGAAAGTGAAGGTAAGGAGGGCAGAGTAGACCTTAAACACAATAGATATTTCTGATTTGCCTTACCAGAGATGACAGAAGTAGTGATCTGAGGGGGTTTTACATGCAAAACTGGCCAGCCTGCCTTAAGAGGGTAGATTTCTTTCATTAAACTAATCATAACATCTCCCCAAGAGACTCTTTGGATACAGAAGGCTGGCTGACCATCATGTTTCATGTAGCTAGTACTTAACAGGTGCCATTGAAGTGGTGGGTACTAGGGACCAGAGGATTGGCTTCAAGATAATTCAGAGGTGGGGTGGAGATGAGACAAGATTGGCTGTGAGTTGCTCATTGCTGAAGGTGGTGGGTAATGGAAGATTCTTTGTACATAATTGTATATATGTCTGAAATTTCCCAAGATTAAAATTGTAAGTTTTAAAAATATTTTAAGGTGAGTAAAATATTATCTGCTTTGAGCACTCTTGGGAGGATCACAGGAGTTAATACATGTAAAGTGCCTGTCCCCAGTAAACATTCGTTAAACATGCTATGAGCATTTGTCAAGGGAGACCAATGATAAACATAAGACAAAACATCTCTTGGTTCCTCCTCCAATCTCATAGCTTCCCCATGGTAGTAGTATTCATGCTCCTTGATCACCTTTGTGTCCACCACACAACTTCAAAGGAGGGACTGCTCCCCTCTAAAGCTCTGGCCCAACTGTGGATGCAAATTGTATCTTAAGGCTACAGAAGAAGGGATTTCTAATTAAATCTCTTTTTCTGCATTAAATCTTAATAAGAGAGGCTGTTTCCTTATCAAACCAAACCACAAAGCTCCAAGGCACAAGGACAAGCTCTTTTGGGGCAGCCTACACATATTTGGCAGCACCTCCTCTTTTTTTCAGTTGGATAACTAGATTTTGCCTATCTTTAGGTTGCACTTCCCTAGGGAAGGTTCTGGAAGAAGGTGTTTCTTAGGCAAGTCCAAGAGGGCAGCAGGTCCTGGCATTGGCTTCAGGCTTCTAAGCTTCTTGTATCCTAAGCAGGGGTCTCTCTGTTTCCACAGAAAAGGGCATATTATACAGCCTATGAACCTGTGAAGAGATACAAGGTAAAGCAATAAGCCCAAGGGCCATCTCCTTGGCTAACTTGAGAGAGGGTCCTTGCTTGCTCTCAAAGATACCGCTAACCCCTGGTCCAGCCCCCTAGAAGGAGAGAGTCAAACCCTTGCATGGCCCAAAAGACCTCGTTGGTGGGGTGGGGACCCATTGGTAATGGGAGTACAATCTTGAAACCCTGCCATCATGCCTCCCCTTTCCTAAAGACGCTGCCCCCCATCAAGAAACAGCAGTCTTTCCAAACACCCACCAGCTGGAATGTTAAGATCCCAAAGGAGGAGACATCCTGGGCATGTCCCCAGCCGCCCCCGCCAGGCATGCTCTACTTGGGCCTCACTGCCCACGCCCATGCCATCGACTACTTCCTGGACAACTTCTCTGACTTTCCCCGACACTTCTTGCACCGGTGAACTCTCAGGGAGTGAGGGGTCTCCTTCCTCTACTCTCTATCCCCTCTCCCTCTCCAGAACAGGGGCTTCCCAGATCCAACCCTTACTGAGAGTTAAGAAAGGTGCAGTAGCAGGGGTGGGGAATATTGGGGCTAATATGGCATTGTTGGGCCCAAGAAGCCCCCATTACTGGTAAAGCCCATATGAGGAAGAGGCAAAGAGCCAGAGGCCCCATAGGAAATCCACCAAGGCCTCCCCATCCTTTCTTCCTTTCCAACGCGGAGCCTTTCCAGGTCCTGCATCAACTCTGAGGTTCAGGTTTAGTTCCCCAAATGCAGTAGCACCATGTTTGGGTTAAGGCTGGGCCCACCCCAAACTCATCTATGTCCTCTTGATTGGGAGGCCACCACCACTGCTTATGTCCCCAGTCCCAGCTGGTGGCTTGTGCAGTCCCAGCATGGTGGCACTCAGTGTCATGGCTCACCCCAGGATACTGCCAAAAAGGAAGTGCTTCAGAGAGGAGTCGGAGGCTTCTGAGAAAGAATCTCTTGACACGTGGGTCCCTGTCTCCAAGCAGAAGAAGCAGCTTTTAGTTGACTGTCTCACCACCATCATCAGGTGACTGTCCACCCCATGGACCCTAACCCCCATTTCTCCAGCCCATTCAGTCAATTCTGAGTCCACTTATAGCCGCTGAAGTCCTAGCCCTTCCTTTTCTGAAAAATAAAACTTCCTTATACGATCCTTCCATTGGTGGTCTCCAGGATGGTACAGCTCCAATAGAGCTGGCTGGAGGGATCATCAAGACTGGGTCCTGAGTTCTACCCTGTCCATGGATGGTAGATGATATCTAGAGCCAGTTCACATTCTCCTCAGGATTCCTGTCCCTCATCTGTGTTACTCAGACTTCTTGGCTCTGTCTCTACCATATAATCTTCACCTCTAAGACTCCATGGGGTCCAGAAGTGTCTTCCTCTAAAGAAGGATGGGGTGGAGGCAATGGACCAAGGGCTTCCCTCCCCCACTTCCTGTTTGTGGGCACAGTAGGCAAGAACCACTACTTGGGGAACACTGAAACCAAAATCTCACAGTGGGCTGCAAGTCCTCTCAATAAGAACCTTCTCTTCCTCCCTGACACCCAGGGGCCTGCTGGAAGATAAGACCTTCCATGAAGCCATGGACCAAAGCCTAGTGGAGCAGATTCCTTACTTTTCCCAGTTCTGGAGTGAGCAGTCAGCCAGGACCGTGGCCCACTCCAGCAGCCTGCACGTAGAACCAGGCCTGTTTCTGTCTTCTACCAACTGGGAGGACAGGGAAAGCAAGGATCAGGAGGAGGACAAATGGGACCTGGGAGAGGAAGATAGAGAAGAGGAGTACAAGGAAGAAGAGGAAGAGGAAGAGGAGGAGGAAGAAGAGGAAGAAGAGGAGGAGGAGGAGGAAGAGAAGGCAGAAAAGAAAGAGGAGGAGGAGATAGGCAAGGAGGAGGTGGTGAAGGAGGAAGAGATTATGAAGGAGAAGGAAGAGAAGTTGACCTGGGTAGAGACTGAAACCCCACTGCAGGCTTCGTCCCAGGAGAACCTGAAATGGTGGTGGCAGCAGCAGCTGAAGATCATAATGAAGGAGGAGCAAGAGCAAGATGAAAAGGAGGCCATCAGCAGGTGAGCAGCCAGACCCAGGTGTGGGTTTGGAGGAGGGCTATGTGCAGAAGGAGCCTTCCTGCAAGGCAGTGGTATACTGGGGTGGCCTCCTGTGTGCATGTCTTCCAACTCAGTGTTTAACCGTTGGAAGAGTAAAGCCTGGGTGGGAGAATTTATAGAATGGCAATCTGAACTTTTAATTTTCTCTCCAAGACCTTCCTATTAACATTCACCATCACACCACTTCAAGGAGAGTAGTTATAGTCTTCAAGATCTCTTAAATGGGTTTCTAGAACCAGGTGAGAAGTACCATCTCTTTTTGTCCCACTTTCCCTGGGACTGCTCTGTGGTTGCGTTTTTTGGAATTGGGATGTCCTAAGCCCCATGTAGTCCCTTCATTGTTGGATGCCTTTCCTCAAACGTGGCCAAAAGATGGGGACTACAATTGCCAGGCTTCGAATCCCACTACTGTGCTAGCAACATGACTTATGGCAACTTGGGCTCTTGAAATGTCGGTAAACTTGGAACGAGGGTGCCGCCTAGTGTTGGGAGGGTGGGGAGGTAAATGAGAATCCAGGTAGACTAGGACGTGGCACACGGTACAGCACAGAGGAGGCCAGCAGAGAACGTGACTGTGGTGGGTGACAGCGCTGACACCGACTCTCTGGTCCCCTGCAGGCTCCCGGCTTTCGCCAACCTGCAGGAGGCGCTGCTGGAGAACATGATCCAGAACATCCTAGTGGAGGCGAGCAGAGGAGAGGTGGTGCTCACCTCGCGGCCGCGCGTCATCGCCCTGCCACGAGTCAGCAGGTGGGGCACCCCGGCCAGCGCCTCGTGGACGGCAACAGAGGGGTGTGAGGGGTGGTAGGGGCGGGCAGGCTTGGTCCCAAATCTCGCCCTAACCCTTACCTGGGGCTTTCTATATTCCAGGATTTCGACTACAGACCCGCTGCAGGTGGCGCCCCAAACAATGGTGACTCGGCGGGTGACGCCACTCCCTACCGACTCTTTCCGGACGCCAGCCTTGGATTTGCTTCGCTAGGTTCTAACCGGTCCCCTCTCTACTGCCCCACCAGTAAAGCATCTAGCTTTTTTCCCTTTCTTTCTATATCTGACTTTATTCCTCCAGCGCGGAAGCAACTTGCACTCGGTTACCTACGAAATAGATGGTGGGCGCGGCGGGTGTAGACTGCAGCAACTCATTGGAAACTCGGAGGCTGGCTGGGAGATGGCCCTCCCCACCCCACACCGCGCTCCGCGGCTGACTGCCGGGCGCCGGACCTGGTTAGGCCAGGGGAGGGCGCTTTGGTTGCGGCCCGATTGGCCTTAAATCCAGAGTAGCCTGGGGGACAGAAACTGAGCGCCAGGCCTGGTGAGTGCAACGGGTGGCCCTGGGTCGAGGTGACCTCTCCGAGGCCTGACCACGGCTCTCAGCCTTTTTCCCCAGCAGCTGCGGGGCTCCTGGGGCTCTGCTAATAGACTGGAAAGAAAGGGAAGCTGAAGCGTGTCGAGGAGGGCCAAGAACTAGACGCTGGGGCGCCGGTGTCGGTCACTACCAGACGGAGAGAGGGCCACAGTCTCTACCAGCTACTCCCGTCAGGATTCTGAGTCCCCTGACAGGGCAGTCCCGCCTTCCCTGAGATACCCACCTCCGCTCCCCCTAACCTCTGCCAGGCAGCTCTTCGGCTCCTCCCATCCTCCCTCCCTACCCCCTATTCCCCCCCCCCCCCCCCCGTTAGAGGCAAGTGGGTGGAAAAGTGACATCTGGTGTTGTTCCAGAGGCGCCCAGGTCCCCGACGCCCCCCCCCCCCAACACCACCCCCCCGCCGCCCCCGTCAAGGCCTGGAGGAGCTCTGGCCCTGGAGCCCTAGCCGGGGCGGGGAGGGGGTTGGAGCGCTCCGCCTCCTCTGAGTCAATATTTGCCCCGAGCAAACGAGCGCCCGGACAGGTGTGAGTGTGCGTGCGTGTATGTGTGTCTAGGGGCGGGGACTGAAGAGGCCGTATAAGAGCGCGCTGAGCCCGGGCTTTGGCACAAGCTTCGAGGCGTGCGCTGGGGACTTAGCCAAATGGGCCCGAGAGGGTGGAGAGTGACCAGGAAGGGAGGGGCAGGCCAGGTGCGCACCTGCGGTGGCCTCCCCGGCCGCCGACGTGTCAGCCGCAGATGCGCGCAGGTGAGGCGGCGGCTGGCGGAGTGCAGTGCGGCACCGCGCTCGCCCGCGGAAGACCAGGACGAGATCGCCAAGGGCCACCAACAGGCCCCGGGCCCTCCGCTCCCGCCCCGCGACGAGCCCCTCGCACAAACCGGACCTGAGCGTTTTGTTCGTTCGGCTCGCGTGAGGCAGGGGCGGCCTGTCAGCATCCGCCCGGAGGCCCAGCCCCAACGCCACGCAGGCACCTGCCGCCGCTGCCGCCGCCGCCAGGGTCGGAGAGGCTGTGCGCCGCTCCCAAGCGAGATCCGGCTCCCATCCGGCTTCACCCGCTTTGCCTTGTCCTGCCCTAGCCCGAAACGCCTAGGCTGCAGGGCTCCACTGGGGTAATCAGGCCACAGAATAGGCTCCACCGGGTGGCATCGGAGGCTGTGACCCAGAACAGGAGCCTTTCGGAGATAGAAACCCAGTTTCTGGTCCGACTCTGTTCCAGCGATTTCTGTGGCCTTGGGCAAGTCATTTTTGGCCTCTCCTTGGGCTTTCACATTTGCAAAACGAGGGTAATGGTCTGGCCTCCCATGAGACTCCATATTTTGGTTCCTGGGAAAGTTGGAGGCCCGCAAAGGGATTGAAGCAGTAGTGATGAGATGTGAAGCTGGGTGGGGTGGGCTAGAACCTCAGTGGTGGAGTTCAGGTCTCTCCTCCAGATCCCTATGGTACTGCCAGCCTGAGGGTTCACTCGCTGCCATCTCCCTGGCCCCTCTTTCAGTCTTCTCATGTCTGAGACAGACAGACAGACTGGCTGAATGGAAATGACAAACACAGGATTCAGTAACCCTTGCCCAATGGGGTCCCAAGGCACAGCAGCTCACTACCTTCCCCAAACATCATAGCTCCAAGGGCTTTTGTTTCAGGATGGGGGTGGGGTCTGTGTGGCTCTCAGCATAGCTGGGAGTCCATGAGCCATTAGCTACAAGCCAAATCTGGGACAGACCATCTCCCTTTTCAGGGACTCAAAGTGCTAAGATCGGACATAGAGGAGGGTTACAGAGATTGCTCAGGACCCTGGCCTCCTGCTAAGAGACCTTAGAACTGAGGGCTCCACATAAGGCCGTTGGTCAGTCTGAGCCCCTAGCTGAGTCTGTCCTTGACTCCAGGTGTCTTCCATTCTGCTTCCCAAAATTGATGGTGATGCTGAGCCAGTCCTGGATGGAGGGGCTAGTTGTAGACAGAGGTGGAAGTAGGTTCCTTGGACAGCAATATGCAGCCCTAGTTCCCCCTTAAGGTGAGGAAACCTCATGGGGAGGGAATGTATCCACACACACCCAGGCCTAGGCAGTCCACAGGGATATGAGAACAAGGGTCAGGAGTCAGCTCTGATCTGGCTGTTGCTGGAGGTGCTTTCTGGCTTGTCCCCCTCTCTCACCCCTCCCCCTTCCACTGCCACCTTTCACCCAACCATCCTCAGGCCCCATGGGGATCTGCTGTGTCCTTGTTGCAGAGAAAAAAAAGGGATGAGGATGAGATGGCTCTGACAGATCCCTGGCAGGTCTGGGGAGAGGGGGACATTACAGATGGGCTATGAGGGCACAGCAGCTGTGGATGGGAAGGAGGGATGCATGGGTCCGAGGCTGGCCTCACTGACCAGGCTTCTGCCCTGGGCCAAGCCTTCTGCTCCTTGCCTGGCACTGAATGATATGCTTCTTAGGGACTAGGCCTACTGCTGGCAAGTCCTCCCTATGTCTTGGAGGGCTTCATCTCCCCTCCCCCAATCACAGAGGGGGGCTAGCGCTCCTCCTTTCTGGCTGGGATTCCAGATCCTGGTGCTGCACAACAAAGGGTTTCCCCAGAATGATCCCTAAGGCACACACAGAGCAGTCGTGTGTGTGTGTGTGTGTGTGTGTGTGTGTGAGTGTGTGTGTGTGTGTGTGTGTGTGTGTTTGGGGGGGGGCGGTGTTGTTGAGAAAATGAGGCCACCAGTGGTCTGGGACATGCCCTTGTTCTTCCCTCCCCCATCCCCACTCTCAGAGCCTAATTTCCCTGGGCCTCCATCCCCCACCCATCATGAAAACCTGCATTTCCTGGCCCTGACCAGGGATCTGTCCCCTCATCCAGGTCCCTCCTCCCTTGCCTGGCCAGGGGTGGAGTCTCTAGGCGCCAGGCAGGCCTGCAGGTGCCGGGCTGCTAGGGCTGCCTGCTGGGGGGGGGGGGGGGTTGCTCAGCAGCTGGTGTTTGAGGGGCCCATCCCCCCTCGCCTGTCCAGCTCCCAGACAGAGCCTGCTTCCTGTCTTCCCCGTCAGCACCCTGGGCAGAGGAGGAGGGAGCAGGAAAAGGGTCTGAGCTTAGCGTTTAGGCAGTGGTGGGACTAGGAAACTGCTGCCTAAAAATGAATGGCATTGGGCAGAAGGATCAGAGGGCCAAGAACACAGCCAGAAGACAGATGGACAGACAGAGGGTGCTGCCCAAAGGTGTGTGAGAATCATAGGGCAAATTTCATGGCCAAAGAGACTGCAGACACACACACACACACACACACACACACACACACACACACACACCACTGAAAGCAAGAGCTAGAGAGAGACCTGAGAGAGAGGCAGAAACCACCTGAGAGAAACCAAAGAGGGACAGAGACAATGTGAGATAACAGAGATGTACACTTAAGAGAGATGGAGGGATTTAGAGATGGAGGGTCAGAGGTCAGGTAACCAGAGGTGGAAGGCACAGTATATGCAGAAAAAGGGGGAAGTGATGTGGAAACAGCTTTCACCCCATCCCACATTGGTGAGGGGAAATTGCCTCTAAAAGAGGAGAAAGAGTGAGTTCTATGTGGGCTGCAAAAGGGACAGCCAGGGCTGGAGGTGGGAGTGGCACCCCCTTTTGGGGGACCATTGTCTCCTCATTAAGAAGAAGCCAAAGAGGGGCAAGACTCAGGCCATGAGTGGGGCATGATCTGACTCCATCTCTCCCCCTTTCTCTCTTGGCCACAGCTGGACAGAAAGACAACTATAGCAGCTGTCCTGCCTCCACTGTCCACCTGCTGATTCTGGCTCAGCCTTGGAACTTCTGGGTGTGGAGGCTGCCCAGGGTCTAAAGGAGAGTGGGGGGACCTGGGCATGGAAGCAAGGGGGGGAGGGTTCATACCCAGGTACTAATCCCCATCAGGCCAAGGCAGAAGCGGAGGCTCAATGACCTTCTTAGAGATTAGTTCCCATGGTGACAGCAGGCAACTCGCCCCCTCACTCTGCTTAGGCCTGGGGGGGGGGCAGGAGGAGGAGGAGGCTGGGTAGGAAGAGGGGGGAAGCTTCCTGAGGCATCACAGGATCACAGAAGTCATTGCTGGGAGGCCCCTCCAGGATCAGCAGTTAGCTTAGTTTACGGGTGCAAAACTGAAGCTCCAAGACGGGGAGTGACCTGCTCAAGACCACATCTAGAGCCAGAAAAGGTGTGGGGACCAGAAGTCAGATCTCCAGTTTCACTTGCAAGCATTCTTTCCAGAATAGCAGAGGCCTGAACAAGAACAAAGGATTGGGATACTCCCCCTCTGACCTTCCCAGTCCTCCCAAACTGAGGTCATCAGCAGAGTGACTGGAATGGGGTGAGGCAGAAAGGCTCCTCATCTTGAGTGCTAGGCTGGCTTCCACAGGCAAGTGTGGGAAGGGGTATGCAGATCCCAGACTTATGCTTGCTGCCCTGGCTCCTCTCTCCAGCCCCCAGGGGTGGGCAGAACCATGCAGCAAAGCCAGTTATAAACACAACAGGAACAGCTAACATTTATTGGGTGCATACACCAGGCTGTGTTTTACATGGATTTAAATTTTCACAACAGTTTTTAAGATTATTATTCCCATTTTACAGAGGGAAAAGCTCAGAAATAGTGTACAAGTTCATCTAACTTATAAGCAGTGGAGCTTGGATTTAAACCCAGGCAGCAGTGTGCTCCAGAGCCCATCTTCAGTGTCTGTATGATAACGGGCGGGTGGCTGAGATGATCTTCTCTAGGTGACCATGAGCGGGATATGTGCATGTGAAAGTGCATGCTCACGTGTCACTCCAACGCTCAGAACAGTGCCTGGCACATAGTACATCTTATTAAATATTTGAGAAATGAGTGAGCAAATGTCTGCCCATCAATGAGTGTGAGTTTGAGGTGTTTATTAAATGCTAGGATGTTTACCTGTGGTGCATGTGGGACCCATACATGTTCCTGTACTGTGTGAACGTGTGTATGCATGCACTCTCTCCCTGTCACCCTGTGCCAGCCTGTGCCTGCCTGTGCCTTTGTGTCTGGGTGAGTAGGTAGTGGTAAAAGCTGCCTTCCATTTCCCTGGATGGTAGCCAGCTCTCTATCCTTACTGAGGGACTCTTTATAACAGGATAAGACAATGGGTCTGTGTAGGTGGGGCTCCCACCCCCTCAAGACCCACCTCTTTGGGGCCCAGCTGTTGGACCCTGCCGGGGCTGAGCTGGTCTCTCACTGTTATCTCTGTCTCCCAGGAGACCAGACCTCACAGCCCCAGGGAAAGTGCTCATCTGCCTGTTCCTGGCTCCAGACCTGGGGTGGGGGCAGGGAGTGGAGGAGCAGAGCTGCAAAGGAGGGGCTGGTGATGGTACAAGGGTGCAAGAGGGCACCATTCACAGAATTTGCATTTTCAGTCACCAAAGCCCTGGCTGATTTCCCAGTGAAATGAGAGGTAGGGGTGGGAGCAGGTTGACTTGATAGGACATGGGCCACCAGGCACTTCTCAGCTGCCCCACATACTGAGGAGTTGAGCCTTTTATGGGAAAGGGCTCTATATGAAGGAGATATCACTTCTCTGGGGATTCTCATGGCCTTTAACTGGGACAGGGACCGGGTAAGAGGCCTGGATTGGGTCTGAGGGTTTCTCATTGTCCCCATATAGGATGGGGGTATAAGTGGGATCTACAGGAAACAGAACTGGGTCTAAGGCTTTCTCTGTGAGATCTTAGGGTGCCTTGTGAGATGGGTGTTTGGATAAAATCATAAGATGGGGAATGGTCCTGAGGATTTCTCTGTGGAACTTTGGTCCCTATAAAAGATGAAGAACTGGATGGGTTCTCTGAGATGATGAGACCTCTGTGAAATCTTGAGGTCTCTTGGAGGTGTGGATGGAAGGACACTTTTTTGTTTGTTTGTATTGTCTTCCTAACTCTCCCTTTCTACACCTAAAGGCCAAGGCTGTAGCTGTGGAGGAGGTAGCAGTGAGGGTGCTGAGCTGGCAAACAAAGCCACCTGTGCATCCACCCTCAGGAAGCTCTGGGCAAAACTGATCTGGGAAAACAAACAGGACCAGCTGCTGGGGGGTTGGGAGGGGGCTGGGAGGGGGTTGGGTGAAGGGAGACTAGGGGACTGGAGCTGGATCAACCTAATGGACAAAGAAAGGAAGCTGGGAGGGGATCCATCATACAGGAAAGGGGCAGAAACCCAGAGTCCCATTCTGGCACACCAGGCAGGGCCCTCTGACAGCCCCTTTTTTGCTCCTTCCCCTCAGTGGTTAATCCTTTTCTCCCTCAACTTTCAGGTCCAGAGTCAGGGAGTGGCTGGGGGACTGGAGAGACCTTGAGAGAAGTCTAGAGGTCTTCTGGGCAACTAGCTTTTGGCAGTGTTTGGTGGATGTGCAGATAAAATGAAAAGCTGTGGACTGTAGGGTGGAGGCAGTGGTCCCTATACTCCATTTTCCTGATGAGGAGGCTGAGGTACAGGGGAGGAGAGAGGCTGGCTAGTGCTACACAGCTTCCTAGTGCAAGCCAAGATGGGAATTTAGGACTAGAAGAGGAGCAGTGGCCCTGCTCACACACAGGGTCCCCACCCCAAATCTCAGCCGGACTCCTAATTCTAATTGGATCTCAGCTGTACTACTACCAGCACTTCCTCCAAGCCTTTGAAAACACACACACACACACACACACACACACACGACCTCCTCCAGTCTTCTGATATGCCCATTACTTGAACTGAAATCAGCCCTCCCAGGTGGAGCCCTAACCTCAGGGGCATGCCCAGACCCTGGGCCCCAGCTCCTGGGCCCCAGCTCCTGTAAACAAAGCGTCCAGTCTGACAGACACCCCGCGACCTCGGACCTAACACCCGGGCCCACGTCACAGACCAGCGAAGACGCACACCGCCCCTCCCAACCTTAGCCTCCCAACCAGCTGCCTCTTCCACTAGCCTGGTGGCCTCAGCTTCGCTCCCAGAGCGGCCCGCCCGCGCCTCCTAGTGGCTGAATCCAGAATTCTCCAATAGAGATAGGGGAGAAAGGCAGAAGGGAAGGAAAGAAAAATTATGTTCTTCACGTTGCACTGCTGCCATAGTGCCGACTTGGGAAGCCAGGACACAGAATCCAGGATTGGTTCTTGCCTCCCTTGATAGTTTGTATTTCCCCCTTATGGTTTTGGAGAAATTATGGTCTATTTGTGTCTCTCCAAACCTCCTCCAGGGCAGAGAGTCAGGGGACTGGGCATGGTTCTGATCCATCCCCAATCAAACCTAGCTGTGGTATCCCTGCTCTGACTTAAACCCTCCTAACTTGGACTTTATTCCCCATGTTGTAGGACATTCATCTTCACATACGTTGTGATCCTCAAGAGCAATTCCTCACCAGTAAAAGAGAGACACAGGGGAGGGGAAACTTTGGCTGCCTATTCTTGGCACCCCAGAACTTCAGGATCAGAAACTTGGTAAGATGGGCAAACCATTACTCCTGCACTCTCATTGTTGAATTCCCTCTACACCCCATCCCCATTGGACCTTTGACCCAACCTAACCACCTTATTCACTCAAGTTTTGCTCAGCACCTACTTTGTGCCCAGCATGGTGCTAAGGTTGAAAAATAACAAAACTGACGCAGCCTGCTTAAATGGAGCTTACATTTCTCTAAAAGAAGATACTTAGCATACCCATAAACACTCATAAACCAAAAAACTGAAAAAGGCAAATTTACAGAGTGACAAATGCTACAAAGAAAACAGGGTGCTATGATGCACAGTAAATGTCAGGAGCAGGATCACCCATGCCAAGAAAGTCAGCCATGCCAAGACTGTGGGACTAAGACACTCGAGGTAATGGGGAACAGCTAATGCAAGGGCAGATGTGGGAGTGAACTCAGCTGTGTGGTTAGAAATCCTGCTGCAAGTTGGGAGGAAATGTCTTCCTTGGGGCCCCAAGCCTTTCACTTCCTTCCCTCTGCCACTCTCCCCTCTCCTCCCTCGCACCAACTGGCCGGGGATTGGGAGCAAGCCTAGGACCTCCAGTCAAAACAGAAACCCAGGTTCACATCTCAGCTGGGACACCTCCTCCACCACATTCCGCAGGACCTGCCTAAGCTGCTGCTTCTGTGAAGAGCAGGACAAGAACAGTTCCTACCTCTCGGATATGGTGTGAGAATTAGCTGAGATCACGCATGTAAAGCTCTGAGCAAAGTGCCTGGCCTGAACTAGGCAATCAGTGATCAGCTGCTGGCTCTCAGGAAGACAGGGGACCCCAGCCCAGTCCCCAGAGCTGTCAGGCGGTTGGTAACCAGTCTAGCCACTTCCTTAGTTACTATTATTGTAGGTGCTTTGTAAATCTGAGCCTTGGGCGGTTCAAATTTTCTGTGCTCAGCACTGCCTTGCGTCCCTCTCTGCTCCTCAGCTCAAGAAAACCCAGGAACACAGCGCGGATCTGGGGAACTCAATTTGGGAGGAAAGAGGCTGCGATGGAGCGATCTTACCGGTAAAAAAAAAACTGAAGGGTGGGAGGAGAGTCGCCTTCGGGGAGCCTGTCTACCTCTACCCTAACGTTTCCCAAAAGAGAGGACTCCACCTAGAGCTGAAGAAAAGGTGGACTTAGACCTTGGGAAGAACATTCGGGCCTCCAGTCAGAAACGCGCAGTTTCAGAGGCCACTGGGTACCCTGGTCTCTAGTCCCGAGGGTCTGGGCCAGGGAGGGCGTGTTTTGCTCGAGGTCTCGTGCATTTTGCCTGGCTCTGGCCCCCCAGAAAGAAAAGGCTGAGTCACCCTTGGTTGCAGGGTGCCCGGGACGTGTCTCCGCACTTTCTAGTGCAATCCCCGAGGACCGGGGCCAGATCCTCGGCTGCAGGAAAGGCCTCGGCTCCCCAGGGGACAGCAGAGCTGCCCCGCTGACTCAGCTCGCCCCAGCCCAGCGGGAGAGGGCGCGCGGAGGGAGGCGAGGCCGAGTATAAAGCCCCGAATGCCGCCGGCCCTTGCGCAGCCTCTCCATTTCCGTCAGCACGGCGCTCACCCACCTGGTAAATACTCCGTCTGGGACAGGGTCTTTTCAGGGCAGGGGATGGCCACATGACAGAAAGCCACTAGCAACCCGGGTCCAGACCTGGGGCCTTCCCCTTTCACCCTGGTTGGATGGGCCTGGGCCTGGCTCCGAAGGGGGTTCGCGGGATGTTGGGCACTTGGTCCTGTCCTTGCCACAGCGGCATGAGCTGCACCCCCGCGCCAGGCCGGCAGGAGTCCCCCTGCCTCACACTCGGAGAGGAGGAGGGCCCCAGGGCCGCCTCGGGTCTACTGCTGAGTAGACTGTGCGAACACGAACACCTGCGAGTGCGGAGGCCTGCGAAGGGTGCCCTCATCAAAGTGGAACGCACCATGTGAGTGATGGCACAGACATGGGCTGGGCTCGAGGGCTCTGGGCTCCCCTAGTCCACGCTCTGAGCCTGAGACCTCATCTCTCAGCCCTCCGTTCCCCAGTCTGTAAGCCCTGGCTGACAAAGTCCCACCAACACAGGAAACCCTCTGACCTCCCCCAAATCCCTAGCTGCCTCAAGACTAGTCATAAGACAGAGTGGGAGCTAAAAGGATAAAAGTTAAAATGTAACCTTGGCTCCACAGGCAAGGGAGCTGTGGGGCCAGCTTGAATAATAAAGAGGTTCCTAGTTTAATCTCCTCTCCGAAGTTTTTCTCTACAAAGTTGGGTGGCTCTATGCTTTCTTTAACAAAAGAAGCCAAATCTCTTCCACTGGCTCCACCTTGGTCTCCTTGAGCCTGAGGCCCTCATGCGAGCTGAGTGCTGTTATCATAGGTTGCTATGCAGGTTGGGGTGCAGGAGTGTTCCTACACCTACTTTTGCAGACATCTAAATTCTTGATGTAAAAGCACTTGGTTGGGTAATCTTTGTAAGCTGGAAAATTCAGTCCACCCTAAGGGCACTGAGCTGGAAGTCTGGACCCCTCAAACTCTGTTCAGGGTTTTTAGCCCTAGAGGAGCTGCTTTGTCAAGCAGTGGATACATCAAGGAAAGGGCCCGGGATTAGAGGGAAAGATCTGTTCCTCAATCTTTTCCACCACAGCAACGGGGGGTAGGGGGGAGTAAATAGTGCTGCTGGGCAGATGCTTCCCAGCTCCCCTTATCTTTCCCCAGGATGCCCTATGAGTACCCCAATTTCCAGGGACAGCAATTCATTCTAGAGGAGGATGACCATTCTCCCTGGAGCGCCTGAAACAACACTGGTGGCCACCACAGCGACCAGCTGCTCTCTTTCCAGTCTGTGTTCTGCGGAGTGAGCATGGCCCTCCTCCTCTTCTTCTGTCTCCTAGCTCCTGGATCCAGGCCCTGGTCCCACCATACTGCCTCCAAAAGGACAACCACTTACTGGGAGTGTGTAAACATATCTCTCTTAGATGGGTGGTAGTGGCATTTCCTCCCAGAACTAGAGGGCTGTCCTTAAGTTTGGATTGTGGGCCTAAGCCAGACACTGAAAATCAGCACCACAGACAGCACCGAGTCCATGCCAGTCTTGAGGCGCATAGGGTTTCTCACATCCAGTTGTGGGCAAGAGTGAGAGAGTGCCTCTGTGTCATCACACAGCCCTATGAGGTCTGGGTGGCTGCTACTAGTGTGGAAATAGGGATCAGATGACATTTAGAACTCAACCCAGGAATCAAGACTTAGAAAGGTCAGTGTGTGTGTGTGTTGTGGTGAAAGTGTTGGTAATAAATTAAATATACTAAAGGGGAGGATCTCACTTCCTATTTGTGCTGACTTAGGTACCCTACTGGTGAGGCCAGGGACTGGGAGGTGGAGACCAGAGAGCAGGTGCTGACTTTGCCAAGCTTCTCCATTCCAGGAGACCAAGGAGCCTTTCAGGGGGAAGAACATGGGACTATGGAAGCCCAGACCAAACCAACACTGATGTCCTGGCTTATCCTGTTCTGACTCTGCCATCCAACCCATTAATTGGGCTTCCCAGGGTTCTGGGCAGGGGATTGGGTTAGTCAATGAGGCCCTTAAGGAAACTGTCTTCATTAATGGACCAGACTTCTCTCAAGACTTCTATTTTTCCCTCATGAAAAACAGGTCAATGTCACAAGATGCTTTCTAGCCCTGACCTGGAAAGGTCTCTGGGACAACCCCTCCAGTCTCACCACCTCAATCCAAAGCCATAGAAGAGACCAGACTGAGAATCTCTGAGCACCACCACTTTTCAGGCTGCTAGGAAGCTAATGGAATAACTGCCAGGAGTGTTTGTGGAGTCTAATTATCTGCACAACCTGTGTTGGCAGTGGCGTGTGTGTGTGTTGGTGGGGGGAGTGACCCTGAGATGTACCCATTAACACCTGTTTGGAGGGCTGACCTCTACCTTTCTGTGCCTCAGAACCACAGTGACAGCTGCATGACACTATTTGAGTGGCACAACTTCCAGGATTGCAAGTTTGAACACAGTGATGACTACCCATTCCTGTCCTCCATGGGTTGGGCCAGTAAGGATGTGGGTTTCCTTAAAGTCACCTCTGAAGCTTGAGTCCTGGGACTGGAATAAGGGAGATGAGAAGAACAGGAAGACAATGGGACCAAGGAGAGTGAGGAAAGGTAATAGGCATGCTAACAGACATAGTAAGAGAGATGTTGAAAACTGGACCACAGAGGAAAGAGGGGATGGGAGATTTGGAGGGAAGTGGAAGAAATTGAGATGGAAATTTTTTAGGAGGGAGGGGGCAGGTCATAGGAGTCAGGGGAACAATATAGGGATAGGGGAAATATTAAAAACTTGGATGAGGATGCAATGGTGGGCAGAAATAGGAGACATGGTCAGGAAGGTGATAGGAAGATGTGGAGCAGTGAGCAGGGCAGAAAGAGATCTGAGTAGGAAAAATTGAAGCTGTAGTGTTGGACCTGGGGGGGTGGGAACTGTGAAAGGAGGACTACTACTAATGGGGGACATTGATAGGGCAGGGCAGAGCCTACTTACCACCCTTTGCCCTCACTGGTCTAGGTGGGTAGCCTATCAGTACCCAGGCTACCAGGGTTACCAATATGTATTGGAGCAGAACCAGCATGACAGGTAGTTCCATACCTATAGTGAATTCAGCATGCAGGTCCATACTGGGCAGCTGCAGTCCATTCAAAGAGCACTGCAATTGGCGCTATGGGCCCAACACCTCTCCCGAGGACTCTCAATAAAGGCTCCTGAACCTTCCTGCCCTCTTGCCTCTTTTTTTGGTGTCTTGCTTTGTGATTTCTATCCTCATCTTTCTGAGGGTCCTTCCCTGCCAACCTGACTTTCCCTTTGGGCTTCAGGACCCTGGATTATGGAGCATAATTGAATTAGGATGTGTGGCTAGACTCATGGGGCTGAGAGGAAACTGCTGGTAAGAGCCTTGAGTATCCTGGTAACTACAAGTAGTCCTATACCACTCCTTGGTAATGGCCCATCAGCTTGGGATGGACACTGTGGCCAAATGGCACTGTTGCTATCTCCTGGTTGGAGTGCACACAGCTCCACAGCAGGGTTTAATGCTGCATTTCAATCCTGGGCCAGGCACCATCATGCAGGGCAGGACCCCTGTGCAGGAGCTTTGTTGGGTTCTTCTTTAACCCCTAAGGCATGTCCAGTCTTTATTGTCACCTACCTCCCTTTTTGGCTAGAGAAGCCTGCATCCTTTTCCCAGCCTTATAAAATTTCTATCTTGCAGAAGAGCAAGAGTGTTAGAGGAAAAATTAGTGGGAGGTTTCACTGGCTACCAGGACCTTCTAAGGGGAAGACTTCCTCTCTCTGAGCAGAGCCTCCAGATCCTTTGTCTGAATAATGATGATCCTTCATATTGTTTGAACTCCAGCATTTACAAAGCATTTTCATACCCCTCCTCTCTACTGTCCCAAACAACTCACTGTTCATTCTTCCTTTTCCTTCCCACTCTTGGGAGAATTGGTGAGCTGGAGAGGCAACTCCTCAGTCACTGACTACAGTGAGCCTGGGTTATGGAGCAGGCAGCAGAAGCCCACAGACATGGCAGGACTGAGTGTGGCGGTAGCCACCAGAGACCCTGCCACCAATGTAGTTTCTTCCTAGTTTCCTCTTTTGTCCAGGTAACAACACCCTCAGTCCCACATAGGCAAGCCTCCAAGGCTCTGAGGACTCCTCTCATTATGTCCCTCCCTCAGGAATGCTTGTGTTTTCCAGCCCCTCTGGGGCTTATCAATGCAGAGGGGTGGCTCAGATCATTGCCCCAGCCAAGGGGAGGCAGGATGATGTTGAAAAACAGTCAGACTTGGACCTGGCATTTCCCACGGGATCAGCTGTGCAAAGTCAGGTATCTGCTCCCTGGGGAAGAGCCCTGAACTAGAAGTCAGAACACCGGAAGCCAGACCCAATCACATACCACTCCTGAGCTTCAATTCCCCCTGTTGTAAACTTGGGCTAGTGATCCCTGCCTTATCTGAGTCACAGGGATGTTTGGAGGATTCAATGAGAACCCCCTGAAAATGCTTGTGGTGTTATGGAAAAGCACTGGGGCAGTCAATTAGGAGCCTCCTTTCCTTCCCCTGTCCCCCCATGGATCCCAGAGTTAGGTCCAGAAACCAAGGGACAGAGTTCTAGGTGAGGTCTATTGCAGTTGATTCTCCTAACACATTCCGTGCTTCATTTCACTGAAGAAACTGGAGCTCCTCTGAGAGGGAGAACCCTTAGTGAGGCCACCCACTTAATAGGTGACTTGAACAAGGGCTCTTGATCCCAATCCATGCTAAGTGGAGGCTGACCTGAGGTGTGGCTTAAAGTCTCAAGCCTCAGAAAAACTCCAAACCTTTCTGGGCCCCAAAGGAGCCTGGGCTTCCTGCCTAGTCACACAGGCTTATAACTGTCTCTCTGGGGGATAGTAGCAGTAACAATAGCTAAATGATTCTCTGGCAGTCAGCATGTATTGTATGAGCCTTACAATTCTGTGTAATAGGTACTATAATCCCCATTTTACAGATGAAGAGATTAAGGTGGAGAAGTTATGTAACTTTTCCAAAAGTCACACTAGGAAATGAGACCCAGAGTTGAACCCAGACAAACTGGCCTCAGAGCCCAGCAGCCCATCTTTTCACTCCCTGTTTTGGGAAGCAGACAATGGGCAAAGGGAGATCTGGTCTCTATCATCAGCTGAACTGTTCAATTCTCTGGGAACGTCTGTGGCTGCTGGAAAGAGCAAGATGGCTTCAGAAACCGGCAGTATGGCCCTGAACAGGGCACTGTCTGTCTCTAAGTATCAGTGTCCTCACCTGTACAACAAGCGAGTTGGGGAAGCTAATATTTGTAGCAACTTTTGTTCTCCCAGACCTGGGGGTCGGACTCTGCTCCCCACACTGACAACAAAGGTGTGGGGACTGCAGAGGCCCATTCGAGGCAGACTGATGGTTTGCAAAACCCTGTGGGACCTGCATACTTCGTGGAACTTGCTCATTGGCTGCACTCAGCCGAAGGCCAAAGGGGGTAGAGGAGGACAATTCCTCACTGGTGCAGCCAAGATCCAGCTGGGGTTAAAGGACAACTCTCATCTGCCACCCCCCTACACACACACCTGCCCATCCTCTACCCTCCCACTTACCTCTCATCCCACACCCGCACAAATTCTTCTTGCGTCCCACCTACCCTCTTAACACCTGAGTTCTCAGTGAGGCAGGGGCTTAGAACCTGAGATGTTGATCCACACCAGTTCAGAATTGGGATGTCTGGACAGACGGCTCACTCTGAGAAGCCTCTCCGATGAGAGCATTAAGTGACTGAACCTTGGTGTCTCCCAGCTCTGACCACCTGCTCCTTATTTTCTATCTGGAGAAGTGATAAGAAAACAGGAAGAAGAGGGACTGAGCCCCAGGCGGTTTGGCTCAGGGGATGGAGCATCAACCCTTGGACTGAAGGGGGAGGGTGTTTGATTCCAGTCAATGGCACATACTCAACTGCAGGCTCTATCCCCAGAATTGCTGGCCCTGGACATGGTGCATGCGGGAGGCAACCACCTGATGTGTCTCTCTCACATTGATGTTTCTCTCTCTGTGTCTCTGCCTCCCCTTCCACTCTCTCTAAAAAAGCAGTGGAAAAATATCCTCCAGTATGGATTATCAAAAGGAGGAGGAGGAGGAAGGGAAGGAGAAGATTGGATCTTAGACTGTACCCTCAAGGCCCTTCATTCCTATGAAGCCCTGAGTTTGGTCCTCAAAGAGCATCCCAACCTCTCATCTTCGCTCCCACCAGATTCCACATCCCTATACTGAAGCCCCCATCCTTGTCCCTCTAGGATCATCTGGGGTCCTGGGACACCCCCCCCCCCCCCATTTTCCCTAGTCTTTGACTCTCATACTCCTCCATGGCTCCTTTGGATCTTTACACCCTCCACCAGTAAAGACAAGCACTCTGGCAGTAGCAGCAAGAACCCACCATCTTAGACTTTCCAGCCATTCTCAGCCAGGCACCCCAGAACCAGGATCCTACAGAAAACTTACCCATTCTAATCCATGTGCTCTGGCATTCCATGCCTCATCACCTCCTGCGCTCAAGTAGTGGGAGAAAAAAGCCTCAAGAGTACCAATTCCAACAGTAGCCACCAGGTGATTCATGGATGGATGCAAGTTGCTCTTGGCCCAGAACCTTGAGCCAGCACCCCTCCTTGGGAGCCTATCCAGAGCTAGGAAGACACACAGGTGCCCAGAGCCTCCAAGCCACCTGGGAACCACATCAGCTTGGCTAATACACAACTAGCATCTTTGCCGCTTTTCCAGAGTGGATTTCAGCCTCCACTCCCCCCTGAGTTGGGGGCCTTGTACAGTACACAACCCTGTTTTAGCCCCTCTGCTCTTGTAAGAGCAAAGTGCCAATTCCCAACTGATTTAGGAATAACCAGGATGGCAGCAGTTGTGCGGGTGGAAGTCGGCTGGGATAACACAGAATGGCAAGGCTGGGAGAGCGATCATTGTGGTGGAAGTGGAAGGGGACTCATGAGCTTACTGTATGCCACAATTAATGGGGAACAAATGAATGAGAAAAGGGAGCGAGAGACTGGAGGGAGAGAAAGAGTGGAGGCAGGAGGAGAGATGGGAGTAGGAGAGACTAAACGGAAGAAGATACCCAAAAAGCAGGGAAGGGCAACCCACTAGCAGTTGTGGGGAAGACGCCCAGAGCTCGCCCAGAGGCCTGGGAGCCCTGGAAAGGCAGACAGGGGAGGAGATCGGGTCTCCAGGGAAGAGCAGAGAGTGGGAGAGGAGGAGGAGGGAGAAAGCTTGGGGAGGAGGGGTTCGGAGATAAAGGGAGCAACGGCTGCCCGGCCTGGGAGCGCAGCGACAGGAGAGAGGGAGGGAAGCGGAAATTTAAAAGTGAAGATGCAGATAACGCAGCCTGGAGACGGGAACTCGGGTGGGGGTTGGAGGAGGAAAGGAAAGGAGGGTGAAGCGGTGAGGGGGGCGGGAATGGTCGGGTAGCAGAAATTGTGGCCCTGAAGGTCCGAGGTGGGGCCGCGTACTCCACCCCACCGATGTTTGCTAAGAGTCAGGGAGGCGGAAAAGAAACGCGCTCCTGACCTCTGTCAGAGCGCGAGGCCCAGGCCCATCCCCCGCGCGTCTCCGGGCTGCGGGGCGCGGGGGGCTGCCGGGTGCGCTTGGCTGCAGCACGGCGTGTTGGAGACTTTATTGCGATGGGGCGATAAGAGGGGCGGGGGCGG
Organism: Antrozous pallidus; assembly: GCA_027563665.1. NCBI lineage: Eukaryota > Metazoa > Chordata > Mammalia > Chiroptera > Vespertilionidae > Antrozous > Antrozous pallidus. The sequence continues at coordinate 22,950,979 of CM050508.1, read as the reverse complement.
GGTCCCGGGGGCCGAGGCGACAGCGCTTTAATTAAAACGGAAATTGCGGCCCCTGCCCGCGCCTGGGCCGGAGGGTTCCAAGCTGCCTGGTAGCTGGGAGTGTGGCTCCAGGACCCCCTCCATCCCCACGTCGCCGGGCCAGCCCCCTCCCGCCAGGCCCTGCCGGACCTGGCGTTGTCTTCATCTCCCAAGTACCCGCGATCGCATCGGGCGGGGATCAGTACCCCAGAGCGCAAAGCCTGACGCGTCCCCCCTCTTTTACACCCCCCCCCCAACCTCCCACCACCCAGCCTCGGGCGGCGATGAGACAGAGCGGCGCCTCCCAGCCCCTGCTGATCAACATGTACCTGCCAGGTACCAGGGACCAGCTGGGGGCTGCAGGCACCGGACCCGGGGCTGGAAGTCTAATCTGGGGCGTGGGAAATGGATTGTTGGGGTCCAAGGGAAGGGGTGCAGTCCAGAGATGCGGATCGTTGTAAGGACTGAGCAATCCAGGGCTTTGGAGGACGGCAAAGACAGAAGGAGAGCTTTGGGCCTTTCATGTGAGGTCTAGACCCGAAGTGAGCAGATTGGGAGACTAGGAGGCCGAGGGCGCCAGCTCGGGGCTGAAAGAGCCTGGAGGGGGAACAGCGGTCTTCGGCCTTCGATGTGGTGGGGACTCGGTGCGCGTGCAGCTCTGGGAGGTTGTAGTCCGCGGGCGCCGCCCCTGCACCCTCGTGGCTCCTCACCTCCATGCTTCCAGTGTTTCCACCGGCCCAGCCTTCCGCTCTCCTCTTCTCTCCGAGGGGGCTCCCCGCGCTTCGCGCTCGGCTCGGCAGGCGCAGTCCCGGCTCCGCTTTATAAGGCTCCTGCCGACCCGTTCGGAAAGCGGATTTCCTTTTTCCTGGACGCGTTTCCTGACTTGGGCGTTATGGAGGGGCTCAGCGCGGCGCGCGCCCGGGCCAGGCTCGGGGAGGAGGAGCCGGGCAGCAGCCGGGCCCCCAGCTTCTCGCCGGGAACCAAGGCACCCCTTCTGGAGCCTTGGCCCCAAAGCCCTTTGGGTCAAGCCCACAACCTCCGCCTAGGTCCCTCTGACTGTCTGCTTCTGCTGCCACAGATCCGGTCGGAGAAGGTCTCTTCAAGGAGGGGAAGAGCCCAGGGTGGGGGCCGCTGAGCCCTGCAGTACAGAAAGGTGAGTCGGCTGGTGGGCTGGGTAGGCGGCGGGCGAAGTCAGAGGAGGGGAGCCAGGGCATCCACCCAAGAAAAAGACAGGTGCCACCGCTACCAGAACAGAGGGTGGAAGGGAGGCACACTGCAGAGCTCTAGGGTCCAGGCATAATTGTGGGAAGGATGGAGGGGGCGGGCGTTCACTTGACCTGAGCTCCTGCATCTTCCAAGTCTCAGCGCTGGACTTGCAGGCAAAGGCTGAGGGAGAGAATCCTGGCCCGCACTCACTCTTTTGGGGACAGGGCTGAGGTGCTTGGCATCCTTTCCTTGCTAGCCTAGGAGCACAAGGCCCTGGCACCACTGGCAAAGAGACCGGGAGATTTACTCCCTGACCACTAGCACCACTAGCACCACTAGCACCACCACCACTTGGGCCAGCGCCTACCTAACTCACTGACCCGCAGCAGCCAGGCTTTCCCGCCAAGCCCCCTGGACCATTGCTTCGGATTCCTACGTTCAGAAAGGCCAGCTCTCCGAGGGTGGCTGCATTACCTCCTGCTTTGCCTTGCTGGTGGGACTTGACTGGCTTTCCAGGCAAAGCCTCCCTACAGCTCCCCATCCAGTTCGCACCCTAAAATTCACGGTTACAGTAATAATCAAAACAAGGCTGGCAACAGTTTTATTCAAAGGGGAACAGGATTTCCATCAGGAATGTGTTTCTAGGCCTCTGATGGTGCTTTGCATCTCTACCAGCTGCACATTTTTGCCCAAACCCTCCTTTGTTTCTGACCTAAAACCCAACGCTTCCTACCCAGAGCCAGGCAGCTCCTCTCTGGACGCTTGTGGAGGTTAAAATTGGGATTAAAATTATGGGGGGCAGTGTCTGGGTTCTGAGTGAGTCATTGAAAAAGAAAGAGAGGTTACCCAGGCTCTGTAGGATGAAATCAGACTTGGAAGAAAATCCGTTTTATTCTAAAAGGGAGTGGGAGTGGGTGTATATCAAGATTTGTCTCCGTTTGTCTGATGGAGGCTCCAAGACAGGGGAGTGGGAGTTCTGGGGCATTTGACTCTCCTCACACTAATGTCTGGGGCGAAACCTCCTTGTCGCTTCCAACAACCCCGGAATAGGGAGAGGGCAGAAGAGCCTGGAGGCCAAACAAAGATGGGAGAAGGCAGGGAGCTAACTGCAGCTGTTCCCTGTCTCCGCCCCTCTCCTCAGAGCTGTGCGTCTCCCCGGGGAAGTATGGCAACTTTGCAGGCCAGGAATCCCGCCTGTTCCGAAAAAGAGAGGCCCAGCGCCAGCACAGTGTTCTGCGAAACAGACCTTGGGAGGAGTAGGGGAGGAGGGCAAGAGATCCTTCAGAGGCTGCCCCTTCTCTCATGCCTAGGGGGCCCCTGTCCCCATTCCTGTCTGAGTTGTTGGGAAAGAAACCAGCTACCACCTCTTCCCCACCGCAGGCAGCCAGCGGAAGGACTGGGTGCCTTCAGGGGCTGGGCGTTGTCCAGTGGCCCGGGGGTCCTGTTGCACGGTGGTCTCCTCTCTCTGGCTCTCTGAATGTGGTCCAGCTGGATGTGGCAGTTTAAACCCCTGGGCAGGCTACCCTCTGGTGTTCGTGCAGGCTCTGCTCCAGTTAGGACTCTGGCCCAAGTGGCCACAGGGCTGATATCCTGTCCTTGCTCATCTTAGGGGGCCCACTGTCTTGCACGGCCCTCTCCTTGCAGAGGAGGTGATGCTTCACCCTTGCTCCCACCCAGTTCTCACAAAGCCAGGCGTTGACGAGGCTTCGACCTTCTCAGTGGGGGCTGTGTTTCCACTGTGGAAAAGCGAGGTCACCACTAGGACAGTTTTGCTGATCTGCCCCTCCCTGGCCAGCCGCTCCAGCTGGCTCGGTCTCCCTTCTCCTCTCACCCCTTTCCCCACCTTCCGCGCCTCCTCCCTCCCCATCCCGCCGGTGGCTGACGACACCCTCCCCGCAGGCAGTGGGCAGATCCAGCTATGGCAGTTTCTGCTGGAGCTGCTGGCGGACCGTGCCAACGCGGGCTGCATCGCGTGGGAGGGTGGCCACGGCGAGTTCAAGCTCACGGACCCAGACGAGGTGGCGCGACGCTGGGGCGAGCGCAAGAGCAAGCCCAACATGAACTACGACAAGCTGAGCCGCGCGCTGCGCTACTACTACGACAAGAACATCATGAGCAAGGTGCACGGCAAGCGCTACGCCTACCGCTTCGATTTCCAGGGCTTGGCACAGGCCTGCCAGCCGCCCCCGACGCACGCCCAGGCCGCCGCCGCCGCCGCAGCAGCAGCAGCAGCCGCCGCAGCCCAGGACGGCGCCCTCTACAAGCTGCCGGCCGGCCTGGCCCCGCTGCCCTTCCCCGGCCTCTCCAAACTCAACCTCATGGCCGCCTCTGCCGGCGTCGCGCCCACCGGCTTCTCCTACTGGCCGGGCCCGGGCCCCGCCACTACCGCCGCCGCCACGGCTGCGCTCTACCCCGGCCCGGGTTTGCAGCCCCCGCCCGGGCCCTTCGGCGCCGTAGCCGCCGCCTCGCACTTGGGGGGCCATTACCACTAGACAGGCGGCGGGGTGGCGCGCGGCCTCGCCCAGGCGCCCAGGCGCCCAGACCCGCGTTCAATCCCGTCTACGTCCTCGGGAGGAGTCCCCACGCCTCCCCACCTTCCTTTGACTCCAGATTTGACTCCACTGGCCGCACCCACCCCCGGGGAAGGGATCTGAAACCGTCTCAATCTTCCTTGAACAGTTGATTCCCCGCACCCCACCTCCCAACTCCTAGGGGAGGCTGACGGTGTCCCCCTACTTCCTCTCACTCCCATCTTCTTCTAGACCTCAGACTCCGGAAGAGAGGTTTTCGGACTTCCCCTGTCGTTTCCTTCCCTCCACCTGTGCTTAGGCCTGGCTCCTGCAAGCCCCCACCATTATGACCCCTCTCTTTTTAGTTCCAAATCTTTTCTCATTTTTTCTCTTCCCCATGGAGCTGTGCCACCCCAATGTGGTGGAGGTCTCTCACAGCCCACCTTCTCCTGGGCACTTCTGCAGGCTTGCTCAGGGCCACTGTCCCCATGACTCACCTAGGCGCTTTGGGGCCCCTTCTTCCCACCTCTGTTCTCTCCGCTGGACAGGCCTGGTGTGTTTCTGTTTCCTTCCAGACCCATTAAAGCTCCCAAGTTCCCTGCTGCCTCCTCTCTCAGTTCCTTGCTTCACCAGAATCTTGTTTCAGGGGGAAAGAAGTGGGATGGCCAGCGCAGGCCTGGGCAGAAAGGCCTGCCACAGAAGAGCTGGAGAGAGTGGGGGCAATTATTGGAGGGGAGGGAGGAGCCCATGGTGATGGGCCCAGACAAGAGGGAGGTGCCATGTTTCAAATCCCCCCCCCCAACACACACACACACTCACCGTGCAGCCGACCTCAGTCTGCCTCACTCTGCCTTCCACCCACACCTTCACCCTACTTTATCCCAATTTCATCCCAACACATATGGTCATCTCACCGTTTCCCCTCTCACCCATCCTTCACCTGACCCTCATCTCATCCTAACCTTCATCCTACTTCCTTTTATCTCCACACAACACAAACTCAATCTTCCCTCAGTCTCTCCCATTTCATCCACTTCTAACCCTCACTCAGACTTTCTCTCTAACCCTCATTCACAAGCCCGCCCTGCCCACACATCTCCGTCGTTCTCCCGGAATCTGTCGCCTCATTTTCAGGAGGGACCCCTCTGCCTTCCTCGCCTGGCCAGTTCCAGCTGGGACTTGTGTACCCGCCTTCTTGCAAGTGGCGCGCGCCCTCTGCTGGTTGGAGGAGGGTAAGTCCGGGCTTTGTTTTGCAGTTAAACCTTGGAAGGCTTTTTGCTCTGGGCGAGGTGTGTTGGAGCCTCAGGTGTGTCTCTTCCCCACCACCCAATGACGTCCCCTCCCCTCCCCCGACCCTGGGCAGGAGGACACCGACACTTCAGAAAAGAGGGAGAAAAATAGGGAACCTCAGCCCTGCATTCCAGGTTTGACCTCAGGAAGTCCGAGAAGTGAGTCAAGAGGCCCTTCTGAATGCTGCTCCCAAGGGGACCATGGCTCTTAAGTTCTCTCTGCGCCTTTTACAAAACGCATTGGCAGGAAAACTACCTTAAACATGTTCCCATATATAGAAACAACACCGGGGAAGGTGCCTGAAGTGACAGCTGGGACCTCGAGCTGCACAACTAGGCAATCTCCTTGCTCCTCCTTTGTCTTGGTTCTGGTGCCAAGACATCTCTTCCTGGACCAAAGGCTCCTCGCTGGTTGGTGGGAGAATGCCTGGTCTCCCACAAGGCAGTTAAGAAGATTTCCCTAAGCCTGTGGGAAGGAAAGAGAAATGCAGGTGGAAGGCTAGACAGTACAGTCAGAGCCTGAATGCCCCTTCCCAGAGGGCTTATGAAACCAGCCAGGTCCACAGAGAGTCTTGCTTTCTTTTCATTTTATTTTTCTGGCTTTCCAAATAACACACACTCAGCATAGAAAAGTTGGAAAATACACACATAAGGCCCCATTAAACATTAATTGATGAGAATGTAATGAAGAATGGGAAAAAGTCACCTACAGTTCCATTATACAGAGGCTACTATTCATATCTCTCTGTCATAATTTCTTGCCTTTTAGAATGTAATGGTAGTCTGCTCTATCGCCTAGCATTTGGGGTAGTATGTTCCACGTCATTAGGCATCATGGGCGGAAGGGTGGGCTCCTGTATTCCAGGGAGCAGATGAGCCAGGGAAGTGGTCCTTAGTGACTTGCTCTGATTGGTTTCTCCATAGTCCTCAGTGGCCTTTGGTAACCTTGCTTGTAATAATGTCAAACCCTCCCCCAACCCCTAGAATTACACAAACCTATGTCTCCTCCAGGAATGTGTGCTCTATTCAGCCAAGCTCCACTTGCGTCCATGTGCAGATGGAATCAAAAGCCCAGCTAGCCTTAGCCAGTTTGGCTCAGTGGATAGAGTGTCAGCCTGTGGACTGAAGGGTCCCTGGTTTGATTCTGGTCAAGGGCATATGCCTGGGTTAACAGCTCGATCCCCAGTAGGGGGCATGCAGAAGTCAGCCAATCAATGATTCTCTCTCATCATGGATGTTTCTATCTCACCCTCTTCTTCTCTGAAATTAATAATAATAATAATGATGATAATGATAATAATAATAAACATGTTGATTATATTCACTTCGTTTGATTTGGTTTGCTGCAAGGGAACAGCATATGCCTAAAGAATCCATCATGAAAGGCTGCTCCATAATTGTCATTCCACTCAGCATCAACCAGCCCAGAACAGATTCTTGCCCTGTGAGCACAAACCATCTGCCACCAGTCTAATCCTCCAACTCTGCATCTCAGTTCTCCTTCCACAAGTCAGAGAAATTCCGTGAGTTTCTGTGAGGCTGGGGGAGAAGAAAGTAGGTAAAAGCTAAAAAGCCAGACCCCAAACATTAGATTCCTTTTTCTGGAAGAGGAGGCCAAGTTGCTTAGCAATACGGCAGGAATTTGTCAGGAAGACTCTAGGCAGTTTTGTCCTTTTGCATTCTGCTGCAGGGAGAGATCTAGGGTGACAAGTGAAGAAATGAATGGGAAAAGTGGGAGTCACTGGCTCGGATGGTAACCCTTGGGCCTCATCCTCCATTCCTGTGGTCACCTTCCCAATCCCCTAACTTTGGTTTTCTACCCTTGACACACAGAGGCAGAGAGGCAAGTTCTAGGATCCATCTTGCACACACATCTGTGCAATGGTCACACTTGTGACCAAATACCTAAGGGTCAGACTCAGGACTACCTTATAATGTGTACTGTGCTTTACAGCTGACAAAGCACATTCATATGATTTCACCTGATACTACAACAGCCTCTTTCATTCTTTGTGGCAGATGAGGGTGAAAGTCTCAAGGTCCCACAGTGAGGAAATAGCAGGATCCAGATTTTCTACAAATCCCAGCATATTTCCATTACATGTTGTAGCATGGATCTTAGTCCAGGCATTAGTACACACTATTCCATGTGCTCTCAGTTTGAAGTTTTTTTGTGCCTAGTGTCCCCAGATGCCCCAAGGTACCTCTTCCCTCCCACCAGTCACAAAGCAGGTAAGTTGTGATGGCAGAGTTCAGCTGTTCTTTCCTGTTGGCCACAACCAGCCTGGGGCAGGTGGATCCCTGGAGTGGAGAGTACTAAGAGGAGCCTGGGCCTACAGTTTATGCTAGGCCAGGCTGGCACAAATATCTACACACTAGCAGCTGAAGCAAGTCTCCTGGTTGGCATTCCAGAGAGAGGCATGTGGGTCCTACTGGGACCAAGTCCTGGCAGCAAGGAGTAAACATAAGTCACCCAGTCACAGATAGCTCATGGGAGGCCCAAGTCTCCTTGGCCCTGTGCTGCCTCAGGGGACAGCAGAGCTGGTCAGAGCAGCCCCAGGCTCCATTCTGGTCTCTGTAGTGGTCCCTTAATCTCTTTGTCAATATTTATTAAAAGTGCTGAATACCATAGCAATGGTTGTTACCCTAGCAACAGTTGTATTGTCATTCCTATCATAGCCATTTCAGTGGTTCTCAGCCTTTCTAATGCCGTGACCCTTTAATACAGTTCTTCATGTTGTGGTGACCCCCAACCATAAAATTATTTTTGTTGCTACTTCATAACTGTAATTTTGCTACTGTTAATGAATTGTAATGTAAATATCTGTGTTTTCCAATGGTCTTAGACTCTACAGCAACCCAAGATGCAATAATAACAATACAATAAATAACTCATATTTTATCCAAGTATTTTTATTTAATATTTGACTATATAGTCATATATTAATTACTATTTTCTAATTGTGAAAACAACATACTCATGCATTTTTATTTAGAAAAATTAAACTCCTCATAGTGCCCCATGTCAGAGCAAAATGTGGCCTTGAACCATTGTCTGGCCTCTGCCCATAGGCTGTAAATGACATTGTAAATAACTCATTTCAGGCATTGAAGTGAGTTACGTAGTGGGAAAAAATTAAAACCCCACAGATAAGGTGAAATTCCTCTAGACATTAATTCCAGTTCATTCCCAGAAGTCACTTTTTCAGAGTGATGTACTAGTATGTTTTTCTCAAGCTTCTATTGTGCACACACACACACACACACACACACACAGAAATTACAGTTTAGTTTGATTGGTCTGCTTCTGCATAAATGGTATTATACTGTATATATTGTCATGCAACTATTAATAATACCATATGTTTTGGAGATCTTTCATATCAATATGTTCATGGAGATCTTTTACTACTAACTGTAGTATTCAGTAATTTGGATGTCTAAATTTTTATGTAACCCCTAACCTATGGGCAGGTATTTAGGTTGATTCCAAGTTGTCTCTCTTCAAATAATAATGCAATGTTAAAAATATTTGTATGTCTCCTTGTGTACATGTTTAAGTATATCTCTAGGGTCAATACTAGAAATTGGAATTCCTGAGTAAAAATGTGCATTTGAATTTTAATAGATACTTTGAAATTTCTCCTCTTCTAAGGCTTTTATGGCTTTTTATTTAATTTTTAAAATCAATTTTAACTTTATTTCGGGGTAAAAATGAGGAAGAATTGACATTTTCCTTCATAAAAATGACTAGCCAGTTGTAACAAAACCATTTACTAACTAATCCATCTTTCCCCAATGGATTTGAAGTGGTGCCTTTAACATATATTAAATTCCCACAATTGTTGAAGTTTAGCTTTGGGTTATGCCTTCTGTTCTATGGATTTGTCTATTCCTGTATCAGTGCCATGTATTTTAGCTACTTAGCTCTATAATACCTTTTAATAGCTGGTATGACAAGCTCTCCATCATTATACTTCCTTTTTGGGCTTTTCTCCATACGTCTGTGTTTTTCTGGGATAACAAATTATTTTTTAAAAGGAGTAAAATGTAGAAAGATTGTAAAGAAATACCTCTTTTTGTACTTATGTTTACTAGAGGCCCAATACATGAAATTCATGCAAGGGGCTTGGCTCCTCGCAGCCCCGGCTTTGTCCAGAAGGACATTCAGCTGTTCTATCTAATTAGCATATTAGATTTTTATTATATAGTATTATTACCCCTCCTTCCTTCTAGGTTGCCACATATAAGAATGTACTAATTGTATGATTTATGGGCTTAAAGCTAAACATTAATCATAGGAGACCCTAACCAAAGGGTGGGCAATATCTCCAAGTAGAGAGAGAATTTGGGAGCAGCTAATTGCTGAAGAAATAGTGGGGAAAAATCTAGGGGGAAAATCCTGAAAGCCCAAACTGAATTGGGAGCATTTTAAGCCAGAAACTAAGAGGTTAAACCAGTGGTGAGGGCCACTGGAGTGAAAAGTCAGCTAGCTAGTATGCAAGTGCATCAGAGAAATTGACTCTGAAAACCTCACCTATGTACTAATCTGCTCAAAGGAACTTGTATCCTAAGACTATGCCCTGGGGTCTATTTTGTACCCAATCTTTTACCACACTGAACTAAAACCATTTTTTTCTACATACCATTTACATATCTAGCCTGTGTAGGTATAGATGATCTTCTTGTAGGTTATCTGGCAAGATGCTGAGAGGCAAGGTAATGGACTTAAGAAAGGTATTTAAATTGTTGAGTTCTGTGCTGTCTTGAGGCCACTCTCAGCAAATGTCATTTATGTACCACTTAAAGTAGGGTACATGATGAAGGTCAGGCCCCAGACCTAGCTGCCAAACCAGCCCCTATTGTAAAAATCTTCTGGAAATGCCTATTTGAAAGCCTGAGGCAGAGTCCTCAGGTGGATGGAGGCCACAGGATGTCCCCTTGGATACTGCCAGATGCTCTGGTTGTTGGGCATCCTGCCTGGCAAGCAAAGCAGTTACCATGACAACACCCCCCCAACTCTGCAATTTTTTGTTTCTCCTTTCCCATTAAGTACTAAGGTATTCCAAGGGCAGGCAAGCATAACTCTCAGGACAGGATGTCCTCTGCACCAGTTAGTGGGGCAGGGAAGGTGGGAGTGGAGATGTGTCTGTCACGATTGAATAAATTTTCATCAGTATAAATGCATATGTACCTACTTCTGGGTCAGAATGTGTGCCTTTTGTTGTATATCAATGCAAGTATTATGCAAATGGTCGGATCACTGTTTATACGCCCATTTGCTATCTTGCTCCCCTCCCCTCTTTGCTGCCCCTCTACTAGGAGAGTCACCCCCTCCCCCTCAACAGGAGAGGTGCTGAGTCATGGCTCCGGCTGGGTTTCTGTCTCCTATTTTTCATCTCCATTTTTTCTTTAGTCCACTCCTCACCCCTGCTGGGCTCTCTCTAGAGAGCTAGGCCCTCTCCAAACCCCCCTTCCTGAGCCTGGACTCACTTTCCTGAGGTCCACTTCTTGGCAGTAAAAAGGAAGCACTTTGCTCTGTTTCTAAGTTTACTTGCTTCTCACATTGCTTTCTCAGAAGACAGTTCTGAGCCCTTCACCTTACAATTGCCTTCTCTCCCAGAAAACAGAAGTCTGATCAAGTTGACCCAGGAGGCTAATTCTTCCATGTATTCATGCTGATCTTCCTCCAGTCCTTCATCCCTAATCGGATTATGGCAAAGCCTCATGCCTTGGGGCACAGCAAGGAAAGTGAGATTTAATTTGACTCCACACACTGAGACTTTTTCTCAATCCAGGTCTCCAAGTGCCAAACCACAGGTTCCTGGAGGGGTGTGTGTGTGTGTGTGTGTGTGTGTGTGTGTGTGTGTGTGTTGTACAGGGAAGATGATCCGTCAATGTGTTCAAGGGCAATACCTAATGCTGTAACTCCAATCAAGTAGTCTTGCTAACTAGTTCCAAATAAGGAAGATTAGGACTGTTTCCCCCGCTAGATGAGAGAAAGGAGAGGTGTCCCCGCCCATCCGCTCAGTCTGGTTACTATGGCGACAGCCGCGAGGTGACCCAAGTGCTCCTCCCTCCCTCCTTCCAAACTAAGAGAGATGACGGCACCGCGCTGACTGCGCCAAATTCCAGCCAATGGGCGGCAGCTCCCGCCTTCCCTTCCTCCAGTTCTCCCCCCCTCCCCGGGGGAACTCGATTCACAAATCTGTCCTGGGGATTTCCGGCTTCAGGCCGGGTCCAAGGGTGCTTGGCAGAGGCTGGGGGGAGAGTCGAAGTCTCTCTTATGAGGGCAAATGGAAGCCGTCATTCCTGGGTTTGGGAGCAGACTCCTGTAACTCACCAACAGAATAGATCACACCCCTCTTCCAAATTATCTGGCAGACCTCGATGAGACCCAACCCACGACTCCTATAGCCCCTATAGGCCCCTACCCTGCTCTTCCTGCCCCTGCATGCAGGTCAGCACCACGGACAGCGAGCCTCGTTCTTGAGGTCTCCCTGTGACTTAGGGTCACAGACACCAGCGCTTTTACTGGAGACAGGCTTCCTTGGGCCAATGAAACAGTGAATGGAGCGCTTAGGCATGTGGCTAAAAAGACAAGGGAGACAAAAACAGGGATCTCAGGCTAAATAGGTTATTTCTCTTTCAACACCAATTAATGACTCCTGTCTCCCAGGTTGCCTGTGTCCTGGCCTCCCTAGGGATAAAGAGCCAGGTCTGAATCTCAAGCAGGAATGGTCCTCCCAAAGTCTCCTCTGGGTAGGCGTGTGACCGAAGCAGCCTTGAAGCAGTCCAGTGGGTGAGGGGGAGCATGTGGGGCTGTGTGTGGCAGTCAGGCCCCACCTAAGAGTGGTGAACACAGATTTAAATCAGGTCTGCCTGGACTCCTGAAAGGACATATGGCAGGGAGAGATGGAGGAAGAGAAAAGTAGCCACAAGAATTAGCAAGTTCTGCTTCAATGGACCACTCTGTAAAAAAAGGGGGACAACTTCTGCTGTCCTCATCATTTAATCCAGAAATGGATCGGCCATTAATGAGGAGCTAGGTCAGACAAAATGGAGGTGGGGTGGGGATGGCAGTAAATGGGACCGAAAGAGTAGCAGTTCTCAGGGACCAGACCTTCCTCACTAGGCCCCTGGGGACCTCCTGCCCTGCTTGTGGCAGCTCCACTCCTGCTCCTACTCCCTCCCTCCCGGGGCCCAAAGAAAGGCCGGCGCAAAACCATCTGCAGGCGCTTCAAGCGCTTTATAGTTATCTTCCGGACAGACGGACAGATAGACAGTGCGGCCCGCGCCGTCGGCCCGCATCATTGGCACCTTGGATTCCGCACCAGGCCCAACCCAGTCCCTGGTACCCTCCCGGGAGGATTCCAGTCCGGCCTCAGATCAGCACCTCAGACAGCTCCCTGCCCAGCCCTCCCCCCTCCCCCTCCAGAAGCAACCGAATAAATTAAAAGAGGGAGAAACAAAAAACACCTAAGGATAAGGAAGAGGGTGCCCCTCCCCCTAAGTAAGAAGAGTTTGTGTCTCTTCCCATCCTTCCGCTGAGGCACCGCTGCCGCCGGGGTGGCCTCCTCGGTTGAGTTTGCCTCTTTCAGTCTGCATCCCTCTCCCCCCAACTCCCGGCATGCAACACGTTGGAAAGGTAGAGAGAAGCGGTGGGGGTGGGGTGAAGGACCATCCTGGTGGTTGTCTGAGCCTCTGGGAACAGTTTCTCGCTGCACCTCAGTCCATCCAAATTAAGAGCTAATGTTCCTTTGGGTTTGGTGAGGGAGAGATGGGGGCTCTTTTGGGGGGAATGGTTGCAGGTTGACACAGGCGTGGTGGGGGAGGCAGACAGGAAGGAAGGTGGTGACACATGCCAAGAGCGAGGAAAAAGAGAACAAGATGGGGGGCGATGGGGACACAGGTGCAGAAAGAGAAACGGGTGCAAAGAGAAATCAGAATGGGGTGAGATGGAAACGTAAATACACACCCAAGGAACATAAAAGGGAAAGGCAGATAAGAGGAAAGATGAAGATACAGGAAGACAGTGAGGAAACGGACAAAACTGAGGAAGCTGGACTTATAGACACAGAAGGGAAAAGGGGAAATCGGGGCAGAGTTGGGAAGATGAGGACGCATACAGAAAGGTTGAGGTAGGGGGATCCCCTTCCCGTGTCCATCCCTCAGCCCCACCCTACGCCCAGCAAATCCAGACGCTGCGGCCTCTCTGGCTTCCTGGCCTCCACCTTCCCCGGCGGGGCAGGGGCGGCTCCTTCTCCGGCCGGGGCGGGAACGGCGGTGACAGAGACGGCAGCTTGATGGTTCCAGGGCTCCGAGTGTGTGTCAGGGGCTGGGGCGGGGGCGGGAGCGGCCGTCGGGTATCCCTAGCGGTCCAGGTTCATAGTCCAGTGCTTGGCTCCGGTCGCGCAGCTGTCCCTGGCGGCCGAGGAAGAGACAGGGGTCGCGGGCGCTCCCCCACCGGGTGGACCCCCGGCGCCGGCGGCGGCGGCCTCGCCCTCGTTCTTGAGGTCTTGAAAGACTTGCGTGAAGAAGTGGGGGTCGGCGTTGAGCCGCAGCATCTGCGGGCTGAGCCGCTGGATGAGGCGCAGGCAGCGTTGCCAGAAGCGCTCCTTGTCGGGCTCCACAAGAAAGGGCTTGAGCGGATAGGAGATCTCGTTGCCCATGTAGGAGTAGGCGAGGTAGAGGCAGGTGAGGAAGGCGGCCTGCAGCTCGGCGGCCGACGCCAGCTCATCCCCGCGCAGCGACTCGCGGCACAGCAGGTACACGAACACCAGGTTGGCGGGCGTAATGAAGGCCTGGTCTTGCCAGCCCTGCAGCAACAGCGAGCGGTCCACCCCGCGGAACCAGCCCACCAGCTCGCCGGGGCTCAGCTCCTTGAGGCGGTAGCAGCGTCGGCACACGAAGTCGCCCAGGCAGCGCAGCAGCTCGCCCGTGGACGCCTGCACGATGACCCGCCGTGGCGAGCCGCCAGGTACCGGTGGCGCCGCCTGAGGGGCCGGGGGAGGCGGCGGCGGCGGCTTTCCCCCGCCCGAGCCTGGCGGCGGCGCAGCCCCGCTGCCCCCCGACGGCGGCTCGCAGGTGGCGGCGGCCGCGGGCACTGTGGGCACAGGCACGGCCAGGGGCTTGGTGGCACCGCCGCCGTCTGGGGGATCCCGGCCCTTGCGAAGGAGGTTCTCGCGGTTGCGTTGCTGGACCAAGGGGTCCGCGCCAGTGGACGCTGGCTTGGGCGTCACCTTCTTGCTGCCTTTCTTCTTCTTGGCAGACGCGGCCACCAGGCGCTTCCAGGTGAGCGCCGAAATGAGCACGGATGGCCGTTTGAGCCGGCTCTCGCCTTTGCCGCCTTTGCCTACTGGCGGCGCTCCGTAGCCCCCCAGCGCCTCGTCCCCCGCGGGCGGTGCCTTCTTCTTCTCCTCGGGCAGCCCGCCGGGCCTCCGGCCCTTGGCCGAGGAGGCTGGGGAGAGAGACAGCACCGTGCCCATCCTGCAGAGAGGGGCCGGCGCCCGGGCCCCAGCGGGAACCACGGGCGGCGCCGCTGCCGCCGCCGCCGCCGCTACTGCAGCCCCCGGGGACCCGGCGCGGGGGGCGGGGGGCTAGCCCCGACCGGGCCGCGGGAACGGGCTGGGAAATCTGGCTGCTTTGCTGCTCGGCGACTGCTGCTCAGAGTCTGAGCTGCGCCAGCTGCAGCGTCAGCCCCACCCCTAGGGCCTCTTCTTTCGCTGCGCCGCGCCCCGCTTCACGCCGCCAATCCTCGCCCCAGCTGCCCTCCTAGTCGGCAGCTCTTCTGACCAATAGAACCTCACATGCCAATCACAAGTCCCGCCCACCTCCACCCTCGGTTGCTGGTCCTTTCCCCACACCAGCAAGGGATGAGGAGGAGGAGGAGGCGGTCGTCCGAGGACCCCGTAGGGTGTGAGCTGGAGAGAAGGAGTGGCTGCTCCCACCTCCCTATACAGGTCTTAGAGACCTGGATCAGCTTGTTTTGATGCACTAAATCGAGGTAGAAGAGAAGCCATGGGAACAGCCTCCCTTTTATTATGTGTTGGTGGAAGCATAGGTAGCAGTGCCGCCATCAGGGAGCTCTGGCTTCGGCGGGGTCTCACTGCACTGGCTCCTTCGACTGGGCTGTCTGACATCCCCTCTTGGATCTTCTCCCCTATTTTACCTCCTCACGAGGCCTCCACAGAGAGCTGTAGTAGGCGCATTTTTGCTCTGCCTGTGATGGGGTGCTGGCAGGGCCTAGGTTTTTCTGAAGGTTACAATTCTCCTTGGGGGCCCTTGCTATAGGGACCACAAGACCCTCATATATGTCCCTAAGGCTGAGTTCTCTGGTCTGATTCTCTGTAGTTGAGTTCTGTGAGGAGAGGTCCCCTGGGGTTCTGGTCCCTGGATGGCTCTTGTGCTCTTCATCCTCACCAACATACCCTGACCCCACACTTGGCCCATGGGGCAATGCTGGAAATTGAACAGGTTAGTCTCCACAGGCTCAGGCAGCAGACAGGGCCTTCTGAGTGGAGGGAGGCCCAAACGAGTTGGCACAACCTCCAGCCCAGGTTCAGGCTGAGGTGAGTTTTCATTGTTAAAAGATTCCTGTCAGTCTATCCCCACTCCCAGCTGCAAGCTATTAGGCTGAGTCCTGCTCATTTCTCTTTCTTTCTTCTTCTCTCCCTCCCTACCCACACTCTCCCTCCTTTCCTTTCCTTCCTCCCTCCCTTCCTTCCTTCCTTCCTTCCTTCCTTCCTTCCTTCCTTCCTTCCTTCCTTCCTTCTTTCCATCCTTTCTTTTCTCTTCTCAATGCCCACAAAGTCTTAGTCCTGTATTTCACACCCTCCAGGGCTTACTGCAGGTTCTGAGCCCAGCTAGTTCTGGGCTGAAGGTACCTTGTAGGATAGTGTCTACCCTTCTCCAGGCCTCTCACTGGCTTCTCAACACAGGAGTCTTCTGCTTTTTAAAAAACTTAAAATATTACAGATGTCTTCCTGAGCCCCCTAACGATCTCCTCTACTCCTCAACCCCATCCCCTCCAGACCTTCACCAAACTGTTGGCTGCGTCCATGGGTTAGGCATACTGGTATATACATATAAGTTCTCTGGTTAATCTCTTCCCACTCCTCACCCCTCAAGTCTTCAGCTTCTTTTGTTTGTTTGCTTGTTTTTGTTAATCCTCACCCCAGGATATTTTTCCATTGATTTTTTTAGGGAGAGTTGAAGAGAGGGGAAGACAGAGAGAAATATCGATGTAAAAGAAACACATCGATTGGTTGCCTCCTGCATGAGTCCTGACCAGGGCCTGGGGTGGGGAGAAGCCTGCAACCAAGGTAGGTGCCCTTGACCAGAATCAAATCCAGGACCCTTTGATCGGCAGGCCGATGCTCTAGATGCTCTACCCACTGAACAAAACTGGCTAGGGCCCAAGTTTTTAGCTTCTTAAGTGGGCCTTGATGGTGGATATTTTGGCAAGAGAATCCCCTACCTATGGATTCAGCAAAATCTTCAGAACCATCTCTGGAGTCACCTCCATGCTCCTCACAGGCCACCAACACAGCTCCAAGCATCCACTGGTGTCAGGTTTGGTGTGCATGTACATAAGCTTGTGGTTCATTCCAGATAGGCTGTGCCAGAATTCCCTTAGGCTGCAGCTCCTGCCATCAGCTTTTCTCAGCTGTCTCTCAGTCTTTGCTTACTAGTACTCACACCTGGAGGCCTGTGATCTGCCTGTCTTGATTCCCTATCAGTGGTCGGCAAACTCATTAGTCAACAGAGCCAAATATCAACAGTACAACGATTGAAATTTTTTTTCAGAGCCAAATTTTTAAAACTTAAACTTCTTCTAATGCCACTTCTTTGAAATAAGACTTGCCCAGGCCGTGGTATTTTGTGGAAGAGCCACACTCAAGGGGCCAAAGAATCGCATGTGGCTCGTGAGCCACAGTTTGCCGACCACTGGCCTATCTGATTCCCCTGTACACATGCAGACTTGTACTCCTCCCTGATTCAGCACCCATGAACATGGTCTCATCAGGGTCTCTTTTGTTCCCTTAGATTTAATCTGTAGACTCTCACAGCCATGCTGACCTGCTCAATTTCCCCATTCTCCCTTTTTTCAGCTCTTAGAACTGGTCCCACTTCTTCCTACAAAGCCTTCTGAGTCAGCCTTTACCAGGCTCCAGAGACTGAGTTGCATTTGCAGAAACACCGGACATATGAATCTGAATGCCACGTGGGTCCTCCCAGTTCTGCTCCCCAGAGTCCTTCATTGACATAAACCTGGTGTTGTGTAGGACAAGATCTTCTATGCAGTACCCACAGATGTCACCACCACGGTATCCTCACTACAGGCCCAGCAGTGACCTCCTATTGTCCTCTGGGACAGAATCAAGAGTCTCTTCCTCTGTGTCAGGGTCCCCAGATCAGGTATCTTAAAAAGTCACACTTCCCTTTCTCATTCTTCACCTTACTCTGCCTCATACCCACTCTCTAGCTCACCCACTCTCCACCTAGTGTGGTTATCTCTATGGAATCTTAAATTCCTACTACTGGGCCAGACACCCTCAAAAATAAACATTACTTTGCCTTCTCCTGTCAAGCCCTTGAAATTCTACCTCCTCCAAGAAGCTTGATTAGAAGGGACCTAATGCTCTTTCTGACATCAGTCTTTCTAACCTCTTCCCCTGAGCAATAGCTACCACATAACAACTTGGTTAAGGGCTGGGCTCTGAGTCACCAGTCCAAGATGTGTAGGATGGATATAGGTGGAATTTTTTTTTTTTTAAAAGAAGACAACATAATCAAAACTAATCCTTAAAGAGTGACAGCATTTCTGTTATTAACTAGAGATATTAAGGGAGGAGAGAGGGAGATTATGCCTCTACAGGGTGGAGGCCTAGAGGCCTAAGCAGAGTGAATCCAGAAAGACTTGATGAGAAGGCAGGCTTTACAGAAGGACAATGATGTCCCAGCTACATCTACAAATGTACTTTTTTGGTTTGGTTATATTTCAGGTCTATATTTTGCAACTGATGCATTTATATGTATGTTGGTTCTGGTCTGTCCATTTCTCATGGACATACACCAAACATGTCAAACTTGTGGCCCACAACAAATATTTTTGCGGCCCAATCAATATAACAATATGTAAGAAATGTTTTAATAAAAATTTTGTAATTTAATTTTTAATATCTTGCTATACATTATCATTAATGAACTATAACATTCACTAATGGCTGATTACTATAATTGTGTTGCATTCATTTCCTTTACACGCATTATGCACAGGCGCACCATTTCTTTTCACTAATACTAGCAACAAATATTTTAGCAGCCAACTGCCACATCATTAGTCTTGTTTGGTGTGCAAAACAGGAAATATTTCGCTTTTGGAGAACAAGAAAAATAGGTTTATTTGCATTATGCTTATTAATTTGTGCAGTTATTCAGTGTCCGATAAGTTAATGTTAAAAATATTAATTTTTATTAAAATGTTCTATTATTTTATGTTAACGATGACTCATTTATTTCAGCCCTTGATATTCAGCATGTCTCTATCAAAATAAACCTATGTTTCCATGAAAATTAAAGCTTTTGGTTTTTTGCGGCCCACATAAACTTAAACCTTGTGTATTTGGCCTGTGTTAGCCTTTGAGTTTTGACATGCTTGACATACACACTTCTCTGGGACAGTCCTGGCTGGATGAGACTCCTTTAGATGAGAAACTCCTTGTCTGTCTCCACCACTCTGAAGAACAATGGCCTGTCCAGATAAGCAGTTATCCCTGAAGGCTCTTTAAGACCAGAATTGGAGGCCTAGACCAGTGGTCAGCAAACTCATTAGTCAACAGAGCCATATACCAATAGTACAATAATTGAAATTTCTTTTGAGAGCCAAATTTTTTAAACTTAAACTTCTTCTAATGCCACTTCTTCAAAATAGACTTGCCCAATCTAGTATTTTGTGGAAGAGCCATATTCAAGGGGCCAAAGAGCCGCATGTGACTCTCAAGCCGTGGTGATCACTGGCCTAGACCAAGAAATGGAGGACCTAGATTTTAGCCTGTGTGGGAACATAACCTTATTGATGAGAATTGTACTTTCACTGTAGAGATGAGCCTTTCACTGACCCCTCTCACCCCCACCTCTGGGAAGTTGAACCCCACCTTTAAGGGAATATCTCCAGGCAATGCAGCTCAAACTCTAATGCCCTTTGGCTGTTTTCATCTGCCTGAGAGTCCTTAGTCTAGGAGGCAGGAGTTCTAGTCCATGGCTTATAAATGGTATGACTTGGGGAAGTCATTTCAGCTCTCTAGCCTCCCTTTCTTCATATTAAAATGTAAAAAGTATATCTTTTACTTTTATTATTAGATAAAAATGAATACTAAAGGAATAAGATAAAATCTTGGGGACTGAACTTAAAATGATACCTAAAGTCTCTTCTAATCCATGAATCTGATTCATAATTAATCTGTGCTGTGAATCTGTTTCCCTCTTTACCTCCAGTTCTGTCTGGTTCTCCTGATATGTTTCTGCCTGATGGACTCAGTCTTTGTGTGCACAGCATCTGTGAGGCCTGCACTTCTGCAGTTCAGCCCAGGAGATAAAGAGAGGGGTTCTCTGGCTCTCAGCAATGCTTCGGAGGGGCCCCTGAAAGATGGTGAGACGAAGGACAGGATGCCAAGATGGCTGAGATCCAGGGTTTCCCCAGTAATCATGAAGACTGGAGATCCCAGAACCCAAAGTCATTGCACCTCCATTTCTCCAATGGATCCCTCCAAAGAGGCTGATGACAATGGAGACTCTTAAAACACCAAAGGTGGAGACTCAGCCTGGGCATCTGAATGTCTGGATCTTGCTACCCCACCCCCACTCCCACTCCCACACACACACACATTCAGAACTCCTATCCAGTGTCTCAGCTCCTTAGGTGTGCAAAGGGAGAGCATACGCACCAGGCTACCTCTCCCCCTTCTCCTAAGGACTCTAGCCTAGGAGAGCTGGGGTGGGGAGGAGTAAGGCCCTGGGAATGCAATAATGGGAGCAGGACCCTACCCCTGGCAATAGAGAGAAGTGGAGGAGAGGATGGGCAGAGATGAACCTAACCAAGGAGATGCTGCTGGCTGCCAAGAGAAAGACCCCCACCTTCTCAATGCCATTCCCATTCTAGCAGGCCCCTTGCTAGAAGGACTTAATTGAGGAGCCCAAATGTAGGTTTTTAAGAGCAGAGAATAGAGCTGATAAGCACAGATGAGGAAAAGGTGCTCTTGGGCAGGAAGAGAAAGAGCCATTGCTGAGATGCTGCAGGGCCCAGGATAAAGGCTCAGGGGAGGGCATGGGTGATCTGGGGCTCCTTTTCCTTACCATAAGCTCTCCTTCCTTCCTTAATAAAGCCTTGGTCTGTCCATCAGGTCAGCCTCCCCTCATCCTCAGACCTCACATCCTCAAACCCTGCTACTGCCTTCACCTCCCTTTGTTGCCCCCCCCCCAAGACAGTTTTTTTCTGCCCAGTCTTCCAGCAATCTCCAGTAGCTTTATTTCTCAGTTCGAGTAGTTAAACTGAGAAATAAAGCTACTCTGAAGAGTGCTGGAAGAATTGGGCAGAAAAAACTTCCACCAAGCCCATTTTTTGCCTCCTCCCTTTCACCCCCAACATCCCAAGCATCACACACACACACACACACACACCTTCTCTTCCCTGCCCCTGCAGACGCCCAGCATAGCACTCCAGATGTAGGAGCAGATCAAAAGGGCGGGGGTGGTGGCTGTTGCTTTTCTGAGATATTCTTAGCCTGTCTGGAGGCTGGAGCTGGAATCAGCGTTTCCATCTCAACCAGGCAGTTGGCTGCAGGGAGGCTGCTGCCGTGACTGGGTCTTCCTCTAGTTCTGTCCCTCTCGCTGTTCCCATGTCTTCCTCTATCTCAATTCCACTATGTAAGCACAGACCCTCCATGAGTCCTGCTTTCCCACCCCTGTGCCCAGGCATAGGGGTTACCCTCTGCTGTGGCCTAGCCCCAATGAATTCTGAAAACCCTGCTCTGGGACTCTTGGGACCTTTGAGAACTTTAGCTTGTAAGTTCCCTGAATCCACACACAGCCTTCATCTCTGTGGCCCCAAGCTTACTTTCTTCAGTCCTCCAAGAAACCCTCCATATTGCCTGATCCCTAGACTCTAGCCATGACCATGAGAGCCTTTCTGATCTTGACTTTCAGGAATGACTCAGAGTCCCTGGAGTTCCAGTCCTCCTTTGGGATTGAACAAGGAACTCATGGCCCAGATTTGTTGTTAATAGAAGAAGGGGCCAGAAAGTGATCTGACTCATTCACAAATAGCATAGAGAACATTTGCCTTTTTTTAAAAAGAAAGAGTATGGGAGTTCCTATGTAGATTCTGGAGCTGCAGGTCTGGGTTCACATCCAGCTCCTCCACTCATGAGCTGGGAGGCTTGAGACCTCTTCTGAGGTTTATCAAAGTGGACCATTGCAGAGCTATTGTATGATTTTATTTAATCTCTCAATGCTTACATATTATATGGTGCTCGTGTTTTAAAAATGTTATTACAAATTAATTGTTATTATTTTTACAGAGCAAGAAAGGTTTGCTTGATCTGTACCATTAACATGCTTTTTTATTTGTGTGTGTGTTTTTTTTTACTAGAATATTCTTCATTAATGAGCCAGGCTACTATTAAAATTTATTTTTGTTTGGTTTTTAAATCTGGAGTTTATAGCTGTCCTTTTTTCTTGGCTATTGTGCTGATGGCAATTGTTACTCAGACTGTTCCTAGGGTTTAGCTAGATTTGATTCCAGAGGTGACAAAGACCTAACTGTATGCCAGGCACCATTCTCTTCTCTGTTCTACCACATGCCTCATTAATTGGATGAACCTCTGTGTACTTGGTACTTGCTACGTGCCAGGCACCATGCCGGCCACCCTATCCTCACCCCTTCTGACTGTGCTTTTCAGGGGGTGTGCTCTGGCTACTCATCACACACCTGCTCTCTCTCCAATGCTCCAGAGACTTCATGCAGGGTTAGCTCTATTTTTCAAGGGCTTTGAGAAATTGTTCTGCAAAATTTTAAAATCAGTTTTAGCAAATACTATTCAAGAAACTGTGGCCTGCAAGATACTGGGCTAGAGACTCTGGGAACATGATCTGCTGTGAAGTAGGGCTCCCTGTACAAGGAAGGTATAGCAGAGATGACAGAGATATGAAAAGTAACAATAAATAGTAGCAAATTGGCCCGTGTACTCCCATTAGGTGTAGAGAATGCGATAGGATGATTTGGCGAATCCTGCCCTTCCCCCTCCACCTTCCACCTTTGCAGCTAATCCATCTCGTTTGTCCTGAGTTCTCACCAGTCAGCAAACACTGACAGGGAGTTAAAATCAATTTTTAACTGAGGTCCAGTTCCTCTAGCTGTTATGTCCTCTCCAGTCCATAGCCTTCCCTGCCTGACTCCAAGCTGTGATGATAACCACATTTCCCAAGGCAGAGCCAGGCCTCAGCAAATCCCTGCTCACAATGACAGATTCCTGCCCTGTGGGCATGAGGGTTAATGAGTAACTGCTTGTATGAAGAATCTGGGGTGGGCCTGCTTACTGGCCCAACATCTTAGTTGGATAGGAACCTCTTCTATTTATCTGCTGTTTGTCCAGGATTAGGGGCAGGTGGGGGATAGGCTTTGAAGTAGGTTCATTAATTTATACTTTCCTCTCCCTAATCTCAAAATATACAGACAATTATTTCTTTTTATCTCCTTTGAGTTAAAAAGGGAAATGCTACTTTTATAAGTTAGAGTCACACATATACTCACTTTTGATTTTGAGTAGGGAGTAGAGAAGAATAAGAAGGTTGTCTATTACATTAATTAGTAGTTCCTATACTACTCTGCCCAGAAAAACCACCTGGGGAAACTTAGTAAAAATGCCATTTCTGGGCTCTATTTCAGACCTATGGAGTTACAATTTCTTCAGGTGGGATAACTCTCAGAAAACGTTAAGGGGGAGCCCTCACAGATTTGGCTCAGTGGATAGAGCCTCGGCCTGCAGACTGATGGATCCTGGGTTCAATTCCAATCAAGAGTACATAACTAGGTTGCAGGCTCGATCCCTGGTCCTAGTCAGGGCATGTGTGGGAGGCAACCAATTGATGTGTCTCTCTGTCTCTCTCTCTCACTTCCACTCTCTCTAAAAATCAATGGGAAAATATCCTTGGGTGAGGATTAACCAAAAAAACAAAACAGGAAAAGAAAATGTTAAGAGGAAGAAGAAAAATATGGGAGGTGGCTAGATCCCACTTGTTCTTTCTATTGCACACCATTGTCGTTGCTGTAGCCGAGCATCCAGCCTCCCTGTGGCAAGAACCAAATTTGCCATTGGGAAATCACTTCTCCACACTCCAAATCCATGTGATATGCATGGAGCCAATCTCTCTCTAGATCCAAGGATTGGGTATAATAACACAGACCTGACCAGCTACCATCCTAGTTACAATGGATCAGGGTGTGTCTGGTGACCCAAATCAACCTAATGAACACTCAAGTCTTGCAGTTTTACTAAAACTAGAGAAAGAGATGCTTTCCTTTCTCTAAGGTTTGCTAAGCTGGTAGGATGAAAGTCTTAAGATCCTGATGACTGTCTTGCCCCCACATGGACAGAGGTCATTTGAACCAACACATGGGAAAACAGAATCAACAGTTGGAAGGAGAGATTCCTGATTTAATTTTAGCTCCTGGATCCAGCTGGGCCTGACGAAGGTCCATGAGCCGATAAACATCCCTCCTCCCCACTTTTTTCCTAATCATAAGGTAATTTAAGTTGCAAATCTAATATTTGCAAGCAAAAATTTCTAATAGAACTTCATGCCTAAATTTTTTTCTTCTGAAAATGTGTCCATAACTTTAAAGAAGTACATGTTTGGTCTTAGTGACTAAGAAGGGTGGTCTCTCACATTCAATTGTCAGTTAAGGACTGATTCTGAAAGAGACACTAATGACCAATAACCTGGGTTTTGAACCCAAGGCCAATTTCTTGTTGGATTCCTCAAACCAGTGTGTCCAAACCATAGTTGGTGATAGGTTTTTTTTTGTTTTGTTTTTTTTTTCCAGGTCCCATGGCCCTTCCTCAAAGAAAAAGCCTTGGGATACGAAAGCATTTCCCTACAGCCGGCACAATTCTCAGACCTTCTTTCTGGGTTGCTGCCAGGTTGTATTCCTTATGTATCAGCTTCCTGCTCAAAAAAGAAATTTGATGCTTCACCCTCCATTATGCTTCTGAATCAAGCTTGCCCCCAACCAGTGTAAGAGGCAGCTGTGGCCACACAGAACCATTTGTTGTTATCAGGGCCATTAGCACAGTCTCTGGGGGCAGGGGTGGAGATGGGTTTGAGTTTCACTAGTAAGCTGCTCCAGAGTTCTTGTCCAGGACTCCAGAACTTCTAATCTGGCCTTCCTTTGAGGAGCTCTCTCAGAGGAGAGCACAACATGGCT
This sequence comes from Antrozous pallidus, assembly GCA_027563665.1. Classification (NCBI taxonomy): domain Eukaryota; kingdom Metazoa; phylum Chordata; class Mammalia; order Chiroptera; family Vespertilionidae; genus Antrozous; species Antrozous pallidus. The sequence continues at coordinate 22,926,470 of CM050508.1, read as the reverse complement.
CACATCTTTTATATATACTATCTAATAAAAGAGTAATATGCAAATTGACTGCACCTCTGCTATACCATCAAGCCACGCCCACCAGCCAATCAGGAGCAAATTATGCCAATAAACCCCAGCCAAGATGGCTGTGGCCACTGAGAGCAGGAGGAAGGCTTGGATTTCCCTGGTGATGGAGGAAGTCAAGCTTTCCATCTGCCCTTGCTGGCTCAGGCCTCCACTCAATGCTACAAAGTTTCAATTATAGTAGATATATCCCAACAGAAATGGTGGCAGCCACAGAGCTGGAGAGAGCAGAGGTTAGGGTTGCCCAGGCGATGGAGGAAGCCAAGCTTCTGCAGCCCTGGTGGGCCTAGGCCTCCACTTAAGACTACAAAGTTTCAATTGTAGAAAGTAAATAAATCCCAGATACCAGGGCCTCTGCTTGGGTCGCCAGGGGGCATGGCCGGCCTGCAAACCACCACAGGCCCCTTGCCCAGGCTGCCTCACACCCCAAAGGAACCTCCACCCAGATCCGGGACACCCTTCAGGGCAAACCAGCTGCCCCCCCCCCCCCCCGCCATGCACCAGGCCTCTATCCTATCTAATAAAAGAGTAATATGCAGATCGACCATCAGTCCAACACACAAGACAGCTGCCCCCATGTGATCAAAGATCCTGCCCCCATGTGGCTACAAGATGGCCAGCAGGGGAGGGCAGTTGGGAGGGACCAGGTCATCAGAAGAGGGAAGTTGGGGGCAAACAGGCTGGCAGGGGAGCAGTTAGACATCAATCAGGCTGGCAGGGGAGTGGTTAGGAGGTGATCAGGCTGGCAGGCAGAAGCAGTTAGGGGCAATCAGGAAGGCAGGCAGGCAAGTAGTTGGGAGCCAGCAGTCCTGGATTGTGAGAGGGATCCCAGATTGGAGAGGGTGCAGGCTGGACTGAGGGAGAACCCCTTTCCTCCCACACAAATTTTGTGCACTAGGGCCTCTAATATATATTCATTCTAAGACTGTTTACTTTCAAATAGTTTGTAGGTTATTCTACAATGGAACAATATTTTCCTTTCCCACTCTGTTGTCCAGATATACAATCTTGACAATGATTCTATGGGTACCTGGGCATCCATTCGTAATTCATCTTTCTATTCATTCAGTCATTCATTTATTCACTCCACAAATTTGAGTTTAAAAGAAATTTTCTTTCTTTCTTCCTTTTTGTTTGTTAAATTAAATCTGATTTCTAGCCCAATCCTATTGGAGAGAAAGGAAATTCAATCTTAGTTTTTATGGGGACTCTTATCTTCCTTCCTTTCAAAGAGCCATGTTGTGCTCTTGTGATTTTTTCAGAAAGTGAAAAGTCTCTAGCACAGTCCTTTGGGGGGGTAACTCAGAATCCCCTCAAAGTCTGGCATTTATACTGTTTCTAGTCTGTGGCTGAGGATCAAGAATTTTTTATTTTTATTTATTTATTTTTTTAAAATATATTTTATTGATTTTTTTACAGAGAGGAAGGGAGCGGGATAGAAAGTCAGAAACATCGATGAGAGAGAAACATCGATGAGCTGCTTCTTGCATATCCCCCACTAGGGATGTGCCTGCAACCAAGGTATATGCCCTTGACTGGAATCGAACCCGGGACTTTTCAGTCAGCAGGCCGATGTTCTATCCACTGAGCCAAACCGGTTTCGGCAAGAATTTTTTAAATTGTTGTGCAACATGTGAGATATAGAAAAAGGTATAAAAATAAAATAGTATATCCACCACCTGGTTTAAATAATACTGCTTTACACACTTGAATCCTCTTATTGTCTCCGTAATAGTCTTCTATTCCTATCAGCAACCCCGGCCCCCCAACAGAATAACCAATACTCTAAATTTGGTATTTATCTTTTCTATATATTTGTTCATTCTTATTACACATGTAGATGCTGATTAAGCAAATGTGTGTGTGTGTTACTGCTATCATAACAATTACCACAAACTTATGTTATGGCAGAAATCAGGTAGTTGGGAAGTGACAAACCAAACGCACTCGGAGGTTCAGAAAGGGACTGTTTATTTGCACCGGCACAGGCCCAGCAGTCTCCTCCAGAGGCTGAGCCCCCAAAGTGGTGGGGTTTTGCCTTATATACATCCCTAAGTTCTTTGTCTCCCATATATGGCATACATACACATTCGGGCTTTTTTCTCGGTTACATACTAAACTTCCAGGTATTTCCGTGAGCTTTCCACACCGCTGCAGTTCGTGTTGAAGGCCTATTGCCTAGGCTACAGATGGAGGAGGACTCGGTTCTTTATCTGCGTCTAGGGAGGAAGTCCCCAGACTGCAGGCGGAGAGTACTGCATGGACGCAAGCAGAGCTCCAAGCGGACCTCCGGATTCTTACTGTGAACCCGCCAAGAAGCGACCGAGATTACAGAAGCCATGGATATGGTTATGATGGTGCAGACAAAAGCTGGGGGATGAGGGGTGTCCACTTCTGCGACTAACTACAGAAAACTTCCTGCTTTTAAAGAGTTCAAGTGATCCCTGACCTGTTTGGCTCAGTGGATAGAGCGTCCGCCTGCAGATTGAAAGGTCCCAGGTCCGATTCCAGTCAAGGGCATGTACCTTGGTTGCGGACACATCCCCAGTAGGAGGTGTGCAGGAGGCAGCTAATCAATGTTTCTAACTCTCTATCCCTCTCTCTTCCTCTCTGTAAAAATTCAATAAAATATATTTTAAAAAAAATAAAGAGTTCATGTTAGTAGATTAGTTAGGCTCACCCAGATAACCTCCCCATTTTAAAGTCAACTGATTAGGAACTTCAAAAATCCCGTTTGCTACATAACATTACATAATCATGGGAGTAACTTGGGAAAGAGAGACCAAGAAGCCTATCTCAGAATTCTCTCTCTCTGTCTTTCTATAGGAAGAAACTGTCCCTCTATTGAGAGACATTTGTTCATATTCTAACTTTATGTAAGAAAACTATACTATATTCATCTGAAACTTACTTATTGATGTTCTGGGGCCAGACAAGAATTATAAAAAGAATAAAAATTATAAAAACCAATCAGAAAAAAGATAGACAACTCAATTTTTACAACAGGTAAAATAGGCGAACTTATAAAATAAATGAACATTAAACTTTTGAAAAGATGCTAACCTTCATTAGATACCACAAAAACATAAATTAAAGTTACAGTGAGATTTTACTATAAACCATCAAAATAACTAAAATTAAAAAGACAGAAATATCAAGTGCTGGTAAGATTATAAGTAACAAGAACTCTTACACACTGCTGATGAGAGTATAAATTGGTATAAGTACTATGGAAAACACAAAAAACTTACTAATAAGTAATGCTAAACATATGTGTATACTATGGCCCAGCTTTTTCACTTCTGGGTTCATAGCCCTCAGAAATGCACATATATTCACCATAATACACACATTAGGATGTACACAACAGGGATATGTGAAGCTACCTTAATGCCCATTACATTAGTAACCTATTACTGCACTAAAAAAAAAAAAAAAAAAAGATAAACACTTATTATCTCACAGCCTTTGAGATCAGGAGTTTGGGAGTAGCTTGGCTGGATAGTTCTGGTTCAGGGTCTCCCATGAAGTCACAATGAAGGTAGCAAAGAGAAGATTTCAGTCATTTGGAGATTTTAACTAGAGCTAGAAGACCCCCACACAAGTGTTTTCTGTTGCTTTCACAAAAAATACTTTACATGCCTCTTGGCTTTGACTTGCCAGGTTCCAGCCTTACTTCTCAGCACCAACCGCTCAGTCTCTGCCCTCCAATTACATTCTCCTTCTTGCAGTTCCTTGAGTGTTCCATGCTCCCCTCACTCTCCCCACCCCAAGGCCTTTGTAGAATGCTCTTCCCCACAATCATCCAGTTAACTCCCACTCATTCTTTAGATGTCAGCTCAAATGTCATTTCCTCAGGCAGACTTTCCTGATTCCATTAGAAAATAGGTATTGCCTTAACTATTCTTTCCCACCATGAACCCTTCCTCTATAATAATTGTTCACCTATTTGATAATTATTCAACTAACTGCCATCTAGACCGTAAGTTAATAAAGGCAAGGCCATTTCAGTTCTGCTCACTTGTATTCCTAGCATGTCACAGAGTGCAGGGGACAAATATTTGTTTTTCTTTATTTTAAAAATTATATATTTTATTAAATTTTTACAAAGAGGAAGGGAGAGAGATAGTCAGAAACATTGATGAGAGAGAAACATCGATCAGCCACCTCCTGCACACTCCCTACTAGGGATGTGCCCGCAGCCAAGGTACATGCCCTTGACCGGAATCAAACCCGGGACCCTTCAATCCGCAGGCTGACACTCTATACACTGAGCCACACCAGTCAGGGCTGTTTTTCTTTAATGAATGGACAAGTAAGTCATGAAAGTCCTTAAAATTGTCTGGATGATACTGACAGGATAATTTTAGCTGTGTGGACCACTTCTCAGACCACATGGCTTGACCTAGAGTTCTCAGCTTTGCAGTCACTATAGCAAGTGTGGATTCTCTCAATCCTCCTGTGGGCAGAGTGGGTTGTTTGAATTCTACATTCTAAGGCTTGATTCTAGTGCACTGTCCTATTGCCCATATTTCAGAACATAGATAGCAACTGTCTGTAACTTGGGCATTCTACCCAAAATGACTAGATGTCTTTCTATCCCTTTCCACCTGGCCATCTCATAGTCCTCCCTCAGAATCACTTGAAATGTCTCCTCCTCCATCAAACATTATCTGACACCCCCAGTCAGAATTAGTCACTCTTCTCTACAGGATCTTGTTATTCACACCTTCATCATAGCACAAATCACTTATCCACTTATCTGTCCGTCTCCCATACTGTACTTCTCAAGGATAGAAACCTCATCTTCTCCATCTTTGGGCCAGTGTCTCCACCTGTGGCACGTGGAACATAAAGGGTTCACTACAAAGACTTTCTGAAATGAAATTAGGCAAGGGCACATTGTCATGGTACCCGGTGGAAAATATAACAGTGCTTCTCTTTTTCCTTTTCTGGTGTGTTGATCAGAGGTTCAAAACTACAGACACTTCTGAATATTTCTTCTTAATGTTTCCGGACTCTCCTTCTCCTTGAATCTGTTCTGTTCTCTGCTATGTCCTCAATGCCTAGACAGTGCCCAGGAGACAACAACCATTTTACAAATAAATTTTGAATGAATAGATATCTTTGATCAGAAGGAACATCTACAGTGCAGCTGGGATTATTATTATTATTATTTTTTTTTTTTTTGCCTATTTGCTGTGAAGATGAGCAACGTTATTAACCAAGTTGACCTAACTCACATTTCTAGAACACTCCTCTCAACAACACCAAAATATACACTCTTTTCAGCTGGACATGCAGGACTGCAGCTTAGGAGAGTCATCTATGTAGGAAACAGACTTGTAAGTCATTAGCTTTACAATGGTAATTAAAGGCTTGGGAGTGAAGGCAAAGAGTGTGGAGGGTGAAAAGAGGGGAGGGTATGCCTGAAGTATGGTAAAGGAAGAGAAATCAGCAGAGCAGCCTGAGGAATAGAATGAGTGTGTTATCAAGACTACATGAACAATGTTTCATGTAGGGAATGGTCCATGGAGTCAAGACTGCATTTATTCATGCGACAACTCAGAGCACCTTCTACATAGCAGGTACTATGCAGGAGGCTGGGGATACAATGGGAAAGGAAAAAGCAAATTCCTCTCTACTCTCCTGGAGTTTATAGTATACAAGGAAAGACAACCAAATAATTTTGTAATTATAAAGATGGTTTTGGTGCGAGCATATATCACAGGAAAGCTATCTTCCCTGAGGAAATGACATTTGAGCTAGATCAAGACAGAAAGGCACCAGATAAAACACCAAAAGTACAAGCAACAAAAGAAAAAAAAAAACAGATAAATTGGACTTCATCAGCCGAGACCGGTTTGGCTCAGTGGATAGAGCGTCGGACTTCGGACTGAAGGGTCCCGGGTTCGATTCTGGCAAGGGCATGTACCTTGGCTGTGGGCACATCCCCAGTAGGGGGCGTGCAAGAGGCAGCTGATTGATGTCTCTCTCATCGATGTTTCTGGCTTTCTATCCCTCTCCCTTCCGCTCTGTAAAAAATCAATAAAATATATTAAAAAAAAAAATTTGGACTTCATCAAAATTAAAAACTTTTGTGTTTCAAAGGACACCATCAAGAAAGTGAAAACAGACAACCTGAGCATAGAAAATATTTGCAAAGCATATATCTGATAAGGGACTTCTCCTTAGAATATATTAAGAACTCCTAAAACTCAATAATAAAAATACTACTAACCAAGCTAAAAAATGAGCAGAGGATTTGAATAGACACTTATCCAAATAAAATACATAAATGGTTAATAAGTATGCGAAAGTAGGTTCAAAATCATTCACATTAAGGAAATGCAAATAAAAAACCAAAATGAGGTACCACTTGACACCCAAAACGATGGTTATAATATTTTTAAAATGAAAAAATAACAAGTGTTTGTGAGTGTATTAGTTTGCTAAAGTTGCCATAGTAATTGTCTCATAGTTTTGGATGTGTTAAAAGATAAAATGAGCCGAAACCGGTTTGGCTCAGTGGATAGAGTGTTGGCCTGCGGACTGAAAGGTCCCAGGTTCGATTCCGGTCAAGGGCATGTACCTTGGCTGTGGGCACATCCCCAGTGGGGAGTGTGCAAGAGGCAGCTGATTGATGTTTCTCATCGATGTTTCTGACTTTCTATCCCTCTCCCTTCTCTCTGCAAAAAAATCAATAAAAAATATATTTTTTAAAAAAGATAAAAAGAGGCATATTAAAAAATTTTTTTAATATATTTTTCTTGATTTCAGAAAGAAAGGGAGAGGGAGATAGGGATAGAAACATCAATGATGAGAGAGAATCACTGATCAGCTGCCTCCTGCAAATCCCACACTGGGGAATCAAGTCCACAATCTGGGCACGTGCCCTGACAGGGAATCGAGCCTGTGATCTTCTGGTTCATAGGTTGATGCTTAACCACTGCAGGGCACATATTAATTTTTTTAAAGAGATTTAAAGGTCAGATAAAGTGACGAAAACCAAGATGGCAGCATAGGTAAAATACCTATCTTGCCGTCATATTCAACAATTTTAATACTACAACTTAACGAAAGAACAAACACCTTCCAGAATCACCAGAAAGCTCGCCGAGTGAAAATTCCACAAATAAAAGTGAAGATAAGACACTGTGACTCGGAGGAGCGGCGGTGGACAGCGTTGAAAGATTCGCGTGGAGAGAGGTTTGGAGCGTGCGCCAGAGAAGGCGGGCGGCCGAAAACCGGCCAGTTTTCTCAAACGGGGAGAGAAAGACATCCCACTGGACTGATTCTCCAGCTTTGGGCGAAGTCCAGGGAACCCACTATCACACGGGGTGAAAACTGGACACAGGGAGGGCACCCCGAAAGCTCAGGTGCTGCAGGGATCTCCTGGCTTGTGGAGAAGGCAGCTTGCACGAACAGCTTGGCTGCCTGACCGTGCAGAGAGCGCTCTGCGACTTGCTTTCTCATTCGGAAAACCGTCAGTCTGCTTTGTTTTACGACTCTGGGTGAGACATTGGGCGTGCAGACTCATTTGGGGAGAGTCTGAATTCCCCGGCAGCTGGTGGAGCTCCACAGCGGCTCTCTCTCAGAGGTACTGGCGGCAATTGCCCCCGGCACAGTCCCTGGGGCCGCATAGGGCGGAGCTAACGCTGTCTGCTTGGCCTAGAGACTCCGCCCATCCAACCAGAGCACAGCTGAGCTTCACAGACAATTGGCCTGGAGGTCAACCCCTCCAAGTGCTAACAACGATTAACCTGAGCTTAACTTCAGCAAGACTGTGCAACCCATATCCACCTCAGGTAACTGGAGAGGCTGAGCCACTGTCCCTAATAGGAAGTCTACCACACAAAGCTAATTGACCAACTCAGGAAGCAGCCACCATGCAGAGACATGGAAAGAAATCAGATGTGAAAGAAATGGAGGGAAAAAAAACGACTGGACATGGAATTCAAAACCACGGTTATAGGGCTTCTCAAGAGGCTCCAACAAAAGGTTGAGGCCTATAAGGAAATAAGTGAGACCGCAAAGGAAATGAATGAGTCCTACAAGGAAATGAACAAGACCCTCAAGGATATGAACGAGACCTGCAAGGAAATGATCAAGACCAAGATGGAAATGAAGGAGACCCTCAAGGATATAAAGGAGACTCTCAAGGATATGAAAAAGGACCAACCAGAAATTAAGCATACACTGACTGAAATAAAAAATATTATACAAAGACCTAAAAGTGCTCTGGAGCACCCCAAGAACCAAGTTAAAGATTTGAAATACAAAGAGTGGATTTTCCAATCCACTCAGCTGAAAAAGCAAGTAACCAAAAGAATCCAAAAAATTGAAGATAGTGTAAGGGGCCTCTGGGACAACCTCAAGCATACCAACATCCGAATTATAGGGGTGCCAGAAAAAGAGAGAGAGCAAGACAATGAAAACCTATTTGAAGAAATAGTGACTGAAAACTTCCCACACCTGGTGAAAGAAATTGACTTAGGAGTCCAAGAAGCGCACCGAACCCCAATATATAGGAACCCTAAGAGGACCACACCAAGGCACATCATAATTAAAATGCCAAGAACAAAAGACAAAGAGAGAATATTAAAAGCAGCAAGAGAGAAACAGTTGGTTACCTATAAGGGAGCACCCATACAATTGTCAGCAGATTTCTCAACAGAAACGATGCAGGCCAGACGGGAGTGGCAAGAAATATTCAAAGTGATGAACAGCAAGAATCTACAACCAAGATTACTCTATCCAGCAAAGCTATCATTCAGAATTGAAGGCCAGATAAAGTGCTTCGCAGATAAGAAAAAGCTAAAGGAGTTCATCACCACCAAACCAATATTATATGAAATGCTGAAAGATATTCTTTAAGAAGAGGAAGAAGAAAAAGATAAAAGTGTAAATTAGGAACAACAAATACACATCTATCAACAAGTGAATCTAAAAATCAAGTGAATTAAAAATCTGATGAACAGAATAAACTGGTGAATATAATAAAATCAGGGGCATAGAAAGGGACTGGAGTGACAATTCTTGGGGGAAAGGGGTGTTGGTGGGGGAATGAGAAGAGACTGGACAAAAAGCATACACCTATGAATGAGGACCGTGGAGGGGAGATAAGGGCAGAGGATGGAATGGATACGGGGGAGGGGGGAAGCTATGGGAGGGAAAAAAGAGCAACCTTGTAATAATCTGAGCAATAAAGACTTATTAAATTATAAACAAACAAACAAATAAATAAATAAATTGACAAAAAAATTTTTTAAAGAGTTAATTTCAGCAAACATTGATTTGAATTAAGCAGTATTCAATCTAGCAGATAGCGAGGAGCTCTGAGGAGCTGTATAAAATGAAATACCTTGCCTGGCTGGCTTGGCTAGTGGGTGAGCATCGACCTATGAACTAGGAAGTCATGGTTTGATATCTGGTCAGGGCACATGCCCTGGATGTGGGATTGATCCCCAGGGTGGGGCATGCAGGAGGAAGCTGATAAATGATTCTCTATCATCATTGATGTTTCTCTTTCTCTCTCCCTCTCCCTTCCTCTCTGAAATCAATAAAAACATGTAAAATGATTATAATGAAAGACCTTTAGAGACATAAGGAAGCAGGAATGAGAATGTTATTCTAAGCAAAAAGCGGGTTGGTTGTTTTTCTTTAGGGATGCAGGGGTCTATCAGGCAGATTAACTAGTGCTGATCAGTGATTCCTGATTGACTGGTTTAAGATTCCATTCTGGGAGAGCCAAAACTAATTAAATCTCCATTTGGTGACATGTGGCTTAGCATAAATGACTCCATTTTGAGTCTGTTGTCTTGTTTTTAAAATAGGCCAGAAGTCTGAGATCAAAGTGTCAGTAGGGCCATGCTCCTTCCATAGGTGTTGGAATATGAATGTTTCAGGCCTCTCTCCCAGCTTCTGGTAGTTCCTCAGCTGAGGCAGCATAATTCCAATCTTCACTTGGTATTCTCCTGAGTGTGGGTTTCTGGGTCTAGATTTCCCCTTTTTATAAAGAACACCAGTCATATTAAATTAAGGGCCCGACCTACTCCAATATGAACTCATCTTAACTAATTCCATCTGCAATGACCTTACATTATGAGGCACTTTGGATTAGGACTTCAAATGAATTTTGGAGGAACACAACTCAACCCATAACAGCAAGGATGTGAAGAAATTGAGACCTTCATACAGTGCTGGTGGGAATGTCAAGTGGTGTAGCCACTTTGAAAATACAGTCAGGCAGTTTCTCAAAATGTTAAACATGGATCTACCATATGATCTAGCAATTCTACTCCTAGCTTTATAACCAAGAAAAGAAAAACATTTGTTCATACAAAAAACTGATACACAAATATTTATAGCAGCATTATTTACAGTAGTCAAAAGGTGGAAATAGGTGGCTGTGTCTCCATGAGAGGGAGAGCAGATGCCCACCTGGCCTCAGCTTTTTATTCCTACTTCTGTGTCTTTCCCTTTTATTCTTCATTTTTCTTAATCCTCAGCTCCTCCACTCAGAAACTGAACCCAGTCTCTCTCCATGCTGGACGAGAGAGAGAGAGAGAGAGAGAGAGAGAGAGAGAGAGAGAGAGAGAGAGAGAGAGAGAAAACACCCTCAATAGATGATCAGTATCTTTGAGCATTTTTTCATATGTCTCTTGGCCTTCCCTTTGTCCACTTTGGAGAAGTGTCTATTTAGGTCCTTTGCCCATTTTTTAATTGGATTGTCTTTCTTTTGTTAAGTGGTATGAGTTTCTTATATATTCTGGATATTAACCTTTTATCAGATGTATCATTGCCAAATCTGTTCTTCTATGCAATAGGCTCCCTTTTCATTTTGTTGATGGTTTCTTTTGCTGCACAGCACCTTTTTATTTTTTTTCCAATTTACATTATTTCTTTTTTTAATGTTTAATAAATCGTTATTGTTGATTATTACAGTTGTTCCTCTTTCCCCCCCCATTAGTTCTCTCCACCCAGTTCCCACCCCACCCTCTGCCCTTACCCCACCCCTCCACTTTCCTCATCCATAGGTGTACGATTTTTGTCCAGTCTCTTCCTACACCGCCTCCCCCCGAAAAAAAGGTGGAAATAAACCAAATGTCCTGCAATTTACATATAAACAAAATGTGACATAGAATACCATGGAATATTATTTCACATTTAAAAGAAATAAAGTACTTAAACGTATACAATATTATATGCCATTTATATCTCAATTTTTAAAAAAGAAGGAAGTACTGATATATGCCTCAGCATGATAGCATGGAAGAACCTTAAAAATGTTATGCTAAGTAAGAGAAGCCAGTCACAAAAGATTATATAATGTATGGTTCCATTTATAAGAAATGTCCAGAATTTTCCAATTTATAGAAATGGAAATTAGATTGGTTACCCAGGGTTGGGGAGATTTGCAAGCGGAAGGAGAGTGACTACTAATGAATATAAAATTTCTTTCTGTGATGACAAAGATGTTCTAAAATTATTTCTTTCTGGGGTGATGAAAATGTTCTAAAATTGCTGCAATGGTTGTACAACTCTGCATATACTAAATTGAATTGTACACTTTAAATGGATAAATTTTTTAAAAAATATATTTTACTGATTTTTTACAGAGAGGAAGGGAGAGAGATAGAAAGTCAGAAACATTGATGACAGAGAAACATCCATCAGCTGCCTCCCGCACACCTCCCACCAGGGATTTGCCCACAACCAAGGAACATGCCCCTGACCAGAATCGAACCAGGGACCCTTCAGTCTGCAGGCTGACGCTCTATCCACTGAGCCAAACCAGTTTTGGCAATGGATAAGTTTTATGGTACATGAATTGTATCTCAATAAAACTGTTAATACACACATACACACACACTGAGTGGCCAGATTATTATGATCTCTGAACTCATAATAATCTGGCCACTCAGTGTGTGTGTGTGTGTGTGTGTGTGTATGTTGTATGTATGTATGTATGAGACCCTGTGCATGAATTCGTGCATGGGTGGGGTCCAGCCAGCCTGGCCAATGGGAGGGGACATGGGCGGTTGGCCGGCCTGCCTGTTGGTCGAGTTCCTAGTCGAGGGGACAATTTGCATAATAGCCTTTTATTATACAGGATATACACTAAGTGGCCAGATTATTAGGCGTTCAAAGATCATAATAATCTGGCCACTCAGTGTATATAAGAATAAATAAACGCCTTAACATGAAAAAAATAAAAAGAGGGGAGGGGAAGAGCATTCCAGCAAAAAACAATCATCAGAAGGTAAATCCCAGAATGGCAGCAACTTTTGTCTGCTTTGTTTGCTGTTGTATCCCAGCACCAAAATAATGCCTGTACAATAATAGTTATAAGTAAAATAATATATATATATGTAGGTACAAATAAAATAGTATATATGCATATATACATACATACACACATACTGGTGCCAAAATATAAGCATATATACATTAGTATAAATAAAGTAGTATATATACAAACACATATATTTCATATATATTCATATGCAATCAATGAAGGAAGAGAATATGGTTTATTAGAGAAATGAAGTGACTGAGATGACCTGGAGAGGACTAGATCTGATCAGGCAGCTCAGTTTTGGATCTTAATTCTAAAAGCAATGTGGAGCTACTGAGGGATTCAAAATGAAGATGGATCAGATTTACATTTAAAAAGAATACCTGTAGGAAGGAAGAGTCAGTTAAGATAAGGACTGAAAAGTTGGATTTAACAACCAAGTTTAGTGACTTTGGACAAAAGCGGTCTAGATGGAGAGATGGGATGACTAATTTTGGGAACTGGAAAGGAAGCGGAGCTGGCAAAATTAAACTACACGTGGTAAGGACTCTCCATATTCTCAAGTCTCCAGGGAAACCGACCAAAAATATACTTGGCTTTGAAAATGACAAAAGACATGTTTGCATGCATATTCACATTAGCCAGTTCACCAGATGACTATATCTATTCAAGGATTCCACACTTACCCTGACACAGAGGGAGGACCCATGGTTGCAGTTCTTCTGCCATTCTCTCCCACTAGATGCTGTCTTTCTTTTATCACTTACAGGGAGGACACAGAGAAGGCTGCCATTACCTGAGATTTAGGGGCAGTTCAGAAACACAATTTATTTCTTTTTAGCTTTACTGGGCCTCTCATCTGGACTATTTACCATCCAGACCCTGGAGGCAGACCAAACAGACACACTCAAGCCCTATTCACTAAAAGGTGAAAAGTTTAGAATAGGGCACCTGCCCCTGGAGTGACCTGAAGTGAGAATCAAAAGAGCTAGGTTCTAATTCTAGTTCTACCAGTCACAGTAGCTAAACCTTGGGAAAGTAACTTAACACCTCTGGAATAAACATGTCCTTAATTTTTCATGTCCTGCCCTAATCAGAGTGGTTAGGAGGAATGGACAACCATGTAAGAACATTTAGATTTTGTGGGGCCTGAAGTTTATATCATTTCATGGGACTTTTTAAAGAAAAATATACAATTATAAATACAAAATTTGTACAAGTGTGAACATGCATTATAATGAGAAATTATATCAAGCTATAATTTTTAAGTTAACAAATACCCCCCCAAATCACACAAAAATTAATATATTTGTTAAATTAACTTCTTGGCCTCTACACTCTTTCCCTCTCTACTTTTGGCTGCATATTCTTTAATGGCCTCAAAGGCAAAAAATTGGTAATGCTTTCTGTGGAGGTGGAGAGAACAGGAAGATAAATCAGTCTGTTCTCTCTTGTGGTTGATCAAGACTTGTTCTTTATTACTGCTAGCTTAGAAAAGCTTCTTACAGCTTCCTAATTCATTATTTTAGGCTGATTGTCAATTTGGGCAAAAATCAAGTTTTAGACATATCACGATATTTTCCTTTGTGAGCTGTAAGATTTCTAGGAATTTCATATTTCTTGTGCAGTGATATTTTATATCTCCTCCTTCTTCTGCTGCTTGACCTCTGGTACCTTCACGTCACCGTGCTTGTAATTCAGCCCTGGAGTATTCCTAGAAGCCACTCCTTCACCGGAAAGGCTGGCAATAACTTAGGTATGCACGAACCTTAGATAGTTAGGTTGGTAAATAGATAGATTGATCCCATTTAAATTAAGAATATCCCCGTCTCCAAAATGCCTAAAAGTAGCCACTTCAATGCCCCCAGTAGGGAAGTCTCAGGGGAAAGAAAAAAGCTAAAATAATTTAGTTTGGCTAATTTTATAAAAAGATGATCGTAAGGCCTCTTTCCTGCCATAGAGGGAGCCGGGCAAGATGAGGGCCCTGAAGGTGAAGTTTAATTAGCGTCGGGCAAACCACTCTGCTACCACAAGACTCATTCAAAGGCTCAACATTGGAGGAAGGCGCTGCGGACCTGGCTGTGCGCTGGGGAAGCAAAGATGACCTCTCTAATCTGGTTCCCAGAAGGCGGCCGGCCCGTGGCAGCAACCTTACGTCTCCGCTGAGCCAACTTCTCCCTCCTGCGGCCTCCCCTCTATTCCCTGAAGGTACAAAAAACCCCAACCTACCCTTCCCCTCGGCAGACACAGATCTCCGGTTTCAAAAGAGGCGCGCTCTCTCACTCCCACCCCTCACTTCCGGCCTGGAAACTCATTGGCCCCGCCAGGTCTCGCGACATCACGTCTTCTCGCCTTCCTAAGCCGATCAGGTCAGCGGAGGTGCTGAGGCTGGTTGCTCCGGCTGGCGATGGGGACGGAGCTCTTATTCCAACCTGTTTCCTAGCAGCATGCACGGGGCTATGGAGGCCTATCGGGTCCTAAAGGTTCAATCAGAACCACCGAAGGGCAGGGAACCACCTTCCACCCCGTGTTCTGCCTGACCCCGGCCCGGATGGAATTCTGCCGCGTAGAGGTGATAAGGGCTCAGAAAGAATGACTGCCTGTTCTGGGCGCTCACAGGGTGCCAGACACCCGGCTCTACACCCGTCCATCGAATCTAATCCCCACAGTAACCCTGAGAGAAAGATATGTTTTTAGACTCTTATTATACAGGGGGGGCGGGGGGGATGAGGCTCAAAAGTGAAGGAGCCCGAGGAGGACCACAGAAAGGATGCAACCAACATTCAAACCTAGGCAGCCTTGACTCCAGCTCTGAGGCCTCATTGCTGTGGTAGAGCAGTTTGTTAGCATATCTCGCCACATCCTAGATTCTTTTTTTATATTTTTTTACTGTTTTTTTACAGAGAGGAAGGGAGAGGGATAGAGAATTAGAAACATTGATGAAAGAGAAACATCAATCAGTTGCCTCCTGCACACTCCCTACTGGGATGTGCCCGCAACCAAGGTGCATGTTCTTGACTGGAATTGAACCTGGGACCTTTCAGTCTGCAGGCCGATGCTCTATCCACCGAGCCAAACGGGTTAGGACATATCCTAAATTCTTAGTGAAACGTGTCCCAGCTTTGGACTCACACAAAATAAGGTTGAAATGAAAATCAGACACTTTCCATGTTGTGTGATCTTGAGCAACTTCCTTAACTTTTCTGAGACCCTTCAACTGACAAATGGGAATAATAATACTTCATGGGATCATTCTGAGTGTTGGGTGTTTGTTCAGTGCCTACTCCAAAATAAACACCCAAATAAATGGGAGCTACTAAGAATCTTTCTATCACCTTACATGTTGTACAGTGTTCAATGTGTAGAGCTGCTGTTGTAAACCATAGATGAGTGAATGAGTGAATGAATGGAGGGAGAAATGAAATCCAATCCTGGTAGAGTAAGGTATCGTTGATGCTGAGCCACAGGATGGTCATACTCATCTTCACATCATTCCAGATAACACTCCTCCCTCTGCACTGTTTTGCATACCCATTCCTCTTTCATGAAAAATTCTTTCTCTCTCAGGGTGATGGACTCTTAGGGCCTCCACTGTTTTTCCCTGCAGTTTGGCATCGACCACAGTCCCCTGGCCCACTAGACTTGTCTGTTCATGCCTGAATCCCAATTGTGAGCATGGTTTTCATCCTCTTCTAAAGGATTCCTGATGCCATGCAGGTTTAAGGGTTCTGGGCATTCTGCCTAGTGGGGGCAGTGTTGCCTATAATCATGAAACAGCCCAGTCCATAGCCCAGTTAAGAAGCCCCATTACACAGATATCATCAAACTCATGCTAAATATGAGGAGGGTAAGGCTCAGATGTTTAAGGGCTTTGTCCAAAAACAGATAGTTCATAAGTGTTAAGAATTAGACCTTGGAGTGCCATTTACTGCTGGTCTAGAAGGCTGGGTATGTCTTAAAGCCATGATGGCAAACCTATGACACTCATGTCAGCACTGACACGCCTAGCCATTTTCGATGATACACGGTCTCATGCAGTCGCATACACAGAAGTATGGGGCGGCATGCCGAAAAGGATGTTTCATTCTCGGCTACTGCACAGTCAGGTGCAGTAGCTGATGATGAAATATTTACTGTAGTGTAGACACTCTGTGCCAGAGGTCTGTAAACCAAACAATAGAACTCTGGCACAGAGTGTCTAGTTCTGGGACTTCTGGTTAGGCCGTTAGGGGATCTTTGACCTCACTTTTGGCCAGCGGAGCAGGGAGTAGCAGCAGAATGCCGCATGGGACACATCTCTAAGGGCCCTGTGATCGCCATTACCAGCAACCACATAACCACAGCAACTATCATCCAATCTACTGTTCTGGGGTGTCGTGGATTTCTAATTGACCATCATTACTGAGATAAGTGAGGGGGAGGCTGGAAGGGGTGAGGGCCTGTGCTATGGGTGCCCTTTCCCGCCATTAGAAATAGTGGCAGCCATCTTAATTTATATAAGGAACGCCATTTTGCAACATAGTGCAGACTCCATTTCACCACTATTACTGTTGTGCATCCTTATTAACCCCTATTTCTGCTTATTAACCCTACCCTTTCCTAAAAGACAGTTACATGTACATCCTGTGGTCACTTAGGCTGGTTAACTCCTAATTGCCTGCAGGGCTAGCAGGCTATCTATAATTCTATCTTCTGTTACTGCCCCCTGATGGAGAACCCAAAAAATAGAAAACCAAGGTTAAGTAAAGGAAGTGGTAGTAGCAGTAACCAACCCTTTCAAGAGACATGGACCGAGATGTATGGCATTATAGAAAAAAATGGCAGACCATTTTGCATTCTATGTACTGAAACGGTAGTAAGCAGAATGTGGAATATAAATAGACATTTTGAAACTAATCATTCCCAGCTCTTGAAAAAAAGTGAGGATGAAAGGAAGGAATACATTTCCAGGTAGCTACACCTTTATAAGAGCCAATATAATTCCTTCCTTAAATTTATAAAAGGCTCAACAAATTTAACATCTGCAAGTTTGACTATTGCTCGCTCCATAGCTCAGCATGCAAAAGCACTCAGTGAGGGAGAATTTATTAAAGAAACTCTCCTAAGATGTGCACCAATTCTATTTCACGATATGCAGAATAAAGATGCAATTATTAAGAGAATATCTGAGTTACCACTCAGTAAAAATATCATAAAAGACCGAATAATGAGACTGAACACAAACATACAGCATCAATTAAAGAGAGACATAAGTAATTGTAAATATTTTTCAATATCTCTTGATGAAACTACTGATGTCACATCACATGCTCAGTTGGCCATTATTGGTCGATATTCTGATGGTCTCACAATGAGAGAAGAATTGATAAAGTTAGTATCAGTGCCAACAAATACATCACGAAGCAAAATATGTAAGGTTGATATACAAACATTATGTGATAAACATTAATATCTCTAAAGTTGTGCCAGTGACGAGGGCACTAAACATGGTGGGGGAAAAGTCAGATTTGTCAAATTATTTACGGAAGCGATTAGACATCGATTGTACCTTTTCATTGTATTATCCATCAGGAGGTTTTATGTGCCAAGGCAGGATTCACCGACTTAAAGGACTTAATGTCAGTTGTTACAACAATAGTTAATTTGATAGCTGCTCGCCCCCTTCACAAGCGAGAATTTTCTGCACTTTTACTGGAGGTTGATTCCACCTACAGTGGACTGCTGATGTACAATAATGTAAGATGGCTGAGCTGAGGCAAAGTTCTTGATTGCTTTGTGGAGTGCTTTGAAGAAATTAAGGTATTTCTTGAGGATAAGGATCTGGGAAACTTTTCTCAGCTCAATGTTGATAAGTGGGTCAACACCCTGATATTTTTTACAGATCTCTCTGTTCATATTAATGAACTGAACTTAAAGTTACAAGGTTTTGGCAAAAGTGTTGACATTATGTTTGGAGACATAAAAGCTTTGAAAGTAAATTTAAAAATTTCAAGCGAGATGTAGAAACTAAAACTTATAAGTATTTTCCTCGAGTAACAAAGTATTTTGAGAAGGCCAGTGCAGCTGTACAAAATGAAATGGAACCCTTGCATGTAAAGTACCAGCATGTTTTAGACTCGTTACTTGTTCAGTGAGAGATTTAATCAATTTAGAAGCCTAGAACAGACCACAAAAATAATTAAGTATCCTGATGTAGTAGTCTACAGTAGTTTGGAATTAAATGGTTTCCAATGGATGCAAATTGATAATTTGGAGGTGCAACTTGCAGAATTTCAAGACAGTATCTGGGCTCAGGTGTTTGTCAACTTGAGGTCAAAGCTTGAGAATCTGGAAAGGTGCTGCTTGGAGAATCAAGAGGGGTGCCACTACAAACAGGAAATTTGGAGTGCCTGAAACTGATTACCAGACACTTTTAGCACCATGAAAAATATAGCAATGGCTTTACTCACAATTTTTCCCTCTACATACTTTTGTGAGACCTTATTCTCAGCATTAAATAATATCAAAACCAACAAAAGAAACAGATTAACAGATGAAGTTAGTAGCGCTTGCTTGGGCTTGAAGTATACAAAATACCAACCTTCAATTGAAGGTTTAGCCAATGAACTTCAACAACAAAAAAGTCACTAATAGGCAGGTTAGTTAAAGAATTCCCCCTCCCCCTCACTTATCTTAGTTCACGGCACCCCACACAAGTTAAATAATATCAAGACCAACAAAAGAAACCAACTGACAGATGAACAAAGAAGTCACTAAGCAGGTAAGTTAAATAATTAGTTTTTGGTTTATTAAATACAGTTATATATTACAATTATAAATTTTTTGTTATTTGAACTATAAATATTGTGAAATTATGGGGTTTTTTTCCTCAAAGTGATACACCACCTGGGTTATGCTCGGTTTTTTGGTGAATTTTGACACACCAAGCTCAAAAGGTTGCCCATCACTGTCTTAAAGAGACTGAAATGGACCAGATGTATATATATTTTACATATTTACTTCTCAAAACCACACAAGGAGATAAGTGTTTTATTTCCATATGGAAAATGCAGAAACTGAATTCTAGGGAAATTATATTATCCAACATCACAAGGATAGTGAGAGACTAAAGTAGGATTCAACCTTTCCATCCCACAGCCTGACCCCAAAGCCTTTCTCTTTCCTCTGCCCTATGCCACACTAAGCAGAAGGATCTTGACAAGTGCAGACATGAATGGCTATGTGAGTAGGATAGGACCGGGGAGGGGGGACATTTCAGAGAGAGCAAAACATGTACCACAAAAAGACGCTGTATCGGTTTTCTGTGTAACAAACCACTTCATAATTTAGTCACTTAAAATAATAATTTATTATCTCTCACACTCCTATGGGTTGAGTATACTCAGTCTGCGAGTTCTCACTTGGGATCATATGGAGCTGGAGTCATCTGAAAACCAACTGAACTGAACGTCCGTGTTGACTTTTAAAATCACATGTTTGGCACCTCATCTGAATGGGCTGGAACAGATAGGGACTAGCCAGGCATTTCTCTCTCCACACAATCTTCCCATGTGACTTGCTCAGGTTTCCCGATAGCATGAAACCACCTAATGCTTCTATAGTCTCAAAGTAGACAGATCTCAATCATGGTGTCTGCCTTCCCCCAAAGTAAATATTCTAAAAGGCTGAGGCAGAAGCTTCAAGACAACTTCTTCTCCCACCCCACCCCCCATTGAACTTTTAGAGCAAGTGGAAGAGAGAGGGAAAGCCGGAGAGAAATATCAATGTGAGAGAAACACATTGATTGGTCACCTCCTGCACACACCTGAACCAGAGCCTGGCCTGGGGAGGAGCCTGCAACCAAAGTGTTTGCCCTTGACCGGAATCAAACCCAGGACCCTTTGGTCCACAAGCTGATACTCTATCCACTGAGCCAACCTGACTAGGGCTGCAAGACATCTTATGACCTCTCTTTGGAAGTCATGCTGCATCACTTCCACAGCATCAGTGAAAAAGAATCACAGGCCCAGGCAGATTCAAGGAGATGGATGATACATGGGTATGAATACCAGGAAGTTTGGTTCAATGATTTTTGGAGATAAGCTGCTATAAGAGGCTGAGGCAGGAAGGATCAACTGAGGGAACTGCATATAGTCCTGTTTTAGTGCAGCATGGTGTGCAAGGGAAAAATCTGGAAGTGATCATTTGTGGCAGACGGTGAAGGGCTTCAATGACATACATGCCCAGGAACATGTATGTGGGTACATAGTGGGGTCATCAGCTGCCCAGCATCTGAGTCTCCTTCCTGTGTTGGAGGATCCTCCTTAATGGATATCTTTAATAGGAAGTCAGATACTTGCTCCCTTGATCCCTGACAGGAAGGTCACAGAACTGTGACTTCAAAAGTGTGCCAAATCAATGATCTCACTCAGGACTATGAATCTTCAGTAAGTGACCCAGGGAAGCAGAGAATTGTTTATAACTCATCCTAGAGCAGCAACAGCCAGATTTCAGGGTGGTGATGGTTGTGTGAGAGACGGCCCCCAGAGTCCAGGGCAGCAGCCCCCTTATCAGGCTGCTCCTGGGGCAAGACCTTGCTGAGGTTCTGGCTGCTTAGCTTCTCTTGGTTCCTGCCTATTTCCTGATCCTGATTCTTGAAGGTCCCTGTCAATTCTGCAATTGTCTGATATCATTCCAGTAAATTCCTCTTGTACTTCAGTGAAGCAGAGTCCATTTATATTGTTTGTAATTAAGAACCCTGATTGGTACAAAGAGCCCACTGAATGCTTCAGCCAGAGGAAATAACATGATCAGAGCACTTTATGGGAGAGAAAAATAAAAAAAATCTGATAGAGGTGAATTAAAGAGGAAAAAAGAAGAATGGCAGAAGTCAGTTAGGAGGCTGTTGTGACATTTGAGGTGTGTGATGAACTACAATATTGACAGTGCTGATTAAATAGGAAAATGGGCAGTTTTTGGCCACTGATTGAATATAGAAAGAAGAAAAGGGAAAGTCCAAATTGGCAGTAGTTTTGAGGCTTAGTAACTAGGAAAATAATGGTTTTACAAAGAGAAACAAGCAAGTCAGGGAAAACAAGTTTGGAGAAGGAAACCATTCATTTATTCAACAAATATTAAATGTCTGCTCTATGCCAGCCACTGTTCTAGGCAGTGAAAAGAAGCAGTAACATAACAAAGTTTCAGTATTTAAATTAACAAATACATACATGAAATAATGAAGCTGCCAGCTTTAATTTGTGGAGCCACAGACACACAGCAAAGCATGTCTAGCTGGCAGCCAGAATTTTAAGAAAGATTATAGGGCCCTTGCTGGTTTGACTCACTGGATAGAGTGTCGGCCTGCAGACTGAATGGTCTGGGGTTAGATTCCAGTAGGGAGCATGCAAGAGGCCACTGATCAATGATTCTCTCTCATCATTGATGTTTCCATCTCTCTCTCCCTCTCCCTTCCTCTCTGAAATCAATAAAAATATATTTTAAAATCAAAATAAAGCCCTGTCTGGCTTGGCTTGTGGATAATGCATTGCTTGCGGAATCAAGGGTCCCAGGTTCGATTCTGGTCAGGGGCATGTACCTTGGTTGTGGGCATGTGCCCAGTGGGGGGTGTGCAGGAGGCAACTGGTTGATGTTTCTCTCTCATCAATGTTTCTAGCTCTCTTTCCCTCTCCCTTCCTCTCTGTAAAAAATCAATAAATATGTATTTTATAAAATAAAAATAAAGACCATAGGAAGAAAGGCTGGTCCTAAGGACAGATTGGTAGTCATTCTCAAAGACATTCATTCACTCACTCACTCATATTTATTGAGTACTTACTTATGTAGGTGGTAATTTTCTTGCTATAGAAATACAGCAAAGAGAGAGAGAGAGAGAGAGAGAGAGAGAGAGAGAGAGAGAGAGAGAGAATATCAGCTTTCATGGAGTTGCCATTAAAGAATGTGTAGGTAGCCCTAGCTGATTTGGCTCAGTGGACAGAGCATCGACCTTCAGACTGGGGGCGTCCAGGTTCAGTTACGGTCAAGGGCACATGTTGGGGCTGTGGGCTTGATTCCTAGTGGGGAGCATGCAGGTGGCATCTGACTAGTGATTCTCTCCCATCACTGGTGTTTCTGTCTCTCTCTCCCTCTCCCTTCTTTGAAATCAATAAAAAATATTATATATAAAAAGAATGTGTAAGCAGATGGTAAACAAATACACAAATATGTCAAAGATGTGATGTGTACTATGAAGAAAAATAAAGCAAGGTAAGGGTAGGAGGTGGTTTGCTATTTTACACAGGATGAGCATGAAGGCCTCTCTTGTAAGGAGATATTTTAGTGAAGTCCTGAATGAAGAGAGGCAACATCCATGTGGCTATCTGAGAGAAACCTATTTCAAGCATAATGAATGCAAAGGCCCTGAGGCAGGATAATTTGGTTTGTTCAAATAATTGCCAGGAGGCCAAAGTGTTGAAGCAAAATGGATGAGGGTGAGAGTAGGAGGAGGCAAAGTGAATGTGGTCATGGGAGCCAGATCTTGTAAGGCATTGTTAGGCTCTTGTTCTGAGTGAGAAAAGAAGGCTTTAGAGTTTTGAGCAGAGAAGGCATACTATAGGACTAATACTTTAAAAGGATCACTCTGACTGCTGTGTATAGAACAGATGACAATGGGGGTGGGGGGACAAGGGCAGAAGCAGAGAACTACTAAGAGATAACTGTTGTCATTCAAAACAAAGGAGGTATGGACCAGGATGGTAATGATGGAGGTATGGATCAGGATCTTCTGATGGTTTGGATATGAGATGTCAGAAATATAAAGGAGTCCAGCGCCTCCAAAGTTTTCAATAGGAATAGCTGAAAGAGCAGATACTACTTACTGAATAGAGAGGAGAATTATATCTAAAGTTTCCAAGAGGGAATAAAGTTGTTTCTAACCTTCCTTCCTACCTGCCTTTTAAAATAATTTAGCTAAAAAACCATGATGAGAACAGAGCAAAGTAAAGCATCTATGTGGGAGCAGAGGCAATATTGCCTGACATAGGTTATCAAGGCCAAGATGGGAGAAGATGACATCTGCAAGGGAGTTGAAGGGGGTAGCAGCAGTGGTGGGGAATAGGTTAGTTACAAAGGGATTAATCCAACAAGAAGGAAGAAGGAAGCTACACAAATAGGGAGAAAATTAGAATAAATCCTGTGGTAGTGGATTGGAATTGAAGGTATGTGAACTCATGATTCTCTACATAGAAAAATTGACAGATGATAAATAGATATAAATGTGTGATCAATCATACTTTTATTTCCTAGCACTGTCCACCGAGAGACACTGAGCACCCTTAGCACCCAGATCTTGAGTTCTCCTATTATTCTCCATGAAAAACAAACAAAGGTACCTTGGAAAAATGGCTGCTTGCAGGGCTGGAACAGAGAAAGTATAAGATGAGCCCAGAACATCTTGTGCCAGAAATAAAGGAAGTACTCAAAGAATTATGGTGACAGGAGCCAGCTTGGCAGCTGGCCAATTCTGGGGAATTTTGAGCATGAACATAAATAATGAGGCAATGAGTAAAATACTCACATCTGTAATATCGCTGCCAAAGATACATAGCCCCAATCTAATCTTGAGGAAACAACAGATAAACCACAATTGAGGGACATTCTTCTTGCACTAGGTCTGTAGTCCTCTAATCTGTCCTAATCATAAAAGCAAAAGAAGCCTTAGAAATTGCCTCAGACTGAAGCAGTGAATAACTCGAAACTGGATCCTATCATCATAGGCCAACTGATGAAAGTCCAATAAGGTCTGGGGGTTAGATAGTATTAATGTATCAATGTTCCTGATTGTGAGCATTGTATTAGTTATGTAAGAGAATATTGTTATTTGTAAGAGATATACAGTGTAGTGTATATTTAGCGGTGATGGGGTATCATGTAGGCAACCTATCATCAAGTGGTTTTAGGGAGGGGACATTTCTTTGTACTATTGTAACTTTCTGTTACAACAAAAGGAAAAAGACAAAGAAAGAGTGAATGGAACGCTTGAGGCAGTAGAGAATGAGAGGAGAGCCAGGCAGTATAACATCAAATATGTGCACTAAAAGGTTGAATATGTCAAAGTAGAGGATAGTAAATAATGTGCAGTGTTGTAAAGACATCAAAGAGGATCAAGACTGGGAAAAGGTATTAAAATTTAATTTTTTATATTGGGAATTATAGAAGCATCTTTATACATCTGCAGTATAATGGAAAATAAATCAGGTATTCCATTCACAACAATACTGATGAATATATGGATTTGAGGACCCTTCTAATAATTTTTTTGGTTTTCTGAGCCCTGAGATTCAAAGGTTGGAAACCTGCTTTCATTGCAATCAGTATGATTTTAGGAAGAAAATCCCACTGACACAATCATATTAGCTCTTGCTAGGAGGTCAGGTTTCTCTAACACCTAGTTTTAAAAATGGTCTTTCTTAAATTTGGTATATGATAATGATATAATTCGATGCTCACACTTTGGGCAAATATATCCTGGATGTGGAATTATTATTGTACCCAAGTAATATATGTTCATTATGGACAAATGAATAATGTAGATAAATAGAGACAAATTTTAAACCACCTATAATCCCATCATCCAAAAATAATTTCTGTTAGCATTTTGCTGCCTATTTTAGGCTGTATTTTAAAATGCAAAACACATCTACAATTTTGTGTTGCAATAAAGGTGGGATCCTGCCCTGTGCTATTTTATATCTTGCACCCACACCCCAAATAGAGCAAATATTGTGTCAGTCACTAAATATACTTCAACCACCTCATTTTAAAGGACGCTGTGAGGAATTCCATTGAGCAGATAGGCGGTGATTTATGTAATCATGTTCCTATTTGCAGACTTTTATCTTGGGCTCCAACAGATCGCGCAGCAGCACGAGCCCTCGAAGCCAAAAAGGACTAGAAAAGATGGAAGATTGGGGAATGGTTAAGTCACCGGACAAGATTTTAAGCACGCAGAAAAGGGGAAAAGAAGGTCAGCGAGGATGCGCCTGGCGGGATGCATAGGGTCTAAAGGAGTCGATTTAGGAACGGTGGACGGCAGAAGATGGGTGATACCCAAGAGCTAGAGGCGTGGATGGTGGAACCCCAAACCCACCCCAGGCTGCGACAGAGGGCGGTCCAGGCTCAAAAGCTGGTGCGCCGCCGTTCCTCACCAACAGAGGGCGCTGGGCCCGCAGTAGTTCTCAGTGGGCGGGTCCCAGCTGCCTGCCAGATGTGCACTGCTGGACCGCGGGAGGCTGAGCTCTACCCCTGCCGTTGCAGGCCCGCAGGCGGGGTGAGAGCGAAGGAGGGATGGCAGGGGATAAGGGGAGTGGCAGAGCTCCCCACTGTCTGCTCTACAGGCTCCCAGATTGCCTTCACTTGTGTAACAGAAGGGGGTAGCCACCCGCCCAGAGGGGGCGCCGTTGTCTGACTCCCACAGAAGTGCGGTATGGACCGGCGGAGGATCTGGAGTTGGCTCAGCAAGACAGAGCCGGGTCCACGGGGTGAGCTCCGGGCCAGGAGAGATCCACGCGACCCGTCTGCAGCGGGAAAGAGAACCGGCCTTGAGGCTTTGAGCTTCTTGAATACCCAACCCTCGACTTCAGACGCTCCAACACACACACACACACACACACACACACACACACACACACCACACACACACACATCTGTCCTGCGCGCGGTATGCTTTCCAGGAGAGAAACTGAGGCACAGCAGGACGGAACAGTTAGTAGAGCCATCTTCTGCATATTGTCTGGAGCAGAGAAGTTGGCCCAAGAAGGCCTCACCCCTAAGCTCCAATGCAGGATCCTGGGCAGGGGACAGCCCCCGGGAACCGCCCTTTTGACCTGCCTGCTGTCCCCACCCCGGCCGCTTCCCGGACTCGGGAGTAATCAGCTGCTGCGCGCTGTTGTAATGGGCGGTGTGGGCCCACCTAGCAGAGGACCGGAGGACAGCGCAGGGGCGTAATTGCTGGGCTTTCGGGTCGGGAGTCGGGGATCCCTTGGCCCGGAAACTGGGAGTTGGGGGCTTAAACCCCAGAGAGAATGCAAGAGGAGGAGGGGAACGTCCCCGAGAGCTGGAGGGTGGGGAGAGAGGGAAGATTCCAAACTCCCCACCCCAACCCCAGAAGTCCTGGTGAGTCTTGTCCGAGTCTCCTCCCTCGTCCTGACCCCCTCCCTCCTCTTTCTGCCACCCCCGTCACCTCCCCCCTTTCTCGTATCCCTAAGGCGCTCCCACCCTGGGGAAGAATGTGCCCTACTAGCGCACCCTTGCCATGGTAACGGCACACCCCCACCCCCGCGCACCGCAACAGCCCGGCCTGGCCCGAAGGGCGGTGAGAAGAGGCGGGGGGGGGGGGGGGGGGGAGGGGCCTCCCAGCCCTGCGGACACACCTAGACTGCCCTGGTTGCCACAGCAACCGGGGGCGTTTCGAAGTGCGCAAACGCGAAGTGGCAAAGGGCTCGGCTCTGCTCACGATCGCTCGCCCCTCCAATTCCCCAGCAGAGGACCCTGGTTCCTGCAGGAGACTGCCCTCCCCCAACTTCCAGGACAAAGTCCAGAGAGGGATCATGGGGTGTTACAGCTTCGACGCACTGCGAGCCGAGGGAACAAACGCAGCTGGAGAGCCCCAGGGAGCCTGGAACCTAAAAAGGAATCCCCCTTGTCCCCAGCCCGTCCTCCTCTCACAGCAGAGCCCGAGGGGGGCGCTGGCAGCAGGAAGCTGGGGTAGGGCCCGGAGGCTCGCAGGCCCAACAGCGGAGCGGTGATTACAGGGACCTGTCCCTCCCGCCCCCGGCTCCCACTCTCATTAAGTCATTTTTTCCCCTGTTGGAAAGTCCCCGCGCCTTGAGCGCAGGGGTTGGGGCGACCGCAGGCAGCTGCCGGCAACCACATAAGAAGTGGGAGTGGGAGGGGAGGAGGGGGACCGCGACTAGAGCCTGGCCAAACTCCAACGTGGAAGGCCCCCTGCCAGGGGCTAGCTGGGGGCACCTTAATTCGGGGGAAGGAGGGGTAGGGTGAGGATGCCCCTGACCTTGCTTCTCACCCACCAGGGCCCTCCCACAGCTACCAAAGTCTACCTTTGCCTCTCTCCTCTTTTTTTCCAACCCTTGGACCTTAGGAGACTGGAAAGCAGGATGATTGGGTTCTGATCCCCACACTAGTCTGGCTGCTTCTCCCTAACCTTGAACCCACCACTGCCTGCTGATCTGTTCACCACACCATTGTTAGTTCCTCCTCATCCTTCCGTTGGGACCTTCCATGTTCCATTAGACCGCGCTTTGTTTTCCTTCTGTAAGATGACACAATGTCCATCCAGGTGAAAAGAGTTGAGGGTGGAGACAGTCCCCTTCTCCTCCGAATGTTCTCTGGCCCACCTCCTGTTCTCATTTCCAAATCTAAGCCCTGGTCCTCTCTGAGCTGTTGGAAATTTCTTCCACCTACCTTCACTGTCCCATTCTATTTCAGACCATTTCTCCTATTTGCAATCAGTATATTGATTCCGGCCTCGCCCTTCAGCCAGTATGCATAAGCCCCATGCCTCTTTGGGACCCATTTCATCATCTCCATATATCCCTTCGGGCCTTTACCAAATTCCACACACCCCTGCCTGTTCAATTATGGGATCCAACTTTGGTCTCAGGACTCAGCTTCTGGCCCAGAGGGAGGATGGGGGTGGGCAACACCCTATTTGTTCCTTCCGCATTTTCTCCTGTCTTCCTTTACATGTCAGACTAGTATATGTCAGATCACCATGACTCAACTGGTCTGGTGTCCAGCCCCCTGCCACACCTCACCGCCCACCTTTCCTTCTAGAGGCAGCATGCTCTGCAGAGTTACATCTACTGCCTCCAAATTCCAACCCTGATCCTATATCACCCATTTTCAGCCTCTCCTCCCCCCAGCTCTTACTTCCTTAAGCATGGAAGGCAGAGGAGGATGAGGCCAAAGCTTATGCTGTAGTGGACACTGCTGGGGGAAGAAGTGCCCACCCCCTATTCCTCCATTCCCTACGTGCCACTGTTACCCTCCCCTTCCCTCCTCCTCCTCAGGATGGTATGGCAGGGAACCCAGCCCCCACAGCTCTCCTGGGTGAACAAGAGGAAAGGAATGAGGCAGGTGTGTCTGGCTGCTCCTGCTTACCCCTCCTCCCTGGGGACTCTTACCTGCCTGCCTGCCTGCCTGCCTGCGGAGCTGTCTTTTGGGGGATGGTGAGAGAAATACTGTATTCCATAAAGGCAGAAGAACTGAGCATGTGAAAGGAAGGCCATGTTGCCTTAGCATGTCTGGGAGCTGCTGAGATGTAGGCATTGGAGGAGAAGGAGCTGAAGACAAGCTAGTGAAGTCAAATCTCCCAGTTTGTGGGCCTACTGGGTTGCATCCTTTCTTTCTCATCCTTCCCTAGGGGTAGGGAGACATTGGACAGGGCTAGGCAAATATGGGGGATTTTTGTAGCTGACAATTGGGGAGAGGAATAAAACTCTGTCCTTGTCCAGTGGGTCATGAAGGGTGGCGTTCTGGGGTGAACTGAGGCAGACGGCAGGATCCCCAACTGTGAGCAGCAGGAGGCTGGATGAAGAGATGAAGTATTCTTTCCCTAAGATCCCGATCCCACCTTCCTCTCCACTCCCACCTCCTGTTTGAGGATCTGTTCCAGAAAACATCAGATCTGAGAGCCAAGGAGAGTGTGACACTGAACCAACTCAGCAGGTTTTCATGGGGACATAGGGGTGGGGATGTGCTTGCTGACCTAAGGGCACCCTGAGTTGGGGGTCTGGGGGCACAAGAGGTCCAGGAAAGATGCCTCCCTCCCCCAACCCAGCCTAATATACCCCACCTCCCCTGCCTGGACTCAGAGAGCCTAGAATCCAGACAGTGAGTCTCCTTGGCCCTCCCCCGCCACCCTTCTCCCAGCCGCACCTCCTAACCCCACCTGCTCCCTGGGGCACTGGGCTGGGTTGAGCTGGGTCTTGCCCAGGATTACTCCTCTCAGAGTGCCTCCTGTCTCTGCTGACGGGTGCTGCTGGGCACAGCCACTCGTTCTGGCTTGTGGCAGAAGGTTCAGATACAAGCTGGACTGCTAGAGCTCTGGCATCAAGGGCTCTTGATCCAGCCCCTTGTCCTCCACTCCACCCAGTCTGGGCCCTGTCTCTTGGAAGACAGCTATAGTCTCCTAACTGGATCCCCTGCTTTCAACTTGTCCTCCTTCAGCCAGTTCCCCATGCAGTAATCCTGGTGGGAATTAGACCATGACCCTTGCCTGTGCCTGCTTAAGACCCTGTGAAGGTTTCCATTCCTCTTAATAAAATCCCAACTCCTTACCTTGACCTAGGACACATGATATGATCCTTCCCCTGCACACAGCTCCTCTCCTGCTAATCTTCCCTTGATTTCTTCACTCCAATCACACTGGCCTCTGCTATTCCTCAACAGAGCTTCTGCATTCACATGGCTTGTGTCTGGAAAGCCTTTGCCCTCAATCTGTGCATGGCTGTCTTTATCATGGGGTCCCCAGCAAGAATATCACAACTCCAGAGGCTTTCCTGGACCAATCAATGGCTTTATCTAAAGGAGCCCCACTCCCTCAATTTACTCTACATCCAGCACCCTGCTTTATTTTCTTCATCGCACTTAGCATTGCGATGTTTTGAAATGAACATTGTCTGAAATGAACTTGTTTATGTATTCACTTGTTTATTGTCCATCTCCCCCAGCCACAATGTAAACTCCAAGAGGGCAGGTGCTGTCTCTCTCATTCACATCTGTATTCTCAGCACCCCTCATCCCCTGAAGCGTACCAGGCCACAAAGAGTGCAAAATAAATATTTGTTAACTGAATGATGAGGGGCAGAAGCCTGTCGGGGAGGGTGTCTGGGCCTCTCTAGGATCTCTGCAGCTCAATTATGTCCATTTCTTCTTTTCATTCCTCTTCCCGCTGTTCATCAGCTTCCATTCATTCCCTCCCACTCCAGGGGAAGAGGTGAAGGGTGAAAGGAGACAGGCTTGGGGTTGGTGGCTGACACTTGCCCCAGGATGTGGGGCAATTTCAGGCCCAGCTGAGCAGCCGGAGCTTGGAGCCCACAGAAGTGACTGATGAGGTCTAGACTTTCCCGTGATTACAAACTTGAGGGCCCTCAGAACTGTAAGGTTCCTATAAGTTCATGCGACTCAACCTCCTCTCCCAGGAGCCAAGGCGACTCTGTCAAGATCTCAAGCAGCAGAGAAAGGGCCAGTCTGAGGGAGGGTAGCCCCCTGCTACTTGCAGACGCTGACCCACTCGGTGATGCGGCACTCCTCGCAGACCACGAAGCAGCACCAGTGGAAGCGGCAGTGGCAGCGCTCGCTGCGTGTCTGGCGCAGGATGTTGTGGCCCCGACCACAGCACATGCTGCCACAGCCGTCGGGGCCCTCGCTGCTCTTGTTGCACAGGCGGCCCACGGTGCCCGCCGAGTCCAGGCGCGGCTCGCGCTCGCAGAAGTCGGGCGACTTCTCGAAATAGACCAGGTCTGCAGGGCTGGCCCGGCGGCGTGGCCCGGGAGCGCCCGGGGCCGGAGAGGGAGCCCCCCCTGGGCCCAGCTCCAGCTGGCCGCTGTTGCGGTTGTGCGGCCTGATGAGGGTGGCGCGGTGGAAGCGGTTTCGCAGCAGCGCCCCCACAGCGCGGAACTCCGGTGTCACCTGCCAGCAGGTCTTGAGCTGGCAGCTGCCTGAGGTGCCATGGCACTTGCACTTCCGCCGCATGTTCTCCATCACCGCCTGCAGAGGGAGGCACGGTGAGAAGTGACCCAGGCCACCCCACTGCCCTCCTTCCAACACAAGACACTGGTCTGGGAGAGTCAGAGGCTTTTGAAAGCAATTCCCATTGAACTGAGGCCCGAAGCGGGGTTGGAGGGCAGGGGGGTCGCACAGCCCCTGAGCCAGGCTGTCCAGAAGAGAAATCTGCCTGCTCTTCTGCTGCTCTCGCACCCACCTCCCACCAGGCCAGCTCTTGGGGGAATTCCCTCTTTCCTGCTTCCCCCCTCCTCCTGCCCACCTTCCCCAGCACCTGCAGGGGGCCCTTGGGGCTGGAGGCTCTTGCTTCCTGAGGGGGGATCCCAGATCCTCAGGGAAATTCCCTCTCCTTCTATCCCTCAGGTGGGGGCCAAAAGCAGGGGTTTGCTGGCCCCACTATATCCCAGCCCCAAAGCCTCTGGCCTTGCTCCAGGCTGTGAGTGGGGGCTTTAGGGAGTCTGAAAAAGCCGCTTTCCTCTTCTGGGCCCTGAAATCCTTTGCAGGGAACCTAGGAGTGGGGAGGGGATGGAGAGACAGCCTTCCCCCCAGTACACTGTCTGGGACTTATTCTGTCCAATGCAAAGTACCACGGTTCCTCCTAGGAAACAGAGCACCAACAGGGCTCAACGGCTTTACCTGAATGCAGAATGAAAACAAAGAGCCAGACCTGTCAACCTGGTGAAAGTGGAGAGAGGTTCCCAGACCTCCAAAGGAGGTAGGGAACAGAACCTATTCACGCCCTGTTCTTCTCTGGAGTCTCCTCATAAAGAAGCCCTTGGCATTATCCTCACCAGAGGACCTAGAGGGCGTTGACCTTCTCACCCTCCATTCCACATCAAGAATACACCTTCAGACGGAGATAGCAATGATCTGGGGCCCTCAACCTGGGCAAGAGGGCCATAGACAGACCCCCTGCTCAACCATGTTTTAAAGGGCTCCTCAGCCTTTATGTGCAGCCTGTGGTGTCAGCATCACGTGGGAACCAGCCCAAAGCCTCCCCTGGCCAACAGCTCCAGAACATCTGCTTCCCACAGGCAGCAGCCATTAATTAACCAGTTTAACGATGAGGAGGAGGCACTGCTGGTATGAGTTGGGATAGTACTGAAGCTTGGGAAAGGAGCTGCATGGACAGGGCAGGGCTGGGTGGGAGCTAGACTTGACCTGAGGGTGGATAGGCCTCAGTTTACTTCGCCTCTAAGGCAGAATGGAAGAGCTAAATCAGCCTGGAAATTTTTTTGGAAGGAGAAGGTGAACCAGCCTGACTGAGGGGCCAGGAGAAAGGGGAGTGAGATGGAGAAGGTGCCAGCCAGAGTGAAGGGAAGACCAAGGTCTGAGCAGGTCTGGCAGAGGAAGAGAAGGGGCAGGGTAGGGGTAGAATAGCCAGGAAAGGAGAGTGCTGAGTTACCATGAGGCTAAGGAGGCACTTTAGTGTAGATGTGCGCCTAGAGTAGACTATGCTGTAAGCAAACTAGCAGAGACTGAGAGCTCAACTGCCCAGAGATGAATCCTGCTTCTACCCCTTTCTCACTGGTTACATCACCTTCTATCAGTTTAGTCTCTCTGTGCCTCAGTTTCCATAATAGTACACTCAATAGGTAGTTGTATGGGTTTAGCAGGCTAATATGTAGTAAAGTGCTCCAAATAGTACCTAACACACAGTAAGCACTCAATAAATCCAGTTTATTATTACTTTCATCTCTCTCTCTCTTCAAATGAATGAAACATTTGAGGTAGCATGACTATTTGAGGGTAGGGAGACTGGGACCCAGTTCTACAGAGATTCCTAGGAACCTCTCCTTGAGGTTGGGAGAGAAGAGGGTTGCAGCAGAGGATTTAATGGAACACTAGAGTAGATGGCCGTCTGGCTGATCCAGTTCAAATTTCCCACTTCACAGGGGAGGAGAGAGTGTGGCAGAGCCAGGCCTAGACCTCTGAGGTCTGACTACAACCCTGTCTGTCCTCACCATTGTTCCCAGAGGAAATGGGCAGAGCAGGCTGCCCAGCAGAGGGTGAGTTAATGAGGGCAGGGGTTGTTTCTGCCCTCTATCCCCAGGCCTAATCAAGTGCTTGTTACACAGTAGATATCCAATGCATGTTTGTTGACTGAATTAGGAGGGGGCAATGAGAAAGTTGCTGAGTTAGGGGGGAGCCATGTGGTTTCCAGAGGAGATGCAAGCTGGGGAAGGGGAAGGGTCCGTGACAGAGGGAGTAGAGTGAGGGGTTGAGAAGGGTAGCTCTTACCTGCCTCCCAACTCGGTTGTTGTGGAGTCTCATGCGAGCGTGGATGTCTCTGTGAGGCTCCCGGGAGTCCAGAAAGTCTTTAGAGAAGCGCTCCCCAAAGCCCACGTCAGGGCTACAGCCGCCCCATTCCCAGGAGTCCTGCAGGCCAGGGCTGGCAGGGGGCAGGGCTGGGAGCTCGGGAACCCCATGGCTCAGGCCCTTACCCCGCTGCAGCGCATCCAGCTGTAGGCGGTGCAGCTTCCGAAGGAAGGCCTCCTCATCCCCACGCCGGGATGCATCACACCCACACGCCCTCAGTTTGCCCAGGGCACAGGCATTGGACACTGCGTGCACTACGCCGGCTGCAGCGATGGCATATGCGAAGGCACTCTCTCGGAAACCTGCAGGTAGAGATCCAGGAAATTTAGGCTCTGAGCAGCCTTAATAAAAGATCCCTCTGCCTTCCCTGCCCAAGCTTCTCACCATACAGAGGGGAAACTGAAGCCCAGTGTTGGGAGAAGTCCTGTTACAGAGCATGAGTCAAAAGGGGTCTAAAGCATACCAGAAGTTCTGCCCAGAGGATGCAGGTGGTGAGAGTATCCCTCATAACCCTCTTTTTTGGCACCTTTCCCCCCTGTTTCATTGACATCACCCTTAGCAAGCTCAAAATTTGTGTCTACATCTCTCCTTTTGGAGAGAAGGTGTTGTATTTGTTAAACATTCTTTTTTAAAATCGGGGAATTGCCCTAGTTTGCTTGGCTCAGTGGGTAGAGTGTTGGCCTGTGGACTGAAGGGTCCCAGGTTCAATTCCTGGTCAGGGCACATGCCTGGGTTGTAGACTCGATATATATTTAAAATAAAACAAAATCAGGGACTTAATTTATTACCCCTCTTATAATATTTGCATTGTAAAAATAAGCCTGTAGAAAAAAGGCAAATTAGGTAACCTAAAGAATAAATCTCCAGTGATGGATTTCAGGTTGCAGGAAATGTTGGACAGATGGGTAAGTCAGAGGAGCTGATGTCCTCCTAAGCTCCTAGACCCAAGATTTCCTGCCTGGTGCCCATTCCCCCTCCCCCTCCAGGTTCACCATAGAACCTTTCTGGAGCCAGAATTGAGAGGCAGAGAAATCAATTGGCAGAATTTCCCCTTTTCCTGTCCATGGGACATTCCTGAACATCTAGGTCAGCTGAAGGTTGTTTGAGGGATGCTAGAGGTGAGCCTTGTGCCTTGCATGGGGTCAAGCATGATAGTGTTGAAAACTGAGAGGAAAGCACAAAGTAAGGCAGACACTTTCCCTGAGATGCTGGCGGTGGTAGGTGGGCAGGAGGGGGGCACAAAGACTCCCTCTTGAGCCACTCTCAGGGGCTCAGGGCTGGGCCAACCTGGCCACTGACTTATCTACACTGCTTTCCTCTTCGGTGTTCCTAGCCTGAGCTTTTCTCTGGGACATCCCTGGTTGGTCTGGGCCTGTGGCAGTGGAAGGCCTACTTGCAGACAAGTATCTGGCTCCCAGACCCACAGTTGTTTCTTGCTTATAATGCAACTGAGAAAGGACCAGCTCTGAGCAGGTTCTGATACAAGTTTCTGACCAGTTTCTGAACCTGTGTGGGCAATGAAAGAAGTGAAAAGTAATGATAGTCCTCATACAAGAGGAGAATCTACCTTTGCCATAGGCCTCTGCTGAGGAAGCCCAAAACTAGCCAGGGGCTGAAGGCCTTGGGGGAGACCCGAGGTTCAGGGAAAAAACTAGGGCCTTCCATTCAGCATCAAAGAATGGAAGGACAAGCTCTCAGAGGACTTACAGCTCCAAGAGTCAACCAAGACTGGACAGAAACCCTAGCCCAAACTCACCATGTGCACTACAGGCCCCTGTCCTTCTCTTCCTATCCATCCAAACAAACAAAAAAAACAAACAAACAAACAAAAAACTCAAGATATATATAGTAGTAGTTAAGATTATGAACTTAAAATCAGATTGCCTTGGTTCAAATCTAGGCTCTTCCACTTACTAGATGTCAATAGCCAAATGACCTTGGCCAAGTGACTTGACTTCTTTTGCCTCACTTTTCTCATCTATAAAACAGGGTTATTATTATTTGCTTCACTGTTGTTCCAAGGATTAAATGAGTTAGTAAATTTAAAGTACTTAGAAAAATACCTTACTCATAGTAAGTACTATATAAACATTAACTATTAAGTTCTTCCTGCTGTCTGACCTCACTCACTATTTCTATAGTTTCAAGCATTTTGTTTCCCTGATCAGGGACAGAACCCAGAATCTCATAACCTACTCTACAATAAATTACTTGGATCACCAGAAGCCCACTCAGCAGACTGTTTCTTCTCTATTTTCTCTTTCCAACGTGTGGTATCTTTGGGGTCTTTCCATAAGAAGCCAGCTATGAACAGACAAGAAGGGATGGGTATTTGCTGGAGCCTTCAAAGGGGATACTGGGAATTGGTGGCAGAGGAATAGACACTGTTCTGGGAGGTGGGGCCAAAGAGAAAGGAGGACAGATTCACGCTGAGGAGTATACCTGTGTTTACCCATTGCCTTTTGTCTATGGAGCTCTGAAGTACTTCTCTTATTGCTGAGGAAGTCATCAGCCTGCTCCTTCAGACAAATGGCAATATTCAGATCTCGAGAGGAAGCCTAGACCTCAGAAATCTACCCCCCAAACACACACACACACACACACACACACACATACAGTGAAAGGGAGATGCCCAAGGTAATGGGGGTTATAGAGCTGGACCCAACCCCAGCTCTCCCAGTTTCCAGGCCTGACAACTTTCTGCTGAAGGCCTTTTGACCGGAAAGACCTGCTGCTGAGTAAGAGACCAGGTAGCCCAGTTTCCAGTTCCCAAGGTCCTGACTATGAATGGCACCAGGAAAGAGCAAGAGGCTGGTCCAGGAGGATGTGCTAAACCAACCATCATATTCTAGGCTCTGTTACATTCAAGGATAGGCTGGAGGAATCTGGAGAAATGTAGTCCACAGCCTGCAGTGACCACCCATACCGACCCCAGGCAGCAAAATAAACCATTCCATAGTCTCTAGTAGCTGTCACAGCCCCATGTAGGTGTGAACAGGCAGAGTTTGTGTGGCCACCCTCTGTTCTAAGCATCCAGGCCTCGAGAAGTCCAGCCCACTGGGTCTGCCTCCAGTTCCCATCCAGGGCCCCAGTTTCGGTCCTGGCCCCAACTGTCTGGAGCAGACGCAGGCACTGTGCCATCTGGCCAGCTGGAGGGGGAGAGGGGTGGGGCCATGGCCAGCTGGGCTGCCGGGAGCATTGGTTGGGATGGGGGTGGGGGGCTCGTTAAGACGCACAATTAGCCTCTCTGCCTTTGATCTGGGACAGGGACTGCCAGCATCTAAGTGGAGTCAGCTGCTGCTACAGGCTGAAGCCAATGGCCAGGAAAGGGCTGGGGGAGGAGATTTGGAGGGTAGGGGAGTGTGGAGGAGAGAGGATTCAGGAGCCAGTGGGAACCTGGAGGAGGTAGAGACGCTTGAGCCCTGCCCATTTGAATCAGACAGGAAAGGGGAAAGATCTGGTCCCCATTCCCTCTGTACGTGCTCATGTGCCTGGGCTGAGAGGGAGAGAGTTGTGTGCATATGGCAACACTTAGGGATGACACTGGATGTGGCTACATGCTTGCACAAACATGAGTAGGAGTGTGTGTGCATGTCAGTTTCATTTCTTGGACTACTCTTACATTGCACAGTTCACCTCTGGGCACAGAGATCATGGTGGCTTTTTAGCTTGGGAGGCAGTATGGCAGGAGTTGAGTGGAATCTCTAAAGTTAGCTGGCCTGCACTTGAATCCTGGTTCTACAGCAGCTCACTTACAAGCTGTGTGACTAAATGCAAGTTACCTAACCTCTCTTAGCTTCATTAGCAAAAAGGAGGATAGTAATAGGACCTACAAATGGGGATTGTTTGAGGACCCTAAAGTGCAGATAAAGTGCTTTAGAAGAGTGCTTGGCACACAGCAAGTACTTAGAATGTGTTGTCTGATTTACTGGATGCCATTAGAATAATGAGACCTTAGGTGACCTTGGGATATGATAGCCTGTCCCTCTGTGTCCCTATCTGAGTTCTACCACGTACCCCAAGCCTGGAGACCTAGGCATGAAACCAAGACTCTCTGAGAATGAATGTGAAAAGGAAGTGGGAGAAGAAAGAACCAAAACCTTGGAGAATGAGGCTGGACTCTACTTTGCTGGCTTCTCCTGCACTAGGAGCCTGGCTTGCCGTGGGACCTCCTGTGCCTTCTGTCAGTTTCCAATGGGTCTGGGCCTGAGGGAGGGCAGTACCTAAACTGTGTGGGAGCTCCAGAACCTTCTGTGTGAATCTACTGCTGTCTCCTCCATCAAGCCTCTCCCTGTCCTCTGATCCCCTCTCACTCCAGGGTCCAAGTCCAGCCTCAAATCTCCCTCTGGTCCCTGAGTGAGAGATGGGTTCTCTAGTTCTCACAAGGAAGACCCCCCCCCCCCTCTAGCTGGTCTTCTGCCAACACTCCACCCACCCAGACACTAACCCTCTGGGTCCTAGAACTAAAAGGTGGGAATACCAGTACCCTTGACACTTAGGTCACAGCTGCCCCTGGGCTGGATAAAACAGTCAGTATGGACTAGGAGTCCTCTCACAGCTTTTTTCTGACTCTATCTTCCCAGAGGCCCCGCTCCTTACCCTCCAACCCAATGCTTCAACACACACACACACACACACACACACACACACACACACACCGATCTCCTCTCCTTGGCTGGGTCGAGCCCTGTTATATGCCTTCCCAAGAACACAGTCCAGGTACTAAACCTCCTTTCCCTCTCTCTCTTATGTTAGAACCCCATCCCTCAGCCTAACCCATCTCAGGAAAGGTGCCAGGCCAATTAGATGACAGTAACAGCATTAAAAATGGAAGGCCCAATGGACCACCTCTTCCTAGCAGTGTCTGTATTTTAAACATGGCAGGATGCACCTTCAAGAAACCCTATTGTCAGCCTGGGTCTGAAGAGGGCTCAGCACCTTGATATTCTATGTGGCAGAACTAAGGTCAACTGGGTCCACAGTGGACAGCCCATAGCTTAAAAAGAAGTTAAACTGTGGAAAGGGCCTGTACCAGGGGCTGGTCCCATGGGATTTAAACTCAGTCCTTCAGGTCGATGGGCCAGAGCAGACCAGGAAATGACCCCGAAGAGAGTGAACTGAGAGGTGGAGATGAGAGAGGTCCTTTGCGGGGAGGGGCGGGGGGAGTGGCAATTCCTTTCCAGAAGCCTAGAGTCCCCTCCTCCAGGGAGAGGTACAAATGAGGTGTCGCAATGGCAATGCCGGGAGCAGAAGCCACAGAGGTGTGCGACGACGACGTTGGGAGGCCAAAGGAAGGAGCCCAGCCTCCTTGCCAAGCCAAGGAGTCGCTGTCCCGCCCCCTCCCCGCTTTGGGCGCTGCCCGCCCCGGCTAGCCCTGGCAAGTCTCCCCCTCCACCCCTAACCTCTCCCCCTACCGTCCCCCCAGCTCACCTCCCGCTTATTAAACTGCAGGTGAACCCGGGAGCGCCTGGCGCCGCGCCAAGCCCGCTCGGTTCCACCGCTCGGAACTCGCCCCCAGTGCCCAGGACCCTGCGTCCTCCACCGGGCGCAGCCATGGGGACGCCTGGCTCACTCTGTCTAGAAGGGACAGGAGGACCAGAAGGGAAGAGGGACGCCGAGGCCAGGAGGGGTGAAGAGCTAGTTTTGCCTCTCCCCTTCGGAAGCGGCAGGGCTGAGAGGCTCAGCGCCCGCCTGAGTCCCGGGGAGCGGAACCAAAGCACAGGACTACGGTGTTCTCACGGCGCGGCCCGGGCGCTGGGGGCAGATCGTGGCTTCGGGAGATTCGGGTGACCTAGAGACCCACCGGGAGTGGGAGCGGGCGCGCGGCGGCGGCCAGCGCCGGCCCGGCCCGGCCAGGGCGTGACAGATGCGGAGGCCTGTCACTTCGTGTTGGCCGGCGCTCAGCGGGGCGGGGCGGGCGGGCGCCGGGGGGCCGGCCAGCCGGGGTCCGGTCCCGCCGCCCTCCAGTGGCTGGAGGAGCTCGAGAGCAGCGGGGCGGACGGGGCGGGGCGGGAGCGCAGGGCCGGGCGGGGGGCGCCCTCTCCGAGCGGCGCGGCTGGGCCCGGGAGCCGTCTGCTGCGGCCCGCGGGGATTAGTTCGCGGCTGCATGCCGCCACACGCGTCGGGCTGGGCTCCGCCAGGGAGAAACAGCGCCCCGGGCTCGCGGGGGAGGCAGGAGGGGGAGCGCGCGGGGGCGGGGCGGGCGGCCTGGGGTTGGGCTCGGGGGAGACTGGGAATGCTCAGAGGGGTCCTGGGAGGGGTCCTGGTGAAAAAGCGAAGGCGCTCGCTATCTAAGTTCTCTCTGAAGTTGGGGTCCATTGCAGCCTTATTCTCCCAGAAGCCTCAGGCCCCTAGGCCAAAAGGTACAGGAGTACCTCCTTCCTTCCCCATTCACGGTCAACCGAGAATTGGACAAGTCCCAAGGAGCAAGGTCCTCACACTGCCCCACACAGGTCCCCACATTGTCTCACCTAAGCAGCTGAGTAAGAGAGATAGGTATCCAGCCAGGCCCAGCTAGGAGGCAGGACCCCCATCTTTCCCACAGCGCCCGAGTCAAGGCCTAAGATACCAACCCAGGAGGTAGGGGTGAGCAGAAATGAGTGACAAAACCTTCCTAGATCTCCAGCCCAAGCCATTCTAGGGACTGCCCATGTGCGACCTGGGTCACCTAGCAGTGAGGAGGGAGGGCAGGAGTCTAAAGTTTCTCTGTGTCGTGAGGGAAAAAGAAATTGGCAGGGCCTCCAGGCCTACTAGGCTGGAGGCACACACACCCAATGCCTCTGATTCAGAGAGCTTTCCAGGGAGGTGAGGATGACACAGAGGCTGGTGGCATATCCTGCTGGGAAGAGCTTCTTCGGAAGTACAGACCTTTTACCTGCCCAGGCTTCCCTCACCTATGCCATTTGGCAAAAGTCCCCCATGCCTCTTCATGCCGATTCTGGGTACTTTATCACAGGCTCTCTAACCTCAATGCTGTTTGCTAGGTGGAGGTAAGGGAGGCAGGTCACAGATACAGATAGTTCCTGGGCCTGAGATAATGCAGCACCAATGACAGGAGAGGATAACTCAGGAGTCCTCTTCTCAGGCATGGAGCCTGCCACCCTGGCACCACACAGCCCAGCCTCAAGCCAACTCTTCCCCATTTGGCTGCCCCTTATCCCCCTCACCATGGGGGGCATTTCTGAGACCAGATAAAGGTAGCATGGCTGGCAAATGGGCACCTGAGGAGGTTGCCAGCTTGAGGCAGTGGGTTGGGGATGGCTGGGAGATAGGTTCTAAGGTGGAGGTGCTGGATGGGGCATGCAGAGGGGGCAAGATGAGGGGCAGCTACCTCTGCTGAAGATGGGACTCTCGTAGGGGATCTTATTTCGAGTCTCGAGACTAGAGCAGTTCCAGCGCTGATCCCGGAACTGGTGCTGACATTCGTGGATGGCAATCTGGATGCCCTGGATGGCCGAGGCAGCCACATCGGGGTGGCGCACGCACACCTCCATCTGCCGCCTGCTCAGGCCGGGCAATGTCAGGCACACGGTGTTGGCGTCGAGCACGGGCTCCGGGGGCAGGCGGAGGCCCAGAATGTCGTTGGGTGCAGACCTGCAGAGTGGGATGGGGGTGGGTGAGTGTTTGGGGAACTAGGAGGACCCCACCTAACAATACACAGTCTGTCC
Organism: Antrozous pallidus; assembly: GCA_027563665.1. Taxonomy (NCBI): domain Eukaryota; kingdom Metazoa; phylum Chordata; class Mammalia; order Chiroptera; family Vespertilionidae; genus Antrozous; species Antrozous pallidus. The sequence goes on along the minus strand of CM050508.1, from coordinate 22,885,337 downwards.
CAAAGGCTATAATCCCCTGGCCTTTGAGTTTGGGCCCGTCAGTGTATCCCTAAAGCATTCTCTTTTCCTTGACCTTCTCACCAGCATCAACTCCAACAAAACCCACCCACCTGCACACCCACACAGGTAAACATATGCAAATGCACACGTCTGGAAAGCCTTCACACACAGTATTTTTTAAGTATATCTTCAGACATAGATGCTTACCCACACAGCATTCCCCAGGGGACCACCCTTTAAGACATGTTTCAGACATATTCCTGAAGACACATCACAGTAAACACCCAGACCCACTTACACACATGCACACTTTACCAGACATAGTTACACGCACAGACACACAACACATGCACACTTTACCAGACATAGTTACATGCACAGACACACAACACATGCACACTTCACCAGACATAGTTGCACACACAGACACACAAGTATACACATGTATTCATCTTAATATCTAGGAGCTCTCAGGTTCACACACGTGTGCACACAGACTGCTATTTACATAACACAGCTTGCTGGGCTCACTCAAACACCACACACACACACACACACACACACACACACACACACACAGAACCCTTCCATCTTCAGTACCTCACTGACCCCACCCTTCCAACCCCCAACCCTGTCCCTGCCTGTGAGCTGTCTCCAAGATGAAGCAAGGCAGTTTGAACTTACTCCTGGGTTGGGGGTGCATGCCCCAGCACAGCACTGTCTCCAACTTGGTACTTGCTACACACACACACACACACACACACACACACACACACACACACCTTCCCTTCTAGTAGCCATCACTCTCCTGGGTACTGCCCTGTCTCCCTGGACTGCCCATATTCTGTCACCAGTTCTACACCCTCCTATGAGGACACTGTCTTTCATTGGGCAGCAGGACTTTCCTGCGACACTGTCCCTCCCTCTTTCCAGGGTCCCCAGAGGGCTCTGTGGCTGGGGGTCCCAGGTCTCTAGGAGGGCGGAGCATAAGGTGAGGGCTCACCTGGGCAGGGCGGCAGCCAGCAGCAGTAGGAAGAACAGGAGCGCGCAGAGCGCGGGCCGCGGCTGGGGCCCAGGTCGGAGAAGCCGCAGCCAGGGGCAATGGTGGGTGCTGCCCATGGCGCGCGGGCCGTGATGGGCGGGGAGTAGGGGGCTCACAGCCCGGCAGGACCCTTGAGCCAGGGGCAACGGCGCATGATCCGCGGGGGTCGGGGTGGCTGCGACACAGAGCTCCGACCTGGGTCACGGCTCCGGGAGCAGACGGCGCCCGCCTCCCCGCTCCATGGGGCAGCGCCCCCGGGCACCGCCCCCGGGGGGGGGGGTAGCGGGCGGGCGCACCGGGCACCTCCTGGCACAGGGGTCCAGGGAATTTCCCGAGGCCCCCCTGCGACAACTCCTGGTGCCTCTTGAGGATAAGGGGGGCCCGGAGGTGCTGCGGGCTGGGGACGAGAGGCTGGGGTGCCCGGCAGCCCCCCAGCCCTGCCCCGACGAGCCTTCGCTTCCGAGGGCGTGTAGGGCGAGCCGGGGTGGGGGCTGTGTGCGGGGAGGGGGGGCGGCGCTGTCTGTGCCTGGCCTCGCCGCCCAGAGAGTGAGTGACTGTCCCAGCTCAGGGAGCTCCGCCGCCTCCCCACCCCCCAGAGTGTCTCAGGGCTCTACCCCACGTGACGTCACGATGGGGTGGAGGAGTGGAGGCGTGTACGAGTCCCGAGGCCACTGCGTCCGCTCAGGACTCTGGGTGGGAGCGGACACGCGGGGGGTAGGGGAGGAGAGGGCTGGGGTCTGTGCGCGTAGGCAGGGAGGTGCCAGTGCTCCGGACGTGCTGGTTTGTGTGGGAAGGTGTATGTTACTGCGAGGTGTGGGTGCCTGGCTGAGACACAGCTGCTGGGGAGCGGTCCCCCCCAATACACACACCTGCAAGGGCTGGAGGGGGAAGGGCTGGCCCCTCTGCTCGCTTCCCCCCCCCCCCACTTCAGGGGGGACTTCCCAGGCTTGGCTGGCGAGGCAGGTGTTGGATGCTGCAAAAGAGGGGTTTGGCAGCTTCTGGAGAGCTTTTGCTCTCCTTCGCGGTGTGACCTTAAACAGGTGCTTACTGAGGCCCCCTTTGCTCCCTTGTGAAATGAGGTTAATGAGGCCCCCTCATCTAGTCACCTCATCCAGCCAGTGAAGATAAAATTGCTGGGACTCTAGTAGTAAATGGTTGTCTGGGCGCAGAACACCCAGAGGTGGCACACCCTGGGAGGGGTGAGGTTAGGGAGCCTTTTAATCCTAAAGGTGTGCTTCAAGGGCGCCTTATTTCACCCTCTTTTATTCACAAGAAGATATTTAGGTTCAGAGAGGGTTGTGACTTATTCAAGGTCACACAGCAAGTAGGTGGAAGAGTTGGAATCTAAACCATTTTGCTTAGCCCTGAGCACAGCAGCAACTGCCCCAGCACTGAGTACTGCTTGCCCTGGCCCTGCCACCTGTAGTTGGTCCTCTGGGAGCTCCCCAACACCAGCTTCTGGCTCCAGCAACTGCCCCAGCACTGAGTACTGCTTGCCCTGGCCCTGCCACCTGTAGTTGGTCCTCTGGGAGCTCCCCAACACCAGCTTCTGGCTCAGGCTCAGGCCCACTCCTCTCTGGGATCCCTTCCTGTCCTCTCCCTGTAGCTGAACATTGGGCTCACCTCAATACAGGGTGAGTGTACTAGGTCCAGGCAAGCGCCAAAGAGCCAGAGGGTTGGGATGGAGGCTTCAGTGCCTGATTCTGGTTCTAATCTGTGCCCTGATAGTGAATCCTACTCCCACTGAGGCCTTAGCATCCTCCTCTCTAAAATGGGCACAAGCCTCCCACTTTATATACATACCTCCCTGCCAACCTCACTGCCCTACCTTTCTGAAGAGAGCCCCTACTGGTTTAAGGACAAAGGGAGCCCTTTCCTGGAATTGGCCCACCCTGGGGAATTGGGGAAGAGGGGTAGGGCCTTCTCTGTCCCTAGACTGTCAGGTAGTGGAGGCAGCCTAAGCAACAGCAGGCTGATGGCCTACTCCCCCTTTCATCCCCCATCTCTGCCTGCAGCTACCGCAGCTGTCAGGAATTAAGGACTTGGGGCTGTGGGGGATGAGGGTGGCAAGAAGGAGGGGGAGAAGATTGGCTGGACAGCAGGAAAACAGCAGCGGGGGGGGGGGGGGGGCACGGCAGGAGGAAGCAGTCTGTGTCAGCCAGAGCCTTGTTTGACCCCAGCTGACCTCTGCCCCCATCTCTCTCTCCCACCATGTTGTAGGCCCCATGCTATGGCACAGGAAATTTGGAACTAGACTTTGGGAAGAGTACAGAGGGGGACAGGGCAACACCAGACTCATTACAGGAAGGAGGCATGAACCCAGGGTGAGAGAGGAACCCATCAGGAGCAAGCCAGACTGGGAGGTCATGCTCCCATTGTCTGTGAGGGAAACTGAGGCCCAGAAAGGAACAGGCTCAATTAAGAATGGGTTCCTAATCCTTACTCCCTGTCTAGTGCTCACACTAGCATTTCCCAGTACCCACACATCATATGCATCTGCTTGGGTGAGCCATTGTGAGAAATACTGCTTCCAGTCCCAAGCAGCTGAATCATCCTTTCCAGGGGTAAGGCCTGGGCATCTGCATTTCTAACTGGCATCCCAAGTGATTTTTGTGAGGATCACATTTGGGAAACACTGATCTTGAGTGGCTGATTTTTTCCTTTGGCCTCCATCTAATGAGAGAGGGTCTCTTTGCTCTCCCACCCTCTACTGTTCATGAACCATAGACATGTAGAAGAGAGGGAGAAGGCCCTTTCTTCGAAACCCCCAGGAGGCAAATAATGTTGCCCAAGCCTTGCTTGCACTAGGGCATGGTTCTGGCCTGATGCCATGAGGGTTTAGAAGCACCAAGCCTGGGGCACCTCTCCATAGTTCGGGGAGGAGAGAGCATATGTAGTGTCTTGGCCTATGTGCAAATGAAACCCAGATAGAGTGCCTGCCCCAGCCTCATATGACCCACACCATGGGCAGCCCCTGGGCCCCACCCTGGCCCTGCCCTGGGCTCTGGCCCTCAGCCCAGCCCCAGCCCCCGCAGCAGCCTCAGCGCAGCCTGAGACCACAATTACAGGGGCCACTGAGGGTGGGGGAGCACCATGGCTGAAAGGCAGCTCTGAGAATGGTTCCAGCTGTGGCAGCTCTGGAGGAGGTTGCAGGGAAGGGAGTGCTGGGGAGGCACCAGGGTGGGAACAGGTGGACCCTCAGTCCTGATGCTCTGCCAGGGAATTTTGTCATGGTGAAGAGAGGGAAGGAGTCCCAGACAAATAAGGGAGCTTGTTGTCCTATTGTCTAGGTCCCAGGGGCCACCACCCCTCAGCAAGGTAAGGGAGCATAGCTTGTTGCTTCAGGCTCCCTAAACATCTAATTTGTTTAGTCATTGAAGGGAAGGGGAAATGTTTCTTAAGCTCTCAGCCTACAGTTAATCCTGGCCCTTCCAACCAGCTTTCCCACCCATCTTGCATGCAGGCTGTTCCTGATATGGTCACTCACACATCTGGAGAGTCTCAGTACTCCCCCACCCCATCTCCTTGATTCCACATGTCCTCCATCACTCAGCCAGCAGGAAGCCTTGGTGGCTCAGATTGTGTCTAGGGCTGAGCAATTGGGTTAGCAAGTGAGAGAGGTGGGTATAATGGGATATTTTTGAGTTCTGCTTCCAGCCTCCTTCCCAGGCAGCAGTGCAAGAGCCTGATCTTAAAGAGGGCCAGGATAATAGTTAAAATGGTGTCTATTGAGCCATTGCTCTCACCCTTCACAGATAGCTGTTCCCAGACTCCTGCTAGGCTCAGTCACAGAAGATGGACCACTAACAAGTGGCTAGCACTTTAAAGATTGCAGTGTACTCTTACAATGTACTGAAAAACTACCAGGCACACAGCTCCCCCCCCCCCCCCATTTCATAATGGGAAAACTGAGGCTCAGAGAAATTAACTGATTTGATCAAGGTCAAGCTAGCCAACTAGGCCTTTTGTTCACTGTATCATGCTACTTCCTCTGAATTCCCTTTAACATGCTTGGATTGGTATCAGTTCATGCCACTGCTTCAGTTTCCTTCATGGAGAAGAATGTCCAGTATCACCCACCCCATACACTCTCCACTCCGCTCCTCCTCCCCTGGATCTGGAAGTAAAGATGGGGAGGCAGGCATCCCAGACAGTCTGGAACCCTAGCAGCTTAACCTAAACTGTCTCTGGGACTCCTTGCTTCCTTTCATCCTTTCTCCTGCCTACCATTCTGAATTCCCTAAATGTCCTGCAGGTTCTGATGATCCCTTTTAATAGGGAAACTGGGCTTTGTGCACCCTCTAGTGGTCTCTGAAAGAAGTTCAGGAGATTATTTTTTAAAAGTATTGTACCCATCAAAGAGCTCTGGGTGGGGAAGGCAGAGATGTGAATAAAAATCCTATCTGTAGGAAGCTTCATTTCGCCTCCACATGGCCCACAATGCCAGTTCCACTCTCTTCCCTTTGTTACTTATCCAAGTCCTCTTGTACAAGAAGTTCTGAGTCCAAATTCTGCATGACACTTCCCTGAAGCCCAGGCATTTGACCCAAGGGAGCCAGGAGAAGCAGGAAGGAAAACCCAGATGCTCCTTCCTTCCCATAGCAGCCTATATATACTCCCTCTCCATACATGCCCCATGCTGGGGCCCGACCTTGAGGGCTGAGCCAGGGTAGGTGTGAATGGGGGGGGGCGGTATTGAGGAGGGAGGACAGATGCACTAGAAGCCATGGACAGGGTCTGGCACAACCAGGATGAGTTCTCGTCCTTTCTGTTTCATTTGAAGAACTCTGCCATCCTCCCTGTGCTCCTATTCCCTGGGGCTTTGGTGGGGCTGTCAATCCCAGTCAAAATGGTACATCTCTATGGACAATGTTATTGTTTCAGGAATATGCAAGAAACTCAAGCTGACCCTGACAGGGTCTTCCTCAGGATTTCTGCTTAGAAGGCCTTTCTTTTTCATATCACTAGCTCTAAGAATGCAGGCATAGAGCTGTCATTTAGAGAAAGTCAATCTGCAGTGGGCGAGAATGAGGATGGCATGAAAGGGAGAGGCAGAGATAAGCAGAAACAGTAGATGTGGGGTGGAGGTGGGAAGAGATGTATGACACGCTTTGGGACCCTGGGTTCAGCTGTGCTTGAATTCAGTTTTACCCATGGACTTCCAAGGTATAAGACCCATTAATTAAATTTCTTTGGACCAAGCTAGTTTTTTTTTAAAAAACAAACATGTCTTTATTGAGTTTTATAGAGAAAAGAGGGAGAGGGATAGAGAGATAGAAACATCAATGAAATGAGAGAAAAGCATCGTTAATCAGCTGCTTCCTGCAGCCCCCTACTGGGAATTAAGCCCAAAAGCCAGGCATGTGCCCTGACCAAGAATAGAACCTGTGGCCCCTTGGTTCCTGGGTCAAAGCTCAACCGCTGAATCACATGGGCCAGGCTAGACCAAGCTAGTTTGAGTTGGGTATCTTTATTTTCAATCAGGGTCTTCCTAGAACCTACAAAAACATCAACAACAACATCCCCGCAGGTTTCCATTCCCTTTCTTATAGCAACTACCATTTATTTAGCATAAATTGAACATAAATTATTCTGTGCTAAGTGCTTTTCATAGTTCAAAGATATCCTCCCCACAATTCTCTGAGGTTGTGGGATGGATTGTAATGGCTGCAAATTCTTTGCCACATTCCCATGGAGAGGTTGGGGGGGTCTATTTCTCCTCCCCTTGAATTTTGTCTGGTTCTATGACTACGGTGATCAATAGAGAGTAACAGAGATGCTGTGCAACTTTCAAAGCTGGAACTAAAAGAAGAGATGGCAATTTCTGCCTCCCAATCTGGCACAGTCTATTTCAAAAGTCAGCCTTATGTAAGAAGTCCCACCACACTAAGGCCACCATGCTATGAGGAAGCCCAAGATAGACACATGGAAAGAAGGAGGCCACTGGAGAAGCTCTGAGGATCTAGACATGTGAGTGAAACCTCTTTGAGTGTCCAGCCCAGCCCAACCACCAATGGAGTACAGCCAAGTGAATGGCTACAGCCAATAGTTCTGCCCTAGGGAGCAGAACCACCATGCTGAGCTTTGACAAATTCCTGACCAAAAGGATGGTGAGAAGTAGTTATGTTAGGGTTGTTTGTTATGCAGCAATTGATAACTAAAACAGGATGATAGTCCCATTCTATAGGTAAAGAAACCAAGACTCACATGATCTGTACGGTAAACTTCTAAGCAGCAGCACCAGCTTCAGACACAAAGCTCTTGCTTTGTCCTACATACCTTGAAGGGGGCATGTGCAGCATTTAGACTATGAGAATATTGGGGGGTTTTATTAGCCAAAAGGCTTCTTAGCCTTTTGGCTATCCCCTCCCCAGTTCTCTCTGGAGGAAGATGGAGGCATGAAGTTCAGCTCTGGAGAGCCTAAATCTCCCAAACCTTCCCTCTCTTCCCTCCACACTAACCATCAGCTTCCTGAGAAAGAGCTAGAAGGAAGGAAATGTAGTTGGGTGCCAGGAAAAACCTTGGAACAACTTCTCTTTGTCTCCCTCTAAGTGTAATTAGAAATGCTGTTCTGAGCAGTCTTTTCAGTGTTAATGGGGGTAAAGTTAGTTTCCTATGTTTAGTCTGATGTTAGTAATAACATATTTCATCACATTCTATGGTTCATAAAGTGCTTTAATCCTATGGGCTTGGGTGGCCCTAAAAATCTGCCCACAAATCCCCCAGGGACCACAGAAACAGAAGGGCAGAGGAGGGCGTCACACTCCCCTAGAATGTTGATGAGAGCTGAGACGCCAGCAGAGGCTTCCCGTCTGCTTTCCCCAGACCCTCTCAAGAGTCTGCTCCTTTAAGAGGGATTGCTACTTCTTCCCCAGCCTGTAGATCCAGGCTCTAGATGTGTGACAAGAGTGAACAAGAATGTCAAGGGGAGATTTGGCACTCTTCACCATGGTTGCCAGGAGAGCCCAGTCCCATGGGGGGAGCTCGAGGGAGGAAGGGGGGAGGTAGGGACCCAGTTCTATCAAAACCATCTCCCTTTAGGCACTCCTTCCAGAGCCTGGCCTCATGTTAACTCACAGGAGACCAGTCCCCCTCCCAAACTGTGGTCCCAGTCCTATTGGTTTAAATATCTTTATTGATACTAAACTCACCCAACCAACACATGGCCAGCAGTTCTTAGGAACCCCGCATCCAGAGGCCTAGAGAAGTTTCCATCTGGGACGAAAAAAGGGAAACTGCAGAGCTCCCTACAGCATATAGTCTCCCCAGAACCCGTTAAAGCACCTCTGGGGATCCCTCCGATGCACTGGGCCTTCCTGGGCACGTGAATAACTCCAACCTCAGTTTCAAGAGGCTTGGGAGATGGACTTGGCAGGGTAAATTGGGCCACGGCAGCGCCCCCTGCTGGAGCCCATAGGTCACACAGGTATGAGAGGCAGCGCTGTATGCTGTTGGGAAGAGGCCGGCGGCGCGTCAGAGGCAGAGGCTGAGCTGCTTGCGCACGAGGCATTGGTGGCACTGAACTACGCAGCACCAGTGGAAGCGGCACAGGCAGTTCTCCTCGAGCTGCACGCTCTCCTCGCGGTGCCCGCGGCCGCAGCACAGCAGGTCGCAGCCGCTGAGGTCCAGTGCGCTGCTGTTGCAGGCGCGGCCGCGCGTGCCTGGAGAGCCTGTGCGCCGGTTGGGGGCGCAGAAGTCGGGCGAGTCGGCGACATAGAGCAGGTCAGCGCGACTCGGCGGCTTGAGATTGCGGACGGCGGGCAGCAGAGCCTTGCCATCGTTGGTGCCCATGACACGCGAGGCGCCGTGGAAGCGCTCGAGCAGCTCCGCGCCCACCTCTCGGAACGGGGGCAGCTTCTGCCAGCAGGTGCGCAGAGCGCACGAGCCCGACAACCCGTGGCACTTGCACTCAGTGCGCGTATGGCTCCGCACCGCCTGCGGGGAGCAGAGGAGCAGGCAAGTGGGGACAGATGTGGGGGGTGCGGTTCGCGGAAAGGCCCAGAGGACCGACACACAGAAAATAAGACAGAAAAGAGCAGACACACACACAAAAAAGGAAAGCGCAAGGTGAGGAGGAGGAAATTAAGAAAGCGACAGCCCGGAGTGGAGGGTAAGAATGACAATAATGGAGAGGTAGAAGTGGGGAGTGGGGGAAAGGGATTCTGGGATCCAAAGCCAGAGAATGGGGAGAAAGTAGAATGGACAGCGCGGGGATTCTGGGATCCAAAGCCCAGGGATCCAAAGCCCAGCGCAGGGATTCTGGGATCCAAAGCCAGAGAATGGGGAGAAAGTAGAATGGACAGCGCGGGTGAAAATCTCCCTGGAGCAGGGGAGTTGGCGGTGGCAGCTGTGGCACCTTCTCCCTCCTGCCAACCCTCAAGGCACCAGGCAGGGCTGAACAGAGACACAGAGCCTGCTCCTTGGGCGTCTGTCTTCACCATCCCCCCCAGCCCTCTCTGACAGGTATGTGGGCCTGTCAGGACATACTTCCCTGGGCCCCTTCTTACCCCCTGCCCATGCCTCAGCCCCAAACTCTAGAAGATACAAGATATGTGTGGGGATGCCTCTAAAGCACCCTGGAACTGAGGCAGGGTGCCCACTGTGGACGCATTACTGAGAACTAGAACCCCAGGAGTCCTCCCTCTATTTGCTGTTTGTGTCTAAGAGTCACAACCCCACCAGTGGTTTATGGGGCCAAATGCCCTAGGAAGATCATCTCTGGAATCTCAGAGTCTAGGGACCAATTTGATTCCAGACATTTGTGTCCCTCCCCCTCCCAGGTTCTGTCCTTCCCTTTGGAGACATCTGACCCAGACAGCTGTCTTGTCCCTAAACAAGCTCCTGGGGCCTCCTCATTGCAGAGGGAAGGGGAGAGGCTGCCAGAGTTCTGGGCAAGGCCTGATCTAGGGATGCTGGGAGGCCAGTTGACAAGAGTCTCTATTCAATCACACCTTTCCTGGCCTCTGCCTGACCCCCTCCTGCCTCCACCAGGATCCAGCCCATTGCCCCTTGGTCTAGCCCCTTTCCAGGCCTCCCTCACACCTCCCGCTTCCCCTACCTCCAGACTTGTCTCCATCCTCTTGCCGCTGCCCTGGCAGCCACATCTCTACCCACCCCCAAGCTCTACCCGCCTGTCCTGTTTCAGGGGTATGCCCTCTCTACCTGGGGTCCCCAAAAGCCTCCACCGAGTCCTTTTCCCTGGATGACCTACCCTACCCTGCCCCAGGCCCTCCTGGCCCCCAATCAATATTCCCAAGTGGCCCCCCACCACCATGCTAGTTCCCACACATGTTAACACACTCGTACACATACACACCTTCTCTCATACCCTCACTTCTCACACACTTCAGAAAAGTGCTCCTACACATTCACCACACTGTCCTACATCCACCCAGCCACACAACTGTCCCACGTCCACTGACACAATCACACATTTCCACCTTCATGCACACGCCCTCTTGCACGCCCCTGCCCATACTCACCAGCCGGCCGGCCTCATTGTTGTGAAGTTGCACCAACGCTCGGATGTCTCCACTTCCCCGCTTATGCCTCGCGTCCATGAAGAGCCTGGACTTCTCGTCCCCGAAGTCCACATCGTCCCCACAGCCTCCCCACTCCCAGGCTGCACTGCCCTCTGGGGAGCCCACAAATCCAGGGGGCCCAAGGGTGCCCGGCAGGCCAGGGGATCGTGGTGGGGCCCGCCTGCGGGGTGCCTGGCAGCCACACTGCAGCAGCTCACCCATGGAGCAGGCCTGCGTGACTGCATGGCTGGCGCCTGCAGCCGTGATGGCAAAGACGAAGGCGGTCTCCCGGATGTCTGTGGGGACAGGGAGGAGCAGTCAGCACAGCCTCAAAGCTGAGTTCTAGGGGACTGTGGTGGGTGGGGCTGGAAGACAGGGTCAGGGCAGGGTGCCCCAAGATTCTGGGAGAGGTGGGGCTCGGGCAGCCTCCCCTCTCCTCTGAGCCCAGAGGTCCCCTCCTCACACTGACCCTGTTGCAGGATGCGCCCAAAGGCCTTGCTGTGGCTGGAGCAGTTCCAGCGGCGGAAACGGAACTGGAACTGGCACTCTCGAACCCCAAGCCGGGCACCCCTTGCTAGCTCAGCCACCACTTCCGGCTCCTCCTGGCACAACTCAGCCTGCCGCCCTGCCAGCCTCCGTGCTTTCCTGCAGATACTGGTGGGGTCCATGACCAGGGGGCTGCCCACTGCCCTGGGAAGCAAAACACAGCAAGTCAGGGGTATAACTCCAATGGTAGGGGGTGACAGAGACAGAGACCAAGATACCCCACCCCCACCCAGCCCATAGCCCAGGAGCTGGGATATGCCTTCCGCCACCACCAACTAAGATTGAGATTCTCCTATCTGGTTCCCCTGCCATTCCATCCATGTCTGTGTTCCCTTTTAGAGTCTGGACTGAAATCACTGTAGAGCAAGAATTCAATCTTATCCTTCTGTGCATATTTTTACTAATAAATCCTTATATAATTTGACTCAAGGTAAAGGTAGCTGGCAGCAGGAAGGCCAAGACTAAAATTCAACAGGCCTCACTCAAAGGGAGACAAAGAAGAAACTAACAGAAGTAAGATCAAGAAGGTTGTAAAAGAAAATAAAAACGTTATAGAAAAAGATCAGAAAAAGAACTGGTCTTAGTGGACCACAAGCTGGATATGTGTCAGCTGAATGGTCCTGATGCTAGCAAGGCATGGGCAATCCCAAGGGATATAGAAAGCCATCTGATGTCAGAGTGGCTGGGAAATGGAGCCTCTGAGGGAAGTCACACTCCCTCTCCAGCTGTTTCTAATTCTGTAAAACGGGAAGGATGAACTTTGATCTCTAAGGTGGGCCCTTCCACCCTGAGATCCTCTGCTTCCCTGAACTGGAGAGCAGAAAGAAGGAGCTGGGGGCTGAGTCTCTGAGGCACTGTGAAGCAGGTGACAATGACCTTTCTCCTACTCCAGGAGCTGTGGCCTTTCCAGAGCAGCAGGGCAGCAAGCCAAGCCCTCTGCACGGGGGTGACATCACTGATTGGAGAAGGGGGACACTGAGTAGGTGGGTAAAGACCTCATGGGAAGTTCCACACACTTTCAGAAATCCCTCCATTCCCACCACCACGCTGGCTGCCACACACATTCCCAGCCTTCATTCTGACAAGAGAGCTACCATTTGGTCTCCATACCAGGCCCGTGAAGGTTAACTTGGCTGGGTATTCACACCTGGATGAAAGGGCTTTCATCAGATTGCTCTTATTTGAATGCTTAACTGGTATGCCTGTCTTGTAGGAATGAGTGAGCTGAGCACTTGTGAGCTGAGAGTAATTTGAGACCACTCAAAAACCCTTCAGCAGAGGGCAGAAAAAGACTCTCTGGGCGGGGAGAGAAAAGTGGCATCAGGAAATAGAAAATGTAGAGGGAAATAGTGGTAGATAGGTGCCAAAGGTCAAGGTGGCTCTCTTTTCAGTTTCGCTTCAGTGTATATCCACCCCCACTGTCCCCATTTGCTCCACAAGTACAGGCTTCCCAGGCATGTTCTGGCCCAACAACGATGAAATGTAATGGGCTTAAATAGCAGCAAGAGGTATTTAGGTCTTAAGATAGAACTTAACACTAAGGAGTGAGATGCTTGAAGCGGTGGTTGCAGGAAGATATGTAAGTCCTTTAAGGTCTAACACACACACACACACACACACACACACACACACACACACACACACCACCCGGCAGATCATTGTTATCATCCCTTTCCAAGAAGTCCAAGAGCCAGAGTTCTCTTCTCAGTGGAGAGACTTATAGTCCAGACCAGCGATTTTCAACCTGTGTGCCACAAGAATTTTTAAAACCCAATACCTGACTATTAAGCCAGGGCACTGACCTCTTTTTTTCTTCTATTATTTTTATTGATTTCAGAAAGAAAGGGGAGAGATCAAAACATCAATGATGAAAGAGAATCATTGATCTGCTGCCTCCTGCACATCCCCCCATTGGGGATCAAGTCCGCAATCCAGGCATGTGCCCTGACCGGAATCGAACCCAGAACCCTCCAGTCCATAGGCCGACACTCTTTCCACTGAGCCAAACCAGCTAGGGCGGCACTGACCTCTTTTCCCTTAGATTGTTAAACAAAAAAGTGACAATAGCCAACACAATAAGAGTTGTCTAGTGTGAATAAATCAAAATTATACCTAATTTTTTGGGTCAGATTGACACATTTTTGGTGTGCCGCAGAATTTTAGTAATTAGTTTATGTGTGCCATGAGATACAAAATGTTGAAAATTGCTGGTCCAGACCTTCCCTCCTCCATGCTTAGGACCTGCCCATCACTGCATTCCAACTGCATCCTGGGAAGGTCTACCCCAATCCTTTCCCAACCCTAGAGAAGTGATGGATGGAGCAGCGGGGAGTGGGCCAAGGGTAGGGCAGCCAAGCTGGCACCCAGTGGCTCATAGACCTTCAAGAATTTTAGGTGCTTCAAGAATTGATTTCTGCTGCCCACTGTGGCTCAGTGGTTGAGCTTTCACCCATGAACTAGGAGGTGACAATTTGATTCCTGATCAGGGCACATGCCTGGGTTGTAGGCTCGATCCCCAGTGTGAGGCATGTTTCTATCTCTCTTCCTTCATCTCTGACATCCGTAAAAATATATATTTTTTAGTTTTAAAAAGAGTTGACCTCTATGTATTTATCTATCTATCCCCATCTCCTGCACTTATTTCACCTCATTACAAAAAGAACTTGAGGCGGCTTCCAGTAAGATCATAGAGGGTCAACAGATAAGACTATAAAACACCTTGAGGGCTATTAGCATCATTTTCTTTTGTCTCCTAGGCAGCTTTTAAGATGCTTAATTCAAATTTCCCCTGGACTTTAATGGAAAATTTGCATATTATGAACAATTACTATACTACTACAATGAATACCATTTAATACATGTTTTTGAATGAATAAATGAGAAAATCCTTAGAATTAAATGGTATTCTAAGGAGAAAATCCTTACTTAAGCCCAGCCCCTGTCCACATGCCATTTCATGACTCCTGATTGTTTTCCATAAACATTTTATTTCTCCCACTGGATTCAGAGGCTGGGAAGCAGGCCTCCCCAGGCTATCCAGGTCCTCTTCTGCCACCATATGTCCAGGCCTCCACCTAGGAGACTGGGGCTCTGCACACTCAACACTCCCCCATGCTACTAAGTTCCTCAATTCTCCTCCCCAGATCCTCTGCTAACTCCCTACTTTCCCAAGGTCGACTGGCCTTATCTTCCCAAGGTTACTCTGCCCCATCCCTCTCCTCTCCCTCCTTCTGTCCCAGGGGATGGAGCGGGTATGCAGGGGAGAAAGGCAGAAATCTCTTGACCTTATCTGTTTCCCAGGGGCTAGAGATAGAAGACTCAGAAGGATTCCTGGCTGCCTGGGAACTAGACTTGTTTACAAGCTGGTCAGGAGAAGGGATGGGCAGTAGTAGCAGCCAGAATCCCAAGGGACCAGTTTGCTCCCTGCCCTCCTGTTCTTGCTCCCATCCTCAAGTCACAGGAAAGACAATTCCAGAAAATGAGTGGCAGGGCAGCATTGGGCAAAACACCACCGAGCCTCACTTCAATATCCTGGTCTCTGTCAGCTCTGGGTGAGCTGAGCCACTCTGGGCAAGTCAGTTCCCTCTCTGGGTTTCAGAAACATGAGGAGCCAGCATGAAAGGCTCGCATACCCCCTCTAACTTTAACACTTGACTCCACATCAAAAAATAACTCTCCCATCTCTCCTCTTCCTTTACCCTCCTTCCTTCCCTTCTGCTTCCTTAGGGAATGAACTCTGCCATTCATGCTCTGAGTCAGCATTGTCCCCGGATCAGCCCACAGAAGCTGTGCCCATTTGGGAACATCTGCATGTTTTGGGGGCTGGAACACAGGGTGGTAAGAAATATGTAATATAGAATATGTAGGATCTGTGATCCTAATCAAGGAGACATTCCTGGGCATAGAAACAATGAGGCTAGTTTTAAAAGAAATCAGTATACAGACAAGAAGGGACAAGCCTAGAATTAGCCATTCTAACTGGCTTGGACTGCGCCAAAATCTTCCTCCCAGGGCACAACATCTGTATATCCTGCTCTGGGGGCCCGGAGTCCTGGTTTGCTCTACTTTTCCTTTCCCATATTCACAGGGGCTAAGAGAATGCCCAAGGTCATGCAGGCCAGCTCCAACCTGACCTCCATTATACAGATGCACAATCTGAGAAGGGAGGTGACCAACGATGACCACTGGGGGAAGAGGGAGCGTGAGGGTATCTCATTGCAAGAAACTTAGCTAAATATTATAAAAACCAAAGGGCCAGAGGGAAGCAGCCACAAAAGGTATCAGAAGACATTAGGTAGCCTCACATGCCACCCTCCATACAGCCCTTACTCCTAGCAGGATTGGGTAACTCTGCAGCCATCCCGGATTCTACTGCTGAGTTTTTGGACTCAGCCCCTTCTTACCCCCTAAGCCATGAACATCTAACCCAACATCTCTCCAAGCTCATCTTAGATACCACTTGCCGTAAGGTGCCTCCTGTGGTCCCCATGCCTCCCTCTACATCATTCTGCCTGTCACTCACTGGGGGCGAGGGGCAGGTGCTTGTTATCCTGCCAGGGGCATAATTATTTTGTCATGTTTTCTGTCTCTCTCTCCAATTAAACAGAAAACTCATTAAAGACAAAGATCTCATGAGGAAGCATAATATCAGTAGCAGAGTATACGCAGGGCTTTGGGGATCCAGCAGACATGGGGTTGGGTCTGGGCTCTGCTGCTTGCTTCGTCTATGATGTTGAGCAGACCCCTAGCAGTGAAGTTGGCATTTAGTATTTGCTGAATGGCTGCAGAGACTTAACGTTCTGAGTCGATTTTTGCAACTGTGAAATGGAAGCAAATAATAACACCTGCCCACTTCCCAGGTGACATGTGAAAAGAGCCTGTCCAGAGAGTGGGCTTCCACAAGTGATTTTTGTCTTTCCATTCACACCCTTATTCATTTGTTGGCCTGCTCAGTGCAGGGCACAGTAGGAGTGCAGGCGGTGTCTCTGGATTCCTGAGAACTCTCTTTTCTCCAATTTACACTTCTCAGCCTGTGTCTCCTCCCCTACCAGCCCTGCCCATGGACCAGAGGACCCTCCAGGACTCCCACCCCCCTTACCTGATGAGCACTCCTGGATTGATTATTGAGGCCAAGGGAATCACAGACCCTTTTGATGCCCAGACTCCTCTGAAAGGTCTCACAGCCAGCTCTCTACCCGCCCACCCACGCACCCACCCACACACACGGGGGGGCGGGGGGGGGGTCCCTCATCTGACCCTCACCTCCAGGAGCCAGCAGAGGGAGCCCTGAACCCTGGGGCTGTGGGTGGGGGCTGCACGGGGGTGGGGGAGGTGGGTGGTGGAGAAGGGGCAGAAAAATGTTGCTTGACTGCTGTGGAGGCGGCTGGGCCCGGGCCTGTGCCCGCCCGCCTGTCCTGTCCTGCTCTGTCTAACTCCCTAATTACTGCTACCCCTCCCCCAGTCCCTACTCCCACCCCAACCACCACATCAAAGCCAGTGATGCCCCAGCTCCATTAACCCCTGCCTCCCCATCACCCACCAGCCACCCTACACCACCACCAGCACCACCCCCTTCCCCACCCCAATTTGGTTCCCTCTGCCCTGTCCTGGACACTGCTCTTCCCACCTCCTCTCACTTCTCTCCTTCCCATCCTCGTCATACAAGAGGGCTTCCTATTGATCAGGGCTGTGGGAGACCAAAGAATAGACACATTGAACCTCCTACTGGATCCCCTGAGGACAATCTGTGCCTTCTGCTCTCCCATTCTTAGGTGGGGGCAGGGATGGGGGAGGCCCAGTACCCCTTTTCTGAGTCCCACACCCAATGGCACCCAGGGGGAGATCCTCAGCAGGAGGTAGGCTCCTGGCTCCCACCCTCAGTTGCCTGCATTCTCTGTGGCCTCTGGCCATCTCCTATTCCTGGCCTTTGCTGGACTTCTTCCTGTAAGTGACAAGGTGAGACCAGACGATCTCTAAGTCCTATCTCAGTCTGATTTCTAAATTAAATGGGGGGCTCGGAGCTGGAGAAACCAGCTAGAGAGGCTAAGTGGAAAATGGGAGGACCCGCCCAGCGACCTTTCCCTTCCTCAGGTAGTCCAGGGCAGCACCTAAAACCTCCTCCCATCCCGCTGCAGTCAGGAAGGAGGGCGCAGGCTAGAGGACTCTTACCCAGTCCCCAGGGACAGGCTTCTGTGTTCCCTCAGTGCCTCCTGCTCTGGCTGGCTGGGTGCCCTGCTGCCAGCCTGACCCAGGCCTGGCTGCCTGCCCCACCCTGGCCTCATCCCCTCCACAGCTGCATTTCTTCATCAAAGTACATATTTGAATCCCCCTCGCTGAGCCCTGGTGATCAAGCCTCCCACTGGCCTCCCCCCACCAACTCCTGGCTTCTGATGAGAGCTGGGCAGGAGGGGGCTGGCACCTCCCAGGAAGTGTCTCAGTGCCAGGACTCTGGTGGGCTCAGGGCATGCTCTGGCCCAGACTGAGCCAGCCTCCTTTTGCCCCTGCCCTTTTCTGCTCACAGCCCCATTGTCTTCCTCCAGGGGAAGCTGCCAAGGCGGGAGGCCTGGAGGGTGGGACTGGATGACCACCCCACCCCCATCCCCACCGCACCCTGAGCTTGGCAAGGACCAGCAACAGGACTGCCCACAAAGGGTGAAGGCCCCAGATAAAGATGGGATGGGAAAGGGTGGCCAGGCCCAGCTTGGGGTGGGGGTCACAGCTGGAAAACCCAGCTTCAGGAAGGAGCCTTGTCTTTTCCCTGTCTCCCTGTGGGGCCAGATATGAGGCTATCTTAGGCCCATGGTTCCTGTTTCTATAAGGGGGGGGGGGGTTGAAAGGCAAGATGAGATGGGGGAATGGGGTGGGATTGGGTGGTGTTTTTCCCAGTGGAACGAGGGGAGGGTTAGTTTTTTTCATAGGAAATATAAAACAGAAAGAGGAAATAGAGAGAAAAAGGAAGATTAATTTGGCTATTCTGTGAAAGTGAGCTATTTTCTACATCTACTAATTAAAGGATCAATATGGGTCAGACATTAAGAAGAACTTCTAGGTGGGACAGTTGGGGAACAGGTAGAAGGGAACTGATGAGTAGGAAGCTATAGCCTCTCCCTCTCTCTGACTCATCCTCAAAGTGGGATCTGTCAGGGTCAGCACACTAGGACAAGACAGCCTAGTCAGTGTTCTGGAATCTTGGACTCTGCAGTTCATAGGGATGCAGTTATAGATGTGTGAGAGACAGGCAAAGAGGCTGGGGCAGAGTTTAGAAAGCATCAGTTCCATCATTGGAGCAAGGGGGAGAGAGACAGAAGTGAGAGAGAAATCTTTGGAACCAGGAGCCAGGTCCCTGAGCTTACTCCAGGGCCAGGGCCGCTCCCCTCCAAGAAGGACCCTCCTTTCCTAACCAGGTCAGTCCTGTCACCCAGAGTTCCTGGGGTCCTCTCTGCTCCCAATCTGGCCACTGCTGGAATGTCCGGGCAGACTGCAGTGGGTTGCCCCTGGTCGCTGCTTCCTGCTCTACCACTAGAGCCCTAACCTGAGAAGTAGGGAGCAGAGGGCCAGCAAGTAGGTCCTAGACATCAGAGAACAGCCTGGAAGTTCCTGGCCTGAAAAAGCTCCTAGCCAAAGTGAAGCTGGAGGGTGAGGGTGAAGGTGAAGTGAAAAGTGGCAGGAGCCTCAGGCCACTTGGGATGCTGGGTCTGGCCCATCAGCCCATTCCTGATCTTGCAGGGCAAGGATGGGTGTGGTGGGAACAGAGTCAAAGCAACCAGAGTCAAAGGTCCTGAGAAAGGGAATCTGGGCTCAGACCAAAAGAATGAAGTATCAGAAACAGACAGAGGAGAGCGAAGGGCGAAGGCAGGCAGGAGAGGCAGGTTCTATCCGAGAAGCATCTGAGTGAGGCAGTCTCTGGACATCTTATCAGCCCAGCCCCTCACTCTTCACCCTGCTTGCCCTGCAGCTGTGGCCATGAAGGCTTCTGTGTTCTCCCACACCTGCCCTCCTCACCTCCACCCCCACTCCTTGCTTCCCAGCTTCAGGGTCAGTCTCCAAGAGATCAGGTCTCCCTCCCTCTGGTTTGGCTCTTACCCAGCAACCCTTCCTGAACAAAGGTACCCCCACAGATGCAAATCCCAGAAAGGTGAATCAACCAACCAGGAACACTCCATAAAATTGCCCCCAGCACTTTTAGCCTCCAGGGCCCCAAAGGCCAAGGTGCTGGTTTCCAAGACCAGGGAAGAGAGACACAAGAGGAGATGGCTGTCAAAACGCAGTAACTGGCATAGTTGTCCGATGCATGGGATGGTGCATTGGGAGCACAGAGAAGGCAAGGGAGAGAAGACAGAGGGACAGCTTCCTGGAGGAAGTGTCATTTTAATCAGAAGGATGAGGACAATTTGGACAAATGGAGAGGGAGGGGAGGTAAGGCAACAATTATCAGGGAGAGACCCGTTTACAAAGTTTTGTTTGGGACCCTGAACTTTAAACTTAAATGAATACCCCTTTACACTCAGGAGGTCTGTGGCCAGGAGAACCTGGGGTGTGGAGGAGGAAACAACATTGAAGGAGTACCTCCCTTTACTTTGCAAATCATCCCACCTAATGCTCCCACTAAGCCTGCCAGGTAGAGGGATTGTTTTCCTGTTTTACGGTTGAGGGTTGAGACGTTGTGGGGCAGCGGAAAAAGTGATCTGCCCAAAGGTAGCAGATTTAACAAAAGGAGCAGGTTAGATCTCAGGTCTATTTCAAAGCTGCTACTGGATTATGCTAAGACAGAAGCAAAGAACACATGTTGCCTAACCGGAACCTGGGTTGTCCTCAATTTGTCCCCTCACTGACGCCCGGAGAGATGCTCTCCCGCCAGCAGCTCCCTGTGAGGCATCCTCCTCTCCATCTCCCTAAAAGAGACAGTTCTGCCTGCTTCACCCCTCCTTCCAAATCCTGGGATGGGGGAGGAGTGGAGTGTAGGGAATCCAGCCAATGACATGGCGATATGCAAATAGCCAAGACCCTGCCTTCTTAGGATTGGCCGTTGCCTCAGGGATATTGTCCAAGTCCCTCCTCTCTTAACACTAAGCTATTCCGGGGTGGTTTTTGCTGCTCTAGAGACTGGAAAGGGGAAAAGTCCGCGGAACCCAGATATCCGAATGGTCCTGACTTGGCACCCACCTTCTCAGTCCCTACTCCAGCCCCAAGCCTCAAAGTCCTGCACCCTTCGCTGCCTAGGGGTCTGCTCTCGCTAAGGCCAGCTCAGGAAAGATGTCCTCATTTCTTAGCCTCCCAAGCCTCCCTCCCTTCCACCGGATCCTCCCGGGTTCCTAAACTACACATATACTTGATCCTTGATCCCATATCCGCAAGGTCCAGGCGCCTGGGTCCCTCTCCTGCCTCTCCTCCTCCGCTCGGGGAGGAGGAAATAGAGAAAGCCAAGGTCCTGACTCAGTTTCCCCTTTGCCTCCCTTCCCTGCCACTACCGCCCACTCCGAAGGAGCTCAGAGAGAAGTAGTAGGTAGACTTCTGGGCAAAGTGGGGCGGGGAAAAGGCAGCAGTTCGACCCTGCTTATGACTTCCTACCTTTTCCCCAAATCTAGTCCAACTCCCCTAAATCTGGAGCCCTCCTCACACGTTCTTTTCTTCGGATCTCCAACAGCAGATCTTCCCCTGTCTCCCCGGGAGCTTTTTCCTATCCGCCCACCAATTCTTTGGTGACCTGGATTGAGCGCATAACCTGGGAGGGAGCTGGCGTGTAGGACACGGAGGAGGACATACAATAGAAGGTGCGGGGTTTGGAGTAGGTGAGAGCGGTAGTTCAGAAGAGCCTCGGGCGGAGGCCGGCAGGAGAGCGGTACGCACCTCCCCTGCACCGCCCCAGCGCGCAGGTAGAGCCGGGAGGCAGCGGGACCGCGGTTGGGAGCAATCCGTCACGAGGTCCCCACCCTCGAGCGTCGGGAGCCGCACCGGGACAGCGCGCTGAAGCACTCACCACCACAGTCCGCCGACGTGCGCCGGACACAGGAGCAGCAGCAGCAGCAGCCCGAGGCGGGAGGGTAAGGGCGGCAGCATCGTGACCGCTCTGCCGCCCGCCGGTGCGGGCAGGGGGGGCGAGGCTGCGGGGCCAGTCGGTGCACACGGGGCCCGGGCTTCAGGGCGAGTGCGGCTCCGGCGGCGGCCGGGAGGCGACGGCTCCGGCGGCTGCGGGGGGGCCCATCCCGGGCGACGACGAGGGCGCGGCGGAGGCGGAGAGCGGACGGGGCAGCCAGCGCCTGAGTCTCCTGCCGAGCTCGCTCGGGAGAAGAAATCAGAGCCGGGGGCAGGGATGGGAGGGGAGCGGGGCCCGGGCGGGGGCGGGGGCCGGGAGGCTGTTGGGGTGGCAGTTGCGACAGTCAGGCGGCGGGACTCTCGGGAGGGAGCGGGGAGCCCCGGGGCGGCAGGCGCAGCGCCGCGAAGGGCGGGAGCGAGGGTCCGGGGCGGGGCCGCGCGCTCGTGGCTGCCGGACCCGCCGGCCTCGCCCCCTCACCACGCCTCTCGCGGAATGGGAGCCCCCCGCCGTCGCGGGAGTCGGGGGCAAGGAGGGCGGGGAAACAGGGTGGAACGGGGTTGGGGGGGGGAGAAGAGGAGCTGAGGAATGGGGGACGGGCTGGAAGGGAGACGTTTGACAGGTTTGTTGACTGTAAAGAGAGAAAACTTCCCAGGAATGAGGGAGTTTGGATGGGTGGGGGGGCGGGGGCGTGGAGGACGGTGCGGGCCAGGAGAGGGGGCCAGGAGAGGAAGCCCGCCTGGGGCCCTGGATGCTCCTGGGAGGGGTGTCTATCCAACTAGAGGGTAGGGGAGGGCGGACTCAGGAGGAGGTCACCCCTTACCGGGGCCGCCTCCGCCCCTCACGCCCCTTTCTCAGCCTTTCCTGGAGAAAAGGAGGAAGCCCTAGGCCTCCACTTCTCGCTCCCCAGCCACCCCGCCTCTTCAAGCCCAGTCCAGGGAAGAGAGGTGTGGAGAGGAGACGAGACAGCAAGAGGAACCTCTCGATGGTCTGCGCTCCAGCGCTCAGACCCATGAGCGAGCGATGGAGCGGAGTTGCAGAATAGCAGGAGATTGGGGGGTGGGGGTGGGGGTGTCAGAACTCTGCAGCCAGGCCTCGCGTATCCGCGGGTTCCTGCCTCACGTTGCTTCGCCTTCGCCAACGTAGCGGGGCCAGAAGGGGTAGGAGAGCCAGCTGCAGGTGAGATGGCATTTATTCGATTCTCTAATGCTACAAAAATGTCTTTGATGCCCCTGGCCCCCTCCCCACGTGGGGAGATCAAAGGCTCCGTGGGAAGGAGGGACAGCTCCATTCATCACGGCCTTCGGGCTCGCACCGGCTGCAGTCCCAGCTCCTCCCCTCCGGCCCCACATGCCCCAGGGGTGCTGAGGGACAGGTGGTGCGGGACATTCCACAGCAAGGGCCTTGTCTCCAAACCACCATTTCCTATCTAGAGTGGCCATCAGCCTTCAGGAATGTATTGGGGTGGGGAGGGCAGATCTCGGGACTTCAAGCCCAAGGTGCAGACACCTCAGGCTCCCACAGCAAGTTGGTTTGAGTGGGGGAGCCCCTGAACTTGGAGAGTTAAGCCACTTCCAGGAAAAAAACGCCCGTGGTGAACAGAGAAGACAAGATTCTGAGTTCCTCAGAGAGCAGAGACAAGTGGATCAAGATGAGACTGG
Organism: Antrozous pallidus; assembly: GCA_027563665.1. Classification (NCBI taxonomy): domain Eukaryota; kingdom Metazoa; phylum Chordata; class Mammalia; order Chiroptera; family Vespertilionidae; genus Antrozous; species Antrozous pallidus. The sequence continues at coordinate 22,862,537 of CM050508.1, read as the reverse complement.
GGAACAAGGCCAAGTGACAGAAGACTATAGGTGCCTACCCCCCCCCCCAGGAGGCAGAGCTGGGAAAGGAAAGGATGGGTGAGACGTGGGAAAAGGAAATGGAGAAATGTTCACTTAGGCACACAGGGAAGCCTCTGAGTTTGCTGGGAGCTCTACCCCAGGGCCCTGGTGTCTGGGCTGTGTTGGTCTAATTCCTGGGTACAGAGAGTTCTGGCGAGGGGCTGGGATACTCTAGAAGGGGAGGGGGCCCTGTGGGGGGAGCTGGCGGCTGAGGGAGTTAGTGAGGAGGACATGGTCCTAGTGCTACCCTTTCCCATCTGAACCCTCCATAGCATTCAGATACCATGCATAGCCTTGCGCCTATTAATTCTGTACATGGTTGCTGTTTCTGCAAGTCAATGCCAACTCTGTGCACTGCACACTCAAAGGCATGCCCAGGTTAGGCACACAGTCAGGCCAGATGGTGCCTGAACAGACTGTTGGGGGCTCTGTGGAGGTCTCTGGAGGCCGCAGGTGGCCAATGATCATCCCCCCCTCCCATCGACTGCCTGGGTTCTGAACCCCCTGCCCCCACCCTGCTACTGTTATTGCAGATTATGAAATGCTCTCCCTATCCTGCATTCTTCTTGAAGGCAAGAATTTTAATGTATTTGTCTTTGTCATCAGGGGACCAGGGCTCTGGGACCGCCCTGCCTCTGCCTGAGGAGGGAGCGCCCCAAATCTGGTCCCAGCTGCCTCCAGACCCCAGCCTCTCTCCATTACCACCCCCTCATGCCCTAGCCCTGCCCCTCGCCTCCCCCTTCTAAGACACAGTCTCTCTGTGGGGTGGATAAAAATGATGTTATTGAAACAACAGAATTGGGAGCAGTGGCAGGGAGCAGGGATCAGCTCAGGAAACTGGGGTGTTTGCCAAGAAGCATTCTCCCCCGCAGGCGGCCTTTCTGCCCCCCCCCCCACCTTTCCTACAAACACACACAGATAGCCCCACCCCTCCTGCAGTACTCTGTCTGGTCAGACCTTACAGAATAGCTGGCCATCCTTGGACTCCCCAATTCCTGTCCTCTCCTCCCACCCCAGAGTCTCATTCCAGAATCAATTGGCTCAGTGGTGCCTGCAGAAGCACTGGGGCAGTGCAGGTGTGGGCTGTAGTCTGTGATGGACAGGCTCTCAAAGCCTCAATTACCAGGGCGTGGGTTCCAAGGGAAACCTTGCCTCTGCTCACTTCCTTTTGCCTTCTCTGCATTCTCATCGAGGAGTTGGCTGGCATCTGGGGAGAGCCAGAGCAATGATTTCTGCCCTTATGCCCTCCAAACCTTTTTCATGTAGATGAATTCAGAAGTTACTGAGACTTCAGTCCATCACTATCACCTTGGGAGACTTTCCACAGAAAAGGACCAGGACATAGAGACAGAGACACACCAAGACAGATCAAGATGCATGCACCCTCCCCCCCCCACACACACACACAACATGGCACATACTTTCAAAGAACTCCACAGAAAGCACAGGACAGCCTCACCTCCCCCAGACAATGCTGGATAACCCACACATATGGATGGACATGCAGATGGGCTGGCTCAGGATGAGACTCAGACCTGATTCTCTGGAGATCAAATGTGTACACACACACACACACACACACACACACACACACACACACCCCACCTCTGCACAGACATGCATGTAGAGAAAGGGTCACAAGAGATTGGAATGGGAACACAGCAGCCCAGACGTGAGCAGCATGAATGGAATGGTGCCCCATTAATCCCCCCTCTCTCTGTCCTCTGGGCACTGGACACACTACTCTTCTCCCCCTCACCTCCCACTGCTCTGCCTTAAATCCCAAGAACTTGTTAATTCCAAGTCTAGGCCCTGATGCAAAAGAGAAGTGGGAAGGAGAGACATGGGTGTCTAGCTGTGCGTTTGGAGAGGAAGGAGGGGTAGAGTTGGGGACTGTGGAGGGGGAGAAAGGCACCTGGAGAAAGATAACATCAGAATTGCTGCAGGCACAAGCAGAGCCCTCTGTCTCTGTCGGATTCTCTCTCTCTTTCAGTGTCTTTTCACATTTCTCCTGTCTCCATGATTCGGTCTCTATTTGTGTCTGTCTCTAAATCACTTTCTCCGTTTCTTTGTTTCTCAAAAGGACTGAAGCTGCAGGAGCCCAGGAATTTGGGCCTGTGACCCTTCCCCTCCCAATAACCTCTCTCTCTTCCTCCCTCTCCACTGCCCTCCCTCCCTTCTTTCCCAGCAATGGGACTTAACTCTCATTCCTTTAGGATGGTGTCGGGGCTTCAGAATTCCTCAGGGCCCTGGGTTTCTGGGTCCCAGGAGAATAGAGGAAAGGACAACTCTCTAGAGAGGTGGAGGGAAAGAAGCAGATAGAAAAAAGAGTCACTTTCCTCTCCCTTCTATATCCCAAATCCCTCCACTCCAGCTTTTCCCAGCCCACCTGAAGTCATCAGAATGCACCCTCCCAGCTGAGAGGGTGAGAATTCAAATGTCCAAGCTTTGGCCAGGCTTGTCCCTGCCTTCCAGGCCAAGTTTCCTTTGAGACTCCCTCTGGGCCTTTGTGCAAGGGAACCCCCACTCCAGGCCCAGGTTCCCCACAGAGCCCACCTGCCTCCCATCTTCCACATCTCTCAACCCTATCCATGTCCCCAACCTTCCTATCACCCCATCAGTCAAAGGGAAAAAAGAATGGGGGAGGGGGGGAGGAAAGCAGGGGATGAGAGGGAGGGGCTGCTGGCCCACCAGGACTGGGCTCGGAAAAACCAAAGAACATTTGTTTCCACTTAGCTCTGCCCCAGTAGACCTGAGTGGGAGTGGTAGGACCCAGGAGCTTCTCCAGCCATCCCAGTCCAGGCCCAGCTCCTGCTTTATGGATAGTGGAGTGGGCAGGATATTCTGGGGGAAGCCCCTACCCTCTTCTCACTGCTCCATTCTTTTCCAAGTGACACCAGTTATCAGGGCTGTGTCAGCTCTCACCTCTGAGGAAACCCGGGCTCCTCAATCAGTTCTTCAGACCCAGACTCTCTCCTAATTGTATTGGTGTCTGCTGGCTATCATCTCTCCCTGGGCAGCAGTCAGCAAACTTTTAATCGAACACCTACTATGTACCAAACACCCTGCTAGATAGTGGAGAAACAATGGTGAGCAAAAGCAGACATAACCCCTACCCTCAGGGAGCAGATAGTCATTAATCATAGCATCTTACAAACAATTGGAAAACCACAACCTTGACCTGTGAAGGGGAAAGAAGGGGGCTGTGTGAGGCTCTGGTTGGGGGACTGGCCAAATGAAGAAGGATTTCCTGAGTAGGGAAGGCTCCAATTGAGGTACAAAAGCAGTTAGGATTAACGGAGACACAATGGAGGTGAGAGCATTCCAGGTAGAGGGAACAGCCTTTGCAAAAGCTCTGTGGGGCCCTGGTTAGTTTTTCTCAGTGGTTAGAATGTTGGCCCACAGATCAAAAGGTCATGGGTTTGATTCCTGGTCAAGGGCATGTACCTAGGTTGCAGGTTTAATCCTTCAGAAACCCTCCTTTCCCTCCTTCCCCTGCCAGGGAGCAGGAGGCAACCAATCGAAGTGTCTCTCTCACATCAATGTTTCTTTCTCTCTTCTCTCTGTCTCCTCTTCCCCGCTCCCTTCTACTCTCCCTAAAAATTAATGAAAGAAATATCCTCACTCCTGGGGTAAGGATTTTTTTAAAGCCATGCAGGGATATGGAGAAGGTATGTGGGCACTGAATCAAGGATGGCACTGAATCAGAGGGTGGGAAAGAGTGAAAGGCAGCCTGGTGGGAGATGAGGCTGAAGGTATTTAGATGATCAGACCAAGGAACGCCTTACAGGCATGGAAGGAATTTTTTTTCTTATTTTGAAAGCAATGGGAATTCTACTACAAGACAAATACATTACAAGAGGGAAGAAAAAGAGATGGAAGGGCACATCTAGTTTAAAGTAGAACGACAGACATCCTATATAATAAAGAGCTAATATACTAATTAGATCAAACAGCAGAGGACCATCCAGATGACCTTCTGGACAAAGCCGAGGTTGCAGGGTCCTAGCCCCTTGCATGAATTTCTTGCGTCAGGCCTCTAGTATAAATTAAAAAAACAAAGGTGTAGTATTTAGAGGTGCATGCTTGGATGACAAAAATAAGTTGTCATAAAATTCAGGATAGTGCTTGCTCTGGGGTTGAGGGAAGGAGGCAGTTCTATTTTGAGGGGTATGGCTGGCAAAATTCTGTCTCCTTTCATGGCAGTTGTTTTCAAATCTCTTCAATTTTACATTTGATCTGCACTCTTTTCTGCATTATCTTAATCAAAGGGTTAAAAGTAAAAAGCAACAGGAAGCCCTGTAAAGATTTCACTGGGACAGTGAGTGACAGGGCCAGTTCTACATTTTGAAAAGATGGCTCTGGCCACAGTGTGAAGAGTGGATTGGAGCCAGAGTGGAAGCAGGAAGACCAGTTTGGAGGCTCTGTGTAACCAAGGTGAAAAACCCTTGTGGCTTGGGCCCAGGTCACTGGTGGAAGAGATGGAAAAAAGCCAGCAGTTCCTACTGGTATTGGGGAAGTAGGGGTGAGTGGACTTGGGGAGGGCATGGAAATGGGAGTGAGGAAGAGAGAAGTGGCAAGGATGCTTCTGAACATTTAACTAGCCTAACAGGATGAATGGTGATGTGTCTACTCAGCTAAGAACACTGGAAGGGGACCAGCATTAGGTGAGGTCGAGTGGGAGAGTTTGGGACATGAATTAAAGATGCTTCCAAAACATTAGCAAGAGCTGTCGAGGAGGCAGTAGGATATATGGGTCTGTAGCTCAGAGGGGAGGCCTCGAGTCATCTTGAAGTGAGGTGTAATTAAGCCAGAGCAGAGCTGAGATCGCCCAGGGGAGAATGAAGAGTGAGAGGAGCCATGATAAAGTGCCGTGTTTAATGGCTGCATGGGGAAGAAGAGGCTGCAAAAGGGGTGAAGGAGGGGCTCCAGAGACAAGAGGAGAAAGAGCACTGTGGTTCACAGGAAAGACAGCACTTGGAGAAGAGAGCATGGAAAACCATACCAACCACTTCTGAGGTGGGAAGGAAAATGTATCTACAGAATACACGAGGAAAACGACTGAATCAGTTCAACCACAGCCTAATGTTGCCAAAGCACAAATACCACCCCACCATTTTCTTGCTGTAAAATGTCCATCGGCATACCTTCACTTACAAAATCAAGTCCACGCTTCTTAGCTTGGCATTCAGGCCCCTCCACATAGTTTGTCATCCTAGCTTTATCTTCCTTTTTGTTTCCACCTGAGCTCCGGGCTTATAGTGACTCTTGGTCAGCCTCCATATCCTGCCCTGACACTCTGCCGGCCCAGCTCAACCCCCACATCCTCCAAGACCCCACACACCTAAAGTTGGAGGCAATCACTCAGATTCCCAATAACTCATAGCACTTTGAACCTTTATAGGAAGTACAGTCTTTATACTTGATTTTGTTTGTATATTTTCTTCCACTTGTTGAGGAGTTTTTTGGAGGGTGAGAACTATGTCTGGCCTGCAGTGGACATTTCATAACCTTGGGTTCTGTTGAACTTCAAGAGAGTGAAAGATATGCTGGCTGGCAGGACAAGGCCAACTCAGCAGGCATGGTCTCAGCTCCTCACCAGAACCAAGTCTTCTGAACTCAGGTTGGAAACTGGGGCTTCAGAGGAGACCAAGAGATCTTTTAACATTCCCTCTCCTGCTGTATACATACAACCCACCCTGACCACAGGACTTCTTCTCAGGGAGCTTAAGCACAAGGTCACAGCGCCATCTCCTGCCAAGATGGGACACTGTTTCTTAAGAAAGGTTATTTCCAAAGCAGAGAAATACAAATTAAAAATGAGAACCAGGAAGAACACCAACCTGTTAAATAACCAACAACATTTTAGAAGGTGTAAAAGTCCAAATTGGAAGAGGTAAGGAGAAATTTCTGTGTATTGCTGCGGGCACTATAAATTCAACCATGCTTTCTGGTGGGGGGGGGGGCATGTTGGCAAAACTGCTAATATACTTTGCACTACTTTACTTCTGGGGTAATAACCAGTGTCAGTTACTTAATAGAAATAGCCCTAGATGGTTTGGCTCAGTGGATAAAGCATTTACCTGCAGTCTGAAGGGTCCCAGGTTCGATTCTGGTCAAGTACCTTGGTTGCAGGGTCCTCCCTGGCCCAAGCCCTGGTCAGGGCTCTTGCAGCAACTGATTGATCTGTTTCTCTCACATCAATGTCTCTCTCTACCTTTCCTTCTCTCTTACACTCTCCCTAAAAGTCAATGGGAAAATATCCTTGGGTGAGATTTAACAGAGAGAGAAGAAAGAGGAGGAGGAGGAAAAAGAGGAGGAAGAAGAAAAGGAGGAGGAGGAGGAGCAGCTACTCAATGCATGCAAATGTAATTATTTATATTTTCTATATTAGTGAAGAGCTAGAAGCTTATGTAGTATCTAGCCAACAACAGGGTACAGCTAAAGCAGATATGATCTGAAACGAAGAATAATCTCTATAAAATAATTTCAAGTGACAAAAAGAGTACTCCAAATGTTAATTTTATAGTAAAGACTGTGAAATAGAAACAGTGCATGCAGCAATGGGAATCAGAAAAGGATTAAAAATCTTAGAAGTAGTTGATGTTCTTCAATACTGAAGACACATTTTGAGTTGTTTTTTGTTTTGCTTTGTTTTGGTTTTGCCTACTTATTTACTCTTCAGTTGAAGCTTGTTTTTTGTTATCAAGGCTTCAGCTATTCAGAGAAAAGAAATCAAATAAGGAGGGAACCAATTAGGAAAATGTCCGAAGCTCATGAGACTGAGGAGTCTCCCTTAAGGGCAATCAGGGTCAGAGACTGTCCCTGAGGCTTTTCTCCAAAACTGCCCACCTCCTAGTGCAAGGTCGTGCACATAGCATGTGCTCAATAAATGTCTGTGGAGCCACTACATCAGGGATGGGGAACCTTTTTTCTTCCAAGGGCCATTTGGAAATTTAAAACATTCATGGGCCATACAAAGTTATCAACTTAAAAATTAGCCTCCTATAAAAAAAAGCAGGGGGGGGGGGATTAGCCTGCTATATTTGGTCAAACTCTTAATGAACTCACCTCTAATGCCTTGGCAGTATCAGACCAAATGATTTCTCTGGCCCTATACAGCCTGTGGGACAGACATTCCCCACCTCTGCTCTAAATGAAAATGATTAACTGCCTGAAATATTGACCATCTTCCTCCTTGCCCTTCTTCTCTCAACAGCTTTGGAGGCAGTGTTACCCATCAGAATGCCCCTGGCTGGACTGAAGTGGCTGGGCCTTTACACCCCTACCTCACTTGGTCACCAGACAGGTGGGCAGCCACAAGAAAGGCAGTTCTCTGACGCTGACCTTGAAGAAGCTGTCAGCTGGAGACTGTTTGCTGTCCCCACTTCCTATAGCTGGGCAGCAAGTGCTTCCGTGAAGGGGAACCTGGGCAGTGCATCTTTTGACAAATGAGGAAACGGAGGCCAAGGTCAGAATCATCGAGTAATAGAGCTAGGAGTCTAGCTTGTACTTCTGCCTTATCCCCATCTTCCTCTGTCTGTCCACCAGTGGCCCAGCTCTACTTCAGGAAAAGGCCCAGGTGGAGCCACCCATTAGGAAGGCTCCCATGGAGTCAATGTTACAGACAGACAACATGTAAGTGATCAGAAGAGGCCATAGGGTACCCAGCAGCATCAGTGACATCCCCCGGACATCAGAAAGGCAGGTTCTGGAATGCCCCTCGAATCCACTCCACCTCCTCTCTCTGTCCCTACTCCCAGGACTTGTGGCCCACCTGTCTCTGATCTTTCTATATTCCTATAGGTCAGGATATCACACCTCCTCATGCCTCTAGGACAACAGTCATATGTGCACATCTGACTTCCTCCTGCACAACAAATCCCTCCATAGCACAGATGCTTCCCCAATCATTATCTCACAACTACAGCTTTGTATAATTTTACTTTGTTTTTTAAATCCTCACCCAAGGATATTTTTCCATAGATTTTTTAGAGAGAGAATGGGAGAGAGACACATCCATGTAAGACACATCAATACGTTGCCTCCTACATGATTCCTGATCAGGGCTGGGGAGGGAGCCTGCAACAAAGGAATTGAACCCAGGATCCTTCAATTTGCAGGTTGACGCTCTATCCACTGAACCAAACTGGCTAGGGCTGCGTCATTTTACTTTTAATTTCAAAAGACAAGTCAGTTCACATTGGTCAGCTTTGGAAATAGAGTGGGATTAAATTCAGTCAACCACTTACCAGCTGTAGGGCCTTGATCAAGTAACTAGCCTGTCTATGCCTCAATTTCCCATCCAGATAAGAATACCCACCACCTGCAGCTGTAATGAGGACTGAATAATACGATGAAGACACATAACAAGATCAGTGCCTAGAAGATACCAGGTTCTCATTTGCTATCAATGCTTGTTTTTTAAGGGAAGAACTCAGGGTGAGGACCAAGTCTTCTTGCACTAACGGTAGACAACAGGACTCCCAGACAATTCCTAGGCAACTAAATGCATCTACACATTACCACACAGGGAAAGGTGATGCATTTCTTTTCACCTTTCAGTTTAAAATGAGACAATTTAAGAAAAGTATTAGGAAAATTATAGTCTAAGTGGTACGTGGATATGGCAAATCTATGAAGGGGCCAGCCAATGATGGTGTCTGGGGAAGCGCGGCCTATGCAGAGGTCCTTAAACCCACCCATGCTCTAAGGACAGAAATGAGGAGTCCCAGAGAAGGTGAAGAGCCCATTGCCCAAAGCACAGCAGAGTACAGCTAACGTTTGTTCCTTTCAATCCTGGGAGCCCAGCAGGGGTCACCTGCTCCAGAGAGTTCCGGGGACATGTGTGGAAGGCAGATCCCCAGCCTGGGAGTCCAGTCTGACATATCCTATGTTCTTCATTCCCTCCAACAAAGGTATGCTGGGAGTCATGCTGGCAGAAGAGTCAGAAGGCCTATGTTTTGGTTTGAGGAGCTGATTTGCTTTGTGTTTTTAAGCAAGGCACATCCCCACTTGCTCTCTGTCTCAGTTTTCCCATATGACAGTAGGGGTGGGGACGGATGAGCTTTAAGGTGAGTGCACGTCAGGCAGTCCCATAATGACTGTGGTGGATCCTTAAGGCCAGCAGAGGGCAGCAGACCCTAACGAGTAGATTCAAAGCAACCTTCAGACCATCCAGAAAGAGACAGAGTGATGAGGTAATCTTACTGACTTGTGGAGGGATAGGGCTGCTCGCTGTAGAAACAGAGCCAGAGGTGCCCCAGCCTGGCTTGGGGCAAAGCACTTATCTCTCTGGGCTAATTGCAATTAGAGACTAACTGAATGGTATTCAAAGGCAACATTTCATTCAGTACCAACTTCTCTTGGGGCCTCCACTATTGAATGACATTTTAAGATTAGATTCATGCATATTCTCTCTCTTCCTTACAAAAAATATTTTAAAATACTTGGGGAGAAGAAATGACACATCATGGGAAACTATCATGTTCTGCAGAAGATGCAAATGCCTCATTTTTACCTCATCTAAGTTCAAAGTGAGATTGTCATTTCAAGATGTTTAAACAAGACAACTTGTTAGCACATTACTGGTAACAGTAAAAACAACAACAAAAACCTGCCAAAAAAACTAAAAACAACCTAAATACCATAAAATATATACTCTTTACAGATACCGATGGGGTCAAGACATACTATTTGTGCCGAAACCGGTTTGGCTCAGTGGATAGGGCGTCGGCCTGCGGACTGAAGGATCCTGGGGATCGATTCCGGTCAAGGGCATGTACCTTGGTTGCGGGCAAATGCCCAGTAAAGAGTGTGCAGGAGGCAGCTGGTCAATGTTTCTCTCTCACCAATGTTTCTAGCTTTCTGTCCCTCTCCCTTCCTCTCTGTAAAAAAACAATAAAATATATACTTTTAAAAAAGACATACTATTTGTGAAGAAAACAAGAACAATGCACCACCAGGATAAATCCTGAAAAGGGTAAATTTCTGGGAGGAAACACAAGTAATTTAGCGCCCTGTTAACAGAGGCACTACCTTCTGGGACAATGGGAAATGGTGTTTACTTCTCAGTGTTACTCTTCCATATACTGCTTTGGAATTTTCTAACCATGTGCGTATATTATCATTTTAAAATGTCAACAGGGATTATCTGGAAGGAAGATTATGCATTATTTTTGCTTTTATCTTAATACTTTACATTTAAAAATGTTTTGTTATTTTGAATGTGTTACACATTATAAAGCCCAGAAAATCAGGACAGAATAATAAATCTTACTCCCACCTTGTTCGAATCTACCCCACTCTCTTAACTCCCCATCCCCCAGCCCATATTCTGCCAGTCTGTTACTGGTCCAAAGTCCATGTGTCTAATGCTTTGAAAAACAAACTCAAAATGTCAATGTTTGGAGTAAGTAAAGGTTTATTGATAAAAAAGGCATCAACTGAGAAGATGGGAGACTTCCTGGTGCCGCAAATCCATCTTAAGAAAGTACAGAGTTCAGGCTTCTTTTATGTCAAGGGAAAGGGAAATGGGAGGGACAAGATGTAATTGACGACTTGTTAGCAGGGGTTCATGTTAGTCCTGTGAGCCCAGTCATAGTTTCCTGCACATATTTGATAAACAACGTATACTTCCCTGGTCTCCCCAAGCTGAAAGCAGAATGCCTCTAATGATTAGCAGGTCTTTAAGCAAGATTAAACAGAGCTATTAGCCTGAAGGTTACAGGAACAGAGCAGGCTTGAACAAAAGCAGTCAGAGAAGCCAAGCCTTTTAACTGTTACAAATTCTCCTGGTAAGCACTTCTATTGTTTCCTGTATCCTCCCAGTATTTCTTTGTGCAGAATAGATATACAAATGTATATTTTGGTCCCCTTTTCTTATAAAAGGTGGCATTCAATGTCCACTGCTCTGCGTCTTGGTTTTTTTTTTTTTCCCCTTCTATTTAACAATGTGTCCTGGATATCTTTCTATATCACTAAAAACAAAACAAAACAAAACAAAACAAACAAAAAAAAAACTCTCCCACCTCCCTCTTCCCCTCTTTTCTAATGTAAGTATTGAGCATGGTAAATTTTCCTTTCAGCACTGTTTTAGCCATGTTAGGGATGTGGAAATCAAGACTCAGAGAAAGAAAGTGATTTGCTAAAAGTCACACAGCTCCGCAGAGCCATGCTAATCTCTGTATCGTTCCAATTTTAGTATATGTGCTGCTGAATTTGGGCAGAAATAAAAAGCATCCCAAGTCTAATTTACAGAAAAGATTTCTTTATTAACTTTTGGTCAAGAATATGTTTGTATATTTTCAGAAAACAACTCCAAGGCGATATGGATTCCTGAAACAGAGAGGAATTGACAGGTCTGTTCCAACTATGCAGACAGTCCAGAGACGGAAGACGCTTACGACACTTTGCCATACTAGCAGTCAGCAGCTGTGCGTCACTGCAGGTTGTCCCATACCAAACCAGAGAGGGTGGAACCTGCGTTACCACCATTTGTCCACCATCCAGATATCATTGCTGACATGTACACATAAGGAACTATTTGACGTTGAAACTGGGACTCAGAACTGTTGGACATTGAAACTGAGACCCAAACATTTTTTTGTTCTTATATGTTTATCTCTAGTATGCAGATGCAAGATTTCTTAAAGAAAATAAATGGGGGAAAAGAAAGGATATAGAGGCAAAAAAGCATTGAACAGACTGTCAAACTACAGTGGGAAGGCAAGGGAGAGTGGGGTGCGGGGGCTGTAAGAGATCGACAAAGGACTTGTGTACATGCATACAAGCATAACCAATAGATACAAGACACGGGGGGGTGGGGAGGGTGGAGGTAGGTGAAGGCATGTGCTGGGGGGTAGGGGAGGCCAGAGGGAGGTCAATGGGGGAAGAAAAGGAAACATATGTACTACTATTTGTAATACTTTAAACAATAAAAATATTTTTTAAGAAGTCACACAGCTAATGAGGCCATGTCTCTTAGCTGAGCAGAGCAAGAGCTCTGCTGAGGCCCAGACTCTTCTCAAAGGCCTTCTCTGTGGCCACTAGGTAAACAAAGACTTCTTGGGACAGATGTCCCTTTGAGTTTGCATGCTACCCAGAGGCTCTGAAGGAGAAAACTTGAACTTGGCCTGTTATTAGCATTTAAACATGTGCAACAGGTGAAATGGGATTTTTCTGAAGAAGGTAGACTAAGAGGAGGGGAGAGAGAGGGAAGAATGGTTGGAGGGGGTAGGGAGAAGAGAGAGAGCTCTAATGGGCCCTGGAGGCAAAGTTACTGTTAGTGAAAGGAATCTGGCAGAAAAAGCTGTGCTGGGAAGCAAGGCCAGGATGTTGGAGAGTGCTGTGAGTCCAGGTGGGAAGTGAGTCTGTGCTAGACAGTAATCCAGTTCTCACTCTATACCCTGAGACTGGGAAGGAGAAGGCTTGGCACAAAGGGAAGTAGGGTACTACTAGGGGTTAGCAGCTCAACTGTGAGAAGGAGTTTTGAAATAGTTGATCTAAAGATCTAGATAGAATGTTTCTGTTGGGCAAAGAGTGAGACAGAAGCCACAGAGGTCTGTGTCTAGAGGAGTAAGGAAATGCACAAGCAGTGTTGTGGGGAGTAGAGTAGTCTTAGCCACCAGAGAGAAGAATGGCAAGAGTAGAGGGGAGCAAGGCAATGGGGCTGCAGCCCAGCATGATAGCTCTGACTGTATGTGGAGCATACTCATACTCCTAGAAGGAATAGGGGAGGAAAGACTTAGTTCCAGAGGGAACATAACAGGTCTTTTTGCTAATCAAAGGAGTATAATTTTGAGCTCCAGGAGTTTTGACATATCATCTGCAAATGTGGCACATTTATTATGATAAGCAGATGAGATATGAATTAGACACAGCTCACATTGGTTTATTTTTTGTCATTTAGTTTCTTTTAAATCAGTATCACAAGCTGCATAGAAGGCATTATTATTATCATTGAATACATGAGGACACTGAAACTCAAGAGCTTTTCAAGTTACATAATACAAAATAATCACTTCATTCCTTTACCCAGTTTCTTTTAAATCTGGGTGTACATACTGGTAACTGATGATGGAGGGGACTACACATTTCCCAGAGGTCCTGGGCCTGCACCTGGATACAGACTTGGATAAAGTTTGGGTGGTACTTTTTCAGAAGGGCCCAAGTGCATTTTATTAGGCATGGGGATTTCTGGAGTTGTGTATAACATAGTATGGAGATTACATATGAATATTGGGCAACTAAAGGGGAAGGTTATAGTTACAGTTATTTCTCAGTGTCCACTCCATTTCTCCTTATTTTGTAGTAGTCATGCAATTGAGAGAACTGACCTTAGTCAAGGATGAGCCCAAGGAAGTCACACATTTTCTTTGGGTGATGATTCTGGAATGAACATGTGGCCCACTTTGGCCTAATGAGATACAAAGAGAAATTTGCTGAGGGGTTTTGGAAGATGCTTCCTTCTCTTAGAAGGAAGTACAGGAAAAGGGGGTCTTTGGCTATTGTTGGACATTAATAAGGTCCCCAGAACTGTTGCTAACACCTCAGTACTTGAAGTTGGCACTGGAAGAGATCCGAACTAAGAGACTCAAAGGAAAATATATCAGAGCCACTAGCTTAACTCAACCAGAAGCCCAACCAGCCCTGTTAAGTAAACCAATAAATCTCCATCTTGTTTAAACCAATTTAAACAGAGTTTTCTATTTCTTGTGCCTGAAATCATCCTGACTGGTACAGCCTGTCCTCTGAGAAACTTAACCTTAGTGAATTCAGGACCCCCTCAACTCCTCTGGGATGCTGTCTAAGTTCCTGAGGACTTATATTGGCTAAGATTTGGGGAATGAGAGTAGGTATTTGGTTCTGATGTCTTTTCTGGTGGCTCTTGCTCATGACTTCTAGTTTCCTTGTATATCTAGTTATTTTCAACTATGTGCTGGATATTGTTGGAACAGTTTGTGGCTTTGGAAGAGGTAACTTTGCCCACAGAACATTTATGCTTGCTTCATCTGGGCAAACATAAGGACCACCTCAAGCCAAGTTACTCTTTGATACTCTCTGAACCACTCAGATGAAGAAAACCTTGACTGTAAATCAATCTAAGAACTAGGTTGCTTCTGAAGTGTACTTCCTCTGAGGGTGTGGTTCTTTGAGAGCCCAGCTTTTTATAGGTTGGATTTTCTATTGTAATCCTAACTTGTATGGGTCCTGGGCCTCCATGACTCTACATGATTATTGTTAGAATTGGCAGTAACTTTACAGTGTGCCCATTTTTATTTCAGTTGGGCCTAATAAGTCATTACTATCTTGTCTTTTCAGTGCTTTTGAGAAGATGCTCTTTTTTTTAAAATTTTATTTACAATATAACTTATATTTAATAGTAGTACATATGTTTCCCCCTCCAATATCCTCCCCCCAGCCCCCCCTACCCCCCAGCACATGTCCCCACCTGCCTCCCTCCCCACCCCAGAGTCTTTCATTCATTGGTTATGCTCATATGTATGCCTACAAGTCCTTCGGTTGATCTCCCCCAGCATCTGCCTCCCCTCCACTCCAGCCTTCCCCCTGTAGCTTGACAGCCTGTTCGAGGCCACCCTGCCTCTATATCAATCACTCTCCCCTGTTTCTTTTCTTCAAAAATATCTTGCCTCTGCATACTGAAAACTAACGTATAAGAGCAAAAAAGTTTGAGTGTCAGTTTCAATGTCCAACTGTTCTGAGTCCCAGTTTCAATGTCAAATAGTTCTTCATGTGTACATGTCAGCAATGGTATCCAGATGGTGGACACATCGTGGCAATGCAAGATCCATCCTCTCTGGTTTGGTCCTGGGCCGCCTGCAGCCACGCACAGCTGCCGACTGCTAGCATGGCAAGGAGAAGATGCTCTTGATATTTTATTCAGCATTTTTGTTGTTTTTAGTGGAATATGTTTTCTATAAAACCTACTGCACCAAAATTTCCAAATCTCTTGTTTAAGCCAAAGGTATTCCCTTTCCTTCAGAAGATCTCGCTTTTAAAACTCAAAAGCCAGAGGATGCTTTTTCTTCTTTTGCAGGTATCATTTCTTCCCTGAGGCACTAAACAAGGAAATACCAAGTTGGAGTGAGCAAAGGGCTATATGGTAGAAGGAAATACACTTCAGTTTGGCTAGTATTTCAAAACATCACTCCATCACATAAGTAAATTGCTTAACCCAGTGCCCAGCACATATTTAAGGTTCAGTAAATAGTTGCTGCTCTCATGATTATTATTTCTATATCCAAACTCACTTTCTTTAGGAAGCCTTCCTTCATTATCCTTGTCCCATCCCAATTCATCTTTTACTGTATTTTCTCAAAGTACCTTTTTTCCCCATTGTCACCCTGTTGATTTATTCCAATTGCTTCTTCAAATGTGTACTTTTTCTGGGGAAAATGCAGTGATGAATACAACCTCTAGAAGCCTTTGAAGGTGTCTAGGTCTTGTCTCTTTAACTCTGATATCAGGACTTCAACTGCAGGTGATGGAAGATTCATTTCAAACTGCATTAAACAAAAAAAATTCTATTGGTTAATGCAACTGAAAAAACTTCAGGTACAGTTTGATCTGGGGCTCATTCTCAGGCAGCTCCTACATGGTGGTGGCAGGATCTCCACACTTATATTTTAGAGTTCCAAATCCAGTGGGAAAGAGTTCTCATGAGCTCCATCAAAAGTTCCAGAATTCACCCCTTTGGAACTAATTACATCAATGCCCCCCTCACTGTGGCCAGGGAAGTGTGATGTGCTGATTGGATAGGTCTGAATCCTAGGTCTATTCCTGGAACCCATAGTTAAGCCTTTTGGGAAACTAGGTACTCTGAGATCGGGGGAACTGTGGTTCTCTGAAAGGCTTGTGGTTCCATGGAGGGCTACCATGAGAAGGTGTAATAGATACTGAGTAGATAAAAGCACCATTTGTCCACTTCAGTTTCCAACAGCCCACAGAAAAGGGCTCAGTAATGTGAGGCAGACAAAACCACATTAACAAGATTCTGAATCTATTTAGGTCCTTGGAACATTGTCATCGATGCTGCTTAGTTTCAGTCACACACAGATAGGGCAGGAGCTGGAGTGTCTGGGGACTGATATGACGGCTGCTCTCCCAGCCACTCTGGCACACGGGACACCATTTACAACATAACAGTTAGGGGTCTCATCCAGATTACTCCAATGGCCTCCTCAAGCTGTTTTTATTTCTCTAATATAAAAATAACACTTACAGAGGATCCCGACCCCATGTTCCAGACAAATAAGCTATCCAGAGATGGCAGCCAAATTCACCCCAGCATCAGGATGCAGTGTTCTTATTGCATCTCCTTTTGAGAGCAAGCCAAGAAACAGGGTTTCAAGAAATAAGATACCAAGGCCAGAAACTAAAACCAAACACCCAAAGAGTATTTGCTTCCCAACTAAAGCCAGTACCTTCTGTTGATTTGCCCTGTCAAAGAGGATGAGTGGGTTGGGATGGCAGCAAGAGCCAGTGTGGGAGCTCTGCGAAGTGAAGGGCTAGGGCAAGACAGAAAGCTCCTTTCTGACGACCAGAAAATAATTATGATTTTAGTATTGAGCAGGGCTGGTGTCTGTCCCCAGCTAGAGCCTTCCTCTGTCTCACCCTTGATGCCACCACAAGATGACTAGTGAAGAGCCTCTTCTTCATGCTCCCTACCTTCAAAGCCTCATAGCTGGAGGTCTAAGAGGACTAGAAGCAGATGGCAAAACAATCCTTTTAGTAACCACTTACTGAGCATATACTATATGCCAGGTCTGTGCTTTATTCACATGAAGCTCAGTGATTTGAAAGTGTGATGCAAGAGTTCAGCAACACTGGGTTTAAGATTTTAATCAAGTTATTGAAGCTCTTTGTGACCTGATTTTTCATTTGTAAAATTATAATAATAAAAGTGTTTTCCACATAGGCTTGTCAGGGATTACATGGGATACTGCACACAACGTTAAGCACTGCATAAATGGGAAGCATCATTTTTTGCACTTGTAATTTCTAATCCTGCCCTGATCCTGCAGTGTAAATGCATTGCTTAAAGAGAGGTTTGGCTGCTGTAGCAAAGATTCCGCTTGTGGCTTCAACAAAATATAAGTTTGTTTCTCCTTATAACACAGCAGTCCAGCGGTAGGTAGGCAGGCCAGCATGAGGGTGGGAGGTTCTATCATGTTCAACTTGCATCTTCCACCATTAGGTTCAAATGGCTGCTTCAGCTCCCACCCTCATATCTTAATTCCAGTTAGCAGGAAAAGGGAAATCAACCCCTTCCATCTAACAGTACCCTTAAAGATTATATATAATATTGCTGCTCAGATGCCATTGACCAAACTTAGACATAATAGCCATCTTATCTGCAAAGGAAGCTGAGAAATGTAATCTTGCTCTTAGTTAAAATTGTAAGGATTTACTAATAGAGGAAGAAGAAAGGGAAAATAGATATTACTCTGCCAGAGTTCAATGTCTGTCTACCTCTTACAACGAGCACATTTAGCACCCCTCAGAGGGAGGAAAGGCAGGGTGCCTCCAGACACAGCACCAGCCCAGAGCCTAGGACCCCCGAGGGACCAGGTGTGGATGAGGTCCTCATGGTTTAGTGACTTGTAAGCCAAAGGCAGGCAATCTGGCCCTCCTATTCCCCATATACAACAGTGAAGAAGGAAAAGATAAACTCAAAACACCCACAAAAGGATAAAAAGACTGTAAGTCATATATACAGTAGAATAATATTCAGCCATGAAAAAGAACAAAATCTTACCATTTGCAACACTTAAGTGAAATAAGTCAGAAAAAAACTAATACCATATGATTTCACTTACATATGGGATCTAAAGAACAATATTAATGAACAAACAAAACAGAAACAGACTCAGAGATACAGAAAAATCTGATGGTTACCAGAAGGGAGGAAGGTTGGGGAACTGAGTGCAAAAACGAAGAGATTGAGAAGTACAGATTAGTAGCTACAAAACAGTCATGAGGATATAAAGTACAGCATAGGAAATATAGTCAATAATCCTATCTAATAAAAGAGAAACATGAAAATTGACCATACCTCTGCTATGCCCACAAGCCACACCCACCAGCCAATCAGGATCGAGTACGCAAATTAACCCACCCAAGATGGCAGTTGATTTGCATGTCCAGGTGCAGAGCGAAGACTGAAGACAGTGTTCGAAGGAAGCCAAGAGCTGCAGAAGGGAGCAAAGCTGCGGAGAAACAAGTGGGGAAGCAGCAAAGGAAGGGAAGCAGGTGGGACGGGAAGCAGGTGGGGCTGCAGAGATGGGAGGGAAGCAGGAGGGCAGACAGCAGGCAGGGCTGTGGAGAAGGCTGCAGGAATTCTTATTCTTGCAGAAATCTTTCTGCAACGGGCCTCTAGTCTATATATATAAAAGGCTAGGTGACCATCCAACCATCCAACAATTCGACCGGCCAGTACATATGATGCACACTGACCACTAGGGGGCAAACACTCAATGCAGGAGCTGCCTAGCTTCGATGACTTGGCAGCGGCAGTTCTTGAGTGATGCACCCTGGAACCAGAGAGGAGGGAGCCCAATTCCTCAAGGGGGCCATGCGAATCTACCTTCAGCCATGGGTTATGTTGTTGTTTGGGCACTATTGGTCCTGAATCTGGTTTACTGCTGAGCTGCAGTAATTAATTTCCTTTCAATGTTCACAAATCCATGCACTGGGCCACTAGTCATGTAATAACTATGTGTGGTTCCAGTTGGGTACTTGAAATATCAGGCGGGATACTTTGTAAATTATATGATTGTCTAACTACTATACTATACACCTGAAACTAATACAAAGTAATACTGAGTGTAAACTGTAATTGGAACAAATTTTAATGATAAAAACAAACAAACACATTCACTCAACAAGAAAGAATGGCAAACATCCAGCAATCACTGGATCTTAACAGGTACTAGATCCACTCAGGTAGGAACTGCAGAGCTGCTTCCCAGCCGTGGAGTAAGTTAGGCAGTGCATCTGGCCACTCCTGCTTCTGCTGTCTGGGAGGAGGATTTCCCTTGCCTACTCTTCCCTGTGGCCTCTGGCAATACCTCCTGGGAAGCTTTTCTTTACCCAAGATCCTCTGCAGCTCATCAAAGAACATATCTGCCTTCTTGCAGACCTTATAACTTTCAAAGCCCTCTTCCAGCTGGTGCAGATTTGGGGGAGTGGGAATAAGTAGGGGTGGGGATGTCAAACCAGGGTTTGCTGACCAGGATTGTGAATACAATACCTTCAGAATCTTAGAAGTCTTCTGACTGGCTCCATATTGAGTAACCATAGCCAATGAACTCATCCTATCTAATAAAGAGGGAATATGCTAATTGACTGCCATGCCTTCAAAGATGGTGTTGCCCAGTACCCTCAGCCCCACTGGGGCAGCAGGCATGCGGCAAGGCTAGGCCCGCCCCACGTGCCTGCCTCCAGAGTCCCCCAGTTCTCTCAGCCCCCCAGTCACCCAGGGCCAGCCCAAGGCACAGGCAAGCCTTGGATGGTGGCTACCAGTGACCCAGGACCTCCTGAGGCTCAGGTAATCAGGACAGGCTGAGGCTTGTGCTGCCAGCAGTGGCAATAGCAGAGGTGTGATGGGGCATTACCTTCCCCTAACCGCCAGGTCACCTCCTGCCCCTGAGGGCTCCCAGACTGTGAGGGAAGGCGGGCCAGGCTAAGGGGACCCCCCGCTCCAGTGCCTGAATTTTCATGCACTGGGCCTCTAGTATAGAAATAACTTTTATGCTTGAATACGCTGGACTTGATGTACTTCTTAGTCTTTCTCTCACTCCTGGTGACTATCTTGAGGCCAGCTGAAATAAATATGCTTGGCTATGAAGGGAACTCCCTTATTCTGCCCACTGAGCCAGCTTTCACTGTTTGCTGAACAGGATAAGCTTGAGAAAGATTTGGAACCACAGATACAGCCCTTGCTAGGCCTGCCTGCTCCAAACTACCTCTTGGAACTAGCCTGAATGCATCTGTCTTGTAGGACTTTGCTTGTAGTACACCAACAATATCAGTGTTTCCACTCAGTTTCCATGAGTGTTTACATCTGCTTTACCTTTCAAGGGATCATAGATGACAGACTTGTTCTATGTTTTGTTATAACATAACAATGGTCACCAGCTTACCAGCATACAATATTTTTCTTTGCTTTCTTCTGTCCATTCTTTAAAAGCAGTGCTGCTTCCAGATACCAAATTTTGCATTAGTTAGTATACCCTTTTTATTTTTATGTATTTTTTATTTTTAAAAAATATTTTATTGATTTTTTACAGAGAGGAAGGGAGAAGGATAGAGAGTTAGAAACACCGATTAGAGAGGAACATCAATCAGCTGCCTTCTGCACACCTCCTGTTGGGGATGTGCCCACAACCAAGGTAAATGCCCTTGACCAGAATCGAACCTGAGACCTTTCAGTCCGCAGGCTGACACTCTGTCCACTGAGCCAAACCAGTTAGGACTATGTTTATTTTTTTAAGTGTGGGGAACCCCTAGGACTGGGCCCCCAGAAGTTCTTTTTCATTTTTATTTTTATTGATTTCAGAGAGTAAAGGAGAGGGAAAGAGATATAGAAACATCAATGATGAGAGAATCATTGATTGGTTGCCTCCCTCATGTCCCCTACTGGGGATCAAGCCTGCATCCAGGCACGTGCCCTGATGGGAATTAAACCCAGCACCCTTCAGTCTGCAGGTGGACACTCTATCCACTGAGCCAAACTGGCTAGGGCTCAAAGACCCAATTTAAATGACTTAAGAACGTTTATATTTCTTTCTTATAAGAGTTTATAGACAATCCAAACCTGGTAGGGTGACTCTGAAACCCTTAATAAACATCTTTCATCACTGGTATAAGATAGCTGTTCTAGCTCCTGCCATCACATTAGCATTCCAGTCAGCAGAGCATGAGAAGGAGAACTCATGTTTCTTTCTTTTAAGGCCTGACCTGGAAGTTGCTCACATCACTTCCACTCATATAGGTCACCGGCAAAATTTAGCCACAAGGCCATATTTAGCTGCAAGATAGATGGGAACTTGTGTTTATAATAGGCAGCCATTCCAGCTAAAATTCAAGTGATTCTATTACTAAAGGAAGGAGAGGAAAATAGATTTTGGGAGGCAACTGATAGTCTCTGCCACCTAATGTTTTTATCCTCATTTTACATTTGTGGAAACAGGCGGGGAGAAAGTGAGCAATGCTTGCCAAGGTCATGTGGCCAGCCAACAGCAGAGCATTCATTTTCATCAGGTCCATCTGACCCCAAAACAGGCTTTGCATCACATCCAGCCAACAAATTTGATCATCAAGGTGCTCACTGTTTACTTAGAGATAAAAGGTATTTGCATGTGATTTATTATGTAAAGGCCAGTCCAGTGCACACTGAGATGCGTCCACAGAACACTCACTGTCAGCCCATTGCAGTGAGGGTGATGCAGTCAGGGAAGACTGAAAAGGAGCCGCCTGGCCCTGTAGGTAAACCATGTCTGAGGTGGAGGGACCACGGAGTATTGCAAGAGAAGGTGATGGTGTGAGCTGATGTGTGGCTTGTTTGTGTGGGTGGCCTGGGGAGCAAAAGAAGGTGGGGTTTTCCAAGTCTGTGCATCGGATACCTCCAGGGATGGTCCACTTGATCTTTCTACCATTTGAGGTGTCCCATTAGCTGTGCCTTAGAAGTTTCATCTGACAGGGATCCTGTGGAAGGAGAACTGCACTCACCCCTGCACTTTTCAAGACACACATGGATGATCACAGTCCCTTCCCTGCTGTGTTCGCCCCACCCCCATCCTTAAGCAGGTCAGGGACTTTGAGGGATGATGGAAAATACATTCAATGAATTCAGCAAGAAATCCAGTAATCCATTAGCAAGTGTCCACTCCAGGGCCAGAGACTGAGATGGAAGAGACTGAAAGAAAAAGAGAAAGGGAGGGACAGAGAGAGAGGAGCTAGAGCAACTGGGTAGGCATTCCTGATTTGGACATTGATTCAGACCCCAGGGATGCCAAGGAAGTGGGGTGGGCAGCCACCAGAGCCAGACTGGAATCCTGTTGGCATCAGAAGATGTAGAGCAGGAGACAGAGCAGGATCAGGGCTTTGGGCTGCTGCACACCTGGACTTACTTTCAAACCACAGGCAGAAACAGGTGTCTCTCACCCTGAGGACAAGTGCAGGTCCCAAGCCCTCAAGCCCATGGCACACCTTCAGGAGGATCATCACAGGTTCCCACCTGCCTGAACCATCCCAATCCTCCACCAGAGAGAGAGAAACAGACTCCGGGACTCAAATGGGGACACCCATACACATATTGGCCACTCTCCCAGAACCGCCCATAAACCCCGTATCCCCAGCCTCCCAGCTAGCTGGCTGCAACTGCCCTTTCTAACTCTACACCACCCCTGAATGAAGTTGGTACAAGGAAGAAAGGTAAGCTCAGCCCGCCTCTGTTTTCTTTTGTTTGGCATCTGACAAAGATGAGAGGCCCTCAGAGGAGGAACCCACTTCTTACCCCCCCCCGCCCCCCCCGTGCCCCACATTGCTCCAAGCCACTCCTATTCCACCCCCCCACCCCCAACCCCCAACACACACACACACACAGCAGGGTCCTTCCTGCTTGTCCTTGGAGATCTAGAAGGTGGCCCAGGACCAGATATCAAGATTCCAGTTTGCTCCAGTCCTCTCCACCCTGCCCCCAGGCTGCTGAGCTGGAGCAGCTGAGCCGGTGGACCCCTCCCTCCCAGCTGCCTGACACCCAGAGAGAAACTGATATGGGAGGGCAGGATGCCAGGGGCCAGGCCCAGAATAGTGCTGCCCAGCCACAGTGGCCAGCACTTGCTCTTCGTAGGCCCGGCTAGCCCCATGGAGCCCGAGCTGGAGCACTCACTACGCACGGTACAGGGGTCCCAGGGAGGTCATGAGGGGGAATACACCACACTGTGTGAATGTGTGCACGCGTGTGTGTGTGTGTGTGTGTGTGTGTGTATGTTTGACCTGGATGTTCTCAGTATAGAACATGTGGGTGTCTGTGTGTATATGTTTTTTGTGTAAGTCAATGTACCTGGGAATGGTTGCATTTGTTTGTTTCTGAGTGTGTATTAGTATTTGTGTGTGGGTATATGTATTTATGTGTGTTTGTGGGGTGAGTGCTTATATATGTATGTGTTTGTGAGGTGCATGTACATGTATTTACGTGTGCACCACGGGAAGGAAAGGACCTGTGCTCCGGAACATAGGGCATTTTCCCACCCTTTCAGACATTCTTCTCCCCACAGACCCCCTGGAGCAGGCTTGTGGGTTCTCAGCATCAAGGTAGGTGGCCAGTCCCCTCCTGGTGGGCCCAGTCTCTTTTCTCCGGGCCCCCAATCTCACCCACTCCACTAGCCTGGCTTTGGTCTTCCTCCCCTTTGCTTGTTGTGTTCTTCTTTGTTTCTTCTTCCTTTTCCTCACATGCTCCTTCCTCTTTCAAATGAAGAGAAGGTGGACCTATAGTCTGAAGACGTAGGCCCTGATTCTGACTTTACCACTTATTAACTGTGTGATTTGTGGCAAATTGTTTAACTTCTCTAAACTTGCTATGAAGTTTAGATGAGAAATGTTGGAGAAAAGCCCTTTGAAAGCTTGCACATATTAAACATTACTATTACAATATTTTAACTGATGCTGTTATGTTATTTCCTATTAACCAAACAGGCCCCCTTCCCTCTTCCAGAGATGAGCTTCCTAGAGCAAGGAGATAGCACTTCATGGCTGTCACCTGCCATGACCACCAGCTCAAAAAGAAGCCATAGGAAGCGAGGGGCCAAGGCCTCAAGATGGACAAGGCAGGAGGCTGTGGAGGAAGAGGACCTCCCAGGCCTGGAGGAAGGTGAGGCCAAGACTAGTTCTAGGAAGAATGTGGGGTGGGGCGGGGTGGGGTGGGGGGGAGAGGGGGGGAGAGTATGTACACAATGTGAGGCCCCAGAGCCTGGGGCCTGGGTTTTGATTCTTTCAAAACACAGAGTTGGGCCCAACCCTCGTCTTGCAGCCTCAGTCTCCCCACATGGAAGAGAACTACCGCATCACAGAGCCAGGGACTCAACATGGGTTGTTCAGGACAGAAACACTATGTCATGTGACTCCCTGAGACTCAGCTTTCTCATCTGCAAAATGGGGCCCCCAACATCCAGGCTTCCCAAGGCTGCTCTGAGGGTAAACTTAGACAGCATATAATAAGGTATTTTGGATGATGGAATTACTGTCCTCTCCCTCTCAAACAGGTCCCCAATCCAGGCCAGCTGCTGAGTTCATTGGGCTGGAGTCCACATTCCCCAAGGCCACACCCTCGGCCCAGACTGCTCCCTTGGACATCCTCCCCTCTGAGTGTGCAGTCTCAGCCACCGGCTCCAGCAAAGAGCTCCCAGCCACAGTAGCTTGCAGGTCTGAGCTCAGCCTGGTGGAGGAGAGGCCTGCCCCGTGCCCATCCCCGCAGGCCCCGTTACCCAGGCAGGGCTTGGACGATGAACTGCAGAAGCCGGGAGCCCAGGTCTACATGCACTTCATGCAGAAGCACACCTGCTACGATGCCATGGCAACCAGCTCCAAGCTGGTCATCTTCGACACCACAC
Organism: Antrozous pallidus; assembly: GCA_027563665.1. Lineage (NCBI taxonomy): Eukaryota > Metazoa > Chordata > Mammalia > Chiroptera > Vespertilionidae > Antrozous > Antrozous pallidus. Next base: position 22,837,842 of record CM050508.1, on the reverse strand, counting down.
TGGAGGTGAGGCCACAGCTCTGCTCACCTCCACCCTCATGGGGCTGCACCACCACTCACACTCCAGGATACCTCGCCAGGCCAGGCCTCCCAGCGGGTCCCCTTCCAAACTCCTTCTTAGCACCCTGGAGATCAGTGTAGGGAGGGCTGCTTCTCTCTGTGAGCAACCCCTAACTGTCATCACAGATCTGCCACTTAGTATCTTGGGGACTTGAGTCAGCCACGTTACCTCTCTAATCTCTACAATGGGGGTAGGAATGCAAAGACTTCTAGGCCAACCCAGGATAGATAGGAACACTTTGCAAACCCTGGAAAATGTGGAAGATATTCCAGAATGGCTTAGAACACAGAGCTGGGGACTTCGTACCAGATAAATAGGATGAGCTCTAACCCCTGTTCTTCCTTTGGCTGAGTTACAAAATGCCTATAATCCCATTCATATCATCACGTGTAGAAAAACAGTGTTTCCCAAAGCAGGGCATATGTGTCGTCCACAGTACATGATTTGATTCTAGTGACTTGTGAATAGATATATTTATATTAGTAGCTTTGTATTTATTTTCATATGTTTTAGAAATACAACCAGCATGTTTAGATAGCATTGCTTAGGTAAGGCCAAAATGAGTCAATGTAAAAATTTATTTAGATAAAAGTATTTTGTAAATCTACAAAATAATTATACCTCTAGTACTTATATTAGCAAAATTATACTTTGTGTGCCTGTGCACACATGACTTTTGAGTGGAAACACAGTTGTTTTCACACCCTGGTGCCTGGTGCGGGGATCACCCCAGTGCCTCTGGTGTCCAGCAGCCTTATCTCTGTAACAAACATCCCTGACAGGGATTATGAGAGAGGCAGGCTAGCTGGTGTGGAGGGAGACCTGTGAGAAGGGAATCCTGGTCGAGACAGGGTGCCACCGGGGACAGTGAGAGATTCACCTCGGCTTCTCCCTGGCTCTCAGATCAAGAAGGCCTTCTTCGCCCTGGTGGCCAACGGTGTCCGGGCCGCACCTCTGTGGGACAGCAAGAAGCAGAGCTTTGTGGGTAAGGAGGGCTTGGAGGCAGAGGGTAGGGAAGGGTCCCTTCAGAGGAGGGACCTTGTGTGGTGGTTCTGCATTTAATTTTCCCATCTGACCTTTCTAGCTTTATTGCTCCAGGGTCCCAGGTCATAAGTGCTAGGTAGAAAAAAGGAAAAGGGAAAGGAAGAACTTAGGACAGTGGTGGGCAAACTCATTAGTCAACAGAGCCAAATATCAACAGTACAATGATTGGAATTTCTTTTGAGAGCCACATTTTTTAAACTTAAATTTCTTCTAATGCCACTTCTTCAAACTAGACTAGCCCAGGCCATGGTATTTTGTGGAAGAGCCACACTCAAGGGGCCAAAGAGCCACATGTGGCTCGTGAGCTGCAGTTTGCTGATCACGGACTTAGAAGTATAGAAAAGGATGAGGGGGGAGGAGAGAAATTGGAGAAGAAAGGGAGAACCCCATTTCTCAGGCACAGGAGGGGCTGTTCTATTCCCCATCCCTCCCACAATTCTCACTGCTGTCTCAGTACTAGGACATTGAAGGGCCCAGGAGGGGAGTCTGGCCCCTCACCCTGCCTCCCACCACAAGGCCCCAGGCTGATGCCCCAATACCCTCCCACCCCACAGGGATGCTGACCATCACAGACTTCATCTTGGTGCTGCATCGCTATTACAGGTCCCCCCTGGTGAGGAATGGGCTGCAAGTCCAGTAGGCACCCATCTGGGCTGGGTGGTGGGGAGTTCAGGGAACCTGGTGCCCCAGGGGCTTGTGTCTGACTTCTGAAGGCCTGTCTATGTCTCTAGGTCCAGATCTATGAGGTTGAAGAACATAAAATTGAGACCTGGAGGGGTGAGTGGCCTGAGGGGACCTGGAAAGGGGCTGAGGGTGTGTGGGTGTGGGACCAAGGAGCGTGGGAGAGGATGGTTGGTGGGGATTTCCTGGACGAAGCAGAGGAAGGGTGACAGGGAACTTAGGGGCCCTGAGGGAGGGGATGCACTGGTGGGCTATGTGGTAAGGCAGGTTAGCCAGTTTCTTTGGCCTGACTCAGCTTTTTCTTCAGAGATCTACCTTCAAGGCTGCATCAAGCCTCTGGTCTCCATCTCTCCCAATGACAGGTAAGCATCCCAACCACCCACCTGAGCTCCTTGCTCTACACAGTCCCTTTCCCCACCCCTCAGTTCTGAACACACCTCTCATCCTGGGAGGCCCACAAGGTAGCCTCAGCTCCTGACCTCCCATCTAGGGAGCTGGGATGCAGGGGGTCACTCCCCATACTGTCTCAGGCTCACTGTTCCCACTCCTCAGCCTATTTGAAGCCGTCTACACCCTCATCAAGAACCGGATACACCGCCTACCTGTCCTGGACCCGGTGTCAGGCGACGTGCTCCACATCATCACACACAAGCGGCTACTCAAGTTCCTGCACATCTTTGTGAGCCTAGGGGTCACCTGACCATTGGGAAGGGGACAACTGGGAGCTCTGGAGGCTGCTCAGCCTGATGGCACCACCTGTCCCCAACCCAACCAGGGCGATCTGCTGCCCCGGCCCTCATTCCTCTACCGAACCATCCAAGATTTGGGCATCGGCACATTCCGAGACTTGGCAGTGGTGCTTGAAACAGCACCCATCCTGACCGCACTGGATATCTTTGTGGACCGGCGTGTGTCTGCACTGCCTGTGATCAACGAACATGGTACTCAACCCAGGATAGGACTTGGAGATGCAGGGGGCCATGAGGGACAGAAGTTTATGTGGCATCAGCTCGGGGCCTAAGGTGGAATCTGGGTTAGACGATTCTGCCTGCTTTGAGCCTTGGACCAGTTACTAAGCTTCTCTGTGCCTCAGTTTCCTCATATATAAAGTGGGCATCTTAACACCCATCTTCTGACTTCAAAGGACAATTTTTTAAAACATATTTTTATTGATTTTAGAGAGGAATGGAAAGGGAAGAGAAAGAAACATCAATGATGAATTATTGCTTGGCTGCCTTCTGCACACCCCCTACTGGGGATCAAGCCCACAATCTGGGAACGTGCCCTTGATTGGAATCGAGCCTGGGACCCTTCAGTCCAGAGTCTGATGCTCTATCCATTCAGCCAAACTGGCTAGGGCCAAAGGATAATTTTAAAGGTTTATGTGCCATCAAATGAACATAATGAGAGGAAATAGTAGATAAGAGTTTTCATTTTAATTATCCCTAAAATGAACCATGGGACCTTGTCAGACCTCAATTTCTTACTCTGAAAAAGGGTCAGAGAAATTACAAGACTACTTCTTTGGTAAATCATGGTTATAAATTATTTAAAAGTTAAAATTGCCACAATGTTGCTACATATCAAGAAGTATTCTAATTTATTTTTTATTATGAAAAATTTCAAATGCATGAAAATAGTAGAAAACACTATATAATGAATCCTACATAGCCATTGCCTCGATTGACAGTTAACATATTGCCATAATCAGTTCTTTTCTTTCCTTTTGCTGAAGTAATTTAAAAGAAAAGTATAGACAACTTGTCATTTCACTCCTAAACATTTCAGTTTGCATCTTTAAAATATTTCCTCTATCGCCTAAAAAAACTATAAATAATTTATTAATGTTATCTAATATCCAGTTCTAATTCTCATTTCCCTATTTTCCCCAAGAACAAATACATACAGTTGATTTGTTCAAACCAGGATCAATTAAGGCCTATATTTTGCTCCTTTTGTCCTTTAAATCTTTTAACTCAAAACAGTTCCTTCCTCACTTAATTTTTATGATACTGAAGATGAAAAGCCTGGGTCAGTTGTCCTATAGGGTGTTCCATCCACCCCCAGATCTACCTGTTTGCTTCCTACTGATGGCCTTTACCTGGTCCTCTATGCCTGTTTTCTGTAAACCAGAAATTAGATTTAAGACTCTATCAGATCCAGGCTAGAGTATTTCATAGGTGACTCAACGTGCTGATACTGTGTCACAAGGCATGAGGTCAGGTTATCTGTCTCTGTGATACTGTGTGATCTGGGTCCAGATAGTGGCCACCTGATGCTTCATGATAAAGCTAGTAGTCTAAGGGTGGATGGGGTGGATATCGAGGAGTTTATTCCAAAAGATCAGCCCAAGCCCTCACACAGCATCCTGGTTCTGATCTGAACCTCTTCCCTGTCTCTCTCTCCCCACCCGGCACTCCTGCAGGTCAGGTCGTGGGGCTCTACTCCCGCTTCGATGTGATCGTAAGTGTCTGTGGGGAATGGAGGGGAGCTGAGCTGAGGGTGCTGCAGGGAGGCTGTGGGTGTGAGAATCAGAGGCATCTGTGAAGAGGGACCTTTTTGAGTGTGTAGCAGATATCCACTGGGCTAGAGCCTGGTTGAAGGGGTGACTAAGAGCAATACTTCCCTCCCTGTCCAGCACCTGGCTGCCCAGCATACCTACAACCACCTAGATATGAGTGTGGGAGAAGCACTGAGGCAGAGGACGCAGTGTCTGGAGGGAGTCCTTTCCTGCCAGCCCAACGAGAACTTGGGGGAAGTCATCGACCGGATTGTCCGGGAGCAGGTATCCCATGCCCTTCATACATACTTCTAACACATATGGTCCAATCCTTCTCATGAACTGCTCCAGCTCTTCCTACCCATCAAGCATCTGCCCTGTCCTCCTATTTCATGGCCAAGCTCTTGGTGTCCATACGGGTCTGCAGCTGGTCCTGTCCATTGGCCCAGGTGCCATGGGCCACAGCCATCTGTCACACAGAGAGGTCAGAATCTTAACTGGTTTCTAGGAAGCACTCTTTTGCTCTCTCAGTTATGCCCAGTTGTTGCCCCTGATTCTTGATGCCAACCTCACTGGTGCCAGAGCTTCATGGCCTTGTCCCCTTATACAACCTCTGTGGACCCACAGGTACACCGGTTGGTGCTAGTGGATGAGAACCAGCATCTCCTGGGCGTGGTGTCCCTATCCGACATCCTTCAGGCACTGGTGCTCAGCCCTGCTGGCATTGAGGCCCTCAGTGCCTGAGAATATCTGAGTCTTCATTCCCAGACTGCCTTCTACAACCGGAGCCAATGAAGGGAGCCGGGCGTCAGCCTTCATCTTCCCCCACCCCCATTAGCTGGTTCAACTCTGGTTCAGGTAGGCTCTGCCCTGGGCTTTCGGCCTCAGCACCAGCCCCTTGGTCTTCCTAGTCTCCCAGATCTCAGATTGAGGCACCCTGAGGATGGAAGCGGCCCAATTCATAGCTGAGCAGCCCTGTGAAAACTATGGGTGTCAGGACTCACCATGGGGCCACCACTTTGTTCCATTCTTTTTTTTTTTTTTAATATATTTTTATTGACTTCAGAGAGGAAGGGAGAGGGAGAGAGAGATAGAAACATCAGTGATGAGAGAATCATGGATTGGCTGCCTCTGGCATGCCCCCTACTGGGGATTGAGTCTGCAATCAGACATATGCCTTGACTGGAAATTAAATGGTGATCTCCTGGTTCATAGGTGGATGCTCAACCATGCATCGGCCGGGCATTTTGTTCCATTCTTTAGTTGAGGTCCTAGAGAGCCCCTCATAAAAGGGTCCACAGGGGCCAAGGTAAAGACAAGGGCAGTGTGATATGATGTCAGGCACTCTGGGAAGATTAACCTGCCCTCTCACAAATCAATTCCCACCTGCTTGAAATTCCATTACTGGAAGGAAGCAAGTTAATAAACATTTGTTGAATGAATTGAATTTTCCTGCTCAGTGAGAACTAAGGCTAACAGGAGGGAGTTTCTAAATACTCATCTTAGTAAATTCGACGTGATCTCAGACTTTTTCCTGGGAGTGTGTTTGCTAAGGGTGGGCATAAGATTGGGACAAAAATTTCGCCTACTTAGCAGTGAATGCAAGACTGAGGTTCCCCTATTGGAAAGACAACCTCCTCTCCGAGGCCATTTAGTCACCATCCTCTTCTCTTTTCCTCACAGGCTTCTCCAGCCCTCCCTAAATGCCCTTGCCCTGACTATTCTCCCAGAAGCCCTCGGAAATGCCCAGTGCACTATGGGATGATGCAGCTGAGTCAAGCCTAGAGGTCCCTGAACCAGAGGCACTGGGATTGCCCTAAGGCCCACTGCTCCCTGTCCACCCACATCACCTCCCCCCCTTTTTCCCCCCCCGCTCTGCCCGCCCGGGTCGTGACTGGCTCCAGTGGGGCCGCGAGCCCTCAGCCTCTGGTATAAGCAGGGGCTCTGGATTCTTCAGAGCTCCTGAGTCCCAGCTGTTCTTCCCCAAGGATAACCTCTGACCTCCTACTCCCCTGCATTGTCGTTTCAGGACTGCTGGGGGCGCCATGAAGCAGCAGTTATTTGTAGAGCTGCCTGTTAGAGTGGCCCTCCCTCCGTTCTCTTCCTCCGCTCTCACAGTGTTCTAGGCTCCCAGTGATGGCACTGTATTCAGATCACTGACGATGAACAATAGAGAAAACAAAACGAACAACTCATAAATTTAGGTTTTATACGTTTCGCTCAGAAAATGCTACAGTCATTTAATCTTGTGGCAAGATCCCTGCACTTTTTGAATTCGAAGACATAGAAGGGAAATCTGTAGTTGGCAAACACTGCAAGTGGTGTTTCTTTTGTGCACAGAGTGTTATTCCACCAAAATGTCTTCTTCATCTTTTATTTATAACAAAACCATAAAGAAAATATTAGTTACTTACATAGTACCTACAATTCACACCAGAAACTCTATTCTGCAAAAAACCTAACTTTATTTTTCTAACACTGAATGGAATTCTTATTACGAAGTCCCATTTACCAGGTGGTAGAAATTAATTCTACCTTCTGGGGTTAAGTTCGGTGATGGGGGGAAGGCTTTCAATAGTATAAGAATTTGTTCCTCAATCTTCATCAACCATTTACATCAGCACCTGCTAAAATATCCCCGTTCCATTTGGTTGTCACTTGGTTGGTCATAGGTGGGCATGGCCCCTGGTTGGTGCCCCCTCACTCCTTACCATGAAGCCTCATTGGGCCTGCCTGCTCTTGGGGCATAAGAACATCTTAGCTCCTGGCCCTGCACCCTTTGGGCTTCAGGAAGCTCTGTGGGGCTGTACCAAGCCCATCGGCTGAGATGCACAACAACTGGCCTGTTCTACTCTGAGACATACAGTTTTCCCAGCCGTTACCCAGGAAATATGGGGCCCAGAGCTTTTCTACCCTTTCCTTTCCAAACTTCTCTGGGATGTTAGTCATTCTTCCTCCTCCCTCCCTTCAGACACAGCTCTTTCTCAGTGACTCCAGAAGCGCCCACCCTCTTTGCTTCCCCAAACCTCACAGTCTGTGGTAAAGAGAGGGCATTTTTCTCCAACCCATCATATATTTCTTCCAGACCCACTGTGTGTGTCTTGAGTTTCTGCCAATATATCTAAAGTTTGCTCCCATCTCGTTTGCCTCACAGAGCAACAGTGTGGAGACATGAGCTTGATGGGTCAGGTAGTAAATGAAGGCATTTTCTCAGACTCTCAGCTTCTGTTTCTGGTTTTTCTCTGCTCTGGCCCTACCTGGGAAGGTCTCAGGCTCAAGGGGAAGGATAGGAGGGGGTGCTTGATCACTCAAGAGACAGCGTCCTGGGGGACTCCCTCTAGCTGAACTGGCTCTAGGGAAAGCGCAGAAGGGTCAGTCTTTGGGTGGTGCCCTGGGCTGTGCAGCATGAGCAGACCTTCAGAGGCCCCGGCACAGGCTTTAGGTGAAAGAGCAGCCCAAGGAAGGTGGTCTTCCCCCTTCAGAGCAGATAGGTCGGTCCTCCTGGGCCCACCAACCGAGGACCAGCAGTTCACCTGCCTGGGGAGAACGTTCTTTCAGTCAAAGTACATTTGCTGTGCTGAGTTCATGTTTACTCTTCCTCAGTTATACTCAGTCTTATTGTTCTTTCCTTACAGTCAGGTTGGGTGAGTTATCAGGGAGTCTCACTGTGACATTCTTCACTGTGACTTCTGGGGGCAGCCCAGAGTCCCTGAGACCCAGATGTTGGAAGTGTGCTTCATCACTGACCACTGATGGACGTTGTGCCAAACCTCAAACCAGAGCTGGTGTTTTTCACCCTCCAGAAAGAATAGTGCAAAGGAAAGAGCTCATGCTATTACATCATATCCATCCTGTCAAAGAAGCTTACATTAGACAAATCTTGTCCGGGCATTGTGCTGGAATTTTAATTGTCAGAGGCCATTTTCAAGCCCCCAAGATAAGCAAAAGAACTTCATGTGCACGTCTGGTATATGTGCATTGTTCTGCAGATATATTATATTTCTATAAAAATCTTATAAAAATTATCCTGGACAGTGTTGCTCAGTGGTTGAGCATTGGTCCATGAACCAGGAGGTCATGGTTTGATTCTCAGTCAGGATATATACCTGGGTTGCAAGTTCCATCCCCAGTAAGGCGCTTGCAGGAGGCAGCCAATTGATGATTCTCATCATTGTTGTTTCTATCTCCCTCTCCCTGAAATCCATAAAAGTATATATATTTTAAATGTTTTAATCTTATAAAAATTAAATTTAAAAAAAGAACCTCTAGTACAAAGAGAAAACTTCTTTGGCCATGTTGTATTTTGTTTTACTCTGGAGTAGAAGTTTTTGATTCTTTTCTTCCCAGTGCTATGTCTGAGGGCCAGGTTTTGTAGTTGTGCTAATAGCTCTTCGGCTCTTATGTCTTGTGGGATACGACATTCACTTGTCACCAATGGCTAGGCTTTTTGTGGGGAGCCTCTGAAGCTGTGCCTACTTCAGTAGCCTGCTTAATTCTTGTTTGGGCTCTGCACTTCCGATTTCGATTGGAGGTTGGATTAGGTCCTACAGATCCTGCACAGCAGAACAATGCCGCCTCAGAATTTCCTGTGGTGCCTCTAAAGGTACTGCTTCCACAGGCAGCTATTTCTACCAACTCATCTCCATAGATTTCTTTCAACTGAGATACAGTTCAGATGCCATTTAAATTCATTCTTTCAAAGTGTACAATTTAGTGGCATTCAATACATTCACAAAGTTGTGCAACCATCACCACTATCTAATTTCAGACCATATTCATCATCCAAAAGAAACTCCATGTTCATTACCAATTTCTTCTCATTCTCCCTTCCCCTTGACTTCTGGCAACTACTATACTAACCTACTTTTTGTCCCTATGGATTTGCCTATTCTGGACATTTCATGTGAATAGAATCATACAAGATGTAGTCTTTTTCAAATATATGGTGACAGAAGATGATTTGACTTTGGGTGGTGGGCACACAAGGCAATATATAGATCATGTATTATAGCTATTTACACTTGAAACCTGTGTGATCTTATTAACCAATGTCACCCCATTAAATTTAATAAAAATATGTGGTCTTTTGTGTCTGGTTTCCTTTATTGACATAATGTTTTCAAGGTCTGTCCATGATGTGGCATGAATCAGTACATCATTCCTTCTTTATGGCTGAATAATATTCTATCTATGGATATATAAGATCTCCCTAGATTTTAATTGGGAATTAGCCTATATGTTCATTAACTGAGCTGTAGATCATGAACGTTGACCCTTTTGGGTAGATGCTACCAAATCCCACTTCCAAACTACATCACACCAACATTCCCCCACCCATATGCCAGCACTGAGGGGTTCATGTTGCTTGGACAACTTACCTTTGGTGGTCTGAAGGAACAACACACTGGGAAAGGCAGAAGTCTGTTTTGGTTGGCATTGTGACAGGGATCCTGGCACCCTCTGAGCCCAGCCCCAATCCTCTGCATTTATAAAGAGCTTTCACCGGTGAACCTCTACACAGGTAGGGTTGAGATCTACATCTTTATAATCTGACATTCCTTCCAATTATCTCCAGGTTTCTCTTCTTAATATGGGAAGTTCATATCCATCCCTGTCCTTCCCTTTCCTTCCTCTAATTCCAGTCTCTTCTCATTAAATAAACATGTATTAATCGCCTCCAAAGTGCTAGACACAGAGTTAGACACTGTGATCCAAACTGAAAGGAGCTTGATCTGTGCTCTCCACAAATTCACAGCTGGATGGGGAGACAGTCACGTCTATAAGGTGAACAAACTGAAGGCTCAGTTCTGTAAGAGGAGACAGATACGGAAAAGCACAAAAGGCAGTGCTCACACTCACACAGAGAGGTCAAGGAAAGCTTTGCAGAGGTGTCACATTTGAGGTGAGTCCTAAGGACAAGCAGTTCTCTGGGATTACATGATAGTAGGTGAAGACATGGTTCCAAGGAGAGGGGATATTAAGTACAAAGTATTGCGACCTGAAAGAGCATAAGGTGCTCAGGAAAATACAAAGAATTTGGGCTCAGCTGTGGCAAGAGTATCTGGGTTGGGAGGGGAAGGAGAGAGTGCAGAGGGTAAGGTGCCAGGACATGACTCTTCTAAACCTGCTAAAGAGCTTGAAATTTGCCTGAATGCTAAGGGTGTGTGAGTGTGGTGATGGTGTTTTTTCTTGGTGGGAGGGGCACTGTAGGATTTTAATCAGGACAATTATGTGTTCCTTAATGAGTTCAAACTCAAATCCCCGCAGACATTAAAAATTTGACTCTTGTTTTCTATGACTCAGCAGACATTTATAACTAGGACTGGGACTCTATGAAGTTGGGAACTCACTAACTCCTCAGGCTTGCAATATGGTACATTGGATCTCAATGCAAAACCACTTTCCTTCTAGTTGGCGTTCTATACTAAAGAGGCTTGAAAGCTAAAAACAATAATCCCCAGACTCCCTTGCAGCTAGAGTTCCAAGTGGGACTTAGGTTCCACCTCTCAGATGTATATGAGAGAGATTTGTTAGGTGGTCGTGAGGCAGAGGCCATGCTTCTGCTGCCTCTGATCTTTCTGGAGGTATTAGCAGAGGTCCAAGTCCTAGGACCAACAGTTGTAGTGAGAGCTTCCCAACTCTCATCCTCATGAGTGTAGCTAACGTTGTGCTCCCCAGGATGGTCAGTGCCCTGGTGATGTCCTAGAAGTCCCTCCTGTAGACCTAGCCTAGAGCTCTTCCAAAAATTTGCACCTTGGAGTGTATATATCTAAGAACTTTCTGTTCAAAAGAGGGTGCTGTTCTCAGTGTCTAGGAGTATCTCTGCAGCTCCTGCTCAGGTGGGGTCTTCAACCAATTCCAGGTGAAGCCACGGCCTCTTTGGGAGGTCTGGGAAAGCATATGGTGTTCTCAATTTCCATGGGGGGAGGTGGTTTGCCCCCCTGCCAAGATTCCTAAGTGGAGAGAGAGCATTTCCTAAACACAGAAAGGGGTTCAGATGCCGAATCATCAAAAAGAATGACTAAGGACTCCAATTATCAATAAAAGTCCCTTTATTCTATATTTCCCCAAGGAAAGCAATGTAACAAGGGGATGGCCTTTTATCTAAGAGGGATATGAGCACAGTGATAAAAGTAGCAAAATCTCAGGGTTTTATAGGAAGTGCACTGAGTTTCTCCAACCTTTGGTATCTGGCAGCCCTCTTTGCTCCTCCTTATCTGAGCCACAGCAATGATCAGAAATCACTGTGACTGGGACAGGGTCCCTAGGGCAAGCCCCAGGATGGCAGGAGCCCAGCTCAGCAGGGTCTCTGCAGGAAACGCAGGCCCACATTCTTATTAGGAACCAGGACAATGCGGGCCACACTCTTCACCTCCCCTGTCTCAGGGGCCAGGACCACCTCGTACTGCTGCATCAGCTAGGAGGTAAAATGCATATGGGGTAGTTAAAGTCTGTAATCTTCATCTACTGCCCTCCTTTGCATACTCCCACTCTGTGCCTCCCTTCCTGTCTTCCCCAAGGCCTTCTTTACCCCTCCCTGGCCCACATACCTCCTGCCTCTCCCCACTCACCCTTGCCAGTAGCAGCTGCATCTCCAGCTCTGCAATCCTACGGCCCAGGCAACCCCGGACCCCATAGCCGAAGGGCACAGAGCCAAATGGGTGTTGGACCCCGAGTGTATCAGGCTGACTCTTCTTCAGCCAGCGATGGGGTTGGAAACTTTCCGGCTCAGGGAAGATGCTAGGGTCCCGGGACACCACATAGTGGCAGAGCACAAACTGGGTCTTTAGAAGAAGAATGGGCAGCACATCAGCTTAGGGTTATGGGGCACCCCTGGAAACCCCAGATCTCTAGCTCCACTCACATTCTTGGGGAAGAGGAAACCACCAACTTCAATTTCTTTTTCCACGATTACCCGGGAATTTATGGGGACCACAGGGTAGAGACTGTAGGGAAAAGAAAATGCAGGCCTGCTCTGGATCCAAGAAGGGGCAGAATGCTCACCCCTTCCTCCCATCCCATCCCTGAACCTACCCTCAGCCCACCAGGCCCCACTTCCCACTCCTGTCTCTGAGTCATCCCACACTCAGGCCCTGTGCAGCTTACCGCAGAGTCTCCTTCAGCACAGCTTTGAGCAGGGGCATGTGAGCAAAGTCCTTGTGCCGGGGTGCCTGCCCAGGTGGCACCACACCTACCACTTCTTCATGCAAGGCCTTCTGGATCTCTGGGCTCTTTGAAAGATGGTACAGTGCCCACGTCAGCGTGTTGGATGTCTGGGAAATAGAGTGAGAGATGAAGTGAAAAGTGATTTCTAGGAAAGAAGCCAGTCAGGTGGTGGGAGAGTATGTGAATGGAGGATGCAAAATGCAGGAGAAAAACGAATTTCCCGTAAGTATGGTAGGATGAGAGGGTTCGTGGGATCCTCCACACTAAACATGACTCCACAGTGGGATGAGGACCAATGGTGTAGGATCACACTCTAACAACATAATGGAGAAACCCGACATGACAAAAGGACCAAAAGGAGATCCTACAAAGAAGGATCTTGGTGGACAAGCTTGCAATTCGCCATTAAATTACAGCATGAGAGAGTTGATTTAGATGTGAGATGAAACTCCCAGCTGTCAGCAAGGCTCTAAGGGGTTGGGATCCCACTACAAAAGGACAATTCCCTACCCACCTCCCCTAGGCTGAACGACACCCCCCTCCCTATTTTCCTTCTAGCTTTACAACCATGTTACAGAAATAGAAGCAGGTACCTGGAGGGACGAAGGTCAGGTGGGGGATAATGGGGAATTGGATCAGGATGGGAGTCCCGATCTCCTTGCTGGCCCCCCTCACGCACCGTGTCTACTCCAGCCATGAGCAGCTCAGGGAGGCTGCCCATGGCCTCCTGAGGACTGAGCTGTCCACTGGTCAACAGGAAGTGCAGGTAGCCAGATATCTGGACCCCTTCTGGCCCTGCTGCCTGCAGTTGGGCCTCTATCTCTTTGAGTTTCTGATCAATCAGTTTCTTCCCTACAGGGACAATGCACAATAGGGGAGGGCAAAGTCAAAAATCATGATCTCCTAGAATCAAGCGCCACTCAGAGCAGCTGGCATCATGAGGGAGAAGGTCCTGGAGAGACTGCTAATTCCTAGTCTCTGGGACCTTCCCCCAACTTCATTTCCTGGGTTCCTCACCAAAAGAGAAGATGGTGTTCCAGCCATCCAAGTATCGCTTCCAGAAGGGCAGCAGGGGACGGGTCCACTTGGGGAGGAAGGTGGCATAGAGCGAGTTCTGGAACATGAGCCCGACGGATCTGACGAAGGCCGCAGTGTCCTGGGGGATGGCGCTCTCCAGGCAGCCAATACGTTTCTCAAACAGGATGTAGCAAATAGCTGGCAGTGCACAAAGGCCAACACAGGCGGTGGTGCCATGGCACACAGAGCCCATGGGACATTGAGGAGGGCAAGTACAGCCTCCCCCTAACCCATTCCCACCCAGCCCCTCTTCCCACAAAGGTACCTTCTAAGGCAAAGTAGTAGAAAAGGTGAGCCATGTCAGACACCTGATCCCCAGAGGCACTCTCTGCCCGAATCTGGTTCAATCGAGCCATGAAGCTGTCAATCACTTCATTCAGAGCATCTGTGTAGAGTGCAGCCTCAGCTGGCTTCAGCATCCGCTGGTTCAGAACCTGGCGCAGCTGGTACCAGTGATGCCCTTGCCTGTGGGGAACAAAGGAGCAGCACCAATGTGAGTATCTAATGGGGGTTAGATTAGAAGGCATCTTCCCACCCTGAGACCTCTATGGAGACTAGGAAAATCTCATTTTGAGGTTGAAAATGATACAATCACTGAACTTTCAAATGATGGACTCTTTGAATCACAAAACTTTAGAATCTCACTACAGTACAGTTAAGTGGTTAAATTGGGCATCTAGAACCAGACTGCCTAGGTAGGGACAAATCCCAGGTATAATGATCACTGGCTGAGTGACTTTAGGCTGGCTGAACCGAACACCTTTGTGCCTCAGCCCCTCTTCTGTAAAATGGGGATAATAAGAGTGTCTATTATAGTAGGGTTGTTTAGATAATTAACACACTTAGATTAGTGTCTGGCACATGGTGAATGCTTACTGCTTGTTAATATGCTTATCTTAGAATTATATAACTTTAGAACCTTCTGTACGTGAAATGTGGGGACAATGCAGTGGTATAGTCCCTCTGTGTGGAAGATGAGGAATAAAGGAGGAGACAATTAGGGTTCCAGGGTTCACAGATTCTGGACCTTCCTGCTCTTCTTGGCTCAACAGGCCAAAGGGACAGGGAGCCCCACTAGGCTGATGCCCCAAACCCTCTTGCCACAGCCATCCTGTAGGTGGTTTGGTCCCTACTCTGGTTAGGCAGGGATGCTCACATCTTTGGGTGCACACTTCCTATGGGGGTGCTTAATGTACAGGGGCAGCCCCACCCTCAGGATATCCCCCAAACCTATTACCTTTCATAAGCAAGTTGGGATGAGTTTTGTTTGTTTTTTTAATAAGCTAGTTGCAGAATAATAAGTACAATATGGTCCAATTTCAAAAGGAAGAGGAGAAACCCTACATAGCCACATGTATATTTGCATGTTTCTATATAAAGTAGGGAAGAATACTCCAAACTGTCAGGATTACTTAGGAGGAGGGGATGGAAGTGAGAGGTAGAAAGGCAATATTTTATTATTGGAGTTTTTATAATAAGTATTAACTTTTGAAAACAAATAAGGTATTTTAAAAAGAAAGACATGAAAAGTCTTAAGTCAAGAATCAGATGTTTTATTTTAAAAAATTAATTATTTAAAGAAACATCAAACCCCAAGAGTTTTCTTTATTATATTAGGGAAAACCTGAAAGAAATGTAAACAAAAAGTATTGCTGAGAAATAAATGAAAACCAGAACAGATATTCTTATTGAAAATTCAGGTTGTAGGGACTTTTTCAAGGGTAAAAATCTCCAACAGTGGGACTCAGATTTGAGGAACTTAAATTATTTCTGTGGTTGATAAAATACATACTTGTTGAGCATTTCTGTGGTTGAAAAAATACATACTTCTTGGGGGAAAAATCTTCATATGATGAAATTTAAAAAGTATATGTTAAAACAAAAACACCCTTATTATTATAGGTCAGCAAAGTAATTTTAAATACATATATATGGTATAATAAATATAGGAAACAGGCTCTAGAGTGAAAATGTATAAATCAATGACAAAGGGGTATATGTAAAGTTCAGTTTCAATTCTAAATTTGAGCCTTGAAGTCCACAGGTGGAATGATTTGGGAAGAGCCTGTGACCCAGATCTTGTCCTTAAGGTCAGGCATCAAGTTAAAGATTTCTTGAAGAACAGTCATTCCCTATTTTCTTCCCAGAACTTTGAATAATAGGAATTGTTAAGTTCTGAAACTATCCACCTGTGAAGGAACCAGGAAAAAGAAAAAAAATACAATGGGAGAATGAGTGTCTAGGCATCAAAGACAGAGGAAATGAACCCTCCACCCAGAGTGCTGAGGCAGCAAGTTCTTGAGTTCCAGAATCAGAGGTCTGCTCCACCACTGGCTGGGGGGATCACCTCTGGCAAGTGGTGCAAAAACCTCTCTAGACTGTTTCTTCACCTATAAACTAGGAACAAAAATCTCCTTCATGGGCATGTTGTGAAATAATCAATGTAATCAATGTAAAGAGACTATCCTTGGTCTGGCATGTCATAAATACATAGTCACTTACTGTCATTGTTGCTGCTACTACTACCACTACCAGGAAGGACTTTAATCCCTTAAGAAATGACTAAAACATGGACACCAAGCAACTAGGAAAAATAAAAAGCACTCATTGTTTTTGGAGCTCTATTAACATAATATGGGGCAGGGAGAAATGCCTGTAATATATCCAATTACAACCTGTGACATTGGGAATAATTTATCACCAGTGACTCTCAATTATTTACCTCGATTGGCATATGGGTATATAACATACTCAGCCCATTCTTTAATTTGTCACTGCCAAAACAATCTGAACTTTTCTAGAAATAGCTTCAAGACTGAAACTTAAATCCATCTCTGTGTATGAAGAGCATCCATAAAACATATCCAACAACAAGCATATAATACATAATTCAGGATACATTTTAAAAATGAAATTGAGCCCTCCCAGCTAATATGGTAATAATGTTTTTTTTTCAGCTATAAACAGGTATGTCCCATTATAATTTGAGTTGGTGTATTTTTAACCATAATGTAGAATAATGGAGCTATAAAGGCCCTAGTGTTACCTTGGAGACACTCCAGTCCAGCAGTCACCAACCGGTAGTCAGAGGACCACTGGTGGTCCATGAGGTTCGAAAAGTTGGCGACTGCTGGCTTAAGGGAACCTTTGGAGCAGTAATCATCAACTGGTGGTCTGCAGACCACTGGTGGTCTGTGAGGTCCAAAAGGTTGGCAACCGCTGCTCTAGTCCAAACTTCCCATTTTATATATGAGAAACACTAGAGGCCCAGTGCACGACATTTGGGAGTCTCTCAGTCTGGCCTGTACCCTGTCGCAGTCCAGGACCCCTCAGGGGATGTCTGCCAAGGGGTCCTTAGCACTGCCCCAGAGGTGGGAGAGGCTCCCACCACCTCTGCTGCACTCACCAGCTTTGAGCCAGACTTCTGGCTGAGCAGCGCTTCTCCTGTCAAAGTGCAGTGACCACCAAGGGGCAGCTCTTGCATTGAGCTTCTACCCCCTAGTGGTCAGTGCACATCATAGCTACCAGCCGTTCCACTGTTTGATTGATTTGCATATTAGGGTTTTATTATATAGGATAAGGCCAAGAAAGAAAAAATTATTCATTTGTCCAAAATCACAATATACTAATGGAAAAGTCGGTGAATGGTCCCCAGGGTTTAGTCCATCCCAACCACTGCTTTCTAGACTGAGTATCAGGTTCTCAATTTCCATGGGGTGAGGTAGGGAGAGGGATAGAAAGTCAGGTTGCAGGGAGAGCCCACCCTACTCATGGTCTACTGATTGTCCAGTGCCACTGTTCTTTGGGCCTGGCCCTCTGGGGCCCTGTTCCAGTCCCTTCAAGCCCCAGCTCACGTGGTAAAGGGCCCATATGCCAGGCCCTGCAGGTCCCGGTGCTCCTTCCATAGATCCATGTCATTCCGTACTGGGTACTTGCCCTCTTGGCGCATGACTTGCTCCAGGAGTGGGGCACTGGCCAGATTCACATGGGTCTGAGGTCCTACATGAGTTATCCACATTGGACCATACTTGGCCTTGCTCAGCACCTGTAGGGTTCAACCAAAGCTGAATAACCATGTCCAACCAGGCAGGTACTTCACGGAGAGAAGATTAGATGGGAGAGTGTCTGATGGCCACATCACAGCAAGTGGGCTGGGCAAACCCACATTATGTAGGTAGGCACCAGGATGGCCTGTAGTTCCAAAAGGAGAACACTGAAAACAATGAGCACACAGGAGTTAGAACATGGAAAGAATGAGTACCTGGTGAAACTGGGGGAACTGAGGTCTTTGGAGGAATGAGATTTGGGAAAAATGGAATATGTTTGCAAACTGGGGTATGCTGAGGTATAGATATTTGAGGTTCAGGGTTTTAGAGAAACTGAGCCCTTTGGTGAGGTATAGTAGAATGTCTATGGCTCTTCTATAGAAGCATTTAAATCTACTGCAGCTTGCTGTCAATGAGAAAAAGATAAATATTTCATGTAATCAACAATTGGAAACTCCAGAAAAAAACAAACAAACAAGAAGCTGATAAGAAGGAATACAAATATGAAATGAACTATGTAGTGTGCATTTTTAAATAAAAAATTAACTGTTAATTAATGTAATTCTCAAATATTTACCTTAGAATTTCTTTTTAAAAGATATATTTTATTGATTTTTTTATAGAGAGGAAGGGAGAGGGATAGAAAGTCAGAAACATCAATGAGAGAAAAACATTGATCAGCCGCCTCTTGCGCACCCCCTCCTGGGGATGTGCCCGCAACCAAGGTACATGCCCTTGACTGGAATCGAACCTGGGATCTTTCTGTCTACAGGCTGACGCTCTATCCACTGAGCCAAACTGGTTTTGGCTATCTTAAAATTTCAAAAGCACTTGACAATACCCATAATATCTATGAAATTGACTTTTCTATAATGTCTTTATACCTGTTAAAAATGAGGAAGAAACTAGACATATTTTGGCTGGGGGGGGGGGTGGTAAAATTTTAAATAATCCACAAATATTGAGACTAAAATTTACTGATTAATTTACACTTGCAAACTGAAAGCAAATGAAACAGTGGTTTCCCAGGTACTTTGTCTTTCATAATGTGCTACTAAAGAGATTTCAAGAGAATCAGAATCTGCTCCAGTATTGAAATTAGACCAATGGGTTCTGTAAAAGAGACCTCAAAGTTATAGAGATCTGCCCAGCAGATGTGGCTCAGTGGTTGAGCATCAACTAATGAACCACAGGTCAGGGCACATGCCCAGGTTTGGGCTCGATCCCCAGTAGGAAGTGTGCAGGAGGCAGCCAATTGGTGATTGTCTCTCATTGTTGATGTGTTTATCTCTCTCTCTCTCTCTCCCTCTCCCTTCCTCTCTGAAATAGAAAAAAAATTATAGTGATATATCATTCATATTATTGAAGGAACTTCACCTAACTCATAGTCTAGAAAAATACCAGTTTTACTGGGTCTTACTATTGGCTCTAAAAATTGGATCCTCTTAGAACCAATGCAACATGATTGCCTCAATATATATTATCCAATTCAGAATCCACCCTGAATAAGAGTTCATTCTGCCAATTCCTAGGAAGGCAACTTTGATAAGCCCCAATATCCATTTGGGCTGTTTCCACTTCTACCTCCCAGTAATGCCTGCCAGTGTGGTATGATATGAAACAGTTGATTGTCTATTAACTATATGATTCTTGGAGAGAAAAAGGCATATTCTCTTTGGAGAGAAACTGGTGGGAGTATACTAGTAAAATGACACAACCCTACATGGAGGAGAATAAGTTCAAGTCAAATATCTATAAAAATTACAAACACATTTATAAACAAAGTAGGGAACATCTACATAATTGACTGCTATATCCCCTTAAAAGAGAATAAAGCAACTCCCTGTGCACTAACATAGAAAGAGATAACCAAGATAGATTGTTAATGGAAAAGTATGATACCTTTTGTCTAAAAAAGAGGTGCTAAATAAGAATACACAACATTTACATTTGCTTTTATGGAGAAACATTGGATTGACTAGAAACCAATTAAACTGATTACCTGTGGGCGGGTGGAGGGAATAGCAGTGGGAGTAAGACTGTGCACTGTAGGCCCTGTTTTATTGGCTTGAATTTTGAACTATGAGAACACATTCAAATGTTTTTAATCTAGAGGAGGAAAAAAAGAAAGTGTTTTCTGAAACAGTAAGTCACCCATCAGGTAATTCAAGAAAACAGGAAAGCTTTACTGAATCTCTGAATTCATGTGTACACTCCTGAGATTTAGAAGTGGGCCCTACATATTCATTTCATTTACTTTTCTTAAAATTTCCATTAAAAGATACTTTAATTGTCTATATATTTTTGTCTACTAAATTCCATAGAAGAATTATCCTAAAAGTAAGCTTAATTTGTGTTTTCTGTTTGGTTTATTTAAGACATGAATAACTTAATAGTATTAGTAGTAATGACAATAGGAAATGTTTCTACAGAGCTTAGTATAAATTAGACTCTGTCCCAAGCATTTTAATTATATTATGTCATCCAGTCCTTGCTATAGCTGTATGATGTAGGTTTAACATGACCACAGTTTTGTAGATGAGTAAACTAAGGCCCAAAGAGATTACTTAAGGTCACTTTACTGGTGAGTCAGAGTTCAAGCTCAGACCACCTGCTAGAGGCCATGCTCTCAACCACTTACTCCACTGGTCCCTGAGAAAACTGTCTTAATGACCAGAAACAAACTTGGGCCCTTTATGTGCCATTTAAAACACCACAACTATGCAATAACCCATTGGCTTCTCACAGCACTGTTGACACTCTGGGCTGGATAATCCTTTTTTGTGAAGCCTGCCCTGTGCATTATAGGATGTTCAGCAGCATCCTGGGTCTTTACTCACCAGCGCCCTCCCAAGTATGACAACCAAAAATGTCTCCAGATATTTCCAAAATGTTCCCAGAGGGGTAAAATCACCCGAACTTGAGAACCTCTACAATAACCCCAACTTCCTAATATGTCTCTTACTTATTATAGAGGACTCTTTTTGAGAAATAATATCTTATTTTGAAGAAATATTTATTTGAAATTTGGTTTCTTTTCCTTCTATTAAGTTCAAGTCAAATTATATGTCACATATTTATAAAAAAAGCAAGCACAGGTTATCTCTGAGTCAGCTTATAGTAGTTTCCTTTATTCTTTATATCCTGATTTTTTTAATTTTTACCATGAACTTGGAATGAGGGGGGAAATGTCATATTTTAAAAAACTAGACCAAAAGCCATTTACTTGGGGACTAGCTTCTTCCCTGGAATCCAAAGACCCTGACACCATGTCCCAGTCTGGGGGTATCTGGGACATTTCCCCCTTGCCCTGGCCCTGCTTTCTGCCATCCTCCTTCGTCTTCTTCTCAGTTAGTTTACTCAGTGGAACTTAATGAGGATCTATTTATATAAGAACTTATTTTAGAAAGACACCAGAACACTTGCTGAGAGATGTGAGCTGTGTCTGTGTGCCAACCATTAAACCGTAACCTGAGCCAGTTAGAAAGTCCCAAGTTCTCAGATAGGTTCTGTCTAAGTACCACTTAGCAGAACAGAACCTCCTAAGGCAGTGGTCAGCAAACCACGGCTCGCGAGCCACATGCGGCTCTTTAGCCCCTTGAGTGTGGCTCTTCCACAAAATACCATGGCCTGGGTGAGCCTATTTTGAAGAAGTGGCATTAGAAGAAGTTTAATTTTAAAAATTTTGGGTCTCAAAAGAAATTTCAGTCGTTGTACTGTTGATATTTGGCTCTGCTGACTAATGAGTTTGCCGACCACTGTCCTAAGGGCTCCCCTCCAGGATGAATGGCAGGACTGGCCTCTGCCAGGTGACATTCCAAAGAGGGAGGGTATTGAATTCATTCATTAAAACAAAAGTGTTTACTGATATAGAAAGATATTCATATTTCTTTTTTAGTAAATGACAAATAACAAAAAAGAGTATATGGTATGTTTTCATTTTAAAAACAGGTTATTAGTAGATGATACATGGGGAGGGTGTGAAAGTCTATTCACCAAGGACAAGCAAGCAGGGACAATGCTTACTTATTCTCAGGATCATGTGTGTATTTATGGGTTCATTTCACAAATACTAAGAACCTGTGTGTGTAAGACACTCTGACATATGCAGGGTGTTAGGGTTAGGAAAGATTTGATTTTCTCCTTTTTGTGTCTTTATATTTTCTGATTATTGGAAATAATTTAAATCAAAGTGGTACTCACTTTTAAATGTGGTATGAAATGACAAATAATTAGCATGTAACTCATATTTATGTGATTTTTTAAAAACAAAGGTAATTTTTATAGGGGAAAAATAGTGCCTGTCTCATGGTCATGTGATTTCGTCTGAGCTCAGTCATCCGCGGCTGGCAGCAGTTGAGGAATCAGGGACTACTTGGCAGTAGATTTTGTTCTAGCTCCAGCCCCAACACTAACAGCCTTTGTCACTTTGTTGGGTAATAGCTCTGCCATGGCACCCTCCCTGTGTCCATATACACAAAGGCTTGGACGCAGCCTTCTCTGATCTTCAGGCTGAATGCCCTGCAATCCTCCAGAAATGCCAGAGCCTGGATGCCTGCTCAGAGGTGCCTTGAGGCACTGAACTCCCTATGGCCCCTAGGAGGCTGTCATGAGACAGCGTCTCCTGCTCTGTGGGTTCTGATGAAGTGTGGACTTTCTGCCTTATCCCCTAGTAAAGAAGGGGGCTCCTTAACAATGGGGTACTCCATTACTTGCATTGCACTCATCTGGGTGATCCTTTTCTGTGGGGGCAATGATCTTGGCAAACTGGGACCAATTCTTCTTTTCACTCTCTAGGTAAGCAATAAACTAAATCTAAATGTGCCTCACTGTATCTTTCCCAGAAGAATCCTTAAGACTTGCCCTTGCCTTGTGTAATGTGTGAACTCAACATGTTTGATGTCCGACATGTGGGTGGTAAAGTTACAATGCTCTTTTAAGATCTGGTCAAGTAGGAGATAAATGGATTTCTCATTCCTAGTGTATGTGGGGAGGGGAGAGAGGGTGAAGGGGTGATGGAGGCGAGGCAGGGGAAGGATATTCCCATTAGGGGATGTGCAGTTCAGGGCAGGACAAATAAGACTAACATGCATAGTAGGGGTCTCCCCACAGTCCTAACTATCTGTTAATAAGTGGCCACTGAAAACGGAAAGTAAGCATAATGCTGTGCTTTCCGGTAAGCACCCCTCAATTCCCTCTCCCACCTGGATTTCCTGAGCTTCCAGCTACTGCATAATTCCCAAACTGCCTGTGTTAAAACCTTTAGTCTAAGTTTCTGTAAAAAGTGACTAATAGTTTGGGGCAAGAATTGCTGTGAAGAGAGAACAAAAAGGAAAGTGATTCTGTGAGTGAGAAGCTTGTGAGCCCATTGCCTCCTACACTTGCAAAAATGTGAGACCAGTAACAAATGTTTAATTGTGAGCATTACCAAAGTGTTAGGAAAATGCCTCTGATATACAAAGTTTTCATTGTATGATGTCTTATTGATTGGCAAGTTGAAAGTCCCCAACCAAGATCCATGTTGGGAGTGGTTTTCTGGAAACAATGTTGTGGAATGACAACACTGAATCCCTTGGCAATCAAAGAAAAACTGCTTTTACCAACTGAAACACAGATGTTCCTGATATAAAAGTTGCACCCCATGATCCTGAAGATCATCTCCAAGGGACTTTATTTATTTATTTTTTAAATGTATTTTATTGATTTTTTTTTTTTTTTTACAGAGAGGAAGGGAGAAGAATAAAGAGTTAGAAACATCAATGAGAGAGAGTTAGGACAGAGAGTTAGAAACATCGATCAGCTGCCTCCTGCACACCCGCTACATGCCCATGACCAGAATGGAACCTGGGACCCTTCAGTCCACTGAGCCAAACCAGTTAGGGTTCAGTTTTAACCCCTTCCTCCTCAAAGTTGATAAGGTCACAACATATTTTTGGAAAATAGACAGAGACCCTACCAGGCTGATTAGCAAGGTATAGAACAGGATCCTGGCAGGCATTAGCAGACCTGCTGCTATGTTTAGTGACAAGGTGATGAGGGTCTTTGATCATTGCTCCTGAGAGCCCTTGTGAGTCGGTTTTGTTGGTGTTTAGAATAAAAGAGGAGAAGGCCACATAACAAATTTAAAAAGCATTTCATGGTTGTTCCTTATCCTGAAAGTGAAATTGCTTTGGTTGGACAAGTAGCTGTGATCACAGATAAAATACTCCCTGGTCTTCAAGGGCAGTTAGTTCCTCAGAGATATACTGAGGTCCCTGCTTACAAAGAGCAGAAATGGAGAAATTAGAGATAAGTTTGGGCACAGAACTGGTGTGGCTTTCTCTTCTGCAAGCCAGTGCAACCAAACTAGTGTTGAAACACTAGAAGTTTGGTTGCACTGGCTTGCAGAAGAGAAAGCCACACCAGTTCTGCTGAAGGAAGGAAAATCAATTCATCACCTAATACTGTGCCCATGTTCTTAGTTACATTGGCCACGAACGGCTTAGCTGATGACATGAGCATGGAAGACGAGTAAGTAAAGACGGATCACGGTTGGTTGTGTTGAGTCTTTACATCTATAATGAAACCATCATCTGACAAGCACCATACATGATTACAGGGGAAAATGTAACCCAGCCTAGATTTATAACAGAAAACAAGAGTGCCCAGATGATGAGAGAGTCACTCAAGGTTAGATTCAGTGTTTGTTTAAAGGGCACCAATTGACCTTTGGAGACAGTTAAATCTTCTCATGCACCCCAAAGACAGACTTTGGAAAAACTAGCTCTGGGCAACAAACTTCCCAGAATGGAAGCCTGGACACGGACCAAGATAAATGCCTTTCAGACTAAGGGGGAGCTATGAGTTGAATCGTGTCTCTCTCCCTGCCCCCAATTCATATGTGTAAGTCTTAATTCCCAGTACCTCAGAATGTGGTCTTATGTTAAGATAGAATCTTTATAGAAGTGATACAGTTAATGTCAGGTCATCAGGATGGGCAAAATTCAGTATGGCCAATGTCCTCATAAAAGGAGGAGATTTGGATGCTGACGCACATGCATACAGGGAGAATGCCAAATGAGCGTGAAGACAGTCATGTACCAGCAACAAAAGAGGCTCCACTCACAGCCCTCAGAAGAAACCAACCCTGCCAGTGGTCTGGGGCTTCTGGCCTCCAGAACTGTGGCATAATATATTTCTGTTGCTTAAGCCACTCAGCTTGTGGTGCTTTGTTATGGCAGCCCTGGCAAATTAATACAGGGGCAGAAGGCAGAAATACAGGCATCCAGAATGGTGAAATGCCATAGAACTGAACTCTTGTGTATATCAATTAGCCTAGGTAAAAGTTGTTGTTTTCCTTAAAGTTGCAGAATCTAGTGACATGTTAAGGGGAGACTTACTGAATATGTATATATAAAAAGATTTATTTTAAGAAACTGGCAGTGGTGAAGGCTATCAAGTCTGAAATTGCAGGGGGCCAGAAGTCTGAAAATTCCAGCAGGAGCTAATGTTGCAGTCTTGAGTCTGAAGGCAGGCTAGGGACAGAATTCCTTCCTGTTTTGGAGTTTTTTCACTGAACGACTTTCACTCCCATTATGGAGGGAAAACTGTTTTACTCAAAGTCTACCTTGACAACATCATAGCCAAGCCAAGCTGACATATAAAAGGTTCACAGTGGATAAGACTTTTTGGACCAATACACACTCAAGTGGTGCTGAATGTATTGTGGGAATAGACATGTTCAATGCATGTAATTCTTCTTTTGATGGTAAAGCAAGTCCCCATTGAGGAATTGCCCCATTTAGAACAGTGGTAGTGGATTGAGGGGACCATCAGGAGTCCACCTAGTTCTCAGCCACGTAGTATCAATAAAGTAATGTAGGATTTCAGGCAAAGGGAAGGGGTAGAAAGGAAGATCACTGTCTTGATCAAAGAACTAAACTGACATGCTTAAGGTATCTTAAGCACCTCCTCTCAAGTGTACTCTTGGGAATTGACTGTAATAGACAATGGAAAAGGTGTCCTTGGATGGAACATCAATGAAATCAACAAGTTGATGAGATCTGTTAGGAAAACTATCCAACAGACTGTACAGATTGCCCTTCTACTTGAGCCAGCCAGAGCTCATGAGACTTCTTGAACAACACATGCCAGTGACTAACAATTCTACAGACTAGAATCTGTAGCATTTATGTAATGGTTCTCTAGGATTTTGGATGTGACATTTGCCTTATATCAGCACCCAGAATTTCCCATTTGGAAGACAAATGAGTGCTTGTGGGTACTGAGAGACTGCCAGACAAAGTGTTGCTATACCCAGATGTCGCTATCATGAAATGGGGCAGAAATTAGAAGAGCAACAAAGTGAGTATTGCCTAACAAGTCATGTGTGGAAGTGATACTTCCAGGAAAAGAAGTACACTGAGCATTAAGTGGTTGGTTGCCCTCCAGATGTGCTGATTAAGATGCAGAGTCTATGCCAACATCTCAGGTTTCTTGGGAGCTTAGCCACACTGCGGCTCTTGACAAAGCTTGGGTACACTGAGGACTTTAGTACACCAAGGATGACTATTTCATGGATAAGTCAGCTAAATGGAAGGCCATTGGAGTATACTGAAGTGCTGCTGCTATGCAACATCCCCAAAATGATTAAAACTATGCATGGAAAAGAGAACTCTGTTCAATAGGTACAGCTGTAAGCTGGGTACTTGCCCTGGAAAAGACCTCCCAAATTTCAACTTGTTACATTTTTACTGGTTCATGATGGTATGGGCTGGTGCCTAGCAGCAGAGTGCCTGGATGAGCAAATCTTAGCCTCCTGTGGGATGAGCATTATGGCAGCAGATCACCCAAGATTCACACCTTCTGTTTGAGACCCAGGTGGATGCTCCTGGAAAAGATATCCTTGGATGAAATATCAGTGGAACCAACAAGTTGATGAGATCTGTGGTGCTCACATAAAGACCATGGCCACCTGCATACACCATTTCATAAGTCATGATAACCCATCTACAATTCAAGACAGGGACCCAAAACAATGACTCTAGCACATGAACTCAAGAAAGCATGGCAAGTATGCCCAGACTCCCAGCTACATAGTCCAGTGATAAAGGAAGCTGAGCCACTTAGTGAGAGACTTGTCCAGGCAAACAGATTGGACAGATACTCTATCTCTCAAGGGTATTCTTGGGCATTTACTTGCAGTAGACACCTTTTCAAAGTATGGCACTCCCATCTCCATCCACATAGTAGATGGCAGGGGGCACATTATTCAAAGACCTTTCCCTAGATAACTGTGCTACATATTCAAATCCCCCAAGAGCATCCAATCAGACAATGGTGCCACCTTTTAATAAAAAGTACCCAGCATGCCAAAACCAGTTTGGCTCAGTAGATAGAGCGTTGGCCTGCAGACTGAAAGGTCCCAGGTTTGATTCCGGTCAAGGGCATGTACCTTGGTTGCGGGCACATCACCAATAGGGGGTGTGCAGGAGGCGGCTGATTGATGACTCCCTCTCTCTCATCAATGTTTCTGACTTTCTATCCCTCTCCCTTCCTCTCTGTAAAAAAATCAATAAAATATATTTTTAAAAAGTACCCAGCAGTGGGCAGTTCTCTGGGACATTCACTGGACCTTTTATGCCCTGGATCATCCCCAGGCAACAGGGTTGATTGAAAGGGGAAACTAAAAAAGAAAACTCGACAACTAAGACTCAGCTCCCAGTGGAGCACACACTTTAGAAAGTTTGGACTATAAATGTGGCAATTCACCAGAAGGGTACCTCCCATTTAAACAGAATTTTTCATCATGACTTGGGAAGGTGAGAAGATAGGCTATAAGAGACCCAAGCCACATAATTAACTTTTCTCCCTCTACTACTTTTCTCCCCTCACCTACCCCTCAGAAATCAGGATACTGGAATCTGTAAGTAGCAAAAGAGTTAGGGAATCATCTTGCTTCTTTTGCCACTGGCTATGCTTCCTGCTCTTGGGAAATCATGAATCCTATCTAATAAAAGCGTAATATGCAAATTGATAGTACCTCCACTACACCCATAAGCCACACCCACAGGCCAATCAGGAGCAAATACACACATAAACCCAACCAAGATGGCTGCAGCCACAGAGAGAACAGGAGGGAGGCTTGGGTTTCCCCGACGATGGAGAAAGCCAAGCTTTTCACACACCCTGGCCAGCCCAGGCCTCCACTTCAGGCTACAAAGCTTCAATTATAGAAGATAGATAAATTCCAGATACCAGGGCCTCTGCTTGGGTCACCGGGGGGCATGGCCGACCTACAAACCACCACAGGCCCCTCGCCCAGGCCACCCACACCACAAGGGAACCCTCACCCTGATCAAAAACACTCTTCAGGGCAAACCAGCTGGCCCCCACCCATGTACCAGGCCTCTATTCTGTCTAATAAAAGAGCAATATGCAGATTGACATCACTCCAACATACAAGAGGGCTGTTCCCATGTGGTCAAAGATCCTGCCCCATGTGGACACAAGATGGCCACCAGAGAAGGGAGTTGGGGGGGGACCTAGGCCTGCAGGGGAGAGCAGTTGGAGGGGACCAGGCTGGCAGGGGAGGGCAGTTAGGGGCAAACAGGCTGTCAGGGGAGCAGTTAGGCATCAATCAGGCTGGCAGGGGAGTGGTTAGGGGGTGATCAGGATGGCAGGCAGAGGCAGTTAGGGGCAATAAGGAAGGCAGGCAGGTGAGTAGTTGGGAGCCAGCAGTCCTGGATTGTGAGAAGGATGTCTGACTGCCCGTTTAGGCCTGATGCCACCGGGATCAGGCCTAAACGGGCAGTCAGACATCCCTCAAGGGGTCCCAGATTGGAGAGGGTACAGGTTGGGCTGAGGGACACCCCCAAGCACAAATTTCGTGCACTGAGCCTCTAGTATTGATAATAATGATAATGTAAATGATATGACAAAATGCCAGGAGTAGAGAGAACCAAGATGGCGGCATAGGTAAAACACCTATCTTGCCATCATACACAGCAATTTTAAAACTACAACTTAATGAAAGAACAAACACCATCCAGAATCACCGGAAAGGTGGCTGAGTGAAAATTCTACAAATGAAAGTGAAGATAAGACACTGTGACTCGGAGGAGCAGCTGAGGACAGCATTGAAGATATGTGTGGAGAGAGGTTTGGAGTGCGCGCCAGCGGATAGGGCAGGCAGCTGAAAACAGGCCAGTTTTCTCGAACGGGGGAGACAAAGACGTCCCACTGGACTGATTCTCCAGCTCTGGGCGAAGTCCAGGGAACCCACAATTATACAGGGTAAAAACTGGACAGTGGGAGGGCAAGCCGAAGCTCGGGTGCTGCAGGGGTCTGCCAGCTTGTGGAGAAGGCGAGCTCATGCGGAGTACACATGAACTTGGGAACAGCGAAGCTACCTGTCTGCGAGAGAGTGCTCGTGACTTGCTCTTTCATTCGGGAAACCGTCAGACTGCTTTGTTTTACGACCTTGGGTGAGACGTTGGGTGTGCAGACTCATTTGGGGAGAGTCTAAATTCCCCGGCAGCTGGTGGAGCTCGGCAGCAGCTCTCTCTCAGAGGTGCTGGTGGCCATTGCCCCCAGCACAGAGTCCCTGGGGCCGCATAGGGCGGAGCTAACACTGTCTTCTTGGCCTGGAGACTCCGCCCATCCAACCTGAGCACAGCTGAACTTCACAGACAATTGGCCTGGAGGTCAACCCCTCCAAGTGCTAACAACGATTAACCTGAGCTTAACTTCAGCAAGACTGGGCAACCCATATCCACCTCAGGTAACTGGGGAGGCTGAGCCACTGTCCCTTGTAGGATGTCTACCACACAAAGCTAATTGACCAACTCAGGGAAGCAGCCACCATGCAGAGACATGGAAAGAAATCAGATGTGAAAGAAATGGAGGGAAAAAAACGACTGGACATGGAATTCAAAACCACGGTTATAGGGCTTCTCAAGAGGCTCCTAGAAAAGGTCGAGACCTATAAGGAAATAAGCAAGACCTACAAAGAAATGAATGAGACCCTCAAGGATATGAACGAGACCTGCAAGGAAATGATCAAGACCAACGTGGAAATGAATGAGTCCTACAAGGATATGAATGATTCTCTCAAGGATATGAAAAAGGACCAACCTGAAATTAAGCATACACTGACTGAAATAAAAAATATTATACAAAGACCTAAAAGTACTCTAGAGCACCCCAAGAACCAAGTTAAAGATTTGAAATACAAAGAGGTAAAATCCACTCATCTGGAAAAGCAAATAACCAAAAGAATCCAAAAAATTGAAGATAGTGTAAGGGGCCTCTGGGACAACCTCAAGCATACCAACATCCGAATTATAGGGGTGTCAGAAAAAGAGAGAGAGCAAGACAACAAAAACCTATTTGAAGAAATAGTGACCGAAAACTTCCCACACCTGGTGAAAGAAATTGACTTAGGAGTCCAAGAAGCGCACCAAACCCCAATATATAGGAACCCTAAGAGGACCACACCAAGGCACATCATAATTAAAATGCCAAGAGCAAAAGACAAAGAGAGAATATTAAAAGCAGCAAGAGAGAAACAGTTGGTTACCTATAAGGGAGCACCCATATGATTGTCAGCGGATTTCTCAACAGAAACGATGCAGGCCAGATTGGAGTGGCAAGAAATATTCAAAGTGATGAATAGCAAGAATCTACAACCAAGATTACTCTATCCAGCAAAGCTATCATTCAGAATTGAAGGTCAAATAAAGTGCTTCGCAGATAAGAAAAAGCTAAAGGAGTTCATCACCGCCAAACCAATACTATATGAAATGCTGAAAGATATTCTTTAAGAAGAGGAAGAAGAAAAAGGTAAAGATAAAAATTATAAACAACAAATACACATCTATCAACAAATGAATCTAAAAATCAAGTGAATTAATAAGCTGATGAACAGGATAAACTGGTGAATGTAACAGAATCACGGACACAGAGAGGGAATGGACTGACAATTCTTGGGGAGAAAAGGGGTGTGGGAAGTGCAGCAAGAGACTGGACAAAAATTATGCAACTATAGGAGAGGACAGTGGAGGGGGGTGAGGGCGGAGGGTGGGATGGGTACCAGGTGGAGGGGAGCTATGGGGGGGGGGAGGGAACAATGTAATTAATAAACTGAACAATAAAGATTTTTTAAAAAATGCCAGGAGTAGGAGATATTCCAGTATGATATGAGGTATACAAGGAGGAGATGGCTGAGGCACCTCAGGAGAAACCAGGGTTCACATGAGGCTAAAGACACAAGTAGGACATGGCATGAAGTAACTACTGGAGGGACTGATCACACTGATAACATGGCTGTGGAAAGAGTAACACCTCTGGCTAGGGGGATATCAGGGGTCAATCCTGATTGGTTAAGGGATAAAGAAGGAACTTTTAACCTATTTTATTCAGCTCTTATCTACAAGTTATATAGCCCATTTGATCAGACTGCCACCATCTACCAATGAGAATCTGAGCCTGAAAACTCTAAGAAACTTCCCAAGAGCCACTGGCTTCAGAAGGGATCTGTTTCCACTAACGATGACAGAACAAGATTAATTTCCTGTTCTTTAGCCTCATTCTGTCATAGGTTCTTCTCAATTCTTTAGCCTGCGTAGTAAAAGGCAATTGTACTGACCAGGACTTCCTGGGTCAGCAGAGGCAGGTATTCATAGTTGCTGACATCTCTAGTTGCCCTCCCCATGGGCAGCCTATACGCCAAATAGGCTTTGGGTTATGATAAAAATTCTCTCCTTTACTAAATTCAAGTCAGGATCCCCGCTGCCCTCTTCTCAACTAGGCCTCAACCTTGGCCTAGAAAAATGTGAACACATTAACATAGTTTCCAACAACTCCAGGTCCCATCCCTAGGATGACCTTCACCTTAGGATGAATCCTCCTGTCAAGTGGAAACTCAAGGCTGCCAAAAAGAATTTGCTATTTGTTCCAGGCAACACCTGAAGATAGTGTCCCTGTCTCCCAGTCCCAGTGGAATCATGGGCGCTTGACTTCAATAAGATAAGCACTATATAGCAAATCCAGATGAGTTTCATGTGAACCAAGCTTCCCTTTCTGCTTTTGTAATTTTTCACTTCCTTAACTCTACTCAAGCCCCTGCTGGTCCCCCTCCCCATTCCTTCACACTCCTTTTAAAACACCCTCTGTACAATTGGAATGGAGTTCCTCTTTTTCTCCTGTTGTCAGTAGTTGCTGAATAAAAGGAATTTTTACCACTTTAAGTAATACCTTTGACAGTTGCATGTACCTTGAAAACTCAAAAAGTACTACATAAGCCAAAAAGTGGAACAACCCAAATGTCAACAGATCAATGAAAAAATTGCAGTTAACTTCTACAATGGAGTATTGCCCAGCCATATAAAGGAACAAAGTAGTGATACTCGATATGGCTACCAATGGATGAATCTT
Source organism: Antrozous pallidus (assembly GCA_027563665.1). Lineage (NCBI taxonomy): Eukaryota > Metazoa > Chordata > Mammalia > Chiroptera > Vespertilionidae > Antrozous > Antrozous pallidus. Next base: position 22,805,853 of record CM050508.1, on the reverse strand, counting down.
GAAAACATCATGCTAAGCGAAAGAAGCCTTTCACAACAAACGACATATTGAATGAGTCCATTCATGTGCAATGTTCATAATAAACAGAAAGTAGATTAGTGGTGGCCAGAGGATGATGAGAGAGGTCAAGAGCATAAGGAGAAAAGGGGAAGTGACTAATAATGAGTACAAGATTTCTTTCTGAGGTGATGAAAATATTCTAAAATTGATGTGATGGTGGAAACCTTTGTCAATTAAAAAACATTTAGTTGTTAAATGGGTGGATTTTATGGTATCTGACTATATCCCAAAAAAGCTGTTACCAAAAGAAAAATAAGAAAAGTAAAATCACCTGGACCAGCCAGCTTGGCTTAGTGATTAAGCATCAACCTATGAACCAGAATTTCACATTTCAATTCTCAGGGCTACGAGCTCAATCCCCAGTGTAGGGCGTGCAGGAGGCAGCTGATCAATGATTCTCTCATCATTGATGTTTCTATCTCTCTCTCCCTTTCCCTTCTTCTCTGAAATCAATTAAAAATATATATATTTTTTAAATCACCTAAAAATTTCCCTCTGAAAAAATTGATACTGCATTACAATGTTCTATTCTACTTTGTGACCTGGGTAGCATACTGATAAGAGTGCTTCTTAGGGAGCATGTCAGCACAGCAAAACACTAACACAGTAAGTAAACAGCCTGAGGACAAAAGTGAGCTCACAAATACCAAGTACTGTTCTGCCAGTATCAACAAACCTGACCCTAAAAGCTGGCAGCCACCAGCTGGATAAACAGGCAGATATGACTTCAGGCATAGGCCACTCTTTTGATGCCAGAAAAAAGGCCCACTCAGGGTCAAAGGTGAAAAGGACAGTGTTGTCAAAGTGCTGTCAGGGGTTTAGCCTAACCCCCCCACACAAGTGAAATTCACATTTCAAAGACACCAGAGGTGTTAGATAATTAACAGCATTCTCAGGTTCTCCTTGCTCGAAACCTTGCCTTGAATGATCTCCTCCAATATCAGACCAAGTCAGTGGCACCATTTGAACTCATGATGAGTAAAATTACTTGTATTTTTTGCTATGAATATTTTAATGTGGACAACTAAATAAAATAGCATTATAACCACCCATGTCCCACCTTCTAGAATTAAGATTTGTCATATTTACTTCACATCTTTTTAAAAATGAAAACATTGAGTTACAAATTCCTCATCTTGTCCTTCCCTCCACAAAGCAATTACTATCCTGAACTTGAAGGGCGGTCTTTCTGTCAATGTTTATATAATTTTACTACATATATACATCCAATGATTGCTTATATTTTTCTATTTTATAGTAACACTATTCTACTGTACATATCATTCTATACTCAACTTTGTTTGAGTTCTATATTGATACATAGAAATCTTGTGCATTCATTCTAACCGTATTCCATTGTATGAATGTTGCAATTTATTTATCAGAGTGATGGGCATTTAACTTGTTTCTGAATTTTTTATTTTACAAACAAAGCTGCAAAAAGAATTTTGTGCATGTGTGCGGCTACTACTTCAATGACAATAAGATGTGTTTTTGTGCAACAAGGCAGGACTGTCATAAGTTAGTTGGTCAGTAAGAATTTCCTTCAGATTTTGCACTCTAGAGAAACACTAGGTTGAGGATAGAGGAAGATCCAAGAAAAGACATTGCCTGGGATAACCTCAGACCGGCCACAGGCAAACACAAGCAGAGCTCACCCACCATCTGCAGCCCTCATACACCCAGAAGCAAACAGTATACTGAGCACATTCTGCCTAAAAGTTGGGCTGGGCTGGAGTGAAGCAATGAGAATATTTCAGGAACAAGGAGTAAATGATCAGCAACAGATGTAGAACTGAAACAAGGATTTCAACACAGAAGTGGACATTAAAAGTAAGGACCCCAAACCAGACTTAAGTACAACAGGAAGGGCCATCAGAAGACCTCAAAATATTATGTTAGACCAGGAAGCACTTGGTTAGACATCTGTTTATCTCCTGCTCTCCATTCTTTTGCTGTTTATGCCTGGGCAGGGTAAAGCCAGAAGAAACTCTGGTGGTGATCCATAGCAATCCTGCAATAAAAATTAAGTCTTTCTCCTAGTTCTCACCTCCAGGCTCAGACCCCTACACAGAGGCAACCATCATTATCAATTTCTGTGTGTCTTCCCAGAGATATTTTATGTGTATACCAACATATAAATGCATATACACCTCACATTCTTTTTTATCCACATAAGATGGCATATTATATATTTTGCACCTTACTTTCTTTCCAGCTCTTAGCAAGTGATTCAGGTTAATACCCATAGATCTGCCCCCATTCTTTTTAATAGTTGCATAACATGTCATCATGCAAATATAATTTATTTAACTAGTCCCTGACTAGAACACGGAAGTCGTTCTAATCTTTCCCAATCAGAGAACAAACATTGCTACCTTGAATATACTGGAATATTCCTTTATCTGTAAGATGAAAATTCTGGCAGTGCAGTGGATAAGTTGGTATTATTCATACTTTTGGCCTCAACACCTAGTTTCAAATTACCCATCCTGAGGCTTAAAGACAGTACACCTAATTCTGCTATAGCTTCAATGGCACCTGTAAATGTCTGCCAGATGAGACTGAAAAACACTTAAGCCAAGTCAGGGTAACTAGAGGATAATCTCTGGAAGGCTTGATGGTAATGTGAGTTCTGAGGAAAAAAATCCTTAATCAATGGTATTAGCCAAACTGAAGAAAGAATGTGTTAACAGGATATGAGTGGCCATTATAAACCCCAGCAGATGGGAGCCAAACAGCAAGAATTTGGCAGCATTTATCTCTCAAGAGAGCAACACTTTATGTAATAAACAGACACCAGAGCCCTAGCTGGTTTGGCTCAGTGGATACAGCATAGGCCTGCTGTCCAGAGTCCCGGGTTTAATTCTGGTTGTAGGCTCCTCCCTGGCTCGGGCCTGGTGGGGGCATGTGCAGGAGGCAACCAATGGATATGTTTCTCTCACATTGATGTTTCTCTCTGTCTTTCCCTCTCTCTTCCACTCTCCCTGAAAATCAATGGAAAAATATCCTGGGGTGAGGATTTAAAAAATAAACAGACAACAGAGAAATATATTGAACCACCTTTCTCCAAGGCCTAGATAAAATTTCCTTCCTACACTTATATTCCTTTAGTTATGGGGTGCCCTGCATGCCAGCAGTCCATTAGGGCAGCTACTAATTTCTTTCCCTAGGTATCTAAATCATAGGAAGAGTATGTAGTGGATTAAAGATACCACAGTCTGGCTGATATGGCTATTATCCCATGAACAAGGAAGTCACTGGTTCGATTCCCAGTCAGGGCACATGCCCAGGTTGTGGGCTTGATCCCCAGTGGGTGGCATGCAGGAGGTAGCTGATTGATGTTTCTCATCGTTGTTTTTACCTCTCTCTCTCTCCTTCTCTCTTCCCCTCTCTCTCAAATCAATAAAAACATATTGATCACTACTATAAATACACTGTGCTAGTTTCCAGGCCTTAAGAAACTGGCAACTTCCACTTTCTATTTTTTGGGACATTCACTTTGGAGAAAGCTAGCACTGGAAGAAGTTTGACTATCCAAAGACCATCACACTATAAGGAAGTCCAAGTTAGCTACACGGAGAGAAAGAAATACTCAGCTATTCTAACCAAACCATCCCAGCCACCAAACATGAAATTAAAAAAAGCCACCTTGGAAATTCCAATTCTGATAGATGTAACATGGAAAAAAAAGTGAGGAAGTCAGCCAAAAGCCAGACCCTAGGTTCAACATATGGTCCCAATTAAGCCAGTCTAGTGATCTTCAGCTATTTGAACTGAAACCACATTCCATTGTGAAGCAGAGATGAGCCATTTCTAATGTGCACTTCCCAAATTATTGACCCACAAAATCATACTAGTAAGTATAACAAAATGTTGTTTTAAGCCACTATGTTTTATGATAGTTTGTTATGCAACAGTAGATAATAGAATAGGGAGTTTCTATGTGATGGAATATTATGATCCCTGGGAGGGTTAATTTCCTCAGTAAAGAAACATGTGGTCACTCTAGTCCACAATTTGTTCCTGTGGATTTGGCCAATGTGGGACAGTCCCCAGTAGTCTATCCATGCTGAATATGCTAACAAAATTTAGTATCTGAACCTGGAAATCTGAGATCTGAAGAGCAAGGCTTAATCATTCTGCCCATCTCCCTTATTGCCTCATTTCACTCTGTCTTATGACAAACAACCCAGATGAAGGAGCTGAGAAGAGTCTCACAAAGAAGTTTAACATCAGATATAACCGTTGCTCAACACCGCTCCGAGCCCTTTGGCTGGTCTATGAAATTTATTCATGTATCAAACAGTACTGAGAACATCTCCTGTGCTCATTCATGGCTGTGCCTGACACTGGGAAACCCAAAGGTGGGAAAGACATAGGCTCAGCTCTCACAGCTTCACAGCTAGTCTTTAACCACATACATAGGTTATGATAAGAAATAATTTACTAAGTATATAAAGTAAATATTAACAGACACAAAGAGATGGCCCCACAATAATAGTAGGTGACTTTAATACCTCACTTTCATCAATGAATAGATATCATCCAGACAGAAAATGAATAAGGAAACATTGGCCTTAAATGACACATTAGACCAGATAGACTTAACAGATATATTCAGAATAGTCCATCCAAAAGCACCAGAGATGGGAATGCAGACTGGTGCAACCATTATGGAAAACAATATGGAGTTTCTTCAAAAAAATTAAATGTGGATCTGCCATTTGACCCAATTATCCCACTTCTAGAAATATTTCCTAAGAAACCCGAATGTATGGACATTTTTTATAGTAGCACAATTTACAATAGCTAAGAACTGGAAACAGCCCAATTGCCCATCAGTAGGTGAGTGGATAAAAAAAAAACAACTGTGGTGTATTTATACAATGGAATACTATGCAGCAGTAAAAGAAAAGAATCTCTTACCCTTTGAGACAGCATGGAGGGATCTGGCGCATATCAATGCTAAGTGAGATAAGTCAGTCAGAGAAAGACAAGTATCACATGATCGCACTCATATGTAGAATCTAAGTAACAAAATAAACTGATTAATGGAGTGGATCCAGAGATTTGAAGCATGGAACAGAGTGCGGAATCTCGGAATCTCGGAGAGAAGGCGGTGGGTGGATAGGAGGTGATTAACCGAAGACCTTGTATGCATATTTGCATAATCCTTCGGCATAGACAATAGGATGCTGAAGGCCTGGGGTGGAGGGAGGGAGCAGGGATGGGCTGGAGAGGGCAAATATGTAATACTTTCAACAATAAAGAATTATTTTTATTTTTATTTATTTATTTTTTTAGGGTTTCCATGAATTTATTGCAAAAATAGTACAAACTACTTAACCTAGGAAGCTGTAAAACAAACTCGAAAGGACCCAGCTAAGCTTAGACACGACCGAGGGGCTCAGCATCTCAGCCTGGAGCTCTCTCCGTCGCTTTAGCTTTTGCCCATCACGACCACGCCCCACCCGTCTGGTTCAGGGTGCGAGCAGGGAGCGGAGATGCAGAGCCTGGCTCTCTGGAGAGGCCGCTGCCCGCTGCCCAGGCCAGCCGCTCCTCCAGGTCATGCTGCTCACTCAGCGGCGACCGACTGTGTGAGGTCTGATGTTGACAACGTGTGGGATGCCGCGATGGTCAAATCTGACCTTAGCAACGAGTTGCCCAACCTCTGCATGGCAGGTAGAACGAATTCGGGACGCGGCGGGCACGGGGAGGACCAGGAGTGCCGCGGCCCGCCGATACACTCTCTCGGGTGTGTCGGGGAGAGTGTGATAATAAAGAATTATTTTTAAAAAGAAAACAAAAGCACCAGAGAAGATAGATTTGAGGCACTATTAGGTCTCCCACCTTCTAGGTTGGTGCCTTCTCAATCAATAAATCTTTTCTTAGGCAAAGGATCTAAATAGACACTTTTCAAAAGAAGACATACAGAAGGCCCAGAGACATATGAAAACATGCTCAAAGTCACTAATCATCTCAGAGATATGAATCAAAACACCAATGAAATACCATTCCACACCAGTCAGAATAGCTATCATCAACAAACTGACAAGTGCTGGAGAGGATGTGGAGAAAAACAAACCCTCCTGCCCTGCTGGTGGGAATGCAGCCTGGAGCAGCCACTGCGGAAGACAGTATGGAGATTCCTCAAAAAGTTAAAAATGGAACTCCCATTTGACCCAGTAATCCCACTCCTAGGACTATAACCCAAGAAACCAGAAACACCAATCAGAAAAGGTATATGTACTCCTATGTTCATAGCAGCACAATTTACAATAGCTAAGATCTGGAAACAGCCTAAGTGCCCATCAGCAGATGAATGGATTAAAAACTGTGGTACATCTACACAATGGAATACTATGCTGCTAAAAAAAAGAAGGAACTTTTACAATTTTGCAACAACATGGATGGAACTAGAGAGCATTATGCTAAGCAAAATAAGCTGGTTAGAGAAAGATACATATCACATGTTCTCACTCATACGTGGCATATAATGATCAACATAATATGATGAACAAGAATAAATCCAGAGACAAATGGCAGGGGAGAGGAGTGGTTAGAGAGCAACCAAAGGACTTGTATGCATGCATATTAGCATAACCAATGGTCACAGACACTGGGGGAGGGGTTGCCTAGGATGGAAATGGCTGGGGGGTTAATTGGGGAAAAAGGAGACATATGTAAAACTTTAGACAATAAAAAAATGAAAATAAAACTTTCCTTACTCCAAACTCTGATACTTTGAGTTTTGGCCTTTTGAAGCATTGGGCACACAAACTTGGGTTCAGTAACAATTTGGTGAGCCAGCCAGAAGCCCATGGCAGGCCAACCCCAGTTGGAGTTCCTACATGAGTGCTGGGCAGTTTCCCTTGGGGGCTCTGGAGGGTCTTTCCCTGGCAGGCACTGGCCACCCTTGGCATACAGCTTAATTGGAATAAATAAACATCTTTGGAATTCAGTTTACCATTGGTTTTGTTTTAGGGTAAATTGCTCCATTTCTGGGCATGAGCAGCCAGAATCCTTCTTCTCTATCAGGGCATGCTCTCCCTTGGGACAGAAACTAACCCATATGCTTTTTAGATTCACATGATCTGGGAAAATATTTGATATTAAAGCTGGTTTTGAATTTGGTTTGGTTATCTTTAGAATCAGCTTAAATAATACTTTTATTATACTTGGTTTTACTAGTAAAATAATCGCATGTTATCTCTTGGCCTCTCCTGGGCACCTCCAAGCCCAGTACAAGTAGCAGCCATCTTCAGCGCACTCTGTAGTTGTGCAGGGTGATCCCAGGCAGGGCACAGATGGTGGCTGACTTTGTACTTTCTGGAAGACCCCAGAGCCAGGGAATTCAGTGGACAGCTTCAGACCATGCCAGATTACAACTACCACTTCCACAAATGACACATTTAAGGAGTGGACTCGGTGAGCACCAAAGCCCCACTGAAGCAAGTCCTGCTTCATATAGTCAACTCCTGCACAGCATCTTCTCCACTGTAGTTGCAGCGGGTCCTTACAGCTAAGTGGTCTGGGGCGGGAGTGGTCAATCCCTCCCAGTGATGCCAACAGGAATCAAGGCTCAACTACAACATGACAGAGCACACAGCCCACACAGGAGCATGCTTGGAGTACCCAGCTCAGGTGAATGGGGAAGTTGTGCTACTAGGCCCTAAAGGACATCTATTACACAAGGTCACTTTACCAACTCCAAGAGACAGAGCAGATCTACCTAATACATAGAAACAAACATAGAGAAGCAGCCAAAATGTGGAGATAAAGAAACATGTCCCAAATGAAAGAACAGGAGAAATCTTCAGAAAAAGAAGTATATTAAATGAAGGCAAGCAAACTACTGGATACAGAGTTCAAAACAATGGTTATAAGGATGCTCAGGAACTTATTTAAAACTTCAAGGAACTCAGTGAGAACTTCAACAGCATGAGAAAGGACATAAAAAGGACAAAAAGGAACCAGTAAGAAATAAAGGACACTCTAGCTGGTTTGCCTCAGTGGATAAAACATTAGCCTGCTCAAGTTGTGGGCTCGATACCCAGTAGGGAGTATGCAGGAGCCAGCAAATCAATGATTCTCTCTCATCATTGATGTTTCTAACTCTCTCTCCCTCTCCCTTCCTCTCTGAAATCAAATAAAAATGTTTTTTTTAAGATATAAAAGATACACTAACTGAAATGAAGAGTAATTTGCAGGTTATCAATAGTAGATAATGCCAAAAAATCAAAACAGTAATTTGGAATATAAAGAAGCAAAATACACCCAATTATAATAGCTAAAAGAAAAAACATTCCATGCCCAGCCAGAGTAGTTCAGTGGCTGAACATCGACTTATTAACCAGAAGGTCATGGTTTGATTCCCAGTCAGGGCATATGCCCGGGTTGTGGGCTCGATCCCAGTAGGGAGTGTGTGCAGGAGGCATCCGATCAATTATTCTCTTTCTACCTCGCTCTCCTTCACTCTTGCTCTCTGAAATCAGTAAAATATTTAAAAATAAAGAAAGAAACAAACAAATAAATCAAACATAGTTCTAATGTCAGGGGACTCTTAAAGCTAGGAGCAAAACAAGTAGCTATCAAAAACCCAAACTTATTTTTTCCCCAATGATCATCATGAGGATTATCATCATGGTTTGGGTCCCGGAGGACATAACAAAAATTACTCTTTATTCTTTATCTCATATTAAGATACAAGTATCCTGGCCTGCTGCTACCTCTACCGATTCTATGATCTCTGCTTGTAAATGAGCACCTACAATGCCCCCTTCAAGGCTCAGGGACCATCACAGCAGAAGTGGGTGCGTGAGATTGTAAGAGTAGGGTATAAATGGGGCACAATGAGCAGACCAATCTGGCTCTATATTAAAGTAAATCCTCCCTCCCTCTTAACTGAACCTGGACCCAGTTGTCCTATTTCCCTCAAGTTTGAGGAATGAGTCCTTACTGGTTTGGCTCAGTGGGTAGAGAGCATTGACCTGTAGACTGAGGGGTCCCAGGTTCAATTCCAGTCAAGGGCATGTACCTTGGTTGTGGGGATATCCCCAGTAGGGGTGTGTGTAGAAGGCAGCTGATGGATGTTTCTAACTCTCTATCCCTCTCCCTTCCTCTTTGTAAAAAATCAATACAATATATATTTTTTAAAGTTTGAGGAATGAGCAACAAAAAGGGAGATTTTTAATCATAGGATCAGCTCAACATGGTCCTATCTTGTTTAAAGAGATACTGAGTTGCTTTTCAGAGACAATAAACCTAATCCACAAGTCATGCAGCCAAAGCATGTGCAAAGACGAAAACTTGGACCTGCCGGCTGCACACTACATACACATATGTGGAAACAAAGAACGTGGACATAATTTGAATACAAGAATCCTTTCAGAAGTACCCATTCTTGTCCAGAAAAATCCAGTGTTGATGCCCATTACCATAAATGGCCAAGTTCCTAGGTCCACCAGTTAAAACTTGCTCCATCAGTTTTAAACAAAAAAAAACAAAACAAAAAAAAAACAACCAAAAAAACCCAAAGCAACAGAATACACATTCCTCTTAAGCACACATGGAATATTCTCTAGGACAGATCATAAATAAATTTTAAAAGATTCAAATAATATCAAGCATTTTTTCTCAATAACAAGAAGAAAATAGAAAATTCACAAATATGTAGATATTAAACAACATGCTGCTAAACAACCACTGGGTCAAAGAAGAAATCAAAAGAGACATAAAAAGAGAACCAACATGGAGGCATAGGTAAACGCCTATACTTGCTGCCTCTCACAACCATATCAAAATTACAACTAAAAGGCAGAACAACTACCACCCAGAACTGTGGGAAAGCTGTGGGAAAGTTGTGTTTGGAAGTTCCACAACTAGAGAGGTGAACAAAGTGCCATTGAGAATGGTAGGAGGTGCAGAGGCGTGAAAAGTGCTAGCATCCGGTTGTGCTGCTTTTTTAATCGGGAGGGAGAAACAAGCTCCAGCTTGCTCTGAACTCCAGTTCTGGGCAAGACTCTAGGGGACCCAGGCACACATGGGGAGAAACTGAACTGTCTGGCATTGGGACAGGAATGTGAGGGCGGCTTTCTCTCAGAGGTGCTTGCAGCGATTATTGTTCTTGTGCGGGAACATGGGAACCTCTCCCGTACAGGGCTAACTGGCAGCCATTGCTGTTTGCTCTGCCCTGGTAATTCCCTGAGATCCCATCCCACCCAATTTACAACCCCACCCAAGCTAACAATGGATATTACTTTGAATAAAGCAGGGAGGGAGAGAGGGAGGGAGGGAGGGAGGGAGAGAGAGAAAGAGAGAGAGAGAGAGGGAGAGAGAGAGAGAGAAAGAAAATAATACCTAATGGCAAATGAAAATGGAAATACAGCATACCAAAACATAAAGGGAGGGATGCTTGGGAAAGAAGGCTGGGATCTCAAATGTCCATGTGAGGAATTAAAAGCTGATTCCCCAAGCCTGTGGAGATTCCTGAGCAGGGGAGCAATCTAATCAAACATCCTCTTAGGGGCACTGATGTGGCAGTGGTGCATGAGTAGATTGCAGAGGCAGATCAAGCAGCAAGAGAGACCAAGTCCATTTCTTCCCAGAGTCAAGATGGTGCTGTTCATGCTGTCAGCTGAGTCACAGATAAGCAAGGAAGGTGACTTAGTGGAATGGCTGGAGCAGCTGGAGTTGGAAAGAGAATCCTGTGTTGAGCAGAACAAAGCTTCCACGGTTCAGGAAGTCACAGATCATCTGGCCTTTGATGCTGATGTCCAGTGGAGATGGGAATGGAGGCTTTAGGTCATGGGTGGGGAACATTTTTTTTGTCAAAGGCCATTTGGATATTTATAACATCATTCTAGGGCCACACAAAATTATCAACTTAAAAATTAGCCTGCTAGAGCCGAAACTGGTTTGGCTCAGTGGATAGAGCGTCGGCTGCAGACTGAAAAGTCCCAGGTTCGATTTCAGTCAAGGGCATGTACTTTGGTTTCAGGTACATCCCCAGTAGAGGGTGTACAGGAGGCAGCTGATCGATGTTTCTCTCTTATTGATGTTTCTGACTTTCTATCCCTCTCCCTTCCTCTCTTTAAAAAATTAATAAAATATATATTTTAAAAATTAGCTTGCTAGAACATCCAGATCTCATTCACATCTTCCTTGGGAAAGTGTGTCTATTGGAAAGGAAGTTAGGGATGAGGTTGTGAAGAAGTCTGAGATGAGAAAGAGGATGAAAAAGTAGGTCGATCTCTTTTAACTGTGCTGTATCAGGGGTAAGGGAGAGATGGGGCCAGAGAGATTTGTTTGCCTATAGACACCTTCTGACCTGCTCCTTTGTGCTGAAAGTTTTATAAGGACAAGCTGTGTTTTTTCAGCCTTCACAAGCCTATTCCTGGCATTTAGTAATAAAAAGCTCACTGTTGCTATACACCTAAGCCACGTTCTCCAGTCTGAAATTGATTAAATAAATAAATAAAGGTGATTATTTTCATCCCCCCCCACAAAAAAAAATTAGCCTGCTATATTTGGTCAAGCTTTTAATTAACTCACCCCTAATGCCTTGGCAAGGCCAGACCAAATGATTCTGCAGGCCTTTTAAGGTCTGCAGGCCTGATATTCCCCACCCTTGCTTAGGTGAAGGATGCAAAAAGTGGTAAAAGCCAAACTTCATGGAATGCAGCAAAGCATCCTAAAAGGAATGTTCATAGCAACAAATGTGTACAGTAATAAATAAGAATGATCTCAAATAAACAACTCAATTCTACCTCAAGGAACTTGCAAAAAGGAGAACAAATTAACTCCAGAAGGAAAGAAATAACAAAGCTCATAGGAGAAACAATTGAAATTGAAACTAAAAAAAAATAAAAGATCAGTGAAACTACGAGCTGTTCTTTCTTTTTTAATGCCAACCAAAATAGACAAGCCTTGGCTAGGTTCACCAAGACAAAAAGATAAGAGGACTCAGATAATAAAATCAGAAATGAAAGAGGAGATGGTACAACTGATACCACTAATATACAAAGGATCATAGGAGACTACTATGAACAACAAACTGGACAACCTAAAAGAAATGGATAAATTCCTAGAAAAATATAAACTATCCAGACTGAATCATGAATAAGTAGAAAATTTGAACTGACAAATTACTAGTAAGAGTTAAGCAATAATAAAAAAATAAAAATAATTAAAAAAATAAAAAGACTCCCACAATGGAATACTACACTGCTTTAAAAAAACAGAAGGAATTCTTACCATTTTCAGCAGCATGGATCGAACTGGAGAGCATTATACTAAGTGAAATAAGCCAATCAGTGAAAGAAAAATACCATATGATCTCACTCATTTATGGATAATAAAGAACATTGTAACCTGATGAACAAACAGATAGATACAGAGACAGAGAAGCATCAAACAGACTGTCAAATTACAACAGGAAGGCCGGGACCGGGACGGGGGAGGGAGAGGCGTGGAGGTGGGAGGAAGGACTTGCATGCATGCATATAAGCATAACCAATGAACGCAAGACACTGGCGGTGAGGGCATGTCTGGGAGTGGGATGGGGGAGGAGTAATGGGAAGATATGGACACCTGTAATACTTTAATCAATTAAAAACAAAAATGGGGAAAAGAAATCACCTCCCAACAAACAAAAGCTGAGGACCAGATGGCTTGACTGGTGAATTCTGCCAAACATTTAAAGAAAAATTAATACCAATCTTCTCAAATTCTACCAAAAAGTAGAAGAGGAGGGAACTCTTCCAAACTCATTTCACAAGGACAATATTTTCCTGATACTAAAACCAGACAAGGACACTACTAGAAAAAAAAATTTATAGGCCAATATCCCTGAAAAACACAGATGCAAAAATCCTTAACAAAATATTAGCAACCAAATTTAACAATACATTAAAAGGATAATATACCATAATCAAGTGAGACTTATTCCAAGGATGCCAGAAAAGCTGAACATTTGCAAATCAATGTTATACACTAAATTAACAAAATGAAGGATAAAAATCATATGATCATCTAAATAGATGCATAAAAAGCATTTGACAAAGTTCGACATCCATTTATGATATAACTCTCATAAAAGTGGGTATAGAGGGAACCTACCTCAACATAATAAAGGCCATATATTACAACCCCTTCTCCCTCCCCCTGCTAACTTCATAGTCTACAGTGAAAAGCTGATGGTTTTTCCTCTGACATCAGAAATAAGACAAGGATGCCAATTCTCACCACTTGTGTTCCACATAGTATTGAAAGTCCTAGCCAGAGAAATTAGGCAATAAAAAGAATAAAAAGCATACAAATCAGAAAAGAAGTAGTAAAATTGTCCCTATTTGCAGATGACATAATATTATATATAGAAAACCCTAAAGACTCCACTAAAAGACTGTTAGTGCTAATAAATGAATTCAGTAAAGTTACAGTATATAAAATCAATATACCAAAATCAGTTGTGTTTCTATACACTAATAATGAACTATCAGAAAAATAAATTAAGAAAACTATCACATTTACAATTGCATAAAATGATAAAATATCTAGAAAGATACTTAACCAAGGAAGTGAAAGACCTGAGCACTGAAAACTATGATACTGAAGAAAGAAATTGAAGAGATACAAAAGGAGAGATATCTATTGTTCATGAACTGAAAGAGTTAATATTGTTAAAATGTTCATACTACCCAAAGCAATATACAGAATCAATGCAATCCCTATTAAAATTCTAATACCATTTTTCACAGAAATAGAACAAACAATTCTAAAATTTGTATGGAAGTACAAAGACCCTGAATAGCCAAAGCAATCTTGAAAAAAGAAAGAACAAAGCTGGAGGCATCATGCCTCCTTATTTCAAACTATATTACAAAGTTATAGTAATCAAACTAGTATGGTATTGACATAAAAACAGACATGTAGATCAATGGGACAGAATAGAGAGCCCAGAAATAAACTCATGCATAGATGGTTAATTAATTTACAATAAAGGAGCCAAGAATAGACAATAGTGAAAGGACAGTCTCTTCAAGGCATGGTGTTGGGAAAACTGGACAATCACATGCAAAAGAATAAAACTGAACCATTATCATATCCCATATACAAAAATTAACTCAAAATGAATTAAAAATTTTAACATAAGCCCTAGCTGGTTTGGTAAGCCTGTGGACTGGGGGTCCCAGGTTCGATTCCTGCCAAGGGTACATGCCTGGGTTGTGGGCTCGGTCCCTGGTGGGAGGGTGTGCAGGAGACAGCCAGTCAGTGATTCTCTCTCATCATTGATGTTTCTATTTCTCTCTCCTTCTCCCTTCCTATCTGAAATCAATAAAAATATATTTCTAAAAATTAATAAAAAATAAAAATTTGAACATAAGATCTGAAACCATAAAACTTCTACAAGAAAACATAGGCAGTAAGCTCTTTTATATCATTCTTGGCAGTGATTTTTTGGAATTTGGCATCAAAAGCAAGGGCAATAAAAGCAAAAATAAACAAGTATGATTGCATCAAACTAAAAGGCTTCTGCACAGCAAAAGAAACCAACAAAATGAAAAAGCAATGTACTAAATGGGGAAAACATTTCCAAATCATATAAAAGTTAATCTCCAAAAAGTATCTAAAAAAAAAAGGGGGAGGTCTACCCTTTGCACATAACTCATACAACTCAATAGCAAAAAGCAAAAATCGAATTTTAAAATGAGGAGAGGATCTTAATAAACATTTTTTCCAAAGAAAATATACAGATGACCACCAATGTGCTCAACATCACTAATCATCAGGGAAATGCAAATCAAAACCATGATTATATCAGCTCACACCTGTTGAAATGGCTATCATCAAAAAGATAAGAAATAACAAGTGTTGGTGAGTATGTAGAGAAAAAAGGAATCCTTGTGCACTACTGGTGAGGCTGCAAATGGGTGCAGCCACTATGGAAACAAGATGGTGGTTCCTTAAATATGATAAAAATAGAACTACCATAGGATCCAGCAATTCCACTTCTAGGTATTTATCCAAAGTAAATGGCAGCACTAACTTGAAAAGATACATGTTCCTCTATGTTCAATGCAGCATTAGTTTTACAAAAGCCAAGACATGAAATCCACCTAAGTGTTCATTTATGCAAAAAAAAAAAAAAAAGAAATGGAATATTATTTAGCCATAAAAGAAGGAAATATTGCCATTTACAACCACATGGATGGACCTTAAGAATATTATGCTAGCAGAAATAAACCCCACAGAGAAAGACAAATACTAAATGATCCCAATTATATGTAGAATCTAAAACAAAACAGAATCAAACTCATAGATACAGAGAACAGACTGGCAGTTGCCAGAGTCAGGGGCTGAGAGGGTGGGCAAAATGATTGAATGTGGTACAAACTCTCAATGACAAAATTACAAAATTTGGCACTGGGTGGGAGGGTGGGTGTCCCTCAGCCCAGCTTGCACCTTTACCATTCTGGGACGCCTCGAGGGATGTCCAACTGCCAGTTTAGGTCTTATCCCTGTGAGTGAAATAGTAGGACATCCCTTTCACAATCCGGGACTGCTGGCTCCCAACTGCTCGCCTGCCTGATTGCCTCTAACCACTTCTGCCTGCCAGCATGATCACACCCTAACCACTCACCTGCTAGCCTGATCAACACCTATCTGCTCCCCTGCTGGTCCAATTGCCTCCAACTGCCCTCCCTTGCCAGCCTGGTTGCCCCCAACTGCCCCCATCTCCACTGGCCCAGTTGCCCCCAACTGCCCTCCCCTGCTGGCCTGGTCACCTTCAACTACCCTCCCCTGCAGGCCTGGTCGCCCCCAACTGCCCTCCCCTGCAGACCCAATTGCCCCCAACTGCCCTTGCCTGCCAGCCTGCTCACCCCTAACTGCCCTCCCTTGCTGGTCTGGTCATCCCCAACTGTCTTCCCCTGCCAACCTGGTCCCCCCAAACTGTCCTGATTGTCCACAACTGTCCTCCCCTGCCGGCCATCTTGTGACCACATGGGGGTAGCCATCTTATGCAAGGGCATGATGGTCAATTTGTATATTACCTCTTTATTATATAGAATAAGTCCTATAGATATAATGTACAGCATGTTGACTATAATTAATAATACTGTATTATATTTGAAAGTTGCTAAAAGAGTAGATTTTTAAAAAATAGATATTTTATTGATTTCTTTTAACAAGAGGAAGGGAGAGGAATAGAGAATTAGAAACATCAATCAGCTGCCTCCTGCACACCCCCTACTGGGGATGTGCCTGCAACCAAGGAACATGCCCTTGACCACAATTGAACCTGGGAACCTTCAGTCCATAGGCCAGCACTATCCACTGAGCCAAGACAAGAGAGCAGATCTTAACAGTTCTCATCACAAGAAATATTTAGTAACCATAAAAAAAGAAACATGAAATGACAAGTATGTGCGTGGGACATTAGAGGGTTCACCAATCCAGGAAGTCCACCATAAAAGCTACAGAACAGATGACTGATCTCATTATTCTAAGGGTTGACATCTCTAAAAGAGAACAATTTATTATAAACATACATATAAATTTAATATCTATTCACATTTTATTTTTCCAACACTCTGGATGGACATTATTTTGGTTAAGAAAAAGAAAGAAGCTAGCATTTATGGACTAGCCTGATTTACACATGTCTCATTTCCCACTCTACTCCCTTAAGTCCTAAAATGCTTAATTAAGTTGATTTGATTATTTTTATGTAGTCTATGCAGTTTTTGGCAACTGAGAATGCATGGAGGATTGTGGTCAAGTGGCCCTATACCAATTATAGTCCTCCCCCTTGTACAGTAGCCACCTGGTTGAGAGGGAAAGAACCAACCCCAGATTTAGGGGTGAGCCTCTTTGGGTCTAAGCTAATTAAAATATGTATGTGGCCACTATGATATGTTCAGAGATGGACAATTAACCCAACCCAGTCAATAATTTCTGCAAGACAGCAGGGCCAAGAGAACTGCAGAAAACACAAAAACTGTAGTTTTGATGATTTCATGAATTTCTAGAGCAAATTATACCTGAAGAGCACCCAAATATTAGACTTTTCAGTTATGTGAACCAATAAAGCCACTTTATAGTTTAAGCCAGTGTGAGTAGAAACCAATGGATTTGACTTATACAAAGTGGATCACTGGAATGGATCTTATTCTTCAATAGAGTTATTAACTGGGTTTTATAGGTGTACAGGACTCTGCCCTTTATTAACTCTACAGCAGCATGACCCACAGGTTGAGAACCACTAGCAGAGTTGCCTAAGACCATCAGAAAGCACAGATATTTACATTATGATTCATAACAGTAGCAAAATTACAGATATGAAGTAGCAACGAAAATAATTTTATGGTTGGGGGTCACCACAACATGAGGAACTGTATTAAAGGGTCTTGGCAATAGAAAGGTTGAGAACCGCGGAAACCGGTTTGGCTCAGTGGATAAAGCGTGGGCCTGCAGACTGACGGATCCCGGGTTGGAGTCCGGTCAAGGGCATGTACCGTGGCTGTGGGCACATCCCCAGTGGGGAGTGTGCAAGAGGCAGCTGATCGATGTTTCTCTCCCATCGATGTTTCTGACTTTCTATCCCTCTCCCTTCCTCTCTGTAAAAAATCAATAAAATATATTTTTTTTAAAAAAGAAAGAAAGGTTGAGAACCATTGCCCTAAGGGTTGACTTACCAGGTTAAGTGCTTAACCTCTGTAATCCTCCTGAAGCCATTTCCTTTGGAAGACATCTATAGTAGCCAATATAACTACAGAATTAAATAGTGGCTCTATAACATTTGGCAGCTTATATACTTGCATCTACCATTCTCTTACCAAGACAGTTTCCTCCTCTCTCAAGCTCTGTCCACTTTAAACCTAGTCTCCTTTCTGGTGCCCTCCTGGTTCTTAACACTCCTAGACCTGTTCCTTTCAGTTCCAAGGGAGGTCTACCCTTTGCACATAACGCCTACAGGACCCCAGTGGGTGCCCAGCTAAGTCCCCATGTTCTTCACGTTTTGTCCAACGTCTCACCACCTCCAGCTTCTGTCCCAGTCTCATTGACCTCCCATTCCCCAGTCCCGAGGCCCCGCTGGCTCACCTGGAGCTGGTGCATGTGCAGGACGTAGCCTTGCACCAACAGCTGGAATAAGAAGCGCAGCTGCCCTGGTCCTGAAAGCTCCTCCACGCTCCGCAGCCTCCGGTCGCCAGGCCCGGTTTCAGGAGCCTCGGCTGCGTCGGCCGCTGGGAGGGCGCTGGGGAGCGAGGCCTTGGCTCTGGCCCAGAGTGGCCCAAGGCCAGGGCGGGCCACCCGCGTCCCCAGCAGCGCCCACCGCAGCCTCGTGCAGCTCACCGCAGCAATGCGATTCATAGCTCAGGCAGCCGTGCCTGGGGGTCGGTCCGAGTGCGGAGCGCCTGGAGCCCGCCCAGAGGCAGATCAGGATGGGCGGGCTCAAGGGCAATGTTCCCTTCGCCTGGTTCAGTCCCTCCAACGGATCCAAAGTACTCACAGAAGCCGCCTTCCACTGTAAGCCTCCCGGCCCAGCCCGGGGGAGGGACCAGCTAGCACTGTGGCCGGAGATGCCCAGGGCTTAGGGAGATCCAGAGAGCTCTGACCATGGCCGCCTCTTCCGTGACTCCCCACATCGCACTTCCGAGAACTGTGAAGGAGAACCTGAAGTTCGCTTGGCCCGAACCCAGAGTAATAGCGCCCCAAGTTCTCGGAAATCCCCGAGGCTTCCAGAGGACCCGGACGGGTTGGGGTTGGCGGGGTGGGGAGGGCGGGGGATACACCAGTGAAACGGGGCCGTCGCCTGACTTGCGGGTTCATCACCCCAGGAACCCACCGCTGAGATTTAACGAGCTGAGGGGCCTTTCCTAAGGCATCCCCTCCACCCCCACCCCCATCGATCCGCAGTCCAAGCGCAGAGAGACAAGAGAACACAAAACGAAACAAAAAGGCCCTGTGTCTGAGGGCATCTGACTCCTGGATGGGGACGCCAAACAAACAGACCAAAAACAATTTTATTTTAGTTTATTTTTAAAAAATATTTTAATCTTTATTGTTCAGTTTATTAATTACATTGTTCCCCCCACCCCATAGTTCCCCACCACCCGGTACCCCCCCCCCTCCACCCTCCGCCCTCACCTCCCCCCCACTGTCCTCTCCCATAGGTGCATGATTTTTGTCCAGTTTCTTGCTGCACCTCTCACATTCCTTTTCTCCCCAAGAATTGTCAGTCCATTCCCTCTCTATGTCCGTGATTCTGTTACATTCACCAGTTTATCCTGTTCATCAGCTTATTAATTCACTTGATTTTTATATTCGTTGATAGATGTGTATTTGTTGTTCATAATTTTTATTTTTACCTTTTTCTTCTTCCTCTTCTTATAGAATATCTTTCAGCATTTCATATAGTATTGATTTGTCGGTGATGAACTCCTTTAGCTTTTTCTTATCTGCAAAGCACTTTATCTGGCCTTCAATTCTGAATGATAGCTTTGCTGGATAGAGTAATCTTGGTTGTAGATTCTTGCTATTCATCACTTTTAATATTTCTTGCCACTCCCATCTGGCCTACATAGTTTCTGTTGAGAAATCTGCTGACAATCGTATAGGTGCTCCCTTATAGGTAACTAACTGGTTTTCTCTTGCTGCTTTTAATAGTCTCTCTTTATCTTTTGCTCTTGGCATTTTAATTATGATGTGTCTTGGTGTGGTCCTCTTTGGATTCCTATAGTTTGGGGTTCGGTGCACTTCTAGGACTTTTAAGCAATTTCTTTCAACAGGTAGGGGAAGTTTTCGGTCACTATTTCTTCAAATAGGTTTTCATTATCTTGCTCTCTCTCTTTTTCTGGCACCCCTATAATTCGGATGTTAGTATGCTTGAGGTTGTCACAGAGGCCTCTTACACTCCAAAAAAAATTTTAAAGAGGTTTTTAAAATACAATTCTACCCATTCCCCACTTGCTCCCCACCCCTCAACCACCCTACATTTGCTAAGGCAGAGTTTTTCAAACTGCAGGTTGAGATCAGATTAGTGAGTGTAAGCAGAATTATTTTTCAGTAAGATGGAAAAAAATAATATAGAAAATATTGCAAAAAGAAAAAGTATTGTTTCATGAATTCTTTCATATATATTCAAAAGTATACTTTTCAAAAAGTTAAAAACAAATATAAAATAAATACAGGGTCACAGTTATTCAACCCATTAATAACAGAACTAGCAAAATAGTAAACTTTGTTCTAAGAGCATTTGAAGAGTTGGTTATTTACAGGCAGCCAGAGGGGGGAAGGGGGGCATATTAAGTTCAAAGGGACAATAATTGATTTTTTACAGAGAGGAAGGGAGAGGGATAGATAGTTAGAAACATCGATGAGAGAGAAACATCGATCAGCTGCCTCCTGCACACTCCCTACTGGGATGTGCCTGCAACCAAGATACATGCCCTTGACCGGAATCAAACCTGGAACCCTCGAGTCCACAGGCCAATGCTCTATCCACTGAGCCAAACTGGTTAGGGCTATGGATTTCTTTATACTTATCCCACCTTAGGGGGTCACAGAGTTTCTGCAACTTAATGTTTTCATCAGTTTGGGAAGTTTTTCAGGCATTAACTGTTCAAACATTGTTTCTGTTGGAGATGGCGGTGGGGTAATGGCACCAGGTCTTGGACCTGAGGGGTCAGATCTGAGTTCAGCAACTTTGGTACTTTAGTTCTAGCTAAGAAAGAATTTAGAGTCAAGACTCAAACTATAAGAGAACATTTCAACTGGCTGGTCCAAAAGTCACACAAGAGCCCTTAGCTGGTTTGGCTCAGAGGATAGAGCATTGGCCTGTTGGCCTCAATTCTAGTCAAGGGTATGTACCTTGGTTGCAGGCTCCATGGGCTCTTGCTCTGGTCAGGGATCATGCAGGAGGCTACCAATCAATGTTTCTCTCACATCAATATTTCTCTATGCCTTTCTCTCTCTCTTCCACTCTCCCTAAAAATCAATGGAAAAATATACTTGGGTGAGGATTAACAAAAAAGACAAAAACAAAGAAAAGTTACACAACATTTTCTTTTGAAATTTCTGGAAATCTGCTTCCCAAAGTTGTCTGATTGTCCATTATCTTGGTCACCAGACCCAGGAACTTTTGTGAAAACAATAATCTATACTAGTAAAAGAGAAACATGTAAATTGACCATCACTTCCTGATGCTCACAGCCAATCAGGAATGAGTATGCAAATTAACCCAACAAAGATGGCGGCGCCCCGGCCCTCTGGGCAGCAAGCCTCCTCAGGGCCTCCCTACTGCACTCCACATCTGTCAGCCATCTTTGAAGTCTCCCTATGGCCCAGCCCCCAGCCTCAGAGGCAACCCTCTGGTGCCTGAGGTCATATCTCCTGGTTTCTGGTGTCTCCCTCTACCCCACCCCTACCTCACTGCTCTTATAAACAAAACCCTAATGGAGCAACCCTATGGGCGCAGACGTGTGTGAGAGCCCTGGGAGCCCCGGGCCAGCCGAGGGGCGATGGTTGTGGTCATGATGGCAGTGGCAGGCAGCTCAGCTTTGTTTTGAATAGATGAAAGAGGCCACCTACGCAGTAACCCAAATTATCAGATCTTCCTCCTCCCTATCTTGCCAAATCAAGAGGGGAGGGGCAATGGGCATGGAGGAAGAGCAGGTGGGCAGGAGGCAGAGGATGGAGGAGGAAGAGGATGAGGAAGGGGGCCAGTTGCATCCCACTTTCACAATGGGAAAGTGAAATGCAGCAGCATATCCAACCTCTCCAGTCCTTTCCACCTGCCTAGCTTCCCCCCCCCCCCCTTCCTTTTCACGCCTCCCGGGAGCGCCAGCACTACACAGAGGAACTCTCTGGAGAAGGAGGGTAAAGAGGAAGTGGCACCGGAGCACACAAGGCTTGCCACTACTGCTACTATTGCACAGGCTGCTGGAGCAAGCCTACCATGTGCCAACAGCCAGGAACGGAAGGCCTATTCTTGCATGAATCTTCGTGCACCAGTCTTCTAGTAATGTATTAAAATAATTCAAGCCTTTCTTGCCTGGTATGGTTCAGTTGGCTGGGTGTCGTGCTGTGCAACTAAGGTCTCTGGTCCAATTCTTGGTTGGGATGCATACCAAGGGCAATGGATTGATGTTTCTCTCTCACGTTGATCTTTTTCTCTTTCTCCCTCCCCCTTCCTCTTGCTCTAAAATCAGTAAGAACATATTTTTTAAAGGATAATATATAAATATAACACCTTAATTTTTCTTTCCTTTTTTTTTTAGGGGGAAGGAATCTCCCAAAAGAAGCATGTTATGGAAAATGTCTACTTGAAGACATCTATGAACTCAGTACAAGGACAAATAGTGTGCATAAAAATTGATGTGCGGACCAATGTCTACCACTGAGCTGGGGCAGTGGTGTCTTTTACTTTGTTACTTCACATGAATTTTTCAAGTGGTGGAATAATGAGTGATTTTTACTTTGGGGATGTTTTTCTGTATAAATTTTTTAAGGTAATTGTAACCATAAATTTTCCACTTTTAGGAGGTGTAGAACATTTGTTTTATTTTCAAAATCACAAAATGTATGTTAATCAGATCAGTTTTATCTACTCTCACATCTCAAAACAGTGGGAAAAATATTCTCAGGTGAGGATTAAAAAAAAAAAAAGACCCCCTGCCCAACTTCCCCAATTATAATCCCTCAAAATTAAGCACTGTCCATAGTTTGGTATACATTCTTTCAGACCATGTTCTATATTTATATAAAGCTTTTAAAAATTTTTTATTTATTTGTATTTTATTTTATATGTTTATTATATATATATGTATATGTGTGTGTGTGTGTGTGTGTATGTGTGTGTGTGTGTGTATATATATATTACCTGTAGGTGAAAAATATCATATTGATACCTTAATGCAGGGGTAGGGAATATTCAGTCAGTGAGCTGTATAAGGCCAGAGAAATCATTTGGTCTGGCCCTAGCCAAGGCATTAGGGGTGAGTTAATGAAATGTTTGACCAAAAATAGCGGGGTAATTTTTAAGTTGATAAGTTTGTATGACCCTCGAATGATGTTATAAATATCCAAATGGCCCTTGGCAGAAAAAAAAAAGGTTCCCCAACTCTGCCTTACTGTGAATTCCTTTAAATATTATAAAGACTTAAGGTTTTTTAAAATATTCTTATTGACCATTTTACTTTCTTCCCTGCAGTCCTTAATCACATCCTTTATTTTTCTATTGGATTACTTTTCTTTCCTTATTATTTTGTTGGTGTTCTTTTTCTATTTAGAGAAATTAATATATATTTTTTAACTTTTTTATTTTTGATTTCAGAAAGAAAAACAGAGGGAGAGATAGAAACATCAATGATGAGAGAGATGAGTGGCCTCCTGCACCGCCCCCTACTGGGGATCGAGCCTGTAACCCAGGCACATGCCCTTGACTAGAATCGAACCTGGGACACTTCAGTCCACAGACTGATTGATGTTCTATCCACTGAGCCAAACCAGCAGGGCTACAAGTATTTTTATAAATATATATTACAAGTATTTTCTCCTGATGGTGTGTGTTCCTTGTATCTTGACTGCATTTAGGGTATCTTAATTTCTGTGTGATTTAATCTGACATTTCTTCCTTTTATAACATCTGGGTTTCATATCTTGCTTTGGAATGCCCCAAGATTATTAAGGCTTGGGGGGGGCGGGCGCTATATTTTTACATGTTATATTTTTTTCACAGCTAACAATACAATCCATGTGGACTTAATTTTTGGTTTTGGTGTGTCCTAGAATCTTAACATATTCTAATTATTCCAACATCATTTATTAACTAACTCAGGAGATTTCTGGATGCTCTGATCTCCTCTCTGAAACAGCATTCTTTAAAGAACTCAGCAGATTTGACCTTCCATTTCCCTCCAGGACATTCCTTTGGTGCCATGTAACTTTCAGGAGCTGGCTCTGTGTCATCCTCTGATACTGCAATGACCACCTGGAGCTCAGAGTCAGTCTACCGTAGGATGACCTTCCATCTTTACTGGCAGTCAGGAGATAAGAACAGACACTTCCACAGCCACCCTGTCTTATTAGTGTTCACAAGACCAACATATCAGAAAGCACATGTTCTTTTAACAAGAGATTAGGACCTTTCCGGGGGGGGATTCACTACATAGGAGAATCA
Source organism: Antrozous pallidus (assembly GCA_027563665.1). Taxonomy (NCBI): domain Eukaryota; kingdom Metazoa; phylum Chordata; class Mammalia; order Chiroptera; family Vespertilionidae; genus Antrozous; species Antrozous pallidus. Next base: position 22,781,609 of record CM050508.1, on the reverse strand, counting down.
ACCATGCTAAATCTCAAGTTCCACAAGGGTAGGCAACTGAATGCTTAGACCTTAATGACCTTGTACTTCAGAGGCTTTTCCTACAGCTTTCTAACTAGGTTCTCCAGCACTATAGTTTGCTCATTGTCCCTCTTGCACTCTCTTCTTCCAAGTCTCAAAGTGGGGAACTCCGCCTTCCCTTCCTCAGGAAAGCCCCACGTCTTTCCCCCAAGGGCCCTGGATTCCTTTCTTCAGATAAGATTCTGAGTTCTAGTTTGGTAGTCTCATCCAACCCTGAGTTTCAGCCAATGGTCTCATAGGTGCAGAGGGAGTGGGGTGGGGTGAGCACCCAGTTTCTAGGAGACAGTGAAGGAACATCCAGTTCCTGTTTTATTGACAATATTTGCACCCATGAGAATGGTGGCCAGGCAGCTGGTTTGGTTCCTTTATTGGTTAAACATCTCATCTTAGATAAATTATTTTTCTTCCTTTTAAGACTATAGTCTCGGGGGGGGGGGGGGGGAGACATATATACTACTACTTGTAATACTTTAAAAAAAATAAAATAAACTATAAAAAAAATAAAAGCACAAGTTGTGCTTGGACAAAAAAAAAAAAAAAGAGTACAGTCTAAACCCACAATGAATGGTGAATGTTATTTTGCTGCAGAGCAAAGCAGCTAGTTTCTCTTCTGCTTTCCTTGGGTATGCAGGCGAACTGCTGCACCACAGAAGGTCTACATTAGCTTTTAATGACTAGATCCAGGGAAAGGCACCTGCTTTCATTAAAGTCATAAAAAGTGGACAATTATCTGACTGGGGATGCGAGGATGTGGCCAACTCTTGCACACAATGCTTCCCCAGAGATTTGCAACACCATATATATCTTTGCTTCAATTCTAATATGTATTTGGATCTATTTCTGTATTCTTCATCCCAGCAGTAGAAAATCAAAATAGCTTGAAATGAAGAGTGGCAGGGTCAGTTATAGAACTGTATGTATTGTTGAAAGAAATTGCTGCAGCCACCTTTGGAAAAAAGTCTCCCATACTAGCTATCAGAGAAATGCAATGTAAAACTACAAGATAAATTTATGCTTCCACCAGAATGAGTTAAATTACAAAGTGAATAAAATTAGAAACACTAAAATTACCAATATCAAGTGTTGCCTCCTCTTCAACTGGAACACTCATACAATGCTGGTAAAGTGTAAACTACTATGAGTACTATAAGAATCTAGCCATATTTATGAAAGCTGGACTGTGTCCACCCAATGATGCTATAATTGCACTGCTAGATGCAAGTCTGACAGAAATGTGTATACTCACCAAAATATATCTAACAATGTTCTTAGTAATACTATTTGTGATAGTCCCTAACTAAAAAGCACTCAAATAACTCATGACATTAGAATAGTAAATTGTAAGATATTCATACAATGGAGTTGCATACAATGATGAGAATGAGCCTCAACTACATACAAGTGAATCTCATTAGAATAATTTTGACTGAAAGAAACCAGACACAAAATATATTGCATGATTCCACTTATATAAAGTTTAAAAACAGATGAAAGTAATGTGTGGTGCTAGAAGATCATGGTTTCTCTTGAATGGGAAGTGATTAGCAATTGGAATGGAGCACAAGGGGGCTTCTGGATTCTGATTATAGCTGGTTATTGTTCTGAGTGCTGGTTTCATGGTGTAGAGGCCCCCCTGGGAAGGCACATGGACATTTAATTATTGTTAGCTGAGTCCAAGGCAACAGGCAGAGCTGCATCTTGGATACACATCCACCAAGAAGGCAGATGTGTTATCAGCATTGACTCACCTTTGCCCAGGTATCGGGTAATGTGGGACTTTGATATGTAAATCCAGTCAAGCACCAGCAATGCTCCAGCCTACTCAAGAATGCAAATAATCTTTGTCTTAACTTTTGGTGAAACTTCCTGGTATTTGGGGATATATATAAACACGCTGCATGAACTCTGGGTCCTTGTCTCTCCATCAGAGAGAACATTGGTTCACCCAGCCCCAGCTTTTTTTCCTTCCATTTTGAGTCTCCTTCCTTCCTTCCTTCCTTCCTTCCTTCCTTCCTTCCTTCCTTCCTTCCTTCCTTCCTTCCTTGCTTCCTTTTTCTTCTTTCTTTCTTTCTAATTCCAAGTCACCTCCACTCAGAAACTGGACCCGCTCTCTTTCCACACTGGATGTGGAAAAGAGAGAAACACCTACACATGGATTTTCAGACATCACAAAAATTCATCAAACTGTGCAAATAATGATTTGTACACCTTTATATAAGCTTTTTAGCAATTAAAACTTCACATTAAAAATACAAAGGGGCTGGGCTGGTGTAACCAAGAGATCACTGGTTCAATTCCCAGTCAGGTTACAAGTCCAGGTTGCGGGCTTGATCCCCAGTGGGGGGTATGCAGGAGGTAGCCAATAGATGTTTATCATCGTTTCTATCTCTCTGTCCCTCTCCTTTCCTAAAAATTATACACACACACACATTATTTAAAAAGATAAAGAGGATGTCAGTAAAGTGGTAAGGTAGGCAGTTCCAAATGCCCATTCCTTCACAGGAACATTGAGATTGTAAAAATCAACTTTGTCAAAACGCTGACAGTTAAAAGTTTACAGCAACCAAGCGAATGCTGAATTTGAGACTTCTTTTGTGGCTTAACATGTGCTCTATCCTAAAGAATGTTCTATGTGCACTTGAGAAAGATGTATATCCTGATGCTTTGGGGTTGAATGTTCTATATATATCATTTAAGTCCATCAGGTCTAATGTGTCTTCAAGGCCTGATTTCTTAATGTGCCATTTCAATGTTTCCTTATTTTCTGTCTGAATAATCTACCCATTGATATAAGTGGGATGTTACTGTATTGCTGTCAATTTCTCCTTTTGGTGTCAATATTTACCACATATATACATACACACACATATATATTGCATATATGATGCTTGACCGGATTTCCATATCAATTATAAAGGCAGCATTTGTGTTTGTTAAAATACATTTACTTTTCAAAATTGAGCTATCAACTGTTAAAGTGTATATACATTTTGGGGAGACACCCTATATTTTGGTACTCCTATGTTAGGTGCATATACATTTATAAATGTATCTTCTTGCTAGATTGATCCCTTTGTCAAATATGGTTGCCAATTCAGCACCAACAGGAATCCCCAATTTGGGGTTTGGTGAAGGAAACTTTATTCAGTGCAAAACAGCTCAACTGTGATGCAGCACATCTGTGAAAACAGCATGGATATAGATCAGCTCTGGGGCCAGGTCCCTCCCAGAGATATCTTTGGTGTTTCAGCTCAGCCAGGAAGTCTTCCAAAAATCTGTGGAAAGGGAAGTGATGTGCTATCAGTCAAGAGGAGCTGCCTTACATGGACAGGGGTCCCCGCCCTTAGTTCCTGATTGGTCCATCCTCATGTAAATGAGGATTCCAAATCTTTGAAGTTTGGTCCAAAAGGCACTGATTGGTCAAAATACAGCCACTCTGGTTGGTCAGAGCTTCATAGTCCAATTGGATAGGGAAAGCCTCAGTCCTATTGGTTGAAATAGGATTCTAGGAACTGCTTTATAAGAGCTGGCTCAGATGGCAGAAATAGTGCAGGCAGAACAGTTCAGTGCAGAGACAGGCAGTTCAGCACCAGTTGTTTTCAGTTTAAAGAAGTCCCTTGAATATTGTTGTAAGGCCAACATTTTTTTGTAAGGCTATAGTTTCTTTTTATTGCTGAGTAGCATTCCAAACCAGTTTGTTTATCTGTTGAAAGGCATTTGGATTGTTTCCAATTTTTTAAAAGAATAAAGCCGCAATAAATGTTTTTGGTGGACATCTGATTTCATTTGCCAGGGAGTGGGGGTAGAATACCTAAAAGTAGAACCATTGATTCATAGGTAAATATGTTAACTCACAAGAAACTTCTAGTGTTCCAGAGCACTCGCAACATTTTACTCTCAACCAGCAGCCATATGTAAAAGTCTCCATTATTGCACATCCTCTCCAACATTTGGTCTTGGCTGCTTTTAAAACTATTCTAGTGTTATCTCATTGTGATTTTAATTTGCGTGCATCATGAAATACTTTGTCCTTTTTTAAAAGTCAAATCTATTTACTTGCATAGAATAAAACTCATCCATACTAAGTGTACAATTTAATGAGTTTGGGCAAATGCAGTCAAAATATAGAATATTTCCAATGCACTTTTAAAAAAATTAATCTTTATTGTTCAGTTTATTAATTATATTGTTTCCCTTTTTTCCCCTATAGCTCCCCTCCACCCAGCACCCATCCCACCCTCCACCCTCACCTCCCCTACACTGTCCTCTCATAAGTGCATGATTTTTGTCCAGTCTCTTGCTGCACCTCCCACTCCCCTTTTCTCCCCAAGAATTGTCAGTCCATTCCCTCTCTATGTAGATGATTCTGTTATATTCACCAGTTTATCCTGTTCATCAGATTTTTAATTCTCTTGATTTTTAGGTTCCTTTGTTGATAGGTGTGTATTTGTTGTTCATAATTTATATTTTTACCTTTTTCTCCTTCCTCTTCTTATAGAATATCTTTCAGCAATTCATATAATATTGGTTTGGTGGTGATGAACTCCTTTAGCTTTTTCTTATCTGCGAAGCACTTTATCTGACCTTCAATTCTGAATGATAGCTTTGCTGGATAGAGTAATCTTGGTTGTAGATTCTTGCTATTCATCACTTTGAATATTTCTTGCCACTCCCGTCTGGCCTGCATCATTTCTGTTGAGAAATCCTCTGACAATCATATGGGTGCTCCCTTATAGGTAACTTTTTTTCTCTTGCTGTTTTTAATATTCTCTATCTTTTGCCCTTGGCGTTTTAATTATGATCTGTCTTGGTGTGGTCCTCTTTAGATTCCTATATTTTGGGGTTCTGTGCACTTCTTGGGCTTTTAAGTCAATTTCTCTCACCTGGTGGGGGAAGTTTTCAGTTACTATTTCTTCAAATAGGTTTTCATTATCTTGCTCTCTTTTTTCCGGCACCCCTATAATTTGGATGTTGGTATGCTTGAGGTTGTCCCAGAGGCCCCTTACACTATCTTCAATTTTTTGGATTCTTTTTGGTTCTTGCTTTTCCGGCTGAGTGGATTTTGCTTCTTTGTATTTCCATTCTTTGACTTGGTTCTTGCATTTGTCTGGACTGCTTTTAAGTCTTTGTGTAATATTTTTTGTTTCAGTCAGTGTATGCTTAATTTCTAGTTGGTCCTTTTTCATATCCTCGTAGGTCTCGTTCCTTGTAGGTCCTGTTCATTTCCTTGTAGGTCTCAGTCTTTTTTAGGAGCCTCTTAAAAAACCTTATAACCGTGGTTTTGAACTCTATGTCGTCTTTTTTCCTCCATTTCTTTCACACCTGATTTCTTTCCATTTCTCTGCATTGTGGCTGCTTTCCTGAGTTGATCCATTAGCTTTGTATGGTAGATGTCCTCTATGGGACAGTGGTTCAGCCTTCCCAGTTACCTGAGGTGGATACTCTTACTGCAATCCTTTATGGGTTGTACAGTATTGTTGAAGTTAAGCCCACCTTATTGTTGTTAGCACTAGGAGGGTTTGACCTCCAGGCCAATTGGATGTGAGGGACAGCTGTGTTCAGGTTGGATGGGCAGAGTCTCGGGGCTGAGCAGGCAGCGTCAGCTCCTCCCTATGGGACACATGGGTCTCTGTGCCGGGTGGTAATGGCTGCAGGCACCTCCAAGAGAAAGCCGCCACCAGTCTCCACCCGTTGCCAGACAACTCTGCCTCTCCCCAAATGAGTCTGCACACCCATAATCTTGCCCAGGGTTGTAAAACAAAGCAATCCGGTGGTCTCCCGAACAAGGGAGCAAGTCACAAGTCCTCTCTGCGCGGTTACGTGCAAACTGCTGTTCCAAGTTTACCTGCACTCTCCACAAGCTCGCAGACCTCTGCCCCGCCCATGCCCGGGTTTTAGCATGCCTACCCCGGACCTCACCTGGAACTGGGGAATCAGTGCAGTGGGACGTCTTTGCCCTCCCTGTTGGAGAAAACCAGCCGGGTTTGCTGTCGCCCACCCTTTTCCACTGGTGCACACACGGCTCCAAACCTCTCTCCACGGGTATCTTCACGGCTGCGCTCTGCCACTCCTGAGTCACTGTGTCCTACCTTTACTTTTATTTGTGGAATTTTCACTCAGCCAGCTTTCCAGTGATTCTGGATGATGTTTGTTTTGTTGTTAAGTTGTAGTTTTGGAACTGTTGTGTGGGGCAGCAAAATAGGTGTTTACCTATGCCGTCATCTTGGTTCCTCCTCCCAATGCACTCTTTTACAGCCAATCCTGTCCCTCACATAATCCCTGACAACCACTGATGGGCTTTTGGTCAGTTTGCCTTTTTCAGAATGTTATATAAATGAAGTTATAAAATATACAATCGTGTTTCTGGCTTCTTTCTCTTAGCACCAGGTTCCAAGAACATGAGATGTGAGGGGGCAGCCCCCTTTTTTGCATGGCTGCTTTTCTGGAGGCTCTCTGCTCAGGATTCATGCCCCCGCACCACCTAGGAGCACTGGCCATCTGCCCCTGTGCCACCTGCCTGCAGGAACAGTCAGGTACCAGCAAACCAAAGCTCAGCCACTGCCCTATCATTCTGCCTTGGAGGACTGTGATTTAGAGATAATCCCACAGATGGCAGTACACCAAATGTCTGAACCTATGTATTATAGTCTTGATTTCCCTGACAACAAATGTCAGGATTCCAACCTTTCAAAGCTAATTACCTTGATTAAATCTGCTAGTTTGATATCCCATGGATAGAATAAAAATATGTTATCAAAGTTGTGTAATAGTAACATGCTGTTATAATTTCTTTATGAAGAAATGTTTTCGGTGGTACTAATTTTGTTTGTTTTAAAATGTTTTAAATCTGCACTATATATCAGGCACCTCTCCTAACTACCCTATAAAGTAGGTTTTGTTCTCCCCACTTTACTAATTGAAACTTAAATATCCTTCCAAAATTGTGTTGGCTTTTGCTATGACAGTCTTTAGCATTCCATGTGTCTCAATCTATCCTATCTAATAAAAGAGTAATATGCAAATTGACCATACCTCTGATCACACCACACCCAGCAGCCAATCAGGAGCAAATTATGCAAATAACCCCCAAGATAGCTGTCACCACTGAGAGTAGGAGGGAGGCTTGAGTTTGTCTGGCAACGGAGGAAGCCAATCTTTCTGCCTGCCGTTGCCAGCCTAGGCCTCCACTCAATGCTACAAAGTTTCAATTATAGAAGATACATAATCCCAACAGAAATAGTGGCAGCAACGGAGCTGGAGAGAGAAGAGGCTAGGGTGGCTGGGGCAATGGAGGAAGCCAAACTTCTGCAGCCCTAGCCTAGGCCTCCACAATAGGCTACAAAGTTTCAAACAGAAATGGCTGTCACTATGGAACAAGTAGAAGGCTTGGCTCCGCTCCAGGCTACAAAGTTTCAATTGTAGAACATAAATCAATCCCAGACCCCAGGGCCTCCACTTGGGTCGCTGGGGGGCGTGGCCAGCCTGCAAACCACCATAGGTCTCTCACCCAGGCCGCCCCACACCCCAAGGGAACCCCCACCCTGATCCAAGACACCCTTCAGGTGTCCCAGCCGGTCCCCACCCATGCACCAGGCCTTTATCCTATCTAATAAGAGTAATACGCAAATTGACCATCACTTCAATACACAAGAGGGCTGCCCCATGTGGACACAAGATGGCCACCACAAGACAACCAGCAGGGGAGGACAGTGGAAGGTTCCAGGCCTGCAAGGGAGGGCAGTTGTGGCCATCAGGCCAGCAGGGGAGGGACCAGGCCTACGAGGGCAGTTGGGGGTGATCAAGCCTGCAGGGGAGGGAAGTTAGGGGTGACCAGGCCAGCAGAGGAGGGAAGTTGGGGGCAAACAGGCTGGCAGGGGAGCAGTTAGTCATCAATTAGGCTGGCAGTGTAGTAGTTAGGGGTTGATCAGGCTGGCAGGCAGGTGAGCAGTTTGGAGCTAGCAGTCCTGGATTGTGAGAAGGATGTCCAACTGCCCATTTAGACCCGATCCTACTGGGATCAGGCCTAAACAGGCAGTCAGACATCCCTCAAGGGGTCCCAGATTGGAGAGGGCACAGGCTGGGTTGAGGGAAACCCTCCCCACCCCCGTGCACGAATTTCGTGCACCAGGCCTCTAGTTCTATAATAAAGGCACAAATGGGTTTTAAAAACAACTACCCTTTGCTTACACTTCTTGCATTGTTTCACCTATGAGAGATTTGCCAAGAACAACATTAAGATTGCAGCTTTCATTGCTCCCACGCTGATGAAAGGTCAATTCAAATGAGCCTTGGCATCAATAGTGTGCAAACTCTTAGCGGGGAGGGAAATCTAAGAGGCCAAGCGTTGTCTAAGGCCTGGATCATAATCTCAAGAGATGAAATGGAACATCCTTAGCCACATGTCTTTGAAAATCATCAGCGTTTCTAAGTCTCAAAGAAGTTGGGGCATTGGAACAGCACACAGCTGAGCCTTAAAGGACAAATCCAGAGGAAGCCAGGAGGGGAGGTCTCCTAGCGGCTTTTAGATAACTAATTCAACTGACAAAGGCAGTGGACTGTACTGTGTACCCAAATTGTTAATGTTCTTTACTGGCGCACTGCTGTATTGCCCTCAGGGCAATAAGGTATGTCCTTTGGCTCTGGTGATTAAATAGCTTGTAACCATAAGAATTAACCTGTAATGACAACTGTCCCTTGGTAGAGCTGCTGGGTAGGTGCGTCTGTTCTTTGGCGCCAGCTCCAGTTCAAGGTCTCTATTTTCTTTACTAGCTCCTCCCCTTCCCAGTCACCAGGCACCAATTGCTCCCTTGCTCTCCTTTTCTTATCAAAGCTTATCTTGGGGTAAGATAGTAATTTCATTTAATTCACATACTTCTAATGCTTAATATGCTTCCTTACCCAGAGAATTTGCATTCTGTGTGCCTTGGGTGAAGGTGGCGATGATGTGGCATCTAAACCCTGTCCTGGCCTTCTTCACCTCCAAACTGGCTCTACAGCTATTTCACTTCTCTTGGGGAAGGGGTTTTACATTTCTTACCTGCCTTCCTTACCTAAGACAGGGTTTGGATAGCAAACAGAAGGAGTGGCCATGAATTAAGTACCCTCCAAGTCCTAAGTGGTTCTACTATATTTTACTAAGCTTTCACAACCCTGCAGTATAGATATATTCATATTATTAAAAAACTGATCCTAAACTGGTTTGGCTCAGTGGAAGCATCGGCCTGCAGACTGAAAGGTCCCAGGTTCGATTCCGGTCAAGGGTATATACCTTGGCTGCGGGCACATCCCCAGTAGGGGCTGTGCAAGAGGCAGCTGATTGATGTTTCTGACTTTCTATCCCTCTCCCTTCCTCTCTGTATAAAATCAATAATATATATATATATATATATATATATATATATATATATATATATATTAAAACTGAGACAAAAAGAAAAGTGGTAACTGAGATCACACAGAACTGAGATTTGACCTAAGGTCAGCCTCTAATGCCCATGCTCTTTTCCTATCACAATGCCACCTTTTCGTTAGTATTTATTCTAAGTCACTTAGTTCTTTATCAATCCTGAGTGAATTTGAAGTAAACAACAATAAGCAACCCTTGTCTTTTACCCTAAATCTTTACTCCGATGCTCCAGAAATACTCTGTATTGCACTCCCCTTTCTCCAAACAGGGTTTGGGTTTAGTTAGAAAAACAACCAACATGTCCTGACATTTATCCTACTATATCTCTAACTTTAAACTTTCAAAGAAATCTCATTACTTCTCCAAAATTCCTTATTCAGCGGAACACCTTATACTATGGGTATTCATTGCTAAGTATATATGCTGAATGCTTAATAAGCAAGATTTAAAATTTCTCCCAATGATAAAAGGGAAATATAATACACAAACCCCATTCCTTTTCCCACCCAGCAAAACACACCTATCCTATACTCAAATGTGATGAAAATTAAAAACAATGTATCAACATGTTTTAAACTACTAAGAACACTCTATTTTTGTCATTTAATTTCCTAAGTCCTTTCCTGCCTCTTCCCCTTCCCCCACTCCATTCCCATCATGCTGCAACGCTGGTTCCCTCTCCAGTTGCAGGGATGGAAATGGACTAGTTATGCTGTCAGAAGGTAGGCCAGAGAATTGAAGCTGGATTGCAAAGAGTAAACCAGCTCAGGCAGGCCTCTACATCGAAGCCCTTTACCAGAAGACCAACCACAACAAAACTATTTACACAGGTGGCTAGTTTTCCTAGGAAGGCTGCTTACTGTCCTTGTAACAAGGCTCACTGTGACATTTTTTTGCATCCAGGTAGGACAAGGAGTGACCAGAGCTCCCTGCCTGATGTGCAATGGGGAAAACTTGGGTATCACAGATGGACCAGTGGCTTCTTGATGGGCCCTGCTGCTAGAAAAATAAAGGGATGACGGGGTAGGGGAGGGGGCAAGCAGTAACCAAGAAGTATCTTTGCACGGGTTAAGAAGGAGCACAGTTCAAGTAAAAACAACCTTTCTGAACCAAACAACCTTCCCACCTTGGATTCCCTGAGTGCCACTTTGCTCCAGGGGAGAGAGAAGTACACCTTCTGGATCAGATACAAGTGTCTTTGGAGATCTCCATCTGTACAGTTCACTCAAGCATTTATTGACCAGTCACTGTTTCACTGAGTCTTAGGGAGGGAGATAGATTCAGTTAAGAGTACATGAGTTTAGGCAGCAGTCTGACTGAAAGCCCATCCTACAATGAATGACTGCTTCTGAAACCCACCTGCCAAGCCACCAGATTCCGCTTGCCCTAGCGACCTGTGAGCCCGACCCCATTAATCAGAGACAGTAAAGGAAGTAAAGAGATCATGAGCCTTCCTCTAGGTCAGTGATCGGCAAACTCATTAGTCAACAGAGCGGCAAACCACGGCTGGCAAGCCGCAGTTTGCTGACCACTGCTCTAGGTTATGGGGAAATAGTAGCTCCTTCTGCTCTCCCCCAGGATTGTGTCCACTGATATCCAGGCTCCTGGGGCCATAGGGAATTCACAAATTGGCCCTCACCTCAGAAAGCCAAGAGATGAAGAGGAAATATCTATGACTGAGAAGTCTAGAAGATTGGCTGAGTAGTGTTATGAGGTCAGAATATGAAGACCCCGGGCCACTGGCTGGTGGACATATGTAAAGACAAATTGTCTACAGGTGTTGAAGCTCCCACGACTAGCATGATAGGACACGGCTTCATCATGTCATGGCCTCTCCCTGTCTGTCTACTGAAGAAGTTTGAAGGTTTCTGAAAGTGCCTTCTCAGGATAAAAGGGAAAGGAGGGATGGAGGGGGTGGGAAGACCTGAGGAAATGAGAACCTTCAGAGGAACCTCCTCAACCACAAAGGACTTCAGGCCCAAACGGGTTCACTATGTTTTCTCCTCTAACATAGTGAACTCAAATTCAATCACTGCACCACGGCCTAAAACAAACCACACACAGCTCTCTGAAGGTAGAAAGCAAACCCTGCTTTATAAGGCCGAGTAGCTGTCACTGGCTTCTCTGCTGAGATATGAGGTACCAGCCAGTGAACCTTCTTCACCTTCTCCCTGTCCCCACCACCCCACCACCCCTCCAGATACCCATCTCTGTAATTTCTCTGCTTCAAAAAAATACTCTGAAGAGGGGGACAGTGAGGGGGCAGGGGCTCAGACTGGCCGGCTGGCCAGTTCCCATGAGGTAGCTACAACAGTGCTCCTGGGCAGGGGCTAGTGGAAGAGGCCAGTCATGGGCTCACAGCAGCCAGGAGGGAGTCACCGATTGACTGGGAGGTGGGAGAAGCAGAGAGTCTCAAAGTCTGCCCAGAGTATTTGTTCACAGGTAACGTCTGTTTGGGGAGGCTGGGCTCTTTGCTGGCGTCTTCACTGTCTTTTGAGGAAATGGGTTTCCTGGGGAAAGAGGAAAAAAGGCAAGCATGGGTCTTCTTGGACTTGGGTATAGTTCCATCTTCAAAGAATGGTACGATTCCCTCTGAGAAGCTATGTTTTGTGTTTTGTTTTTTTTAGAGAATGGGGACAAAGAAATAGCTAAGACACTAACCATAGTTATATGGAGGTGTAAATAATTGTAAAATATATTTATTTGAAGGCTTGAGAGCTTAAGTACAAGTATAAATGTGTGTGAGGGTAGGAGGGCTAAAAGATTTCCTACAGCTAGTGGGTATGGCAGAAAGTGGCCATTTCTACAGATGATTCTGTGCTCAGCTCAGCATCCTGGGCATACCAAGAGCCAAACAACTGAAAAATGCTGATTTCATAACATTCTGGGCATATTAGGAAAAGGATATTATAGCTGAATATTCTGAATATCAACCAATTGAAAAATGCTGGCCTCATCATAATCTGGGAAGCGAGAAAGGAACAAAACTCTCTGAACACATACCATTAAGATACTGTGTGTCAAATGTAAAAATAAATTTTAAATTTTAAAAAGTATCCGAAGTCATACCCAACACTGTTTCCTTGCAGCACTCACCCCAGCTCGCCAGTCTCTGATTTGGAGAAAGCACTGACCACCACATCAACCTTTGGCACAGTCAGAAGTGATGTCGGGAGAGACCACTGAAAGCAAAGGAAACAATGAGGCTAAAATGTTCCAGGTCTTGGCACTATCTTGAACCTCTGCCTATGAGTTCTCCCTTTCCCTACCCTTCAGGTATGGACCCACATGGGATAGTCTTGGTTTTCTCGTTATTGAGACAAAAAGTTGAGGCTACAAAGCACTTTTTGATCCCTGAAAGAAAGGCACCCAGGGAATCTTAGAGAGGCAATTATTCCTTTGAAAAGGAAGGGCCATGAGACACAAAGGGAAGGCCGAGGGAGAAGTGGGAGGGTCTGGACCACTGCACTCTTCAGACAAGGAGGGAGGACTCTGAGATGGAGCTGACCCATCCCTCCCAATGGTATCACTTACCACTGGAGCAGACTCAGTGATGGCTCCTGTGTGGAACCCCTTGTAGCACCAACTCCTAAGCAGATCTACTCCTATAACAAGATGAGAAGGGTTGGGATTTAAGAGAGCGGAATCAATTGGCCAATTCTTCTTGCAAGGGAGGCCCATTTCTTGGGTCTACAGAGATTTAATCTCTCACTAGTAAACATGGCCTCCTGTGGCCAGGGAGGACACATCACCTTTGAGCTTGTTGCCATGGTACTTCTGTTCCCACTGGGTGGTGAGAATGTTGAAATAACGTGGCTGCTCAAAAAAGCGGAGATAGCGAGAAGAAATTCGAGAAGGAAAAATTCGTTCAAATTGACCCCGGCGGGAAAACTCGTCTTCCATCTCGACCAGAACCCGAACGTCATCTGGTGTCAGGACATCCAGCACAGATGCATAGAAGTCCTATGACCCAAGGAACAGGGAGGAGGGGAGTATGACAGAAAATATGAGCCAGAAACAGAGAATCAGGAAGCCAGGGGTCAGGGAGGACAACTCTGGGGTCCTATGGCCCCAGGACTCTCAGGGGACCACCAAGGCAGTCTGGTGAGCCAGCTCTGGACCTTATCTGTTCCCAAGTCTACTGAGCTTAGCAGGAGATGAATATATTTTTGGTCGGGGGAGGGGAACCACTGGGGCACAAAGGTTAAGTGATTTGTTGGATGGGATCAATTATCAAAATCCAGCAACTCAGATTTGGCAATAGCCTTATGTCTGTCCTCTTCCACCCAGCTCCCTCACCCGCTCTGAGAAAGCCAAGCCTTCCAAGGGCTCACTGTACCTCAGGGAAAGAAACCCAAAGGGTCTACAGCTCTGAGGACAAGAGTGGGCTAGTACAGAATTTTGCAAGGGCAGTGGTTCTTGAATACATGATAAGGCCATCAACTCTCTCCCGAATGATGTACATGCCAACATATTTCTGCACACAAAGGAGGTGTGTACCTAGACTAGGAAACCCTGCTCTAGACAGAAGAAAAATTGGTTCCAAATGTTTGAGTAAGGAAGCTTTCTGTTGGCACTGGGGGTGGGGGTAAGGGGTAATCTCCTACCTGATCAGGAATTTTCTGGGTCAGGTAATAGGCTTTCTTCAACTTCTGTGCAGTGATCTGCTCTGGGGCCATTTGACATTTGTTCCCGGGGGAGTTGGGCAGGCTAAGGCAGAGGGCAGAAAGGGAGAAAGGGTAAAGTCAGCAGCTTCACATCCTGAGGACATGTGGAGAGATGGTCCAGCTCAGGAAGACACCCTTTTCAAGAAAAGATAAAGAAGTATGGACAGATGTTAACTGAGTAGATTAGTGTGCAATGCACCCCATTCAAGCAGACTGTCTAAGAGTCAAAGAGCAAGTAACCATGGAAAAACATAAGGAGTATGGCCCTGCTGGTGTGGCTCAGTGAGAGCATCAGTCCATGCACCAAAGAGTCTCGGGCTTGATTTCCAGTCAAGGGCATGAGCCTGGGTTGCAGCCTGAGCTGCAGATTTGATCCCCAGCTTCAGTGGGGGTGCATGCAGGAAACAACCAATTGATGTGTCTCTTGTCTCAATGTTTCTCTCTCTCATCCTCTCTACATTCCCTCCCTCCACACTCTGTAAAATTTCCTCAGGTGAGGATTAACCAAAACAAAACAAAAAAAGTAAAGAGTACAAAGTGCCCTTTCTAGATGCATTTCAATAGTTTAAAAGGGCTCTGAAATAATTACTGTATACTCAGTTTAATTTAATTTAGTGAACACTTACTAAATACCCAGTTCAACCCTACTGGCTATGTGACCCTGGAAAAATAACTTGACCTCCCTGTACCTTGGTCTCATCACCCACATTACTACATTTATCAGGATGGCAGGTGTCAAATGCCAACTATAGCACAGAGCCCAACAAGTCTCTGAAGATGTGGTGAGAAAAGCAAGTTTTGTTACTGGCAACTTAGGAATTGAATTCCAGGTCTACCAAGTTGTAGCTGGATAACCTTAGGTGGGCTACTTAATCCTGGTGATTTTCAGTTTTCTCTTTTGTAAACTGAAGATACCAATACCAGCCTCATGGGGCTGCTATGGGGATAAGTTATAAGTTCTTCCTTACATAAAGCAGGCCCTGGCTAAATATTGAGTCTCTTCCCGCAAGAGTGGTTCTGAGAGCAGGCTTCATAAAGATGTTGCCCTGAGTTAGGCTTTGATGGATGGGTAAAGTCGAAACAGGGTCTGGCTGAGGGGAATTTCAAGAGGAAGAAACCCTATGAGCAAAGGAGGGGACACCTTGGGGAAAGAGTGAGAAGCAACAGACATTCTAGAGAGGAGACTGGATTAACTGATCTTTAAGAACCCTTCCAACCTTGAGGTTCTCCAAGTGGTCTGGTTCATCAGAGCACAGAAACCAGAAGAGGAATAAAGCAAGGGGTGCCTCAGAAACGGAGACTGGGGCCTTGATACCCATGTGAGCAGTTGCAAGCTGAGTCCTCAGGCCCTATGTAGATTCCTGAACAGGTGAGCAGTATAACTAAACTTGCTTTTAGGGGCACAGACATAGCAAAGGTGTGTGGATAACTGTAGGGGCAGATCAAGCAGCAAAGGAGACCCAGCAGGTAGAACACAATGACATTATTCCTTCTCTGATTCACAAAGGGGCTGTTCATGCTGCCGGCCAAGCTGCAGAAAAGCAAGGAGGCTGACCTGATGGAGCTGTTGGAGCAGCTGGAGCTGGGAATGTCCTCTGTGTTGGGCAGAACAAAGCCTGCCAGGTTCAGAAGGTCACGGATCATCTGGCCTTTGATGCTGATGTCCAATGGAGAGTTAGAGTGGAGGCTTCAAGGAAAGGTTGGAAAGAGTGGTAAAAACACACTCTAAAACTGTTTCCAATCATATGTCCAAGTCAGTGCTAGCCCCATTTACTCCCTGGCTTTCCCAGGATAAAAGGACTCTGATATTCAAACTCACAGGCACCATCATGGGGATCTTCCTGCCCCACAGATGGTGAGTAACCTTACTCAGGGAGGTTCTTGCCCATGACCTGCATTTGTTAGGAAAAGCAAGTAGTGGGAGCAAGTTCAAAAGAACAAATTTTAACGACCCCTGCCCTAGCCAGTTTGGCTCAGTGAGAGCATCGCATTGAAGGGAAGGTTCAATTCCGGTCAAGAGCACATGCCTGGGTTGTGGGCTCAGTCCCCAGTTGGAGGCATACAGGAGGCAGTCAATCAATGATTCTCTCTCACCACTGATGTTTCCATCTCTCTCTCCCTCTTCCTTCCTCTCTGAAATCAATAAAACTATATTTTAAAACAATTTTAACAACCCCTCTCCATCCTCAAATAACCCTGAAATAATGGCAAAGAATGAATAATGAATAAACAAACAGATGCTGAAGGGAAAATACAAATTTTAATGAAGGAAAGTCTTCCCAAACTTAGCAAGATTGGAGCAGAAATAGGATCATGAGCATAAAGAATGGGTTCTGCTGTGAGTGCCTTGACAACACCACCTACCTCGGGGAAATGTTGACCTCCAGGACCCAGGGCTTAAGGTTCTCATCCAGCATGATGTCAAAACCAAAGAGCTCGTGGCAGCTATAGGGCCGCCGCACATACAACTTCAGCAGGCTGGTCACGTAGGGTTCTGACCTGGTCATATGGAAAAGGGAGGCCTTATCCAGAGCTGCCCTGCCAATGAAGTGGCCCAAAGATGGGAGAGCAGAAGCAAGCCAGAAAAAAGTTATCAAGAGGCCTCTGATGTGGGGCAGCTTCTGGGGATGGATTTCATAGAAGAGCAGAATTTAACACTTCACGACTTCCTACTCCCTTAGAAACTGAAACACAGCACAAAGTCTGGAGCTCAGCAGTGTGGAACCCATGAGAAAAGAGGGGCTTTGGTGGCAGGCCTCACACCAGGTGGCAGTGTGACTCACGAGATAATGGTTTTGACAACAACATCCTTTATCTTCTCCCAGATGGCATCACTATTGACTCCTTTCTGGCTCAGATAGGTCCACAAAGCCTTCAGTGCCCTGCAACATGGGAAAGGGAACACAAGTATTTAGGGTTATAGTCTATGAATTGAGTGATGAAGAGAAAGAAAAAAGAATAAGAAGCACAAAGGTATTTTCTTCCTATCTCTTCTTTTGATGTTTTGAATTAAGACAGAGTTGAGCTTGGCTGCAAAGAGACAAATTCTGAATTACCAAGTGTTTAAATATCTTGGGTCTTATATTAATATTCCATTAATTATCTCCTTGAACCTTCCCAAACCCCAGAACCCTGTGCTTCTCTAGGTCTCCATTGACAGAGACACTGCCTAGGTACCATTTGTGGCCCTGGCAGGCCGCTTCATCTGCATTGGCCTGGTACTCAGCATTCTTTTTATTGACACTGTAGTTGGTCAGGTGCATGAACTTGTTACCAAGACTCTTCATGGAAGGGGAATACCTGAAAGGAGGAGAAAGGCAGAGGTAAGATGAGGAGATAACAATCAGACAATGGTTCAAACATTTACTATATCCTGAGGAGGTAACGGACAAGTGGACAGATCTTTTCAGATGCACAAGAGCCTCAGAAGTATGTGTGGTACTAAGGTTTCTAGAACAGCAGAGCTAAACTCCTCTCCTTTATCCGACCTCAGTCCTGCAGGAAGACCTTCCCCAGATTCACTGAAGTAGATAACCTACTTATTCCCATTACTCATATGATAGTGTGATTTATAATATTGTGATTTTTAATCATTGCCCCCAATTTTCTGACACACAGTTCCTAAAACCCTTGTAAAGTCCTAAGTGATAAGAGCATTAGAGCATCTTTTTTCTAATATTGGCCTTTGGCCCAGTTCCTGACACAGGACTCCTGAAACCCTTGTGAAGTGCTATGTAATAAGAGTTAGTTTTATGCCGAAACTGGTTTGGCTCAGTGGATAGAGCGTCAGCCTGCGCACTGAAGGGCCCCAGGTTTGATTCGGGTCAAGGGCACAAGCCTTGGCTGCGGGCACATCCCCAGTAGGGGGCGTGCAAGAGGCAATTGATCGATGTTTCTCTCTCATCGATGTTTCTGACTTTCTATCCCTCTCCCCTTTCTCTCTGTGAAAAATCAATAAAATATATATTTTTTAAAAAAGAATTAGTTTTATTCTAATGAAGAGCTTCAGGGTAGGCTCCTGGATAAGGATGGTCACCAGAAAGAATAAGCCATGATTATAACCATGGAATTTTCAGCCTGGCCCCCCAGTGTCTTAAGATGGGAGATAGGCTGAAAATGGATGAGTATGATCCATCATGCCTAGATGATAAAGCCTCCATAAAACCCCAAAAGTAGCCGAGACCAGTTTGGCTCAGTGGATGGAGCGTCGGACTGCGGACTGAAGAGTCCCGGGTTTGATTCCGGCAAGGGCATGTACCTTGGCTGCGGGCACGTCCCCGGTGGGGGGCGTCTAGGAGGCAGCTGATCGATGTCTCTCTCTCATCGATGTTTCTGACTTTCTATCCCTCTCCCTTCTGCTCTGGAAAAAATCAATAAAATATACTAAAAAAATAATAAATAAATAAATAAAACCCCAAAAGTATAGGGTTCAGAATGCTTCTGGGTAGGTAAACAAGTGGAGTAGGGAGAATAGTGCACCTAGAAGAGGAATGAAAGCTCCTAGCCTACACATCTCTTCCATCTGGATGTTCACCTATATTTTTTATCCTATTCTTTCATAATAAACCAGTGAACATAAGTAAATCGAGTTCTGTGAACCATTCGACCAAATTAAAAGAACCCTATGAGAGGTCATGAGATACTGATTTATAGCCGATGGGTCAGAAGCACATGTGGCAATGTGGACTTGTGACTGGCATCTGAAGTGGACAGTGGGGAGCCTTGTGAGGCTGAGCTCTTAACCTATAGGATCTGATGATAACTCTAGGAAGATGATGTCAGAATTCAGTTACATTGTGGGACACCTAGCTGGTATTGCAGAGATTTGCTTGGTGTGGAGAAAAGTGCCCATATATTTGGTGACCAGAAATGTCCAAAACAGATACAGAGGAGGAAAGGAAGACTAGGTTTTCCTAAATATATCTCAAGTTCTCCTTTGCTAACAAAAGCTATCAAACATGTTATTTTTCTGTTGGGTGTCCTCCAGTTTCCGTTCCTCTCAGGAAAACAAATCCCCAGAGATGTTAGGGTGACACCTCACCACTAGCACATACTTGCAACTGGCAAAGCGGACGAGTCCATCTGAAAAGAGGTAAATCCGTAGAGGATCATAGCAGGTGACGTAAACATAGATTCGCAGATCAAATTTGCTGCCACTGATGAGGTAGGGTTTGTGTAGATACCTACGTACAGAAAGGCCAGCTTCAGGAACATGCTAGATGAGGTAGGGTTCAGTGGGTAATTGAGCCATGACAAAAGCCAGCCAACAGTCCCCGAGATAAAAACTAAAACAGTTGACTGAGGACAGTTTTTGGCTGGAAGGACAAAGGACCAAAGAACATGACAAAAAGGGAACCTCTAGGCCGAGGAGAAAATGGGAAGGGGGGTCTGAGCTGTGGCAGACTCACCTCTGTACCAGAAGGGGCCTTCTCTTGGGGAGCTGACTCCACTTGTGAATGACCTGGATGCCAATGCCCCGAGCTGATGCTGGCTAGAAGTCAAGTGCACAGGAGATGAGATTTGCTTATAGCCAATACTCTGTTGTCCCCATTCTCAGACCATGACCTACTACCTCACTGTGACCCACTCACTGGTTTAACAATCCACTTTTGGCGGCTGCTGCTCTCCCAGGTTTTGCGCAGGAGCTTAGCATCCTGGGGCAGGATGAAGGATTGGGGGAAGAAACTGAACTCCTTCTTGCCAAAGCAGTTCTGCATGCGGGATAGGTTCCGCCACAGCCGGTCCTTTCGCCCAATTTGGAATGAACCTGGGAAGTGGTTTAACTACAGGAGGGACAAAGGGTGAGAGCAGGGAGAGAGCCCAGGTAAGATCATGGGGAAGATGGCAGGATTCACTATCCCATTCCAACTTCCTTAGCAACTTTCTAAGCTCCTGTTCGATCCTCTTTTCACCATCTTATGGTCCTCAAGAATTCAGCTGCCAAGCCCTCACCAAAAAATGATTAAAAGACAAAACAACAAAATTTAGTGCCTTCCAGGAGTTGACAGTTCATGACATACCAATTAAGGCAGACATGATATCCACCTTAAGTGCAAAGAAAAAGCTATTAAGTCTTTTTCCACGACAGCCTATAATCTTACCTAATAAAAGAAAAACATGCAAATTAACCATCACTGGCTACACCCACAGCCAGAGTATGCAAATTAACCCAACAAAGATGGAGGTTAATTTGCATATGCAGGCATGGAGTGGCTGGGAGGGGCATGATGCCTGCTATAAGGGAAAGAGGGGTGGAGGGCACTTCTGGAACCAAGCTCCGCACAGAAGCGAAGACTTGCCAACTCCCACAGACTTGTCTGGCTCGAGGTGGGCCAGGAGTGGGGACATGCTGGATCCCCAAGCTGCTGGGAATGAGCCCAGGGGAAGAAAGGCCTATTTTTGCACAAATATCGTGCAACGGGCCTCTAGTGCAAAGATAAGAAAGTACCTGGCCTTCAGTAAGGCTAGGGCAAGGGACTCATTCATTCCAATATGAGACCAGAGTCCTCTTTATACATATTCAGCTTGGAGGAAGGGAGGCAAAATGGTTACATGGGAAACAATAAACTGAAAACAGTGGTTATAGGGGAAACATAATAAACTGAAAACAGATGTTGCATCTCTAGACACATTAGAGAATATGTCTTTGAGAGGCTGTGACTGCCCAAGTTACTGCAGCTGAACTGCTAAATGTATGTGATCTGCTAGGGTCACACTGCTCCCATTCCTGTACTTTCTCCATTCCTCTATAAGCCTTTCTGATTTCTCTGTGTCATCCATTCTTCCCCCACTACCAATCTCCTCCTGCCCAGTCCAAACCCCTAAAGAGCACCTCAGAAAGGGCTCCTACCTTCTGGTACCCACGAAGAGATCGGAAACTAGAAGACTTCATGTGGTGTCCCCAGCAGCCCAGCCAGTCATCATTTTCTATAGAAGACACATCAGGGAGTCAGTCCCTAAGACAGAAATCCCCAGAGGCCCAAGAAATGCCACTGGGGCCAAAACCGGTTTGGCTCAGTGGATAGAGCATTGGCCTGCGGACAGAAGGGTCCCAGGTTCGATTCTGGTCAAGGGCATGTACCTTGGTTACAGGCACATCCCCAGTGGGGGTGTGTGCAAGAGGCAGCTGATCGATATTTCTCTCTCATCGATGTTTCTGACTTTCTATCCCTCTCCCTTCCTCTCTGTAAAAAATCAATAAAATATATTTTAAAAGAAAGAAAGAAAGAAAGAAATGCCACTGGGGCTGGGCATATAGCTCCTAGCCCTATTTCCTAACAGTTACCATGGAGCTGTCCTACATGAAGTCCTGGGGACACGGGTAGAACAATGACTCTCTATCTTCCAGTTTTGAGGAAGAGGCTCCAGCCCAGAAGGAGTTCAGAGCTATGTCCTGTGAGACTGGCAACTTCAGGGCACGATCCCCACATAGCAGGAAGTACCCAGGGATCCCTTCCTCCCAAAGCCCATCTGTTGGAACAGGTTCAGAATAAGGCAAGTGACTCACTCTTGCTGATTTTGAAGTGGGACCGTCCAATGGTCTGTCTGACAATGTTTGGGGTCACTGTGCTCATCTTCCACCGCAGCAGCTTCCTTTGTTCCCAGGGAAGTTTCTCCACTGACAGAAAGTGGGGGTGGGGGGTGGGGGGAGGGCAGGAGAGTCACGGTTAGAAGAGGAAAGAGATGGCAACCTTTCCTGGGTAGGTAAGTCACTAAGTATTGTTTCTGAACAGAGTTTCAGTGGGGAATAAGGGGGACTGCACAGGAATGAGCGCAGAAAGGAGGGAACATTGAAAGGGGAAAGAAACAAGGTTAGAGGACAAGAATAATGCATGAGATTATGGGCTGAGAAAGATCAGCTTATCAGACCGATGAACCAGGTGGAGGACCCAGCAGCACCATAGGAGACATTCTGGAAAGCCCTCCAATCCTTTTGCCACCTCCTCCCAACTTTGCTAGCACCATTCTCCTGGAGCTCTTCTGGGCTTAACAATTGGCCAGGTTTACCTTTCTCATCCCGAGTGCCAAAATAGATGGTAGGAGGCACATTGGGAAAGAGACTGTAGATGAGGGCTGGCCGGACAACTTTCTCATTGGAATGAGGTTTGGTCAGAGCCTCAATGCAGTCCCTGAGAAGAGAAACAGACATATAGTACAAAAGGAAAGCCACGGTTCTGAGGTATTGTTATTACTACACATGATTTCTTTGGTAGTACTGTCTTTTAATTGTACTTCTATAAGTGCTCAATAATTATTTTGCAAATATCAATAAGGTGCTAACCTATATATAGTCACACCTTTAAATGTCACCTGAAGACAAGGCTTTTATACTTCATTCTGGAATACAGCTCCAAAATTTCCTGTGACAAACTACAGGCTGGGGAAATCTCTGAAAAGAGTGGTTCTTGCCCTAGCTGGTTTGGCTCAGTGGATAGAGTGTCAGTCTGCAGGCTGAAGGGCCGCAGGTTTGATTCTGGTCAAGGGAACAAGCTCAGGTTCCAGCATGATCCTCAGTAGGGGGTGTGCAGGAGGCAGCTGATTAATGTTTCTCTCTCATCGATGTTTCTTCCTCTCTATCCCTCTCCCTTCCTTTCTGTAAAAAATCAGTAAAATTCATTTTTAAAAAATGACAAGTGACACTCAGGTAACATTGCATGTCAACTGCAATTGAAAAATATAATTTTTTAAAAAGCAAAGCAAGATAGGAATGTAAAATGTTATAGCCACTCTGGAAAACAATTTTGCAAGTTTCTTAAAAAACTATTTGTATCCTAGCTGGTTTGGCTCAGTGGATAAAGCGTTGGCCTTTGGACTAAAGGATCGCTGGGTTTATTCTGGTCAAGGGCACATGCCCAGGTTGCAGGCTCAATCCCCAGTAGGGGGCATCATCATCGATGTTTCCATCTCTCTCTTCCTCTCCCTTTCTAAAATCAATTTAAAAAATACACACACACACACTCACCCTATCTAATAAAAGAGCAATATGCAAATTGACCACTCCAACACACAAGATTGCTGCCCCCATGTGGACACAAGATGGCCGCCACAAGATGGCCAGCAGAAAAGGGCAGTTGGGAGGGACCAGGCCTGCTAAAGGGAGGGCAGCTATGGGCAATCAGGCCAGCAGGGGAGGACAGTTGGGAGGGACCAGGCCTGCAGGGGAGGGCAATTAGGGGTGACCAGGCTGGCAGAGGAGGGAGTTGGGGGCAACTGGGCCTGCAGGGAAGGGCAGTTAGGGGGACTCAGGCTTGCAGGAGAAAGCAGTTGGGGGGAACCAGGCCTACAGGGGAGGGCAGTTAGTGGCAACTATGTCTGCAGGAGAGGGCAATTAGGGGTGACCAGGCCTGCATTAGGGGTGACCAGGCATGCAGGGGAGGGCAGTTAGGGGCAAACAGGCTGGCAGGGGAGTGGTTAACAGGTGATCAGCCTGGCAGGCAAAAGCGACTAGAGGCAATCAGGAAGGCAGACAGGCGAGCATTCGGGAGCCAGCAGTCCTGGATTGTGAGAGGGTTGTCTGACTGCCTGTTTAGGCCCAATCATATCTGGATCGAGCCTAAATGGACGGTCGGACACCCCTCGAGGGGTCCCAGATTAGCGAGGGTACAGGTTGGGCTGAGGGACACCCCCCCATGCATGAATTTCATGCACCGGGCCTCTAGTCTATATATATATAAAAGCACAGAGACCCTTATGGTGGAACTATCAGAATGACTGGTTGCTATGATGCACACTGACCACGAGGGGGCAAACACTCAACGCAGGACCTGCCCACTGGTGGTTAGTATGCTCCCAGAGCAGGAGCACCACTCAGCCAGAAGCCAGGCGGTTAGGAGCAAGCAGGCAAAAGGTTAGGAGTAAGGGGTCCCCCATTGCGAGAAGGATCTCGCAATACGAGAAGGATCTCGCAATACGAGAAGGGTCTCGCAATACGAGAAGGATCTCGCATTGCGAGAGGGCGCAAGCCAGGCTAAGGGCCTCCCCCACACAAATTTTGTGCATTAGGCCTCTAGTATATATCTCCTAAATATGCAATTACCAGATGACTCTGAATTGTACTACTGGGTATTTATCTCAGAGAGATGAAGACTTACATTCATGCAAAAATATGTATGTGATGGTTTATTCATAATAGCCCCAAACTGGAAGCAACCCACATAACCTTCAACAGGTGAATGGTTAAACAAACTGTGGCACATCCATATCATAGATACTACTCAGTAACATAAAAGGAATGAACTATTGATATGTGCAACAACTAGGGTGAATGTCCAGAGACTATGCTGAGTTCAAAAAGCCAATCCCAAATGGCTACATCATTCCATTTGTATAACATTCTTGAAATGTCAAAATTATAGCACATATCAGTGGTTGCCAGGGTTAAGAGCTATTGGGAATAGGAGGGAAGTAAGTGTGGCTTTCAGAACAATAACAAGGGTCCTTGCAGTGATGGGAATGTATCTTAACTAATGTTGGTATCTTGGTTATACTACAATATACCATATCTTTGCAAAATGTTACCATGTGGGGAAACTGAGTAATTTGGGGGAATCTCTATATATTATTTATTAAACTGCATGAGAATCTATAATTGTCTCAAAATCAAAAGCTTTAAAAAGTTTAAAAAGACAACATTTTTGTGAGCTGCCTCTCAAGAGTACTAGACTTAGCCTCTCCTAAAGCAACAGAAAATGAGCATCTGTCAATGATCTATAAAACCAACACTCACCGAGAGATCACTGCTACCGACTCAGTGGAAGAGACAGCACTGAATGAGGGGCACTCTGAGTCTCCTGGCGGGGGGAGGGGGGGAGACAGAGAGGTTCTGAATGGTTTGGCTGCTACACAAACTCAGCAAGCCTAGGCAACTCTTCCTTGGACATCCTGGCTCGGCCTTCTTGCGGAGCCATGAGCATCACTCTGCTGCCTTGTGCTGCCTTCCTTGAGCTCAACAGCAGCAGTGAAAAGGCAAGACTGGTGGGACAGCAGGACTAGAGAACAAAGTCCCTCAAAAGCCACTACCCACCACCCTTGGACCCCCAAGGCGAATGAGTAATGCAGGTGACAAAGTGGGTCTAAGACCTGATACACAATTGTCAGCCCCCTTCCCTAGCAGTAGTGACCAATTCCCAGTTGGAAGTGAGAGGGTCCCCTACTCACCCTCCTCCACTTCATTCCCATCATTGCTGCAGCAGTCTTCCAAACCATCTACCAGCTCTTCTTCTACATCTTCAGCCTCAACCTGGTCTGGCTGGAGGTCAGTAGCTAAACTATAAGAAAGAACCATAGCCCAAGCCCATCCAATTTCATAACAGAGGTCACAGTTAAGATTCTCATTCCTTCATCATCATCCAGTGTTTGTCTCTTCCCTGGTCACCAATCTGCTATCTCTTGCCTGAATCCCACAGTTTATTTCTCTTGCTCTCAGAGCTTAGGTCTAGCCATAGTTCCTCAACCCTACACCCTCTATTCTGCAGAGGCACTATGTCTTCCATCTTCTTTGAAGTCCCTCCGAGCATATTAAGTCCAAAACTCTGCATTCAAAACACCATCAATGAACGTCTAGTCATTGGCTTCAAAGTCCCTAGACCACTCTCTGGGAACTTAGAACAAAAAAAAGGCTTGGTGAATCAAATTAGTAACTAGGAGCTAAGAGAAGAAACCAAGTACATGTATGCCCTCGCTCTGAAATGGCTGTCATTCCAAGAATGATTGAGAACCTGATCTGGTTTGGAATTAAGTAGAAAAGTCACAGGCCTCAACTCGTGTGTTTGGAATTTTTATTTCTCCCTGGTTATAACCTAAAGCAGGGGTCAGCAAACTCTTCCTCTAAAGGACCAGACAGTAAATATTTTCAGTTTTATGATCCAATCAGTCTGTCACAACTACTCAACCCTACCTACCATAGCAATAGGAAAGCGGCCATATAGTATAATAGTAAATGAATGGTCGAGGCTGCATTTCAATAATTTTACAAAAGCAGGCAATATGCTGCATTTGGCTTGGGAGCTATAGCTTGCAGACCTTTGCCCTAAAGTGAAATCCATAACTCTAGAGCAGCTAAAAATTAAAACCAACCTTCAGAGACATAGGGCCAGTGTTAGCGAGTTTGGGTATATACAGTCTACTGCTCTAAATGAACCAAAAACTTCCTCCAACTTACTCAATATCCTTAGCAGGTGAGTCCAGCTCCCTGGCTTCCAAAGTCTCCTCCTTCCCAAGCTTGTCCAAATGGATAGAAGAGAAGTGGTTGGCCACATCTGCTAAGTCACAGGGATGAGGAGGAGAAGGCAGCACTGGCATCTTGTTTTCTCCTGTTGGTATGGAGTCGACTGCAGACCCACAGACAGAGCTATGGCTGAGCCCACTGGTGTGTGAGGCAAGGAGGTTAATGCTGATGCATTTGGTACAAAAGACTGTACTGTCCAACTCCAAGGTGTCTGAGGCTCCAGGGAGGATCCTATTGTCTGCCTGGGCACCCTCCTGGGGGAACTGCTGGCCTACCACAGGTTCCCACTGCCTATTCCTGTTGAGATGATCCCACTGCAAGCTTGGGTTCACAAAACAAGACTGTCCAAACTGGGAGCCTTGCCTCGGCTTCTCAAAGCCTCTTGCAGTCAACTGCCTCACAGCCTCAGTGAATGGAGCCTCCTTGGTCTGAGCCTGGGAAACAGGGTTGCCATTCAGACCACAGGGATGTGGTTTTATCCTCATGACTAAGTTACTGTGGTTGTACTGGGGGGAGGCAACACTGGTGGTGGGAGTGTCCAAGGAGCTAGTGGTAGAGGGGGTGCTATGGGCAAGGGCACCGTGTACAACAATGCCATTGCTCTTGGGTACCTTGTGTTCAATACGCCGGAATGCACAGTCTCCAGTGCCCCCTGAATGATGCCAGGACACAAGCTGGATTTTGGGTGCGGATAATGGCTTCAGGCCCTCTGTGGCTTGTGACAAAGGCACTTCAGTGCTATTTGGCCGCGTGGAATTATTCAGAATGGGCTTGTAGGAGGGTGAAGTGGGGGAGAGTGGAGATGGGATCTTTCCTGAGATGGCAGAGGCCAGCCTCTTCCCTGAAGGGTTTTCCCCAGCTGCTCCCAGTGTGAGGTATGGATCAGATGAGGATGCCACAGGCTGGGCCATGGGGGATACCGTGGAAGAAGTGGCCTGATTGGCAGTGAGTCTGACAAGGAGGCGCTTTGGGGGGACAGAATAAGGTCTCTTTTCTGACGGGCTTGAAAGTAAGCAGGAAGACTCCAGCGGCTGGTATGTTTTGTGTCTATGGTTGAAGCGGTGGTACAGCAGAGTACTGCTAAACACGTCCGGGACAGAAGGCAGGTAACAGGTGTTGCTGCGGCCTGTAAGGGAAGCTGTGGTCCCAGAGCTACATGAAATGCTGGGACAAAAGAAATATGCTGGCTGGGTTGGGAAACCCAAGAGGTGTAGGTCCAATCCTGCTGAAAGGGTGCCCACGTGCTTCTCCAGCTTCCAGATTGTCTTCGCCTGCTGATGAACCTGAAGACCAGACTTTGCCCTCAGAGGATTTCTCAGATGGCACTTTGCCAGAGGGACCACTCTGTGGGAAGCTATTTCCCTGGCCAATACTGTAGTGTTCAGTTCCTGCTGAGGCCATGAGGGGCCCACATCATGGCAACATGGCCTCATGGCCTGGCTCAGGTAAGGTGCTACACATCTCCAGTAACAACTGCTGCATCCTTCAAGTCTGTCAGCCTGAAGGGGAGAGAAACAATTGGGAATGTTATAGTCCCGGGAAGACAAATACAATGCTACAGTGGTCCCTGGGTAAACAAGAGTCCCACTTCAGCATTTCTTGGGTGATCAGTCTTGGTTATCATTTAGGGCCATCAGAGAAGAACACTAGGTTCCTAGAGTGTTTTCAAGTGGTCTTCCTGCTGCCCTCATGTGATCAAACCTGGCTACAGGTTTGGGACTGATAAAGTCCCAAGGACTGTGATTCTAAGGCTCTGCCACTGAGAGTCTGCTCACATGCTTACTCAGAGAGTGCTATCCTTTCTCTCCAAAAAAACATCTGTCTCACCATTCACAACTTTACCTGAGTGGTTTCCTTCCTTCTTTCCCTCCTCTAACACCAGTGTGGTTAGGAATAAGGCATTATGGGAGAGGCATAGAAACCAGCCAATGACCTTCAATTTGGCCTCACCAACCAGTTCTGAAAGGTCAAAGATCATTCAAGAAACGTATTTTAATCTACTGTTCCCTGACCAACTCTAAGCAACCCCTGGTGTGGTCTGCTTTTCATGGGTAAGTGTGACAAGTCCAGATATGAGCAGAGGATTCCCCTTGCTGACCCCTGGAGTTCATTCTGGAGTTTAGAAAGTAATTTCCTCTCTTTAAAAGTCTTGCCAACTATACAGACTTAAATTCCACACCATGTGTTGATGGGAAATAGAAGAAACAAAGTAGATAACATTTTTTAAATATATATATTTTAATAATTTCGAAGGGAGATAAAGAGAGAAATATCAATGATGAGAGAGAATCATGGATTGGCTGCCTCCTGCATGCCCCCTACTGAGGACCAATCCTGCAACCTGGGCATGTTGCTCTTGATCGGAATCAAACACGGGACCCTTCAGGCCACAGGCCAATGCTTTATCCACCGAGCCAAACTGGTTAGGGCTAGATACCAGTATTTTATTTTTTTTTACTTAAAAGGACTTTATATCCAGCAGCCACAGTGGGACAGGAGAGTTTATAGAGAGTAGAACACAGAGGCAAAAACAGGATAGAAGCTTTCTTTACTTCATATCCCGGGCTTCAGTTTGGGCTGATCTTTCAAAAACAACTGACGACTTGTTACTTGTGAAGTTTTCCGAGAGTCTCCCGGGCACTACCACTACTCACAGCCATGCTGCATCAGCAGCTACCACCCCTTGGTGACTCACATTAAGCAGAGCTCTGCCGAATAGCAAATCCACTCAATGCTAAAACAACACAGCTGGAATGTTTGGGGAAAAGACAAGGGAGAAAGTACCATAACCCTCACTACCGAGTGGCGAGATCAAATTAGAAAATTCACATAAAGCACAGTATGTAGTCCACACTAAACATTCAAGGGCTGATGGTTATTACTAACACCAAATGATCTGACCTCGGAAAACACATGGAGCAGGCAGGTAATAATTATTCCCCACAGAATTGCAGTGTATAGTACAATACTCTTTTTTTCCCCTAATATGTATTTTTATTGGTTTTAGAGAGAGAAAGGGAAAGAGAAAAAAAAAAAAACATAGATGAGAGAGAAACACTGATTGGCTGCCTAACGCATGCACTAACAGGGGATTGAATTCCAAATCTGGGCATGGGCCCCAACCAGGAAATCAACTGGCAACCTGTCGGTGCACAGGACCATGCTCAACCAACTGAGCCACAGTGACCAGGGCCAAGTAATACTCTTTTTTAAAATATATTTTATTGATTTTTTACAGAGTGGAAGGGAGAGGGATAGAAAGTCAGAAACATCGATGAGAGAGAGACATCGATTAGCTGCCTCTTGCACGCCCCCTACTGGGGATGTGCCCGCAGCCATGGTACATGCCCTTGCCGGAATCGAACCCGGGACCCTTCAGTCTGCAGTCCAACGCTCTATCCACTGAGCCAAACCGGTCTCAGCCAAGTAATACTCTTTTTTATAAAAAGACACAACTGTCCTGCCATTTGGGAACTTTTGTGATACTTGTTAATTGCCAGTAACTAGATTTTCAGCTGCAGTTGTAGTTTGGTGCTAAAAAGCAACTGAAAAGTGGGAAACAGGATAATTATATTGTCTCTAAATACCTCTCCACCAGATATTTGTTAATCACCAAGGGACACACCATGACTTTACAGCAGAGAAACCTGGCAGACCTTATCTTGATCAAGTGGTCAAAATTATCATCATCAGAAATAGAACAAATTGACATTAAGTGCCTCATGACATGATGCACTGAGAACATATCATTGCTTCTCTGATTTCCTGCCAAAAATACATATATTGAAGGCATGAGAAAGATCAGACAAGGCCAAATTGAAGGTCATTCTACAGACTAACTGATCTGTACTCTTCAAATGTGTCAAGCTCATTAAAAAACAAGAAAGGCTAAGAAACTATTCAGATTAAAGGAAACTAAGAAGCCATGACAACTGCCCTGGCTGGTGTGGGAGGGTCGTCCTATGAACTGAAGGGTCTCAGGTTCGATTCCTGGTCAGGGTACATAGCCAGATTGCAGGTTTGATCTGCAGTCTGGGGTGCATGCAGGAGGCAACCAATCGATATTTCTCTCTCAAAACACACACACACACACACACACAAATATCCTCAGATGGGCACTAAAACAAACTAACAAAAAAAAAAAAAAAACAACCGTGACAACTAAATACATGTAACCTGAAACAGATAAATGACACTGACAAAACAACTAATATTTGAATATGGTAGATCTGATAAAAGCACTACAGCATACCAATGCCCCAGTGCACGGATTTGTGCACATTGAAATAAATTAATTAGAAAGTGGTCAGTAAGGCTGGACTGGACAAGATGGGCTGGAGAGGCCCTGGAGCCAACCTCCCATGGTCCCTCTGCAGGTGGGGGTCCCTTGGCCTGGCCTGTGGGGATTGGGCTGAAACCGGCTCTCCGACATCCCTCCGGGATTCCAGATTGCAAGAGGGCAGTTCTCGGGTGACACAACCCAGAATTGGGCTCCCTCCTCTCTGGTTCTGGGATGTGTCACCCAAAAACTGCCACTGCCAAGTGACCACAGCTCGACAGCTCCTGCACTGAGCATCTTCCCCCTAGTGGTCAGTGCTCATCATACCTAACGGCTGATCAGATGGTCATTTAGGCTTTTATATACATAGACTAGAGGCCCAATGCACAAAATTCTTGCAACGTGCTGGGGGGGGGGGGGTGCCTCAGCCTGCCCTGTGCCCTCTCACAGTCTGGGACTCCTCCGAGGATGTCTGACTCCCAGCTTAGGTATGGTGCCACACATCCTGAGATGGCAGAGGCTAGCCTTTTTATTATACAGAATTCTTCAGATGGTGGCCAGGGTGCTCTTGATAAAAAGTAGCTTAAAGCCATTGGATGGCTCCAAGGCCTATGTAATCTAACTCCTAACTCTCCCTCTGACCTTATCAGCCACTTTTCTTCCTCACCAGGCAAGTTCCAGTACTCCTCACTCCTTACTGCCCATCTGCTTGCTGCTCCTTACTGCTCGGCTCACTGTTCGTTAGTGCTACCGCAGAGGTGGGAGAGGCTCCCCCCATCGCCACTGCGCTTGCCAGTAGTGAGCCCAGCTTCTGGCTGAGGCTGCTCCTGCTGTCGGACCACAGACCCCCTGGGGGCAGCTCCTGAGTTGAACATCTGTCCCCTGGTGGTCAGTGCATATAATAGTGATCAGTTGTTCTGGCAGTCATTCCAGTTTGGTCAATTTGCATATTAGGGTTTTATTATATAGGATGGTATTACACCAATGTTAATTTCCTGATTTTGATCATCACACTGTGGCAATATCATTGTTTTAGGAACTGTCTAGGAAATATTCTGATGTAAAGGGGCATCATGTCTGGAAATTAGTCTCAAACATTAAAAAAAAATTCACAGTTCACATAAGAATGAATAATAAAGTGTGGAAAATATTAACATTTAATAACTCTGGGTAAAAGTAAATAGGGATTCTTTGTACTATTTACAACTTTGTGCAGGTCTGAAATAATTTCAAAATAAAAGAAGTTAAAAAAGAAAAATCTACTTCAACTTTTCTTTGCAATTAGATTGGCAAGAATGGATTTTACCAGTGAATGACTCAAGCTAATATAATAAAACTCACTCCTGGTTCCATTACCTGAAGCAGGCTTGCCTGGGCAATCCACCTGAACTGAGGTCACATGCCTGATGAAGAGCCTCACAAAACACAAGCCCTTTCAATGTAGCCACTGGAGGTGGCCATCTTAGCATGAACTGGCCACTCAGCACACTACACTCTAATCTGCCGGTGAATCTGTAAACTATGGCCTAAGGGGAGTTTAAGGAGGAAACTAGAGGCACACACAACACCTGGCAGAAGAAGTTTAACAACACTTTCTCTGGGGCCCATCAACACACAGTGTGGGGGGAGTCTCCAATTTTTAGAAAAGAAGTGCTGCTTAAACCTGATTCTATGTGAAAACCTCACTACCCAACAAAACACAAGTCCTGTCTTGCCTTCAACTGAGAGAGCAGCTGCTGTCAGCACCAACCTGAAAAACAGGAACCTAGATGCTAAATAAGGACGTTAGGGCTAGAGTCAAGAAAACACGGGGATAGTGTGGGAAGCTCAAAGTTCTCTATGACTGCTGTTATTCAAGGAAAGAACACATTATCTTTTAATCTTCTTGAAATTAGATGGGAATGTCTGATTTTAGTAAAAAGTCATGCCAAGGGAAGTGGAGGAGAACTAAAAAAATAGGAATGATCAATCATATTCCTCACGTAACATTTTAGAGTCAATTAATCTTTTGGAGTCAGAAACAGGAAATAAACTGTAATTCCACAAAGAAAAATTCAATTAAATATATATATATATATCCAGGCAGAACGGCCTAAGTCCCTGAGACAGGTGTTTATGCAACACAGAAATTCCCAACATGCCCCATGGTAATGACTTCACCCTAATCTCAGGAGATTTTCATTTCCACTCAGTCATCAAATCCTTCCAGCTTCAAATATATGTCCTTGAATCCATCTATTCTTCTTCATGTCCTGTTATTACTTTAATTCAAGTTACTATAATCTCTCATCTGCTGGTTTCCCTACTTCTATTCTTGCCACTTCTTAAAAATCTACTAGAGGCCCAGTGCACAAAATTTGTGCACAGGTGCAGTCCCTAGGCCTGGCCAGTGATTGAAGCATGAGCATCTGGTGTGGAAGGGCAGGTCCCAGCTGACCTCTGGGCTGTGGGCAGCACCCAGGCCCCTAGGCCCCTGCTTGCCCCCTCTGCCTGAGTCATCAGATCCCCGCCTGGCTCCCTCAGCACCTGGGAGTTAGGTGGTGCCCCCCCCCCCCCCCCCCTCACCATCTGCAGGGTGGTCGGGAAGGCGATCAGGCCCCACTTGCACCTGCCTTGGCCCGGCACTGCCTGCTCACCTGCTCCACCATCCCGCTGCAGTCCCACTCTCGTTGGGGCCCATCAGGTCTGGCTGTGCTTCCACTGCCACCCTCTGCCAGAGCCATGTTCTGTGATGCCCCCTGGTGGTTAGCAAATGTCATAGCGAGTAGTCGAATTCCCGGTGGAGGGGACAATTTGCATATTAAGCTTTTATTATACAGGACTCTCCAGACAGTGGCCATGGAGCTCTTGATAAAAACTAGCTTATAAAGCCATTGAGTGGCTCTAAGGCCTATGTAATCTGACTCCTGACCCTCCCTCTGACCTTATGACCCCTTTTCCCCCTCACCAGGCAAGTTCCTAGGGTCTTTGTTGTTTCCTCCACAATACTGCTACACCCCTAATTATTCCGTATCACATTCCATCTGTTTCATTTTTCCATTACCTAAAATTATTATATATTAACATTACCCTATAACTGCTTAAAGAAACAATGGAAGGATAAACAGAAACTGGTATTTTAAAAACAGGTTACCAAAGGGGTATGAGACTTCTCTATGTATACCTTGCGCTATCATTTTAAGTTCTGAGGGATATAAATAAATCACCTAGTCAAAAACCTTATATTTTAAAATGAAAACTTTAATTATTTAAACATTCCTTTGATATTTGTTTTCTCTTTCACAATGAATGCTCTATGAGAACTGGGACTTTGTTCGTACAGCATATGCCAAGGCCTCAAAATGTAATCAGGGTTCCTTAAATATTTGCTGAATAAATAAACAAATGTGTCTACAATAGGTATGACCAGCAAAGCCACAAGATGGAACTCTTCAGATTAAACAGGTATGTGGCTCCTCTCTTACCATATTTCCTTGTTGCTACTTTATCCCACTGTTCTTGGGATCTGCAATTTCCTTTTTCTACTGCAACTCTGCCACAGCCACCCCCAACACCTCAATAATATCTATTCCTCCTGCTGAGGCTCCCTCCAAAATATTTTACAGTGTTTCTCTTTTATCCTCTTCCATATCAAACCATCTGCTCCCACAATTTCTCAACTATTATCTTCAGGAAAATAGTCACTTTTCAGACCTGACCTCTCTAGAGCTTCATGTTCTCATCATCAGCTACCTGTTCTACCTTTTCCACAAACATGTCCAACCATTTCAATCCAGCTTGTCAAATTAGCTCTGTACCTTGCTTGACTTATCTAATTTCTTCTTTCTCAGTCACCTAAGACGACAACTTAGTCACTTCTGCCTTCTTCCTCTGCCAAACCAGACACAAAACTTACAAGATTATTTCTTCATAACATGCTTCCCCTTTCATTTCCACCACCACCCACCACCTGGACTATTACAACAACATACAGACTGAACTGAAATCTGT
This sequence comes from Antrozous pallidus, assembly GCA_027563665.1. Classification (NCBI taxonomy): domain Eukaryota; kingdom Metazoa; phylum Chordata; class Mammalia; order Chiroptera; family Vespertilionidae; genus Antrozous; species Antrozous pallidus. The sequence continues at coordinate 22,746,981 of CM050508.1, read as the reverse complement.
ATCTCTAGGGTCTGCCCTTTTAACTCCATCCTGTTCTGGTCTTAACACTCAGCTCTAGAATAAACCTTCCAAAGCTGTCTGCAGGCCTTTACTAAGCCTCTTCCTCTTTTAAAAAAATTTATTTTTAAAATATATTGATTTTTTTACAGAGAGGAAGAGAGTGGGATAGAAAGTCAGAAACATCGACGAGAGAGAAACATAGATCAGCTGCCTCCTGCATACCCCCTACTGGAGGTTTGCCCACAGCCAAGACACATGCCCTTGACCGGGATTGAACCAGGGACCCTTCAGTCCGCAGGCCGATGCTCTATCCACTGAGCCAAACTGGTTTTGGCTAAGCCTCTTCCTTTTGAGTCTTTATATTTTACTCACTGTTTTTTACAGGCCCAGCTCAAGGCCCCCTCTCTCCTTGAATATCTGTGTATTTATTCCTCTAATTTGACACTTTGCAAAGGCTATCTTTTAACACTATTTGTTCTCTTTTCATATATGTAGATATGCTTCCTAAACTCCATGAAGGTTTTCTAGGGAAGCCCTGTGTATCTCTAACAGACAAATGCAGAACAAATCTGCTAGAAGGGGAAAATCACTGCCCTAGCTTGGCTTCCTCCTCAGCAATGCTGCCTAATTCTCCTCTCACAACTACATAGAGGTACTAAGACTCCCTAAAACAAAGTTTAAAAAACAATTCACTTGTGATGGATATGCTCTAGGTCATTTATACTTCCACAAAGCTGTTAAAAGTTTGACTAAAGGAACAAGAAAGGAGGTTAAAGAATTATAGAGCATCCTAAAAATGAATAAAATGGCCTCAAACATCCCTTTCTTTGCATATGCATGGCTGGCTCAGCCCAATCCTTAACCTCTCAGCCCTCCGCCAAGTGCAGGACTGTCACAGTAGAATCCTGACAGACTTCCTTGGCTTCAGCTTTTCCCCTTCTAAAGTATCCAATCTCAGGAATCTCAACATCCTGCTCTGTCATCTTTATACAGCATTCAGAAACTACATATCTCTTTCTGCCTTCCACTCTTTGTGGGGTAATTCTGCTCAAAGAGTGAATGATGAGCAACCTGGCCTTAAAAAATCTATGGTTGCTGTCTCAGATCACCAAGTCTCCAGGGACCAGGCCAGACCAACTTGGACAAGCTATCTATTTCTACAGAAAGCAATTATTCATTACCCACTGATTCAATCACTCTCCTTTATTACAGGAGAATGTGTGACTCTTGGGATCTGCAGTTTCCTTTTCCTACTCCATCTAAGTGTTTCCTTGGTCAATAGGAGAACTCAGGACATCAGAAATTGTTCTGAGTCTATAATTAAAAGATTCTGATGAGATTACTTTAATTGCTCAGTAGTTATATTACAAGATAGAATTGACTTATGCAGAACCAGATAAAATGGGAGGCATACAGGAACAAAACTCATTTTATCTTATGAGATAAATCCCAAGCTAATTCTCCCTAAAGAAAGTTGGAGGAACAATGAATTTACTATTATTCTTATTCTTATTCTTACTAGAGGCCCAGTGCATGAAATTTGTGCATGAGGGGAGGGGGTGTCCCCTCAGCCCAGACTGCACCCTCTCCAATCTGAGACTCCTCAAGGGATGTCCAACTGCCCATTTAAGCCCGATCCCACAGAAATCAGACCTAAAGGGGCAGATATCCCTCTCACAATCCAGGACTGTTGGCTCCCAACCGCTCACCTGCCTGCCTTCTAGACTGCCCCTAACTGCTTCTGCCTGCCAGACTGATCACCCCCTAACCACTCCCCTGCCAGCCTGACTGATGCCTAACTGCTCCTCTGCCAGCCTGTTTGCCCCCAACTTCCCTCTTCTGCCAGCCTGGTCATCCCTAACTACCCTCCCCTACAGGCTTGATCACCCCCAACTGCCTTCCCCTGCTGGCCATATTGTGGTGGCCATCTTGTGTCCACATGAAGGCAGGATCTTTGACCACATGGGGGCAGCCCTCTTTTGTGTTGCAATGATGGTCAATCTGCATATATATTACTCTTTTATTAGATAGGATAGAGGCCTGGTACATGGGTAGGAGCCAGCTGGTTTGCCCTGGTGTCCTGGATAAGGTTGGGGGTTCCCTTGGAGCTTGGGGTGGCCTGGGCAAGGGGTCTGTGGTGGTGTGCGGGCTGGCCACGCCCCCCAGTGACGACCCAAGCTGAGGCCCTGGATTTGGGATTTATTTATGTCTACAATTGAAACTTTGTAGCCTGGAGCGGAGCCAAGCCTTCTGCTCACTCTGTGGCAACAGCCATTTCGTCTATAATCGAAACTTTGTAGCCTAGAGTGGAAGCCTAGGCCAGCCAGAGCAACAGAAGCTTGGCTTCCTCCATCGCCAGGGTAACCGTAGCCTCTACTCTCTCCAGCTCCGTGGCTGCTGTCATTATCTTCTATAATTGAAACTTTGTAGCACTGAGTGGAGGCCTAGGCCGGCAAGGGCAGGTGGAAAGCTTGGCTTCCTCCATTGCCAGGGAAACCCAAGCCTCCCTCCTGCTCTCAGTGGCCACAGCCAACTTGTTGGGATTTGCATATTTGCTCCTGATTGGCTGGTGAGCATGGCTGGTGGGTGTAGCAGAGGCACAGTCAATTTGCATATTACTCTTTTATTATATAGGACTTTTTTTAGCAATGAACTTCTTAAAGGAACTATCCCAGCCCTCATGAGAAGAAAAAGTCAGTACCATAAGTTGAGACAAGTAGCTCTGCAGAACACAGTTCAGCACTGCAAAAGGAGTTGGCAAAACTGAAGGAAAGGCCCTGGTCAGGTAGCTCAGTTGGTTAGAGTGTTGTCCTGATATGCCAAGGTTGTGGGTTCAATCACTAGTTAAGGCACATACAAGAATCAACCAATTGAGTACATGAATGGGTGGAACAACAAATCTATGTTTCTATCTTTCTCTCTCTCAAAAAACACAACAAAACAAACACCTGAGGGACTGACAGCAGCTAGAACTAAGGGCATAAATCTACCAATTACTAAAAAGTAAAAACAAACAACAACAAAAAAACAGTTGAGGGCTAAACATAATTAGACTTGCTCCCTTGAAGCCTTAACCTTTATCAGCTTCAGAAAGTACCCTCTTTTCCTCCTCCTAAGTTAAGCTCTAGAGCAATAGTCCTCAAAGTATGGTCTACAGAATCTAAGGGAACCTCTAGATCCTCTCAGGAGTTCTGCTAAGTGAAACTATATTCATAACAAAACTTAGGTGTTGTCTTTTTTACTATGCTGGTCTTTCCACTGATGGTGCAAAAGCAATGGTGGGTAAAAACACTGGTGTCTGAGCAGGAACTGAGACAATGGCACCAAGGTAGGTCCTTGACCACCACATATTTCATCACCATACTGTGAGTGAATAACTGCCAGCTTTATCTAAGCTTGATGACACAGTAAAAATTAAGTCTCAACCTCAAGTAGATATTTTTAATATTGTGTGACAAAATGAGCAACACATATACTAATAAAACACTTATGTGCATACAGGAGATGATGGTTGTCTCAGTAAACATCTGACTGTAAAAATCTACTGTGGTAACACTGTTTATTTGAAAGAATGAATGACACACAAGTGATGTCAGTTTTTCCTTTGGTATTTGGTAGGTATTTTCAGGGGGAGAAAACAAAACAAAGTCTGTCATGTCAAGGAAAACAACTGAGAGTATTTGTTGCCAATAATAAAATTTGAGCTTCCCAGAGAAAATTAGAATTTTGGCAAACTTGTATCTGCCACCATGAGCTTGACAGCTTCCCAATACGTAACCACTGTTCTAATGAGTGTGGTGACAATGTGGATATGACTTTTTAATGCTGTATAATAAAATGTGACAACATTTGGAAGATCTGCATAACTCAGTGAACAAATATTTTCCAAATACCTATGATACCTGTTACAGAATCATGCCTGGGAAAAGATCAGGTCAAAGTGAAATAGACTAATGGATTTTATTGTAACAAAGTATGAAAAGTCCACTAGTATCATTTCAGATTCCACATTAAACCACCCTTTTGTTAACTTTTGTAAAGTACCAAAGAAGAATTTTCACAATTATCTGAAAAGTCTCTAGAAATACTCCTTTTTCCAACTAAACATCTGTGTGAGGATGGATTTTCTTCATAATTCAATCAAACAACACATCCCAACCAAATGACTGCAGAAGATATGAAAATCCACTGTCTTCTAAAAATATACATATATGTAAAACAATGCCACACTTCTAATCTTTTGAAATAGCATTTTAAATTCAAAAAATGCTACTTATATAACTCATAATGAACTTATTGTTTCTAAACAGTTAATATGGTAAATGTCGATATATATCCCACACCAAAAGTATATATTTAAGACCCCAAAAAACTTAAACTGCATAAAGGAGTCCTGATACCAAAAATCTGAGCACCTCTGGTCAAGAATACGACTGCCTGCCCAGGATATATCCAGGAGAGTACCTAAGGACAAGGTCCTTTGTAATTCAGGGCCTAAAAAACATTAGTACTCTCAGTATTTGTTTCAAAATGCCAAGTCTGGCTTCCCAGTTTTGCCAGAAGAGAATTTTTTTTTCTATTTCATTGACAAATTAAAGCATCTGATCCTATGCTAAAATCCAGGGAGCCTTCGATCAGAACATTCCAAGGTTATAAAGGAATCTAGTGGGAAAGCTAAACTCAAGATCATGAGTATCAGACAGAGCCTGAAGTTAAGGCTTCATCTAGAGAGTGTTCAGCAAGTGACTTCATTTTACATACTCATTTTCATAATTGGTTATAAATTCTCTGCTTCCTTGGTGTTCCTCTGAGCTGTCTTCTCACTTTGCCTGGAACATAATAAGTGTGCTCAATAAATGGCAGCTGCAATTATTACCACAACACTCCCACAGCAGCCAGTTCCATCCCATGACTTCAACCACCTCTTAACATTCTTAACTTCCTACCATCACCCAGACCTCTGTCACAAACTCCAAACCTACAGAATGGTCTCCTGGGCCTTTCTATGTGGATGTGCTGCAGGGACCGTAACTCAGCATGTCCAAAGTATAACTCCTTTGTCTTTCTTCTCAAAACTAAGTGAGTTAAATAACATAGTTAAAACTTATTTTATTAAATCCAGTAATGACATGTTTTTTCCCAATTACAGTTAATCCTTAATTTAGTTCTTTTTATAAAACATTTGTATTTTCTACTTTATTTTTTTAAATAATGTAGTTTTTTTGGGTTTTTTTTAAATAATTTTATTTCAGAGAGGAAGGAAGAGGGAGATATAGAAATATCAATGATGAGAGAGAATCACTGCTCAGCTGCCTCCTGCATGCCCGCCCTCCTGGAGTTCGAGCCAGAAACCAGGGCATGGGCAATGACCAGGAATCAAACCATAAGCTTCTCCTGGTTCACAGACTGGTTCACAGATCAACACTTAACCACTGAGCCACACCAGCCAGGCTCTACTTCCTCTTAACAAAGAAGAAACTTGTTTAAACTTGTAATGAAAAATTTTTGAATTTCACTTTAAGATGTGCAAGGAATACATGGTTTTTAAAATTCTTCTGGGAATATATGAATAAAACCATTTAAAGAGTGTGTTGCAGGAAAATCACAGATAATTAACAGGAAAATACCATCAGATTTGTGTTTGGGAATACCATAGTGTCAGTGCATGGGTTGAATATGAACAATTTTAGCAGGGAAGCAGGGAGCCAATGAGAAAACATCTTTAACTTCTCTCCATTCCCACTGCAACTACCGTAAGTCCCTCATCTCTAGTCTGGTCTTGAGTGACAAAACCTGGTGCAGAGTAGACATCGGGAGAATGAGACAAGGAGCAGCCTGGAATGATCCTAATTTTCTAATTTTGGTGACCAGGTGGATGTTGATGAAGACAGGATTAGGAGGGGCGGCTAAATCAACAGGTGCTGTAAAAAGATGTCACCTCAGGCAGCAGTCGCCAACTGGGGGTCCTTGAGGTCCGAAAAGTGGGCGACCGCTGATTACCTGAGGGATCCAAAATAGGATCGTGAAGACCAGGGAATGGGAATAATGATGTTCCAAATGAGCCTGGGCTAAGTATCTTTCTAATGTTCTACCGGAGCAACAGTATGGCAAAAGCTTAATTGATTAAAACCTTTCCTAGACTACAAATGCCGTGAACACGTACCTGTCTCGTAGATCATGTACCCAGCGCTTTCCATGATGCCCTGGCTCAGTAACTATTTGCTGATTTTTATTTTAAATTGTTGAATGATTAAATAAAGGGCTGGATGGGTGGATAAACGAAGTTAAATTCCACGGGACCTCAGATACTGTTTGGATCTCTACAGTTTAGGAGACTATTTTTCTATAGGTACTTAAGGTGGGGAAGTAAAAAAGTGGATATCCATGCTAAATTCGGCCTTGAAGCCGGAGGAGCGTGGGCTCACACCCAGAGGGAGAATTTAAACCGCAGAGCGGCGGGAAGAGAAGGCAAGGGGCCTAGGCTGAGGGTACGCTGCAGGGTTCGGGGACCCAGAGGCGCGGCGAAGAGGGAGACGGGTTCCGACAAGGCGCGAAGTCCTGGCCGATGAAAGGCCGAGGCCAGGGGGGATGGAGAGGTGGCGGGCAGGGGCGGGAGCGGCCGGGAGGCAGGGGACCTGCGTGAAAGGGCCGGGACAGAGGAGGGCCGGCGGAAGGTTCGTCCCCGGCTCCGTAGCCACACTCACCTAGTGGACCCGCTTCCCCCGACTCGGCGCCGGCTCCGTGCGGCTTCCTCCTCTGGCCTGAACAGGCAAGAGGGCTCAGGCGCCCCTAGCAACCACGCACCGCCGAAGGACCCACGTTCTCAGCCGCCAGCGCTGGTAGCGCCCGCCACGCACTGCGCGCGCCCCCAGTGGACAGACCGAGGGCCTGGAAGGGGCGATGCCAGCCGGAGGGAGCCACGCGCGCAAATCTTGGGGTAGCCGGGCCGGCAAGGGCAGGGCTTCACTGGCTTCGCGCACGCGCAGTCGCTCCTGAACGGTGGGACCCGGAGAGTGGGACTCTGGGAGGTGTAGTCCCGAGATGAAATCCCGGGAAGCCTCCCCCCAAGATTGTCCCTGCCCTGATTTTACCTAACCCATAGGGGACTCTTTCCTTGGCCGTGCCTTAATTCGCCCTTCTAAAATAAAAGATCCAAGGCCTTATTAAAGAATATTCTTAGTAGGTCTTTCAATTGAAAGTATTTGGCTTTGATTGCCAGATCCACTGTTTTCCTTCAACCGAAATTCTCTTAACAGCAACTCACGTAGGAGGTACAACTACAGCCACCTGCTTTATGGGCTTCAAGTGTGAACTTTAGGAAGCATTACCTTAATTTACCTCCTCAACAAGACAGATCATGCCTCCTCAGTCTCAAAGGTCCCTAGACCTGATGGATTTGGAGATCTAAACAGAGCTGGTCGGTGAAAAGATCTTTTCTAAACAGTCTGCTCCAGGAAAAACAGGGGAGGACAATAAAAGATTAAACTAACCTAATGAAAACAATCTGGACCAGAGCAAGAATGCTTAATAATTGATTTAAGCAACAGTCATAGATGGAATTTTACACTGGAAGGATGTCTGCCATCACCTGCATATTTTAATCAATCTTAGATGCTGAAAGGAGGGACAGCTATAAATTATGTCACCTGATGTGATGCAATTTCAACTACATAGTAATATTTAGGTAGATTATTTCTGTAAAGAAATTAAAAGATGAATTTGAATCTAATCGAGCTTTTGGCTCCAATTTCTAGGTTATAGGAAATAAAGAGAAACAAACATCACAAGAGCCCTGACCCTGGCTTCATTGGTTAGACCATCACCTTGTATACCAAAAGGTTGTGGATTTGATTTCCAGTCAGGGCATATACCTAGGTTTTAGGTCCCCCAATCCAGGCATGTATAGGAGGCAGTCAATTGATGTTTCTCTCTCACATCAATATCTCTGTTTCTCTCTCTCACTTTCTCCCCCCTCCCTCCCTTTTCCCTTCCACTCTCTAAAAATCAATGTAAAAAATATCCTTGGGTGAGGTTTAACCGAGAGAGAGAGAGAGAGAGAGAGAGAGAGAGAGAGAGAGAGAGAGAGACTGATATAGACAGAGGAACCCAAGGAGACAATTGTAACTGGAACAGAAAAGGAACATTAGGTAAAAACTAAAGAAATCTAAATACATATGGGTTTTAGTTAATGATATACATATATTGGTTCACTGTAATAAATGTATCATAATGTAAGATGTTAATATAGGGGAAACTGTGTATAGGGTGATTTAATATGTGAACTCTGTCCTACTCCTATCTGCTCAATTTTTCTGTACTCTATTTTCTAAAATATATGTCCTTTTAAAAAGCTATAGCAACAGAAATTTGCTCAGCCTACCATAGCCAAGTGAACAATGGACAAAAGCAACATCATCAGTTTCCAGATAATAATGTACTAAGGACACATCATCACTTACTAGTATGTAGTGTTTCTGCCAAAAATTTAAACCTGAATCAAATAAAAGACAAAGAAAGGATGAAGAATGGTTCTAGATTAGAGGCTAAAGAAACATCACAACCAAACACAAATCATGATCTTAGATTAGATCCTGGACCAGGAAAAAAACAAAACCGGTATAAAGAACATTGGGATGATTGGCAATATTCAAAAATGAGCTGTAGATTAGTGAATAGTAGTATAACAATTTTAAATTTCCTGATTTTGTTCATTATACTGTGGTAATATAAGTGAATATACTTCATCTTAAAAAATTAAACACTTAAGTATTTAAGGGTAAAAAGGCATATTTACAATGTCTAAGTGGTTCAGAAAAAACATGATAAAACTAATGTGGTAAAATGTTAATGAATCTGGGTGAAGGGAGTATGGGAGTTGTTTGTACTATTCTTACAATTTTTCCTTAAATTTAAAATTACTTCAAATAGGTTTTTTTTTTAATTATAGCAATGACAAACTTGAAAAAGTAACAGATAGCCTTGACCCGTTTGGCTCAGTGGATGGAGCATCGGCCTGCAAACTGAAGGTCCCAGGTTCAATTAGTCAAAGGCATGTACCTTGGTTGTGGGACATCCCCAGTGGGAAGTGCACAGGAGCTAGCTGATTGATGTTTTTCTCTCATCTATGTTTCTAGCTCTCTATCCCTCTTCCTTCCTCTTTGTAAAAAATCAATAAAATGTTTTTTAAAAAGAAAGAAAAAAGGATAGAACCAGTGTTGCAAAATGCTGATAACAGCTAAATCTGTGGGATCAAGGTATGGGAGTGTTTGCTATTCTATTTGTATATATTTGAAAAGTTTAAGCTCCCTGTCCCCCCCAAGAAAGATAAAATCCATATATACATTCATAAACACAAAAAAACAAACACAAGCACAAATCCTCAAACCTTCCAGACATTCTTGGAATTCCAAGCACTACTCAGACCACTCACTCCAAATCCTCTCAGCATTTCGTGTAATGATTGCTAAATGCAAAATTGTTTTCGTATTTCTAATCCTTTAGATTTTATGCTCCCAAGGATGGGCACATGTTTTCTTATTATGCCTCCTCATAAAGTGACTAGTGTTTTATGAAATAGCCTAAAAAGTTTGGATATGTATATTTAAATTCTCTACATTATATTCTTTATGTACCAAATAAGCATATTTCAAGCTAGTATTTAATGAATTCTTTGGTGGGGGGGAAAAAACTACCCAGTATGGCTCAGTGGATAGAACATCGGCCTGAGGACCAAAGTGTCCTGGGTTCGATTCTGGTCAAGGGAATGTACCTTGGTTGCAGGCTCCTCCCTGGCGTTGGCCCTGGTTGGTTGGGGCTCGTGCAGGAGGAACCAATTGATGTGTTTCTCTCACATCAATGTTTCTCTCTGATTCTCCTTCTCTCTTCCACTCCCTCTAAAAATCAATGAGAAAATATCATTGGGTGAGGATTTTAAAAAATAATTCTTTCATAAGGTAATTCCTCTTGGGTTATCTTTTAGGGGGAAATCCACACTTTAAAACACAATACTGGCCCTGGCCGGTATGGCTCAGTTGGTCGAGCGTTGTCCTGTGCATCAAAAGGTTGATAGTTCAATTCCCCATCGGACACATACCCAGGATGCGGGTTTGATCTCTAGTCAGGTGTGTACAGGAGGCAACTGATAGATGTTTCTCTTTCATATTGATGTTTCTCTCTCTTTTCCTCTCTAAAAAATCAATAAAAATATATTTAAAAAAATAAAATGCTGGGACACTGGGAAAGGTGGGAGCTTCACCAGACTGATTTCCCTGGCACCTGCCTCGACATGAAGGGGACGCTAAAGGTACACTGCCTGACACTATAGCCGGGAGGTGGACCAGTATGGACAATTTGTGGCCACCAAGTCCTGGCAGCGAGACGTCACCACCTCAAGATGAGAATTGCTCAGTGCACCTCCAACCACCCAGTTACCCATCAGATCTGCCAACCCTGTGCGGAGCCCTTTGAGAACTTAAAGGAGCTTCTGCTACAGAACGAGGCAGCTACAGGCAACTGTGTGGAGCAGATGTGTCACTTCCTGCAGTGCACTGAGCAGGTGCAGCCCCGGAGCCCATCCACAACTGCGTAGGCACGGCCACTTCCTGTCTCCTGATGACTCTGGGCCATATGAAAACTGAACAGGAGTGACTGGCCACTTAATGCCCCAATCCCTGAAGAGTGAATGACCACATGCTGTACTGGGGATCCTGAATGTAGGCCTCGTTTCTGGATATCAGGATTCACAATAAAGAAAGAGTGTATACATTTTTTAAAATTTTAAACCACACTATTTTATTTGCCTAAATACAGGCAAGTCTTGTTGAAATACTGTGGTTTTGTTAAAAACAAAAGCAAAAGTTCTGATCTGTTAGAGATATATGCCAAAGTACTCATGGGTAACAACATTATGTTGCCCATCATTTGTTTTTAAACACCTGAGTGAAAAAAGACTAGATAAAATATGATAGCTGTTGAAGCAGTGAGGGTGTTTGCTGGACTAATATCTCTATTTTTATGTATGTTTGAAAATTTCCAACTAATAGACTTAACATGCTCAAAATTGAACTTGAGTTTCAAACCATTATCCCTCCAATAATGGCCTCCCCCATTTCAGTTAATGGCAGTTCTATCTTTCCAATTGCTCAGACCAAAAGCCTTGTAGACATCCTTTGCCTGCTTTTCTTTTGTTCACACCCCCACATCCAATCAGTCCAGAAATCATACTTGCTTCATGTTCAAAACAGATTCAAAATATGACTACTTTTCACCATTGCATTGGTCCAGAATACCACTCTCTCACCTGGATTACTAAAATAGCCTCTTAACTGCTCACCCTACTTCCCATGTTCTCAACTCCTCAGAGTCCATTCACAACACTAGAATAAAGAGGAATCCTTTTGAACATAAGGTAGATTATAGCCCTCCTCTGTTTTAAACTCTTCAATAGATCCCTACTCTATTCAAAGTACAAGATCTATATCTGGTCCTTTTCCTTCCTGTCCTCATTTTCTCACTATTTCCCTCCTTTTTCACTTCTTCCATCTAAACTGGCTCCACAAACAGGCCAAGCCTGCATCTATCTCAGGGCCTCTAAAGTGATCATTCTCTCGGCTTTCCCCTCAGATAGCTGCACTGCTCATTCCCTCATGTCCTTCGAGTCTTTGCTGAAAGGTCACCTTCTCAGTGAGGCCTACCCTGACCACTTTTAACGCAGCACTCCTCATCCTTTTTCCTTGCTTTATTTTTCTCTAGTTTTTAGTACTTCCCTACAGACTATATATAATTCACTCATTTGGATTAAGTTCCGTATCCTGCACCAGAATAGAAAGTCTGTTTCAGACAGGTACTACTTTATCTCCAATAATTAGAAATTTCTGGAATACGGAAAAGACTCAGTAAATATATGCTGAATTGGTTGAAATGATCTGAATAGGAGGAAATTATGGAAAAAATAGAAACAAAGACAATGAGTGGGCAATGAAGATAAAAACTAAAAAATTCCTTGTAAAAATAAGGGAACATCTTTCATTTCTAAAACAATTGGAATTTAAGGAAGGACAAATGGAGAAATGAAGGCCCTGGGAAACTTGTTGCAAGATAGTCAATGAGCCAATGTTTAAGCTTTCCAGAAAGTTTCCAGCTGGATTATGATTCTAACTAGTGAGTTTGTCAAATACCTCATTCTGGCACACTGCAGAGTCTCTATAAAGCTATACTAACAAAGCAGCTAGGCTTCCCTATCCCTAAAACACCATCCAATAGTAAAAACTAGCCACTAAAGCCTGAGATTTCAAAGCAATCTAATTTACCTCTCTGGTTCATCCTATTGTTTCCTATTTCAGCTTCAAAGGCCTGGGCTTGGAATGAAATGGGTGTCTACATGCAGGTCATTTGGGATGCTGGAGGCAGAAAAAGATATAAATAAGCTCCCAAACCAGGATGATGTCTGAACAGGACACCAGTGCTTCCAGCACCACACATAAGCTAAAGAGGGGCTGAACCTCCCAACCTCTTACTCTGGCAGCTCAAAATAGGGTGAGGCACACCTTTTATTACAAGATTTACAAACAGATTACAAAAAAAAAAAAAAAAAAGAGATACACTCCCCATCCCTTCCCCTGGATGGGAATGTGGGCTACCCTCCACCACAGGGCCTGGTGACATTTATCCCCACAGCCTAGCGCTGAGCCAGGCTCTGTCTTCATCAATCCTTGGGCCAATACACCTAAATCCAGAAGTTGTTGGATTATAGGAGCTCCAGAAAGGAAGAGATCTCTTCGATAGGAGATGTCTCCCTAAGGTTTGGGAAGCATGTTCCTGGGGTTCAAGGCACAGTATTGGAGAAAAGACCCCTGGATGTAGAGAAGGAAGGACCCTTCTCTGGCACCAGCAGCAATGAAGTTTACTTGGCTAAAATCATCCTGAATTGGGGGAGGAAGGCAGCTTTATACATCAATCCCTTCTAATATCCCATTCTCAAATCAGTTGAGTTGGCAGCTTATCTCTTTTTAAATCTCCTTAGCTCTCAGTTGACTTGGTGGCTTGTACAGTAGAAAAAGGAAGAGTTGGCAATAGTAGGCCAGCGAAGGTTGGAGGCTGGACCCCAGGAATCTGGGATCATGTGCTGTGGGCTGGCCTCAGGAGATGAATGAGTTTCCTGCAGTGTTTGGCAGAGGCAGGCCTGGGACTGTTGTGCGGCAATAACTGACTCCCCAGAGAGAGCAAGGTTAATTTCTCACTGGCACCCAGGGACACCAGCACCTGTGGGAGAGAGAGCAGATGACAGAACAGGACATGCAGAGGACTCTCATTTGAACTACTCTCAATTCCTATTCCAGGAAAGGGAGAAAAAGAAACTGGGCTCTTGGGGATTCAAAATAGACTGTGTGATAAAAGAGAAACCTTGGAAGCAGAAACCTCAGCAGGGGTCTATTTCCATTCTCTTTAGTTACAGACCATGAAACCAAGGCACCAAGGCATCCAAACACTTGTCCCCAGGAAGAGGTGATGAATGCAGCAGTGATAGTAAACCAGTGATTCCCAGCTGTGAATTTGAACCAGTGGGTCTTAACCTCATTACCACCAAGAATCCTTTTTATTATGTCCCCACTTGGATTACCAGAAAATCCTGTCACCACTATCCTGTCAAATTTCTGTTCTGCATGAACCACCTGACACTACTATACTGAACTATTATAACTTGAAGATTCAGCCTTATCATAGGTAGATGTGTGACTTCATTGGGCTATTTTTACACTGAAAATTGAGCAAAAAAGACAGAATAAAGCAGTGGTTAAGAGTATGGGTTCCAGACTCAGACTCTAGACTTCAAAAGTCTAATCCTACATACTAGCTTTGTAACTTGGACAAGTTATTAAATTCCTTGTGCCTCAGTTTCATAGCCTGCAAAACGAGGAATGTAACAGCTTAAACCATATATTAAAGTTAAAATGCTTAGCATTGTGCCTTTAACATGATGTTAAACCATTCTATCCCTCAACATTTCCAATCTTTCCTCACCTCCCTCTCAGGTAGCCTCTGGAAAAGAGAAACAATGGTCCCGAGATCCCAGGCATTCTCAGCCCAATGGAGCCCTCTTCCAGGTCCCTTCCCTTCTCTGTGGTCAGAGATGGTAGATGGAAAACTCATTCCCAAGACACTGCCCTGGGTGTCCTGCTCCCAAAGAGGGACAGAGTTGGATTTCTGGATGTTCCAATTCCTTAAAGACTATCTCAGGAAACTGTTGTGAAATACAACCCCATCATTGTGGTTCCTAAGTCCGCTGGAGTGTACCTGATGGATACAGGGCTCCTGGCCGAGGCTCCGAAGGGCGATGAGGGCGGCCTCCTTCACATGTGGCTGGGGGTCTCCGCACGCCATCTCTAGCAGCCGTTGGGGTACTTGACACTGTAACAGCTCTTCTCCCAACCCCTCAGATCCCAAGTTGCCCAGAGCTGACACGGCATTGCGCCGGATACCAGCCTGAGGATCTCCAAGTAGCTGGATCATACAGGGTACCGCAGCTGCCAGGGCAGGTCCGAGGGGACCAGCCCGATAGGCTGCATTGCCCACAGCAAAGCTGGCACTGCGCCGCACAGCAGGATCCTTGTCTCCAAGCCCCAGCAGCAGAAGGCTGAGCAGTCCAGCCTGACTCTGCAGTGCCCCACGAAGGGCCATGCTGTGTTGGAGCAAGTGTCCCAGGAGCCCATAAATTCGGGCCCGCACAGAATTATCTGGGTGACCTAATAGGTTACGCAGGGGCCTATAGGATTCATCGGAGCCAGCAAGGAGTTCTTGGATAAAGGACAAGTGACTGGGAGGCAGAACCCGGGCTGTGTGGGCCAACAGAGAGAGAAGGTCAGAGGTCAGCACCGGCTGGTCACCTAGAAGGGCAACTGAGAGGAATGAGAGGACGGTTCCAGGGGAGGTAGCCACTGCGTCCACAAACTGGTTGAGAGAGATGGAATCCGTGAGGGCCAGGTGTGTGAGGAGACTGATGGGCAGCTCCACTTGTGGCAACAATAGATGCTGACAGCAGACCTAGGAGAAGGTGGGGAGGGGAGCAGCAAGAGGAGCTCAGGGAGAGGGAGAGTACACTGCAGCTTGATAGCTAGGAGCCCAAAATCTGGGAGAAAAGCCATGCTATGGTGAGAAACACTACAGAGAGCTGAGAGCGATGACCCACAGAGCTCCATGGGAGACACAATGTGGACCCCAAGAGAGTAAGTCCTCTCCTAGTTCAGTCCTTGCTCTGCCTGTCAAGGACCCACTGTTTAATGCCAAGAATTGCTGAGTCTCCAGCACTTAGACTGGGATGTTCTCCTCACCGAGCTCCAATGGAATTCAGATAAGGGACTGATGCAGTTACCAGCCCCAGCTCCAACCACACACCTCTGTTCAGGCCTGAATGCTTTCTCCACTCCAACTCTTACATCAAACCAGATGCTCCACTCTTACAAGGGCCAAGGAGAGCCCTGGAGCTGTTGGAAGTGAATTAGAGTGTACAAGGTGGTTGGCCATCTTCCTCTCCCACCTTCATGCCTCCAAAGTACCTGCAGCAGGTGGGCTGTGACCGCTGAGTCTGTTAGGTCAGCCAAGATATCCTCAAGGAGGTCAGCATCCACATCCAGGGCAAAGGGGAAGCAGAGGAGCTGGCAGACAGAGAGCACCACGTCGGGGAGAAACTCAGACCCGTGAGGCCTAAAGAGGTGAGTGTGGAAGGATTTACTCGGCCTTGCTCACTCACCCTTTATTATCTCCCCTCTTCTCAAATTTCCTAGTCCAGCTCTCCTTCCCCAATTGCAGCAAATCATTTTTTGCCTCATTGCTCAAGCTGTCAACTATTTCTCTCCTGCCTTCCCTTCCCCAACCCCCACTGCAGACTCCGGCTCTTCTAGTCTCCCTCCTCTAGCTCAAACTCACGCCTGCCCCAGCTGCTGTAGGAAGCTGGGGGAAAGCAGATGCTTCAAGGTGGACATGAGGATACTTCCACGCTGAGACAGGTGGCTCAGGCATAACTGGGGCTCCTTGGTGAAGGTGGCCACAGCCAGGCTCAGCATGGCTGCTATGCCTGGAAATACCGAGAATGAAGAACCAGTGGAGCAGACAAGAATCCCAGTTGCTCCTGCTTCCCCATGTCTCCTAGAGCTACCATCTATTCAGTCCCTTCCCATCCCAGGCAGCAGCAGCAATCTCTATGGCTACTCCAATTCTAGGCTACTCCTCTTGAAGAGGGATCAATACACTGGTCCCATAAAGGAGGTCATGCAGATGAAAAGCTACCTTGGGGTGAGATCAGTGTCCAGTCTGGCTCTGAGCTTGAGCTATGTGGACTGGACAGTGTTAGCTCCTCTTCCTGTGTAGAAACCTCCTTGGAGAGCCTCAGAGCCATGGAGAAGCGATGCCACAGAACGGTCCACATTTCTGAGCTCACCATGTCCCTTATCAGGTTAGCCCTCCCCTGCTGGAGACAAAATTGAAAGTAGGTAGTTGGGGAGGTCAAAGTCAGGAGTCAAATGCCTTTTTTCCACTCCAGTCCTTGACCTAAAGGATAGGAAATCCCAGAAATAATCCATTTTGTTTTCCCAGGTAGGCTTTCCCTGTTATCTTAGTTCCCTTTCTTATCACATCTTATCCCAGTGTATGTCTGCTAGAAACCAGGAAATTACTCTTTTCTCACCACTGAATCCTAGGGATGCATTTGAATAGTTCCTTTTAAAGGGTCCATACTGAAGGCAGGCGGGCCCCTCCTAAAGCCATCACAAGCATAGTAGCTTGTGGACTGCTTCTTCATTCCTAATGTCCAGCAACTCCCTAAAATGCCCAGTTTCTCTTTCCTTCCTTTCCATCCGCCCTAAGATGTAGCTGTACCTGGGTGAGGAGCTGCAACAGAAGGGTAAGTAGGCCGTCATAGAACCCACAGCCATCAGGTGGAGTCAACCGGACCTGCAGGAGAGAGGCAGGAAGAATACAGATCTGAGAGGCATGAGGCAGCCTCATAGCCTGTGCACCCAATTCCTGGTCAGGCAGAAAGAGCCCTTCCTCAGCCTGGTGTTGTGTGGAGAGTTCTTCTGAACTTAGAGGAGTCTTGGTTCCTGCTTATTTGGTCAATGACTAACTCTGTTCTAAAGACACACGGTCTGGCAAGGTAAGCAGACATGGAAACAATTATAGTTTAGGAAGATACTTCCTAAATAAGAGGCTAGGATGGAGGTGGAAGTTCACAGTTAAGAGTACCTAACTCTGCTCTGACTGGTTTGGCTCAGTGGATAAACAGCATCAGCCTTTGGACTGAAGGGTCCCAGGTTTGATTCCAGTCAAGGGCACATGCTAGGGTTGCAGACTCGATCCCCAGTGTGGGGCATGCAGGAGGCAGCCAATCAATGATTCTCATCATTGATGTTTCTGTCTCTCTCTCCCTCCCCCTTTCCCTCTCTGAAATCAATATCCTATCTAATAAAAGAGTAATATGCAAATTTGACCATACCTTTGCTACATGCACAAGCCACCCCCACCAGCCAATCAGGAGCAGATTATGCAAATAAATCCCAACCAAGATGGCTGCCGCCACTAAGAGCAGGAGGAAGGCTTTGGGTTTCTCCGGCAACAGAGGAAGCCAAGCTTTCCACCTGCTGTTGCTGGCCTAGGCCTCCACTCTCGGCTACAAAGTTTCAAACAGAAATGGCTGCCACCACAGAGCGAGCAGAAGGCTTGGCTCCGCTCCAGGCTACAAAGTTTCAATTGTAGAAGAAAAATAAATCCTAGATCCCAGGGCCTCTGCTTGGGTCACTGGGGCGTGTGGCCGGCCTGCAAACCTCCACAGGCCCCTCGCCCAGGCCACCTCTCGCCTAAGGGAACCCCCACCCTGATCTGGGACACTCTTCAGGGCAAACCAGCTGGCCCCCACCCATGCACCAGGCCTTCATCCTATCTAATAAAAGAGAAATACGCAGATTGACCATCACTCCAACACACAAGATGGCTATCCCCATGTGGTCAAAGATCCTGCCCCATGTGGACACAAGATGGCCACCACAAGATGGCCAGCAGGAGAGGGCCGTTGGGAAGTTCCAGGCCCTGCAAGGGAAGACAGTTGTGGGCCATCAGGCCAGCAGGGGAGGGCAGTTGGGAGGGACCAGGCCGCCAGAGGAGGGAAGTTGGGGACAAACAGGCTGGCAGAGGAGCAGTTAGACATCAATCCGGCTGGCAGGGTAGTGGTTAGGGGGTGATCAGGTTGGCAGGCAGAAGCAGTTAGGGGCAATCAGGGAGGCAGGCAGGTGAGCAGTTTGGATCCAGCAGTCCTGGATTGTGAGAAGGATGTCCAACTGCCTGTTTAGGCCCGATCCTACCGGGATTGGGCATAAATGGGCAGTCAGACATCCCTCAAGGGGTCCCAGATTGGAGAAGGTGCAGGCTGGGCTAAGGAACATCTCCCGCCCCCCCCCCCCCCATGCACAAATTTCGTGCACCGGGCCTCTAAAATAAATATATATGGGGCTCAGAGGGGTCACTTATCTGGAGGCAGAGGGTTGGAAAGATTCCTTTATCACTTTTTAGTTTACTCTAGACTGGTTGGCATTTCAGTCTTTTCTCCCTAATTCCAGTCCTTGTTTGACTCAAGAGAAAACATGTCTATGCATTATCTAGCAGATCTCACCTCAGCAGGGGCACACAGGGCATGAGTGGCTGCAGGGATCCATTCCATAGGCTGGAGGTCAAAGGTCACCCCTTGCTGTCCAAGCTGTCCCAGTAAACATGCTGCTGCACTCTGGAGAGTTAAAGGAGGAGAAGAAATCCTCAGCACAAACAGAGAGGATTTAGGTCTCCATCCTAGACCAGAAGAATACTGCATAAGCAGCTGCAAAGGGGAAAATGACTCCCCTACTCCCCAACAAGTTGAATGATAGGGGGGAAAGATAAAGATTGAAAACTCACCACAAGAGAGACGACGTGTGAATGGGTAAAGAGAGTAGCGATCTCACTGCCTAGCTTCTCCATTCTGGAATAAGGAGACATAGCAAGGGATACAGCACCGTGAAAGTAGGCCGGTGATTGGCCTTCCCTCTTTCTTGGAAGGCACTCTTCACCTATGTCCAACTCCAAGTCACAAAGCTGGTGGGAATGCAGGTCTATTCTCTCTACAGAAAACTTCACTCTATCACAATCCCTCCTAAGGATAGGCTGTTCTATGTCA
The DNA here is from genome assembly GCA_027563665.1 of Antrozous pallidus. Lineage (NCBI taxonomy): Eukaryota > Metazoa > Chordata > Mammalia > Chiroptera > Vespertilionidae > Antrozous > Antrozous pallidus. The sequence continues at coordinate 22,727,789 of CM050508.1, read as the reverse complement.
GGGTGAGCTCTGTAGGTAGAAAATTTCAGTGAAGACTTCCTACTTTGTGACTCACCCAGAAGGCAGATCTTGGAGCCGAAGGACAAGAAGGGAGAGGAGGTAGAGTGTCACTTCAGTAGATTCTTCCCAATCCACTACCTTTATCTACAAAGGAAACTTAAGATATCAGAGCAACCTTTGATTGAGATGGTGGGGCCACCATGAGATGCCCACCTGTGTTGTTGGCCTACCTTTCCCTGGACCAACATCAACAATGACTTCAAGGCCAAGGGCTCTTGCCCTAGACGATGGCACAGGTGTTCACTAACGTGGCAGCAGGAGTAGAGAACCTAAGGGAGTGGGGAGGAGTCTATTAGTGAGCAGAGCAGCACCTGGGCTCCTAGGCTAGAAGGCTCAGCTGAAAGCAGGCTAGCCTCTCAACAGATCTGGTACCCACAACTGAGGGAATTAGAGAAACTTGGCCACTTCTGCCTCTTGCTGTAAGAGGGGCCATCTCAGTTGAAAAGACTTAAAAGCAAAAAGGGGTCCTGCAAGGGGTCTCTCCCTCAGTCCTCGGGGTTAAAAAGAGACCTAAAGTGCCAAGAGTTACAGGCAGGCAGTACCTTAAGAATGTGCAGGCACAGGATGGGATGCTGCAGACCACAGATGAGGGATGGCCTCAGTTGATTGTTGTCTTCAGTAAGCTGATTTGCCAAATGCCGAGAGATCTATAGGAATATTCCCGAAGACTCAATCCTATTCTCATTATTCCAATCCTATCTCCAAATAATCAAGTCTCTCAAACCCTTCCCAGTTACTCTTCCCTAGGTTCAGCAAGAACCTCAGACCCCATTCCATTCCAAGTCTTCATAGCCAATGGAGAACGAAAAGGCAAGCTCTTGGTTAGCCCCAGGTACAGACCAGTGTTGCCAGCCAAAAGGGAGCCAAAAATCTGAATCCTGCGCCCTGGAGAAAGTCTCACTGGCAGCTTCGGATCAGTTACCCTATCACATGGACAGTTTGTCACTGAGCTCTCTAATCAAGGCCTCTGGAATTTTAGATACATCATGTTCTACAAGTGGTAGGATCATGTGTTTCTGGAACTACAGATTAAAAGGAGGCATAAAAGCTTATGTTTCTGCCTTTCTGAGATGCTGGAACCAGCCTCCCCCACTCCAGCAATAAGAATGAGAGGAACAAAAAACTGCAGCTCAAACCTGCTCCTTGGCTTCCCAGCAGCCAGGCAGCCCTAGAGGAACAATGCATATGGCTGCCAGTGCAGAGGAAATGGCTCCAGGCAGATCCTCACTCTGCTTCTGCACTGGCTGGCTCACTTGAGGGACTCCTATGGAGAAAGGCAAAGAATGCAGGGTAGGTCTAGTTTTTCTCGGTTGCCCCTTCATTCTTTCAGTTCGGTTATTTATTGGGCACTCACTAAATGCCAGGCACTGTGTCCACTGATGACAGTAGAAAGAGCAGAGTTGGACCTACTCAATGAGTATGTCCAGAGAACCTCCCCTTCCCACATTGGTTACCTGGGGGTGTGTGGAAAGGGAACTGTGGGACGGTCAAGCCACGAAGAAGCCCGTCCAACACGGCCCGCTGTGTAGTCAGCAGACTGAAGTAAAAAGCTTTGGAGATGGTACAGCTGTTCCCATCCATGGCTTCACACAGAACAGTGAAACACTAAGGGAGACAAGGGCAGAGTTACTTTTAGGACATCAGAAAACTGACTAGGCTTAGAGTAGGCAGCAAGATTCTCCAGAGAACCCGAGAAAGGAGGAGGAAAACCCAGGGGGATTAGCTCTCTAATTTTAAGTATTCTTCATACAGAAGATGCATTATAACTGCCTTCACATTTCAAGGACAGGAATATTAGTTGTCAGTTGTTCTTTTCTCAGATCACCTGCTCCCTAGCTGATGTTTCTCAAAGTGTCATCTGTGACCATGAGTATAACAATTACTGGGGATTCCTGGGTCCCTCCCAAACCAGCCCTCTCAGAATTTCAGGAGGTGGGGCTATTCCAAACTCTCTATGCTACTCACTGCACAATGACATATGAGAAGTGCTGAGAGTGAGTCACTGCTGGCCAAAATTTACATTAGATATTAAAAGCTTTCTGACTTGAAAGGGTGAGGAATGTTACAATAGGCTCTGAAACCACCAGAAATTGAATGGACTGTTAGCTAGAGACAGGAAAGTAGCCCAAATACGTGTTCCCAATTACCAGTTTGCTCGACCAGGCAATTGTTTATTTCCTTGGAAATGTTTCTAATTATCTTCTCTGAGATTTTCTCATTCAATTTTCCATTCCCCTGTCCCTCACTCCTGAGTCCAGAGGAGAAAACCCACATCCATATAGTTTACTAGTCCACAAGACAAATAAAGTTGGGAATACTGATGTGCAAGTCTCTTCAAGAACAAATATTTCTGTCTGTGGTTCCCTGAAACAGGCACACTGCTCAGTGTTTCTGGGCCTTTATATCCGTTGCTCTTTCTGCCTGGAATATCCTCTCTACTTTCCTGTCTCATCTACCTGGCAAACTTCTATGTATTCTCCAAATCCCTGCAAAGGTTTTTCCTCAAAGGATTTCTTCTATTATGCACCAAGTAGCGTTAATCTTTTTCAGTGGTGCTTCTGTGCCTTACACAAAGTTCTAATGTACTTTTCACACTACTGTCCTTGACAACTTTACATCTCCCCCACTAGAGTATCCCTGGTCCCTTGAGGACAGGAACTTTCTCTTAAACTGTATATGGCACATAGTTAGCATTCAACAAATATTTGGTGTACTAGAGGCCTGGTGCACGAAATTCATGCACGGGGACAGAGGGGTGCCCCTCAGCCCAACTTGCACCCTCTCCAATCTGGGACCCCTCTCACAATGCAGGACTGCTGGCTCCAAACTGCTCACCTGCCTTCCTCCCTGATTGCCCCTAACCGCTTCTGCCTGCCAACCTGATCACCCCCTAACCACTACCCTGCCAGCCTGATTGATGTCTAACTGCTCCCCTGCCAGCCTGTTTGTCCCCAACTTCCCTCCTCTGGCAGCCTGGTCACCCCTAACTGTTCTCCCCTGCAGGATTGATAGCCCCCAACTGTCTTCCCTTGCAGGCCTGGTCCATCCCAACTGCCCTCTCCTGATGGCCTGATGGCCCACAACTGCCCTCCCTTGCAGGCCTGGAACCTCCCAACATCCCTTCCCTGCTGGCCATCTTGTGGTGGCCATCTTGTGTCCACATGGGGGCAGGATCTTTGACCACATGGGGGCAGCCCTCTTGTGTGTTGAGCTGATGGTCAATCTGTGTATTACTCTTTTATTAGATAGGATAGAGGCCTGGTGCATGGGTGAGGGCTGTCTGGTTTGCCCTGAAGGGTGTCCTGGATCAGGGTGGGGGTTCCCTTAGGGCATGGGGCGGCCTGGGCGAAGTTTGCAGGCCGTCCAAGCCCCCAGCAACCCAAAGGAAGGCCTTGGGATCTGAAATTAATTTATGTTCTACAATTGAAACTTTGTAGCCTAGAGCACAGCCAAGCCTTCTGCTCACTCCATGGTGACAGCCATTTCTGTTTGAAACTTTGTAGCCTAGGGCTGCTGAAGTTTAGCTTCTTCCACTGCCCTGGCAACCCTAGCCTCTTCTCTCTCCAGCTCCGTGGCTGCCTTTGGATTATGTATCATATAACTGAAACTTTGTACCATTGAGGCCTCAGCTGGCAAAGGCAGGTGGAAAGCTTGGCTTCCTCCATTGCCGGGGAAACCCAAGCCTCCCTCCTGCTCTCAGTGGCAGCAGCCATCTTGTTTGGGGTTTATTTGCATAATTTGCTCCTGATTGGCCAAGCCCACCACCACTGCTGCCGCCACAGCTGCTTTCCCTCACAGCGCCTGAGGGCTCGGCGAACGAGGCCACCGCCATTTCATCTCCACCCCCAGGGCCTGGAGCTCATGCCACTTGGCCCCGGCCCCGCTCCTGATTGGCTGGTAGCATAGCCAATCAGGAGCAAAGGTACAGTCAAATTTGCATGTTTCTCTTTTATTATATAGGATTACCTGATCTAACCCTATCTAATCATCCAGAAAGAGGATGGAAGAAACAGGAAGACAGAAGAGACAGAAATCTGGAAGTGGGAGCAGATTACCATAAGGCTATCCCTCTGCAAAGTCTGACTGGAGTCATCTGGTTGGGCCAGTAGTTTCCCCAACAGGTCCAGAAAGAGGTTGGAAGCTTCTTGAAATACCTGTAGGCTGGGGGAAAATGAGCCCATGGTTTCTTCTCATCTTTCTACTAAAAGCCTAGACATGGTGATTGGGTCAGTTCTGGGCAAGTAGGAGTAGCGCAGTAAAGGAACACATCACAATGCTCCCTCTTCTCCCCTGCTCAGCACACACACAGTCTCCACATACACAATCTCCAAGCCCTTCTCTTTGCCATTTCTCTAGGTTATTTACATCTTGATCCTTTCATTTAGAGTATAGTGACTGCTGACCCTTAAAACCCAAAGTTGGGGCAAAGTTGGAGGTGTCTCAGGTTCTGTAAAAGGATTAGTTGGACTTTTGAGGGGCCAGTCAGCTGATCCCTAAACCTGTCACAAATCATGGTTCTCCTTACATAGCCTTTTCCTAAAGGAGAAATAAGAATAGAGATAGAAATTGAAACCAAACTGGCCAACAGAACAAAACTGTGTCTCATCCCACCTGTCACCTGTCTGGCTCCTCTCCAGATTAAAGGTGCAGGCAAAGTAGGCCTGAATCGCGGCCATGAGGTCCCGTAAGAAGGTCCCATACCAACATTGCTGACAAGGAAGAAAACAGAGTAAGGGCAATGTAGGGGATGGAGATAAATAGAAAAGATATCAGATATCCATTCAGGTTAGCCAGACAAAAAGAGGCAGGGGAAGAGAATGTTTGGACATGTCAGGAGATCTAGAAGAAACCAGTGGCGGCTAACGGGCTGTAAATAATCTCAAAATGTGCCTTGTTTGGCCTGAACAGCATTTTGGAGTTTAGAATGCTACATTTTTCAAAATAGCTCAAATTCTTTTTTCAATTTCTTTAAAACACTCAAGATTAATACTCATCAGCACAGTGCAGCTTTCCAGCTGCCTGAGCCCAGATCCCATTAAACATCTCTTTATTCTGTTCTCTCAGCTTAGCTGTGGCAGGACACAGCACGAGAAGCAGAGGTTTTCCCCAAAAAACACTGAGTCTCAATCCCAGCTCTCCCACTATCATCTCCGGGACCACTGACAAGTTAGAGCCTGTGTATGACTCAGTTACTCTCCAAATTTCAGTACCCTGCTCTGTAAAATGGGGTTACAAAAGCCAAGAATTTAACATTTCAAAGCACAGTGCTCTAGATATTGGGAAATTATGCATAAAAATCTGGATTTCTAGCTTCTCTTGAAAAATTAAAAGATCTGGAAACACTGGGCTGAAGCTGAGGATAGGCTATACCATTAGACTGGACATGAGATCTCCAGTTTATCTATTCCCCACTATTCGAATAGTCTGACACAGTCAGCTTTTCTGACTAACATGATCTGCCTGGTCTCAGAAGGCATTAGAGTTTGCAATCGATGCTCTTCTAACTAGAAAGAGAAGGAAATAAAATAAAAGGCAATTGGGCCAAATAGAGATGGCAGTCTGAAGAAGAGAAATCTATCAAGAAACTCCTGGAAGTCTTTAGAGGCTCCCTGCATAGAGCATACCTGCTGAATACTGCTGCGCTTCTGGCTGTGTCTGAGTAGCCTGAGCAGCAGCTCAGGGAGCCCTGTCTCACGGCAGAAGGCATACAAGGGAGCAGAGTCACTGCAGCTGGTCAGAAGATGGCTCAGGACTCGGAGTGCAGGGAGGATACAGGAGGCACCCTCCACCATGTCTTTCAGGATCTGGGTGACGTGAGAGAAAGAAGCAAACAATATTACCAGAGGTAAAAAAAAGAGTTCTACATATCAAGTGCCCCCAAGGAGTTGGCAATTCATACCAGATGTTCTCATTCCTTTCTTTGGGAGTCTAAAGCCCAGAAAAAAAATAGGGCAACTGTACCAGGGAAGAGGAGTACAGATGCTTGGTCATCTAACTTATAATAGCAGTGATCAAGGGAGAGGGGACTGTCACTCAGAATCTCTGTGTCAGACACAATGCGATTCCTATTTGCTCCCTCCCTTCTCCAGCCCTTCATTTTAAAGACAAAACAAAACACACACACACACTCCGACATACACTTCTGAAAATTAAAAACAATTGTCACAAAACAATGTTATTCAACTCTAGACCAGGGATTGACAAACTACAACCCACAGACTAAATTTACTTATTTTTATAAAGCCTGCAAGCTAAAGACAATAATATACATATTAATCATCACCCAAAGATATGTGTGTTTTTTTAATATGTTTCCATTGATTTCAGAAGGAGGAATGGAGAAGGAGAGAGAGAATCAATGGTGAGAGAGAATCATTGACGAGCTGCTTCCTGCATGCCTCCTATTGGGGATTAAGCCAGCAACCCAGGCATGTGCCCCACCAGTAATCAAACCCTGACCTCCTGGTTTTATAGGATGACTCTCAACCACTGAGCCACACCCACCAGGGCAAGGATATGTTTTTAATGATTGAGAGAAAGAAACATCAATCAGTTGCCTCCCACACACTCCCTGACTAGCAATCAAACCTGCATCCAGATATGTGCCCAGACTAGGAGTTGAACCTACAACCCTTCAGTGCACAGGACAATGCTCCAACCCACTGAGCAACATTGGTCATGGCAGTACTCTATTTTTAAATGGTTATTCTTTAAATATTCTTCTTGAAAGAATAAACACATCAAGTGCTTTACAGTATGCTATTCACTGCTCTAAGTCTTTTCACATATTTGCTTACTTAATCTTTATAATAACTCTGAAGTAAATACAAATAGTTATAGATGAGAAGACTGAAGCTTTCAGGTAGGTTAAGGAAGTAGTCAATAATCACACAGCTCAAGAGTTCAGGTGGAATTCCAACTTAGGAAGTCTTACCCTGGAGGCAGAGCTTTTAACCTGCTTCCCTACCAAAAAGTTACCCAGTACAACATATAAGGGCAAAAGAGAAGTACACGGTGCCAAGGCAACTCACTGGAGAAAGAAGAGTTTTTTCAACAAATGGTGCTGGGACAATTGTATACCCACATCCAAAAAATGAACTTAGATCCCTCGCAATGTACACCTCAGATTTCATACAAAATTTAACTCAAAATGGGTCAGAGAACTAAGTGTCAGAGCTAAAACTAGGAAACTTTTGGAAAAAAACAGAGAAGAAAAGTCTTTAAAGATTTTGAGTTTGGAAAGTATTCCTTTTTAAAAAAACATATATTTTATTGATTTTTTTACAGAGAGGAAGGGAAAGGGATAGAAAGTCAGAAACATCAATGAGAGAGAAACATTGACCAGCTGCCTCTTGCACACCCCCTACTGGGGATGTGCCTGCAACTAAGGTACATGCCTTTACAGGAATGGAACTTGGGACCCTTCAGTCCACAGGCCAACGCTCTACCCACTGAGCTAAACCGGTTTCGGCTGGAAAAGTATTTCTTAGATTCAACACCAAAAGCATAATCTACAAAGGAAAAATACAGTGGCCTTCATCAAATTTAAAACTTGTGTGCTTTAAGTCGTTCATAAGAATAAAAAGACAAAGCATAGACTGGGAGAAAATATTTGCAAATCACACATCTGAAAAAGTTCTTGTATCCAGAATATACAAAGGAAGAACTCTTACAACTCAGTAAGAAGACAAACAACCAAATTTAAAAATGAGCAAAAGAATTGAAATTTGACAAAAATGGCTAATAAGCACATAAAAAGATGCTTAGCATCAGAAATTAGCAATGCTATACTATTTCATACTCACAAGAATGGCTATAATCAAAAGACAGACAATAATACATGTTAGCAAGGATATGGAAAAATGGAGACCCTCATTCATTGCTGTGGGAATGCAAAATGGTATAGTCATTTTGGAAAATAATTCAGTTTCTTAAAATGTTAAACATAAATTTACCATATGATCCGCAATTCCATTTATTTGTATCTACCCAAGAGAAATGACATGGCCACAAAGATTTCCATGTGACTATTTATATCAGAATTCATAAAAGCCAAAAAGTGAAAACAACCTCAATGTCCATCAACTGGCGAGTGGATAAATAAAATGTAATATATGTCCATATAAATGAAATACTAATCAGCAATAAAAAGGAATGAAGTGTTGATAGATGCTACAGCATGAATGAACCTCAAAAACTTTATGCTAAAGAGTTAGTTTAGACATAAACACTGTATATACCATATTATTCCATTTATATAAACTGTCCTGAAAAGGCAAATCTATGAGACAGTGGAGGGGAAAAAGGAAAACATATGTACTACTATTAAATATAAGTTATATTGTAAATAAAAAAATCAAAAAATGAGACAGAAAGTAAATTAATGGTTGCCTGAGATTGAGGCAAGGAATGATGATTAACTGTAAATGAATATGCAGATCTTATTGAGGAGATGAAAATGTTCTAAGACTAGATTATGGTAAGAAAAAAGCCCTGGCCAGTTAGTTCAGTTGGTTAGAGCATTCGTCCCATACACCAAAAAGTTGTGGGTTCAATTCCCAGTCAAGGTACATACCTAAGTTAAGGGTTCAATCCCGGGTCGGGATATATAAGGGAGGCAACAGATGGATGTTTCGCTCTCACATTAATGTTCCTCTCTCTCTCCCTTCCTCTCTCTCTAAAATTAATAAACATATCCTCAAGTGAGGAAAAATAAATAAAATTTTTAAAAAACTGGATTATAGTGATGGTTTCACATCTTAGTACATTTACTGAAAATCATTTAAAGACTTCAAAAAGAAAGCAGAAAAGATGAGTTCCCAGGAAGGAAGATCACTGTGTTTCAGAGATGCAAGGAAAAGCTTTGTATGAGAGAACACTAACTATGAAAATCAATTAAGCAAAATATTACTCTCTAAAAAAGAATTTCATTCTTGTTAGCATACCTGTATTGGAAAATATTGTATATGTAATTGTTATAGCTATGTTTTTAATTTTGTCAATAAAAATCTTGTAAATGTGGTTTTGCTCATTGTAGAAGTACTTACACAATGTCTTCCATTTTGCCTCAAAGCCTACAATGCCTAAAATCTTTACCATCAGAAAGTTTGCTGATTCCTGCTCTAGATGGATGGTTTTCTCTTCAGAAAGAGAAACCTGAGGCTTGCTCTTTCTGTGTTACTAAAGCAGGTTAGCAAATCTCCTTGACTTAAGCAGATGGACTGAAAAAGAATTGGAAAAAAACAAACTTCCTTATGCCAATCAATGTTTTTTAATGTCTCATCTGTGAAAACAGTCTCCAGTCCCTTCCACAGTACCCGTCTGCCCATCACCTGTCCTCCAGCTTCATGTAGCTGACTCCGGATGCGCTGGCAAAAGTCTGGATTGCACAGCAGGGTGAGAGGGGTCTTCAGCTGGATGGGCACAGACTCAGTGGTCTCTAGCAGACGTTGCCACTCATCATCACTGTCTGGCTCCTGAGGCATACGGGAGAGACAGAGGACAGGAGGAGTTGTAAAGTTGAGGGTAGTGGCTCCCACTCTGGGGGATCACGAAGTACTAGTAACTGCAAGAAGCCAGTAACTCCTTTGGCACAGACGTATTTTTTCCAGCTACCAGTTTAAAAAGATATAACTAACAGTTTGTGAGGGGTCTTGAAAATCTCTTGGAGAACACTGACATGTGCATAAAGAGATACCTAGAAAGATGTCTATGGTTGCATGACTTATAACACAAAAAAATAAAAAAATTGGAAATGTCATACAGCCAGTCAGTAAGGGAATACTAAAGAATGGCACATCCACATTAGGAAACATTAAGAAGTAATTAAGAAAACTGTTGCCTGGCCGAAACCGGTTTGGCTCAGTGGAGCCTGCGGGCTGAAAGATCCCAGGTTCGATTCCGGTCAAAGGCATGTAGCTTGGTTGTGGGCACATCCCCAGGAGGGGGTATGCAAGAAGCAGTTGATCAATGTTTCTGACTTTCTATCCTTCTCCCTTCCTCTCTGTAAAAAAAATTAATAAAATATTTTTTTTTTTAAAGAAAGAAAACTGTTGCCTGGCAACATGATTGAGCATCGACCTATGAATCAGAAGGTCATGGTTTGATTTCCAATCAAGGCACATGCCCGGGCTGCTGGCTCAATCCCCACTGTGGGGCATGCAAGAGGCAGCTGATCAATAATTCTCTCTTATCACTGATGTTTCTTTCTCTCCCTTCCTTACTGAAATCTATAAAAAAATATTTTTTTAAAAAGAAAAACCGTTGGAGAGGGAACCAAGATGGCGGCATAGGTAAACACCTATCTTGCTGCCCCACACAGCAATTTCAAAACTACAACTTAACGAAAGAACAAAGATCATCCAGAATCACCGGAAAGCTGGCTGATTGAAAATTCCACAAATAAAAGTGAAGATAGGATACTGTGACTCAGAGGAGCAGCGGCGGTGGACAGCATTGAAGATACGCACAGAGAGAGGTTTGGAGCAGTGCGCGCACCAGCAGATAGAGCGGGCAGCTGAAAACCCAGCTGGTTTTCTTGAACGGGGGAGACAAAGACGTCCCACTGCACTGATTCCCCAGCTCCAGGCGAAGTCCAGAGAACCCACAATCATACAGGGTAAAAACTGAACAGTGGGAAGGCACGCCAAAACTTGGGCACTGCAAGGGTCTGCAAGCTTGTGGAGAGGGCGAGCTTGTGCAGAGTGCATGTGAACTTGGGAACAGCACAGCTGCATGACTGCACAGAGAGCACTCATGACTTACTCTCTCGTTTGGGAAACTGCCAGACTGCATTGTTTTACGACCCTGGGTGAGATGTTGGGTGTGCAGACTCATTTCGGGAGAGGCTGAAATCTCCAGCAGCGGGTGGAGCTCAGCAGCAGCTCTCTCTCAGAGGTGCTGGCGGCCATTGCCACCCAGCACAGAGTCCCTGGGGCCGCATAGGGTGGAGCTGACTCTGCTTGCTTGGCCCGGAGACTCCGCCCATCCAACCTGAGCACAGATGAACATCACAGACAATTGGCCTGTGCTAACAACGATTAATCTAGGCTTAACTTCAACAAGACTGTGCAACCCATATCCACCTCAGGTAACTGGGGAAGCTGAGCCACACAAAACTACCACACAAAGCTAATTGACCAACTCAGAAAAGCAGCCACCATGCAGAGACATGGAAAGAAATCAGATGTGAAAGAAATGGAGGGGAAAAAACGACTGGACATAGAATTCAAAACCACGGTTATAAGGCTTTTCAAGAGGCTCCTAGAAAAGGCCGAGACCTACAAGGAAATAAACAAGACCTACAAGGAAATGAACAAGACCTACAAGGAAATGAATGAGACCTACAAGGAAATGAACGAGACCTATGAGGATATGAATGAGACCCTCAAGGATATGAAAAAGGACCAATCAGAAATTAAGCATACACTGACTGAAATAAAAAATATTATACAAAGACCTAAAAGTACTCTAGAAGACCGCAAGAACCGAGTAAAAGATTCGAAATACAAAGAGGTAAAATCCACTCCGCTGGAAAAGCAAGTAACCAAAAGAATCCAAAAAATTGAAGATAGTATAAGGGGCCTCTGGGACAACCTCAAGCATACCAACATCCAAATTATAGGGATGCCAGAAAAAGAGAGAGAGCAAGACAATGAAAACCTATTTGAAGAAATAATGACCGAAAACTTCCCACACCTGGTGAAAGAAATTGACTTAGGAGTCCAAGAAGCGCACCGAACCCCAATATATAGGAACCCTAAGGGGACCACACCAAGGCACATAATAATTAAAATGCTAAGAGCAAAAGTCAAAGAGAGAATATTAAAAGCAGCAAGAGAAAAACAGTTAGTTACCTATAAGGGAGCACCCATATGATTTTCAGAGGCTTTCTCAACAGAAACGATGCAGGCCAGACGGGAATGGCAAGAAATATTCAAAGTGATGAATAGCAAGAATCTACAACCAAGATTACTCTATCCAGCAAAGCTATCATTCAGAATTGAAGATCAGATAAAGTGCTTCACAGATAAGCAAAAGCTAAAGGAGTTCGTCAGCCAAACCAGTATTATATGAAATGCTGAAACATACTCTTTAAGAAGAGGAAGAAGAAAAAGGTAAAGATAAAAATTATGAACAACAAATACACATCTATCAACAAATGAATCTAAAAATCAAGTGAATTAATAATCTGATGGAACAGGATAAACTGGTGAATATAACAGAATCATGGACAAAGAGAGGGAATGGACTGACAATTCTTGGGGAGAAAAGGGGTGTGGGAGGTGCAGCAAGAGACTGGACAAAAATCATGCACCTATGGGAGAGGTTGGGGGGGGAGGTGAGGGCAGAGGGTGGGATGGGTACCAGGTGGAGGGGAGCTATAGGGGAAAAAAAGGGGGGAACAATGTAATTAATAAACTGAACAATAAAGATTAAAATATAAAAAAGAAAAAAAAAAGAAAAACCGTTGTACTGAGGATGCATCACTTATCTAGTCTTCCTACCAACGACACATAATTTGAATCTAATCAATTTGAAGAATATTCTGTAAAATAACTGGCCTGTGTACATCAAAATTGCCAGTCATGGGGAAAAAAAAAGACTAGGAACTGTTCCAGATTAAAGGACGGTGAAGAGACAAAACAACTAAATATACTTCGTAACAATGGATTGGATTGTGCACCAGGAAAAAATTTTTGCTATGAAGAACATTACTGGAGCCCTGGTCAAGTGGCTCAGGTGGATGGAGCATCATCCTACACTAAAATGGTTGCGGGTTCAATTCTCAGTCAGGGCAACTATTCCTAAAATGATTCAGAAAGTTATGTTCATATATATGGAAAGAGAGAATGATAAAGCAAATTGGCAGAATTTTAACAATAAGTGAATCTGGGTAAAAAAAAATATAGGAATTTGCTGTGGCCAGTGGCTCAGGTGTTTCGAGCATCATCTCAAACAACAAAAAGATTGCACATTTGATCCCCAGTCAAAGCACATATGGGAGGCAACTAATTGATGTTTCTCTCTAACATTGATGTTTCTCTCTCTCTCCCTTCCCCTCTCTCTAAAATCAATAAAAACATATCCTCAGATGAGGATTAAAAAAATAAGAATAAATAGGAACTCTTTGTAGTATTCTCACAATTGTAAGTTTGAAATTATTTCAAAATAAAAAAGTGAAAACCCTAAATAAAACACAAAAGATTGAGTAGAACTACATGTTCAAATGCTGAATGATCTCAAAACAGATCATATGGTAAAATAGGTGCGATGCAAAGCAACATCTATATGGGATGAACTCAGTAATGTAAAAACAGCCAAACTATATATTTTTATACCAGAGGCCCAGTGCATGAATTCATACATAGGTGGGTTCCCTTGGCCTGGCCAGTGACAAGGCTGATAGGAGCCATCTTGCCCAGTCCCGATCAGTAGGCCAGCAGGGGCAGGGTGGAAGGGGAGTGGGGATATAGGGAGGGACCGTAGGAGGTTGGCTATGGGAGCACACTGACTACCAGGGGGCAGCTTCTGTGCTGAGCAACTTTCCCCTGCTGGTCAGTGCGCATCATGGCAACCAGCTGGTTGTCTAGTCATAAGGGGTTGGTTGCTTAGGCTTTTATATATATAGATGTGCATATATATAAATTCAGAGAGTTTGGAAGAAGACAGACAAAACTGATAGCAGAAGATACTTCTGGGACCTAGATGAGGCTTAAGAAGGACTTACATTTTCACTTATGTATTCCAATTTTTTATAATTACATATTCAGATAACCGGGCAACTAAAATCTATTAAGTTAATAACAACAAAGCAGTTTTTAACACACAGGGAGCTCATACTTGGAGCATTGGGGATCATTGTTCTAGAAAAAGCACCACCCAGACCCATCATCCCACAGCATTGTCTAGGCTCACCTCATTTTCTAGGTCTACTGCACCAGTGCTCTGCTGGCCGGCCTGTGAATGCTCTGGCCTCAGCTCTGGGAATGCTCGTTCACGATCCTCAGTGATCCGGTTTTCCCTGTCAGAGGAAGCGTAAGTAAAATGAATTACAGAGCTTTGAGGTTTGGAGTTTCTTAACTTGTCTCTCCCTCTAAGCCCAGGATAGGAATGAAGGAAAAGCCATGTAGGATTCAATAGAGGAGACCTTCTAAAATATGGCCAGGACAGGATAAGTTGACACTAATTACACACACATTCTTGACTGCCCTCCCACATCCTTATACCTTGGCAGTTATCACCTGTTGCTCCCAACTTAATCTTCTCTTTTGTACTGAGATAATTCTTGCCCCTACAGTTAATGTACAACTGAGCCATAGAGAGAGGAAAGTTCCTATGTTTCCTGATAAATCAGGAATGTATCTGGAATCAGAATTTAAGAACCCAGGATTTGCACTCCTAGGACCCTGTCCCTATAAATCCTGGCTCTCTCCTTCTCACCGAGGTGCAGGGGGTGCTTCTCCAGCTCCCCACTCAGCCCAGCTGCTCTTCGTTTCTGAGGCCATGATCTCAGCCAAGAAACCCGGTTCCTGAGTGGACAGAGGGGTCGTGCCAGTAACCACCTTGATGGTCCTGTCTTCCTGTTCCAGGGTAGGTCCTGTATTCTGGTGTTTCTGTGGAAAGTGGGCAGGAGACACTGAGTGCTATTTGTGGCCCTTTCCCAACCCTAGAAAGCCACTCTCCTTCTCAAGCAACCCCAGTCACTAGCCTGCTCAAACCCCACATTCCCCACATATTCCTACACACCTTCTGCTTGGCCTCCTCAGCCATGAGCTTATGGGCTTGACGCAAGATGCGAGATCGATTGCCCTTGGGGGCCAGTTGATGAGCCTGTTGGTCCTTGAGGACCTGAAGTTCTGGGGGTAGACGACTGGTTAATGGGGTGCCCAAATCTGGGCCTGCTGGTTCAGTTATTACTGCAGGGAGGGAAGAAGAGGAAAACATGATCATACTAGAGCTTCGTTATGTCTACTTGGCCAGAAACAATTTCAGTGTCTCCAGAGCATTTGATAAAGTGACAAAGATGGAAGAGGGTTGTAAGGGAGGTGGCAAAGGTTAGGCAAAAGGCTAGGAAGAAAGTTCAAGGTGGTGGGGTAAAGACTATATTTTGGATCCAGATGCTGGGAGAAGGTGGGTAAATTGGGGAGAACACTAGGGAAGTGCAAAAGATGGGAACCCTAATGACTCACTGGTGACACAGCCAGCAATAAAGGGGTGATGTAAAAGGTCTGGCCAGGACAGACGCTGCCGGGGGTCTTTGGTGAGCAGTCCTTGCAGGAAGTTCTGTGAAGAGAAAGTCCGCCATCAGCCTTTACTTCTATATAGGCTGCCTCTAACTAATCAGAGCCTGCAAACCAAGACTCCAGAGTCTAATCTTAGAGCACACCAGCTGCTCTTAACCACACCCTCTTTAGCTTTATCCTTAGGCCTCATTCCCCAGGATGAAATCATAGAACTCACTGCCTTGTCTCCTAGGATACCCCAATCCCTACCCTTGGGCATTCTAGAACCCCAGAAAAACAGAAATCTCAATGTCACCAGCTTTGTGAAGAAGTGAGAAAGACACTAGAAGACAGAGATGTCAACTGCGTGATTATCTTCAGAAAACAAACATACAACAGAGTCCCAAACTGCTCACTTTGCCCTTCCTTTGACTGCAGTTTGTTAAGAACAGATGCATCTATGGTTGAAAGATTTCAGACGATGGAGAGGTAGAAAGACTGTTTCTAAAAAAGGGTACATCTTTATGAGGTTTCCTTGGGGAAATCCTCAATTGGGCTTAAAACAGGAATAAACTGTACTAGGTTATGACCACTGTTTTAAAACAAGGTAATTAGTATACCATGGCTCTGGCCGGAGATAACCGCATAGCGGCCCAAGGGAGAATAAATATCCATGTATATCATCCACTTCAGTTTCCTTTGTTTAGATTCTCTTTATATATGTATTATTTATTTTAGAGAGGGATAGAGAGAAAGAAACATCAATGAGGGAGAAACACGGACTGGCTGCCTCCCACATGCCCCCCACCGGGGACCGAGCCTGCTACCTGGGCGTGTGCCAGGACTGGGAATCGAACCGTGACCTCCTGGTTCATGGGCCGCTGCTCAAGCACTGAGCCACACCGGCCAGGCTAGATTCTCTTTAAAAATTACTTGGGCCTCCCACACTGAGCAGTTTGGGGAAAACCTGTCCCTTTTCATCTTAAATAAAATGAAGAAAAGTTATATGAGATTTCACTCTGGGAAAAAGCTGCATTTAAAGTCCACTGAAAGTCCAAATCTTACCCTAGATAAGAAGTAAAAAGGGTCCATGCTTTATCCTTTCTCCCCTCCATACCTCCTTCCTCCAGTCGACTGAGACTTATCTGCAAGGAGCAGGCACCACCTTTCTCATTTTCCCCCAATCACCAAGCTAGCACCACTAGCTCTGGCCATTTGGATAACTAAAGATTCCTTCTTTCAAGAAAAGGACTGAAAACTGTGTTTGCAAAGCTAGATAATATCTGATAAAAATAAGTGGAATAGATGATATAGAAAAGGACCAGGATCTATCTCTGGTTTCTTAAAAATCACCTTTCCATTGTGACAAAAGATAGCCTGGCCCAAGGAGAGACTGCCATTCCCAAGTATGACACACTCTCTCAGAATAAGCCCCTACAGTACAAAAGCAAGACAGCTTGGCCCAGCTCCTGCATTAATTCAGTAACTGCAAAGTTCTTCCCAACTCTGGAAAAGGTTTTTTAAAAAGGGAACAGAGGCAGGGGGAGATAGGTTTCTAATGCAAAAGTAATCTCCCTTTCTATATTCATTACCTTGAAGCAAGGACTAATGGTTGGCGGCCAGCGCACAGGGTCCTTGAGAATGAGATTGACCAGTTGAAAGATGCTTGTGGTATAGAAGGGAGGGGTGCCTACAGCCAGCTCATAAAGTATGCAGCCCACAGACCAGAGGTCTGCGGTGTGGTCGTATGGTCGCTCTTCAACCAATTCTGGGGACATATAGAGTGGTGTGCCTTTGATGGATGTTAGCACCATTGTATTGGTGCTCATAGCCCGGGCAAATCTGCAGGAGATGGAATGGATATGTAAAGAGAGAAGATAGTCAATAAAGCTAGACCTGGTCACTACTCCCTCTCATTGTGTGAGATATCCCAAACCCAAACAGAGAAAGCACCTTCCAAAAGACCCAGCAGGAGTCCGAGTTTGCAGCTCAGGTTCTAAAATGAGGCCCATGTAAGCCAAGCAAATGGTCTAGGACTCCCTGAAGAACTGGAAGCAGAGATGGAAGGTCAGGCTCCTCACCCAAAGTCACAGAGCTTGATGCCACCACCCTTGGCAAGGAGGATGTTCTGAGGCTTCATGTCTCGGTGCAGGATTCGGTGGGAATGCAGATAATACAGGGCCGACACTAACTGGGCAGCAATGGCTTGAACCTAGGGATCAGCCAAGTGGGAGGAAGAAAGGAGAGGTCAGAAGAAGCCTGATCAGGAGCCCAAAGACTCCTCCCTAATACTATAGCTAATGTGATCATCTCTTCCCTTTGAGTTTCACACAGTACCTTCTATAGTTCTTTCTCCCCTATTCATTCATTCTTTGATTTGTTTTATTCCTTCATTCAAAGAAAATTTATTGAGTCTCACTAGTTGCATGACCATAGACAAATTATCTGTGCCTCTCAGATATTTGATCTATAAGATGACAATAATCAAACCCTCTACCTTGCAGGATTATTATAAGGATTAAATGAGTTAAAGCATGTAAAGTAATATAATGCTCAGAATGGTGCCTGGCATTTAGTAAGCATTCGATATCCATTTGTTGTTATTAAGACAAATCCCTTTTTCAAAAGAAGTAATCAAAGAAATAAGACAGACAAAAGGAAAAAGATGATGAATTACCAATGATGATGAGTGCTCTCATAAGAAAATACAATGCTGCAACAAAAAGCCCCAAGGAGCACAGAAAACACCTAGAATAAGTGTGGCTGGAAACTGTGTTCAACCAAATCCCACTGGTAACCACTATGTCTTGGTGGTGAATCTTGCCTTAACCATAGCCCTCATACCTTCCTGCCCTCTCTGGTACCACCACACTAGGCCTTCTTCCCTAATGGCACCCAATAACAATAGCACTAATAATAATTAACTACGCTGACTATTGTGTTTCAGGAACTCTTTAACCATTTTACATGAATTAATTCATTAATCCCCAGAGTAATTTTATGAGATAGACATTATTATTTCCATTTAAGAAAGAAGAAATAGCCCTGGCTTGTGTGGCTCAGCTAGTTGAAACACTGTTCTATACACTGAGAGGTTGCAGGCACAAACCCATATTGGGAGTTATATCCCCAGTTGGGGTGCAGGCAGGAGGCAACCATCAATGTTTCTCTCTCACTTCAATGTTTCTCCCTCTCTCTCTCTCTTTCTCTCTCTCTCCCCCTCACCCTCTCCCTCTCTCCCTCCCTCCCTCCACCCTCCTCTCTCCTTCTAAAATAAGTTAATTTAGTAGACACTGCTGATCCTCACAGTGCATTGGCCTGGAGGTCAATTCCTCCCAGTGATACCAACAACAATGAAGGCTTAACTACAACAAGACTGTGCACACAGCTGACAAAGGGGTGCACCAACAGTTTCCATCTCAGGTAACTGGGGAGAATGAGCCACTGGGCTCTATCGGACACTTCGCACACAAAGACACTCTATCAACTCAAGGAAGCAGCCAAAATGCAGAGACAAAGAAAAAGGTCACAAATGAAAGAAATGGAGGAAAGCAAAAGAATGGATATAGAGTTCAAAACTCTATATGGATATAGAGTTTTCAAGAATTTTCTAGAAAAGGCCAATAAATTTAGCAAGACCCTTCAGGATATGAAAAAGGACCAACTAGAAATTAAGCATACACTGAATGAAATAAAAATTAATATACAGAGACCGAATAGCAGACTAGAGGATCCTAAGAATCAAGTCAAAAATTTGAAATACAAAGAAGCAAAAGACACCCTACTGGAAAAGAAAAAAGAATCCAAAAATATGAAGATAGTGTAAGGAGCCTCTGGGACAACTTCAAGCATGCAAACATCCGAATTATGGGGGTGCCAGAAAAAAATAAGAGAGCAAGATACTGAAAACCTATTTGAAGAAATAATGACAGAAAACTTGCCCCACCTGGTGAAAGAAATAGACTTACAAGTCCAGGAAGCACACAGAATCCTAAACAAAAGGAATCCAAAAAGGACCACACCAAGACACATCATAATTAAAATGCCAAAAGCAAAAGACTAAGAAAGAGAAAAACAGTTAGTTACCTATCAGGGAGCACCCATAGGACTGTCAGCTGATTTCTCAACAGAAACGATGCAGGCCAGAAGGGAGTAGCAAGAAATATTCAAAGTGATGAATAGCAAGAACCTACAACCAACCAAGATTACTCTCTCCTGCAAAGTTATCATTCAGAATTAAAGGGCAGATAAAGAGCTTCAAAGATAAGAAAAAGCTAAAGGAGTTCATCACCTCCAAGCCAGTATTATATGAAATGCCGAAAGATATTAAGAAGATGAAGAAGAAGAAAAAGGTAAAGATAAAAATTATGAACAACAAATACATATCTATCAACAAGTGAATCTAAAAATCAAGTGAATAAAAAATCTGATGAACAGAATAAATGATGAATATAATGGAATCAGGGGCATAGAAAGGGAGTGGACTAACAATTCTTGGGGATGGGAGGAAAGAGGTGTTGGGGATATGGGAAGAGACTGGACAAAAACCATACACCTATGGATCAAGACAGTGGGAGGGGTAAGGGCAGAGGGTGGGGTGGGAACTGGGTGGAGGGGAGCTATGGGGGAAAAAGGAATAATTGTAAAAACTGAACAATAAAGATTTACTTAAAAATTTTAAATATATTTTATTGATTTTTTACAGAGAGGAAGGGAGAGGGACAGAAATTCAGAAACATCAATGAGAGAGACATCGATCAGCTGCCTCTTGCACACCCCCCACCGGGGATGTGCCCGCAGCCAAGGTACATGCCCCTGTCGGAATCGAACCTGGGACCCTTCAGTCCGAAGTCCGACACTCTATCCACTGAGCCAAACCGGTCTCGGCTCAACAATAAAGATTTATTAAATTTAAAAAGTAAAAATAAAATAAATTAATTTAATAGAAATTAATTAATAGAGAGAGGAAACTGAGCACAAAGAAGTTCAAGAGGATCCAGCTAGAAAGTGGCAGAGCCAACCTTTTCTATTCAAAGATTTTGACTTCATGATTGATATACTTCACTGTCACACCACATGGCCTCTCTATACACCCAGACTCTTACATTTTTTCTCAGGGATTTTCAAAAATGCACACTCTCAGTGCCCTCAGCTTTCCCTGCCAGTCCTTTACCTGAAGACAGTCAGGGGTAGGGAGAGTTTGAGCCTGGAAACATACCTGGTCTTCAGGAAGTTTTCCATCATCTTCCAGAATCTGAAAGAGTTCTCCCTCAGCATAGTCTGTCACTACCACTACCTGGAAGGCAAAGGCAAAGACACTGATGGCTCCAGAATCATGCATTAAGGTTGGGAATTTCCCAGGACCCTCCTTCTTGGGGAGAGGTGACCCCAAGCCAAAATGCACCTCTTTATCAGTCTCAAAGCTGTCGAGCATATGCACGATGTTGGGATGCCGCAGGCCCCGCATGATTTCAATCTCTCGTTGCAGATTCCTTAGCTCTTTCTCTGAGCGTCCCAATTTTGGAATGAACTTCAGGGCCACCACCTGTCAGAGGTAAGATGAAGAGTCAAGGCCTAAACACACCACTGAAACTTTAGCCTGAGAACTCCAGAAGTGAGACTTTAGATTGAGCAATTGTCATTACAGCTCCTAGTCTCCCACTCCCCTCTGCCCATGGTACTGTGCCCCGACCCACCCTTTCCTTCCCCTTGCCCTAGGAGGAAAGTCTCTGCCAGACAGAACCCTTTGGTGGATGCTGGGACAGGTGTTCCGAACAAAGTAAAAAACTCAATATTTAAAGAATTTAGAGGAAATGGAAGGAAGGGAAAAAATGGAGAGAAGAATAGAGTTCAGGTGGTTTATTTCTTCCTGCATAGGATGATAAGGATTAATACTAGTGATAATATTTGTTGTATACAAGGTGCTAGGCACTGTACTAAGTAATTCAATGTAACATTACATTTAATTCTCAAACTCCATCAATCAGATACTACACTATCTTCACTCTATAGGTGAGGAAACTGAGGCAGAGAAGTTAAGTAACTTGTCCAGTTCTAAGGCTAGAAAGTGGAAGAGTGAGGATTTGAACCCAAGTAATTCAATTACACAGCTCACACTTCCTAAGTATAAAGGAGTCAGTGTCTAGGAATACAGGTTGGTATGAATGCTTCTCTTCTGGCCCCATTTATCACTGGAGTTGGGGGTGTGGAATCCCAACCAAGAGATAGCCCTCTTTTTTCACCACCTGAGCACTGTATTTTCTCCGACCCTTGTACACCCTCCCAAAAGAGCCTTCTCCAATCATCTCCAACACGTGGTACTTCTCCATGACAGAGGTTTCGGGGTTCCTCAGAAGGAAGTAGAGATGGTGGTGAAGAGCTCCAGCGCCACACAGTTCCACACATCTGAGAAGCCTGGTTGCCACATGGAAGGAAGGTTCATGTTAGCCACCTTGCTTTTTCCTCTTTTTCATAATAATCCAGGCCTCAAACCCATAGGGTGGAGTGAACGGAAAGATTAAAGCTTAGAGCCTCTCGTAGTTCTCCCTCCTTTTCAGCTTCCTCGGGTCCCCAACCCAACCTCGCGCCCACCCATCCCCCGTCTACTTTCCCCTTTCACCCAGCCTCCCCCACCAACCCCAGCCCTTTCAGCCAACCTCCTCAGCGACCCCGGCCGCGCCCACGCCCACACCCCCCGCACGAGCTTCGCAGACCTGAGCTCCGCGGCACCCCAAGCTCCCGGGGCCGGGGGACGCGGCTCTGGCCTCAGCCCCGCCCCCTCCGGCTGCCTGCATACTATGCCTGACTGAAAATTCTTCCCGACCCCCGCTGCCGGCCTTTTAAAAGACTCCTATTCTTACCAATCCTGCTTGCTACAACCAGTCTGAGTCCGGAGGGCAAAAGCGTTCAGAGGTGTGGGGAAGACGGCGGACCGTCCTTGGGCACTTTTTAGGGCACTTCCGAACCGCCTCTTGGCTATCAGGCCCCAATAAAGACCCAGAGTCTGTGGTTGCCTAGCAACCTCCGCTTAGCCACACAGCCTCCATTCCCTTAACTTTCTGCCTCCGAGTAACCCGACAGTGTTTCCGGTTCCGGCTGTGGGCCGGAGAAGACATGGCGACGTCTTCGTCGGCAGCTGCAGGGGAGGAGGACTGGTAACTTTGGGGCATGGGTTTTGGCAGACCGCCTGGATCCGGTCCGGGGGACTAGCGGCGCCGTGGACGGCCCGTTTGGCGGGCATGTGGGGCGGAGCGAGGGATGCCAGAGACGCTGACATCTTTCTCTGAGAGCTTCTAGACTGGGAGTGGGTGGGTGGAGGGGCGCTGGTCTAAGCGAAAGACGACGGGATCTGCGCTGACCAGGCCAGGGAGAGCCGCGCCTTAATCTGGGTCAACCCTCTTTCCTCCGGCCTCATCCTATCCCATTGTCTTTTCTTGAAGTGGATTTGCTCAGGGTCCCGGGGGATGCCTGCTCATCATATCGCCCCGCGTGTCTCTTAACCTCCCAGAACCTGTGTCCTCCAGCTCCCGCCCCCCTTGGCTCTTGGGTGAGCCTGTTTCTGCCGAGGCTTTCCTCTCCCTTCTCCCTCCCTGACGATACTAAGGACTATTGTCTGAATAAAGCCTTACACTTCACAAAAAGCTCTCTTAGTCCTTCTCTAAAGCATTCTTTAAAAAAGACCAGAACCTGAAAGGACTCTGGGATTTGGGAAAAGGATAAAAGTGGGTTCACTCCACGTTTTATTAGCTGTGTGATGCCGACCAGGCCACTGGTCTATGAGTCAGTGTCCTCTGCTGTGAAAAGGTGGGTGTGGCATCTACCTCATAGAATAGTTGAGAGGATCACGATGGATTTGTAACATACATCAGCCTCTGAGATGTAGGCATCTGAGGAGGCTAGGGTCTTAATCACAAGGAACAACAACAGCCTGTAATTATTGGAATCGAGAGTCTAGATGAAGCCTGACAGGTAATATGATTTGCCAAAAGGTACATAATTATGACTAGGAGCACAGGTTGTCTGTTTCCAAATCCTATGTCCTTAGTACTAGGATATTCTACAGTCACCCTCCCCCCTTTTTTGGTTACAACTTTACTGCCATCCTACCCCATACTTCCTTATCAAGGCTCAAGTCACAGCTAGACTGAGTGAAATGTGGTACTGTAGCCTCTTGCTGGAGGCTACACCTCAGTGTTTCATTGATTCAGAAAGCTTAAACAGTGCTGGCCTTTAGTGAAATCATCTAGACTCATGGTTTTCAGCCTGTTCAGGGGAACATAATGATTCTGAGGAGACACTTTGGTCCATGGAGAGAGCAGCAGATTGCACAGCTAGCCCATAATGCTGTGAGACAAAAAAAAAAAAAAAAAGTTTTGAGCCCTGGATGATGTGTCTCAGTGGTTAGAGCTTTGGGCTCACATGGAAGGGCCTAGGGTTCAATTCCTGGTCAAGGGCATGGACCTGGGTTGTGGGTTTGCTGCCCAATCCCCGTTGAGGCCCATGCAGGAGGCAACTAGTCCATGTGTGTCTCACATCAATGTTCCTCCCTTCCACTCTCTCTGAAAAGCAATGGAAATGAGGATTAACAAACAAAAAAGAGAGAAAATTTTGAGAACCACTAATAAAAAGTCATGTTAAGAGCAGTGTTGCTCTTGGTGAAGAGGTAACAATGTATCTGTAAGAAAGCAAACTATTTATGCATCTTTTCATGTATTGTCAGCGTCAACTTCAGGGTCATTACAACTGCTGTTTCTGTGATTAAAATGTGTCCTTAGATTTACATCAGGACACTGGATGCTGACCTGGACAGGTTGATACAACAGGGTCATAAATACACTGAATACTAATTATACCCCTCTTTCCTTTTAAAGGAAAAGGTTATATTCAAATATAGGCTAGGTACTATGGCAGGATGCCACTAGATACCTTACATACACAAAGCCCTTTCATCCTTACAATAACCCTAGAGAGTAGATGGTAATGTTAGACAGGGTAACTCAGGCTCCCAGAGATAAGTAACTACTCAGATCACGGGTACTATGTGATTGGTACCTGTTGACTATAAGGCTGATGGCTTTTCAACTACAACACAGCAGCATAGCTTTTATATCACCTTGCTCTGTTCAGATGGTATCTCCTTTGAGAAGGTTTAGGGTAATTAATATTGGTGGTATATGTAAATACTGCGATCCACATGAACAATAGTATAGAGAAAGCCAAGAGTTGTATTGGCAACCTTGATGTTAATCAATGGACATTATATTTGTGGGTCAGAGATGGCCATTAAGGAACAATCAACAAAAAGATAGGGAGTCAGGAAACCAGGTTCCCATCTGAGTGCTGCCTGTTAAGCCTTGAGATTTGGGCTAGTAATTTCACCTTCTTGAGAATCTGTTTCCTCATCTGTTGGCAGAAATGATCTCTAAAACTCTGTCTCTCTAGGGTCCTTCCCTCTGAAATCGAGGTGTTAGAATCTATCTATCTGGATGAACTACAGGTGATTAAAGGAAATGGCAGGTGCGTATTCTACTAGAGGTAGACATGAGTCCCCTTGGAAATGAGATGTTTCAATGCAGAATCTGTGAGCTTTGATTCAAAAATGTTTCTCTCGTGTAGATAAGGACTATTCCTTTCATTCCCCCCACCACCACCAAAAAAGAAGGAGCCTGCTTACTTCCTCTGCCTACTTTACTATCTTATCCCTAACCTTCCCAACCCTCCAGCTTCTGCCCAGTCACATCCCAAGTCTCCACTTCATCTACCTACAGATCTTCGCCATGGGAGGTCTGCATCACCCTGCACCCTGCCACGGCAGAAGACCAGGATTCACAGTATGTCTGCTTCACTCTGGTGCTTCAGGTCCCAGCACAGGTGAGGTCCCTACCTTATTGCAGCAAAAAAAGGAAAGGGACAGGTCTAGGGTGGGGTGCTTTAGCAGTAATTTGTGTTTTTCTCCTACTAGTATCCCAATGAGGTGCCACAGATCTCTATTCGTAACCCCCGAGGACTCTCAGATGAACAGATCCACAAGTAAGCAGGCTGGTCAGAGCAAGGAAAACTCAGGATACAGCTCAGTTTGGGGAGGGAAGGAAGCAGGCCTAATATTTGGTTTGCTTTCTTTCTCCAGGATTTCACAGGCACTGGGCCATGTGGCCAAGGCTGGGCTGGGTACTGCCATGCTCTATGAACTTATTGAGGTAAGAGGTCTTCTAGGCTGGGGAGATGTCCGTCCTTTCAAGGGAAGCCTTGGCCTAGAATCATGAATATGTCTGTGTTTATCCAATTAGTCCTTGTTTTGGTAAGGTCTAAATCCAGAAAGACAAGACTCTCTTCTGTTTCAAAAAAATCTCCCCACAAGACAGTTTGTAGCTTCCCCAAGTTGCCTATTCCAGCATCTTAATAGAAAATTTCATTTCTTCTTTAACTTGCATTAGTCTTGCTTTAGTTTCTGTGCATTTCTTGTTTTCTTGGCACTGGCAACTGAAAGTAGCAAGTGATGGATCTGACCTGGAGGGTCTTTGCCATAAATGAACATTTGAAGGCTAGTGTGCCATTAGAGCTGATTAGAAAGTAGCTTCTTTACAGTTTCTATTCTAGTGAAGGAAACCCACATGAAGCAGCACCTAAAACTACAAGTTAACATACAAAGGTCATTTTAGCTGTTTCAAATTTAAAAACACACAAATACAGTCTGGTTTTCCACTACGTTGAATTCTTTAGAGAAATGTCCGGAAAAGAGTAAGGGTGGGTGGTCTGGGGTCAGAGAGA
Source organism: Antrozous pallidus (assembly GCA_027563665.1). Lineage (NCBI taxonomy): Eukaryota > Metazoa > Chordata > Mammalia > Chiroptera > Vespertilionidae > Antrozous > Antrozous pallidus. The sequence continues at coordinate 22,701,738 of CM050508.1, read as the reverse complement.
GTGCATAGGCCATTGTAACACTCCTGAGTCAGGCCTCCACAAAGCAGTGTTGAATTCTGTGAAATTCCAAAGTATTAACTATTGAAATAACCGTGCAGATGCACATTTGATAGCTCAACTTGATGCCTTTGAGTTCTCTGTTCCTTTGGGTTGTCCATGCCTTGATTTTATTTCTGAAAGCCTGTTCCAGAACAGACTCACTGGGGCAATGATTTCAAAGGAGACTAACCAAGAAAGGCCTCCTAGAAAATGTGTTTTCATTGAACACTTTTTTTCTCTGAGATACATTATTTTCACCCTCAAGAGCTATTAAAGGTGACTAAATAAGTGGGAAAAACAAATTGGATTTTGAATCTGGCAGTTTGGATGAGAGTCGGGGACTTAGAGCAGGATTGATTCTAAGCAGAGGGAGCATCACCAAGACAGAAATGTGTGCACATGAGGTAACAGGCCGGTGTGGTGGGAGACCAGTTACTCCTGGGACTAATGACAGGTTTTGCTCATAGTTCTTGCTGCTGCCTCCCTGTTTGAACAGTGTCTTCTCTCTTCTCAGAAAGGGAAGGAAATTCTCACAGATAACAACATCCCACATGGCCAGTGCGTCATCTGCCTCTATGGTTTCCAGGTGGGTCTCTCTGTGACCTGGGGTCTGCTTAGGGTAGGTAATGGAGGGCTCATGAGAGAGCGCTGATGCAGCGCCCTGTGTCCATACTCCCTCCAGGAGAACGAGGCCTTTACGAAAACACCCTGTTACCACTATTTCCACTGCCACTGCCTTGCTCGGTACATCCAGCACATGGAGCGTGAGTTGCAGGTTCAAGGACAGGAGCAGGAACAGGAACGGCAGCATGCCGCAACCAAACAGGTGGGCCCACCAGACCCCGCTCACATTTGACACCGCTAACAACAACCTTTCCTGTCTGTCCAGCCCAGGGCTGTTAACCTTCCTGTGGTCATGAGTGAACACTCCCTTCTGTTTAGAAACAGGGATGCCTGTGCCTTGTCCCAGCCCTCGGCAGATTAGGCTGGCTGAGTGGATGGGCAGCTGGTGATCACTCTGGGCCGTGAGCAGGGATACGGTTTTCTCTCTTTTTAGAAGGCTGTTGGTGTGCAGTGTCCAGTGTGCAGGGAGCCCCTCGTGTATGATCTTGCCTCACTAAAAGCAGCCCCTGAACCCCAACAGCCCATGGTAAGGAACTCATTTCCTAATATGAGGCAGGAATAATGGCATTCACCAAGGGGGGAGGAACGACATCTTGTTTGCCTTGAATGGGCTCTGAAATTGGGCTCAATCTGAGACCTCTACAAAGCCACCCACTGGGAGCCCAAGGCTTCATTCAGGAGCCCAAATCTGAGATATAAAAACCAAGAACTGTGCACAGATTTCCTGAGGCAGTCCTGGAAAGCAGAGGTCAGGTCTACCTTGTGTTTATTTTTCCCTCCCTGCCAATCTGCTCACGTCCTACCAGGAGCTGTACAAGCCCAATGCAGAAAGCTTGCGCCAACAAGAAGAGCTCAGGCGACTCTACCAGAGGCAGCAGGAGAGGGGGGGCATCATTGACCTAGAGGCTGAACGTAACCGGTATTTTATCAGTCTCCAGCAGGTGAGGAAAATATTTCCCACTCCTTCCCTAGTGATATGAAGTTTCCTATGAACACTCCTCTGCCATGGCCCTAGGGTGAGCTTTATTATACCTAGGGCGGGTTACAGGCTGATGGTGGTCAATTCATTTGGTGGGCGAGAGGCCTGTAGTTCCCTGCTTTGAGAAGCTGAATTTCCTTCACTGCATCTGCTCACTTTTTTTAGCCACCTGCCCATTTGGAACCTGAGTCAGCTGTAGATGCCTCCAGAGGATCCCAGCCACTCAGTGCCCTTACCACAGAACTGTCTCCTTCATCAACTGCCCAACCTACCCAGTCAGCTCCTCTGCCTGTGGCTTCCCAGTATATGTGCGAGAAGATTCCAGGGACTGGGCCAAATCAGCAAAGGTTGAGTGAGACGCAGAAAACTATCCTGGATACCCCCCGAGCCAACCGAGGTCCCTGGAGACAGCCTGAACGGAGGCACCTAAAGGGAGAATACAATGCCCACAAAAGTACCAGTGACACCCAGGAACTGCCGCCTCCTGAGGGGCCCCCCAAGGAGTCCATGGACGTAAAGCCAGAAGAACCCCATAACCAAGGGGTTGGAGGTCCTTCCCAAGAGAATGGGCCTGGCAACTGGCAGGGTCCCCCGCCTCGCAGGACACGGGACTGTGCTCGCTGGGAGCGTTCCAAGAGTCGGACACCAGGTTCTTCCTATCCCCGCCCGCCTCGGGGTCGGGGAACTTACCCATCTGGTACTCGAAGGGAACCCTTGAGCATGGAAGCAGAGGATGGTTCCTAGCAGTACTGTGGTGGGGCAGGGAAATGAGGGTAGGAGGGGGGCAATAAAGAGATTTGGCCTTGTTTGGCTTTCTTTGCTCAGTAGCACCAAGCTGTGAGGTATGGCTGTCTTCCTAAATTCCTAGCAAGACTGGAGTGTGCCAAGTAGCCTCAACTTTGCCCTGAGGTCTGTTATCCCATGAGATTCAGGTCTAAGAAGGTCCTGGAGTAGTGGGTTTCAGGGAAAACTAGTGGATGCCAAAATTTAAGCAATCTGCAGGAAGCACCCTGCACTGTAACCCACTGTGTGTATACCCACATTTTATTTATGTATATGGTGTCCCTCAAAAAATGAATACACACTTTGATGACTCTATTTTGATCATGAAATGTATTTTAATAAACAGTGTCTTTATAATTATTCAAAGTGTGTGTATACATTTGTGGGGGACACCATATATACATGCTTTTAGGTGGAGGACTGTACTTTTCTGTTTACTGTAGTGTCTTCTCTTCCACCTGTCCTGGGTTATGTTGCTAACTAACTTATATAGGTGGATGCTTGATGGCTCCTGAGATTGCAGCCCCTGCTTTTTACTTAAGTACCAACACAGGGAAATCAGAGACCAGAGTAGTGTTTCAGGTGTTTATTGATCCCCTAGAGGACAGCTGAGCACGACCCAGGTGTCACCTCTTCAGGGACTCAGCATTTTGTATTGCCCCAGTTGGGTCATTTTTATACAGCATGAAATGGCCCTGCACCTGGGCAGGACTAATCTGAGTTGTAGTTTGAAGGACACGTTCTGCAAAGGCTTCCGCCAAAGAAGGTGTCTGCCCGGGATAGAACCTCTGGAACATCTGGGTCAGCTGCCAGTGTGAGCAGTAGCCCACGTACTCCTTCATGTCTACTCGCCCCGGGCGTATCAGGGCAGGGTCCAGTCTAAGAAAAAGGCAGCAGAGTTACGGATAGTGGTACCACTGGTACCCCCAAATGATGGTTCCCTCTGAACTTTCTGATTCTCCGAAGGTACAGAATTGGTGGAGTCTAGCCTCTGTGTGTCTCACTCCTTCCTACCTGTCAACATGGTTGGTAGTCATGAATACAATGCGGGCCTCAGTGGAAGCCACACCATCCAAGGCATTGAGCAGTCCACTGAAGGTGAGACGACCTAGACCTTGGTACTTCACTGGGTCTAGAGGAAGAGGGAGATGAAGAAGCGTAGCTGGTCAGTCATAGTCCTACTTAATGCATTGCAGACCAGTAGCTTGATAGCTTTACTCAGTGGCCAGATAAGTTTCTACTGAACGAGTACAAAAGACATTTCACATAAATGTTAAAGGCATGCTTTAAAATTACCCATTACATTTTGAAGTTACTTATTACATATTCTTACAACCTAATATCTTTTTAATATTGTGATTGGCCACAAGCCTTGGGACAGAAAACACGAGAATTCTTGTGATCTGTCTGCAATGTGTTAAAATTAGCTCTTTCTATTCCCCATCACATTCCCTACTTATCTGAGCCTCTTCTAGGCTTTTGTTGCTAATCCAGCCATCCTCCATCGGCCTTCTGGGTTTCTTTTCTTCTACTGTTCCTCATTCAGAAAGCCCCCTTTCCTCGCCTCCTTTCACTTACTCTGCACAGCCAGATCTCGACTGAGAAAAGCAGCATCCACGTCCTCTAGGAGCACCAGGCTCTGCTGTGGGGCCGCACTCAGCAGGTGGTTGAGCCGGTCATCAGAGAGGCTGGAATCTGTGAGACTCAGCAGGCAGATGCTGTGCTCCAGCTCTCCAGCCAGGGCTGTGCTATGGAGGATGGGAGGACAAGTGGTTGGCAATCTGGGAATTCGTCCTTGGGCCCAACTGCTTGTTCCTCACTATTCTAGATGTGTCAGGCCTAATCCTTCCACACACCCCACCCTAATGTTCCACATGTCTTATGTTTATCCTGGTTCCTGTTCTCCACATTTATTTCTTTCTAATCACATCAACCCAGTTTTTCTCCAAATTGAGCGTTAGAGAAATGACACTACTCACATAAAACTGCTCTTTCCACAACCAGGGGGCCCATAAAGCAGGTAGCCACGTCTGTAGGGGATGCCTGGGAATACAGCCAGGATGGTCATAAGACTTCAATCATGTTCTCTGCCCCAGATATCTGCATTCATTCCTCAACCCTGTTCCCCGGAGGCCCAAAGATCTTGTTATTAGAAGAAATCATCCCCATAGGCAACTTTCTTTCCCCCTTCATCTCTAAGAATTGGGCTAGCGCTGTATATTCACCCCATCTGGCCACAAAGACTAACCTATTTCCTCCTGCTCTACCATCACATCAAAAACAGCCTGGTCAAAACCCCAGCTGCTTCTTACCTCTGTCAATGTACCACTTGGGGTTATCGATAAATTCCCGTACGTCCTTCACAATTCGGTCAGCCAGGCCATGTTCTAGAACCACAGAATTCAGTGGCCGCCGCCGGCGTGGATATCCAAAGGGACGCCATTCAGAGCCCACGGCTGTGTGCATCACTGTTTTCCCTTCTTCCTGTTCCAAGGCCAGTGCTCGAGCTGGGAGGGAGGAGATGAGACGAAGCCAGTATTACTCTCTGCTGTGCAACTAAGGCAGAGCTATGCCTAAACAGCTTACCCCAGCCCCCTGATCCCATGGGCTCAGATCCTCCAAATTCCCTTCCTCTGATGTCAAATGCTCCCACCCTGCAATTCCCCCATAGAGCCTGCCTGTGCCATCCCTCACCTTCCTCCAAGATGTTGAAGAAAACCTTGCGGTCAGTGCCCAGAGCTGTGAAGGTGACAGATTCCCAAGGAGTGCCCGTCTGCAGGTCTATCATCTGCATCTCTCGGCTTCGTTCCACTCGGATCCATTTCCCCTGATACCTGAATAAGAATGGTCAAAATGGGGTGAATGAATGTGTCAAACCCAGCTCCCCTCATTCTCCTTTGCAACTCTGAGTGTTCCCTGGCTCCCAGCCTTACCAGATAAAGTGATTTCCAGGGCTGGGGACAAATTCAAACTTAGTAGAGATGCGACCACTCTCATGCTGAAGGTACGAGGTCTCGACACTGAGGTGCTGAGTTCGGGTACTGTGGCGGGTGAGCCAGCTAAGCAACCAGGCATAGCTCCTGTCTCGAGCAGGGACTTCCAGTGTGATCATGTAATGGCGCCGGAATGCCACCAGGCCCAGCTGGGCACCCTTCCGGGCCAGGGCTAGTGCTGTGCCCACACCCACCAGCCCAAATCCAGCCCCAAAGTAGGGATTGTCCTTCAGGGTCAGAACAAAGTCTGAAAGGGGCATCTTGAAAAGGAAACACCAAACCTTACAAGCCCTGAGGCAATTTCAAAACCTGGGGATGGGGAGCAGTGGGAATGGGAAAAAACACAAGATTAGTTAAGCAAGTGGACTCCTCAATCCCTCCCTCCTGCAGAAGCTGGGAACAGGAAAAGCAGGTCAGTTACTGGGCACTTCAGTGTCCTCCCCTTGTGAGTCGGTGGTGGTGTTGGAATGCAAGGGCTGAGACTCCAGGCCCCTTGTCCCATTTGCCCTTCATTTTCCTGTTCATACTTCAGTTTCCTGCCAAAGGACTATGTCTGGGGAATCCTAAGAGAACAATGTAACTGCCTTCAACAGGATTATGGACAGAATTTTTGTAGTCCCTGGGACCTGTTGAGATAGAAACGGACCCACTGGCCAGCGTCAGCAGGAATGAAGCCATTCTCTTCCATTGACCTGTCAGTAATCACCATGCCTTGTTACAATGAGTAATGTCCTTCAAATATCCTCTCCTTTACATGCTCAATTCCCAATGTCTTGTTTAGCCCTTTAGTATCTCCCACCTGAGATATTTTTTTTAAAAAATTAGTTCTTGAAATGGTTTCTTAATAGGGAGGTTTCCATCTCTGCACCAAACTGGTACACAGTGGTCCAGCTCTTTCTTCATAAAGATCGGCTTCAATCATATTTCTTTCCCTACTCCCAACATCTCTCAACAGATCCCTGAATTAGGAAAAACTCCTCTGCCTGGGACTCAAAGCCCTCCACCTACCTTTCATGGATTAGCTCCTAAAACTACCTGTAGAACAAATAAACCACCTCCCACCTCCTGGCTCAGCAGTTCTCTCACTCCTGAGCCCATTCTAATGTATTCTCTCCAATTGAAGTCCCGCCCATTTCCTCCATGGAGATTTTTCATAATTCTCCATCATAAAACGTGACCCGGTCTAATTCTAGACTGTAAGACCCCGAGGGGTAGGAGGCAGTTGGTTTCTTCTAGCACGTCTTTCCCGCCCCTTCCACTTTGCTCTGCGCCTGGCACGCGGGGCGAAGCACTGACAGCAGTGACCTCCGCTGAGGTTCCGAGTGGGATCCAGAATTCCAAAATACCTATCAGACAAGGCCCTTCCCGCCCGGGGCCCCGGGCGGACGCCCTCTCCCGAAACCCCTCCACACCCCGGCTCGCGCCTCCAGCCGCGAGGTTTGGGGTAATCCGCCACTCCATCGCCTTACCGGCATGACTCTCTGGCCCGCCCTCTCAATGGTTTCACCCCTTCGGGTTTGAGGGAAGCGCCGCTCGGCCCCACCCCTGAGCCTTCTATCTACTTCCTGCCACGCCCACCAAGGCGGCCCTGCCACTCTGCTCCACAGTCTCGATGGTGCTCCTCAGACTCACTGACTTGGAGCGGGGACGACAGAGAAAACCATAGAGTATTCCTCCCGCCGCCAAAAGGGAAGAGAGAGTGGCCTCCGTATGCCCGAAGCCCTAGAGTTCCTCTGGGTGGGGGGGGGGGGGGGGGGGCGGTCGTAGAATGGTATCCCTGGAGGCGACTCCGGCTCCTGGTTGACCATAGAGATGCGGCTCCCGCCGGCCCCGGCCAGGAGGTGAGTGAGTGGCTGTGGGGCGGGAAGTAGTAGGGAGTCCGGGTGGAGTCGGCTGGACGCAAAAGTTTCTGGTGCTCCAGGATGAGGGTCGGCCGGGAGGTGAGAACCCTCGGGAGGAGGTGATGAGCGCGGTGACGAGCGGGGCCCAGGAGCATCACCTAGCCGCCCGGGCGCCTCACGCGCGTCCTGAACCTCGCCCACTTACCCGCTACCTCTCGTCAGGACCATCATCATGACGATTCTACGTCCCGAGCCGTGCAGATTACAAGTCGGCTTTCCCATTCCCTGGCTCTTGTGATTCCCGTTCCAGCCCCAACGATGTGGACACTGTCGTTGCCTCCGCTTCACAGATAAAGCTGAGGCCCAGAGAAGGGAGGTCACTATATCTGCCCAAATCCATGCAGTGAATCAGAGCCCACTGGCAGGTGGAAATTGGGTGCTTTAGGTTTCATTCATTCCCTAGGCCTTCTCTCTGCCTTAACCTGTAAGGAAGCCTTCATAATGGAAGTGATATGTGTGTATATTATTACAGAACTAGAGGTCCGGTGCACGAAATTTGTGCACAGGTGTGGTCCCTAGGCGTGGTCAGCAATCAAAGTGCCAGCATCTGACATGGAAGAGCAGGTCCCAGCTGACCTCTGGGCCCTGGGCAGCACCTGGGCCCCCCAGGACCCACACACCCTCCTCCGCCTGTGTCTTCATGTGGAGATGCAGTGAGCATGGCTGGATGCTGCAGATCAGGGTGCAACGTGGGCCTCTGGGCTGCCCATTGAAACTGCATGGAAGCTGGGCAGACAGCGCGCTCTCTCCTGGCTTACCTCGCAAACTGGCTCCTGCACCAACCCATGGGGAGTCTGACCAGCCCCATCTGGAAGAGGCCATGCAGGTGTGGGGCGGGTTCCTTGCAGGTGCCTGGCACCTGAACTCAGGGGTTTCCCTGGCGCGTGATCCCTGGTGTCCTGGGGAAGGATAGCTGGTGGAGTGAGAGTGAGCTCGGTGAAACCACATCCCGCATTCTCACTGCATCTCTATCCCCAGGTAGCTGGTGAGAGGTTGCAGCACCCCCGGCCCCTGCCCGGGTGCCATGGGAGATTGGTCACTGCCACCCCCCCCCAGTTCCTCATCCCAGCTCCCTGCCTGGCTTCCTCAGTGCTTGGGAGCCGGGCGGCAGCCCCACCCCCTGCCGCAGCTGCTGGTTACTGACTAAGGACAATCAGCAGGGTGATTGGACCCCCTCTGGCCCCCGTCTTGGCCTGGCGTGGCCCACTCACCTGCTCCACTATCCTGCCGCAATCCCACTCATCAGGGCCCATCAGGACAGCAGTACCTCCACAGCTGCCCATGGCCAGTGCCACATCGCTGACACCCACCATGTTCCACACCACCCCTTGGTGGTCAGCATATGTCATAGCAAGCGGTCAAACTCTGGTTGAACTCTTGGTCTAGGGGACATTGCATATTAGGCTTTTATTATATACTAGAGGCCGGATGCACGAAATTCGTACACAGGGGAAGGGGTGTCCTTAAGCCCAGCCTGCACCCTCTCCAATCTGGGACCCCTCAAGGGATGTCCGACTGCCTGTTTAGGCCAGATCTGGGTGAGATTGAGCCTAAATGGGCAGTCAGACATCCCTCTCACAATCCAGGATTGCTGGCTCCCAAATGCTCGCCTGCCTGCCTTCCTGATTGCCTCTAGTCGCTTCTGCCTGCCAGCCTGATCACCCCTAACCACTCCCATGCCAGCCTGATCAACACCTAACTTCTCTCCTGCTGGCCCAATTGCCCTTAACTACCCTCCCCTTCAGGCCTGGTTGCCCCCAACTGCCCTCCTCTACTAGCCCAGTCACCCCTAACTGCCCTCTTCTGCCAGCCCGGTCACTCCTAACTGCCCTCCCCTGCCGGCCATCTTGTGTGTTGTAATGATGGTCAATTTGCATATTACTCTTTTATTAGATAGGATAAGATAGTTAGCCAGACAAGAAAGATGGAGAAGGTCTATGAAAGAGAAAGACAGAGACATACACTTGCATGTGTGATAGTATAGAAGCAAAAGAGAATGTTGTGAGTCTGGTGCTAAATGTAGTGACGTCATAAAATGTTAAAAGGGAAAGTTACCTCTGAGATCCCTTGATCCTACCCAATTTTATTGCAGATAAGAAAACAGACCCAAATCACTTAATGATTTGACCAAGGTCACTTAGCTCCAAAAAACATAATCTGCAGTCTTTAGCGTATTGGCCAAAATGTGCTTGTTGTCTCCGAATATTGGCCCTTATTATAATTTTTATACTTTTTGTTCAAGACATTGTTCCAAAAAGGAAACTTCTAGCGTTATCCGGTTTGGCTCAGGGGATAGAGCCTGTGAACTGAAGGGTCCCGGGTTCAAATCCAGTCAAGTGCTCATGCCAGGTTTCGGACTCAATCCCCAGTAGGGGGTGTGCAGGAGGCAGCTAATCAATGATTCTTTCTCATCATTGATGTTTGTATCTCCCTCTTCCTTCCTCTCTAAAATCAATAAAAATATTTTTTAAAAATAAATCCTATCTAATAAAAAAGTAATATGCATATTGATTATCACTCCAACACAAGATGGCCAGCAGAGGAGGGCAGTTGGGGGCGATCAAGCCTGTGGGGAGAGGGGCAATTAGGGGTGACCAGACAGGCAGAGGAGGGAAGTTGGGGGCAACCGGGTCTGCAAGGAAGGGCAGTTGCGGGGGACCCAGGCCTGCAGGGGAGAGCAGTTGGGGAGACCAGGCCTGCAGGGGAGGGCAGTTGGGAGCAATCAACTGTCAGGGGAGCAGTTAGACATCAATCAGGCTGGCAGGGGAATGATTAGGGTGTGACCAGGCTGGCAGGCAGAAGCGGTTAGGGGCAATCAGGAAGGCAGGCAGGCGAGCAGCTGGGAGCCAACAGTCCTGTGAGAGGGATGTCAGGATTGGGCCTAAATGGGCAGTCAGACATCCCTTAAGAGATCCCAGATTGGAGAGGGTGCAGGCTGGCCTGAGGGACACACACCCCCATGCATGAATTTCGTGCACTGGGTCTTTAGTAAGTGAAAATGAAACTTCTAGGTTAACTAATTGTGGCATGCTGCCATGCAAGGAAATGCCTAAGTGAGCAGGCATTCAGTTTTGTATCCGTACTAACTGGGAAGAAAGAGATCTAACTATATTTTGTTTGGTTTCACTTCTCGTTGGTTTATCAGCACTTAAGAGACCACAGCACACAAGTTGGTGGTGATGACAGACCCTATGTTGGATTCACAGCCAGCCAATAGCACTGCAGAGATGGATGGACTGTGCTCTGACTTATTGCTGATCCCCCCACCTCTCTCTAACCCTGGAATCCTCGAGCCCGTCCAGAGCCCCTGTACATCTGGGAACCCCACACCTTCGCCTGCTGATCCAGGCTGCCTGCTGGTAGAGGCCACAACAACTGAAGAGGATACAGGAAACATGGAGATCATTGTAGAAGCAGTAGCTGGTAACCTGTCCTCAGGTGCTCCTGGAGAGACCCCAGGTACGAACACAGTTGCGAGCAGGCCAGTGGGACAAACAGCCCTAAGGTTTTGTCTGTGCTATTTTTGATCCTCGTATATAGTAGTATAAGTAGGATGAGAACTCAAGAGAGCATCCTATTTTTATACTGAGAGATGTAATTTGATTTGGAGCTGGTAAATGTTGATTAAAGGCTGGCAAGGTGTTGCACAACCTTGTACCAAGCTCTTGGCAGTCTTTCCCTGCTTAGGCATTATGTATGCTAGGCAGTAATCCAGAAGTGAAGACCTTTCTGATACCTCTGCCCAATCCTCACTCCGATAGTCCTTGAGGATTCTTTCCCAGGAACTGCAGCCAGGGATTAGGCAAAAGTGCCAGTCTATTTCCACCACCCAGGCTTGGCAGGGCTTCCCAGAGGTAATATGGTATTTCCCACCCCAATTCTTGTGTAAAACATCTCATCAAAGGCATGTGGTTAAGAGTTGAGCATTTACACTTACGCTGGAAGAAAGATTCTCCCCCTTATTCTTCCCGCAATTACAACTTTTTAAGTAACTTCCCTATTTTGTTTTGTTAAATATATTTTTATTGATTTCAGAGAGGAAGGGAGAGGGAGAGAGATAGAAACATCAATGGTGAAAGAGAATAATTGATCGGCTGCCTTCTGCACACTCCCTACTGGTGATCAAGCCTGCAACCTGAGCATGTGCCCTTGACCAGAATTGAACTTGGGACCCTTCAGTCTGTAGGCCAGTGCTCTATCCACTGAGCCAGATTGGCCAGGGCAACTTCCTTGTTTTTTAACTACCATCCTCCATCTACATTTGTCACAACTTCCTTTGATGGGTATAAAAAATTCTGGGAAAGATTAGCTAATTTAGTCATGTAATATTTCTAAATTTCTATGTGGTGAAAGAAACAATAAATAAAAAACAAACCTGGGAAAAACATTTGCAATGTATGAGAAAGAGTTAATATCCTTAAAATTTAAACAGCTTCACTGTAAGAAAAAGAAACAGAGGGAGAAAGAAATCTACATGAAATTGACTAAAGAAATAAAAAGTAGCCGAGACCGGTTTGGCTCAGTGGATAGAGCGTCGGACTGCGGACTAAAGGGTCCCGGGTTCGATTCCGGTCAAGGGCATGTGCCTTGGCTGCGGGCACATTCCCGGTGGGGGGTGTGCAAGAGGCAGCTGATCGATGTCTCTCTCTCATCGATGTTTCTGACTTTCTATCCCTCTCCCTTCTGCTCTGTAAAAAATCAATAAAATATATTTTTAAAAAAAAAGAAATAAAAAGTAAATAACCATAAAGATGCTTAATCTCACTAGTACAAAAATAAATTCCAGTTAAAAATAACTGTGAGATGCCATTTTTGTTTCTCGACTTTGGCAAAAGTTCAACATTTTATAATACCTAGTGTTGGTGAGGCTGTGGGGAAGACAGACATTTTTATAGCTTATGGAAAATATAAATTAGCTAATCTTTTGAAGATCAACTCATCTGTATAACAAAATTTAAATATGTGTACTCTGACACAGTAATTTTACTTGTTAGGATCTATCCTATAGAAAGATGCACACAGGCATACAAGGATACAGGGATAAGGATGTGTAGGCTAGCTTTATTTGTAATGGTTGGAAACAACCTAAATGTTCATCAGTGAGGGCAAAAATCTCATTTGATTTATCTATGCTCTGAAGCTTTATGAACTGGACAAAAATGATAGATCTAAATGTACTCATACAGAAAAATATCTTTGATATATAGCAAGGAAAAAAATAATCAAATTTCAGAAAAATGACCCAAAAAGACCTGAAAAGATACAGACCAAACTGTGTGAGGTGGGTTATATATATATATGTGTGTATATATATATATATATATATATATATATATCATTTAAGTTGTTGCACTAAATTTATTTCAATAAAAATACAATAAAGAGAAAAGTGATCTCCAGAGTAAGTGAGGCAAACCTGGGCTTGAGTCTTGGCTTCAACATTAATAAACATGATGGCATTAACCTTGCAGAATCCCAGGTCCCTCTGCTTATTGGGCAGTTGGAGGATCAAGAGAGTATTTCCTAAGCCTTTCTTTATCAAGGCCCTGCCCACTGCTTAAGAAATGGCAATGGTTATTATGAACATGATTTGGCTTTGTTCAATAAGATGTTCTCCATTTTATGAATTACCATGCTTAGGAAAATCTCTTTACAGAATATGAAAATAATACTTTGTCATTTATATTACAGACATTATCTCCATATTGTCATTTTCTTGTTTTTGGAAGTTTCTAATTTTGTTGTTGTTAATCCTCACCAGAGGATATTCTTTTCAATTGGAGAGGGAGAGAAACATTGATATGGGAGAGACGCACTGACTGGTTGTCTACTGCACACAGCCTGGCTGGTGATGGGGAATGAACCTGCAAACCCAGGTACGCATCCTCGACCAGGAATTGAACTCATGACCCTTCGGTGAGCAGGCCAGTGCTCTAACCACTGATCAACACCAGCCAGAGCCCAATATTTTATTGAGCAAAATATATTGATTTTTCTTAATGCTTTCTAGATTGATTAATACTTGTTACATTCATTTAACAAATATTTATTAAGTGCCTACTTTGTGCCAAGTATTGTGCTCGATATTAGGAATTCAACCCATGTCCCTGCCCTCATAGAGCTTACAGTCCAGGTGCGGAACCAATCTCAAACTTCACCTCCATTCATCACCCTAACCAGTTTGGCTCAGTGAATAGAGCACTGGCCTACGGACTGAAGGGCCCCAGATTCGATTCCGGTCAAGGGCATGTAACTTGGTTGCAGGCTATCCCCAGTAGGGAGTGTGCAGGAGGCAGCTGATCAGTGTTTCTAACTCTCTATCCCTCTCCCTTCCTCTCTGTAAAAAATCAATAAAATATTTTTTAAAAAAAGATTCACCTATATTTTCTGCTGGTAACTAACTCCTATGAGGCTCATTCTATCTGATTCTGTGCCTTTCTCTGTTGGTCCTCTGCCTGCAGGTGTCCTGGTAAAGGTGGTGGAGGTGTACTTCTGTGAGCGCTGTGAGCAGAGCTTCGCAGAGCCCACTCTGCTGGCCCTGCATCAGTGCACTGAGACCCTTATGCAGCCTGTGCAGGGCCTCGCTAACCCCCCATGCTCTGTAGAGCTATCCCTCAGCAACCTCACTCTCCCTGGCCCTGTGCAAGGCCAGAGCCCCTCCAATAATCCCCTGCCATGCCCTGTGTGTAGACAGGAGTTTACCCAACCCCAGGCCCTGAAGAGCCACTTCAAGATTCACCGGGGCCCTCCCAACACCTTCTCCTGCCCAGAGTCTGGCTGTGTGTTCTCTGCTGACGATCGTAAGGGTCTGCAGCACCACCTGAGACAGACCCACAGAGTGGTTCCTGTGCCCTGTTCTTTCCGGGGCTGCCCCCTGCTCTTTGGGAACCAGCAGGGAATGGAGCTGCACCGACAGGCCCATTACCCTTTCCACTGCAACCATTGCAGCTTCATGGGCTCCAACGTCAAACTCTTCCGGCAGCATCAACGCAGCCATGGGGCCAGGACACAGGGAGAACTATCGGCCGTTAAAGATCTTTCATCCAAGGAGCTGCTGCCAGGTATGAAGCCAGGGACCCAGCAGTATGCCACCTGGAGAGGCAGGTGTATCTAGTGCCATGGATATATGTCTGATACAAGAGAATCCAGAGAAAGTGACTCAGAAAGACAGAACTGACTAACATGAGAAGGCATTCAGAAAGCTTGGACCAGTCAGAATATATGGAATACAGAGAAAGTCTTTGTCTATGACACTGAGTAAAATTTGGCTTCAGCTACACTGTGGCCTTGAAGTTACTTAATCAACATTCTCTTCTGATCCATTTTAAAACTTTCTGAGAACAAAAGCTAAAATGCCCATAGCCTCTGGTAGAATGCCTTTTTAAAAAAATATTTTATTAATTTTTTACAGAGAGGAATGGAGAGGGATAGAGACTTAGAAACATTGATGAGAGAGAAACATCGATCAGCTGCCTCCTGCACACCCCCTACTGGGGATGTGCCCACAACTAAGGTACATGCCCTTGACCAGAATCAAACCTGGAACCTTTCAGTCCGCAGGCCAACGCTCTATCCACTGAGCCAAAACGGTCAGGGTTAGAATTCCTTTTGATGCCATTTAAGAGCAAATGGGATTAGGTAGGAGAAACCTTCAAAGAGGTTGGTGCTTCACTGATTCAGACTCCTCTTGGTGTCAAAAAAAGGGGGGGGCATTGGTTGAGTAGAGAAGCATCAGGAAATAGAGAAGTCAGGCCAGGAGAGATCAGGATTCTGAAAGAATTTGGCTTGCTAAGATTGATTTGTGCTCTGCTCCCAAAGAGAAGACCCTTCCTCCTCCCTCCCCCTCCCCGCCCCCGGAAAATAGTTGTAGGTCTTGGCCTTACCAAGGAAGCTGCCTCTATTGAGGAATAGAAGGGACAGATTTGAGGGAACAGGGTGTGGCCTGAATTGCTGAATTGGGTTTCTCAGTAGAACAGTTTAGAGGCCAGGGTGTGTTCACCTGCCCTGAGCCAGCAGCCATTAGCCCTGGAGCCTCAGCTAGGGAGTGCAGTCTACCCATTCTCTACCTCTCAGTCCCCTGCCCAAACTCCAGTGACCTCAAAGCTCTTACCTTCAAGGGATTTGAGGATGGTGTTATCTGAGGAGTGGTTTGCTTTGGGCTGGAGTATTACTGATGGCTTCACTTCTGGTCTTCCTATAGAAACCTGAGATTCCCTTATGCTGAATGGGGTAGGGGTGATTCTGTCAGCCAGTAAGAGAAGTACAAGCATTCAGTGCTGTCATTGGCCCCTGTAGACTTCATCAAATTTTATGTGTCTCCAGCTCCCCAACTGCCCCCAGGAGAAGGACAGCCTTCAGAGGAAGCAGGTACACCCTTGCCCAGGCAGGAGGCAGCTGAAGAGGAGAACATAGAGGAAGAGAAAGAGAGTGGCACCCTGAAGGACTCCCAGAAAGCCCTGGAGAAAGGCCAGGGGACTCAGCAATTGGAAGGTAGGTTTGAACTTCTTGGTGGTAGGGAGGAATGGATTGTGGGGAGTCTGGCATAGAAAGGCTGTAGGGTTTTTCTTGCCTTTTACTCAAATGCTTTCATTCTTAACAGTCCACTTTGGCATGTCTAGTAGGAAAGTGACAAATGTTTACTCTCAGGCATATAGGAAAAAATTGATTATTACCAGCTCCCCATAACCTAGAACTCATGAGCCCATGTTTGGAAATTGGAATACTTTAACCTTCTTCTAGTCTGCTCATTCCATATGGAGTTATTTTCCTTCCAACCAACTCTGCTGACCCTTCCGCCTGCCCCCATGAACCTGGGCAGGAAGGACAAAGCTCCATCCAGATTGTTCTTGTGAGCAACTCTAAATAGAGGCTCAGAAATAGTGAGTGGGTGGTTGGGCAACACACTTCCAACAGGTCACAGCAAGATCTGAGAAGTTCTTGTGATTTTGTTTATCTAAATACTTGCATTTCTTTGAGACCACAGTATTTGAGATGCTATTGTTTGGTTTCCTAAAGAGTAAGGGAAAAGCCACACGCTGTTTCTGGGCAAATTGTGGATGTCCCACAATTCTGGCCTGCTCCAGGGCTAGCGAAGAATCTCATTCTCAACCCTCTCTTCCTCTCCTGTCACAGGGGATGTCACTCCTGGCACTGAGTCCCTCTTCAAGACCCACATGTGTCCAGAATGCAAGCGCTGCTTTAAGAAGCGGACCCATCTGGTAGAGCACCTACATCTCCATTTCCCAGACCCCAGCCTCCAGTGCCCCAACTGCCAGAAGTTCTTCACCAGTAAGAGCAAGCTCAAGACCCATCTGCTGCGGGAGCTGGGCCAGAAGGCCCACTGCTGCCCACTGTGCAACTACAGTGCAGTGGAGAGGAACGCACTCAACCGCCACATGGCCAGCATGCACGAGGACATTTCCAACTTCTACTCAGACACCTATGCCTGTCCTGTCTGCCGGGAGGAATTCCGCCTCAGCCAGGCCCTGAAGGAGCACCTCAAGAGCCACACAGCCGCAGCGGCAACGGAGCCACTGCCCCTTGGCTGCTTTCAGGAGGACTGCAGCTATGCAGCTCCTGACCGCAAGGCCTTCATGAAGCACCTGAAGGAGACCCATGGCGTGCGAGCTGTGGAGTGCCGCCACCACTCGTGTCCCCTGCTCTTCGCCACAGCTGAAGCCATGGAGGCCCACCACAAGAGCCACTACGCCTTCCACTGCCCGCACTGTGACTTCGCCTGCTCCAACAAGCACCTGTTCCGCAAACACAAGAAGCAGGGCCACCCTGGCAGTGAGGAGCTGCGCTGCTCCTTCTGTCCGTTTGCCACCTTCAACCCGGTGGCCTATCAGGATCATGTGGGCAAGATGCATGCTCATGAGAAGATCCACCAGTGCCCCGAATGCAGCTTTGCCACTGCCCACAAGAGAGTGCTCATCCGCCACATGCTGCTGCATACAGGTGAGATGACTTCCTTCCTTACAGCAGTACAGTAGTGGTGGTGATGGCACGCCCACATGGGAAGGGCTTTGCATTGGTTCTCATTTGAACTAGTATTCTGAGAGATAAATCTGGTTTTTGGAATTTATGAGCCTTAAGCTGAGTGATACTCGGCTAAAAAAGTGGTCAGGCTAGGATTTGAATTCAAGCAGCCTGATTCAGAGCCTGTGCTGTTGTGTTTTACCCATAAGGCCCTGGCCAGTTCTGCGCAGCCCCAGTCAGCCTCTTAACATGAAGAAACTCAGATCAGGACAGATGTTCTTCCTTTGCTATTCAAGTTTTGAGATGTGCTGTGAGGTGGGGCAAGGGGTCTGAGCCGTCCATACACGTTATAGCTTTGGCATCTGTGACACTGAAACACGAGCCCATTTGGTGACTTGGAAATTGCAGATATTTCAAGTCCAATTTTTAATTGGTTACCAGCATTACTGATGCTTTGAGTGACAACCAAACCAGGCTTCCTGCTACAGCGACAACGCTTTTGTGATCTCTGTGTAAGTATAGTGGATTGATAAGACATTTAAAAATCCCATTGAAGATTGTTTAGCTTGAGAGGACAGTTTTTAGGCAGCTCAGGACAAGGCCATTGTTGTTCCCATTGATACATATTTTAGTCACAAAATCTCATTTTTATGAGGCCTTTACTGAAACCTTATAAATATATAGTGCTTTATGGAATATAGCACTTTCATACATATATATGTGTGTATATACACACACACACTAGAGGCCCGGTGCACGAAATTCGTGCACGGGAGGCTGGGGATGTCCCTCAGCCCAGCCTGCACCCTCTCCAATCTGGGACCTCTCGAGGGATGTCCGACTGCCCATTTAGGCCCGATCCCAATAGGATCGGGCCTAAACGGGCAATCAGACATCCTTCTCACAATGCAGGACTGCTGGCTCCAAACTGCTCACCTGACTGCCTCCCTGATTGCCCCTAATCACTTCTGCCTGTCAGCCTGATCACCCTTAGCCACTACCCTGCCAGGCTAATTGATGTCTAACTGCTCCCCTACCAGCCTGTTTGTCCCCAACTTCCCTCCTCTGCAAGCCTGGTCAACCCCTAACTGCCCTCCCCTGCAGGCCTGGTCCCTCCCAACTGCCCTCCCCTGCTGGCCTGATCGCCCACAACTGCCCTCCCTTGCAGGCCTGGTCCCTCCCAACTGCCTTCCCCTGCTGACCTGATTGCCCACAACTACCCTTCCTTGCAGGCCTGGACCTCCCAATAGCCCTCCCCTGCTGGCCATCTTGTGGTGGCAATCTTGTGTCCACAGGGGGGCAGGATCTTTGACCACATAGGGGCAGCCCTCTTGTGTGTTGGAATGAGGGTCAATCTGCAAATTACTATTTTATTAGATAGGATAGAGGCCTGGTTCATGGGTGGGGGCCAGCTGGTTTGCCCTAAAGTGTGTCCCAGACCAGGGTGAGTGTTTTCTTGGGGTGTGGGGTGGCCTGGGTGAGGGGCCTATGGTGGTTTGCAGACTGGCCACGCCCCCCAGTGACCCAAGCGGAGGCCTTGGGATCTGGGATTAATTTATGTTCTACAATTGAAGCTTTGTAGCCTGGAGCAGAGCCGAGCCTTATGCTCGCTCGGCAGCCATTTCTGTTACCTTCAATAATTGAAACTTTGTAGCCTGGAGTGGAGGCCTAGGCCGGCCAGAGCTGCAGAAACACGGCTTCCTGCATCACCCAGGCAACCCTAGCCTCTTCTCTGTCCAGCTCTGTGGCTGCCACCATTTCTGTTCAGATTATGTTTCTTTTATAATTGAAAGTTTGTAGCATTGAGTGGAGGCCCAGGCCAGCAAGGGCAGGCAGAAAGCTTGACTTCCTCCGTTGCCAGGGAAATCCAAGCCTCCCTCCTGCTCTCAGTGGCAGAAACCATCTTGATTGGGCTTTATTTGCATAATCTGCTCCTGATTGGCTGGTGGGCGTGGCTTGATCATAGGTGCAATCATTTTGCATATTACTCTTTTATTAGATAGGATCTATTACCTCATTCAGTCCATAATAAGAATCTTATAAAGAAGGCAGATAAAGATGAGAAACTCTAAAAACTGAAATGGCCTGTTTCAGAATCATACACCTAATAACAGAACACAGTGTTACTTGCCTTTCACAATATGGAAAGGGGCTGAGTGGGTGGTCAGGGATAATAAGGGTCCTGAAGAAACACGGCCCCCAGTTTGTTAGTGTCACGTCCTGACCAACTCCAGGGACAGTTTGCCCTCAAGTTCCCACTAGATGCCACTGAAGACTTTGGGACATCTCATGTAATCTTCATATTAACCATGTGACATCAGTGTTTTAATTGCCCTCTTTTTTGGAAACAAGAAAACTGAGACTTAGAGAGGTTAAATGACCTGCCCACGGCCATGTAGTAGTAAGCTGCGATCTAGCCACCACTCAATAGCTCTATTATTTCTCTGTGCCTCAGCTTGTTCCTCTGTAATATGGGATGGTCATAGCATCTGCCTCATAGGGCTGTTATGAGGATTAAGTGAGGACAATTTTTATAAAGTGCTCAGAAAGGTGTCTGGCATAGAGTGAGCACTATGTACATGTTGACTATTAATATTTTTATTACCCCTTAACCACCATGGATTCCTTAGCCACTATGTTGTTTTGCCTAATTTTTTTTTATCATTCTCTTCCACAAAACTGAAAGGAATTGGGCTAAGTGAGGCAGTTGCTATTAGTGCTAAGCTGTATAATCAGAAGGGACTTTAAAGCTGCTTTTGCAAAACTCAGTCCATTTTCTCCCCATCTTCATTGGTGTTGGAGCCAAGAAGGAGTTTTCTGAAAGGGCTGTGAAGCTTTTGCTCCTACCTGGCATCAAAACAAACTTGCTGGGGAAAATGATCTGTCTACTTGATCTGTGTGTGACCTGTGTTCTCTCCCTTCTCACCCCACCTCTACATAAGGCGAGAAACCTCACAAGTGTGAGCTGTGCGACTTCACGTGCCGAGATGTGAGCTACCTATCCAAGCACATGCTGACCCACTCTAACACCAAGGATTACATGTGCACTGAGTGTGGCTATGTCACCAAGTGGAAGCACTACCTCAGTGTGCACATGCGAAAACATTTAGGGGACCTCAGGTATGAGCATACACATCCCTAACCCAAGAACCGTAGGCAAAGTTAGCTTCCTTTCAAATTCAGCTGTGGCCCCATGCTCTTCTGGCCCCAGGTGGAATCCTCATAATGTACTTCTATGCTCCCATCATCTCAGCTCCGTTGCCTATAGCTCGCCTTTGCTGGTGGCTCAGTCTGCATGGCGAGAGCTCTGGGCTCAGAGAAGGGCGTATAGACCCAGAGTATAGGTCTAGACACCAAGGTGTCACTTGAGTTCTCAGAGACCAGTCCTGGGAGAGCAGACTATACTATGACCCCAAACCTGATCACTTCCCCTCTGATCTCTGGGCACAGCTGACAGGGACTTTCTCCTCAGCTTTCTTTTTCTTCTTTTTCTTTTCTATTTCATTTTTTTATTAGGTTTTTTTTTTTTTTTTTTTTTTTTTTTTTTTCTGGTAGACAGTACACTTGGGAATTATACTGCACCAGGCTAAAGAAGCAAGATTTCTACCACAGGGACATTTTGTATTCAGAATCCAATATAATATTTCTAGTCAGACATTTCCATAGCTACAGATATTTGGTTGCTTGATTTATATGCATAGAAAGAAATAAGTCGTCATAACTGTAAAAAGCAATTCTTAGCAAGTACTTTTAAATGATTGGAACTGTTTTCCTTTAATATTATAGTACTGCTTATTGGTTCTCCTTAACTTGCATGCCTCCATGGGAGAATGGGAACTAGACACAGAAGCCTTCCCTGTGGATCTGTGGGCATGTCAGCTCCTTAGAAGTCCATAATGGGTTGCTGATTCATCATGTCTTCTCTTTAGGGAGCAATATAGAGTAGGGGCTAGAACAAAACCCCTGAAGCTAGACTGTCTCTGCCCTTCAATTTGTAACTTCAGGCAGATTATAACTTGTATGCCTTAGTCTCCTCACTTATAAAATGGACGCCAGTTTTGTAGGGTAGTGCGAAAGAACATTGACCTAGACGGTGGATGTGCAATACTGAGTGTAGAGCCTGCCCCATAGTAAATAATGATCATTGGTTGTTATGATTTATTTATGATTGTGATTTTGCTTCCCCTCTCCCCCCCAATGCCTTCTTCACCCCTCCTCATCAGATACCAGTGCAATCAGTGCTCCTATCGCTGCCACCGGGCTGATCAGCTGAACAGCCACAAGCTGAGACACCAGGGCAAGTCCCTGATGTGTGAGGTGTGTGCCTTTGCTTGCAAGCGGAAATATGAGCTGCAGAAGCACATGGCTTCCCAGCACCACCCTGGCAAGCCAGCCCCACTCTACCCGTGCCGCTACTGCAGCTACCAGAGCCGCCACAAGCAGGCCCTGCTGAGCCATGAGAACTGCAAACACACCCGCCTCCGTGAATTCCGTTGTGCCCTCTGTGACTACCGCACCTTCAGCAACACCACCCTCTTCTTCCACAAGCGCAAGGCCCATGGCTATGTGCCCGGGGACCAGGTCTGGCAGCTCCGCTATGCCAGCCAGGAGCCAGAGGAGGCCAGGCAATGCCCTACACCACCAGACTCAGAGTCCTCAGGCCAGCTGTCGGCCCAGACTTTGGAGCAGGACCACAACTCTGGGGCTGTGGCGGACTCCAGCTTGGACCACACTCTGCCAGAGGCCAGTGAGGAGGCCAGTGCTGGGAGACAGGACGGCAGTGAGGTTCCCCGAGGGGATGACCTGGTTGGCAGCCCCAGCCCAGCGGAGGTAGATGAGGGCAGCTGCACACTACATCTAGAGGCTCTGGGAGTAGAGCTGGAACCTGTGGCTGAGCCACCTCTGGGGGAGATCACTGAAACAGCACCCGTGGAATTTGGGCCCCTGAGACTGGAAGGGCCAGATGGGACTTTGACAGAGCTGTCTACCTTTGAAAGTGCTGGCACTTCTGGCTTGGGTGCTGAAGAAGAGCCCATTCTGGAAAAGCCAATCCCTGAGCCCCCCAGAAATCCTCCTTCCTCAGAGGAATCCCCTAACAGCTGGGTGGGAACCTTCAAGGCAACACCGCCCACTGAGACAGCACTCCTTCCCCAGTTGCCTGAGTCAGAGTCTTTACTCAAGGCCCTAAGGAGACAGGACAAAGAACAGGCAGAGGCACTGGTACTGGAGGGGCGGGTTCAGATGGTAGTGATACAGGGAGAAGGGCAGGTCTTCCGCTGCCCACACTGCCCTTTTATTACCCGGCGGGAGAAGGCCCTGAGTCTACATTCCAGGACGGGGTGCCAGGGCCGCCAAGAGCCCCTACTGTGCCCTGAGTGTGGGGCTAATTTCAAGCAACAGCGTGGCCTTAGCACCCACCTGTTGAAAAAGTGCCCTGTTTTGCTCAAAAAGAACAAGGGATTGGTCAGAACAGATTCACCTACCCCTCTGCATCCTCTGTCCCCTGGCACCCACACTTCAGAGTCTACAGAAGGTGAGAAGCCCCCACCTGCACCATTAGAAGTAGAGGCGGTGCTCCCAAAAGATGCTCCGGAGCTTCCTAGGGAACCAGAAGAAGTAGAGGAGTCTCTGGCCATAGTCTCTGGCTCCACAGTACTTCCTGCAGGAAAGTCCTCATCCCCAGAGATCCCTGAGAAGTTCCACTTTGAACAGGGCAAATTTCACTGCAACTCATGCGTGTTCCTTTGTTCTCGGCTCTCCTCCATTACCTCCCATGTGGCTGAAGGCTGCCGGGGGGTACGAAGTGGAGCAGGAAAGCGAGGGGCTTCCCAGACCCAGCCTATTGTGTCCCCACTGAGCATTAGGGACTCTATTCCCCTAAACAGTGGGAGTACAAAGTGTAGCCCTGGTGATGGGGACCCAGCTCTGGTCCCAAAGCAGAAGGGGGCTCGCTTTTCCTGCCCCACATGTCCCTTTAGCTGCCAGCAGGAGCGGGCTCTGAAGACTCACCAGACCAGGGGCTGTCCCCTTGAGCAGTCTGGAGAGTTGCACTGTGGCCTCTGTTCCTTCACCACTCCTGTTGCTGCTGCCCTGAAGCTCCACCAGAAGCGGAGGCACTCCACTGTGGCCCCAGCCCGCGGCCCCCGGCCCCCTCTGCAGTGTGGGGACTGTGGCTTTGTCTGTAAACAGAGCAGGTGCCTGCAGCAGCACCAGCGGCTCAAGCACCAGGGAGTGAAGCCACATCAGTGCCCTTTCTGTGATTTTTCCACCACTAGACGGTACCGATTGGAGGCTCACCAGTCCCGACACACGGGTGTTGGCCGCATCCCCTGCAGTTCCTGTCCTCAGACATTTGGTACTAACTCAAAACTGCGCTTGCACCGGCTGAGGGTACACGACAAGACACCCACTCACTTCTGCCAATTCTGTGACTATAGTGGCTACCTTCGCCACGACATCGCTCGCCATGTGAACAGCTGCCACCAGGGCACCCTAGCCTTTGCCTGTTCCCAGTGTGAGGCCCAGTTCAGCTCTGAGACGGCACTCAAGCAGCATGCTCTGCGCCGGCATCCTGAGCCTACCCTCCCAGCCCAGGGCTCCCCTGTGGAAGCCACTGAGGGCCCCCTGCATTGCTCCCGCTGTGGGTTCCTATGCTCCAGCCCTGCCAGCCTGCAAGGGCACACCTGTAAACAGCACCCACGGCTTGAGTGTGGGGCCTGCCAGCAGGCCTTTGCTAGCCGGCCAGCACTGGATGAGCACCGGAGGCAGCAGCATTTCAGCCACCGCTGCCAGCTCTGTGACTTCGCTGCCCGGGAGCGGGTGGGCCTGGTGAAGCACTACTTGGAACAGCATGAGGAGACTTCAGCAGCAGCCTCAGATGGGGATGCTGGCCAGCCCCCTCTGCGCTGCCCCTTTTGTGACTTCACGTGCCGCCATCAGCTGGTGTTTGATCACCATGTGAAAGGGCATGGGGGCACCCGGCTCTACAAGTGTACTGATTGTACTTACAGCACCAAGAACCGGCAGAAGATCACCTGGCACAGCCGCATTCATACTGGGGAAAAGCCCTACCACTGTCATCTCTGTCCCTATGCCTGTGCTGACCCTTCT
Organism: Antrozous pallidus; assembly: GCA_027563665.1. Classification (NCBI taxonomy): domain Eukaryota; kingdom Metazoa; phylum Chordata; class Mammalia; order Chiroptera; family Vespertilionidae; genus Antrozous; species Antrozous pallidus. The sequence continues at coordinate 22,677,331 of CM050508.1, read as the reverse complement.
CGCCTCAAGGTAAGGTCAAAGACAAAGGGGGCCAGGAGTACAATCTGTGGAGTTAAATTGCCTGGGTTCTCTAATCCTGACTCTACCAAATACTACTTTTGTGACCTTTGTCAATTCCCTTAATTTCTCCAAGCCTTAGATTCCTCGTCTATAAAAATGGGATAATATTTCATAGAGTTGTTATAAAATTCCATAATACATGCTAGTCGTGTGAGAAAGGCATGTAATAGGTTCCAGCTCTACTCCCAGAGCCTAACCTAGATAATAATAGCTAACATTTATTGAGCACTTACTATATGCTGGGCAATGTAATTTTAATCCTTCAAAAAATATGAGATATAGTTACTTTTACTGTTGCTTATTTTACAGATTATTAAGCTGACATTAGGGATTAGGTCACCCAAAGATGCAAGAAATAAAGTGGCAGGGCTCAGATAGTCTGGGCAGATCTAGGAATAGGCCCAATGGGTTAGGTTGGTACCAAAGTGGCCAGACTGGGGAACCCAGTTGGTAACGGGAGTATAGATAGGATGGGAGTAGGGAACAGGATTGTCTACCAACAGTCTTTCTGCCTCTTTCCCCTATTCCCTTATCCTTGAGTACCCACATTTTTTCTGGACATATGCTTTGCTTTTCCCTCCTTCAGTACCATATGCGGATCCATAAGGAGGAACGGAAGTACCTGTGCCCTGATTGTGGCTACAAGTGCAAGTGGGTCAACCAGCTCAAGTACCACATGACCAAGCACACAGGTGAGTCTGCATGGCTTTGACAAGCCCAGTGGGTTCCCCTATTCCCTGGCACACCCAACCTCCCAGATTGGGTTCCTACTGATTCAGGATACACATCAGTTTTCACTTTGGGGGTGGTGGGTAGGTCAGATGGCTAGAATAGCTTCCCAATCCACTGAAGACTTATCAGAATCAGAAGGGAAGTGAGCCTGAGAGCCTGGGTATGTGTACTTTTCAAAAGCTCCCTGGGTGATTGTAGCACCAGGTCACACAGCTCCTGTTGAGAACCCCCCAAGTCAAACATGAGTGACTAACCTGGTTCTTATACACCTGATAGAACTACCATGAGTAAAAAGAAGAAAGTGGGAAGGTTTTAACTTATTCTTTTTTCCTCTTTGTTCTGGAGTCTACAACCTACAGGTTCTCTGAAAAGGGTTAATGGTGACATACCTATGATTATTGGGTATGATCTCCTTATGTAAAGGAAATGAGCAGATGCATTTCAAGGCCCTCTGCATTTATAAATGCTGCTTCTTTCACCTCTATCCCTCTTAAACATTTTCTTTGACTTCTTGAACAAGGAGTTGTATTTAAATTCATACCTAGCCCTAGCTGGTTTGACTCAGTGGTTCAGCCTATAGACTGAAAGGTGCCTAGCCAAAGACACATGCCCAGGTTGCAGGCTCAATCCCCAGTAGGGGGCGTACAGGAGGCAGCCAATCAATGATTCTCTCTCATCATTGATGTTTGTATATCTCTCTCCCTCTCCCTTCCTCTCTAAAATCAATAAAATATATTTTTAAAAAATAAAATAAATGCACCCCAACTTCCATGAGTTCCATGAGTACCTATTCCACGACCAAAAGGAGGTTAGAATTTCCTATTTGGAAACCCTGTCATATCTAGTATTCATTGCTATCAGGTGGCTATTTAGAGGTGCAGTTAATTATCAGCACTTATTGAGTATCCATTGTGTACAGGGCCTGGGCTGGGAGAAGGGCACAGAAATGTCAGACAGGACTGGAATATTCCAAAGATTCTGTATTAGCTCGCTGCTTGAGTTCTTTATGTCCCAGGATCACAGTGACTCTTATGGTTCACTGAACCCTGTTCCATCCCCTTCAGTAGTGATTTGTTACCTATCTTTGCCACGTCCTACAGGACTGAAGCCATATCAGTGTCCCGAGTGTGAGTATTGCACCAACCGGGCCGACGCCCTGCGTGTGCACCAGGAGACCAGGCACCGGGAAGCACGGGCTTTCATGTGTGAACAGTGTGGCAAGGCCTTCAAGACACGCTTTCTGCTGCGCACCCACCTCCGCAAGCACAGTGAGGCCAAGCCCTATGTGTGTAACGTGTGCCACCGTGCTTTTCGCTGGGCTGCTGGCCTGCGCCATCATGCCCTCACCCACACCGACCACCACCCCTTCTTCTGCCGTCTCTGCAGCTACAAAGCCAAACAGAAGTTCCAGGTTGTCAAGCATGTGCGCAGACACCACCCTGACCAGGCTGACCCAAACCAGGGCGTGGGCAAAGACCCCACCACCCCCACGGTGCACCTGCATGATGTGCAGTTGGAGGATCCCAGCCCTCCCGCTCTTTCTGCTCCCTCAACTGGACCTGAGGGCTGAGAGCCCATCCCACCTCCCAGGCAAGAAGAAAGTGTGGTCCAAGATGTGCAGACTGGAACCAGAGCTAGCCTGAGAAATTTGGAGAGTAAGGAAGGGCTGGCTTCAGGATGTCAAGTTGGCTGGAACTCTCTTGGGACTCCAGCTATAGTATTTTGATGTTGATGGCTACATAAAAGAGAGACATGAACTACAGATTGATTTTGTGTTGAGAACCACTGTGTTTTTAACCTGTGAGGTTTTAGTTTCTTCACCATCACTCCACCAAAGTCCCTGACTCTCAGGTCCTGGTTTTATCAATTCCACTTCTCTTTCCTTCTTGCTATGTCAAGTCCTATTTTCATTTAGCATCCTCAAAACAATTGTACTGAACTGCATGTGCTGTTGTGCCTAATGCTCTGTAAAGCAGCCTATCTAATAAAGAGGGAATATGCTAATTGACCCTCACACTGACAAAAATGGCAGCGCCCACAGCCAATAAGGAGGGAATATGCTAATTAACTGCCACACCTTCAAAAATGGCAGCATCCAATCCCTTCAGCCCCACCAGGGCAGCAGGCATGCAGCAAGGCCAGGCCCGCCCTGCGCACCTGCCTCCGGAGTCCCCCAGTTCCCTCAGACCCTCAGCCACCCAGGACTGCCTGAGGCTCCAGTAAGCAGGCCAGGCAAGGCTTGCGCTGCTGGCAGTGGCAACAATAGAGGTGTGATGGGGCATTGCCTTCCCCTCATGGCCGGGTCACCTCTCGCCCCTGAGGGCTCCCAAACTGAGAGGGGGCAGGCTGGGCTGAGGGACGCGCCCCCCCCCCCCCCCCAGTACATGAATTTTCATGCACCAGGCCTCTAGTGTTAATAGAATGCTTAACATTCTATGTCCATTTTAACATTTCCAGGCTGTCATCTCAGTCTGCCCTGAACCCTCTTAAACCTCTGCCTCCTTTTCTTCCATCTTCACTGAGTGATTGATTCTCAGACAGGCCCAAATCTGCCTTCTCTCTGTTCTTGAAGATTCTTGGCCCTTGCTCTGCTCCCTATTTCTGAGCCACTTTGTCTACCTATAGAGCAAGGCTGGGGAATCTTTTTTTTGTCAAGGGCAATTTGGATATTTATAACATCATTCACAGACCATACAAAATTATTAACTTAAAAACTAGCCTGCTATATTTTGGTCAAACATTTAATTAATTTACCCCTAATGCCTTGGCAGAGCCAGACCAAATGGGCCAGACATTCCCCATCCTTGCTGAAGAGGAAGGACTGTCACTCACTAAGCTTCATGTAAACAATATAATTCAACATCATTCCTCAGGCTACATTAGTTATTAGAATTATTAAAGCATAAAGATAGTGTGAAAGGCAAAGATTGCAGGGTTGGAGGTAAATCTCTAATGCAGAATTCTATAAATATCTTACAGTGACTAATTAATCATCTAAACTAGGGCACACTAGGGAAATTAGAGTGCCATTAATAATTGTGCTGGGACAGCAGTCATAAACCAGGACTGTAGGACTTGGATCATGTAACCTTTGTCTGCTCCTTTTCCCCTGATCCCTAGAAGTTATACTTCTGTACCATTCTTATGTACCACATGCAGAGGGACTCCTGGAAACTTGTTTTTCTGTCAACCCAAATGTCCCTCAACCCTTATTCTTCCCCTTATTGCCCAACAATGACAGATCATACTCAAGCCAAATTAGGGAGAACAGCTCTATTAACACGTGGGGCTAGGAAGGAGCAGACCAGTGTGGACTCAGGGCTGTGTAGTGTTTTCTTGAGAGTCCCAGTACAGTTTTGGGATCAATTCTCTCCCCAGCCTTTGCTTGGGGAGTCTTGGGGCTTGGTTTTTCCTTTCCTTGGCTCTGACCTTTGAGGAAGTTGTTGGGGAGGGGATAATGCCTCTTTGGTTTTCTTTGCCCAAAACCTCTCTGGATTTGTAGTTGCAATCTGCCTTTGAGCCAGAGTTGATAAGAGAGATTAGTCCTAGATCTGGGTAGGGACTAAGCCTACAGCAAAAGGAAGGAAGGAATTCCAGGACAGAGTACGCAAAAGGGAAGGGCAGGAAAGATACCAAAAGTTTGTGAAAATGAAGAAAGGAAAGAGAAATCAGGCCCTAGATTTGCTTTTTAGAAAGGGTGATGTAACTTTATGCTTATGAACGCACAGCCATACTTGGTTTTCATCACCTCTGCTTTCTGGAGCATCCTTCCAGCTTTCTCTTACCATCTGAAGCAAGTACACCCACCCTTCCCATAAAGTGCCCACCTTAAGATTCATCCTCCTCCCTCTGCCCTTCCCACATGCAGATGTACACGAAGAGGGAAGCTGGGTGGAGGCTGGTGCCATCCTTGGAGAGCAGGTGTATGTGGCGGTAACCTGGAAAGGCATAGGAGGACAGCATTAGGAAGGCAGCCAAAGTAAGGGGGTTTGGCCAGGGGTGGAAGGACAGGCTCACCTCGTTGCACACAAGTCCAAGGCAAGGTGTACTGACCGATAAAGTCATTTCGGGATTTCCAGTTGTAATCCTTTACCAAAAAACGCAGCATGGCCAGCTCAGGTACCAGCAACTGGAAGCATAGTGTCTGCCCCCAGTACGGATTAAAACCTGGGGTGGAAGAAAGGTCAATGTGGGAAGGAATAAAGGAACAGACATTGTTGACTTTTTGGAGGGACGTGCATTCTGGGTTACTTTCCCTGTGTGCTCTCACTTAATTTTCACAGCAATCAGGTGAGGAAATTGAGGCTCTGAGTGGGTAAGCAATTTGCTGTCATTACTAGACCTTATAATTGAGAGGGTAGGATTCACCCTGAAGATGTCAAGCCCTGATTCTTTGTCCTGTTCCACACTGCCTCCCAAGTAGATGGAGGCAGGATGGTGGTGACATGCACTATACTGAATGAAGGGCACGATGTTAGGAAAGTAACAGTCATGCTCCCCGCCCCCGCCCCCCCTCCCCGCCACCAGCACTGCCCAGTCTCACCATTATTCTCCACATAGCTGGTCTCCTTCCGGGTTGTGTCTGGGCGAACACCAAAGATCTCCACTCTCACCATAGGGTCCACAATGGATCCCTCTTTGGTGCTGTCCGCTTTGGGGAGTTGTTGACCACTGATCACCTGCAATAATTTCTGCTCAGCAGCCCCACTCCAGCTCTCACCCCAGGGGAAGGGGGGAAAACTTAGGGAAAAGAGAAATGCAGGACTTGGTGCTAGCTTTGGGTTTGCAAAGCCAATCCTCCATGGGTAATAGATTTTCTTCTAGTAATCTATGTGCAATTTAAAATGCATCCAAGTAGAAGGTGAACAAGGTTTGAACGGTATATTAGTGACAGCAACCCCTTCTGTAGCATTTACTGTGCACCAGGCATTATTGTAAGCACTTCGTTTTAACTAATCACCACAACCCTGTGAGGTAGTTAGTAGTATTACCCCTATTTTGCAGGTGAGGAAACTAAGGTTAAGAAACTTGCCCAACAATTTCACAGCTAGTAGGGTTTGAATGTAGGCAATTGGCTCCAAAGTCCATGCTGTTAACAATCAGGCTAGCCTGCATCTCACAAGGAACTTTCCATTCATTACAGTTCTGTCAGGCCTAGCCACCCTCTTCTCCCCCCCCGCGCCCCCACTTCTATCCCAGATAACCCAAATTTCTTCCCAGTATCTTTACTTTCCATTATACCTGGATGAGGAGGGTATGGGCTTTGAATGGGCTGATGGGCCTCTCCGGTTGGAAGGAACTCTGGGTATCACGTAGGAATTCTGGCTTCAGGATGTAGCCACAGCCACCATTCTGGCGGAAAAGCCCATCATAGATGTCCATCTCAAGCCCCGCAGTCTGCACATTCATAGCCACTGAGGGCCCCAGAAGAAGAGAAGGGAAGAATTCACCCTGGAGGCCATTTAGTCTCTCAGGGAGTTATAAAAGATATTCAGTATTAAGGGGCCTGCTGGGAGTACCTCCATGGATATCTTTCTCAGCCTAGCACTCCTGGAGCATTCGCTGGCCCTACAGCCACCCAGGATCTTGTTGCCCACTTGTTTTCCCACTCCCTCTTCACTGGCCCTGCTGCCCCCTCACCCATCTGGCAGCCTGCATTCCAGAATTCCTGGGGGTTGTAGTTGGATGAATCTGTCCTCAGACCACTGGGATACACACGGCTCAACTGCCAGGCGTTATGCTGCACAAACTCATTGCCTGTAAAAAGGGTGTAGGTAGAGAATTGGAAGTGTCGTGGATGTTCCCCCTCCCCTCGTCCCACCAACTTCAATCTTCTCCCCAGCTTCTCCCTAGAGCTTTGAGCCCACTGTAACTCCTGTCTCCATGCCTACTCTGAGAAGTTTCTTAGCTCCCTGATCCCTCCTTAGCTCCCTTGTCTTCTTGGAATTCATCAGCTTGCCCTTCAGGCCTGATCTTACCCATCCCATTTCTTCCCTGCCCCTCCCTTTTGGTCCTGACCAGTCTCCTTGATGAGGTTCTTGGCCTTTGTTTCAGAGAAAGATGATAACTCATAAAAGCGGTAGTGCTCCCTTGAATGAGCAAAGTTGTAGAATGAAACAGTCTTTGTATAGATAACCAGGGAAGAGAGGGCTGGACACAAGATGGCCTTGGATTTCTGGAGAAGGAGAAAGGGAAGGTGATGGAATCGAACCATCAGCAATCTGAGAGGGAAGAAGCCAATAACCAAGATCTGAACTTTCCCACCCAACCTAAGCCTCTGCCCGATACCTCCCCACTGCATTATCCCTCCTGCCTCACCTGGTTGAAAAAGAGAGGGAACACAGGCGTGGGAAGAGGAGCCTGGACCATAATCTCACAACAGATAGATGAACAAAGCTGCGGGCACATTGCAACCTGGGGATGGGAATGGGAATAAAAGCAATCTACATATACTGATGGGATTAGTTTCCTCTGGGCTTGAAGACTCTCTTCTGTATTACTTTTTGGGAAACAGTTTTTAAATTTTATTATTATTTTTAAACAGGTATCATCCTCCTGTCTTTCACTTTTTAAAACAATAATTTTTGGTCAAAATATAATGAACCCAGATAGATATTTCAAGGTATGCAAATGATCATGTAAGTCATACCTGGGAGGATGTGAGGGTCCCAGAGTACTACCTTTAGATTTGTCTCCTGAATTCCCATTTCCATCCCTCAGCATGGCAGCAGGTTAGACACCAGAGCCTCAGAGGGAATAGTATAAGCTAGGAGTCAGTTAGCTGAGCCAAGCAAGTGCACAGAAGAAATGCAGACTTCAAACCAGGATCTTGATGGTTCCACAAATGACACTCCTTCCCCACAAGGAACTGGACTACTCAGGCACAGCCTTCTCACAGTCTTCACCGTCCCTACCTCTTTTGCTTCTTCTCGTTGGTATTTTTGGCCCTACCTCAGACTCACATTTTCCAAGAAGCTTTCTCTAACTAAGCTCACTTTAGCTGAGGTTACACAGTCACTCCAATAAGCCCTACTTAGTCAATATAATAATGCTACACACATACCCATCAGTCACTTTCAAACTTGCCTTTGAGGAAACTGAGAAGTACAAAGGTGTCTCCAGAGTTTTCTGGGAGACCCAGGATAGAGCCAAATGGGCATATTAGGATGGCTCTGCATTTATCTATTTTATGTACTGAGATTCCTGATAAGATTTCATGGCCCTAGCTGGCTTGGCTCAGTGGATAGAGCGTTTGGCCTGCAGACTGAAAGGTCTGGGTTCAACCCAATCAAGGGCACATGTCCAGATTGTAAACTCAATCAATCCCCAGGAGGGGGTGTGCAACAAAAGAAGCACGAAAATAACCAAAATCAAGTAGGAAATGCAGGTGAGGAAACTAAGGTTAAGAAACTTGCCCATCAATTTCACAGCTAGTAGGATTTGAATGTAGGCAGTCAATCAATGATTCTCAATATTGATATTTCTATCTCTCTCCCTTTTCTCTGAAATCAATAAAAATATATTTTTAAAAAATATTTCATGGCCCAAAGAAGTTGGACAGCCATTGCAATATATCTACTAGTATATATGGCAATATATACTGATGCCAAGTATGCCTCTTTCATTGGGTCAAGGGGCATTTGCTCCTTGGCTCTCTACCCTCCTGGCCCTAGTCTCTTCACACATGGACTCTCAGCTTGTGATAGTCAAACCAAATGCCAGACCAAAGACCACTCCCTTGGCCTACCTTCTCATTTTTGTCCTTGCTGCGAGGGCTCAGCTGCTGGGTCTCAGACTCAACCTGGGGTTCCAGCTCAGGCTCCTGCTCCCCTTCTAGTTCAGTCTCTGGCTCATCCTCTTCTTCAAGATCCTCCTCAAGCGTCCTCAACTTCTTCCCCTTCACCAGGATCTTCTTCCGAAGCTCCTAGAGCACAAAAGTGAAGGGGCTTGGCTACCTGTCTGCTCTGGGACTCTTCTGGGGACCATGCAAGTCCTATTACTCCACATCAAAAGCAACAGAAGTGAGTGAGTGGTCAGAAGTTCCAACAGGAAGGCTGCTTGATACATACAGTAAGAATTTTGTATTATTAAAAGCAAACTGGTAACATCTCTATACATATGGAAAAAAATAAAGGGAGGCCCCATCCGGTTTGACTCAGTGGCGAGTGTGTCAGCCCACAGACTGAAGGGTCCCAGGTTCAATTCTGGTCAAGGGCAGTACCTTGAATGCAGGCTCGATCCCCAGCCTTGGTCGGGTTGATGTGGGTGTGATCTTTGCTCTGGCATTTGGTTTGACTATTGCAATCAATCTCACATTGATGTTTCTCTGCGTCTCTTCCCCTCCCTTCCACTCTCTCTAAAAATCAATTACCCTAGCTTGTTTGGCTCAGTAGATAGAGCCCCAGCCTGTGGACTAAAGAGTCCTGGGTTCAATTTCAGTCAAGAGTGTGTACCTCCTCCCTGGCCCGGGATCTGGTCTCGGCATGTGCAGGAGGCAACCAATCATGTTTCCTTCACAGCGATATTTCTCTTTCCCTCTCCTATTCTCTCTAAAAATCAATGGAGCTGAAACCGGTTTGGTTCAGTGGATAGAGTGTCTGACTGCAGATTGAAAGGTCCCAGGTTCGATTCCAGTCAAGGGCATGTACCTTGGCTGCAGGCCCATCCCCAGTAGGGGGTGTGCAAGAGGCAGCTGATTGGTGTTTCTCTCTCATCAATGTTTCTAACTTTCTATCCCTCTCCCTTTCTCTCTGTAAAAAAACACACAAAAAAACAAAAATAAAAATATAGTTTAAAAAATAAATAAAATAAAATAAAAATCAATGGAAAAATATCCGTGGGTAAGGATTTACAATAAATAAATAGATAAATATCCCTACCTTACACTTGACATATAAAGATTCCTCATTGCGCCCTAACCAGTTTGGCTAGGTGGATAAGAGTATCGGCCTGTGGACTGAAAGATCCCAGGTTCAATTCCGGTCAAGGGCATGTACCTTGGTTTTGGGCACATCCCCAGTGGGAGGTGTGCAGGAGGCAGCTGATTGGTATTTCTCTCTCATCGATGTTTTTAACTGTGTATTCGTCTCCCTTCCTCTCTGTAAAAAATCAATAAAAAATATATTTTAAAAAAGATTCCTCATTGATTCAAGATTTACATGAAAATATAAAGAATATTATAAGAGAGGAGAAAGCAAGATGGCAGCATAGGTAAACACCTGAACTTGCTGCCTCGCATAACCATTTCAAAACTACAACTAAAAGACAAAATGGACATCATCCAGAACCACAGGAAATTCTATAACTAAAAGGGTAGGGAAAAACACACTGAGACTCAGAAGAGCTGTAGAAGTAAAGTACAGAAGTACAGAGGCACTTTCGCAGACAGGGCTGGCAACTGAGTATGTAGCTGGCTTTTTCAATCCACAGGGAGACACAAGCTCCCAACTGCTGTGAACTCCAGTTCCAGGCAAGACTCTGGGGACCTGGACTTATACAAGGAGAAACTAGACTGTCTGGCAGTGGGCAGAACTTGGAGGCAGCTTTCTCTCAGAGGTGCTTGCAGCAATTACCAAGGGACACTGAGACCTGGAGGCCTCTTAGGGCAGGGCTAATGGGAAGCCATTGTTGTTTGCTCCACCCTGATACTCCACCCCATCCAAGCCGTACACAGAGGCTTTTGCATGTGAATGACCTGGTCCTTTAAATTCTAAACTTACCTAACAAACTGCAGCTGAGTCAGTGAGGCCCAGAACATCCAAAAGAAGGCCCAAGGCCCCACAGCAGCTTGCATTACTTCACAGCTGGGCCTCATCAGGGCACCTCCAAAACCCAAAAAAGAAGAGGAATCTGAAGATCTCTCCATAGTTCCTGCTGTGTGGCCTCAGGCAGAGGCTAAATTAGCACCTCCTTGGAGATTCAAGAGCCAGTATACTCAGGGGTCAGAGTAGGACCATCTAGATTACAACTCCTCAGATCCATAAGGGACACACTCAAGGGGCAGACTCAGGGAGCACCAAAGCTCCACTGAAGCAAGTCTTGCCTCATAAGGATGTCTCCAGCACAGAAGTTCTGCCAATGTAGACACAGATGATCCTCACAACCAAATGGCCTGGAGGTCAATTCCTCCCAGTGATATCAATAACAATCAAGGCTTAACTACAACAAGACTGTGTACATAGCCCACAAAGGGGTGCACCAACAGTGTCCTCCTCAGGTAACTGGGGAGACTGAGCCACTGGGCTATATAGGACACCTCACACACAAAGACACTATCAACTTAGGGAAGCAGCCAAAATGCAGAGACAAAGAAACAGGTCACAAATGAAATAAATGGAGGAAAGCAAACTACTAAATATAGAGTTCAAAACCCTGGTTATAAGGTTTTTCAAGAATTTTCTAGAAAAGGCTGATAAATTTAGTGAAACTCTCAAGGCTATAAAAATTAAGCATACACTGATTGAAATAAAAATACTATACAGAGATCCAACAGCAGACTAGAGGATCCCAAGAATTAAGTCAAAGATTTGAAATGCAAAGAAACAAAAAACACCCCATCAGAAAAGCAAAAAATATGAAGATAGTGTAAGGAGCCTCTGGGACAACTTCAAGCATACCAACATCCGAATTATGGGGGTACCAGAAGAAGAGAGAGAGCAAGATACTGAAAACCTATTTGAATAAATAATGACAAAAAACTTCCCCCACCTGGAAGAAATAGACTTACAAGTCCAGGAAGCGCGCAGAACCTGAAACAAGAGGAATCCAAAGAGGACCACACCAAAACATGTCATAATTAAAATGCCAAGAGCAAAAGACAAAGAGAGAATATTAAAAGCAGCAAGAGAAAAACAGTTAATTACCTACCAATGAGCACTTATATGACTGTCAGCTGATTTCTCAACAGAAACTATACAGGCCAGATGGAAGTGGCAAGAAATATTCAAAGTGATGAATAGCAAGAACCTACAACCAAGATTACTCTACCCAGCAAAGCTATCATTCATAATTGAAGGACAGATAAAGAGCTTCAAAGATAAGAAAAAGCTAAAGGAGTTCATCACCACCATACCAATATTATATGAAATGCTAAAAGGTATTCTTTAAGAAGAAGAAGAAGAAAAAGGTAAAGATAAAAATTATGAACAACAAATACATATCTATCAACAAATGAATCTAAAAATCAAGTGAATAAAAATATCTGATGAACAGAATAAACTGGTGAATATAATAGAATCAGGGGCATAGAAAGGGAGTGGACTGATAATTCTCATGGGAAAAGGGGTGTGGGGGGTGTGGGAAGAGACTGGACAAAAATCATACACCTATGGATGAGGATTGTGGGGGAGGGTAAGAGCAAAGGGTGGGGTTGAAACTGGGTGGAGGGGAGCTATGGGGGGAAATAAGAGAAACAATTGTATTAATCTGAACAATAAAGATTTATTTTACAAAAGAATATTATAAGAAAATATGGCTGAAACCGGTCTGGCTCAGTAGATAGAGCGTCAGCCTGTGGCTGAAAGGTCTCAGGTTCGATTCCATCAGGGGCATGTACCTTGGCTGTGGGCACATCTGCAGTAGGGGGTGCACAAAAGGCAGCTGATTGATGTTCCTCTCTCACTGATGTTTCTGACTTTCTATCCCTCTCCCTTCCTCCCTGTAAAAAATCAATAAAATATATTTGAAAATATGGAATCTTTTAAAATAATCTTAAGGTGGGAAAGCCTTTACAATATAATATGAAATCACAGAAGACATAAAAATCATTGGCATATTTGATTGCATAAAGCTTAAAAACCCCTGTGGGGCAGAAGGTAAGAAAAAACAAAAGAAAAATAGACTGAAAAATATATTGTCCAGAGCATTAATATTTTTTTCTTTCAAAATTATTTTACTCATTTCTTTATTTATGATCTAAAGTTTTACATATGTTCTCTTTTTCTTTTTTTAATATATTTTTATTGATTTTTTGCAGTATAACTTATAATAGTAGTACATGTTTTCCTTTCCCCCTCCTCCTTATCCTCCCCCCAGCCTCCCCTACCCCCCAGCACATGTCCCACCCTCCTGGCCTCCCCGCCCCAGTGTCTTTCATTCATTGGTTATGCTCATATGTATGCATACAAGTCCTTCAGTTGATCTCCCCCAGCATCCACCTTCCATCCACCCAAGCCTTCCCCCTGTAGCTTGACAGCCTGTTCAATGCCTCCCTGCCTCTATATCAATCACTCTCCCCTGTTTCTTTTCTTCAAAAACATCTTGCCTCTGCATACTAGAAATAAATGTATAATATGCCGAGACTGGTTTGGCTCAGTGGATAGAGCGTCAGACTGCAGACTGAAGGGTACTGGGTTCAATTCCAGTCAGGGGCATGTACCTTGGCTGCGGGCACATCCCCAGTGGGGGGCGTGCAAGAGGCAGCTGATCGATGTTTCTCTCTCATCAATGTTTCTGACTTTCTATCCCTCTCCCTGCTGCTCTGTAAAAGATCAATAAAATATAAAAAAATAATAAAATAAAATAAATGTATAATATGTTTTCTTTTTCTCCAATTGACACTCTTCAGCCATTCCCACCCCCAATGTTTTTAATATTTAAAAATTGTTATCCTATATAATAAAAGGCTAACATAAAATTGACGGAACGGAATGCTGGAATAACCAGTCGCTATGATGCACACTGACCACCAGGGGGAAGACGCTCAATGCAGAAGCTGCCCGCTGGTGGTCAGTGTGCTCACAACAAGGGGAGCACTACTGCGCCAGAAGGCCTGAGCCAGGCTCACGGCTGAGGAGCACAGTCGCAGTGGTGATGGCAGGAACCTCTCCAGCCTCTGAGGCAGCACTAAGGATGTCCAACTGACGAGCAGGTCTAAGCCATCAGTCAGACATCTCTTGAGGGCTCCTGGACTGCGAGAGGATGCAGGCCGGGCTGAAGGACACCCCTCCACCAGACCTCTAGCATGTTAATAAATTTATAAACCCTCAACATGGGTAAATAATATTATTAAGTCAAAAGAAGAAATAGACCTTTAAAAAAATTTTTTTTAACAATTGCCTTTATGAATCATCTCATTACTGAAGTTATTTGTGGTCCCTCTCTTATATTGTTAGTGGGAATGCAGTTTGGTATTTTTTTCAGAGAACGTCTTGGCAATAATAACCAAAATATCAACATGCACACTCTTCAACTTAAAAATTTTGCTTCTAGGAATTCATCTCAAGGAAATAATAAATGGGCAAAGCAAGTGAAAAGTTATAAACAGCCTAAATATTGACCACTTAGTGGTTACCTTTACCATCTACTGGTTGAATAAATTATAACATAAAATGGAATACTATAGAGCTGTTAAAAAAGAAAAATATTATACATGAAAAGACATCCATGATATATATTACTAGGTGTACCAGTTAATAATGCAGATTTTTTTCAATAGATGGAGTTACACATATGTTGATATATATGCAATTTGATATGTATGCTATTTTGTTGTAGACAGCAAGCTTCAAACTTCATATGTCAAATTTTCTGAAGATGTTAACATGATAGATATTTTTACACTTAAAAATATTGAATTTGCCCTAACCGGTTTAGCTCAGTGGATATAGCATTGGCCTGTGGATTCAAGGGTCCCAGGTTCAATTCTGATTAAGGGCATGTACCTTGGTTATGGGTACATACACAGCAAGGAGTGTTGAGGAGGCAGCAGATCAATGTTTCTCTTTCATCGATGTTTCTAACTCTCTATCCTTCTCCCTTTCTCTCTGTAAAAAAATTCAATAAAATATATTTTTTTAAAAGAATAAATGTTGATCAGCAAACAATGGACAATCATTTACAAGCAATGGGAAAGATTTTAAAGGAAGGGAAATGGGTGCCACATCAACTGAACAAAAGACAAATGGAAAACGGAAAAGTCATCAGGAAAATGTTGCTTCAATGGCATGAAAGAAAAGTCTTTTTTGCATTGAATTGTGACTGGCGATGAAAAGTGGATTGATAATCCCAAACACACAAAATCATGGGTTGATCCAGGTCAACCATCAACGTCGACTGCAAGGCCAAATTGTTTTGAAAGAAGACAATGCTCTGCATTTGGTGGGATCAGGAAGGTATTATGAGCTTCTAAAACTGGATACTGATTACTACCGACAACAAATAATCAATTTGAACCACGCTTTGACTATAAAACGGCCAGAATGGGCCAGAAGACATGGCAAAGTAATTTTGCTTCATAATAACATACCATCACACACTTCAAAACCAGTTCAAGACACGTTAAAAGATCTTGTCTGGGAAGTATTAACCCACCCACTGTATTCACCAGACCTTGCTCCTTCAGATTACCACTTGTTCCGATTGATGGCACACACACTTTCTGAGCAGCACTTCGAGTGGAAAATTGGGTCTCTGAATAGTTTGCCTCAAAACAAGAGAAGTTCTATTGGGATGGTATCCACAAATTACCTGAAAGATGGGGGAAATGTGTAACTAACAATAAACATTACTTTGAATAACACACTTTTGATGTTTCTTTTGAAATTATTGTGTTTTCTTTGATTACAAAGTCCACATTATTAACCAGTACACCTAGTATATGTGATATAAAAGAATATAGAGGATAATCCCCATTCACTTTTTTTTTACAGGTGAAATACAAAATTGCATTATCATTCACTTTTTTTAAAATATGAGTATATATATATATATATATATATATATATATATATATATATATATATATAGAGAGAGAGAGAGAGAGAGAGAGAGAGAGAGAGAGAGAGATTTTACAGAAGTATTAAAATCTATTAACAGCAATTATTAGGAAAGTCATTATGGTGGAGGGATTTCCCTTTCTCTTTGTTGTTGGCATAGACTACAACAATTAAGAACTTTCAGAAAAAAAATAAGATACTCCCAATGAAAAACTGAATACAAGTAAAATTGATTTAAAATTTAGAGAACTCTGTTCAATTAGATTTTTTTTTAAATTAAAGTTGTCTCCAAGGATATGAAGAGCAAAATGGTCCATCTGAGAGTGAGAAGGCACCAACATGGAGGAAGGAGCCAAAGTGAAGGGATATGGAAGCTACAGAAGAGCCTGGGCTGGGGGAGCAGGGTCCCTACCTCAGGTGAGGGCAGGTGAGTGGGCAGCTGCCCATCCAAGGTGGTGCTCAGCAGCTGTTCTCCCAGGATCTTGGTCAGATGGCGTGCTATGATCTCCTGCTGTTCCCAGCTGCAGTGGTTCTCCAGGGACAAGATGACTGGATAGTCTGATGTCTGAAGTGAGGGAAGAGGACTCTGAAACCAGAATTCTAAGGCCTATAACCTCCTTGCTTCTCCAAAATTACCTAGTTGCTCACTCAATTGAATACCCTAATTGCTAAATTCCTCCAACCCCATTCCAGGCCTCAAGAAGGTCTTGCTGCGGCTAGAGCCCACCTCACATCTAAAAGTCACTCTTGGTGCATCCACTGTGCAAAGCAGTATAGAGTTATCACAAAAAAATTAGAAGTGGAACTGCCTTACAATCCAGCAATTCCACTTACGGGACTATAACCAAAGAAACCTGAAACACTGATTCAAAAGAATATATGCACCCCTTTGTTCATTGCAGCATTATTTACAACTAGTATCCCTGTGCACAAATCCGCGCACCAGTAGCTCGCTGCCACCCTCCTGTAGCTCTCCGCCTACTGCTCCACCCTCCTGTAGCTCCCCCACTCATAGCTTGCTGCCCCGCCCCCTCCTGAGGCTCTCTGCCTCCTGCTTGCTTGCTGCCCTGCCCCCTCCTGTAACTCTCCACCACCCGCTTGTAGCCAGTAGCTCCTTGCTGCCTTCCTGTAGCTCCAACCACCCCTTCTCCTCCCCCTCCCCCTCTCATAGCTTGCTGCCCTGCGGTCTCCTGTAGCTCTCTGCCTCCCCCCACCCTTGTAGCTCACTGCCCCAGCCTACTGCTGATCTGTGATCCGGTTGTTATGCGGTTGGTCGTTATAGTCTTCTCTTATTATTATTTACAATAGCCAAAATTTGGAAGCAGCTCAAGTATATATCAGTAGATGAGGGCATAAAAAAGCTGTTGTTTATTTACACAATGGAATACTACTTGGCTGTAAAAAAAGAAGAAAATCTCATCCTTTGCAATAGCATGGATGGGCCTGAAGAGCATTATGTTAAATGAAATAAGCCAGTCAGAGAAACACAAGCACCATATTATTTCACTCACACATGGAATCTAATGAACAAAATAAAACTAAAAAAATAGAAACAGGTTCATAGATAGAGAACAGACTGACTACTGTCAGAGGGGAGCGGGGGGTTGGGAAACTGGGTGGAAAAGGTGAAGGGATTAAGCAAAAAAGAAAAAAACACCTCATAGACACAGACAACAGTATGATGATTACCAGAGAGAAAGGGGAGTTTGGGGAGGGATAAATGATGATGGAAAGAGACTTGACTTAGGGTGGTGAATGAACAGCACAATGTATTATAGAACTGAAACCTATATAGTTTTATTAACCAACTAGAAGCCCAATGCACGCAGATTCATGTTAGAATGGACTTTCCTTTTCCTGGCTGCCAGCACTGCTTTTCCACTCTGGCCCAGCCCCTTTTAGCTCAGGTCCCAGTGCCGCCTCTTTCCACTCAGGGAGCCGCCTCTTTCCACTCTGGCCCTGCCTTCCCATGCTGCCCAGAAGCCCTGAGAGACTGGGGGTGGGGCAGAACACCTGCGTCATTGCCATGGTGACGACCCAAGCGTCCTGCCCCCATCACTCAGTACCTGTGTACGCAAATTAACCGACATCTTTGTTGGGTTAATTTGCATACCACTCCTGATTGGCTGATGGTGTAGCAGAGGTATGGTCAATTTACATGTTTGTCTATTATTAGGTAAGATGTCTCTCCAATAAATTCAATTAAAAAGAAAAATTAAGGGACAATTAAATGATGAGCATAATAAAAATTTTAAGTATAAAAAATAGTCCTATATAATAAAAGGGTAATATGCAAATTGACCCTAATTGAAGAACAACCAAAACGACTACTTGACCAGTCACTATGAGGCTCACTGACCACCTCTTGGTCCCTTTCCCTGGCTGGCAGGCTCCAATTGCCCGATAGTAAACAGGGAACCGGGGGTGGGTGGCGGGGGATGCACGTGGTGCCAGGCCAAGGCTCCAGCCCCACCAGTCATCCCACATACAGAGGGCCACCCATGGTGGGGGTGGGGCTGGCAAGAACAGCCAACCTATTGGTTCAGGCTCCTATTGCCCAATGGTGAACAGGAAATAGAGGGTGGGTGGCAGCAGGGTCGGAACCAGCTGCAGGCAGCCAGGGAAGATAGCCCTGATCACAGACCAGGCCTAGGGACTCTACCCACACATGAGTTTTGTGTGCTGGGCCTCTAGTAAATAAATAAAAGTCACTCTTGGGCCAGGTCTGCATAGTTCAGTGGTTGAGCATTGACCTATGAACCAGGAGGTCATGGTTCAATTCCTGGTCATTGCACATGCCCAAGTTGCAAGCCTGAACCCTAGTGTGGGACATGCAGGAGGCAGCTGATCGATGTTTCTCTCTCATCAATGTTTCTGACTTTCTATTTCTCTCCCTTCCTCTCTGTAAAAAAATCAATAAAATATATATTTTTCAAAATGTAATAGATGTATACTGGATCCTGCATTGAGGATAGAAGGTCCTATTTCTTAACCCTGTGACATTTCTTTTCTGTGTGGTTTTCTGAAATGACTAGAGGCCCAATACACAAAATTCATGCAAAAGTAGGCCTTCCTTCCCCCAGTTGCTGTCGCTGTCTTCCCTCTGGCACCCAGGACCGGGGCTTCCCTCCAGCCACCAGCAGGCACCCAAGACCCAGGCTTCCCTCGAAGCCCCAGTTTTCATCCAGAAGGTCATCGGGAGGATGGCTGGTCTAATTAGCATATACTTTCATTATTATAATTATTATATTATATTAATTATGCTTTGATTATTATAGACTAGTGGCCTGGTGCATGAAATTCATGCATGGGGGAGGGGGTGTTCCTCAGCCCAGCCTGTACTCTCTCTAATCTGGGACTCATTAAGGGATGTCCTACTGCTGGTTTACAGGGATCGGGCCTAAACTAGCAGTCAGACATCCCTCTCCGAATCTGGGACTGCTGGCTCCTAACCACTCACCTACCTGCCTGCCTGCCTAATTTCCCCTACCCACTCTGCCTGCCAGCCTGCTTGCTCCCAATTGCCCCTCACCACTAGCCTACTTACCCCCAAAAGTCCCCCCTACCAGCCTGATTCCCCCCAACTGCCCTCCATGTCAGTGTGCTCTCCCCCAACTGCCTCCCCTGCCAGCCTGCTCACCCCCAACTGCTCTCCCTGCTGGCCTGCTCGTCCCTACCTACCCTCCCCACTGGTCTCCTTTGTGCCCAACTGCCCCATCCCCCCTGTCTTTTTTTTTTTTAATATATATATTTTATTGATTTTTTACAGAGAGGAAGGAAGAGGGATAGAAAGTCAGAAACATCTATGAGAGAGAAACATTGATCAGCTGCATCCTGCACACCCCCTACTGGGGATGTGCCCGCAACCAAGGTACATGCCCTTGACCAGAATCAAACTTGGGACCTTTCAGTCTGCAGGCCGATGCTCTATCCACTGAGCCAAACTGGTTTCAGCCCCCCCTGCTGTCTTGATCACCTCCAACTGACCCCTACTGATGGTCTGCTTGCCCCTAACTGCCTTCCCCTGCTGCTCTGCTTACCCACAATGGCCTCGACCCCCAACAGCCTGATCACCCACAACTGCCCTCCCCTCTTGGCTTCTAACCAGCTCTACCTTGACTCCGCCACCATGGCTTTGTCCAGAAGACCTTCCGGAAGGTCTTCTGGAAGGTCTACCACTCTAATTAGCATATTACCCTTTTATTATAGATAGAGGCCTGGTACACAGGTGGGGGTCAGTTGATTTGATCTGAAGGGTGTCCCAGATCAGGGTGGGGTTCCCTTAGGATGTGGGGCAGCCTGGGCAAGGGGCCTGTGGTGGTTTGCAGGCTGGCCATGGCCCCTGGCAACCCAAGTTCCCAGTCCCTCCTTTTTTTCTTTCTTTTTTCAGCACCTCCTTGAGCGGAGGCCAGTGCCAGCTAGAAGCAGGTATCTGGGGATTTATTTATCTTCTATAATTGAAACTTTGTAGCCTTGGGCAGAGGCCAGGGCCAGGGCAGGAGGGGGGCTTCCTCCATTGCCAGGGGCAACCCAAGCCTCCTGCTCACTCCAGCTCTGTAGCTGCTGCCATCTTGGTTAGGTTAATTTGCATGCTCACTCCTGATTGGCTGGTGGGCAAGGCTGGTGGGCTTAATAGAAGTATAGTCAATTTGCATGATTCTCTTTTATTAGATAGGATTGTTTCAGCTCCCTTTCTTCTCTGAGTACCCACTCTCTAAAATCAATACATTGGGGGGTAGTGGAGGTCGGGGGGAGAACAAAGGGGGGGAAGGAAACATATGTATTACTATTAGTAATACTTTAAATGATAAAAAAATATATATATAAAATAAAATCAATACATTGTTAATATTTGCCTGATGCTTCATGGTTAAAATCTATTTTACCAAATGCCATCTGACCTAACCTCCCCTTGTCCCTTCACCCTCTCTAGACCCAGACCCAGACCCAGACCCAGACCCAGACCCAGCCACTTTTCCCTCAGATCCTCTTGCCTCACAGTATTCCCATCCTGGGGTTCCTACCTGGAAGGCATACTGTGCTAAAGTGGCCACGACTTCTTTGAACAGGATACGGGAGGTCAGGGTGTGTCCATGGTAAACAACAGGCTCCCCACTAGGTCCATCCCATACATCCACCTCCACACAACGGCACCCTCGCTTCAGAGCCCTGCAAGAACCCCAAGCCCCCAGGGATAGGAGGGGTCAAGGTCTAGTCTTCCACCTGGGGACCCTCTCCCCACTATGGAGAGAACAGTGTACTTACCTCTCAAGATCTCTGTTCAAGCTATATCTCTACAGACCATTCTCTGCCCACTGGAACATTGCTGTAGCTCACACTGATCTCCAACACTTCACCTGACTCCCAACCAACTCACAATCTTTCCTTAGGAAGTAATCACATACTGCCTCATGATGCTCTGATATTCTGGTTGTATTTCATTATACAACACCTGAGTTACTCAAACTCTCGGTAAATTTATTTTCTCTACTGGACTTCCTAGGGCAGAAACTATATGTTCCATTCATCTTTGTATCCCCTGAAGTTACTAGATCAGTAAGTGCAAAGATATCTTGACTTTCTATCTAATGCATGATTGGTCACCATAAAAGTAGTTACCATTTATTAGGTACTGACACAGATTATATCATTGAATCCTCACAACAACCTAGACAGAATAGACACTGTTATCATTTCTGTTTCACAAGTGGGGAAAGCGAGGCATAGGGATGTGAAATATTTAGCTCCAGAGTAACAATGAGGTAGTTAGGATTTGACCTCAAGTAATCTGACTCCAGAACTTATGTTTTTAACTCCTATGCTCTACTGCAAGCATGTCAAACTCACGGCCAGCGGGCCACATATTCAATAAACAAGGCATGTGGCCCGCTGGCTGCGAGTTTGACATGCTTGCACTGCCTTCCATTTAACATTTAGTTGATTTATTTATTTAAAATAAATATGTCAGGGCCTGAGTTCAAAAAAAGTTTTATAGCTTATGAAAAAGAGAAGCTCCATTTACCAATAGGGTTTAATACCACTCTCCCACCAGTCTTCAGTATCTCCTCCAAGTATCTCAAGTATCCAAGGATCCTCAGCCCCCAAACTCACCCCTCACAACATATTTTCGATTCCTGTCACCACTAACAGTGTCCTAAATTTCCCACAGGTGTTCCCTTCTCATGAGCTTGATTGCTTCCCCTTTCTCCCCACTGCACCGTATATATCCCTCGACGCTGCTCTGGCCATAAAGCTGGTCCCCCACCAGGTAGGTGTTGTGAGAGGTGTTGATGTAGTAGTGGTTCAGGGGTTGAGTCATATCCTGGTAGATGGGGAGGCAGGATGGATTGAAGATGTCTCCGTCCTTGGAATAGAGGTACCTGAGGAAGCCATCCATGCTCAGCACATGCCGCAGCTTGCCTAAGGTGTGGAGTAGGGGGGACACTTGAATGAGAGAACTCTGAAGGGGAGCACCCCAGCACACCCCCAGCCAGTCCACCCCACTCCTCTCCAGGGTCCCGACTGTCATATGGTGTCCACTCCCAGCCTCCAGAACCTGAACTTGCCCCCATCCAATGTCTATCATTTCAATCATCCCCACCCTCAGAGAATATTAAAGCTACAAGGGGAATCATTACAAACATTCTAGTTCGATGCTGTCCAATAGAACTTTTTACAGTGATGGAAACTGCACTCTTCTATATGATAGTCTATAGACACATAAAGCTATTGAGCACTTAAAATGTAGCTGTGTAACTGAGGAACTAAGTTTTTAAATATATGTTTTTATTGATCTGAGAGAGAAAAGGGAAGGAAGGAAAAGGGAGGGGAGAGAGAGAGAAGAAGAGAGAGAGAAACATCTATCGTCTGCCTCCTGCGTGCCCCTGCTGGGGATCAAGCCCTCAACCTGGGCATGTGCCCTGCCTGATCAGAAATCGAACCAGCAAACTTGTAAAATTTATCCTCACTCAAGTATACTTTTCCCATTGAATTTTGTTGAGAGTGAAAGGGATGGAGGAGGAAGAGAGAGAGAGAGAGAGAAATCAATGTGAAAGAGACACATAGACTGGATGTCTTCTGCATGCACCCCAACTAGGGATGGGGTTCAAACCCATAACGGAGGTACATGCCCTTGACTGTGAATTGAACCCAAGACACTTCAGTCCTCGGCCGATGCTCTAACCAGTGAGCCAATCCAGCCAGGAAAGAACCAGCAACCTTTTGGTGCAAGGGAGGACACTCAACCAACTGAGCTATACCCTCCAGGGCAGGAACTGAATTTTAAATTTTGACTTTACTTCATTTAAATTTAAACATTCACATGGTGCTCATGGATACCATAATGGGCAGCACAATATTCAGTTCGAAGGGGTAATTTTATAGGTAGGAAAACTGAGGCCCAGAGAGAATCAAAGTCAAAGGCTTGTTAGCAACATGACAAGGTATCTTTGTTTTATTCCCTGGGCTGTATAGCTGCTGCCAACCATGATCTAAGGGCTTTTTTTCCCCCTATTGTCAATTCCCATATGGTATTTTGCCTTGGACCACACTTTCTTCAAGGGCCAGGTCCTATCACCCTCCCATAGCTCTCACTCATTTCAGCATGAGCTTCATATATTTACAACAACAATGACTAACAGTTTTTGAGTACTTGCTCTATACAAAGGATATTACAGTCAACATCTCTCTTAATGCTCTCGTCAACATGATGAGGTAGAATATAATTTGTTTTGAGAGGTTGGGTAACTTATTCCATGTTCATAACCAGTAAGTGTAAGTACTTGAACCCAGGCAGCCAGGTGTCAGAGCCACACCCTATACCACTGGGCTGTGCAATTTCACTGAGGCAAACATTGCTATAGGAGAGGTCCCTTGCAAGGCAGAACAATTAGATTATCATATTCCAGATTTGATAAGACCTGAAAATGCTGGAGCAACTTTCATTCTTTACAGTAATACATCAGATCAATAGGTTATGTCCATACCTGCTAGGTACTTTCATATGCATCATTACATTTGATCACCAATTACTTTAAAAATGAGAAAATTTAGTCTTGGATTAAGCAACTTAACCAAGGCTCAGTAAGAAGCAGAATGGGAATTTGAGCTGAGGTCTCTTGACTGATACTATCCAGCAGGCAGAGTAGAGTGCAGGGGGAGGGTAGAATAAATGTAATGGATGTAGTAAATGTAATAGAAGATCCTATTTCTTAACCCTGTGACATTCCTCTTATATGTGGTTTTCTGAAATGATTGCTTTCAGTCCCCTTTCTTCTCTGAGTACACACATGAATCTGCAATTACTGATTTCAACTTGACTCTAAGTTCCATGAATACATTGTCCTTTTCTCGACCTACTACTGTATCTCTGGTGCCTAACACATAAATCCTGCCACACTTAGGTATTCAATAAGCACTAGCAGAAGTTGATTGTGAATGAGTGAATGAATGAATGAATGAATCAAAGGAAGTGGGAATTGAGACTCAGGAAACCTGGGTCACTTGTCCAGCTCTCACTCATCTCACCTCTAATCCTTATTCTCAAGAGAGGCACCAACTAAGAATAAGATGACCTGGATTTGAATCCCAATTCCTCCTCTTATTAGCTGTTGGCTTTAAGCAAGTAATTTAATTGTTCTAAACCTCAGTTTTCCTCTGTTGTACAACTAACTCAATAATAAAACCTATTTCAACAGGTCATTGTAAAGAGTAGAAGAGGAAAGGCATGTAGAGATATTGGCACATTATGGAATACTTGGCAAAAGCCCAATCTTGATTTTCAAGATTATAGTAAGAACTAAATGAAGTAAGCCACGTGAAAGTGCCTTGTAAATAATTTCTATATGTATAAAAGGCTAACATGCAGTGTCCCTTTGGGAGTTCACCTGAGAGACCAGGAGTTCCATCATGCACTATAACATGTGCTGACCACCAGGGGGTGGCATGGAACATGGTGGGTGACCAGTGACAGCTGGGGCCTTGAGGGAGTGAGGGAAGGAGGAGGCAGGGAGGTGGGGGACCTGATGGGCCCTGATTGCCGGCCAGGCCTAGGGATCCTATCCATGCATAAATTTTGTGCATCAAGCCTCTAGTATTATTAATAATGTGCTAGTAAATTCCTCACATTCTGAAGGGAATGGAGAAAAGAAAAATGTCTACTAAAAGGGCAAGGAGAAATATTTGAGGGCAGAAAGGACATATTTTAGTTGTGTTTGGTAAGTGTCAAAAGATTGACCTCATCATCATCCCCCTCAGCCAGGGGCTGACTAACTTCCTAGGACTTTAAGGGACTCAGAGACTTCAAGAACCATTTGGTAAACTTGGAGAAAGCCCAGGAAAGGGCAGAGAGCCAGCATTTAAAGTGATAGCGAATATGAACCATGTAGGGAACTAGAGGAAAATGAATCATATGCACTAGAGGAGAAGAGACCAAAGCAAGAGGACCAAGTATTTTATTTTTCCACTGAGGCCAAAAGCTGATATCAGGAAGAACTTTCAGCAAGTGAGGATATGCAAAATGAGCATGGTGGAGGAAAGGGGTCTTGTGCAATGTTCTTCTTCTGAGAGATCTAGCATTACAGAGGATACTTCTCTCTTATCTGAGCAAGAAATGGAAATGACTGCACTCCTTTGAGAAGTGGCTGAATGAGATGAAGATGGGCAGGGGACTGAGGTAGGGGTGGACTCAGCCTTCCTTGAATTAGACAGAAAGCTGCTGCTCTCTGGACCTTTCTGGTCATGGTTCCCTTCCCTGTCCCCTGTCTGGTGGCTCTCTGCTCTGGTCCTCTTACCACTTTCTGAAGGCTCATGACGGTCAATGAGTGCCAGAGCAAGGTCAGAAGCACGGTCTCCTTCTTTCTGCTCCCCTTTGAGGAAATCCACAAATTCCAATAGAGTCAGCTTCTGCCCATCAGCTGAAAAGCTTTCAAACAGTTCCTGCACCTCAACACGCTTAGTCAATGCCTTATAGAACTCTATAAATTCTTGTCCTTCCAGAGTGTCAGATTGGGACGTGTCTGCTGCCTGCAAGAGGGTTTGGAGAAGATTGGACAAACCCTTTAACAGCAACTTTAATGCCCTTTTCTTGTCTTATAAGGACAGTCTTACTGACAGATCCAAGGATGCTTCCACAGAATACATGATACTTGGTGTTCATAGAAGAAGTCACTTCAATAAGTGAAAAGCAAAATTTCAGCCATACCATATGCTACTAGAAAAAAATTTCAACTAGAAAGAATTGAAATCCCCAAAGGTCAAAAATATCCCTCCTTCTATTTATTCACATTCTAGTTGGAGTTTTATATTGTTCTAAGCACCTGTGAAAGTCTGGCCATGGACAGAGAGGTCCTTGAGGTCTGACATAATAACATATTATTATTTACCTTTTATAATATTATAAATAATCTTTCCAACAAGACTGAAAAGTAAAAAGCATGGCCTATACTTCCCATTGAGCCTGGCATAGTGCTAAGGACACATAATAGAGATTCAATAAATGAATGTTGGATATGATCAGAGTACTTATGGTCAAATGAAAATGTGGCCTCATTTGGTTTCTGCAAATCCTTTCCTGGAAGACTCACCTGGAAAAGCTGAAAGGCATATTCTTGTTCCATTTCCACATTCATCAGGCGTAGTAACCGCTGGACTTCTTGGAAACTCATCCGACCATCCTGGTTTTTGTCCCCACGCTGGAACCAGTCACTCAGCCATCAGGTCCAAGTCAAGGCAAAAGCACTGTGTGTGTTTGTATGTGTAGATGTGTGTGCATGTTCATCCACTGACATCTATCCCTATCTTTGATGCCTGTCTATCCTCCACACAAATGAATTTTCCACATTAGCTTCTAGAATAACCCCCCAGAGTACCTATCTATCTTATCCCTGCATGGCTCAGGTGCCACAGGTACCTCTTTTCTTTCTTTTTTTTTTTGCAGAAAGTCCAGATTCCTTAACATAGAAGTTAATATCTCCTGTGCCCCCATAATCTGGCCCCAACCCAGTCTGCTCAACATATCTCTGTCCTTTCTGCACTTTAGCCAGAACCCCAACTCCCCACTCTATGATGTCCCAGCTCTCCAGTGCTTCAATTTCCTAACTCTGGGCCTTTACTCATGCTGTTCCTTCAGGCATGAGTAAATGTTCAAATTATACTCATTTTCAAGGCTCCACTAAAATACTACTTCTTTCCTAAAGCTTTCTCAGAACCCTCTCAGCTAGAATTAAATACTGCTTCTTCCTTTGAACAGCCTCAAGTAATCTAAGTACCATAACAATTCCATGGTACTTAGATTATTTACACAATCCCATCCTCTCCACCAAGGAAAACAATATCTGAATCTCATTTATCTTTGTACCTCTACAGCCTGGCATATAGTGCCTGATACGTTCTGTTTAATAGCTGGTGAATGAGTGGATGAATGAATGAAAGAACTAGCATAGTAGGTGAATACAATCTAGGAAACTTGAAGTGAGTTGACACCACTAACCCTTTGAAGCGATTGCTTCCCATCCCTGTGGTAGTTAACACCATTAGGATCTTCTGTTCATCTCTCAGGATCAGCACCTTGTTTGGCCCCTGGCCTCTTGCTGACCCTTCCCCCAAACCTAGGAGGGCTGATGCATCCCCAAACTCTGCCTGGCTATGCTTTTGTCATCTCAAACTTTGATTCCTCCTTCAGTATTCTCAGTCCCACATTAGTTCGAACTGCCCCTACCCACCACATCTGAACTCTTGGGCTTCCCTAACCCTATACTCCCTCCCACCTGTCTCTAGCCCTGCAGCATCTGCCTCTTCAGTTACACTGGCCCTCCCGCACTCTTACTCCATCCTGCCCGATACTGGTCCAGCCTCTCCTGTTGGTCCATGTTGGTGACAAAGTCCACCAATAGCTGGATCCCCTTCATCCAGATCTGGGCCTCTTCCACACTGTTGGCCACCAAGTCCAAGTTGGAGCGGCGACCATGGAAGACGATGGTAAAGCCCTGCTCCAGGGGGAACTCCTCTGCCAGGCTGCGCAACAACTCAGATTCATGGCCATTACGCACTGTTTCCACATCAGAGATCGAGACTGCCAGAGAAGAAGCAAGTGGAAAGACTGAGGAAGAGAGTTTGCCAAATTGCAGGAGCTAATGATCAAGGACCATTAATTACTCCCTTCTCTTTGAAGCCATAGAGAGGAGGAACTCCAGCCTCCACAGGCTAGAACCCCACAAGCTTTAGTATAGGGAAATGTGGACTCATGGGATTCAGGATTCCACATGAATCAATGCTGTGTTCTTAGGCAGCATGGCAAGGGGCCTGTGCTGGGAATGGCAAGACTGGCTTCCAGCTTTCAGCTGGCAGTATGACACAGACAAAAGAACTTAATCCTCAGTGTCCTCATCTTCAATAAGGGATGGTCCCTTACATGGCCTGTACATGGTGATCACAAAAGGACTGGTGGGGCTGACAAATGGAAGCACAATTATAGGGTAGAAGCAGTTACACCAAAGCATAATATGCCCAATTTCAATTCTTCCATTCTGAGTTTGAGAGTTTCCTCTTTCCAGATAGGAGGGAGCCAAAGAAATGCTCCCACCCTCTTTCCTCAGCTGGAGGTAGTATAGAATGTGAGCTTTGATATATATCTAAAGCAAATTCCCTTAGATGTGTCTTGTGATCATATTTTTAGAGGAATCATAAAGTGTTCAGCCAACAGAATGCACACTTATGATGCATTTATGACATTTTAAAATATTCACCATAATGGCTAATATTTATTAAACTAGGGGCCTGGTGCACAAAATTCATGCACTGGGGGTGAGTGGTCCCTCAGCCCAACCTGCCCTCTCTCACATACTGGGAGCCCTCAGGGGATGTCCTACTAATGGCTTACAGAGGCTTTCGGCCTTGGGCAGGGGATCCCACCCCCCTGCGATCACTGGCTCCACCCCTGACCCCTCAGATCTGATGATGACTTAACTCACAGTGACCCGGGTGCCAGGATGTTCCCGGGACACAGGCACTGGGTGCCTATGTATGCAAATTAACTGCCATTATTGTTGGGTTATTTGCATACTCACTCTGATTGGCTATGGTGTAGGGGAGGTACGGTCAATTTACATGTTTGTCTATTATTAAGTAAGAAGATGAATCTGGTTTCAGGTCCCATATTTTAGACATTAATTTATTGAGTCCCCATAATCTACTAGGCAGGTACTGTTTAACATCATTTTACAGATGAGGAAACTGAAGTTTAGTTTAAGTAACTTGTCCAAAACCAGTCAGCTAGAAAGTGGCAGAGCCAGGACTTTAATCCAGCCAGTCAGATGCATGAGATCATGCTCTTAGTATAATAAAAATAACAAGATACATAATGTATGATTTATTGAGCTTTGTTATATGCCAGGACTCTTCTAAGTCCTTTACATGCAATAATTGGTTGTATCCTAATAACAGCCTTAAAAGGCAAATACTGTTATAATTTCCATTTTAAAGGCTCAGGCATAGATACAAGTGGGACAGGACAAGGCAACATCAGAGGATCCTGGTCCCTTTCCTGCTATTAGATGCTGGGCTCCTCAGGATTCTATCCATGACACTTACAGGTTGCCTTGGCTTTGCCTCCGACCTGCCGGGCATGCCAGACAGTCATGCCATCTTCCTGAAGTTTGAAGTATCTTAGCTTCTTCCAGTTTTTGGATCTCACCTTGCGCATCAGCATACCTTTCTGCATCAGCAGCACTTCTTGACTGATGGGTAGCCCTGGGCCAGGAGAAGCAGGGGCTGGATAACCAACCAGGGATATGGAGGACCCAGGAGAAGTTCTTGAATAGGGGTTCAACATCCTCCCCGTCCCTGGGCTGCCTCCCCAAGCCCTCTTCTGCAGGGGTACTCACGGCCTTGCAGCAGGGATGCCATCACCCACTGCTCCACCAGCTGGCACCAGAGTCACCTAAAGGAGTAAGGAGGAGCAAAAGACTGGGTTAATCTTGGTGATTTTAGAATATCAGAACAAGAGAGGAAGAGAAGGAAACCAGTGTTTCCTGACTGCCTGCTATGTATCAGGCATTTCATCTATATAGTCTGTAGCTCTTCTTACTTCTAATTACCTTAAATCTCATAGGAATTCAGAATTTGAAGCCAAGTATGTCTGATTCCAGAACCTTTGTTGCTACCCATAGCCACCTCCAGAGAGGGCTAGCCCAGGTCTTTCTGCTAAATACTCCTCTCTTTCTCAATACCCCATATTCCACAAGATAACCTCATGTCATACCACTCAGCTCCTCATTATAAAAACCACTATCTTGCTGACTGCCCTTACAGAATCTGGAATCTCTACATCCTTGTCTTCTCTTATCCAGATAAAATCATCTTAAACATCCTAACTTCCCTGGAGCCCTCTCTATGCTCCCATGTAGACCATCCAGCTTTGAAATCTTTCTTTACTTTTAATTTATTTTATGTTTAAAGTTTTTTGTTAATCCTCCCTGAGGATGTATTTTCATTGATTTTTAGAGGGAGTGGAAGAAGAGAGAAAGACCGAGAGAAACACTGATTGCTTCCTGCACAGAACCATGGGGCCGAGGATTGAGCCTGCAACTGAGTTATGTGCCCTTGACCGGAATCCAACCTGGGACCATTCCTTATGTAAGCCCATACTCTACTCACTAAGTCAAACCAGCTAGGGCCTTTTCTTTTATTTTTTTAAATTGATTTTTAGAGAGGGGAGAGGAAAGGAGAAAGAGAGATTTATTGTTCCACTTATTTGAGCATTCATTGGTTGATTCTTTTAAGTCCCCTGACCAGAGATCAAACTTAGAACCTTGGCATACCGGGATGTTACTCTAATCAACTGGGCTACTTGGCCAGGGCTCCTGAAGTGTTTCTTTTGTCTCATCTACAATACTTCATGTTGTACATAGCTAAATAAGCCATCTTCTTCACCTTTACATGGTAAAGCATATTTTATACTTCTTTTCATAACAGTTATTCTGAGAGTTTTAATGGACCATATAAATTATAAAGTCTCAGAATTGAATTTTTAAGTTTTCTCTATCTACTAAAAAAGAGTGCTTCCTTTATGATATATGCTAATTTAGGACCTGGTTTATTTGTCCTAGTAAGTAACAACAAGCTTCCCTTGAAAAGAACTAGAAGATTTTATTTATTTATTTTTAAAATATATTTTATTGATTTTTTACAGAGAGTAAGGGAAAGGGACAGAAAGTCAGAAACACTGATGAGAGAGAAACATCGATCAGCTGCCTCTTGCACTCCCCCTACTGAGGATAAGCCTACAACCAAGGTACACGCCCCTTGATCGGAATCGAACCTGGGACCTTTCAGTCCACAGGCTGATGCTCTATCCACTGAGCCAAACCGGTTTTGGCAGAACTAGAAGATTTTATATATAGCCACTTTGATTCTAGCTTTGCCCCATAAGAAATGCTCAATTCTTGACCAAATCATTCAGAAACTGGCAAAGCCCATGAAACATAAACCTCTATGTTTTTGTATAAGCAACGTATCTACACTTGAATAGAAATGTTGTGCTTTTTAATAAGGTTAAAATGTTGACATTGGTGGACGTCTAAAAAACTAAAAGAATCTCTGAAGCAATCATTTGATTAATGCTCCATGAAAACATCATGCAGCCTGGCCGGTGTGGCTCAGTTGGTGTGCATTGCTCCTCGCACCGAAGGATGGCCTATTGAATTCCTGGTCTGAGCATGTGCCCAGGTTGTGGGTTTGGTCCTGGTCAGGGTGTGTGCAGAAGGCAACTGATTGATGCTTCTCTCTCACATCAATATTTTTTTCTCTCTCTCTGCTTCTCTTCTCCTAAAAAAATAAATAAAAACATATTTTTAAAAAACTTAAAAAAACATCATGCAGCTCAACTCTCTATATTTTACAAATGAAAAAGCAGAAGTCTAGAAATGTGATGTGACTTGTCTGAGGTCACAAAGCATATTAGTACCTTATGTCTCTAGTAGGAAGAGCCTATAAAGTCACCCTGGGGATAACTAAGTCTTTGGAAAGAAGACAGAGGTCACTGAAAATACAGCTTCCCTGACTGCAGCAACTAGAAAAGGCTTTCTAAGTGAGTAGCAATGTGCAGGTGTCAGAGGGGATGGAGAAGGTTGAGAATCAGTCTGTAGCTAAGTGGGAAAGAGGACTCAAGGCTTCTCTCAAGAGAGAAAGATCCCTGCAATGGTTCCAAAAAAGAAAAAAAGAAAAGGTTTTGCTGGCTGAGACTGAATAGGATAGCCTGGGTGAGAAACCCCTGAATGGAAGAAGGGCTGCAAAGTGCTTTCTGGGAAACAGAAGAGCATCTCTATTTTTCTGAGTAGAGACACACAGTTTGGAACCTGAGTCTTGCAAAAGCTATCTGTATATATAAAAGCCTAAACAACCATTGCGACCAAATGACCATAATGACGAGAACAACTGGTCAAACAGTCGCTGTGACGTGCATTGACCACCAGGGGCGGACTCTCAACACAGGAGCTGCCCTCTGATGGTCAGTGCGCTCCCACAGCCAACCTCCCATAGCCTACCAGCCTCCTGCGGCCTCTCCCCCAAGTTGTCTGGCCCCCCAATTGGCCCCAGTCGGGAGGGCCAGCAGGCCAACCTCCATGACCACTCCCCCTGGCCAGCTGGACCCCCGGACTAGCCAATGTCATGTAGTCCCTCCCCACTGCTGGCTGGACCCTCCAAGAGGCCCCAAATGGGGGCCAGCCGGCCAACTTCCCAGGTTCCCTCCCCCCTCTGGCCAGCCCCCAAATAGGCCTCAATCACCAGCCAGGCTGAGGGACCCCACCCATGCACAAATTTGTGCACTGGGCCTCTAGTATTATAAAAGACTGAAGTAGAAATTAACAAACAGGTCTCTCTTAAGTATCTCAGGTCCTCAGACTCTGGGGTGGGGTGGGGATGGGGTTCAGCCTGGAGTTGAAATCGAAACCCCCTTGCCAACAACCTATAATATCACCACTCTGACCTTCAGCTCCATGTGTCAGGGGCATAGGGACTCTGGGATGAGGTGGACCTTGGCCCTGGGAGAAGATAGAATTTCCTGACCTTACGCCTGGGTCCAGGAGCCACACAATAATGTCCTAAAACATGGGAAGCCTGAAAACAGAGCCCAAGTACCAGGATGCCTCTATTTTGGAGCCTCTCAGATCAGCTTTAGAAAGTTCTTTTATCCTCTTTTGTCAAACACTTACAACCCCAGAACTTGGCATGCTCTTCAAATCTTGCTCCCATTCCTGAATCACTATTTCA
Organism: Antrozous pallidus; assembly: GCA_027563665.1. NCBI lineage: Eukaryota > Metazoa > Chordata > Mammalia > Chiroptera > Vespertilionidae > Antrozous > Antrozous pallidus. Next base: position 22,644,557 of record CM050508.1, on the reverse strand, counting down.
AATCTGTATCTAGGTGACATGTGGCCATGCATAAGAGGGCCAGTTTCAGCACAAGGAGCTACAGAATGTCAGAGCTGGGCTTCATTTTCTAGAGAAAAGGAGTGAGCACTAGAAAAATTAGCTTAATTGCTAGAGTCACCTAATGAATTAAGTGGCAGAACTAGGATAACCAAGGTCTCCACATGACCAGCTCAGAGATCTCACCAAGTCTCTGCCCTTAGAAAGGGCTTTCACTAGGAAGCAGGTTAAAGCAGGGCTAAGAATCAATGAAGAATATCAAAGTTTTGTCTTTTCCTTCCATCATTTTGTTTCCTCCATATCCCACAAAACAGCTTTTCTTTTCTTTCTTTTCATTTTCTCTTTCCCCCATCCTCTACCTGACCCATACCTTCTTCCCGCCCCCTACCCCCGCCCAACTCATTCTTTTCTCTCCTGTCCTCTCTGCCTCTCTACTTGCTCACTTGTCAGCCTCTCTTTGTTCTCTTTTCATCCTTCTCCCCATCATTTCATTCTCTCTTTTTTTTCTGGTTCTCAACCCATGAGGATTTTGAAACTGTGGTCCAGTAGCACGTCCATCTGCTCAGCCTCACTTTCTCCCGTATCCTGGGAGACCAACTAAACAAACTGCCCAGAGAATGCAACTTAGAACCTAAGTGTTCTAGGTCTCAGTGTTTCCTCTGGTGTCTGAGTAGGAGCAAGAGGCAGGGAGCAAAGGATGAAGACTGTGAGTAAGAGAGACTGGTCTTAACTGTTTACTTGTGGACACACATGTGGAGATCCTCAAGGGTACAGATAATTTCCTCCATAATACAGATGAGAAAACAGAGACAAAAAATGAGGTGGGAAGTAGCCAGGGCTGCCAAGCAAGATTTGGTCCTCAACTTCCAGGTGGCTTATGGGAGACATGGCAGAAATGCCAACGACATTACAGTGGGATTCAGGGTGTCTCCAGTTTCCCTGAGGAGCAGGAAGAAAGAGAATCATTCTGTCTACTCTTTTTTTTTCGAAGTTGTTACATTGTGTCTACTCTTTTGCTTCTGAGCAGGATTATGCCTGGTTCATGAAGAGAGGACAGAATGCCCCCAGACACAGGTCTTAGCCTCAGAATGTCAGAACTTGAAAACTTTTTATAACACATATAATCCAGAGGTTCCTGGCTACATCTATATTCCCTGGAGAGTGTCTTATAACAGATTCCTTAGCCCACAATCTACCAGATCAGAAATTCCAAGAATGGGGCTCAGGTAGATTTATTTTTATCAAGCACCTCTGACACACAGGCAAGTCTGGGAAACCCTAAACTCCCTCTTATTACAGATCAGGAAGTTGGGGACCAAAGTCACCTACCTGATTGATGGCAAAGTCAGGACTAGAAACAAGTGCTCTTCCCAGAACAGCACTTGGGCATGCCAACAAACTGTCTCGGTCCAGTGAGCAGGCCAAGAATGAGGTATAGAATTTAAACCCTGGCTTTTTGCAATGAAGTCTCATAATTCTCTCCCTATTACCAGGGGTTCCTCTATTCCACCTGGGCCATGGCTAACCCTCATTTATTAATCCTCAACAATCTGTTCATGAATCTATGCTAAAGCACAGTTATTCTAATTCTCTCTCTCCTTACTATAATGGGGCTTACCTCTAAGTGGTAGCTAAGAAGTCCCATATAAAGAGGTGATTGACCCCAGCCAGCAGGAAAACTGTAAGTCAAAGAAGATAAACTAGAGAGAACCAGGAGGTCAGAACTTTGTGGATCTGTTCTGGCAAAGGAGTCCAGGGTTCGCACCCCCCCTCCCCCCCCACACAAAATCCTCGCCTAAGGATATGTTTATTGATTTTAGAGGAAGAGGAAGGGGGAGAGAGAAACATTGATGTGAGGAACATCAGTCAGTTGCCTGCCATATGCACCCCAACTGGGGTTTCAAACCCAAAACCCAGACAAGTGCCCGGACTGGGAATCAAACCCACAACTTTTTGTGTACTTGTGTACAGGATAATGCTCCAACCAACTGAGCCACCTGGCCAGGGCCAGAGTGCAATTTAATCAAGGCATGCAGAAGGGACTCAGGCAGGCAGAACATGAAAGACAGGCTGGTCAGAGCCTCCAGGCCCTTACCGTGTGCAGGATAGCAGTCCTGTGTCTGTGAGCTCTGCAGTGCTTGCTCTCCACTGTGGGATGAGGAAACCCAGCCGGCTCCTTTTCTCCTTTGCTCCTCTTCCACTCGCTGGCTTTCTCCCCTCCTCTACTGCAGTTTGCTGCTGTGACTGGCAGAGTTACAGCCAGAAGGAAGGAGTGGGGTGGGGGGAAGTGTGAGCTATCTTCAGCCCAGCCCACCTAACTCTTAAAGGCCCAGGACACTGGTCAGTGAGGGAGTCATGTGGATAGAGTGGGTAGAAAAGGATTAAGGGGAGAGATTGGAGCACCACATCTCCAGGGAGGAGGAGCCTGGCTGTCCTTCATCTTGGTGCCAGCCCTCACTGACCCCAATCCAGACTCAGCTCTCAAAGTGAAATCCAAGGAGTATCTGAGTTGCAGTGCTCCATGAATCACAGCTTTTCATTCTGGTTGGTTTCTCTCTGCATGTTATACAGCTGTCTTTGCTCTTATTTCGTCTGGCTTCTTTCCATGGTGTCCGTTTCCACCAGCCTGCCTGCTTCTGTATGTCTGCATGCTGCCTTGCAGGGCACTCAGTCTAGCTTTGCAGTACAGTGAAAGAAAAAAAGGAATAAGATGGAAAAGGAAGATGAAGAGAAAGGGAGAGGAATGATCTTAAGAGTATAGGGAGACAGGTTAGTATCTGTGTATATATAATACACAGATGATTGCTAAATACTTAAGGAATGTATACAGGAATTCATTTGTTCCTTTACATTCATTCATTCTTTGAGCATTTGCTCAGCACCTCCAATGTGCAAGGACATACAGTACATGTGTGTTTAGAAAGATGTGTGTGAAGCAGACTTGCCATGTGTAAGAATCAAGGGCAAAAAGAGAAGCACAAGACTGGAAAGACTCAGCTGGGAAAGGAAGCTTCTTATATAAGGGTGAATGAATAGGCAGCTGAAACAGAAACCAAGATTGAGGAAAGAGGGCCAAGTCAGGAGAGGAATAGGTGATTGTAAAGGGCTTTATTATGGTCCCATACTTCATAGTGAGAAACTGAGGCCCAGAGAAGTTTAGTCAATGTCCTGGACTCACCTATCATTAGCAAGGTCATGTAACTTACACTCTCCCAAGCACTGTGAGCTGGGACCTACTTTTGCTCTGCCTTGAAAAGACTGCAGGGTATAGCTCTTTCTAGACCGGTAGGTGACAGTAAAATAGCTGAGGGCATAGGGCACAGCCCTGTACTTGCATGGACTTCTGTGGGATCCTTAATCGTGGGCACAGAGTGAACTAAATGTATAAAATGATGTGATTTTAAGTGTGCTGAGATCTGGCTGCCTCTCATGGCTCCCCCGCATACCTCTCAACCGCCTAATATTCTACCATTAGTGATTATTTGTAGCTAAACTGTAGTCCCATTAAAATAAAATCCTTCTAAGTGATTACCATAAATTTCAGGATAGTGGTTACTTTTGGGAGGAGGTAGTTGTGATGGAAAAGGCAGAGATCTGGCTTCTGAAACAGCTGGTCAAGTTCTATTTCCAGTTTTGGGTGCTAAAAGGGGTCTTCACTTTATAATAGCTTATTAAGCTATATGTTTTCTTTATGTAGTTTGCTATATCTGTGTTATATTTTATAAGAGGGTTTCAAATGTTTGCACCTGATAATTTCTGAAGCGTTACTGGTTTTTCACAATTTATACCAAGTTATGTTTACGGTACTTTAGTGAGAGCAGGTTTTGATAAAGGAAGAGGAGTATACAGAGAGGGGAGGCAGAATGAGGCCATTATCGGGAACAGGAAGATTATGGGGGTATCAATAAACCGTGCTGATCTCAAATTTTAATTAATAGAGGCCATGTCTCACATGCTTGTTGCACTCTCCCATTTCTACTTCCTCAACATCATTGTGTCCTTATTTTTCTCTGCTTTCCCTTCACATTCCCACTCTTCCAAGATTATACATGGTTTGCCTCTTTCTAAGTGATTAATGGCTTCACCTTATTGCTGTGCAACCTTCTTCCCTTCAGTGTGTTCTATGAGAAGTATTCTCATTCAATCTGGTTTTTCTGGGAGAGTCCAATCTCGAATATTCTCTTTCAGTGTCTTCATAAACAGTGCTCCCAGATCACATGTTCTGATTTTTGGGGCAGGCACTTGGAGACCTTCAAAGGTTAGAATAGCTTCAAAGAGTGCTTAAAAGACATGTTCATTGCAGGATGCTCTTTAGCATAGGAAGGGAGCAGATGGATGGCTTCAGGCACAGGAACTATCCACCTGGTTTGATTATTCCTATTCCCATAATGATTCTGGCCCCTCCTCTACTGTTGTCTATTATGAACAGATCCAGAAACCTGACCACAGCAGCAGCAACGGCACAGAGACTTTCTGGGAACCACGCCTAGGAAAGGACCAGAAGCTCTAAATTGAAGCCCTCAGCTGGCAGAGGAAGACCTAAACTACACTCACACTGCCATCCAGATAAGCTTAGACCCTCCTCCTGACACTAAGGAGTGACACCCTAAACATTTTTCTTTTGTCAGGCTAGGGAGTCAGAGACCAGTTCCCCAGCTCATCCAGCCATACTCACACTTCTAAAGTAAAACCAATCTTCTTGATGGTCCAAAAAGTAACACAAAATATTAAATTTCATTAAAAAATCATCAGTGAGAGTAACTGTAGAATTAAAAAATATATATAACTTCAAAAGACCAGAGAAGCCAAGACCAGTTTGGCTCAGTGGATAGAGCATCGGACTGCGGGCTGAAGGGTCCCGGGTTCGATTCCGGCAAGGGCATGTACCTTGGCTGCGGGCACATCCCCAGTAAGGGGCATGCAAGAGGCAGCTGATCGATGTCTCTCTCTCATGGATGTTTCTGACTTTCTATCCCTCTCCCTTCCTCTCTGCAAAAGACCTGAGAATATATAGCCATTCCTTCATTCCAACAAAATTAAAAACACCCAAGGAAAGAGGAACAAAGTGGTATAAAATGAGAGACTGAAATGATAGAAGCTAGAATTAAAAAATACAAATGGTTATTCCATAAGAAACCTTTCAGAAAAGGTCATATAACAAAATATAAGTGTGTGCTATTAAGACTCATATCTACAAAAAGGTATCACTAAAAAGTTGGCAGTTAAAGGACCACATCTGGGAATAGGAGGACTCCAATTTTCTTACTCAAGATTGCTTTGGCACTCTGCATTTCCATACACATTTTAGAATCAGCTCGTCAGTTTTCACAAAAATAAATCTGCTGGGATTTGAGTTAGAATTGAGTTTAATCAGATCAATTTGAAAAAAAAAAGGCTTTTTGCACTATTGTTCTTCAATTCATGATCTCTCCATTTCTGTAGATTTTTTAAATGCATTTAAAAAATGTTTATTGTTTAAAGTATCACAAATAGTAGTATATATGTTTCATTTTTCCTCCATTGACCTCCCCCCAGCCTCCCCTACCCCCCAATACATGCCCTCACCTGGCACCCCCCACCCCAGTGTCTTGTATCTATTGGTTATGCTTATATGCATGCATACAAGTCCTTTGGTTGCTCTCTTACAGCTCCTGTGTAGGTTTCATTGTTTTCAATGTAAAAGTTCTGCATGTCTTTTGATATATTTCTAGCTCTTTAATTTCTTATGCTGTTATAATTTGAAGCTTTGTTTTCTATTGTTATATTTAGAAACAGTTGATATTTTTATATATTGACTTTGTAAAATTCACTTTATTCTAAGAGCTTGCAAATTCTTTTAGATTTATGTATACAATCATGTTGTCAGCATTTTTTTTCCCCTTTGTAATTTTGTCTTTTATTTTCTTCTCTTATCACACTGGCCATAACCAGTATAATGGTAAGTGGAGGTGTGATATGTACATCTTTATCTTGTCCCTCACCTCATGGAAAATGATTTCAATACTTGATCAATAATGATTTCAGCCCTAGCCGGTTTGGCTCAGTGGATAGAGTGTCAGCCTGTGGACTGAAGAGTCCCAGGTTTGATTCCGGTCAAGAGCACATGCCCAGGTTGCTGGCTCAGTACAATATGCAGGAGGCAGTCAATCAATGATTCCCTCTCATCATTGATGTTTCTGTATATCTCTTCCTCTCTGAAATCAAGAAAAATATATATTAAAAAATAATGATTTCAATATGAGTTTTACTGCCAGGTTTTTGGGATAATTAAAAAATGTATTTTTATTGATTTCAGAGAGAAAGAGGAAAATAGAAACATCAACGAGAGAGAATCATTGATTGCCTGCCTCCTGCATGCCCCCTACTGGGAACTGAGCCTGCAACCTGGTCATGTGCCCTCACCTGGAATCTAATGGTGACCTCTTGGCTCATAGGTTGACACTCAGCCACTCAGCCACACTGGTCAGGCTATCATCCTATATAATAAAAGCCTAATATACTAAGTGTGTGGTCAACCAGTCAGCCATTCAACCAATCAAAGCATAATATGCTAGTGATATGCTAAGGCCACTCAACTGCTCATTATGATGTGCACTGATCACCAGGGGCAGATATTCTGACTGTATGTTACCTTGCTGCTGGGGTCTGGCTGGTCAGGACTGAGCGAGCCAGGCTGCACACACCCTGGAGCCCTTCCACAGTCCCTCCATGGCTGGCCAACCTCCTGCATCCCTCCCCTTCTGCATGATCGGGGCCTCCTGCATCCAAGCCCTGATCATGCACAGGAGGGTTCCTTGGCCTGGCCTGCACCTTCTCAGAATTCTGGACCCCTCAGGGGTTGTGGAGAGCTGGTTTCTGCCCGATCCTGCAGGCCAATTCACTTATTAGACTATATAATAAAAGGCTAATATGTAAATCGACCAAACAGCAGAATGACTGGTCACTATAAAGTGCAATGATCACCATGGGGCAGATGTTCAATGCAGGAGCTGCTCTCTGATGGCCAGTGCACTCCCTCAGGGGGAGAGCCGAGGTAGTGCTAAGGATGTCCAGGGAGCAGGCCTGAGCTGTCAGACACCTTCTGGGGGCTCCCAGACTGCTAGAGGGCACAGACCGGGCTAAGGAACACCCTGTACACCCTCCCCCCATGCATGAATTTAAATGCACTGGGCCTCTAGTCTTTATATAAGGCTAGATTTGATTTGCTTATCTTGTCTAGAAATTTTATGACTATATTCATGGGATTTTGGCCCTTGCTTCTTGATATCTTTGATAGGTTTTGGTGGCCGAGTTAATACTGCTTTAAAAGTGAATTGGATGTTCCCCTTTTTCTAGTCTCTGGCAGTAAGATTGGTGACTGTAAAATATGAAAATGTCCCTTTTTCCATTTCTAATATTGTTGATGCTATTTGTTCCTCATCAGTTCCTCTATCAATTTTATTATTTTCAAGGGAATGATATTGGGCTTTGTTGATTTTCTTTATTGTACATTAGTTTCCTAATTCACTGGTGTGTTTTTTTTTTGGTATCTTTCCTCCTATTTTTTGAACTTGCTATTCTTTTCCAGTTTCTTGACATGAAAATCTAAACCATTGACTTCAGCCTTTCTTTTGTAATGTGTGAATTTAAAGTCATGTGTCTAAGTTCCACTTTACCTGCATACCACAAGTTTTGATGTGGCATATCTTTATTATCATCCAATTACAATTTTCCTAATTTCCTTTTGTGATTTCTTCTCCGATGCAGGGGTTTTTATGATTTAAGATTACACATTAAAATTTTTTAACAATTGAATTTAATGGGGGTGACATTGGTTAATAGTTATATAGGTTACAGGTGTACAATTCTGTAATATATCATCTGTATATTGTATTGTGTCCACCATCCAAGTCTCCTTCTATCACCATTTATTCCCTGTATACCCTCTCCCCACCCTCCTGTTATAAAATTTGATTTTTCTAATTATAGTTTATATTCAATACCAGAGGCCCAGTGCATGAAATCCATGCATGGGTAGGGTTCCTAGGCCTGGCCAGCGATCAGAGCTGATCTGTGGAGTAACCAGTGGGGCAATTGGAAGGCCCGTGCCTTGGCTGGCTTAGGGCCTGTGTCAAGCATCTGCCCCCCGGGGGTCAGTGTGTATGGCTCCTTTTCTCCTTTAGCACTCCTTGTTCCAGTTTGGCCGATTTGCATATTAGGCTTTAGTTATATAAAACTAGAGGGCTTGGTGCATGAAATTCATGCAGGGGAGAAGGGGTGTCCCTCAGCCCAGCCTGCACCCTCTCCAAATCTGGGACCCCTTGAGGGATGTCCGACAGCCCGTTTAGGCCCTACCCTACCGGGATCAGGCCTAAACAGGCAATCGGAGATCCTTTTCACAATCCAGGACTGCTGGCTCCAAACTGCTAGCCCGCCTGCCTTTCTGATTGCCCCTAACCTCTTCTGCCTGCCAGCCTGATCACCCCCTCACCACTACCCTGCCAGCCTAATTGATGTCTGCTCCCCTGCCAACCTGTTTGCCCCCAACTTCCCTCGTCAGCCTGGTCAACCCTGACTGACCTTCCCTGCAGGCTTGATTGCCCCTCAATTGCCCTCCTTTGCAGACCAGGTCCCTCCCAACTGCCCTCCCCTGCTGGCCTGATTGCCCACAATTGCCCTCCCCTGCAGGCCTGGAACCTCCCAACGGCCCTCCCCTGCTGGCCATTTGTGGTGGCCATCTTGTGTCCACGGGGGGCAGGATCTTTGACCACATGGGGGCAGCCATCTTGTGTGTTTGAGTGATGGTCAATCTGCAAATTACTTTTATTCAATAGGATAGAGGTCTGCCTGGTGCATGGGTGGGGACCAGCTGGTTTGCCCTGAAGGTTGTCCTAGATCAGGGTGGTTGTTCCCTTGGGGCACGTGGCAGCCTGGGCAAAGGGCCTATGGTGGTTTGCAGGCTGGCCATGCCCTGGTGATCCAAGTAGAGGCCCTGGGATCTGGGATTAATTTTTGTTCTACAATTGAAACTTTGTAGCCTGGAGCAGAGCCAAACCTTCTACTCACTCCATGATGACAGCCATTTTTGTTTGGATTTATTTAAATCCTATAATTGAAACTTTGTAGCCTGGAGTGGAGGCTTAGGCACTAGGGCTGCAAAAGCTTGGTTTCCTCCATTCCCCAGGCAACCATAGCCTCTGCTCTCTCCAGCTCCGTGGCTGCTGCCATTTCTGTTGGGATTATGAATCTTTTATAATTGAAATTTTGTAGCAATGAAGGCCTAGGCCAGCAAGAGCAGGTGGAAAGCTTAGCTTCCTCCATTGCCAGGGAAACCCAACGCTCCTTCCTGCTCTCAGTGGCTGCAGTCATCTTGGTTGGGGTTTATTTGCTCCTGATTGGCTTGTGGGTATATAGGAGGTATGGTCAATTTGCATATTACTCTTTTATTAGGACTAGAGGCCTGGTGCATGAAATTCAACAATGGAGGCGTTCCTCAGCTTGGCCTGCACCCTCTCCAATCTGGGACTCCTTGGGGGAGCTCCTTGGAATTGGGCCTAGACCTGAACCGATATCCCCCTTACAATACAGGACAACTGGCTCCTAACCACACCCCTGCCTGCCTGACTACCCCTAACCCCTTTGCCTGCTGGCCTGATCACCCCTACCTTATCCCCTGCCTGCCTACCCTTAACTGCCTCTGCCTGCCTGCCTGCCTGATCTCACCCCCAGCTGCCCTCCCCTGTAGGCCTGATCACCCCTAACTGCCTGCCTTGGCCCCACCACCATGGCTTTGTCTAGAAGGAAGTCGGACATCTGGAAAATGGCCAGTTGGCCTGGTCTAATTAGCATATTGCCCTTTTATTAGTATATATTATATAGGATACAATTGCTTAAATGGGTGGGAGGTGGGGAGAATGCCTTTTTCAGCATGAGATGCTCTTGGCAGATAAAAACACATAATCTCTATATCTGGACTAATAGCCAGCCATATGCACTATACTGTCAAACCAGTCATTAAAAAATTCAATCACTTTCGTACACCTTATATCAAACAGCTATTGACCTTAAAACCCCTTCTCAGCCCCCGCCTTTGCAGTTCACCCAGAGCAGGTTCTGACTGGTTAGTTTCTATGCCAGTCAGCGTCAAAAGCTCTGTCTCTTAGGCAGCCATTGGTTCCTCACAATTCACTCAGATTTAGTTCCAAATGGTCGGTTTCTATGCCAATCAGCATTTCTGGGTCTATCTCCAGGCCTGATCATAGATAGAGGTGGGGTTGATCAGCAGTAGCTCCAGACTGCTGGGGAGCGGGCTGAACTACTGACCTCTGGAAAAGGCCCGCCAGCAGCCACTGCCAATCAGCCCTGTCTCTCTCTCTCTCTAAACCTCTCTGAGAGGTCAGTTCAGCCCGCTTGCCTGCTGAGCATGCAGCCTGGTGTTCAGTCAAGCCTTCGGTCATTTTGGACATTATAATATTTTGTGCTAGTCCCAAATGTACAGCAAAGTGATCAGAAAATCATGTAATTTAGAGAGTGGTCCCCTGCTGCTTCAAGTACCCACCTGGCCCTATACCTATTTATCTTATTATTGCTCTATCACCTATGCTGTAATCCACATCTCTGTGGCTATTCTATAACTACCAATTCGTACTGCTTAATCCCCTTCACCTTTTTCATCCAGGCTCCAAACCCCCAACCCAGGAAACTGTTAGTCTGTTCTCTGTATCTGAGTCTGTTTCTAGTTTATTTGGTTCATTAGATTCTACATACAAGTGAAACCATATGGTATTTCTTTCTGACTTATTTTGTACTACCCATTCTTAAACAGTTAGAAATTTTCCAGTTTTCTTTTTCCTAGCTTAATTGCATGTGTTCAGTTCTGAGAACATTCCATTAAAAAAATATTGAGACTTGCTTGATGGTCTAATTATGATCAATTTAGGTAAAATACTTCCAGTCTAATTAAAAACAGTATGTATACTGTTGGTTTGGAGGATAGCATTCTATTTGTCAATTAAACTAAGTTTCTTGTGTTGTTCAATTTATGCTATATTTGCTTTTGAAATAAATATATTAAAGTATTTTTTAAACTTAATTTACAACACTCAGGAAAGAAATCTCATTTCATTCTATGGTTTCTTATTCAACTTGTTTTTCTTAGGTTTTTGATACCAATAATTTTGTGTATCTCTTCTTTCCCAGCCACTGAGTAGCAGGAATAGTGAGCAGAAAATCATATATATGGATAGTAAGGAAGGCAAACTCTGAAGGCTACCAATGTCTCTCCTTGCCCTGTTGTACCACTGAAACAGTCACAGGCACTCAAAACCTTGTGGGGGAAAAGCTGGAAGCAAAGGTTGGTCTATCCCACTGAAACATGACCAGACATGGAAACAACTCTGGAGATGAGCTCTAAGTCCTGAATCCCAGAAGAAAATTAGTATTAAAGTGGATAAAATCTTTCAAGTATTACCTCTTTACTTACAGAAGTCTCTCCCTTACCAGTACTAAGTTCTGGCCACTACAGCCAGGAGTAAGGTTCTGTTCCAGTAAAGATATACTTTATCAGATAAAAGGCACCACCCCTGTCTCCCAAAAGCTTTTATACATCAGCAATGCTCTCCCAAATGACATATCCACAAAGGAACTATCATTATCCTCTTGGCAGGTCAGTGTGTTTTTGTTTAGGTAGACAGAAGGTAGGCAGCGGTGACAAGAATCATCTGTCTGAAGTGCCTAGATATCTCTATAATGACAAAATAAAATCTCCAGTTTAAAGAAAAAATTATTTTTACAAAAACAGAAGCATGTTTTATTTCAATCCTGTTGAAGAAATGCAAGGGATGAAAAGCACAGAATGAGGGGAGGGGTCTCTTTATACACATGACATCAGGATCAACTACAAGGAATAATACCCATTTCCATACCACTACCACCCCCCCACCTCAGGGTCCAAGGACAGCTGAGAATAGATGGAACAAGAATTAAGACACTATTGGCACAGTAATAGGGCCAATGCACCAAAAGATGGAGAAATAATCTCTCAGGGAGCAAGGGCCTGAGCCTCAGCTATTTCCCAGTGGATGGGGATGAGAACACTTTGGCTCAGCAGAAAGATGGTTGGCAAAAATGAAGGTTACCCCAGCTGGACTCTCCAGATACAAACTATGGGCTGAAGGGAGTCAAGATGTTTATCCAGTCCATTCTTCTCTGTTCCTCCAAGACCTCTTTTCTTCAGGCTTGAGATTACTGAGCTAGTTTGGTCCTCCATTTCAGTTTGGGAGGCAGGGGAATAAGTGCTTATCCTACTCTTCCTACATCTAGGCTAGTCAACTACAACTTTCTTGGCTCTAAAGAGATAGAAGTCAACTAACAAGGCTGGCTCCCTTAGTGCAAGTCAGCTTGAAAGAGCCCTTGTATTGACAAAACTACCTCTGCAGATTTCTCTGAACTTGCCCTTTAGGACTAAAGTTATTCTGACACCTTCAATTGTGTGAGATGTGAACAGAATATACTTGGTCTCTCTCTAGAGTTAGATTAACAATCCCATCTTTGAATGGAGATGGGGATGAGAGAGAGAACAGGTGTTAGTAGGAGGAAGGATTGGGACAAAGCAAGGCAGTTTACACTGGATTGTGAATAAAGTTACTTTACTAAAGCTCCACAGAAGGAACTGGGGTGCTCTAACACAATATGAAAAGTGAAAAATATTTTAGTGGCAACCCTGTAATTCCCATAGATCAAAAGGGAATGTGTAAAAAGAATGACTGAGATGGTGAACTCAGCCATTTATTTTAAATCTGAATAAAATTAACTCAATTTGGCTAACACTGCTTTAAGTACAATCACGAAGACAGATGGAGCTGAAGAAATTCACACTAAAACAAAGAATGGGATCAAGTAGCCTATCATCTTAATTCCAGGTACTTCCCTTTAAAAAAAGTCTTCCAGAAAAAATCTTTGAGGGCTTGAATAGGTGAGAACCACTGCTTCCCTCAATATAATAACCTTCCAGGACAGCCTGATGAATTAAGACAACTGTTTTAAGTTTAATGGGAGGAAAATGATATTTGGAATAGTTAGCAGCTGAAGCCAAAAATGAGGTTAAGGTCCTGGTGCTATCCAAAACTGAGGGTAGAAGATTGGGAAAAGAAAGGGAAATAGGTGGTTGGGTTCCTGCTGTCCTTTGGCATTATCCCTTTCCCATGCCTCCCATTCTTCCCAACAGTTCATGAAGCCATTGGCCTGCTGGAGGAAATGTTATGCCCAGACCAATGTTTTATTGAGCTTATGCAGCTAACGGATTGTAAACACTGCCAATTGATAAAGTTTGCTGAATATTACAGCTTGTGTCCACTAAGACACCTCTCTCTCTGAGATTTAAAGAAACTAACAGATACCAAAGTAAACAAATACTGAGAGAGAGAGAATGAAGAGACACATCTTGAGTCTTCCAGGAAGGCAAAATGAAAAAACAAATACACACCACATGGCTTGGTCCCAGGCGTTCACCATGCCTACAGTGCCACTGCTATCACCATTGTCTCCTCTCCCTGCCAGTGGCTAGGTAGAGGTGGGGAGAAGATCTCGGGCATGCTGCAAATACAGCATTTGCTGGTGTTGACTCTCTCCTGGGGCTGTGGTGGCAGACTGCTGTCAGAAGCCCATTTTTCTGGGAGTAGCAGAGGAAGCCCATGTCGTCAAAACAGCCGAGATGGCAGCTCATACACCTCAGTTGGAGTACCTTGCCTTCTTTCTCCAGTGCAGTTCTGCATTGAAGCTGTCCAATCCCAGTCGGCAATAAAACCTGAGCTGTTTTCTTCTAAGGTTCTCCCTCCCTTCCCAACGTGTGGGAGTAGTGGGAGCGGACAGGAGAGGATTACTGAGGTGGGAGGGGGATACCCCGGGGATCGGTGACCTGGCCTTCTTGCAGGTTCTTCACCAGCTGTGCAAGCCAGCGTTTCGTGGTGGTGTCATCTTTTAGCACCTGGGCAAAGGTTGTGTCCTTCAGCTGGTCAGGGAGGCACTGCCTGAGTGCTTCACGTGCCCTACATCAGAAACAAACAAACCAACCAGGGAGACCAACAAATAAACCCACATTTGAGGAACAGGGAAGAGCCCTTACTTAGACATAAATATACAGAATTCTGGAATCTATGGCTCTGTCAGGTTACTGTAAGAAGCCATTAACATTCTTTAAAGCTTATATGAAGTATAGGCTCAGACATCTCCAGAATCCATAGCCTACAGATTTTCAAAAAGATGCCCCAATATAGAATTTCATGATAAAGGAAAATGGAATGAAAAGATATAATAGTTTACTTCAATTCAAACTGCTTTCTGATTTATTACAGTAAATATTGCCAATATGCTCATACCAGAAATATGTGGGTTATAATAAATGAAACATTTCCAAAATCAGTACGCTAACAAGGAATATGACCCAATTCATAGTATGACAATAAACTTTAATTCTAAATTAATATAAATTTGTTTCTTTCAAAAAACTGCTTCAGTTTTATAGTTAAAACCCTTAATAAGAGATGAGCAATAAAAACAAAACTAAGGTAGCAAAATTATCAGATGAACTTTTACATGCTTTATTTATTTGTTTATTTTAAAGTTGACCAGCAGAAAGTCAAATCTGAAAATCTCAAAAGGTTTAACTACAGGGGTGGGCAAAAGTAGGTTAAATTAACAGACATTATTACCTAAAAGGTAAATCATAAGTCAGGATACAAAATAATAAGAAGACTAATAATACAAATTAATAACAATACAAACAATAGGGGGAAAAAAGAAGCAAGATGGCGGCATAGGTAAACACCTATCTTGTTGCCCCACACAGCAATTTCAAAACTACAACTTAACGAAAGAACAAACACCATCCAGAATCACCAGAAAGCTGGCTGAGTGAAAAATTCCACAAATAAAAGAGAAGATAGGACACTTTGACTCAGAGGAGTGGCTGAGGACAGTGTTTAAGATACGCATGGAGAGAGGTTTGGAGCGCGCGCCAGCAGATAGAGCGGGAGGCTGAAAACCAGCCAGTTTTCTTGAATGGGGAGACAAAGACATCCCACTGCACTGATCCCCCAGCTCCGGGAGAAGTCCAGGGAACCCACAATCATACGGGGTAAAAACTGGACAGTGGGAGGGCACGCCGAAGCTTGGGTGCTGCAGGGGCCTGCCGGCTTGTGGAGAAGGCGAGCTTGTGAGGAGTGCTCGTGAACTTGGGAACAGCACAGCTGCGTGACCGTGCAGAGAGTGCTCGTGACTTGCTCTCATTCGGGAAACCGTCAGACTGCACTGTTTTGTGACCCTGGGTGAGACGGGTGTGCAGACCCATTTGGGGAGAGTCTGAATTCTCTGGAAGCCAGTGGAGCTCGGCAGCAGCTCTCTCAGAGGTGCTGGCGGACATTGCCCCCAGCACAGAGTCCCTGGGGCCTCATAGGGCAGAGCTAATGCTGTCTGCTTGGCCCGGAGACTCCGCCCATCCAACCTAAGCACAGCTGAACTTCACAGACAATTGGCCTGGAGGTCAACCCCTCCAAGTGCTAACAACGACTAACCTGGGCTTAACTTCAACAAGACTGTGCAACCCATATCCACCTCAGGTAACTGGGGAGGCTGAGCCACTGTCCCTTGTAGAACATCTACCACAAAAAGCTAACTGACCAACTCAGGGAAACAGCCACCATGCAGAGACGTGGAAAGAAATCAGATGTGAAAGAAATGGAGGAAAAAAAACGACTGGACATGGAATTCAAAACCACGGTTACAGGGCTTCTCAAGAGGCTCCTAGAAAAGGCCAAGATCTATAAGGAAATAAACAAGACCTACCAGGAAATGAACAAGACCTGCGAGGAAATGAACAAGACCTACAAGGAAATGAACGAGACCTACAAGGAAATGACGAGACCTACAAGGATATGAACGAGTCCCTCAAGGATATGAAAAAGGACCAACCAGAAAATAAGCATACACTGACTGAAATAAAAAATATTATACAAAGACCTAAAAGTACTCTAGAGTACCCCAAGAACCAAGTTAAAGATTTGAAATACAAAGAGGTAAAATCCACTCTGCTGGAAAAGCAAGAAACCAAAAGAATCCAAAAAATTGAAGATAGTGTAAGGGGCCTCTGGGACAACCTCAAGCATACCAACATCTGAATTATAGGGGTGCCAGAAAAAGAGAGAGATCAAGACAATGGAAACCTATTTGAAGAAATAGTGACCGAAAATTTCCTACACCTGGTGAAAGAAATTGACTTAGGAGTCCAAGAAGCGCACCGAACCCCAATATATAGGAACCCTAAGAGGACCACACCAAGGCACATCATAATTAAAATGCCAAGAGCAAAAGACAAAGAGAGAATATTAAAAGCAGCAAGAGAAAAACAGTTAGTTACCTACTAGGACGCACCCATATGACTGTCAGTGGATTTCTCAACAGAAATGATACAGGCCAGACGGGAGTGGCAAGAAACATTCAAAGTGATGAACAGCAAGAATCTACAACCAAGATTACTCTATCCAGCAAAGCTATCATTCAGAATTGAAGGTCAGATGAAGTGCTTCGCTGGTAAGAAAAAGCTAAAGGAGTTCGTCACCATCAAACCAATATTATATGAAATGCTGAAAGATATTCTTTAAGAAGAGGAAGAAGAAAAAGATGAAAGTGTAAATTATGAACGACAAATACACATCAATCAATAAATGAATCTAAAAATTCAAGTGAATTAATAATCTGATGAACAGGATAAACTGGTGAATGTAACAGAATCATAGACATAGAGAGGGAATGGATTGACAATTCTTGGGGAGAAAAGAGGGGAGGGAAGTGCAGCAAGAGACTGAACAAAAATCATGCAACTATGGGAGAGGACAGTGCGGGAGGTGAGGGTGGAGGGCGGGATGGGTACCTTCTGGAGGGGAGCTATGGGGGGGGGGGAAGGAACAATGTAATTAATAAACTGAACAATAAAGATTTAAAAAAAATACAAACAATAAACTATTTCACAAACTCACGACTGTAAACCTATTTTTGCCCACCCCTGTATAAAGCAGTTTCATTTTAAGGAAAGTTACGACTCTGTACAAGTACAATTTCAAATAAAAATAGTCAAGCTTTGGAGAAAATAGGAACCACTAAGGAACAGGACAAAATGGTCAAATAAGTAGGTAGGGCTTGAATAACGGCAAGAGTTCACATTAAATCAAGTAATTCCCATTCCTAGGAACACAGAAATCACCCCATTATGTGGTTTAGCAGAATCTGAGCAAGTGGCTTTCAGCATGAATTATGGATTTATAAAGCAAAAGGTTAAATACTTCTAAAATGCATTATATCTACAATATATGATTTCTGGCAGAGAGATTATAAACATAGGGAGATGAAATAATTAGCTCAAGAACTTTTTACAGGAATCATAGAGATAAATGAAAATACATCACAAGCCATCTGAGCCTGTTCCTTTCTTAAGATATGCGAAAAATATTATCTTCTTACCACCTAGAGTAGCAACAGAAAGCTCAAATCACAGAAGTAATGTATCCTAAGGTTCTCAGGGAACTATCTGAACTCTCAAATTTTAGAATAGGATACAGAGTTATAATGGGGAAATAAAATTCTGATCGATTTTTAAAATTTAGCACTTCAGATTTTAAAAGGAATTAATCAAGTTCTGTCTCAGGTAAACTAAATATAGTTATATCCCTTCCCTGCTCTAAAGATATGGAGGTTATGCCATGAGATGAAGCAACCATTCACCAGATTATTTCCCCAAAGTCCTATAAATTCTGTAAATGTTTACCTGGGATTATCTGAGAGTCGAAGGTAACATCTTACTACATGCTTCAGCAGACGAGCGGAAGGTTCTTTGGATAACTGCAGGACCATCTTACCCTGTTTCTCCCCAAAATGGGGTGGGTAGGAAAAAACCACAAAACACAAAATAATCAAGAGATGAGATATTGCAAGAATGATTATACAAGGTTCCAGGGTTATTCCTAGTTGTAATACTGAAGTTGCTCAGTGTCAATTGCCAAGGGACTAAGCTGTGTGGTCAGAAGTAGTTGCAAAGAGGGTGGATAAAGGAACTTACCAAGATCATGGCAACATGGGAGAAACGCTCATATGTCTGACATATATAAGCTAAACCCGTGTCATCTAAGAGGATCTTCTGAAGGATGAATGTGGCAACCTGGAGTAAAACAAAATTAAGGAGTCCAAAACCTTACTCAGATTTGCCTTCCAACAGTCTATCAATCTCCCAGAAATAACCATGAATCAGAAAAAGAAGCAGAAGCCCTTGCTTGACGAGATATACATAGTAAAAAAAAAACAAAACAAAAAACCAAAGAAACAAAAAACTATTACAATATTGAATACTTACTATCTGTCAAAATTTTTCCTAAAGATATAAAACATGCCTTATTTTATTTCCACAACCTACCTATGAGGTAGGTACCACTGTTATTCTCATCTTACATACACAAAAGAACAGATCCTGGATAATTATCAGATTCTTAAAAGTAGAAACTTTCTGTTATTGAATATCTACTACGTATCAGGTATAACTGATAATCAATAACTTGCGAGGTTATGGTCCCAGTGACAAAGCTATTAAGTTGCAGAACTGAGACCCCAAACTAGTTTCAATACAGAGCCTCTTCTCTTTTCCATGGGCCAAGATGATTTTAGAGATGCAGCTATGCCTCATCTTTTCCAAATGAAGTAAGGCTTTTCCTATCCTTAAAAGACCTTTAAAAAACAAGATTTTTAAGTCTCCCCTCAAAAATTATTCCAACAATAATAAAGAATACCCCCAATTTACATAGAAGAAATTTAAAAAATTCTAGTTTAATTCAAGTTAGTTATTATAAATGCTTCTCTTCTTTGCCTGCTCATCAGAATTAACTGTGGGAATTAGTTTATTTTACTATTTTACTGGGATATAACATTGTGGTTAGCTAATAATGGCTCCCAAAGATATCCAGGTCCTAATCAGCAAACTCTGTGAATGCTATCTAATATGGCAAAAATAATTTAATGTGATTTAGGATCTTGGGGGAGGATGGGGGAGATTACTCATCCTGGATTATCGAGGTATGTCCTAAGTGTAATCACAAGTGTTTTTTGTTTGTTTTTGGTAGGTCTTTTTTTTTTTTTTTTAAGGCAGAGGGGGAGAGAAAGAGAAACATAGATGTGAGAGCAATCTATAGATCAGCTGCCTCCTGCTTACCCGTTACCAGAGATTGAACCTGCAACTGGGGCATTGTGTTGTGCCCTGACCAGGAATCAAACTGGCAACCTTTCAGTTCATGGGATGACACCCAACCAGCTGAACCACACTGGCCAGGGTATCACAAGTCCTATTACAAGAGGGAGGCAGAGGGAGATTCAGCCTCAGGGGAGAAGGCAATGTGATAGAAGCAGAGAGAGATTTTAACATGCTATCCTGCTGGCTTTGAAGATGGAGGAGGGGTGCATGAGTCAAGGCATGCAATTCTTGAAGATGGAAAAGGTATGGAAAGGGACTCTCCCTTAGCCTCCAGAAAGAACGTTACCCTGCTGACACCCTGACTTTGACTTGGTGAAACTGATTTATGATTTCTGGCTTCCAGACCTATAAGTGACTAAATTTGTGTTATTTCAAGCCACTAAGCTTGTAGCAATTTGTTATGGCAGCAATAACAAAGTAATACAAACATATATAATAAAAAGTATCAAGTGTACAAAGTGCACTAATCTTAAGTGCATGGGCCAGGGCTAATTACTATACTGTTTATTTTGTGAGTATAATACAATTTATCCTTTATATGTAAAACTGCTATAAACATTCTTGTACATGTGTTGATATATATAAGAGCTCATTTCTTTTGTGTATATTCCTGAGAGTGGGACTGCTGGATCATGGAATAGGCTTATGTTTATAGTGGATACTGCCAAATCGCTTTCCAAAATAGTTACCCTATACACCAGAAAGAAGTAGCTCAAGAGAATCCATCAATGTAGAATCCATTAAGTTAAAAGCACATACTGTTTTAGAAAGTTCACTTCCAGATTCCATAATGCGCAAACACAAAGGGATAATTTCTGTTGTCAATAAAAAATTGATTACTTCCTGCTCGTCTGTTTTCACCAGAGCCCCTAAAAAAAATATGGACAAACAAAAGTATTTCAGTTGTTAGGATTTCCAATTAAAATGAACTTTTTATTGTTCATCCAAGCTAGTTGTGGAACTTAAATAACACAGAACACAAACTGTGGTTTATATGTCAAAACATAGTTGTACCAATGTTTAAAATAAAGGAGGGGGGGGGAGGAAGAGAAGCACATATTGACTGCTATCAGTCAGCTCTAAAAGATCAGGAACCAAGTTTGGTTCATCACAGAGTTAGCAGCAGTGTAGCCATCTAAATCATTATTTTTATCACTCTTGGTTGACAATCATATGATAACATCATCATCTATTCTTCATTTATTTTAGGTTAGAGAATTCTACATCAGTATTAAAGCACATTCCCAGGTAGCAAAAAATGGTGTCAGTTTGAATCCTACTTCACAGTGCACATAAACAAACATTACTTCCTGTTTATTGACTGGCCCTCTTTCCTCAAAGAGCACAAACATTTGGATATCCAAACAAGAAACACACATATACCTAGATTCTAATCCTAGTTCCATAATAGTTTACCTAAGTTTGACAAAGATACCTTCCCTTTGTAGGCCTGTTTATTTAAAAATAATAGGTGAAACAAATGATTTCTAAAATAGGTGTTACCTCATTCTGTATAAAGGGATGCAGAACCCCATGAAACAATTGAGTTTTGTATACTTGGTTCAACATTAGCATGATGTTCCTCTTCAGCTTCTACCGGTTGAAGTTTTAAGCCTTTTCCCTACCCCAACTTATTTGTGGAATTCCACTTCTTGCCTTTTGCATTTTCCATCTCAGAAAAGAAGTCGAGGTTGATAAAAAGAAAATCTTACTTCTCTCGCTCCTTGTTTTCTTTTTTTAAAAAATATACTTTATTGCCCTAACCGGTTTGGTTCAGTGGATGGAGCGTCAGCCTGCAGACTGAAGGGTCCCAGTTTGATTCTGGTCAAGGGCATGTACCTTGGTTGCAGGCACATCCCCAGTGGGAGGTGTGCAGGAAGCAGCTGATCGATGTTTCTCTCTCATCGATGTTTCTAACTCTATTCCATTCCCTTCCTCTCTGTAAAAAATCAATTAAAAATATTTTATTGATTTTTTACAGAGAGGGAGGGAGAGGGATAGAGAGTCAGAAACATCGACGAGAGAGAATCATCGATCAGCTGCCTCCTGCACACCCACTGGGGATGTGCCCGCAACCAAGGTACATGCCCTTGACCAGAATCAAACCTGGGACCTTTCAGTCTGCAAGCCAGTGCTCTATCCATTGAGCCAAACGGTTAGGGCTCTTGCTCCTTTTTCTTGTTTCTTAAAGTGATTGCTTAATATATTTAATTAACAACCTCTCTGTTTTTCTAGTATAAGAATTTAGTGCTACAAA
This sequence comes from Antrozous pallidus, assembly GCA_027563665.1. Classification (NCBI taxonomy): domain Eukaryota; kingdom Metazoa; phylum Chordata; class Mammalia; order Chiroptera; family Vespertilionidae; genus Antrozous; species Antrozous pallidus. Next base: position 22,623,018 of record CM050508.1, on the reverse strand, counting down.
TTTCCTTCTAAGCCCTGCTTTAGTTGCATTGTACAAATTTTGATATGTTTCAGTTTTTATTCTGTTTCAAGTGTTTCCTAATTTCTTTTATGTATCGTTTCATTTATATTATAGTCATCATTGTCTGATGATTCTTGAACCACATTATAGTAAAACCTCGATTTTGCGGACCTCAACTTAATGAATTTGGGATTTAATGGACAAAATTTCTGGGACATATGTCATATGTGAAAATTAACATTCTGTTAATTTTAAAATGCTTTTACCCAAACTTTGCTTATAACTAAATTGACAGGATATTTTTTGTTATTAGTTCACTGTTATTTTGTTGTTGTTGTTAATCCTCACCAGAGGACATTTTTCACATTGCTTTTTCAGAGGCAGAGTGGAAAGAAAGGAGTGAGAAAGGGGAGAACCGGGGGGACGGGAGGAAGGAAAAAGGGAGAGGAGAGAGCGAAAAATATCGATGTGAGAAAGACACTTTGACTGGTTGCTTCCTGTATACACCCTGACAGGGGGGTGGGGAGCAAACCTGAAACCCAGGTACCTGCCCTTGACCAAGAATCAAACCCAAGATCCTTAGGAGGGCAGGCCAATGCTTTAACTACACACTGGCCAAGGCAAATTCACTGTTATTTACCTTTTGTTTTTATTGATTTCAGAGAGGAAGGGAGAGAAAGACATAGAAACATGAGCGATGAGAGGAAATCATTGATTGGCTGCTCCTGAATGAACCCCACTGGGGATCGAGCCCTGACTAGAATCAAACTGTGACCTCCTGGTTCATAGGTCAACATTTAACCACTGATCAACACCGGATGGGCAATTCACTGTTATTTTTGACAAATTTTAGGGAATAAGCTCTATGTTAGAAAAAACACTATAGTAATTTCGCCGACATAAATAAATACTACATCTACAATTACAGTCTACAGATTTAAATCTAAGAGTTACCCCATGTAAACAATGTTCAATGAATGATTAGTATGTGATCATACCACATCACGCTTGGTAATTGGTTCTTTGTTGTGTGATATGACTTTCTGCACCAGTTTTAACTTGTGTGGAGGATGTTCTGATGTGTTCTAAGCCATGCTCCAGCTGTGTGCATTTGTTTACTTGCGTGACTGGTGAATACACACATTTACTAGACTAATTCAGTATAAATTTAAAATTACTGTTATACATCTAGGAATATTTTTTGTAAAGTTAAACTTCTCAAACATTTTTAATTACATAAAGATGTCTATGTGAGTAAAAACAGATAAACTATTTGACAACTTTTTTTTTTTTTTTTTTTTTTTTTACAGAGAGGAAAAGAGAGGGATAGAGAGTTAGAAACATCGATGAGAGAGAAACATTGATCAGCTGCTTCTCGCACACTCCCCACTGGGGATGTGCCCGGAACCAAGGTACATGTCCTTGACTAGAATCAAACCTTCAGTCCGCAGGCTGACGCTCTATCCACTGAGCCAAACTGGTTAGGGCTATTTGTCAACTTTTTAACATATGCATCTGAAAAACCTACTTTATTATATAGCAAACTTTCAGCTTCCATAGATACTACCTCACTCAAATTAGTCTGTTATATCAAGGTTTTACTGTATAAGCAAAAAGTTTAAATGTTCACCTTCAATTGACTTGGAGAAACTGAGTTTCAGAAAAGATATGTAACCGTGAACAATTGGCTTAATATTATCCAATTATTTTATTCATCCTCTACTGTTATATTTACCTTACCATCTCATAAACATACCATCCAACATCAACAGTAAAAAGACATACAATAGAAATAAGATGATTTAAATCAGATTTAAAATATAAATGTTTTTTTTTTGGCTTTAAAATCATGTCATCTTAAATCCTACATGAACTATATAGCTTAAAAGAAGAAAATAATATATTTTAAAAAGTTACTAATTAGAGTACCACTTAGAAAACGTAAAAAAAAAAATAACATTTGTCTGGAGTATATGAAGTAATAGTTACTTCATATACTATTACTTTCATTAAAAGCATAATAAAATGTCCCAGAAATATGTCTTAGAAATACTAAATTTTTCAATTATACTTCCTGATTCATGGTTTATAACCATAGGCATGTGAACACAGGTTGAACATAAAAATAACCTAATAAAACAAAATTTGAATCAATGTCCTTATAATTTGGTATGTAAGCAAAAACTATTGGAAGACACTAAAAACAGAAAGGTTAATTGAGAAAGAAACCTTCTTGAGTGTATTTACATTTCACAAATCCAAAAGTAGTTCTTTACTACCCAGGAGACTGAGATCTGAAACAGCTATTTATTACTAGTGGCCCAGTGCATGAAATTCGTGCACAAGGAAGGGGTTGTCCCTCAGCCCAACCTGCACCCTCTCCAATCTGTGACATCCCTCTTGCAATTTTGGACCCTCTGGCTCCTAACCACTCACCTGCCTGCATGCCTGATCACCCTTAACCATTCTTTCTGCTGGCCTGCTCGCCTCCAACTGCCTCCCCCGCCAGCCTTCTCGCCATCAACTGCCCACCCTCCCGCCAGCCTGCTCACCCCCAACAGTCCCCTCCAACAGTCTGATCACCCCCAACTGCCCTCCCCTCCTCACCAGATCGTCCCTACCCGCTTATGCCTTGGCCCTGCCACCATGGCTTTGTCCAAAAAGACGTCTGGAAGGTCTCCAGGTCAAATTAGCACATTACCCTTTTATTAGTATAGATAGGAGATATATTATTTTCTTGAGTAAAACGTATTTTAGATACATTTCCCATAGTAAATGTATATGGAAGCATTAACTCAAGCATGCAAAAATTGAACTACGTGAAACAGAAGTTAAACCCTTGAGTAAAGGGAAAACAGGTTAGAAGTGAGAAAGAAATATAAAACAAAACAACAAACTCAAATTCTTATTCCTAGAATTATACTTTTTGTTGACTGAAGTTCTTGTTCTTTACTCTCCCAATTCCAGTAAATGTTTCTACATATACACTGAATTTAATCCCAAATGTTGGGCCTCATTAACAACACCCAGAATGGTACTCAAGAAGAGCCATAATGGTCGATCTCATTACTAAAAACATTCTAAATCTCAAAGACAAAAACAATTAGTGAACTGAAAACATCGGACAAAGCACTCAAGTTAAGACCACTGTTATAAATCAGGACTTCACACTCACAGAACAACCTTTAGGACTCACCAATAACTCCAAGACTGGTTAGCCGAAGATATTCAAAGGGACGCGTTTTGCTGACAGTGTGCAAAAAGGGGTACAAAAAAAGTGGAATGTGTGCTGCAAGAAATGCTGACCTGGAAGAAATAAAAGAACCATTCAGAGCTCAGAATTAATTTCTAAGGATTTTCTAAACATTCTAGTTTCCAGATGGCTAATTCTGTAAGGTCTTTAACATTGACTGACCAAGGAATCTTGAGGAAAGACTTATTGGTCTTTCGTCTAGACCAGTGGTCGGCAAACTGCGACTCGCAAGCCGCAGTTTGGCACTCTGTTGACTAATGAGTCTGCCAACCACTGGGATAGGGGCTTAATCACAAGGAACAACAATAGCCTGTAATTATTAGAATTGAGAGTCTAGGTCAGTGGTAGGCAAACTCAGTCAACACAGCAGCAAACTGTGGTTTGCAAGCCTCAGTTTGCCAATCACTGGTCTAGACCAATAGTGGTTTTCAATAGGGGTCATGTGACAATGTCTGAAGATTTTTGGTTGTCACAACTGAGGTGGTGCTGTTGGCATCCAGTAGACAGAGGCCAGGGATGCTGCTGAACATCCTACAATACACAGGACAGCCTTCGCTCCTCCCCATTCCCTCTCCTCCACCATAGTCACTTATCCAGCTCAAAACATCAATGTTGTCAAGATTTAAAAACCCTAGTCTAGGCCAATGGTTAAGAGAATATATGATTTTTCCTCTTATCAGCACCAAGTACTTTAAAAATATCTAACTGCAGATTTTTAAAAAAACTAGACCATAAAATGCAATCAAGTGCCCAAGAGATTCTCCTAGATCAGTGGTCAGCAAACTTGTTAGTCAACAGAGCGGCAAACCGCTGCTCGCAAGCCGTAGTTTGCCGACCGCTGTCCTAGATGCCTTCTCTCACCTAAGTTACTGCTGAATAATGATATTCACCAGTATAGTCAGACAAAACCTTATAAACCAAGACAACTAAGTAGCTATTTCAGGTTTATTTGCTATGCTTAAATGCATACTCTTCTCTTTTTATTAGAGAAATTCCAGATACACTAAATATTCTAAAAACATTTTAATTTGCAACATGTCATACAACTAATATGGAATCAATCTATTTACTTTATATTATTTATTGTTAAACCTTGTAGGAGAATTAACACCAAAACTTTAAAAAAATTATATTTTTATTGATTTCTGAGAGGGAGAGGGAGATAGAAATGATGATGAGAGAGAATCATCAATTGGCTGCCCACTGTATGCCCCCTACTGGGGACTGAGCCTGCAACCTGGGCATGTGCCCTGACTAGGAATCAAACCAGTGACTTATTGATGCATGGGACCCTCAAAGAGCTGAGCCACACTGGCCAAGCTAGTTTTAGCTTTAAAAGATAAAGAATTATGGAGGTGGATGGTAGTGACAGTTGAACATTATAATTATACTAGAGGCCTGGTGCACCAAATTCATGCACAGTGTGTGTGTGTGTGTGTGTGTGTGTGTGTGTGTGTGTCCCTCAGCCCAGCTTGTACCCTCTCCAATCTGGGACCCCAGTAGGATTGGGCCTAAACGGGCAGTTAGATATCCCTCTCACAATACAGGACTGCTGGCTCCCAACTGCTCGCCTGCCTGCCTTCCTGATTGGCCTTAACCACTTCTGCCTGCCAGCCTCAACACCCCCTAACCACTCCCTGCTGGCCTGGTCACCCCCAACTGCTCTCCCCTGCAGGCCTGGGTCCCTCCCAACTGCCCTCCCCTGCTGGCCATCTTGTGTCCACATACAGGAGGTCATCTTTGACCACATGAGGGCAGCCATCTGTGTGTTGGGGTCATGATCAATTTTCAAATTATTCTTTTATTAGATAGGATTAGATAGAATAGTGGTGCATGGGTGGGGGCTGGCTGGTTTGCCCTGAAGGGTGTCCCAGATCAGGGTGGGAGTTCCCTTGGGGTGTGGGGCGCCCTGGGTGAAGAGCCTGTGGTGGTTTGTAAGCTGGCCACACACCCCAGAGACCTAAGTGGAGGCCCTGATATCTGGGATTTATTTAATTGAATAAATTAAATAAAATTGAAACGTTGTAGCCTTAGGCAGAGGCCAAGGCAGGCCAGGGCAGGCAGAAAGCTTGGCTTCCTCCATTGCTGGGGAAACCCAAGCCTCCAGCTCTCTCCATGGCCATAGTCATCTTGGTTGGGTTAATTTGCATACTCGCTCCTGTTTGTGGGTGTAGTGGAGATATGGTCAATTTGCATATTACTCTCTTATTAAATAGGATTTAATATTAATGAACTATACCCTTAAATGTGGTTAAAATGGGAGAAACCAAGATAGTGGCATAGGTAAACACCTAAACTGCTGCCTTGCACAACAATTTCAAAGTTACAACTAAAAGATAAAACGGACATCATCCAGAACCACAGGAAGACTGGCTGAGTGGAAATTCTACAACTAGAAGGAAAGTGAAAAGCACACTGAGATTCAGAGGAGCTGCAGAAGGCAGAGGTACTGAGATGCGCACGTGGAAAGGACTGCCAACTGAGTGCGTGACTGGCTTTCTCAAGTGGGAGGAAGACAAAAGCTCCAGACTATGCTGAACTCCAGTTCCAGACGAGACTCTGGGGACCCAAAGTAATACGGGGTGAAACTGGACTGTCAGGAAAGAGCAAAGCACACTGAGACTCAGAGGAATTGTGGAAGGCATAGGGTTACCCAGGTGTGTGCACAAGGGCAGAGAAAGCGGGCAAAGAGAGTGGGCAACTGGCTTTCTCAATCAGGAGGGAGACAAAAGCTCCCAACTGCACTGAACTCCAGTTCCGGTCGAGACTCTGGGGACCCAGACTCATTCGAGAAGAAACTGGACTATCTGGCAGTAGGTGGAATTCAAAGGCGGCTTTCTCTAAGAGGAGCTTGCAGTGATTACCATGGGATACTGAGACACAGGGGTCTATTAAAGCAGGGCTGACAGGAAACCAATGCTGTCTACCCCTCCCTGAGACTCCGCCCCTCCAAGCTGAGCACAGAGGCTTTTGCAAGTCTTGTCTCATAAGGGTAGCTCCAGCACAGAAGTTCTCCCAGCATAGACACAGCTGATCCTCAAAGCCAATTGGTCTGGAGGTCAATTCTTCCCAGTGATACCAACAAAACAATCAAGGCTGAACTACAACAAGACTGTGCACACAGCCCACAAAGGGGTGCGTGCACCAAGAGTGTCCACCTCAGGTAACCGGGAAGGCTAAGCCACTGGACCCTACAGGACACCTAGAACATAAAGCCACTCTATCAACTCAGGGAAGCAGCCAAAATGTGGAGACAAGAAACAGATGACAAATGAAAGAAATGGAGGAAAGTAAACGTCTGGATATAGAGTTCAAAAGCACGGTTATAAGGTTTTTCAAGAATTTTCTAGAAAAGGCCTATAAATTTAGCGAAACTCTCGAGGATATGAAAAAGGACCAACTAGAAATTAAGCATACACTGAATGAAATAATATACAGAGATCCAACAGCAGACTAGAGAACTGCAAGAATCAAGTCAAAGATGTGAAATACAAAGAAGCAAAGAACACCCAACTAGAAAAGCAAAAAGAACCCAAAATATGAAGATAGTGTAAGGAGCCTCTGGGACAACTTCAAGCATACCAACATCCAAATTATGGGGGTGCCAGAAAAAGAGAAAGAGCAAGATACTGAAAACCTATTTGAACAAATAATGACAAAAAACTTCCCCGACCTGGTGAATGAAATAAATAGACTTACAAGTCCAGGAAGCACAGAGAACCCCAAACAAAAGGAATCCAAAGAGGATCACACCAAGATACATCATAATTAAAATGCCAAGGGCAAAAGACAAAGAATATTAAAAGCAGCAAGAGAAAAACAGTTAGTTATCTACCAGGACGCACCCATATGACTGTCAGCTGATTTCACAACAAAAATGGCAGGCCAGAAGGGAATGGCAAGAAATATTCAAAGTGATGAATAGCAAAAACCTACAACCAAGATTACTCTACCCAGCAAAGCTATCATTCAGAATTGAAGGTCAGATAAAGAGCTTCACAGATAAGAAAAAATTAAAGGAGTTCACCACCACCAAACCAATATTATATGAAATGCTAAAAGATATTCTTTAGGAAGAGGAAGAAGAAAAAGGTAAAGATAAAAATTTGAACAACAAATACATATCAATAAGAGAATCTAAAAATCAAGTGAATAAAAAATCTGATGAACAGAATAAAGTGGTGAATACAATAGAATCAGGGGCATAGAAAGGGAGTGGACTGACAATTTGGGGGGATAAAGGGGTGTGGGGAGTGTGGGAAGAGACTGGACAAAAATTGTACACCTATGGCCGAAACCGGTTTGGCTCAGCGGGTAGAGCATTGGACTGCGGACTGAAAGGTCCCGGGTTCAATTCCGGTGAAGGGCATATACCTTGGCTGTGGGCACATCCCCAGCAGGGGGCGTGCAAGAGGCAGCTGATCGATGTTTCTCTCTCATCGATGTTTCTGACTTTCTCTATCCCTCTCCCTTCCGCTCTGTAAAAAATCAATAAAATATACTTAAAAATAATAATAAAATAAAATAAAAAAAGAAAGAAATACAAAAAAAAAATCGTACACCCTATGGATGAGGACAGTGGGGGGGGGGGCAGAGGGTAGGGTGGGAACTGGGTGGAGGGGAGCTATGGGGGAAAAGAGAGGAACAATTGTAATAGTCTGAACAATAAAGATTTATTAAATTAAAAAAATAAAAGTGATTAAAATGGTAAATTTTATGTTATGTATATTAAAAAGAGCTTTAAAAAAGTTAATAAAGAGAACATGTTAAACAATATTATAATTGTCATCATACTAAAATTTAGTGAATAGGAAACCAGAAATTCTTCAGGGTAAAACAAAAAAGTAAATGTGGATCATGAATATCCATGCCCACATATATATACCCTATTGCATGCCCCTCCTTGTCATCATTCAGAAAAACTTAAAAGATCACATTCAGTACAAACCTTTCCAAACAGATTCATTCAAAGCATTTACCTGGTTTCTGGGTGTGATGCCACACATTGCAGTAATGCCAGAGCATTGCAAACTCTGTTAGATTGGTGTGCTGTTAAGGTGGGTGGGTTGATAGATGGATAAATATTTACGATTTCCTAAAAAATGAAAACCACCAAATGAACAACATATAATTTATTATAAAATTAATTCCCATGATATTAAAGCTAAGAACTTTAATATGCTCCTTTCTTTCATCAGAAATATACTTGACTGAAACTATCTGTGATATTTCTACATGTCTCTAGGAAGATAGCTATGGAGGCAACTGTGGTCACTGACACTTTTTTTTATATTCTGCATCTGTGGAAGCTTTCACTTGTGAGGAATTCTTACATTTATAATCTCTTTTTCTGTCAACACCTTGCTTTAAGTTACAGTGATGAGGTAGCAAATGCCAACATTTAGAGATTCATCCTACTAATGTCTTCAAAATCATCTGGGCAAAGGGAGAGAGTTACAAGTGTAATAAACAGAACTGAACTACAGCTGATGGATATATACCCACCTGTAAAAGTGCTGCAATAGTACCAAACGAATGCCACAGCATGGGTGCAAGGTCAGGAACAGATTCTCGCTTCTTACTTAGCTCCAGCAAAGCATTTTCCCTTGTCTCAGGACTGGACAGCTCATTGATCCACTGATAGATTTTTTCTCTGTCCACTTGAGCCAGTGCAGTAGGCACAGGCTTCAGGTGAAAACAAGAAATAAACAAGTGAGTTTCATTAGAATCAAACCAAATCTTACTCTACAGTAGTGCTTTAGAATGAATATGCTTTTCACAAATATTCAGGGAACTTTTCTAAATATTCACACTTGATATAAATGAACTGAATTTGTAAAATCTAAATTGCACACACACTTTAATAATTTCATGTTTAGGAATTTATCCCATAGGTATAGTTGGGCTATACTGAAGACATACCAAGATATTTACTGTTGTACTGGTTTAAAAGCAGAAAACTTAAAATAAATATCTATCCTTAAGGAACTGGTTAAAAATATATGAGTACTTCTTTAAATAGAATATTATGTAGCCTTTTAAAAAAGAGACAGTGTATCTCTGTATCTGCTGATACTAAAGAAAAAGCCAAAAACAACAAAAAAGAGTGTAGAACGGCATAGTATATGCTTCCATTAACATACACATACATTCTTAAATATTTACATGTAACATTTCTAAAAAACACATAAGAAATTGTTAACAGTAGTTACCTCTAAGTTTGGGATCTATATGGGAGACTTACTTTGCATTGTATACAATAAAACCTTTTGCATAAACTTTTTAAAAATCATGTACTTATAATAATTTTTTGTTTTTTATTGATTTTTTTTGAGAGAGGAAGGAAGAGGGATAGAGATAGAATCATTCATGAGAGATAAACGCCATCAACCGGCTGCCTCCTGCACACCCCCTACTGGGAATTGAGCCCACAACCTGAGTATGTGCCCTGACCTGTTGGGTTGCTAGGTCGACACTCAACCATTGAGCCACACTGGCTGGGCTATAATAGCTTTTGAAAGAAAAAAGTTACACCCATGTCATCCATTGCTGTTCTCCAATAATTGCAGCATCCCTTTCTGTGAAGAAGAAAACTGATGTAATTTGGAAAAACTCTTCCTTCTAATGATTCTCCCCTTTGAGAATCATTCGTTAGACACTCAAGTAGGAATTATATAAAGACTTAACAGAACATGCTTTCATTATTGTGCTAAAGAATTACAACATTCCCCCCCCCAAACTGAGGATATCTATAATTCTTCACATTGTCAAATAGCCTTATGACCTAGTTAAGTCCCTTAATTGTTCTTATCTGGAAAATAAGATGGCAGACTAGCAAATTTATGTTGATTTCTGTCCCTACGTCCAATATTTTCTCATTTAAGTCCTCCCAAACCATGACAAAGAAAAAGTTGGGTAGCTAGAAAGAAGGGTTCTACATTTGCAGATGAGAACATTTTATTCAAAGGAATAAACCTGCTTAATTCACACAAGTATGAAGGTGCATATTCTAATGTTTTTTTAAACAGTATTACATGGCTTTTCATAGTACCTCAATGTTATAGAATGTTGACCCATCCATCATACAGATGGAAAGATGAGGAACGAAAAGGTCAACTGTTTTTGTTGAAGAACAGTCTGAAGTCTCACATGAATTTATAGGCATATTCACATTCACCCTACCCAAGCTGAATAGCTGAACAATTGCATTCTAAAAATGGAAGCTTGATTATAAGCTTTTAGCTTAATGTTTATCATTTCACTTGCTTGACAGAATGTACCACAAGGTGTTCTGCTAAATGAACTGAAACTCCATGCAACTTAAGTCTTCTTTAAATGCCTTAGAGCAGTGATTTTCAACCTTTTTCATCTCATGGCACACATAAATAATTACTAAAATCCTGTGGCACATCAAAAAAAAACTATATATATATATATATATATATATATATATATATATATATATGTATGTATATATATATACACACACACACACACACTAGAGGCCCTGTGCACAAAATTCATGCACAGGGGGCAGAGGGAGGTGTCCCTCAGCCTGGCCTGCACCCTCTCCAATCTGGGACCCCTTGAAGTATGTCCTACTGCTGGTTTACAAAGATTGGGCCTAAACCGGTAGTCAGACATCCCTCTCCCAATCTGGGACTGCTGCCTCCTAACCATTCACCTGCCTGCATGCCTGCCTGATTGCCCCTAATCAATCTGTCTGCTGGTCTGCTCACTCACAACTGCCCCCCCCCCACTAGCCTCCTCACCCCTACCTTTCCTCCCCACTGACCTGCTTACCTTCACCTGTCCCCCTGCTGGCCTGCTCACCCCAAACTGCCCCCAATGTCCTGATCACTTCCAACTGACCCCCACTGATGGCCTGTCTGCCCCCACTGGCCCAGCTCCCCACCAGCCTGATCACCCACAACTGCCCTCCTCTTTTGGCCTCTAACTGTCTCTACCTTGGCCCCATCACTACTGCTTTGTCCAGAAGAACATCCGGAAGTTCTCCTGGAAGTCTCCCAGTCTAATTAGCACATTACCCTTTTATTAGTATAGATTTGTTGATCTGACAAAAAAAAAAAAGGTATAATTTTTATTCACTCACACCAGACAGCTATTGTTGTGTTGGCTGTTGTAATTTTTTTTTTAATTTAACAATCTAATGAAAAATAGGTTAGTGCCCCTGACTAAATAGTCAGGTACTGCATGTTTTAAAATTTATTGTGGCACACCAGTTGAAAATTGTTGCCTTAGAGCAGTGGTTGGCAAACTGCAGCTTGTGAGCCACATGTGCCTCAAGAGCCGTGTTTGGCGGCTCTGTGACTGAGTTTGCCGACCACTGACCTAGACTCTCGATTTCAATAATTACAGGTTGTTGTTGTTGTTTTTAAAATATATATTTTAATGATTTTTTTTACAGAGAGGAAGGGAGAGGGATAGAAAGTCAGAAACATCGATGAGAAACATCAACCAGCTGCCTCCTGCACACTCCCTGCTGGGAATGTGCCCACAACCAAGGTACACGCCCCTGACCGGAATCGAACCCAGGACCCTTCAGTCCGCAGGCAGATGCTCTATCCACTGAGCCAAACCGGTTTCAGCTACAGGTTGTTGTTGTTCTTTGTGATAAAGCCCCTATCCCAGTGGTCAGCAAACTCATTAGTCAACAGAGTGGCAAACTGCGGCTTGGGAGCCCCAGTTTGCCAACCACTGCCTTAGAGTAATTTGTTAAAAGCTGTTTTTTCACTCCCAGCAGTGATACTCCTGAAGGAAACACAGGCTCCTAAAGTAACAATATGATGTAGAAAGAATAGGGTAGTTTCTCCCCTCTTTACAGCAACAACAGAATTGTCCAAGCACTTGTCCTTTCTATTCTACTATAGACAGGCCCTCAACTTAAAAAGTTATTTTTGGAAATGCAATTCCCGTCAGAAGATAGGATATGCTTAGAATATTACATCACCTTAAAAGCTCAGTGGAAACAAGGGCTAAAATTTTCACTTTGGGTTTCCTGCCCAGTCTCTTGAATGACCCACAATCCAGTAACTCAAGGAGGCTTCATAGATGCTACTCTATAAAGTATCTAACCTGATTAGTCATTGCTCATTCTGGTCAACTCTCCCCAAAATCCTATCACTCAGACACTACTGTCAATAAACTCCCTTACCCTAACTAAAGCCAGCCTGTGATATGTGCCCAGCACCCCTATACCCCATTCCACCCTGGGGTGCCCTAGGCGAACAACGCTCATTAGTATACCATAGCTTCTGAACACCATCCCCACATATTAATTTATATTTCCAGAGCAGACCTGACTCCAATTAGATGAATGGTGTTGCCACCCTGGGAGGCCAAAGCCTTGTATCTATCTGCTTGGTTGGATCCCTAGGGCTATGACCACCGGCTACCAACAAAACACCAACTTTTGAGACTATTCGTGGGAGCTGCAGCCTCCTGAGAATTTGGTTCTTAGAGAGCTAGGGATGTCAGCTGGGTGGTAATGTGGCCTTCTCAGGCATTAACTTGGGGCTGCAGATTTTGTAGACCAGTGGTCAGCAAACTCATTAGTCAAGAGAGCAGCAAACCGCGCCTCTTGAGCCGCATGTGGCTCGCAAGCTGCAGTTTGCAGACCACTGTTGTAGACCATTCTAGCAATGGGAAGGCAGTGAAAGCAGTCTGATACCAGGAAATATCTGGGGGAGGGGCCCTCCTTTTCATCATCCCTATTGAATTTTGCCCCCAGTTTAATAGGAGGCATTAGTTTAAATCCCACAACTTATTTGTTATGGGATCAATATAATCATTTCTTAAAATATAAAGGGAGCTAACATATAGTGCTTTTTCTGACAGACACTGTCCTAATAAGTATGTATCATCACCACCTGCATTTTATAGATGCTTTGCTAATGCTGCTTCTCACCTGCCTGAAAGATCAGGTCTGATCTAACAATGGCTTTCTAAAAAACTATTTCCTGTGTTTATTTCCTAGACAATAGAGTAAGGAATACATAAACATTGCAAACTAAAATTAAAAAAGTTATTGCTATTAGTTCAGCAGAACCTGAAAACAATCAATACCATGAATAGTGTCATTGATGTTAAGAGAAATTCTCTACTTGTTGAGATTACAAGGAACTTAATAACCATCATTTTAATGGTAGTGAAATCATTTGACATAGTCCATCAACCCTCAGGCTGAAGGGTCCTGGATTCATCATACTGCAGTTGCAGACTCAGTCCCTGGCCCCGGTCCAGGGTTGTGTGGAGGCAATCATTGATGTTTCTCTCTATCTCTCCTTCCTCTCTTCCACTCTCTCTAAAAATCAATGGGAAAATATCCTCGAGTGAGGATTAACAAAATAAAAAAATAACATCATTCTAACAGGTATGATATGATACCTCATTGTGGTTTTGATTTGCATTTCCCTAATAGTAATGATTTTGAACATCTTTTCATGTGTCTGCTGGCCCTATGTATAGCTTCCTCGAACAGTATCTATTCAGTTTATCTACCTATTTTTATTTATTTATGAGGATACCTTTCCATTGATTTTCAGAGGAAGTAGAAGGGTGAGGGAGAGGGAGAGACAGAGACACATCGATGTAAGAAAGACACATCGATTGGTTGCCTCCTGCATGTACCCAGCCCAGGGCTGGGAACCTGCAACCAATGTAAGTGTCCTTGACCGGAACTGAACCCAGAACCCTTCAGTCTATGGGCTGACACTCTATTCACTGAACCAAAATGGCTAGGGACATCCACTCATTTTTTTAATCAGTTGTTTCTCTTGTTGAGTTGTATGAGTTCTTTATATATTTTGGATATTAACTCCTTATCATAAATATCATTTGCAAATAATATCTTCTCCCATTCGGTTGGTTGCCTTTTTGTTCTGTTCAAGGTTCCTTTGATGTGCAGAGGCTTTTAGTTTTCTGTTTTGCTTCCTTGCCTTTCTATTCAAATTCACAAAAACGGATGTCTAGAAGCTTAATGCCTATGTTTTCTTCTATGTATTTTATTGTTTCAGGTCTCACATTCAAATCTTTAATCCACTTTGAGTTAGTTTTTGTGAATGCTGTAAAATTGTGGTCTAGTTTCATTCTTTGATCTTGAGAGTAAAACCCAAAATGTATCTTTCTGAATACCAAAGATCATTTAGGCATATCTCTCACAAAATTTTTATTTTTTTTATTTTTTACTTTAAAAAAATATATTTTATTGATTTTTTACAGAGCAGAAGGGAGAGGGATAGAAAGTCAGAAACATCGATGAGAGAGAAACATCGATCAGCTGCCTCTTGCACACCCTCTACTGGGGATGTGCCCGCAGCCAAGGTACATGCCCTTGACCGAAATCGAACCCGGGACCCTTCAGTCTGCAGTCCGATGCTCTATCCACTGAGCCAAACCGGTCTCGGCTCTCACAAAATTTTTAAGATCTGAAAATTGATGTCTCCTTAACAGTGGGAAGTGAAAGAGGGGGATGAGGGAAGAGAGGGAATTGTATTGTACTTTTAAAAAACATAACAATGTGGTTATTATCCTCATTTTACAACTAATGAAACTATGAGTAAATGATGGTGGGCAGACTTCCTTCTCTTCCCATTCTCTATTTAAAGATCACCTCTCAAGATTCCTAATTCCATTGCTACAATCTTTCAATTTATAAGTTACTAATTCTATTTCTGAGACTGTGGCTGATATGGAACTCAGTTTAGTATCACACACTGTCCAGTGGCAGATAAACAAAATAATCTATGACTTACCTAACAAACACATTAACAATGATAGGACACTACCACAAACACAGAGATGAACATTTCTTGAATCTAATAAAATCTATGGATCTTTCTCTTACAAAAAAATGTAACTGCAAATTGTTTTGCACATAATTTGTTTCCACACAATTTATACATAATTTCAGAGAACTCATAGATAGCACCCAGACCTGTCATTAACCCAGGATTAAGAACCTATTTATGAGGTTAAAAAATACACGTTAGTCCATCACATATCTAAGCTGACTGTCTTTACTCAGAGCACCATGGGATGGGTTGGCTGTCCATTAGTGCCTTCTGATTTTTGCGGAGTCAAACATTAAAAAAAAGAAGAGAAAAGACCCTGATTTGCAAATAACTACACAAGCACGAAAGTGGAATGCACACTGGAACTGTCTTCAAAATACTCTTTTGCCATTTCTAGAATTGTGTCCTTTACATTTCCAAGCCTCAGTTTTATCATTGGTGAAATGAGGGAACTATATTCAACTAGAGGACCAGTGCACAAAAATCATGTGCTGAAGAGCCCCTCAGGGGATGTCCAACTGATGGCTCAGGCCCGCTTGGGTGCTGCTGTGGAGGGTGGAGAGGCTCCCACCACCACCGCTGCACTCACCAGCCGTGAGCCTGGCTTCTCATTGAGCGGTGCTCTCCCTGTGAGAAGGCACTGACCACCAGGGAGCAGCTCCTGCATTAAGTGTCTGCCCCCTGGTAGTCAGTACACATCACAACAACCAGTAGTTCCACAGTTTGGTCAATTTACTTATTAGCCTTTTATTATATAGGATTATTACCAACATCTCAATCAGTTATAAAATCTTAGAAATTATTTAGTTTAGTTATAAGTGATAACCTAATCTAAGTGGCCCTTTAAAAAATATTTTTAGTTATAATTTGCATACAATAAAACTTTTCAGTATTTGAGAAGTCTATATACCCGAGTAACCATCACCACAATCAAGATACAGACCACTTCAATTACCACCCCTCAAAGTTTTCTAGTACCCCTTTCAATAAATCCCACCTCATCCAGCCCCAGATAACCAGAAAGCAGAAAGATATGCTTTCTGCTGCTATATATTAGGTCTGCCTTTTCTAGAAACTATTTACAGGAGGTAACATTTATTGAACATACTATGTGCCAGTCAGTCACTATGGATCACCTCCCTTTATTCTCAAAATTCTAACAGGAAACGGTTTCAGGGAGGTTTAACACATTCAAATTTGCACAGTGAGTGTAGAGCAGAATAGTCTACTTCACTCTAGGATCAGTGAATTGATAGATAGATTTATCTATCTATCTAACTGATTTATAGAATTGAAATCACAAATATCCTTCCAAATTGAAGAAAATGTTCCTTAAGAACACAATATAGAAATTTAAGTTTAGTATTCTATTATATATAACTAGAGCCTGGTGCATGAAATTCATGCACAGCAGCGGGGGGTGGGGGAGTAATATGTGTCCCTCAGCCCAGCCTGCACCCTCTCCAATCTGGGACACATTAAGGGATGTCCTACTACCCATTTAAAAGAGCAGTAGGACATCCCTCTCACAATCCAGGACTGCTGTCTCCCAACTGCTTACCTCCCTGACTGCCTGCCTAACTGCCCTTAATAGCTTCTGCCTGCCAGACTGATCACCCCCTAACCATTCCCTGCCAGCCTGATCAAAGCCTAACTGCACCCTTACCAACCTGATTGCCCCTAACTGCCCTCCCCTGCTGACCTGGTCACCGCCAAATGCCCTTTCCTGCAGGTCTGGTTGCCCCAAACTGTCCTCTCCTACAGGCCTGGTTGCTCCCAACTGCCCTCCCCTGCAGGGCTGGTTCCCCCCAACTGTCCTCCCCTGCAGACCTGGGTTCCTCCAACCACCTTTCTCTACTGGCCTGATTGCCCACAACTGCCATCCCCTGCTGGCCATCTTGTGTCCCATGGGGGTGGCCATCTTGAGTGTTGGAGTGGTAGTCAATTTGCATATTACTTTTTTATTTGATAGGATACAGTTCACTAACAGATTTGGCTAAACAGTAAGTTCAATTACATATTTAGAAACAAAGTCATGAGAGTCTGATTTGGATTATTATCTTCCTCAACAATGTCTCCAAGATTAGAAACAGAGTCTATTGGATATAACTGTGTCTTTAGTTATATATTCACTTAATGTCAATGGTTCTTTCCTTTTAATAGATGTGTGAAAAATATTTGTATTGTCAACATTTACGAGGGAATGACTGTCCTCTTTTCTGTCTAAAGATTTTTATAAGTAAAAATTATTTCTTTTTAAAAAATATATTTTATTGATTTTTTACAGAGAGGAAGGGAAAGGGATAGAAAGTTAGAAACATCGATGAGAGAGAAACATCAACCAACTGCCTCCTGCACACCCACTACTGGGGATGTGCCTGCAACCAAGGTACATGCCCTTAGCCAAAATCGAACCTGGGACCTTTCAGTCTGCAGGCTGACGCTCTAACCACTGAGTCATACTGGTTTCAGCAGGAAAAAGTATTTCAAATAGTTTTCTTTCTTTCAACAAAGCTTAACACAGGCAAGAGATTAACCAAAGTAAGTCACCAATGGTTAACACCAAGTGTCACAAACACAGGTTGTTGACAGTTGGTTTTCTATCTATGAAAATCTTAACACCTAATATGAAAAGGAAAAAGATATCTAGAACTTAAATAAAAATTCACATTTACCCATAAATAAGAATATGATTTAGCATCTATGATTAAAGTTAAAAATTGATATTGATGGCTCTTATAAACAGAAAATAGACAAACCTATCAATACAATTTTATGTTTAAAATAACTGCTGGTTTTCCTACCAATGAATATGTAACAGAATGGAATTGGATGAAATAGGCATTTCCCCCCCTAATTTTGGAGATGACTCACATGTGGTTTTGTATGTCTACATAATGATGATATTAAAAATCCTACATTTCTTAAATAATGCCAAAGGGAAATAATGAATTAGCTTAATTATCCTATCTTTCTAAAATAAAGGCCAGAATGTTCTTTAAAATACCTTTTTAAAAATGGAAGTGAATAAGCAAAGAGAAATTAGGCAATCTGCATAAATTCAACAGGAGACATGGGAGGGAGAAGGTAGTGCTTGAATTAGATCCTTTAGAGTGCACAATGTTCTTTTTACCTGACAAAACAGAGGGTGTCTGGGAGTCAGCACAGCTTCAACAAAAAGTTATAAAGTAACCAATAATGTTGCCGCTTAGGTGGAAAGTGATCGAAAAAAAGGTTTATGAATGTTAGAATCATCAATGGATATCAGTGAGGAAAATTTTTAAAAATGTATAACCAATGCATCTCCTAAAGGCTTACCTTTGGCTGTTTTAAATCACTAGCATAACGTTCATTAAAGAAGACCCACAGTATGTGAAGGTTTTTAGTTCTACTATTCTAAAGCAACCTGTGAGGTCCATAACAAAGTGATTTGTTACTCTGCAAAGGCTGAATATGGGAGCAAGTCATTTCACCAGTAAGTGAACCTAGCCAACCAATGAGCACTTAGCTATTCTTATTTAATCTTTAGGTAATCCTGGGTGGTATGTGTGTCCTTATTTAATAGACTAGAGGCCCGGTGCATGAAATTCATGCATAGGTAGGGTCCCTAGGCCTGGCCAGCAATCAGAGCTGATCTGTGGAGCTATCGGGGATTCATGCTGGCACCCGCCTTGGCTGGCCTGGGGCCTGCAGGCTGGGGGCAGCTCCCACGTTGGGCATAGGCCCCCTGGTGGTCAGTGCACATCATAGTAACTGGTTGTTCTGGTCAATTTGCATATTAGGCTTTTATTATATAGGACTAGAGGTCCGCTGCATGAAATTCATGCATGGGGCAGGGATGTGTATCCCTCAGTCGTCTGCACCCTCTCTAATCTGGGACCTCTCAGGGGATGTCTGACTGCCCACAGGGATCAGGCCTAAACCGGCAATGAGACATCCATCTGACAATCCAGGACACCTGGCTCCCAACCACTCACCTGCCTGCCAGCCTTATCACCCCCTAACCACTCCCCTGCTAGCCTGACCAATGCCTAACTGCTTCCCTGCCAGCCTGATTGCCCACAATTGCCCTCCCCTGCCAGCTCAGTCGCCCCTAACTGCCCTCCCCTACAGGCCTGATCCCCCGCAACGGCCCTCCCCTGTTGGCCAGGTTGCCTCCAACTGCCTTCCCCTTCAGGCCTGGTCTTCCCCAACTACTCTCCCCTGCAGGTCTTGTCCCCACAACTGCCCTCTCCTGCAGGCCTGGTTGCTCCCAACTGCCCTCCCCTACAGGCCTGGTTGCTCCCAACTGCCCTCCCCTACAGGCCTGGTTGCCCCCAACTGCCCTTCGCTGCTGGCCTGATCACTCACAACTGCCCTCCCTTGCAGGCCATCTTGTGTCCATATGGAGGTGACCATCTTTGAACACATGGGGCAGCCATCATGTGTGTTGGAGTGATGGTCACTTTGCATATTACCTCTTGATTATATAGTACTAGGGGCCCGGTGCACAAAATTCATGCACTAAGGGTGGGTGATTCCTCAGCCCAACCTGCCCCCTCACATATACTGGGAGCCCTCAGGGGATGTCCTACTGACCCCTCACCCCTGGCTGAAGCTTTAGGCCTTGGGCACCCAGCCATCACCCTGCAATGGGGCTGATGGTTGGCTCTGTCCCGGCCCCGTCCACCCGGCCCTGGCCTTAGCCCCAGTGGCGACTGCCCAGCCCCAGGGGCACCCCACACTTGGCAGCCGCACACGCAGGCCTTGCCTGCCTCCCGTCCGCACAGCTCCCGTCCCACGTGGCTTGCCAGTTGGCCTCCTCCTGTCCCAAGCAGAGCGCCGGCCTCCTCCCGTCCCCAGTGTCTTGGCCCCGCCTCCCACTCTTGATTGGCTGATAGCGTAGCGAAGGTATGGTCACATTTGCATGTTTCTCTTTTATTATATAGTATGTGAGACAGAAACTATTTTCTATGGTGGCAATAATGAAGATGTTAGGATATATTCTGTAAAGAATGACAAGTCTAGTCCTAGTTGGTTTGGCCCAGTGGATAGAGCATCAGCCTGAGGACTAAAGAGTTCCGAGTTGGATTCCAACCAAGAGCACATGTCCGGGTTGTGAGGTTAATTCCTAGTAGGGGGCATGCGGGAGGCAGTCAATCAATGATTCTCTCTATCATTGATGTTTCTCTTCCCTCTCCCTTCCTCTTTGAAATCAACAAAAATATATTTTTAAAAGAGATAAGGTTACAATTTCATTCTTTAAAAAAAAAATGACAAGTCTATTACACTATACATTTTCAACATGCTAAAATATTACTCAAGAGTGAAAATTTAAGATACTTCCAAAATTATCTCAAATTCTCCATTTTGTGAATGACATCCTGCATTCACATGTGAATACATTCTCCTATGATAGTCATGTCTCCCCAACTGAGTGATGATTTACCTGTTATATTAAAAAGAGATGCCCTAGCTGGTTTGGCTCAGTGGATAGAGCATTGGCCTGTGGACTGAAGGGTCCCAGGTTCGATTCCGGTCAAGGGCACATGCCCTGGTTATAGGCTCGCTCCCCGGTAGGGGTGTGCAGGAAGCAGCCAATCAATGATTCTATCTATCTCATCATTGATGTTTCTCTCTCTCTCTCTCTCTCTCTCTCTCTCTCTCTCTCTCCTTTCCTCTCTGAAATCAATAAAAAAATATTTTTAAAAAAGAGATAAAGTTTAACACAAATGCAAATTTTCATCATTAGGCACAAAGAAAGCAATTTCTCAAGTGGCTTTAGATTATTGCAGGCACTATTACGTGTATTATAGTAGTTAGTGACAAACACCATTACTGTTTCTTTACCCAGAGGAGCAGAATAATCAGAATAATAAGCAGCTTATCTAATGGAAGGCATAAAGAATTGGGAAAGAGGCCACTCAACTTTTCTAAGCTGCCACCTCCTGACTAACCAAATATTCTAGTGAATGAATGGTACAAAGGAACTTGTCAGCACTTTTGTGTGGTCCAAACAGCTAACAGGTTGAAAACGTACCTAAAAGTTCAAATTTTAAATAAATGAAAGGTATTGTAAATTTAATTGGAAAAAGATTAATTCAGTACTTAAGTAATGAACCACAGCTTTAATGGCTGTTCAAAGAAGCATTAGAGAGCAAATGAAAATAAAAGTGAATAGGTATAGAGTTTGGGGAGGCACTGGAAAAAGAACAGCTTGGAATCAAAGTGTGCAGAAGACACTATCAGATTTTCAGAGATGGACAGATAAGCCAACCTTATTAGAATCCCTTATTTAACTTGTCCCTCCCTATTAGCAGCAACCTCATCTTGACTTCCTTCTTCTAAATTATACATGTAATTTGGGAGAAGAACAAATCTGGGAAACTGCAAATGCCTATTGAGACCTATAAAAGATACCTCTCCATTTTGAATAGTTACAAACACTTAGACATATGGTGACTGGAGTCAGAGATGCCATTGGCTCTGGAAATGATGGTTTTCTACAGCCCGATCACACTAAGCTTACTTTCTATATTTACCATTAAGGCGATTTTTTGGTTCTGTATTTGGTACTTGTCATTTTGCTTAATAGTGGAATTTCCTTGTTACCCTCTCCTAAATCACTTCACCTTGGTGAAACAGAAAAAGTGGGATGGGCATTTAGAAGAGTGTGCTCAAATCAGGTCTGTTTCCCCATTATGGCTAAGTGCTCTCTCTTCGTAGCCACCTCCCTCATTCAGCAAAGTATTTGAGCCCTTACTTTATGCTAGGAACAAGGGTAACTATGTAAACAGGACCCACACTATACCTGTCTCTGTCCTCAAGAGGGAGACCGACAAAACAAGGGGATGAATACAAATATCACAAAGTGGAATCAATGCTGTAAAGGTACTTTAATAAAGAAAAGTGGAGGGTTAAAAAACTACTCTAAAAAGAATGGCAAGGGAAGGCCAATTCTAGGGAGATTTAGGCAGAGACCCGAGAGAAGAGGAGCCACTTAAGCCCGCATGGTATGTGTGTGTGGACATAAGGGATGGGAGTAGGACAGAGATCAGAAAGTGCCCCGGGCAGTGGAAAATCGCACTAGAAGGTATGCAACCGGGGCCAGTGTTACCGGAGCCTACGGATCAAGTGACATAAAACAAAACGAGACTGTAAAGAGGAGCCACTTAAGCCCGCATGGTGCGTGTGTGGACATAAGGGATGGGAGTAGGACGAGCATTCCAAGAAGCATTCCAAGAACAGAGATCAGAAAGTGGAAAAGCACACTAGAAGGAATGCAACGGGGCCAGTGTTGCCCGCGCCTACCGATCAAGTGACATAAAACGAGACTGTAAACGTGGGTAAAGACAAGGGAGGGCTTTGTATGTCATGGCAAGGAGTCTGGATTTTACCTTAATGCAATCAGAAGCCATAGGATTACTTCAGACAGGTGATTTGCAGGCCCCGTTTTTTGTAAACAACAAAAAACAAACAAAACTACACTGATAAGATATGTGGGGGAAGGTTTTAAGCGCAGAGAACCATAAATCAAACATGGGCCCAGGTCTGAGATTCGCATCGGTAAAGCCTGTTGCTGGAGTTAAAAAGCCCTTTCTTTCCCGCTGTGCCGTTCCTAGGCAATGAGTTCCGAGAGCCCTGGGCCCTGTCAGATTGCTCACAGAATTCTCCTCAACTCCACCGACGCCCAGCGCGCAACTGGCACCCCAAACTGTCGGTCAGCGCAATGAATGGCCTGTCCCGGCCGCGAGACCGACGCAGCCGGTGCTGGACCAGGCCCCGAGGCCGGAGGAGAACGCGAGACGCCACGCAAGAGGCCACGAGAGCCGGCTGGCAAGGAGAGTGAGGGCGGCCTCCACCACGGCAAAGTCGCGGCGAGGAGGGGAGCTGGGGCCTCGGGGCTCGAGGGCAGGAGGAGCTGGACTCCGGGCTCGACGCAGGGACCTAGGAGGAGGCCGAAACGCAGGGCTCGAGAGAGGTTCTGGGCCTGGGCGGGCGGCCCAGTCACTTACCGGAGCCGTCGCCAGACTGTGCATGTTGGAAGTGGCAGCCGCTCTACGCCCACCGCCGGACGCTCCCGACCCAAATCCCCACTTCAGCACTGAAGTCGCGGAAGACGATGAACCACCGCAGCCGCCATCTGCCTTTGGCTCGCTCCGCCCTTCGCAGCCCTACGACCTTTCACCCCTGACCCCTTCCAAACAACGTATTCGCCTCCTAGCTCTCAGCAAAGTAGGTCCTTTGCCTCTTAAGATTCAGGACCTTAAGGATATCTGCCACCAACTTGTCTCCGCATTCTCTAGCAGGTACCCCGAGAGAGGGGTGTGAACTCCAACCCTCTTCCGGAGGCGAGCGAAGGGCGGGAAAAATTCCTGGGAGGGCAAGTAGTGCGCATGCCCCACCAGGCAGACTAAGCCGAGGAGAGGGGAAGTCGAAAGTTAGTGAAGTGGAAACGCGCATGCGTGCTGCCATGGGGCGGAGCTACCTCCAAGGACCACGCTTGGTGCTGGGGCGGAACGAGGGCGTGGAGGGGCGGAGTTTGTAAGTTTGCGCGCACGCGCCCTGTCTGGTCGCGTCGAGTGTGCGTGCGTGCGTTGCGTGTTTGCGTGTGGTCACAGTTCCCGCCATCAGCCACTCTCCCGGACTTGGGTGAGCGAGCTGTATCTCTGTTTGGGTTCGGCGTCCTTTCCTTCCTTAACCTCCATTCTTCTCCCTCCGCGCGGACTGCGGTGCGGCCTCCGGACTCACAGGCGCAGGTAAGACGGGCCCAGCGCGCTTCTCAACGGAGCCGTTTTCTGAGACCCCCCCTTGCCCCGTGCGGTCCGCCCACTCGGCTTTCACTCTTCTGGAGTTCGACCTGCTGCTGCTTTTCAGCCTGCCCCCATCCCCTCAAAGTTCCTCTGGCCTCACCCGCACTCCACTAGGGTCTATCCCTAAGCTTTCCTTCTTTGACCTGGTCTTAACTGTCACTCGCTTCCTCCGCAGCCCGAACCTGCCCCATTTCGCTGGGGGCTGTCGTCCGCCGCTCGCCCCTTAATGAGGCCTGCTCTCTCTAAAGGGAACTTAGATTGCGGTTGCCGCACATCCATCAGACCTTGGACAGAGTAACTCTTTCCCTTTCTCTCTGGACCATTCTTTAGCTTTCTTCCTCTCCTAATCATCTCTCACTAAAAGGCATGGATTGCATTTTTGTCGTGCTTTTGGTTGCTCCCCAATTCTAGACATCAGATCACGTTGTCAAGTTTACATATTTTAGGGCATGGTCCATGAAAGGCAATGATGATGGGTGACAAAATCCTGTGTTTTGGAAAGTTGGTCTGTAATGGTTTTGTGGTTAGTTCTTTCAAAAATTTGGCGCTGCTTAAATGCCTTTTGGGGGGTGGCAGTATCTGAAAAGTATCTTCCTGGAGATATCTAAGAGAGGATGTCAAGCAGACAGTTGTATATATTGGGTTGGAACTCAGAGGAGAGTTCTGGGCTGGACATACAGGTAAGTATGTGTCGTCTGCCACCATGATGGTAATCAAAGTTATGGATGTGGATGAAATCGCCTAAAGAGCGTTCATTGCTAGAAAAGAAAGGGGCCTAAGATGGAGCAATGAGGGATTCTTGGCATTTAATTGAATACAGGAATACAAGTCTTATAAAAGAAATGAAAGAAGTCACCATTAGGGTTGGATTCCACTCAAAGCTGGAGTTGAATGAGGACTGAGAAGCCTGGAGAAATCAAAGTAATTGATGGTCATAGTGATGTTCAGTGGAGTAAAATGGAATATCTGGTTTCATCCCTAGGTCCTGTTCTATTTTATTCTTTCTTTTCTGCCCTAAGCTTGCAATTCTACCTAAATATTGATGACTTAAGGATTTTTATTCTTAGCCTGCTCCCTTTGTTTTCAGCTCAAGATCTAAATAGTCTGTCTGCTTGAAATGCCAGCTTCATTTATTTCTTAGAAATTCTAAATATAACATTCTAAAAACCAAAGTCTTAATCTTTCCCTCCATACCCAAATTCTTTCTCCTCCAGTATCCCATAACATTTGTCCACTTACATATTGGTTGGACACTTGAAAGCCATTCTTGACTTCTCCCAGGTATTCCTACCCTCTTCAACTTCTATTTCTTCTATTTCCAGTATGTGTCTTGAATCTATTTCTGTACATCTTTAGTATCACTTTTCTAGTTGAAGCCACAATCCTCATTCACCTGGACTTAACGTCACCGATATCCTGTTTTCACATCTGTAAAATGGGAATAAACATCACCTTATTGCTGGGACCGGTTTGGCTCAGTGAATAGAGCCTCGGACTGCGGACTGAAGGGTCCCAGTTCGATTCCGGCAAGGGCATGTGCCTTGGCTGTGGGCACATCCCCGGTAGGGGGCGTGCAAGAGGCAGCTTCGATGTCTCTCTCTCATCGATGTTTCTGACTTTCTATCCCTCTCCCTTCTGCTCTGTAAAAAATCAATAAAGTATATATTTTTTAAAAAAACATCACCTTATTGGGATTGTTATGAGGATTAAATGAAATAGCCATAACATGCACATGGCATTCAGTCAATACCCAGTAAATATTGTTATTGTAATTGTTGTTATAAGTTGAATTACTCAATATCTTCCTGTCTGTTTGCCCTGTTTTCTTTCATTCTTGCTCCTTTCACTCTCCTGAAACCCAAACAAAGCACATCACTTATCCATTGAGCAGTAAATAACATGCCATTTCTCTGCTTAAAACTCTTCAGTGGATTTCCCATCACTAATTGTTTATTACATTTAGGGTGAAATTCAAAATCCTTACAGTGGTCTACAAGATTCTTCGTAATCTGATTCTTTACTGCTTTGCTAGCTTCATCTTGCACATCCCTCTCTGAACTCTAGTCACACTGCTTTTCATTTCTTTAATCACATCAAATAATTTCCTATCACAGGGCTTTTACATATTTTGTTCTATTTGCCTGGATTGACCCAGCATGACCATCCTTCACTTAACTCATTCTTCAGTTTTCAGCTTAACTGGTACTTTTTAACCTCTAACTCCCAAGTCTTAAATCAGGTACTGTATTATAATCTCTCATCCTGCCCTGCATTTTATATCATTTTTCAGAACTTCTAATTTTTCTATTTATTTGTGTGATTATTTA
The DNA here is from genome assembly GCA_027563665.1 of Antrozous pallidus. Lineage (NCBI taxonomy): Eukaryota > Metazoa > Chordata > Mammalia > Chiroptera > Vespertilionidae > Antrozous > Antrozous pallidus. The sequence goes on along the minus strand of CM050508.1, from coordinate 22,596,833 downwards.
AAGTCTGTCCCCTACCAGAATGTAAGCTAGTAATTATTTTATGTCTCTTTCTCAAAAATTTGTTAAGTGAATAAGTAAACTGGAGCTTGCTGTAAGAACCATCATATCTTTTGGAAGCACCAGCTTACTGATATTTTTGTCATTTGAATATTCACTCTGCAAACAAATTAATGAACACAAAAGAAAAAAAAACATCGGATTTTCTCTGGCTTGGGGTGATTTTGCATTCTTATGTCATAATCAGATTTTAGATACTTTAAGTGGAGATATAAAGTTTATTTAGGTCAACTTCTCTCTTTCAGCCATAACACTAATTTTATCTCTGTGCATTTGTTTTATCGGTCTTTTTAAGAAAGAAAGCCCTTATGGAGCTCCAGTGGCACAATCAGCTCTCGGTACTTACAAGAAAGCCCTTAGAAATCTGAAAAGTGGTTTATATATCTTAACAACAGGTTAAACTATGAGACCAGTGAGGATGATGTTTTCATAAACTGATAAAGGCAAATGTCATATTTAAGTTGGTGGTGGTGGTGGATGTGAAAGAAAATATTAAAATTCAGTAATTTGTGTGTATATAGAACAACATTTTTATTGAGAAGTAGGAAATAAAACATAGGAAGTGTATGAATGCCAAACAAAGAGAGGCATTTGGATTTATTTAATAAGTAGTGAGTGATGAGCTGTTAAAAACATTTAGGAGGAAGTTTCATTTAATCAAGTTGAGTAAGTTCTAGAGATGCTGTGAAACACTGTACCTTTAGTTAACAGTAGGTATTGTACACTTTAGAGAGCAGATCTTGTGTTAAGTATTCTTTGTGGGTATATGTGTGTGTTAAGTATTCTTAACACAAAATTTAAAAATGTTTGGGAGGAAATTGGCATCAACGACAAGTTTTTAGCACTTACAAAGTGCCTGTTATTTTGCAGGAGTACAAAAGAATATAGGACAGGTACTCCTTCCTTCCTCCCCCCCTTCGGGAGAAAGTTAAGGAGACAATTAGTGTGTGTTGTACTTTCTTTGGTAAGAGATAAAAGAAGTAGTTTTTTAGAAAGGGTAAAGGATTCATTGCTGGAATCACTTTCATTAATGAGGATGCATTATGGTAGTCGTTAAAAACGTAGATTCTGATGTTAGACTTTTGACACTTACTGACTGATCGTGGATAAATTACTTGATCTATCTTAGCTTCACTTTCCTCATCCGTAAATAGATATTAATAACTGTCCTTTAGGGTTATTGTGAAAATAAATGCATGAATAGTGCTTAGCACCATGCTTAGTAAATGTTGTGTAATAAATATTAGATTGGAGTGGTAGCAAAGTGATGTGTTTCTGAATTAGGATAGTAGTTACAAAAAGATGAGTTAAAGCTGATACTAAGATTTTTTGCCTCAATGATGGTGACAGGACAAGTATAAGGAAGCCTTGTGAGGGCACAGACTGTATAATTTTCACATTTGTATCCTTACCACAGTCCTATCAAATTAGAGTAGCTTAATAAATGATTGTTTTAGAAGTGAATAAGTTTAAAGTTGTTTTAGTTTTCAAAAGGCAATGAGAGATTTAGAGATGTTTACATTTGAGAAAGAAACCTGTAAAGCTAGTTTTGAAAAAAGTAAAAACTAAGTTTACCAATCTTTTTAAATTTGTAATAGCACAGTGGTGGAAGTGGTGTTTTAAGACATAAAACATCATTATGTAACAATGTTTATAAAGTCAACAAAGGATGTATTCTTTTTCACTGCCTTCATAGTCTCAAAATGTAGCAGTAATAAATCAAGATAAAATGGATGTAGGTACAGCTCCCCCTGGATTCCCTCAATTTGCACACAGATAAATCCCTAAAGTTCTGTTTCCTGTGTGTGTGTATATCCTGAGATTATCTTTTAAATTTCTTCAATAAGGTTAAATTTGTGGTTTTTAAATAATGAAAAGGTTAATCTTTGTTGTATAAATGATCACTTTTAATAATCATTTTAATTTTGTGAATTGGATTATTTTTAAAAGGCACACTTATATTTCCTTTAGCTGAGTTGATGGCTTCCGAAGAACTGGGATAGCTGCAGAATATGAGTAGTTCCCTAAGAAGATTGCATTGCCTTTGGCACAAGCATCAGAATAAAGGTGAATTGTTATTACATAAGGTTTTTCAGTAAAAGTCACTGAAAAGTAAGTAATGTTTTTATTTTAGCTATGTTTCTAAGAGTATGCATAGTGGCATTTTCTTCTGTTTTTGGTAACAGTTTTCATGCTTTAGCATGTTTTTAAAAAAAAAATTTTTTTTTGTTTTTTAACCACAGAATGCCCTTCTAGATAAGGATATTTTCAAAGCAGTCCCTAAAATAGGAACATTTATTTAATTATTTATTTTTAAGCTATAGGTTTTTATTTTTTGTTAATTTTCACCGAAGTATATTTTTCCCATTGCTTTTTAGAGTGAACGGACGGAAGGCAGGGAGGGAAAGAGAAAGAAACATCAATGTGTAGATACACACATCAATTGGTTGCTCCTGCACACTCCCCACCTGAAGTCGGGGATCAAACCTCCAACATAGATATGTGCCCTTGACTGCTAATGGAACCATGACCCTTCAGTGCAGGGGCTAACACTCTGACCAATGAACAATACCGGCCAGGGCTAAAATAGGAGTATTTAAATATATGTCCAGGGTATAGAAACATTTTTGGCAATGTTATTGAGCTTTCATAGAATGCTCAAGGTTGAATGGTAGTTTTAATAATTGTGAAGAAATTTAGGGAAAGGAAAATATGAATGGTATACTTAAAGAATGAGTTTTTTCCCTACTTTTCTTTTTTGTTTTTAAATATATTTTATTGATTTTTTACAGAGAGGAAGGGAGAGGGATAGAAAGTCAGAAACATCGATAAGAGAGAAACATTGATCAGCTGCCTCTTGCACACTCCCTACTGGGGATGTGCCCGCAGCCAAGGTACATGCCCTTGACCGGAATCGAACCTGGGACCTTTCAGTCTGAAGGCTGATGCTCTATCCACTGAGCCAAACCGATTTCGGCAAGAATGAGTTTTTATTATATTTCATCTTCCTAATATTACCTTAACAGTGAATTAGCATTACAGAGTTCAGAGAAATCTTATCTTGATTCTAGGTTTATAGGAAATTTAACAGCTACTGAATTATGCTAAATATTGAAAAAGAAACTTTGTGGGGTTTTTTTTTTCTCTTAAGGTAAACCCTGGAAATACGATTATTATACTAAAATAGATATAGTTAATTCATTTAGTACAAGAGCAGTTGATGGACTAAATTGAGGCATTAGAAGTTTTATTTTATTGGTTCTGCCAGTTTTATGACCTGCACCTTTCAGCATTTCTTCCTTCAAAGAAAGAGAGGTTGCTAGGAGAAAGGGTTATGTGAAGTAAAATTTTATATATGTAATTGAAAATGCATCAAAATTATATAGAGAGACACAGAAGTAACAAGTTTTTATTTCTGATTAACTTTAGTGAGCATTGAAATCTTCACCTCAAATTTTTGTTAAAAATGAAATTTTTAAAAACAAGGTGGGGTTTTTTTTTTTTGGAGGTATTCAAGGTTAATAACCTTTATTTACTTTTGGTCTGTAAGGTACTGATTTGTTTGTTATTTTGTTGTTGATTCTTAAAGTAGAGGCCTAGTGCATGAAATTTATGCACCAGTAGGGACCCTAGGCCTGGCTGGCAATCAGTGCTCATTGGGACCTTCCAGTTGCCAGCCAGAGCCTTCTTTTGTTCCACACTGCCCTCTTGTGGTCACATAGTGAGAAATAGAATTCCTGGTCAAACTCTTGCAAGGACACTTTGCATATTAGCCTTTTAAATATATAGTCAGTTGTTTTGTTTATGTCAGACACTGTCCTAATGGAGATGTAAAGATTAAAGGACATATTCCGTATCTTTAATCTTTAAGTAACAGAGCCTAGATAGAGACAAAGAGGTAAACAGTTTATATAAACAGTTTATCCTATCTAACAAAAGAACAATATGCAAATTGCACCTCCACTACACCCACAAGCCACTCCTACCAGCCAATCAGGAGAAAATATGCAAATAAATCCAATCAAGATGGCTGCAGCCACAGAGATCAGAAGTGAGGCTTGTGTTTCCCTGGCATGGAGGAAGCCAACCTTTCCACCTACCCTTGCTGCTCAGGATTCCACATCAGGCTACAAAGTTTCAATTATCGAAGATACATAATCCCAACAGAAATGGCAGCAGCCACAGAGCTAGAGAGAGGCAGGAAGGTAGGGTTGTCCCCAGCAATGGAGGAAGCCAAACTTCTTCAGCCCTGGCCAGCCTAGGCCTCCACTTAAGACCACAAAGTTTCAATGATAGAAGATATATAAATCGCAACAGAAATGGCTGCTGCTCCAGGCTACAAAGATTCAATTGTAGAAGATAAGTCCCAGATACCAGGACCGCTGCTTGGGTCGCTGGGGGCCATGGCCGGCCTGCAAACCACCACAGGCCTTTCGCCCAAGCCACCCCACACCCCAAGGGAGCCCCCACCCTGATCTGGAACACTGTTCAGGGCAAACCAGTTGGCCCCCACCTGTGTACCAGCCCTCTATCCTATCTAATAAAAGTAATATGCAGATTGACCATCGCTTCAATACACAAAATGGCTGTCCCCATGTGGTCAAAGATCCTGCCCCCATGTGGACACAAGTTGGCCACCACAAGATGGCCAGCAGGGGAGGGCAGTTGGGAGGGACCAGGCCTGCAAGGGAGGGCAGTTGGGGGTGATCAAGCCTGCAGGGGAGGGCAGTTAGGAGTGACTAGGCTGGCAGAGGAGGGAAGTTGTGGGTGACAGGGCCTGTAGAGAAGGGCCGTTGGGAGGGGAACCCAGGCCTGCAGGGGAGGGCAGTTAGGGGCAAACAGACTGGCAGGGGAGCAGTTAGGCATCAATCAGACTGTCAGGGGAGTGGTTGGGTAGTGATCAGGCTGGCAGGCAGAAGCGTTTAGGGGCAATCAGGAAGGCAGGCAGGCGAGCAGTTGGTTTGTGAGAGGGATGTCCCGATTGGAGAGGGTGCAGACTGGGCTGACGGGCACCTCCCCTCTCCCATGCATGAATTTCGTGCACCAAGCCTTTAGTATAATATAATGTGATAAGTGCTTTACTAACAGTGAGCGCAGAGTATAATAGGAGAATTGGGAAACATTAAACTGTCAGTGTGGATATGGTGTGAGAATAAAGTGAAAGGTAGTTAGGAAAGCTCCTTAAATAAGATAAAATCTAAGTTGAGCCTTGATTTTATAGACAGGAGAAGAAATTATAGAGGATGGGAAAATACATAAAAATCCTATAAACATTGACTACAGTGTATACATGGCATGAGAGCATGTGTCTTTTTTAGGGAAATTGTAAGTAGTTCAGATAGCTGGCTTGAAGAGCTTGTTGGGATAGAGAGGTGAGGTTCTGGATCATGAAGGTGGTTTATGTCATGTTACTGGATCTAGATTTTATGAGGGCAATGGAGAGTCATTGAATAATATTAAGGAGGAAAATAATGTGATTTTATCTGCAGCTCAGAAAAAATGTCTGGAAAGTGTATGGAGGTAGAATTGATAGTACTCTACTTTGACCTTCCATCCCCAATCCAATATCAATAATCATCAAGAGAGAAATCAAAGGTAACTCATGTTTCTGGCATGGGCATCTGGGTTAGGAGTGCATATTATTGGCAGTGCTAAAGGACAGAGTAGGGAAAAAATCTCAAAGGACATATCTAAACAATGAAGCACCAAATTATTAATTGTCAAAGAAAAGTATTACACATTGCTGGCCCAAAATTCTGTAATTACTGGTTGAGCAAAATGTCATATTAACAGACTGGTGCTCTATCCACTGAGCCAAACCTGCTCGGGCTGATTTGTAGCTTTTAAAAATAACTTTGAATTTATTGACCACAATTAAAAACAGGCAGGTTTACATTAAAATTTTGAGGTCATTTTCTTGAAAATTTAGGTGATCTGACAATGCTAGGTTCACTTGTTTTCACATGATAAAATTGGCTCAGTTTGAATAACAGTTTTCTTTTGTTTAATTCTCTATATAGAGAAAGGAAGGTAGAAACAGACAGATCGATGTGAGAGAGAAATATCTATTGGTTGTCTTTCTTACGCTCCGAGGGTCAAACCTGAAACTCAGGTGTGTGTCCTAACCAGGAATCTAACCAGCACTTTGATGACACTGAACAGTGCTCAACCAACCACTCTAGGTGGGGTGATTAGTGACTTTCATATTTTGCCTGCCTAAATCATCTGTGTGACTTGCCAGGCCTTACAGGCAGTTGGATTGGTAATCCTTGTTAACTTATTTACCTGGTATCTTTGGAGAGGGGTATTATAGATCCAGGAATAAATTAAGAAAGTGGACACTAATTTCATATTAAGAGCTGGGATCTATTTAATGCCTAATGTGTGTTATTTAATTCTGCAACACTATACCATTTGCTATTCTTATTTTATAATTGAGAAAATAAATGACTAGAAAAGTAAGTTATCAATTATTTCAGAGCTGGTTCCTGATATCTAGACCTAGAATGTTTTTATGACTACTTTATTAAAGCTTTTCTAGGTTAGCTGTTTTTGCAGATGCAAAATTTAATGAATTTTTAAAATTTTATTAAAATATAAGCTAGAATCTGTATTAGAGCAGTGTTTTTAGAAATTTGAAGTGTATAAATAAAATTTGTTTTAACATTGTGTGTGATCTAATTTGATCAGAAGTTCATTGTAAAGATACCTGGGAGGTATATGGATGTAGAATTGTAAAATACACATGCTATTTAATAGCATTCTGTGCCATTACTAGAATTGTATTTACCTGTTGACATTTGGTAAGCTAATTTGAAGAGTCTTAGACATTCTATTGTTGTAAACCATTTTTAAGTTATTAGAAGTTCATTTGGGAAATTGGAATATTTGTCATGGATAAAATTGATAGTCTTTCTAGCAATGATAATATTAAATATAAATAATAGATGGTTGTTAGGAAAACAGATTGTATTATTAATTTATTTTCCCTAGAAAATAAATGGTTTTCTCAAATAATTCTGGAGGTTAAACTAATTTGATTTTTCTTACAGTTTTGTATTCATTTAATGTCTTCTAAACATGTGGATATGCTTAGACTACTTGGTGATATGATTTGATATTTTGAAAGAAACTCCATTCTAAGAAATGAAGTCATTTGACTGAAAAAAATTTTTTACTTATATTTGAATTTCAAGATGCATTAGTATTCATGAAAGAATGTAAAAATTCGTCATATTGAGAATGGAATCTTTAGTATTACCAATTGGCATGCCTTTAGTGGCAGCACTTTGATTTGTTAATGATGCAAAATGCAAAATTTAGGCACTATTAGGCACAGGTGCAAGACACATGACAAAGAAGAGAATGTGTGTGGAAGGATTAAATGTTGGTTAGATTCAGACACTTAACATGAGTAACTGCTTTAGTTGTCTTCTCTGTGCCATCCAGCTAATCAAGGCCTTTGAGGGTTCTTAATTAATGTGGTTCATGGAAATGGAGAAAAAACATATAAGATGGTTCACTAAATGTTCTCTTTCATACACTTATTTTAATCATTAGTAAATTGTAACTTTTAATTTTATTTTTCTTTCTTAGAATCTGTCGGGTGAAGTTGTATTTTTGTTTTATAATTTTGCTAGAAGCAATTTATTTTTAAAGAAAGTATGTCTCCTCTGAAGATACATGGTCCTATCAGAATTCGAAGTATGCAGACTGGGATTACAAAATGGAAAGAAGGATCCTTTGAAATTGTGGAAAAAGATAATAAAGTCAGCCTAGTGGTTCACTACAATACTGGAGGAATTCCAAGGATATTTCAGGTATTACCAACTTTTGATTTGAAATAGATCTTCCATCACATCCTTTAGTGAATAGCTATTCTGTGCCATATTGAGAATCATGGTAGCCCTTTTGCTAGATTAATATTTCTTGTTTTTTATTTCCAGGACACTGATACTGTTATGTTCTTATTTTATAAATTATTCAGCAACATTATAGATAATATATAAAAGAGCAGGAAGTAGTCACTGTTATTGAAAAGAAAGCTAGTGGAAGATGAGAGGAACTATCTATGTAAGCTATTTTAAATACCACATTAGAATAATTTTATTCTTTTTTTTCTTAACATATATGATAGATTCATTATTCAGTGTTAGCTTTTAATAGCACTTATTAGTGTTATCTTAATGTTTACTTTCAAAATAATCCTGCCAGAATGGGGTATGCACTATTCAAGGATGATAATTAAAGGTCATCCACCCTTACAGCTATTTTCTTCTAATTGCAAACTGCAAAAAAAAAAATTATGTTTTTATTGATTTTATAGAGGGAGAGGAAGAAAGAGAGGGAAGGATGGAGGGAGAAAGAGAGACAGAGAGAAACATTAATGTGAGAAAGAAACATTGATCATCTATCAGCTGCCTCCTGCATGCCTCCTACCTGGGGGATCATGTCTGCAACCTAGGCATGTACCCTGATTACTGAGAATCAAACTGGCAACCTTTGGTGCATGGGCTGACACTCAGCCAACTGAGCCACACCAGCCAGGGCTAATTGCACACTTAAAGGGTCTCATTATTTTATTACTGCAAAAAATAGTTAACCTTGTTTTCACTTCTATGCTGTTTATGTTGTGCAACTAAGAACTGCTCATCTTGATATGAGTTGAAATTAAGAAAAAATGTTTTACTTACATTTTTCTGCGCCTTAAAGTTCTACTTGTTAATTAGATTATACAAAATATATTTCTTCTAAACGTAAAGTACCTTATTGAAGAACAATTTATAAAACTTTATGCTCAAGAACCTGAGCTGAGGTAAAATTGCCATTTATCTTTGCTTTTCAATTATGAAAATAAATTGCTTATGATTTTGTGTATCAAAGCTATACATAGTTTTTGTGGGGATCTACTGGTGAGAACTGGAAGACCTACTGTATAAATTTAAGAAGAGCTATTAGCTGGAAAGATATTCTTAAGTAGATTAGAAGAGTGACATGGGTAATAGAAACAATAGTAATTTCTGCCACATAATGTATACCAAAGTGCCCATCTCAATGAAAGATTTTTTTTCAAGTAGAGATTTGATTTTTTCAATCCTCAGCCCAGATTAGCACTGAGTAAAGCAAACATAGATCTTTAGGAGTATGTGATTCTACCTGTGATTCCACCTTCATCTCAGTTTTACATCAGGTTACGTTCAGCATTCGTTAACTACCTACAAATTGCTTTGGTGGGTACTGTAAGGGCTAAGAATATAGAGCTGAATGATACACTTTTCCTCTTGAACTTAGAATCAAATGCATTCACAGCTATAAAAATATTTCAAAGATATGTGATATTAAAAAAAATATATGTGATATATATTCACAATGGAATATTATCCAGACATTAAAAAGAGTGAAATCTTCCCGTTTGCAACAATATGGATGGGATCTAGAGGGTATTATGCTAAGGGAAATAAGTTAAACAGAGAAAGACAACTTTTATTGTTTTATTGATTTAAAGAGGAGAGGGAGAGAGAGAAACATCTGTGTATTGTTTATGCATTTATTGGTTGCTTCTTGTATGTGCCCTGTTTGTGGAGTAAACCCACAACCTGGGTGTATCTGGATGACACTAACCAACTGAGTTACCCAGCCAAGGCTTAACTTTCATTTTTTAAAACAGGTATATTGATTGAAATAATGGTTTTATGCGATGTACTTTTTTGTTGATATTAAAGTGTTCATTTATACTTTGGAGTTAAAGCATCTAAAACTAGTTATTGTGTTTTGTGAAAAAGTTTCTACTCAAGGACACAAATTTAAGACATTTATCACTTAAAACATAAATTAAGTCTGAATGGTAAAATTATTTTTTTCATTCTTTTCTGAATATTGATAAAGGTCAATTTTTTCTAATCAATAAATGAAATGTGATTACTTTCTTTTTTATGCTGTTCAGTGAGTATGTCTTCATGAAAAGATAGCTTTAGAAACTTTTGGATATGCCTGCTGAGGGAGAATGTTAAACAAGTTTGCCTGATTGGCAGGAATTATTTGGTAATAAAGAAACTACAAAATATATTAGTTCTAGGAAAAATTTCAGCTTAAGAGAATAGAAAAGTTATCACTTGAAAGCACATGTTCAGAATCTGGAAGGGTATAAGACAAGTTACTGAACCAGTTCTGGGAATTGGGAGAAGTAAGCCAAGATAGTCCTAGGTTGCTAATGTTCTTTGTGATTGAATAAAAGTTAAATGAGCCTGCTTAAACAATTAAAAAAGAAAAAGAAGATGTTCTTATACTGGTGAAGTTTTGTTTCAATGGGTGTTTGAAAGTGGAATTCTTTTGAGGATTATAATGTGGATTAATATGTCCTTTTTACATTATAGCTATTTACACAATTTGCCAGATAATGTTATAAGCTTTTGTTGAAAACAAAAAGAAAGCCTCTAATCCACTATGGCAGCAGCTGCCAGTTGGTGGTCCTGGACCTTGAGGCTTTCTAAACTGATGATGGTAAAAACCATCCAAACTCTGAAAATTAACTCACTCGGGTTTTTTTTTGTTTTGTTGTGTTTTTTAAAAGATTAATTTATTTGTAAAGTTTTATTGAATTGATTGGGGTGATATTGGGTCAACATGAAAATAGATTTTATGTGAGGGTTTCTATGTTATAAGATCTGTTTATTGCACTGTTTGCCCACTTTCCAAAGTCAGATATCTTCTGTTACTTTATATTAGGACCCCCCCTTCAAATTCACTAGTTTTCATAACTTTGTAACTATACCTGAAAATATGCATTTTTTTTTTTGCCATACAAACAAGACTGGTAGGATTACAATGTAAAATAACATTTAATACTATGTGTTTGCCTCTTCTAAAAGTGAAGTTTTTTATTTAAATGTGTCAAGAAGGGGGAACTATTTTTGGTTGAGGGGGAAAAAACCTAATGTGGGAAAGAGTAAGAATGTAACTTAGAAAGTATAAAGTTTAGTATTCATTATACAACTTACATACTTTCTTATTATATTTTTAATAAGATCATTTTCATTTTTTGTTTTTCAGTTAAGTCATAACATTAAAAATGTGGTGCTTCGACCCAGTGGAGTAAAACAAAGCCGCCTCATGTTAACACTACAAGATAACAGCTTCTTGTCTATTGACAAAGTACCAAGTAAGGATGCAGAGGAAATGAGGTTGTTTCTAGATGCAGTCCACCAAAACAGACTCAATGCAGGTGAGCACTAATTATTCCAAGTACTGACATTAGTAGTTATAAAAGAACTAGAGGCTCGGTGCACGAAATTTGTGCACAGGGTGGGGGAGGTGACCCTCAGCCCAGCCTGCACCCTTTCCAATCTGGGATCCCTCTCACAATCCAGGACTGCTGGCTCCGAACTGCTTGCCTGTCTGCCTTCCTAATTGTCCCTAACCGCTTCTGCCTGCCAACCTGATCACCCCCTAACCACTCCCTTACCAGCCTGATTGATGTCTAACTGTTTCTCTGCCCACCTGTTTGCCCCTAAATGCCCTCCCCTGCAGGCCTGGTCGTTCCTCCCCCTTTATTATCTCCCCTGCAAACTTGGGTCTCCCCAAAGTGCCCTTCCCTGCAGGCCTGGTCACCCCCAACTTCCCTCCTCTGCTGGCCTGGTCACCCCTAACTGACCTCCCCTGCAGGCTTGATTGCCCCCAACTGCCCTCCTTTGCAGGCCTGGTCCCTCCCAACTACCCTCTCCTGCTGGCCATATTGTGGTGGCCATCTTGTGTCCACATGGGGGCAGGATCTTTGACTTCATGGGGGTAGCCATCTTGTGTGTTGGAGTGATGATCAATCTACATACTACTCTTTTATTAGATAGGATAGAGGCCTGGTGCATGAGTGAGGGCCAGCTGGTTTGCCCTGAAGGTTGTCCTAGATCAGGGTGGGGGTTCCTGTGGGGTGGCCTAGGAGAGGGACCTGTGGTGGTTTGCAGGCCAGCCAGTGCCCCTTGGTGATCCAAGCAGAGGCCCTGGTATCTGGGATTTATTATCTTCTACAGTTGAAACTTTGTAGCCTGGAGCAGAGCCAAGCCTTCTGCTTGCTCAGTTGCTGCAGCCATTTCTGTTGGGAGTTATTTATCTTCTATAATTGAAACTTTGTAGCCTTGAATGGAGGCCTGGGCCCACCAGGGTGTGTGGAAAGCTTGGCTTCCTCCATCACCAGGGAAATCCTTGCCTCCCTCCTGCTCGCTCCATGGCCACAGCCATCTTGGTTGGGGTTAATTTGTATACTCACTCCTGATTGGCTTGTGTGCATGGCTTGTGGAGGTAGCGGAATGAAGGTTAAATTGCATATTACTCTTTTATTAGATAGGCTATTACTAGGCTGTAGACCAGTATCCCTCGTGAATATGCAAAAATCCTCAATGAAGTATTAGCAGACCAAATTCAACAGCATTACATTATGACCAAATGAGTTTTATTTCTGTAATACAATGATAGTTTAAGATACAAAAAAAATCGATAAGTATAATACACCAAAGTAACAGAATGAAGAACAAAAACCAATGTGATCATCTCGATGCAGAAAAAAATTTGATAAAATTCAGCACCCTTTCATGATAAAAAATACTCAATAAACTAGGAATAGAAGGAAACTACCTCAGCATACTAAAAGCTATATGTGGAAGCCTACAAACTAACATCACAATGATGAAGACTAAAAGATTTTCCTCTAAGATGAGATACAAGCCAAGGATGCCTCTCTCACCATTTCTGGGTTTTTTTTGTTTGTTTGTTTGTTTTTAATCCTCACTCACAGATATTTTTTCATTGGTTTTTAGAGAGAGTGGAAGAGAGAAATATTGATGTGAGAGAAATGCATCAATTGGTTACCTCCTGCACGCACCCTGACCAGGGCCTGTACTGGGAAGGAGCCTGCAACTGAGGTACATGCCCTTGACTGGAATTGAACCTGGGACCCTTCGGGTCCTCAGGCCAACACTTTCACCCACTGAGTCAAACCACAGCCCCTCTCTCACCACTTCCATTCAGCATAGTACCGGAAGTCCTAGTCAGAGCATCCTTTATTTTACCCCAGCAGTGTTCTTATTTTGAGTTTATCCTATAAAAATCGTACTATTCAGTGCAAGGGATCTTAAAGGATATTCAACATTGTTTTCAATTTTTAAAAATGAAAACATTCCAGCCAAGACCGGTTTGGTTCAGTGGATAGAGCGTCAGACTGCGGACTGAAGGGTCCCGGGTTCGATTCTGGCAAGGGCATGTACCTTGGCTGCGGGCACATCCCCGGTAAGGGACGTGCAAGAGGCAGCTGATCGATGTCTCTCTCTCATTGATGTTTCTGACTTTCTATCCCTCTCCCTTCCGCTCTGTAAAAAATCAATAAAATATATATTTTTTAAAAAATGAAAACATTCCAAATGATCATCAGTGGGAATTAAGTATAAAATATTTTTTAAAGTATATACAGCACTTTGCATGTTCTTTAGTGTTTATTTCTTTGGAATACAAGCCATTTCATTTGCTGAACTTACAGAGAATGTTTTGAAGTATACATTATTAGAAATATATAGGTCACTGGTTCTGACATGTCTTCTTGGCATTCATCCAATGTCAGTGTTCATGCCATAGACACATGATTACTGATTTTTCTATAGTGTTAAATACCAAATATTGATATAGGAGAATTTCTAGCATCTTAATTTTGCATTTAAAATTTTGTCCTAGCCCTAGACAGTTTGGCTCAGTGGATAGAGTGTTGGGTTGGCCTGCCGACTGAAGGGTCCCAGGTTCGATTCCAGTCAAGGGCAGATGCCCTGATTGTGGCCTCATTCCCCAGTAAGGGACGTACAGGAGGCAGCCAATCAATGATTCTCATCATTGATGTTTCTATCTATCCTTCTGTCTTCCTCTCTGAAATAAAAATATATTTTAAAAAATATTAATCCTCATAATAACCCTATGAGATATTTTAAGAAATAAAATCTTGTCCTATTATATGTTCCCAATTTTTTGTATATCATTTTTTGCATGAGACTACCTCTGAATTTTAATTACTATTTATATCAGATGTGTTTTCTATTTAGAAAGAATTGGTTAAGCAGTTTAATTCATTTCTGTTTCTACTTCTGTAATGTTATATAATAATAATGGCAAATCTCAAATTAAAATAAGTGATTTGGGATTTATTTATTTTTTTCTTTTGCACTAGCCATGAAACCTTCTCAGGGGTCTGGTAGTTTTGGAACTATTCTGGGCAGTAGAACCTCACAGAAGGAAACCAACAGGCAGCTTTCTTATTCAGACAATCAGGTATGTTCATTTAAATCTAAAAGCTTTTTAAAAAATGATAGACATTCTATAAGGTAATTGCTGGAAGTAGAGGACAGGACATGGTGGACATCACTTATTCCTAGGGTTGCCAGGAGTTGGATACTATTCATTGGTACATCACACACACATCACTTCAATTTATCATAATTATAATTGGGTCTTTCTCTAAAGATTTATTTTCATTGTGGTTACTAGAACCATGTCTTTTATATGTGAACCCTTTCTAAAAAATAATTTACAGTATTTTTTTTCTGCTTCTAGGTATGTTTTGGAATTTTTAAGTTTATAAGAATACTACGGAAGAAAAATGTTGATCAATTTATGACATTGATCATATTTAGAATAACCTAGGGTGCTTAAAAAAATATACTGATGAATGAGCCTCATTCCCATACCAATTAGGTTAGAATCTCTGGAGATAGGTCTCCAGTTGTGTGTATTTTTTCATACTTCCACACTTGAGAATCACTGTCTAAAAGTTTGACAATTAATTTGACGATTTGCTATTTCAAACTTTATTCTTATAGGCCTCTTCAAAAAGAGGAAGCTTGGAAACTAAAGATGATACTCCATTTCGAAAAGTTCTTGGTAATCCAGGTAGAGGATCGATTAAGACTGCAGCAGGAAATGGAATAACTGTCACCCGAACGATTCCATCTTTGACATCTACATCAACACCTCTTAGATCAGGGTTATTAGAAAATAGGTATGAAAGACATTTTTTCTTTCTTAGTCATTAGCTGCCTGTTTATAAATGTCTTTTGAGCTTTATGGGAAGACCAGTTATTTGAGAAAAAGAATGAGATTTTCCAGTTAGTCAAATATGTTAGAAGAAAGTATAGGGTGCATTTTTGGTAGATAATTAGTATTTGTCTTAGGTGGTTTATGTCAGTAACACATATTGACTATGCAGATATATGATATGTTATTTTACACGTGGTGTAGAGAATTAGATAGCAGTAGTCACAATATCTGTCCTTGAGTGTCTTAATACTTTTTAATGGCATGAATTCTGTCTTTTTAAAATAAGGTCTTTTTCTCTGTTCTCTTAGAACTGAAAAGAGGAAAAGAATGCTGTCTGGTTCAGAGTTGAATGAAGATTACCCTAAGGAAAATGATTCATCATCGTAAGTTGCTTTAAAAGCCTTTAAAGCCCTAGATCAGTGTTTGTTACAGTGGCAATTTCAACTACGAGGGAAGATAATTCAACTTATGGGAATTCCAAAGATAGAAAATAGAATTTAAAGTATTTTGGTGATAGGTTTATCATTGCTATTGCTTTGATCATTTGATTGCACTTCTCTTACAACTTTTTTAAAAATCTGCAGTACTTAGAGGAACAACAGAGTTGAAGAACTCTAATAAGTGTTTCTTGCTGTCTGCTCTTTTAGAGTGAACTCCTTCTTTCCCTCTTCCTTTTACTTACAAAAATTTCTTTTTACCTTATTCATGTGAAAAGTTACTTAAGGGTAGTTTATGTAAACCATATATAGGTTCTAGGCATGAAGTATCAATCTTTTAGAGTTATTTTCTGGGTTGAACAAAAAAGGTATCTGCCTGTAACAAGACAGTCACCAGCTCACATCCTCTTTTTTCTCATGGGAGGGTCTTTTTTGTCTTCTAGGGGGTGAAAACTTATTTTACACAGTTCTTAGTTAATACCTCAGTTAACACCTTAATAAAAATCGATAGTCGGTTAACTGGTATTCGAGGTTAAGAGGTCACCGTAAAAGAACAGGAAAAAAGCTGAAGGAACTTTATATATGAATTGGGACCTTGGTTCTGCTGCTGCAATAAATATAAAAATCTGGGTAGGTAATAGGACTGGTGTGGTATCTGAAACCACAATCACCAAGGGCTCAGACTCCTTTTATCTTGTTAGTTCACTGTCCTTAGTAAGCTTCCATTTTGCTTCAGTCTTTGCTCTTATGTCTGCATTCCTACCAGTGGGAAGGAGGAGCAAAGAGAGGACATACTGCTTTCCTTTAGGCTGGAAATTGTACACACAACTTTTATGTATGTCACATTGACCAGAACTTAGTCATATGGTTATATCAAGTTGTAAGGAAGACCAGTAATGGCAGAAGGGTACAATGGTTATGTGGGGACAACTAGCAGGCTGTCGTAGTTTACCCCTGTATCCACAGAAATAGCCCTGTTTATTACCTATATAAGAACACGCTTTCCCTCATCCTGATAGAGACAGCCTCCAAATCTCATTTAGTCCTTGTATCCAGCTCCAGCTCCAGGATTACTTGGTAATGTGCAGTCCTCTCTATAAGGTCCGGGCGTGCTCTTGTTGATGTGCAGTCCTCTCTATAAGGTCCAGGCGTGCTCTTGTTGATGTGCAGTCCTCTCTATAAGGTCCAGGCGTGCTCTTGTTGATGTGTAGTCCTCTCTATAAGGTCCAGGTGTGCTCTTGGTGATGTGCAGTCCTCTCTATAAGGTCCAGGTGCCTTATTGTCTGGTTCCTAAAAACTAAAAGGCAAGTTATTCTGCATTCCCCATGCCCATCTCCATACACATATCATCGTTATACAGGCATATCTCAGAGATATTGTGAGTTTGGTTTCAGATCACTACAGTAAAGGAAATATTGCAATAAATTTACACAAGTTTTTTGGTTTCCCAGTGCACATGTTTATATTGCACCTGGTAAGTATGCAATAGCATTAAAAAAAAAACAAAAAAAAACAACACACAAGGGTATACCTTAATTTTAAATACTTTATTGCTAAAAAATTGCTAACCATTATCTGAACTTTTAGTGGGTCGTAATCTTTTTGCTGGTAGAGGATCTTGCCTTCAATTTTTCAAAAAAAGGGCTGTGCAAAATGGAATAAAATGAGGTATGGCTATACATTGCTGGAATAGGCACAGGAGATTCACAGTAAAAATTTACATTTAGAATAGACAGAATAAGAAACTGGAAGAGTCACTGATCTGTGGCAGCAATAAAATCTTGCTAGTCAGAAATTGTGAAGGCAGGGGAGTGAATTATTTATTTATTTATTTTTAATCTTTTATTGATTTGAGAGGGAGGGAGGGAGAGATAGAAGACATCAGTTATGAGAGAGAATCATTGATCAGCTGCCTCCTGCACACACACACCCCCACACACACAATGGGGATTGAGCCTGCAATCCAGAATCAAACGGGGGACCCGTCAGTCTGGAGGACATATTCTATCCACTGAGCAAAACCAGCCAGGGCAGGGGAGTAAATTCTTGATTAGCCTATGTAGCAATCTCTGTTCTTCCCTCAGAGAGAAATCCTTGTTCATTGTATTCCATATGACTCCTGGCTTTGTCCTTTGGTAGGTTTCCTTTGTTATCTTTCAAGGCTATAGCTGAAGGTTTTGAGAACTGTTCTTTGTAGCCTGTTTCATGCGGGTGCCGTTTAGGAAGAAGTGTCTGTAGAAATCTAGAAGTTTCTTTAAAGGTGGAACAAACAGGTTTTTATAGGGTCCATAAAGAATTTGGACCAGTATTTTTGTTTTTGTTTATCATTTTAAGAAAACTTTTAAATTTTGGAATAATTTTAGATTTACAGAAAAGTTATAAAGTTCTTATATATCCCTCATCCAGTTTTCCCTAATACTAATATCCAAGTTTTCACAAACTGCTTTTTCATTTACCTCATCGTTGCCTCAGTTTGATAGTTAGAAGCAATTGCACTTCTTGGGGAGGGGCAGTGTTTAGTGAAGTACAGAAAACAAATCCCTTAAGGAAACCAAAATAATAGTAATAGAATATTAGGGATAGCCCTAAGTACTGCTATGGAAAACACCTAAGTTGGTATGGAAGAGAGGATACAAAAAAATGGGGTCAGAGGGAATTTGGGTGGAGCATCTGATTTGTTTGCTACAGGCTTTATTCATAATGGTTCTCCTAAAGTAAACACTTAACTAAAGCATGAGCATTTATCTGAATATAAGTTTAGGTATTTAGAAATGATAAAGGGGAAAATAGGGCTTAAGAAATTTCAACTTTGTGTTCATAAAATTAAAATAATTTAATCACTATAAATGTTATTAGTAAATGATGTTGACATTTAGTAAATAGTATTTCAAATCTGTAGACTATAAAAGAACATTTTGGGTTTTATTTTTTCACAGATTTATTCAGTAAACATTTGTTTTAAACATCCATTTTTCATATATATAAATATACATAAATATTTTAGTCAGACAATATTGCCATTGTGTGATATTGCTTACATTGTTATACATGTTCCTCTTGCTAATATGTGTTTCTATTTCTTATGAGTTTTTTTTTTTTAATCCTCACCCAAGAATATGTTTATTG
Source organism: Antrozous pallidus (assembly GCA_027563665.1). NCBI lineage: Eukaryota > Metazoa > Chordata > Mammalia > Chiroptera > Vespertilionidae > Antrozous > Antrozous pallidus. Next base: position 22,578,150 of record CM050508.1, on the reverse strand, counting down.
ACTTTTTTTTTTTTAGAGAGGATGGGAAAGAGAGGGAAACATCTATGTGAAAGAGAAACATTGGTTGCCTCCTGTATGCTCCCTGACTGGGGATTGAACCTGGAACCTAGATATGTGCCCTGATGGGTAATTGAACCCGCAACTTTTGTGGTGTATGGGATGATGCTCCAAGCAACTGAGCCACCTGGCCAGGGCTGGATTTTGTTTGTTTGTTTGACTTCATAATAAACTGTAAGCAATTTGAGGACAAGGTTACTATTCCCATATGGTCTAAAAATGTCCAAAGTATACTACATATATGACAACATTTTCTGATTTTAAGAATGTGAATATTCTTACATTAAACATGGCAAAAGTAAAAAAAAAAAAAAAAAAAAAAAGCATCAGTGAGCAATTATATTAGCTGATATCTGTTGAGTACCAACTGTGTCCTTGGGTTATTCAGTGATAAACATACTGCCGCAAAACTTTAGAAAAATTACCTGTGTTTCTGTCTTACTCTGAAATAGAATCGCACTGAGATAAGACTATAAATCAATCCAATTCCTCTTCTATACACAAGTCTTTGAATATTTGAGATATCCTCACTCATTTATTCCTTCAACAATCTGTTATGTTTACTTTTTAAACCTATTTAGTATCAAGCTCAAATAGTTTACTTCTTAATTGATTCTTTTGGTCTTTTAGTGTGAATCATTTAAGTGCATCATTTAGTGAATCATTTAATCTGATCTTGCTTTTGACTAAGAAAATCTGTATAATCTTGCTGTCTCTGGTTTGACTTTTGTAAAAATAGAATGCTCCTTCATTTTTGCTTAATTAATGGGATTATGGATTGGTTGGGTTTTGACTTGGTAATGAAACCTTATTTTCACGATTTTCATTTGCTTAAGTTTCTGACCTTTTGAGGCTTTAACAATTTGTAGCATAACTTCCAAGCAAATCCATGAATTCAGCACTTAAAATGTAAATTTTTAATGACAACTATTTAAAATTAAGAATTATACTTTACATGCCTATATATATTGAATTAAATTATTGACTATAGGAACAACAAAGCTATGACAGATCCCTCAAGAAAGTATTTAACCAGCAGTAGAGAAAAGCAGCTGAGTTTGAAACAGTCGGAAGAGAATAGGACATCGGGTAAGTATTTGGTCTTTATATAAGATAGTCATTTATTATATACTATATAGACTAGACATAAAACCCTAAATTAAGAACATACCTCTCTGTTATTCAAGAATACTCCATAATTCAGTACTAGTTATTAGGCACCAATTTGTATCCAGTACTCTGCTAAATACTTTTAAAGTATTAGAAATATAAGGGACCTTTTATTCTATCTACAAAGAGTCTAGACTTTACCTTCATCCCTATTTAACTGCCTAGAATTAAACTCTCATTATCAAGGTACTGGGACCATAGAATGAATTCAAGGAATTAAAGTGATTGAAATTAAAGTTAATCATTGTTGCCATTTACTATAAGTTCTGTAAGATCTTGAAGTTATTGCTTAATCTCACCTTGTACCCTGTTTTTACAAAATCTAAAAGTTAGATTGTCTACTAATTTTTGTTATTATTTCCTACACTTAACCAATTTCTATGATCCTCTGGACTACATAGATTTGAATATTATGTCAACTTGAAATTAAATTGAAGCAAACTAAAATATGGCATGATTTTGATAAATTGAGAGTTTAAGGGAATTAATTTGATCAAGACTCTAGAAATGATCTCATTTTAGCCTTTCAGAGTTGGACTCCTACAGAAGAAGTATCACAAATATACTTCTTACCTCTAAAATAATAATACATTATATAAACTCCATTTATTAGTTTTAAGCTTTATGATCAATCTTTAGTTAGAAAATACTTGAAGGTGTAATAAGCTTTAATAATGTTGAAGTTAAAATACACCTTACAAAAGTTGCTATGGAAGAGGAGAGAGAAGGAAGCAAGTGGTTAAGTGATAAGAAGGTCTGTGGAACAAAATGTAGAAGTTTTAAGTGTGTTAAAGTTACAAAGTTAATCAGTAGAACTAAAATAGCACAACTAATAATTGGTTGGAAGGAAGTACATAAGAGTAGGGGTGATGTAAATGAGAAATTTCTAATTTTTCCTAATAGGGAGTCAGTTGATACTGCTCAAAATGAGTAAGTCAAAAAGGTTTTGGAGCTTTAAGGCAGGAAAATATTCTTAGCTATTATATATAACCTTTTACACAGTATTTGATCTTTTAATAGTTATCCAACTTTGATGAAAAGAAAGGGAGAAAAGAGTTAAAAATAAATAGGCCCAATGCATAATTTTATTATTAATTGGACTTCAGTGGTTGATTTAGGAATTAAATTGTTCCTGTGTTTCTTCCTTCTATAGGACTTTTACCTTTGCAATCATCATCCTTTTATGGTAGCAGATCTGGATCCAAAGACTACTCTTCTGGCAATACTAATCTAGACAGGTATGCATTGGTTATATCCTCTGTAAAGAACTTGAAGAACTCTCTTCTTCAGAATATTTTTTTTTATATATATTTTGATTGATTTCAAAGAGGGGAGAGGAGGATGGAGATAGAAACACCAATGATGAGAATCACTGATCAGCTGCCTTCTGCATGCCCCCACTGGGGATCAAGCCCACAACTGGAGCATGTGTCCTTGACCGGAATCGAACCCAGGACCCTTCAATTTGCAGTCTGACACTCCATCCACTGAGCCAAACCAGGGAGGGCTAAACTGGATTTTTAAGGAGGAATAATCTATTTGCTACTTTAAAAAGAAACAGGTGCAATGAAAGATGGAGAAAGGTTGAGACATAAAGAATGGAAACAAATATACCTTGCAGTCCAAACTACAGTATTTAGGAGTGCATTGAAAGGATAAAACTGAAGTAGTTAGTGATAACTTTCAGGGTAGAGGAATCAGGTTGTGTTTGGGAAGAGGCATTTAGGGTATTTTGACATGAATGATTGTTACATAGGTTCTTACTTTATAAAGCTTGCTAAGCTCACCCAGCCAGCGTGGCTCAGTGGTTGAATGTCAACCTGTGAACCAGAAGGTCATGGTTTGATTCCTGGTGAGGGGGCTGCGGGGTTGTAGGGTTTATCCCCAGTGTGGGGTGTGCAGGAGGCAGCCTACCAATGATTCTCTCTCATCATTGATGTTCCTTCCCATCTTCCCCTCTCCCTTCCTCTCTGAAATCAGTAAAATTTTAAAAATTGTTGAGCTCTACAGTTCACTTTTTAAAAAATTAATAAACCTTATTTTTTTATAGTAGTTTTAGGTTCCTAATAAAATTGAGCAAAAAGTGCAGAGTGTTCTTATAAACCTCCTGTCCCCCCACACACATGCAACTTCCCTCGCAGGTGACACAGTGGTACACATTTCACTTTTATACACTTTTTTTGTAAAGTATTTTATTTCATGTTTGTTTTGTTTTTTAATCCTTACCCAATGATATTTTTCCATTGCTTTTTAGAGAGAGGGAAAGGCAGAGAAATATCGATGTGAGAGAAACACATCAATTGGTTGCCTTCTGTACACACCCTGACCAGGGCCCGGGGTGGGGAATCAGGAGCCTGCAACTGAAGTACATGCCCTTAATGGATATCGAACCTGGGACCTTTCAGTCCTCAGGCTCTTTTCACTGAATCAAACCAGCTAAGGCACACTTTTTTCTTTTCTTTTTTTCACAATCAAACCAAATAGTGGCTAACAGATGGCCTAGCCAGACAATAAGTTGTTTGGAGATATTCAGTTTTTCCTTTTAAAAAAGCAAATCATGTTCCTACTTCACAACATACGAGTAAATAAACATCCAAACATTAAAGACCAAAATAGGAGGGAAAACAGGTTTAAAACTTTTAAGGAAAATACTGGAGGGGGAGAGGAACCAAGATGGCGGCATAGGTAAACACCTATCTTGCTGCCCCAGACAACAATTCCAAAACTACAACTTAACAACAGAACAAACATCATCCGGAATCACCGGAAAGCTGGCAGAGTGAAAATTCCACAAGTAAAAGTAAAGATAGGACACTATGACTCAGAGGAGTGGCGGAGCGCAGCCTTGAAGATACGCACAGAGAGAGGTTCGGAGCCGTGTGCACGCGAGCAGTAAAGGGCGGGCGGAAGCAAACCCAGCTGGTTTTCTCCAATGGGGAGGGCGGAGGCATCCCACTGCACTGATTCCCCAGTTCTAGGCGAGGTCTGAGGTCCGGGGAAGGCAAGCTAAAACCCAGGCGTGGCAGAGGTCTGCAAGTTTGAGAAGAGTGCGCGTAACTTGGAACAGCAGTTTGCGCATAAACTTGGGGACAGAAGTGCGCAACCGCACGGAGAGGACTCGTGACTTGCTCCCTCGTTCGGGAGACCACCAGACTGCTTTGTTTTACAACCCTGGGCAAGACTTTGGGTGTGCAGACTCATTTGGGGAGAGGCAGAGTTGTCTGGCAACGGGTGGAGACCAGCGGCAGCTTTCTCTTGGAGGGAGGTACATGCAGCCGTTACCACCCGGCACAGAGACCCACGCGCCGCATAGGGTGGAGCTGATGCTGCCTGCTCAGCCCGGAGACTCCGCCCATCTAACCTGAACACAGCTTACCTTCACAGCCAATTGGCCTGGAGGTCAAACCCTTCTAGTGCTAACAGTAATAAGCTGGGCTTCACTTCAACAATATTGTACAACCCATAAAGAATTGCAGTAAGAGTATCCACCTCAGTGAACTGGGGAAGCTGAGCCACTGTCCCTTAGAGGACATCTACCACACAAAGCTAATGGACCAACTCAGGAAAGCAGCTACAATGCAGAGAAATGGAAAGAAATCAGATGTGAAAGAAATGGAGGAAAAGAGACGACTAGACATAGAGGCTCCTAGAAAAGGCCGAGACCTACAAGGAAATGAACAAGACCTACGAGGAAATGAACAAGGCCTACGAAGATATGAAAAAGGACTAATTAGAAATTAAGCATTCACTGACTGAAATAAAAAATATTACACAAAGTCCTAAAAGCAGTCCAGAGGACCGCAAGAACCAAGTCAAAGATTTGAAATAGAAGCAAAATCCACTCAGTCAGAAAAGCAAGAAGCAAAAAGAATCCAAATAATTGAAGATAGTGTAAGGGGCCTCTGAGACAACCTCAAGCATACCAACATCCAAATTATAGGGGTGCCAGAAAAAGAGAGAGCAAGATAATGAAAACCTACTTGAAGAAATAGTGACCAAAAACTTCCCCCACCTGGTGAAAGAAATTGACTTAAAAGCCCAAAAAGTGCACAGAACCCAAAATACAGGAATCTAAAGAGAAACACACCAAGACACATCATAATTTAAATGCCAACGGCAAAAGATAAAGAGAAAATATGAAAAGCAGCAAGAGAAAAACAGTTCCCTATAAGGGAGCACCCATATGATTGTCAGCGGATTTCTCAACAGAAACTATGCAGGCCAGACGGGAGTGGCAATAAATATTCAAAGTGATGAATAGCAAGAATCTACAACCAAGATTACTCTATCCAGCAAAGTTATCATTCAAAATTGAAGGTCAGATAAAGTGCTTTGCAGATAAGAAAAAGTTAAAGGAGTTCATCAACACCAAACCAATATTATATGAAATGCTGAAAGATATTCTTTAAGAAGAGGAAGAAGAAAAGGGTAAAAATATAAATTATGAACAACAAATACACATCTATCAACGAATATAAAAATCAAGTGAATAATCTGATGAACAGGATAAACTGGTGAATATAGCAGAATCACGGACATAGAGAGGGAATGGAATGACAATTCTTAGGAAGAAAAGTGGTGTGGGAAATGTAGCAAGAGACTGGACAAAAATGCAACTATGGGAGAGGACAGTGGCAGGGGAGGTGAGGGCGGAGGGTGGGATGGGTACCGGTGGAGGGGAGCTATAGGGGTAAAAAAGGGGGATCAATGTAATTAATAAACTGTACAATAAAGATTAACAAAAGAAAATAAATACTGGAAAACATTTCTATGACCTTATGCTACAGAATGAGTCTTAAACAAGATACATAACTTGAAACTATAAAAAATTTTGACTATGCAGAAACCTAAAACTTAGAATATCTAATAGAGGACTAGAAAAATATAGAATGTGTAAAAAAACTACAAATCTTTAAGAACCCAATATAAAACCCAAGAGTGCACAAAAAGAAATTTAAAGAAGAGTAAACAATTATAAAAAATATTCGACTTCAGTAATAATCAGGAAAATAAAATAACAATGAGAGATCATGTGTCACTCATTAAACTGGTAATGTAATGGAGACCATGTGAGAAATGGAAATCACTACTGTTGGAACTATAAGTTGGTACAGTCTTTTTGGGGGGGAAAATCACCCTAAGTAGGAAAATTAATATTTACTAGTATTTTCACTTCTCACTATATAAGCTAGAAGTTGTTCTCAGGAGATGTGTAAGAGTATTGGTTGTGTCATCTTTTTTTTGTAATAGTGGAAAAATTTAACTGTCCAAATGTTTCCAGACTAGGCAAACTAATGTATGATATCCATTAAGTGGTAAAAGTGAATAAAAAAGTGCCAAGACCTGTTTGGCTCAGTGGATAGAGCATCGGACTGCGGACTGAAGGGTCCCAGGTTCGATTCCGGCAAGGGCATGTACCTTGGCTGCGGGCACATCCCCAGCAGGGGGCGTGCAAGAGGCAGCTGATCGATGTTTCTGACTTTCTATCCCTCTCCCTTCTGCTCTGTAAAAAATCAATAAAATATATTTTTTAAAAAATTTTTTAAAAAGTGAATAAAAAAGTAAAACTGTATTTATACTATTTCTTAAGCCATTGACTTGGATTATTTTGATTGTAGCTTAAGTATTATATGCTTCTTCAGCCCTCTATCAGTCTTGGAATTTATGAATTTGTTCCTCAAGTGATCATTATTACTGGTATTTCCCCAAATTTAGATTTTTTTTTTCTCAGATATGATTTCTCTAAATCTACTGGGGGTGGGGGTGGGGGAGGGGCATATTTAAAAACTTTTGCTTCTTTATTTTTTATTCTTTTTATAGGACTAACATTTCAAGCCAAACTCCCTCCGCCAAAAGAAGTTTGGGATTTCTTCCTCAGCCAGCACCTCTTTCTGTTAAAAAATTGAGGTGTAATCAAGATTATACTGGCTGGAACAAACCAAGAGTGCCCCTTTCCTCTCACCAACAGCAACTGCAGGGGTAGGTAAATTCTTTCATTTTGCTTTCTTATACAGTGATTCAACTGAAGTATGTTTTTGTCCTTAGAAAATGCATCTTGAAGTATTTAGAGCTAAATGGCTATGATTTCTGCAACTTACAAATGGTTCAGGAAAATAAAACACAGAAGTATGAAATGATAAAACATACAGTGCAAAAGATTAACAATTGGTGCATCTAGATAAAGAATATTCTAGTGTAACTTTCCTAAAAGTTTGAGAATATTTCTAAATAAAAGTTTTTTAAAAAATAGATATTTTGGAAAAGGGTTTGGTAGTAATCATTAAAGCTAAACACAACTTATACAGAGTGGGACAAAAGTAGTTTACAGTTTGTATGGAAAATAATACAATGATTAATAATACAAAGATGAACTTTTATTTACTCACAATTGTAAACTTACTTTTGTCCTACTTTTGTATTCTATGACCTGGTGTGGCTGCTCACCAGCCCCGCCCCCCACTGCTGCCACAGATTGGGGCCTGCAGGCAGCTCCTGCACTGAGCATCTGTCCCCTGATAGTGCGCATCATAGAGACTGGTCGTTCTGCCATTTCGTCAATTTGCATATTAGGCTTTCATTATGTAGGGTAATGCAGTGGTTCTCATAGTGTGATCCCAGATCAGCAGCATTACAACATCAATAGATCCTACTAGAAATGCATATTTTTGCACCTTTTTCCAGAATCAGAAACTGGAGATGAGGTTGACCCAGCTCGATGTATTTTAATAAGCCCTCTAGGTGGTTCTGATGCATGCTATTCTGGAGAGCCCATGCTCTAATGAACATACTTCAGGAACTACCGTTATCTTCAAAAATATTATTTCTTTCCTTTTCAGCTTCTCCAACTTGGGAAATACTTGCTATATGAATGCTATTTTACAGTCCCTATTTTCACTCCAGTCATTTGCAAATGACCTGCTTAAACAAGGTATCCCATGGAAGAAAATTCCACACAATGCACTTATCAGGTAATTGTTACATACTTACTGAATAAACTTTAACCTTATTGATTATAGAATAATGAAGTTTTAGACACTTAAAATTCTGTGTGCCATGTTAATAGTCTTTAAAATATCATACCATTCAGTGTTTTGTAAAACATGCTAAACTGGTCTCTTTTGTTTTACTAGACGCTTTGCACACTTGCTTGTAAAAAAAGATATCTGTAATTCAGAGACCAAAAAGGATTTACTCAAGAAGGTTAAAAATGCCATTTCTGCTACAGCAGAGAGATTCTCTGGTTATATGCAGAATGTGAGTACCCATGTTTTTTGCCACTTCAGAGGTAGTGGACATTGAAATGATCTTAGTGCGTTACCTGATTTTTACTTTAAAGTGAGATTTGTACATGTATGTTGTGTTCATCACAGGTTGGAGAACCTGAGAACTTCTGTTAAGGTTCACTGTGACTCTTCTGTGGTTTATTATATTTTAACTGGAGGCCTGGTGCCTGAAAATTCCTTCACTGGAGGGGAGTCCCTCAGCCCGGCCTGCCCTCTCTCACAGTCAAGGAGCCCTCTGGGGCAGGAAGCAACCTGGCGATCAGGGGAAGGTGACACCCCTATCACACCTGTGCTGCTGCCACTGCCTGCAGCACAAGCCTTAGCTGGCCCTGGTTACCTGAGCCTCGGGCAGCCCTGGGCAGCTGGGCAGCCGCTATCCGAGGCTTGCCTGTGCCTCAGGCCAGCCCTGGGCTGCTGGGGGGCTGAGGGCAGGTCTGGCCACACTGTGCGCGTGCTGCCGCCGCCCTCTTCCTCCCCCCCCCACCTCCCCCCACCGCCTGGGCTGAAAGGACTGGGGGACTTCAGAGGGGCTGAGAGGATTGGGTGCCACCATCTTGTTGCTATGGGCACCTCCATCTTTGTGATCCTTGATGGTCAATTTGCATATTCCCTCTTTATTAGATAGGAAGGATAATACAGATGTGGCATGTCAGTGAAGGAACTTGGGGTATTTTACCTAATAAAGGCTTTTTTTTTTCTTTAATTACCTTTTTTTAAAAAAATGAATTGATTCCATTATTCATGCTAATCTCACTGATAGTAAAAAATATAAAATTCTTCATTTATTCTTATTCACAAAATATGTAGAGTAAATCATTAGAGTAAATCTCTGTTACTTTTTAATATAATGTTATTGACTTCCAAGTGCTTAGTTTTATAAGTCATAATGTTGATAAGCTATTATTATGACAAAAAAATGTTTTGATCTGATTAAAGATGTTATACCTTCTTAGGATGCCCATGAATTTCTAAGTCAGTGCTTAGACCAGCTAAAAGAGGATATGGAAAAATTAAATAAAACTTGGAAGACTGAATCTGTTCCTGGAGAAGAAAATTCACCAGATATTTCAGCCACTAGAGTATACACTTGCCCTGTTATTACTAATTTGGAGTTTGAGGTTCAGCATTCCATTATCTGTAAAGCGTAAGTAGTCCCCAAGAAACCTGTTTTTCCTTTTAACTCTTTTTTTTTTTTAAATATATTTTTATTGATTTCAGAGAAGGGAAGGGGGTGGGGAGAGAAACATCAGTAATGAGAGAGAATCATTGATCAGCTGCATTCTGCACACCCCCTCCTAGGAATCGAGCCTACAACCCTGGCATGTGCCCTGACCAGAATCAAACCTGGGACCCTTTAGTCCGCAGGTCAATGCTCTATCCATTGAGCCAAACTGACTAGGGCTCTTTTTAATTTTAATGGCAAGTGATTGAAACTCTTCTGAAGATTTTAATTCTTCTCACATTTTCCTTCCTATGTCATGGGTAAACAGAAATACAAACATCTTTTTTTTAGTATTACTATTTTCTGTAAAAATGCTTGGTGGGGTGAGAAATAAAAAGTACTAAAATATTTTGCCACATGCTTTAGTGATAACAGTTCATTTTGATCTAGTGTGTGTCTGTTTTTTATTTATGTATATATTTTTATTGATTTCAGAGAGAAAAGGACAGGGAAAGAGAGATAGAAACATTAATGATGAGAGAAAAATCATTGATTGGCTGCTTCCTGCATGACCTCTACTAGGGATTGAGCCCACAACCTGGGCATATGCCCTTAACAAGAATTGAACCTGGGACCCTTCACTCCGCAGGCCAACACTCTATTCACTGAGCCAACCGGGTAGGGCTGTGTGGAATATCAAGTAATCTGGGAATACTTGTTCTTTTTTTATCCTGAAAAGACTTGTTATTACTTATTTTGTTGAACCAACTTGATTTTATTAAAAATGGGCTTTTATAAAATAGATCAAAATTTAAATTATTTTTAACTTCATACTTTTTAACCATATTTACATTATTTCTCAAATTCACTTTCTAAATTTAATTAATTTCCATGCTCATTATATCACATCAAAAGGTTCTGTTTTGATTAATTTTCCAGTTATTGCTAATACATATCTGAATATAATTTTTCAGAAATAGTGGAATTCTTCACAGCCCCTGTATTAGAATTAATTCTGTAACTTTAATACATGTCTTAATACAGACTTAATACATGACTTATTCAGTCACATATAGCCTTATCCTTCAACATGTTATGTAAACTGTTTTATTGTATCTTTTTAAATTTTTTAAATTAATTTCAGAGAAGAAGGGAGAGGGAGAGATAAAAACATCAATGATGAGAGAGAGTCACTGATTGGCTGCCGCCTGCATATCCCCTACGTGGGATAGAGCCCCAAAACTAGGCATGTGCCCAGACTGGAAATTGAACCGTGACCTCCTGATTCATAGGTCAATGCTCAACCACTCAGCCATGTAGAGTGGGCTGTTTCATTGTATGTTGTTACTATATGTAACTTGGGAGAAATCTGATTTTCTGGGTAACCTTTTTCTTTCTGAAAATCTTATTTATTGGAAATTAGCATTTTCACTAGTTTACATCTAGATACAGCTTTTTGTTAATTTTGCTTTTAACGTGTTAAGCAACAGTCACTGGTGACTGACACTATGCTTTTCATCCAGGAGCCAAAACAAGGCTGGGCCCACTTAACGTGTTAACATGATGGAGCTTTTTCATCTGAAGATTTGGGGTTTTCTTCAGTTCAAGGAAACGATTCTCTAAATACTGCTTTTCTTCTATTCTGGAATTTTTTTTTAGACATTCTCAACACCCATACATTGGCTTGCCATTCTCTGGCTTCCATATTTGTCTGTTTTTCTTAGTTTACTCAAAATGTAATATTCACTGAGGTCTCCCAGCTAGAACATTCTGGTGTTTTTTATTAGAATTTTGAATAGCCATGTGAAATGTGGACACTAAATATGGTAGTTTTGCATTACTAGTCTGTGACTTTTTTTAACTTTAAAAAATTTATTGTTGAAAATATTACAGATGTCTCCTTTCCCCCCCGCCCCATTGACCCTCTCCACCCCACAGCCCACACCCCAGGCCTTTACCACACTATTTTCTGTGTCCATGGATTATGCATATAAGTTCTTTGGTTAATCTCTCTCCACCAAATCTCCTACCCCCCACCTTCTCTCTAAGATCCATCAGTTTGTTCCATGCCTCTATACCTCTGGATCTATTTTGTTTATCTGTCTATTTTGTTCATTAGATTCCACATATGAGTGAGATCATGTGATATTTGTCTTTTTCTGACTGGCTTATTTTGCTTAGCATAATACCCTCCAGATCCCTTTATGCCACCTCAAAGTGTAATTTTTTTTTTTTCTTTACAGCTGCGTAGTATTCAATGTTGCAAATGTACTACAGCTTTTTTGTCCACTCATCTACTGATGGGCACCTGGGCCGTTTCCAGATCTTAGCTGTTATAAATTGTGCTATGTCACCAGTCTGTGACATTTGTTACCTTCATGCTTTCTTTAGTCTTTTTCCCTCCAGTGGATAAATTATTTTTTAAAAGAACAAGTTCAGGTCTTACAAATTCAGCTCATCATCTTGTAAAAGCTGGAGATCCCAACAGCAGTTAATAATGTGATAGACTGCCATCCTTCCCTTTCTTCTAATGCACTTTTGTTTTTTAATCCTCACCTGAAGATATTTTTTGTTTGTTTATTTTAGAGAGAGATAACGGTAGGGGGGAGAAACATTGATCTGAGAAACGTCAACTGGTTGTCTCCCATGTACGCCTCAACTGGGGTCAAGTCCACAACTCAGGTTTGTGCCTTGACCAGGAATCGAACCTGCCATCTTTTGGTGTACAGAACGACACTTCAACCAACTGAGGCATCCGGCCAGGACCCAGTGCTCTTTCCAAACAAAATGTGCTAAAGTCAGAAAGAAAAACAGTTTTTAAAAATATTTTTGTTGATTTTTTTTTGAAGAGGAAGGAAGAGAAACATGGATGTGGGAGAGGAACATTGGTCAGCTGCCTCCTGCATTCCCCTCACCCAGGATTGAGCCTACAATCTGGGCATGTGCCCTGACTAAAATTCGAACCAGCAACCTCTTGGGACATGTCTTTATTGCTTTGAAAGAGAGGAAGGAAGGGAGAGGGGGAAGAGAGAAACATCAGTCGGTTTCTTCCCATATGTGTCCAACTGGGTATTGTATCCACAACCTGGGTATGTGCCCTAACTGGGGATCAAACCAGGGACCTTTTGGTGCATATGATAACACTCAGCCAACTGAGCCATACTGGTCAGGGCAACCAAATTTATTTTTATAGAAAAATTTCAGTTGTCTCTGATAGAAATGGCCACAGGTAGCACAGGAAGAAAGAAGATGACATCAAAGAGGTGGCTCCAGTGCTTTGCCAACAGCATCAGTCAGGTACACGAGTTGTACAGCACCCAAGCGTCAGGTGTGCAGTTGAGGTGTGTACATTGGTGCATGAAATGACGTGACTCACAGTATGTAGGCACACCAGGCAGCCAGGCTGAACAATGGCCCAGGAGTTTGCAAAGTCTGTAGGAAACAAGTTTCTGTGGGGCCACAGCTACCTTGGTACAACTATCTTCCCAAAGACCATGACTTAATTGCTTTATTAGTAATTTTCTTTGAGATGGGTCTGTAGCCCTAGTCAACAGAGCCGAGTATCAACAGTACAATGATTGAAATTTCTTTTGAGAGCCACATTTTTTAAACTTAAACTTCTTCTAACGCCACTTCTTCAAAATAGACTCGCCCAGGCCATGGTATTTTGTGGAAGAGCCACACTCAAGGGGCCAAAGAGCCGCATGTGGCTCGCGAGCCACAGTTTGCTGACCACGGCCCTAGCCTGTTTGGTTCAGTGGATGGAGCAACAGACTGTGAACTGAAGGGTCTCGGGTTCCATTCCAGTCAAGGGCACATGCCCGTGTTGCGGTGTGATCCCCAGTGGGGGGCGTGCAGGAGAGAGCCAGTCACTGAATCTCTGATCATTGATGTTTCTCATTCTCCCTTCCTCCCTGAATCAATACAAAAATATATTTTTTAAAAGACAGTTCTTTTTAAAAACCACAAAGTAGTTCTGGTTGAAGGAAAATATTATATACCTTATTTCTCATATTGTAATTTTTTATGTTTAGCCTCTGTTTCTTCTGACTGTAAGTTAGTTTGGCCAGTTTGCCAAACGTACCTATTTTTTAAAGTATTAAAGTTTAAATCTATTGGTTTTCAATTATTACATGGCATTTCAATATGTTCATGTATCTTGAATATGAAGAATTATGAATTGTTCCTTGAAGAACTTAAAATATCTAAAATTAAGTACTTAATATTCCTCATAAAACCTCCTTCTGCAGTCTGTCTCATTAATGACAGTTCCAGAAATGTGATGTATACCTTAATCCGTTTCTTTCTTTCGCACCCATATACCTAATTGTCAGCAAATTTTTTCAACTCTTCACAGTACATCGAGAATCTGACCCCTTCTTACCATCTCTATTGCCACTACTTTGGACTAAGCTACTCTCATCTCGCCTGGATTGTTGCAGTTCCTTCTAAACTAATCTCTTTCTGTTCTTGTCTCTCTGTGGTCTATTTTAAACACATTAGTCAAAGTGATAAATTTTTCATGGAAATTAGTTCATGTCAACCCTCTGCTTGTAACCCTTAAAATAAAAGCTGAAATCCTTACTATGATCTACAAAATTTCTTATGATCTGCCTTTGAGTAATCCCTCTCCCCAGTTAACTAGCTTCATCTCTTATCACTCTTCCTCGTGCTTATTCTGTTCTAACCTTAAAAAAAAAAAAAAAAAAAAAAGCCAGGATCCTGGTAACTCAGGGCCTTTCCACATTTCAAGAAAGTCCTTAAATACTTGCCAGGATTACCCTTTGTGTTGATTTTTTTGAATATTTTTAAATTGAATTTAGAGATAGAGGGAGAGGGAGAGAGCTAGAAACATCAATGAGAGAGAAGCATCAACGTTGATTGGCTGCCTCCTGCATGCTCCTTATGGGGTTTCAAGCCCACAACCCTGGGCATATGTCCTGACCAGGAATCAAACCAGTGACCTCTTGGTTTGTGGGTTGACGTTCAATCATTGACCAACACCAGTTGGGTACCTGTGATTTAATAAGGGTAAAAGTAAAGTGTCTTAAATATGTGTATTTCTTAGGCTTAATCGCAACATGTTCATACACTGTGGGGGAGCAGTGTTCCTGAAGTATTTGTATTGCAGTTAGTTTTCTGAATGCTTAGATTTGTCTTCTTTTCCAGTTGTGGAGAGATAATTCCCAAAAGAGAACAGTTTAATGACCTCTCCATTGATCTTCCTCGAAGGAAAAAGCCACTCCCTCTGCGTTCAATTCAAGATTCTCTTGATCTTTTCTTTAGGGTAAGTAATATATTTTGGTATTTTTACATAACTAAATTTTATACATCATAGATAATTACATTTGATGTTAGGTTTTTTAAGGCAGAATTTGGACAAAATTACTTGAGAGAAAACTAATGAGAAATATTCATAAATAATTATTTTTAAAAGTTAATAAACCACTCATTGAAGAAGATTGATTGCTTAAGTAGATTTGACTCAACAGGAAGTGTTTTAAACAACCTTAAAAGCAGTTATTTGTAAAAAAATATTTATTTGAAGCCTGGGAACTGACACACGCTAAAATTTGGTAAATGGATTAAAATTGGAGACACTATATAAGTGAGTATACTGAGATCTGAGGAATAAAAAAATGCTCTTTGCTTTTCTTAGATTGTATGTACTCTATTAGAAACAACACAGAAGTCGCGTTTACCTAATGCTGTAAATAAACATTTGTGTCTGTAAAATACTGTTATAGATAATCTCGGGCATAATTGGACCTGTTGTGTAGCAGTCCTTGTAACTGAGGGAAATTTGCCAAGATTACCCTTTGTCTTTAAAATAGTGTTTCTTGTTTTGTTGTAGCAAATGGACAGAATTGTCTTCCTGAGGTTAAAAAACTTCTGTTCTTTAAATGATTAATATTTGGCTCCACCCAGTGATAAATACTCTGCTTTTCCTTTTGCTTTAAACATTCCTTGCTATTCCTGTTATTATCATAGAATTTGAAGCTTTTCCTGTGTATCTTTACTCCCATTTTTTAAGGATTTCTTGTTTCAGTTTTCTCTAGGTAATGCTATCCACCCCAAACTTTGGTCCTTTTAGAGCAGTTGTTCTTAGTGGGCTGTTACCAGAAGATTGAGTTCCATTATAAGAAAGGGGTAGAGTTACACCTAACAGACCAGGAACACCGCCTAACCTGAAGGTGATCTTATCTCTGCTATGGCCAAATGTTAGATATACGCTTGGCAGTGGTTCTTGTGTATGTATTCATGGGGGAAAAGTTGAGAATCTGCTACCGTAGAATCTATCATAAATTGAGTTACTATCATAAATTGAGATGTTTCCTTTGTAAAAAAAAAAAAAAAAAAGGAAATTAGGAATTCTGAAATAGGACATGATATTATATCTATATTTTGAGCATTAGGTCTTAATTTACTAAGGTTTGTGACTCTAGATACAAACTAGTCAGAACTGTCAATCCACTGAAGTAGTGTGACTAGAGAAAATTAGTAGTATTTAATGGGATAATATTAATTCAACTTCATGCTTCTTCTTTTTTTCCTTTTTGTCTTTTTATAGGCAGAAGAAATCGAGTATTCCTGTGAGAAGTGTAGTGGGAAGTGTGCTCTTGTCAGGCACAAATTTAACAGGCTACCCAGGTAAAATTAATTGCTCTTTCATTATTCTTTTTTAAAGTACTTCTAAATATTAGTGAATAAGTGAGGCTTATCAGAGTGGATTGGTAAAGAAGGTAAGCAGAGCTGAGATATGAAAAGGGTAGAGGATAGAAAGCTAGAATGGGGAGGACGGTTTGGAATGTTGAAGGAACTTCAGAGTCCCAAGCGATGGCAGCAAGAGGATTTGGCTGGTGAAACTTGGGAATAATGATAGTGAATAGTAGTAGTTTTTTAATTAACTAATGTATAACATTTAATTATAATATTTTTCCTGTGTTATGCTGTAGCCCCTCCCTCTCTTTATCCCAAACTTTCAGTAAAATTCTGCTACAGACACATATCTGTGTGTGAAAATAAAATAGGAAGAGTACTTTTCTGCAATTTGTGTATTTCTTTATTCAAAGACTCTTATAAGTTGGTACATTTTCTGTAATAATGAGAATTGACTAAGTGTGGAGTTTCTGGAACTTAGTCCCTAGAGCCTAGTTCTTTTGCTCCTTTCTAGAAAATGAAATTTTTTTTTAAGAAATGACTTTCTAAATTATAACAAAGAATTTGTTCTTTGCTATTTATGAGTGTTTAGATGCAGGAGGGTGGGAGGGAACAAATATTAAGGCAAAAGATTATTACCAGCTGTCATTAATGAAGAAAACTGGTATACAATTAAAAAATACTTCTTTGACCTGGGAAGCTGAATGTCTGTTCTCTTTCTAGCTGTCTAATTATATGCTCTTTCAATTGGTAGAAAAAAAATACTGAGAGGAATTTATCTCCTTAGTTTTTTTTCTTTCTGATAGGCCACATATGTTAAGGTTAATTTATTTCAAACTTACATGAAATAGAAGCCTTTGTATCATAAATCTTAATATTGGATTTTTTTTTTTTTTTTTTTTGCTTTTGTTCATTTTACTATTAAAGCCAATCAACTACTATTTTTGAAGGGTCTGGTATCTTTATCAAATCTGCCTGACTGGTGCAGTTCAGTAGTTGAGCATCAGCCTATGAACCAGTAGGACACAGTTCGATTCCTAGTCAGGGCACATAACCTGGGTTGCAGGCTCAATCCTTAGTGGGTGGCATGCAGGAGGCAGCTGATCAGTGGTTCTCATCATTGATGTTTCTATCTCTCCCTCCCTTCTCTGAAATCAATAAAAATATCTTTCTAATGTACTTAGAATTTTTTTTAATCTGTTCATTTCTAGTCTACTTCATCTTTGTAAATCAGTGATTTTTAACTGTGTCATATTTTTCATATTGCCCTTTATTTTGGTACTAGAGGCCCGGTGCATAAAAATTCATGCAGGGGGGGATGGGGGGACTTGCCTCAGCTCGGCCTGCCCTTCTCACAGTCCAGGAGCTCCCAGGGCCAGGAGGCATCCAGTGATCAGGGGAAGGCAACAGCCCCATTATACCTCTGGTGCTGCCACTGCTGGCAGCGCAAGCCTCGGCCGGCCCTGGTTACCTGAGCCTCAGGCAGCCCCGGGTGGCTGGGCAGCAGCCATTCTAGGCTTGCCTGCACCTTGGGCCAGCGCGCAGAGTGGCCGGACCCATCTGGGGGCCAGCCTGGCGGTTCCGTGCGCCTGCTGCCCCAGTGGGGCTGAGGAAACTGGGCATTGCCATCTTATGGCTGTGGGCGCTACCATCTTTGAGGGCATGGCAGTCAATTAGCATATTCCCTCCTTATTGGCTAGGCACCACCATCTTTGTGAGGGTGTGATGGTTAATTAGCATGTTCCCTCTTTATTAGATAGGATGATTATTTGAAGAGTTAGAATATTTGACATCTGATATTAGTTTTATGTTACAGTTAGGCTTCTGAATGCTTACATTTCTAATTGTCAGCAAATTAGACAATTTCTTCACATCAGTTGTATCCTTGAGTTTTCTCAAGTTGTGAATGTGAAGGTTAGGAATTCTTGCATACTTTTAAAAGAAAAATACAGCTGAAACCAGTTTGGCTCAGTGGATAGTGTTGGTCTGCTGACTGAAGAGTCCCGGATTCAATTCCAGTCAAGGGCATTTATTTACCTTGGTTGCGGGCGCATCCCCAGTGCGGGGGGAGGTGGGGTCCAAGAGGCAGCTGATCAGTGTTTCTTTCTCATCAACATTTCTAGCTTTCTATCTCTCCCTTCCTCTCCGTAAAAAAATCAATAAAATATATATATTTTTAAAAATACAGTTGATAGCCAAGACCGGTTTGGCTCAGTGGATAGAGCGTTGGACTGCGGACTGAAGGGTCCCGGGTTCAATTCCGGCAAGGGCATGTACCTTGGCTGCGGGCACATCCCCAGTGGGGGGGCGTGCGGGAGGCAGCTGATCGATGTCTCTCTCTCATCGATGTTTCTGACTTTCTATCCCTCTCCCTTCTGCTCTGTAAAAAATCAATAAAAAATATATTTAAAAAAAAAATACAGTTGATAACTTTAATTTACAGGTTTTTCAGTTTGTGGCTTCTATGATGAAGGTATATGTATATGGTAAGAAATGAAACTGTTTTCCATAAAATCTGACATTATTTTTGCAGTATTTGTGAGGCTTATTCCCATAAAAATTCTGAAATTCACTTGTTAAAGTGTTCTTGTGCACTGTGAAGTATATCTAGTCCATCAAGCAAAGATTATGTTCTGTATTAGTTGCCACGTAGCAATTAAAAAGAAGTGTTTTTATAGATCTAAAAGCCTTTTCAGACTCATAAACCAGATGTGCCATGAAATTTTGTAGAACTTTTAAGTAGAGAACATTTTTCTGTTTGTCTTAGCTTTTTTCAAAGAAAGTTCTAATGAAATAAGACTACTTCTTGTCAAAACTCATCTTGTTACCCTAGCTGGTTGCACAATGGTTAGAGTGTAAGCCTGTGGACATGAGGGGCCTGGACTTGATTCTGGTCAAGGGCATGTGCCTTGGTTGCAGGCTTGATCCCGGCCCCTGTCAGGGTGCGTATGGGAGGCAACCAGTCAGTGTGTCTCTCTCACATCAGTGTTTCTCTCCTTCGCTTTCTCTCATCTTCCTTGCCACTCTTTCTAAAAATCAATTGAAAAAACATCCCCGGGTAAGGTTGAACAAGGAAAAAAATCAGCTTGTCAAAAAATGGTGTTTACCATCCAACATAGGGTTGTTTAATGATTTAATTAAAATAACCAATGGTGCTGAACCGGTTTGGCTCAGTGGATAGAGCGTCGGCCTGCAGACTGAAAGGTCCCAGGTTTGATTCCAGTCAAGGGCATGTACCTTGGCTGTGGGCACATCCCCAGTTGGAGGTGTGCAAGAGGCAGCTGATTGATGTTTCTCTCCCATCGATGTTTCTGACTTTCTATCCCTCTCCCTTCCTCTCTGTGAAAAATCAGTAAAATATATTTAAAAAATAAATAAATAAAATAAAATAACCAATGGTTATATAACACCTATTTTTTTAAAACTAATACTGAAGTAAGTAATTTAAGAATTTAACCCAGTTATCAATATTGGCATTTAAAAATTTAGTGTTCTTGTCTGATGTGGGTTTTTTATGTATGTGTATTTTGTTTTCTAGGAACATTATAAGTATTTTACCTAAATCCACCCAATGTTTTATTTTTATTTCTATTCTTACTGCTTAGCACAATGTCTAGCATATAGCAGGTATTCAGTAAATGTTCTTTGGCCAAATCTATCGTTTGATCAGATGTATTCTTTAAATCAGAGCTATTTAACATGGTTAGTTGCTATGATCTCTTCACGCATGACATAGCTACCTTTATTATGTACAAACTAGTGATGTCATCTCCTGTTTTCAGGATCCTCATTCTTCATTTGAAGCGATATAGCTTCAATATTACTCTCTCACTTAACAACAAGATTGGGCAGCAAGTCATCATTCCAAGATACCTGACCCTGTCATCTCATTGCACTGAAAATACAAAACCACCCTTCACTCTCAGTTGGAGCGCGCATATGGCAATGTAAGTCCTTAAAAGAGAATTTCTTTGCCTTTGCTTTTAAAGTAGAAAGGCTTAAAATAATAATAATGTGGAAAGGCTGTAGTGTCTGATCAAAAGAATGACTAAGCTAGATAACAACACAGCTCCCAGGAAAAAATCAAAGAGGAAATTTTAATTTTGCTTTATTTGGGGATTTTGTGTTAAATTACTGTCCGATTGAAGTAATTGTAATCAATTGAAATAATAAAATGCTTATTCAAAAATTTTCCAAGTATATTAGTTGCCTTTCATAAAAAGTTACCTCTTTAAGTAATACTCTTACGATTTTAGGTCACCAGAAAATAGTGTGATACATATTAGGAATATAAACTTAACTTGCATGCTCATATGCATCACCTGAACACTAAAAACTGACTCCTGTGTTCCTTAGAAGTTCTGTTTCATTAGTTTTAAGATAGGACTTGGGAATCAATATTTTTATCAAAAGCCTTTCTGGCTCTTTGGAATATGCAAATTTGGGAAACAGTATATTGAATGTGACGCTGGGGTCTCAAAAATAGATTTTATATTCATAAATGTATTATTACCAGTGGGAGTAAAGAACTTCAGTGGCTCCTAGAAATTTTTACATGAGAAAAGAAGTAACCTTTAATTTTGCTTCATCGTAAAATGCTAGAAAAACCTTAAGACTCTTCTGAATACTGCTCTTTCTTCTGCACACTGTGTCACTTTGGAACCATATAATGTAGTTCCTTTTTATACTGGGACTCTAGTTTGAGTCATAAAGTTTAGGGTTGAAAAGGACTTGAGATATTTTGTCTAAACCCTTAAATTTACATAGGAGACCCAAGGAAATTAAGTAATTTTCTTAAAGTCATATGGTTAGTACACTGAAAAACCGGGTTTCTTGGCTACAGTAGAATAATAGACATTTCAGAAAGTGAATGAACATTTGCCAATGTGAATTGATAGTTTGTAAAAATGTATTTCCCGTTGGTTTAATAATTGTAATGTATACTACATCTTATAAGTACATATTAAAGACCTTAACGGATATACTAATAAAACATGTTTCCAGAGATTCTTAATGTTTCTGGATTTTGTCTTATGGCCTTTCTTTGGAATAGATGTGGGTTTTGCGGGGTGTTTTTGTTGTTGTTGTTGTCGTTTTGTTGTTTTTTTTTTACTTGATGTGACTGCCTTCTGCTGGTAGAGTTGTTACTCTTTCTGGCTGGCAGTAGTGCTATGTCAGCCTATCAGTGTAGGCTCTTTATGAATGATACCAGGCCTGAAACCAGGCTGTCTAACTCTATAATTTAATAGCTTTAAGTCTTTGGACAAATTCCTTGACTTAGCTGTAGGGAAAATAATCAGGTGGTTGTGAACATTAAATGCCATGAAACACATGCATTCTTACTCCAGTGACTGACATCTAGTAAGTCCTCAAAAAATGAGAGCTATTACTATTTTATTCCTTAAAAGTAAATAACTAAGACTAGATACTTTTCCCCAAGTTGTTCTTTTTATATGCATTACATTTGACTTTATTTACATTTGACTTTGTTTCTAATGCTGTTTATTTAGGCCATTAGATCAAGGAGAGGCCAGAGATAGTAATATATATCCTATATAATAAAAAGCTAATAGGCAAATTAACTGAATGTCTGAACAACCTGCATTATGATCAGATACTCAATGCAGGAGCTGCCCCCTGGTGGTCAGAGTGCTCCCACAGGGGGAGCATCACTCAGCCAGAAGTCAGGCTTGCCATCGGGCTCATGGCTAGCAAGTGCAGTGGCTGCAGTAGGAGCCTCTCCTGCCTCCATGAGGCTCCTGTCTCTGCTGCAGAGCTGAGGGACCTCCCCTCTCCCAGGTGCATGAATGTCATGCCCTGGGCCTCTAATATCTATCTAACTATATGGGAGAGTGGGGGAGAGAGAGAAACATTAATAATGGGAATCATTGATCAGCTGTCTCCTGCACACCCCCTACTGGGGATCGAGCCTAAAACCTGGACATGTACCTTGCCTAGGAATCGAACCGTGACCTCTTGATTCATAGGTTGATGCTCAACCCCTGAGCCACACCAGCTGGGCCAGAGATAGTATTTTGTTTTCTCCTTTGGCTTCTATTAATAGTAAAAGTAGTATAATTATTTGCTTTTCAAGAGGATAGATACGGGTTTATAGTTCAGAATAATTCATTTTGTAAATTAAATACATATTTTTAATAACATAATTGTATACATTATATATTTTCTAATTTTCTGATAGTTCTAGACCATTGAAAGCCTCTCAAATGGTGAATTCCTGCATCACCAGCCCTTCTACACCTTCAAAGTGAGTTACATTTCTTATGTACCCAAAATTTGTATTTTTAAGGATTTGGCTTACCCTAATACCAAAATTATTCCCTCCCCTTTTCTTTATTGTTTCTCTTTTTGCATGATAACTGCTCTGTATTACTATACTTTGGAATTTTCTTGATTCTGCTTTAAACTATAATCTGGGGTATAACAAGTTTTTAACAGTGAAGCAATTTCAGATGATCGTCTCAAAATTTTGTTTTAAAACATTTAAGATCAGCTGTTAATATGTAATATTTTCATCCTACTTCTCTAGAAATTGACTGATGATGAGGAATTTTAAGGATTGAAGGGCTGGAATAACCCATATCAGTGTAAAGCACCATCCCTTAAGGACAACATGGGAGATAACAAAAATATCTTTTTAGTTTTTGCTAGTCAATCTGGGACTTCTTATCTTAGACACTGAACTGAAGCTATTCTAAGAGGAGACAGAAAACAAACACACACTGGAATGTACCTGCTTTACAAATCTTTTATTTTTTTATTTTTTGCATAAGTCCAAAAGTTTGTCCAAGAAGAGACACAAATACTTTTTTTAAATATACCTCCTCTGTGATTAAACTAGAACCACAGTTCCTGATTTGACGATTCTAAATGTCTAAATGCTTGTCATTGGTCTTTAAAATTAGTTTTTCTAAAAATTTGATGTCCCAAAATACTTTTAGGAAAGAGACATTTTTGTTGTGTAAGGGCTTTGGGAGGGGGGCTAATATAACCATAAAATGACATTTGGGAATTGCTATTTTCTTTTCCTCCTGTTAATTATTTTTCAGTGCAATTAAAACCAGATGACTAACATGACTAGAAATGGTACCGATATGAATACTCTTGCCCGTTCTCAAGATACAAATGAGCAATACCACTTGGCTGCTTAGAAAGTGAGCAAGTGATGCATTTACAGGATGAATATTTTTCATTACTACAGGCAAGCTGCCTTCTGTGAATATAGTAACTATTAATGGAATGCACTCTATGTACCAGATCACTGTAGTTTCAAGAAAGAGATGGTTTCATTGAGCATCATTATACTTGGCATGGTCATCTGTTCTCCAGGGTCTATTGGTATGAGAATTTGAGAGTTGGTTAATAAAGGATAATTAGGCCCTAGAAGACCTGTCATGCCGATCAAACTTAAAAGAGGCTGAGTTATGAAGCAGAATACTATTGTTTTTTCTACAGTGTCCTTTGTCATCACATTTGACCCTGGTGTATTGGTAGCCAGGTGTCAGCCTCATTCAGCAAAGTATTCATGTGACTAAACAAATTTAACGTGTTCAGTTTTGCTTGGTGAGCATTAAATCAGAAATGATAAGTAAAGATGGTTAATTGGCTATTTCTAAGTTATTTTTAAAAACCCTTTTGAAAACATAATGGGAGACTATTCAAGTGTTCCGGCTGGAGTGCAGGGATATCCTGGCTGCTCTCAGCCAAAGACTATGTTTGGGATTATCACTGACCACTTGCCTCTTTTCTTTGATCTACATTGCTATGCAATTCTGGTTTCCACTGTGGCCTCTTATTTCTTGGTACCATCATTCTATATGTTTATGTACAGTTTTTACTTTAGATTAATTGCCTTTTTTCCATTTTACATATTTTTATTATAGCATATGAATTTATGTTAACCTCCATCAGAAAAAGTTTGTGCTCTTTGACCTTTACCACTTTTACCTTTAATTTATTTTCAGCTCACTTGGAAGCCAACACAGTAACACCTTACTTATCTGATATCATTGAAGAATATTTGATATTCCACATAAATGAATTTTTATATAACTAAAGCTTATCTTTTTAAGCATTAATCTTAAGAATTTTTTTAACCATTTTAGGTGGTTATATAGTCTGTAACTATAGAATTCCTTATATTCTTAAGTAAAATATACTGAAGATAATTTAAATATATTGTAATTACTTAGTGTCAACATTATGAGTATCAGTTATTGCATTGTGTTTTAATATAATAATGCCCTCAGGCATTATTCTACAAGACGGTTTACCTTTTACATTAAATGACTTATACTTCTTTATTGCCCTATTTGTAGTTATTCTCTCACATTTCTTAGCTCTCATTTCTTGATGAACTTGCTACATTATTTTATACATCATTCCTGGGAAAGAAGGGTCCCTGTCTAAAGAGTAAAGTACATGGACTTTGAAACTGCTGCCTTCCTTAGAAGCCTTTTTTCTTACTTTTGAATCCCTGTATTTTGGAAGGTAGAGGTTGCCAGATGTCTGAACTACATATAAGTGGATAAGTGGAATGTTACTGTTAATTTTAAAGTACATGGATCATAAAATTTCAAAAATTAGTTCTCATACTCTATTGTCAAAAACATTCATTGCTGTGTTTGCATGCATTCAGTACTGTACTTGCTTTATAAAGATAATAACAAACTTCTTTGGGGCTGATCATTAAAAGAAAAAAGGCACAAAGTGATTGGTTTACTGACATAATGATATAAAAGCTATCTAATTATCAAAGCATGACTCTTTTGAAGTGGGGCAAAGGTAATAATGTTTAAGTATACTTTTTGATATATCTTTATTTCTGTTACATTATTTTCCATATAGGAAAAGTTTTTGTTTTATTTTGGTACGTGTGTTTCAAAAGAATAACAAGTACAGAGTTTATCAGTCTTATATTTTTTTTTTATTTCCCCTTGAATTACAGGAATTTCCCCTTCAAATCCAAAAGCTCATTGGCTTTGAGCCTTGATTCGGACAGTGAAGATGAACTTAAACGCTCTGTGGCCCTTAGCCAGAGATTCTGTGAAATGTCAGGTTGTGAACAACAGCAAGAAGATCTGGAAAAGGTAAGTAATTTCTTATCAGAATATCTGACAAAGATTTGTATAGCTCTTAGTAGCCAAACAGATGCCTTTTATAACCAGCATCAGCAAACTTAATACACAAGATAGATCATAAACTTAATGGGTCTGTTCAAACACCAGTTGTTATGATTTTTAATCATTTTCTTTATTTTTCAATTACAGTTGATGTGCATTATTATATTAGTTTCAGGTGTACTCCCCAGTGATTAGACATTACATAGCTTACTACTAGTAACTGATCGTCCCAATAAATTTCACACCCACCTGACACCATACATAGTTATTATTATATTATTATTGACTATATTCCCTATGCTGTAGTTTATATCCCCATATCTGTTCTGTAACAACCAATTTGTATTTTTTAATCCCTTCACCTTTTTCACCCATCCTCAACCTTCCTCCCTTCTGGTAATCATCAAAATGTTCTGTGGGTGTATGAGTTTGTTTCTGTTCTGCTTGTTTGTTTATTTAGATTTAATTGTTGATAGATATGTATTTATATCTATAGATATATATTCATAGTGCTGGTCCTAGAGCCACTTAGAGATATAGGGCAGGCTGTGATCAGATGTTGTATATTTGAGAGAGTAGGAAAATCTGAAGCATGAGCCAAGACATGCCATTCATATAGAAAAGCTACTGGAAACAGCTTGGGTGGGCCTGCAAATTGGTGGGGCAGGGTCTCAGGGAATAACCAGGGAAGGGCAAACTGTGTGAACCAGGTTGATGGAGTCTCAGTTATGGCGCCTGCCTGCCTGCTTTGTGGGGAGGGCTTATCAAAGAAACAATGGACTGTGTCAGCATTTCTGTCTGGGAGAAAGCTGCCCTTTCTTTCCCCACTTCCCTCCAGCTCTCACCTTGATGCTAGACAATTCGGTTCCTCGCTGTGTGTCTCTGATGTTTTTCAGGCTACCACCAGGTGGGAGTCAATCTCTGAGTAAGTCTGTATACAGGCCCTCCCTCTCCCTTAGCCTTAATCCCAGCTGATTTTTATAGCCGGAAGTTATGACAACTTCTCTTCCTGGCACTAGAATCACTGAGCTAAGAGGGCCTGGTGTGGGGCTGGGACCCCTTGCTCTTCATGTGGCACCTCTGTAGCTGAAGTATCCCTCCCATTTTTATCTGTCACACGTGGGTGTGGGACCATCCCATTCCACATCTCAAGTCCTATTAGTTTATGTGACTTGTTCTTTAATTCCCTAGTTGTAACACTTTCATTCAGCCAGATTTCAGGTAGTTCTGAGTGATGGTTGTTCTGCAGTTTAGTTGTCATTTCAGTGTGGTTGTGGGAGTTTATCTACACTGCCATCTTAACTGAAAGTCTCCAGCACTAGTTTTAGAATGTGCTTTCTGTAGCTACAAAACCAGTCTGTTTAAAGTTGGATTGAGACTTTTTAATGGAGATGTAAATGACATATAACATTGTATTAATTTCAGGTGTACAGCATAAGGACTTGATATTTGTGTATATTGTGAAATGATTACCACAATAAGTCTAGTTAACATTCATCACTATACATAATTACCAAAATAATTTTTTTATTGATTTCACAGAAGGCGGATTGAGTGAGAGAGAGAAATGTCAACAATGAGAAAGAATCTCTGATTGGCTGCCTCCTGCATGCCCCCTCTGAGGGGAGAGCCTGCAACCCAGGCATGTGCCCTTGACAGGAATCAAACTTGGGATCCTTCAGTCCTCAGGCTGACACTCTATCAATGAAGCCAAATCAGCTAGTGCCCAAAAGGATATTTTTCTTGTGATGAAAACTTTTAAAATTGACTCTCTTCACAACATTCAATATGCAATACAGCCCGGCAGGTATGGCTCAGTGGTTGATCATCAAACAATGAACCAGGAGGACACGAGTTCCATTCCTGATCACCGTACATGCCCAGGTTGCAAGCTCATTCATTCCCCAGTAGGGGGCATGAAGGAGGCAGCTGATCAATGATTCTGTCTCGTCATTGATGTTTCTATCTCTCTTTCCCTCTCCCTTCCTCTCTGAAATCAATAAATAATTTTTTAAAATATGCAATACAAGATTATTAACTATAGTCACCATGCTATATGTTATATCCCAGGACATATTTATTTTATGACTGGAAGTTTGTATCTTTCAACCCCCTTC
This sequence comes from Antrozous pallidus, assembly GCA_027563665.1. Taxonomy (NCBI): domain Eukaryota; kingdom Metazoa; phylum Chordata; class Mammalia; order Chiroptera; family Vespertilionidae; genus Antrozous; species Antrozous pallidus. The sequence continues at coordinate 22,550,561 of CM050508.1, read as the reverse complement.
ACCCATTTATATATATCACACACACACACACACACACACACACACACACCACACCCCCATCTAGCAATCTTCTCTATGAGGTGGGTGGGTTGGTGGGTTGGTTGGTTGGTTGGTTGGTTGGTTGGTTGGTTGGTTTTAGATTCCACATATACTAGTAAGTGAGACCTGTGGTATTTGTCTTTCTCTGTCTTGACTTTTTTCACTTAGCATAATCCCCCCAAGGTCCATCCATGTTTTTGAAAATGTCAAGATTTTCTTCTTTTTTATGGCTGAATAAGATATATGTATACTACATCTTCTTTACTTATTCATCCATCAGTAGACACTTAGGTTGTTCATAGGACTGAGACTTTTAAGAAATGAAAGTTGTAGATAAATTGCTTTCTCCTGTAAACCTTCAAAGCTACTTTTATTTTTATTTTATTTTTAAATTTTTATTTATTGATTTTTAGAGAGTGAGAGGAATGGAGAGAAAAAACATCCATTTGTTGTTCCACTTATTTATGCATTCATTGGTTGATTCCTGAATGTGCCTTAAGCAGAGATTGAACCCACAACCTTGGCATATTGGGATAATGCTCTAACTGAGCTACCCCAGCAGGGCTTCCTGCAAAGCTTCAAAGCTTTTATATATCGGTCCTCAAATAATTACTTGCTTTATTTTGGTACTAATTGTTAATATGTTGGAATCAGAGTAAATGTTTACATCAACAGACTAACCACATAAGGTAAAAGTTTAATGTGTGTGAAAGCATAGCTACATTATTTCCTGTTTTGCCACATAGTCAAGATACAAGCTTTGAAGATACAAGCTCTTCTGGGAGTTTGCATTATCTTGTGCAACTATTGGATTTTACATATCTGTGTGTTTTTTTATATGTTTTATAAGTATTTTTTATTCATTTATTCGAAAAGAGTAAGACTTAACCCCAGAGCATCAAAGAAAGGAAACTTTTTAGAAATAAAATAAACTTCTCACTTTAAACTCTAAGATTGCTATATTTGTAGTCATTCAGGTTTTCTCTAAAAGTAACTCTCTACTTCAGGATTCAAAATCATGCAGAATAGAGCCTGATAAGTCTGAATTGGAGAACTCAGGATTTGATGGAATGAGCGAAGAAGAGCTTCTAGCAGCTGTTTTAGAAATAAGTAAGAGAGAAGCTTCACCATCCCTGAGTCATGAAGATGATGATAAACCAACCAGCAGCCCAGATACCGGATTTGCAGAAGATGATATTCAAGAAATGCCTGAAAATCCAGACTCTATGGAAACAGAGAAACCCAAAACAGTCACAGAACCAGGTAGGTTTAATGAAGATAGCTGTTAAACAAGGCATAACTGTGTTCAAAACCATCATGGCAACAAATGGCTTCTAAATAACGGGAAGTTTGAGATGGATCTGTGTAATGTATAAGAGTTATATGGCCCTCAGGCTGGAATTTCCCCACCCCTGGTCTACAAGAACAGAAAGAAATTGATGGTTAATTTTTTATCTCCCTGGGCAAATGTTCTAAACATATATGTTGTCATATACTTATGCAATACATGAAATGTTTATTATATACTTTATGGAACTCATTTTTTAATGTGATTTTATTGATTTTTTAGAGAGAGGAGGGGAGAGGGAAAAACATCCTTCAGCAGTGCCTCCCTACTAGGGTTCGAGCTCACAATCTAAACACGTGCCATGACTGGGAATCATACTGGGGACTTCTCGGTGCAGGGGATAATGCTCAACCAACTGAACCACACCACCAGTACTATGGAACTCTTGATTCAGAATATGTATAAGGCTTATTTGATTATTCTAAAGCACTCATTTAACATACATTATGATAAATGGGGAAAGCTCATTATTAGCTATTTTTGGTTGTCACAACTAGAGAGAGGGGTGGTACTGACATCTAGTAAGTAGAGGCCAGGGATGTTACTAAACATTCTGTAATGCCCAGGACAGCCGCTCCCCAACAACAACAAAAATGTCCCAACCAAAATATCAATAGTTCTGAGATAGAGAAACCCTAGTCTACTTTAGTAAGATGAAATTGAATATCCCAAGCAAGCTATGTGTGAGGTTGGGGTAAATTACTCTCTGAATAGTAGATGTCACTCTAGTCTGGAGATTTCAGTTTATTAGGATTTCCCAGTTATGTTTTGTTCTGCTTCCTCAGATCCAGCCAGTTTTACTGAGATAACTAAAGACTGTGATGAGAATAAAGAAAACAAAACCCCAGAAGGACCTCAAGGAGAGGTTGATTGGCTTCAGCAATATGATGTGGACCGTGAAAGGGAAGAGCAAGAGCTTCAGCAGGCCTTGGCTCAGAGCCTCCAGGAGCAAGTAAGATTTATATTGCTACTTTCTTCATCCTTATCTTTCCCAAGAAATAGAGTAGTAGTAGTTGTAATCTACATATATAAAAGGCTAAGTGACTGTCCAACCGGTAGCTAGTAGTAGTAATAATCTACATATATAAAAGGCTAAGCGACTGTCCAGCCGGTAGCTCTGACATGAAATGACCACCAGGGGGGCAGGTGCTACAACTGGTAGCTACGATACACACTGACCACTAGTGGAAAGATGCTCAGCACAGGAGCTGTGGAGCTGCAGTACCTTGGCAACTGTGGTTCTTGGGTGGCACACAGTGGAAGCAGGAGGGAGCCCAATTCCTGGATATGTCACCCAAGAACTGCCCTCTTATAATCCAGGATCCTTTGGGGGATGTCAGAGAGCCAGTTTCAGCCCAATCCCTGCAGGCCAGGCCGAGGGACCCCACTTACTGGAGGGATCCCACTCCATAGATGCCCTTCTGTCTGTGGCAGCACCCCAGGTGCGACCTACTGCAGGGGGGGTTGGGGGGGGGCGGGTTGCAAGATTAGACCAATGAATGCATAAATAAGTGGAACAAATCAATGTTTCTTTCTCCTTCTCTCCCTCCTTCTCTTCCCAGGGCAAGTCTGGCCCATCTCACCCAGTGCCACCCCCACAGGCCACCTTCTAGTTAACTTCCTTTCAATGTGCACGAATCCATGCACTGGGGCACTAATAATAATAATAATAATAATAATAATAATAGCAACAACAACCAACATGTTTTAAGCATTTACTATGTATCAGGCATTGTTCCAGATGATAATGTCATGATCCATCAAAACAAAATAAAAACTTTGGGGCTTTGCATTGGTTTTGAAACAGAAACTTTGCTAATTTTTCTGTTTTTGAAAATCCAAATGCAACAAAATATATTGTTGGTTATCTTCCATTACAATAATTGCATGCTAAAGCAAGATGGGTTACTAGAGATTATCTCAGTCCAACCTTATTTTGCAAGCTATGGAAACAGCCAGTATAGCACTATAATTTTATCATTAATGTTTTAAGGCAAAGTATTTGTTTTGGCCATTTTCTCACAATGAGTCCTTTCCTATAAATTGTTTGAACATAAAATTCTTTAAAATATCTGAAATTTAGATTTTAGTCAGAGACTAACATTTACCTGCTCTTTATATATATTAGAGGCTATTTAAAAATTTTTTTAAATATATTTTTATTGATTTCAGAGAGGGAGAGAGAGACAGAAACATCAATGTCTGGGAGTCATTGATTGGCTGCCTCCTGCATTTTCCCCACTGGGGATTGAGCCCACAACCCCGGCACGTGCCCTTGACCAGAATCAAACCCAGGACCTTTCAGTCCTCAGGCTAATGCTCTATCCACTGAGCCAAACCAGCTAGGGCTAATTTTTAGTTCTTTATGTTTATATTTGCCGAAGCTGGCTGGTTTGCACTGTTGCAGTCATCAAGGTATTTGACTTGTGTTGACAAATCATCAAGGTATCTGACATCTGAAAAGTGTTTTCATGCTTTTCTAATCCTACACAATCCCAAGTTATGTGATTGATAAAAATTTAATAAGACTCCCTAGAATGAACGAACAGTTTTAGTGTTTACAAACAGTCAGATTAAGAAATCTAATTTTGCATGGCTGGTATAGCTCAGTGGTTGAGTGTAAATCCATGAACCAAGAGGCCACCAGTTCGATTCTGGTTGGGGCACGTGCCCAAGTTGTGTGTTCGATCTCCAACATAGGGCATGCATGAGGCAGTCAATATATGTTTTTTTCTCTCATTGATGTTTCTGTCTCTCTATCCCTCTCCCTTCCTCTCTCTCTAAAATCAAAAACATATTTTAAGAAATTATTAAGCCGAGACTGGTTTGCCTCAGTGGATAGAGCGTCGGACTGCGGACTGAAGGGTCCCCGGTTCGATTCCGGCAAGGGCATGTACCTTGGCTGTGGGCACATCCCCAGTAGGGGGCGTGCAAGAGGCAGCTGATCGATGTCTCTCTCTCATCGATGTTTCTGACTTTCTATCCCTCTCCCTTCCGCTCTGTAAAAAATCAATAAAATATATTTTTTTAAAAAAAGAAAGAAAGAAATTATTAAATAAGCAATCTAATTTCTCTAAAACAGTGGATCTTAAGCTTAACTGCCCAGGTAATATTAACCTGGGAGGTAAAAAAAAATACTGATGGCTGGCTTATTCTGCCTCTCAAATTCTGAAGTAATTGATCTGGCCTGTGGTTTGGGCATCTAGATTTCTTAGTTTTCTTGAAAAAAAAAAAACAACAAGAATTTTTTTATAAATAGTACTTCACTAGCTACTTTGTCATCAAGATGTATACATGTAAAACTATTTTACAAATAATATTGATCATTAATTTTAGAAAACTTATTTTTAATGTAAAAGACCAAGGCTTTATTTATTTATTTATCTCTTTATCTAAGGATATGCTTATTGATTTTTTAGAGAGAGAGGAAAGGTGAGAAAGAGAAACATCCGTTGGTTGCCTCCCATGCACACCCCAACCAGGGACCAAACCTGGAACCTTTTGGTATGCGGTACAACACTCCAGCCAACTGAGCCTTCCAGCCAGGGCAAGGCCTGATTTCTTAGTAGTAGTACCTTATAGTATTTCTTGTCTGCTGAGTTCATTAAAACTGACTTACAGGATGGGGCAAAAGAAGTTTACGGTTGTTCATATGGAAAATAATACAATAACTAATAAATAACTAGTACAAGAATAAACTCTTGTGTTTCACCTACTCACAGCGATAAACCTACTTTTGCCCAACCCTGTTTTTTTTCTCAGGTGTGAGGGTAGGATTATAAGACAAAGTTTCTTTAGTTTAGTATACCTGCAACATTCTATTAAGAACTAAAAGATTCTCTTTCTGATTTCAGCATAGGCTTTATGTACTTGGATAATTTTAAGTAATCTTATTTTCTCTTAGGAAATATTTATTGCTTTCTTGAATATAGTATTTATTGCTACAAGTACCATAATGCAGAATAGCTCTTTCCGAGCTCCTCATATACTTTAGTGACTTTAAAAACAAGTCCAGATTTGAGGAAAGTATAAAATAATTCTGCTTAAATTATATTTTTATTCGTTTATTGTTTATAAATTATCTTTTCTCTAAAGATGAGAGGGAAAAAATTTATAGTCAGCATTTCCCTATTTATTATTTTTTTAATATATTTTTATTGATTTTTTTTTTAGAGAGAGGAAGGGAGAGGGCTAGAAAGTTAGAAATATCAATGAGAGAGAAACATTGATCAGCTGCCTCCTGCACACCTCCTACTGGAGATATGCCCACAACCAAGGAACATGCCCTTGACTGGGATCGAACCTGGGATCTTTCTATTTGCAGGCCGACGCTCTATCCACGGAGCTAAACCAATTAGGGCTTCCCTATTTCTTTTTATAATTAGTTTCCTAATTGAGACATTTTCAGAGGTACTAATTTTTCTGAGAGAACCTTGGATTTATTAGAAAAGTAACAGTCAACAGCATTCATTTAGTATTTACCTCCTTGTCTTTTTAGGAGGCTTCTGTCTTGGTTTCTTCAGCAAGAACAGAAATAGAAATCTATGAATAATATCTTGTAAAAATATTCTTTATCCTGCTTTCATAGGTTTCTGGTCAGTGGTGTGCTAGAGCCAGCTCACTCTTGGCTCAGGAGAGCCAGCTTGTACACACTCTTTTCAATACCGCATTCAGTGTCATGTTAGTAGCTTAAAATTGGCCATGGTGGGAGCACTTATTACCATGGAAATTACCAAGTGCTATAAATCAGGGGAGAACAAAGAGAGCAATTTGCTAAGTATCTGCTATATGCCAGGTATTTCATAAATGTAAGAAGAAAGGGGATTATATCAGAACTAGAGGCCCGGTGCACTAAATTGATGCACTGAGGGGTTGGGTCCCTCAGCCCACCCTGCACCCTCTCCAATCTGGGTCCCCTCGGAGGATGTCTGACTGCCGGATGTTCCCCTGTGGGGTCAGGCCTAAACCAGCAATTAGACATTCCTCTCACAATCCAGGATTGCTGGCTCCTAACTACTTGCCTGCCTGATTGCCCCTAATCACTTCTGCCTGCCAGCCTGATCACCCCCTAACTCCTCCCCCTGCTGGCCTGATTTATGCCCAGCTGCTCCCCTGCTGGCCTGATTTATGCCTAACTGCTCCCCTGCTGGCCCAACCACCCCCAACTGCCCTTCCCTGCTGGCCTGATTGCCTCCAAGTGCCCTCCCCTGCCGTCCAGATCATCCTCAACTGCCCTCCCCTGCTAGCCCGATCGCCCCCAACTTCCCTCCCCTGCAGGCCCAATCGCCTCCAACTGCCCTCCCCTGCCAGTCTGGTGGTCCCTAACTCCCCTCCTCTGCTGGCCTGTTCACCCACAACTGCCCTCCTCTGCCAGCCATCTTGTGGTGGCCATCTTGTGAGGGCGAGACGCCACCTAGGCTTGAATGGCTTTTGGTTAGCAAACCAAATGTCATTGACTAGAAGAGATAACATTGAAGCTTTTTGTTTTAGGAGGACAGTATAGGAAAAAGTAAAGAACTTTCCCACATCCTTTAATAGGTCATGTTCCAAACATCCATGAAATTATGTAATATATTATTAACAATATTTATAGAGCAACTGATTTTTTATCATCACTAAATAAGTTTAATCAGTACCTCTTTAATGCCTTTGTTTTATTCTTGTCTTTTTAGGAGGCTTGGGAACAGAAAGAAGATGATGACCTCAAAAGAGCTACAGAGTTAAGTCTTCAAGGTGTGGAGATTATTTTAGTTACTTTTTTTTAATGGTGAAATGAGTCACACTGAGAAGAGCATGTAAAATTTATTTTTAATAACAATAATAATAACAAATTTGAACAACTCTTCAGGTAAAGAAATGGAATCTTAGAAGATACCTGGATTCCCCTTTTTTTCTCCTCCCTCCTAAAAGAAACCACTATTCTAACATAAGAATTTATTAAGTTGCTTTAAAAAATATATATAGTATTTACTGTATCCATATTCCTAAATAATATACATATTTTTTTAATTTTAAAAAAATTAAATAGTAGGGTCAGGTATCTGTAATCCATCTATATGGAAGACCAGTACTCCCACTGTTAAGACTCCTGGGAGAAAATAAGGTGGCTTCAGTTACCCCAGGAATTTATAAGAGCTCACTCTGTGAAAATCAGTGGGCAGGTATGAGTGAGTATTTAGAAGAGTAAGGTTCACCATAGTTATGGCATTTGGCAGAACTAATATATGAACCGGGTGCTACAAGGCCACAGGGACATGTAACCACAGGAAGTGAGCTAAGTCTGTGTTTTCTGTTTCTAAGATTATTGTGGTCTTTCTCCAACTCTCAGAAATAGATCAAAGCAAAACATTTTGATGGTATAAAATGAGAAAGACTGGTCTAGACACCATGACATGCAAGAAAAAGCAAGAATTTGGGACATGGTTGAAACTATTACAATAAGAATTCAAGCTAAGCTCACCCAGGTATTCTAATCTCAGATTAAAAAGATGGCACTATGGTGGTGATGATAGCTGTATTGAGTTCTGTTGCTCCAGACTGGACTGGTTGCCCTCTATATCCATGCATGGCCATCCTAAGATCACCCTAATCATTTTCCTTGGAGTTCCTTTTGCTTCTTTGCTCTGTTTGAATTTCCCATTGCCTATATCTCACTATTCCTCTTTCTTGATTTATTTGTGCTTTGATAGAGAACACCCCCAAGTAGTTTTCTTGATACAGAGGGGATATGACTTAGGTTTTTTTTGAAATCTTGCAAGTTTTATTCTATTCTAGTATTTTTTTAGTAGTCTAGCTAAATATAGAATTTCAGTTTTGCAGTTAGTTTTGAAAACATTGTTTCCCACCAACTTCATGCTGCTAGGCAATGGGAGAAGTCTTGTTTACAGGGTTGCTGTGTGAAAAGTCTAAAGCTGTTCGTTCTTTATGCTGATGTGACCTCTTTTTTCTCTGAAAGCTAGTAGTATCTTCTCTTTGTTTTTGCTGTAATGAAGTTTCACAGTGATATGCCTTGATGTGGGTCTGTTTCATCATTTTTGCCAGGCACTTGATGAATCATTTTAATCTAGAAATGTATCTTTGAATTTTAAAAATTTTTCACTGATTTCCTCCCACTCTTTCTCTTCTATTTTGAAACTCATATTATCCAGACTTTCTATTGTAGTCTTTTTAATTTTCTTATCTCTTCATGTTGTTTTCATCTTGTCATTTTCCTCTCCTCTTGAAAGTTTTTTCATTCCTTATCTCCAACTTCAAAACTTCTTTTGGGTGTTTTATTTCTATATTTCTAATTTTCAAAAACTGATTTGTTTTGTGATTTTTTTTTTGTAATTTTTTGTTTGTTTTTGTTTGGAAACAATACCATCTCAATTCTCTGAGAATATTAAATATAGTTCATTTGTTTATTTTAAGTTTACTATAGCTGAATAGATTTCATCTCTTCCAGATTGCTCTGTACTGTGTTTATTATGGTCTTTATATTTCTTATTAGAGGTTTTCCTCAGATATCTAGTAATCATTGATTGTCAGCTCATATTTAAGAATAGGAGACTAGGGAAAAACCAAAATGGTGGTATAAGTAAACACCAAAACTGCTGCCTCGCACAACAATTTCAAAACTACAAAAGAGAAAACGGACATCGTCCAGAACCACAGGGAGTCTGGCTGAGTGGAAATTCTACAACTAGAAAGAAAGAGAAAGCACATTGAGACACACAGGAGCTGTGGAAGGCAGAGGTACAGAGGCGCGCATGTGGAGAGGGCTGGCAACTGAGTATGTGGTTGGCTTTCTCTAGCGGGAGGGAGACAAAAGCTCCCCACTGCTCTAAACTCCAGTTCCGAGCGAGATTCTGGGGACTCAGACTCATTCGGGGGGAAACTGAACTGTCTGGCAGCAGGTGAAACTCGAGGGCGGCTTTCTCTCAGAGGTGCTTGCAGTGATTACCATGGGACACTGAGACCAAGGGCCTCTTAGGACAGGGTTGACAGGAAGCCATTGCTGTCTGCTCCGCCCTGAGACTCCACCCCATCCAACCTGACCACAGAGGCTTTTGCAAGTCTTGTCTCATAAGGGTGTCTCCAGCACAGAAGTTCTCCTAGTGTAGACACAGCTGATCCTCACAGCAGTTGGCCTGGAGGTCAATTCCTGCCAGTGATACCAACAGCAATCAAGCTTAACTACAACAAGACTGTGCACATAGCCCACAAAGCACTGCACCAAGAGTGTCCACCTCAGGTAACTGGGGAGGCTGAGCCAGTGGGCTATATAGGACACCTAGCACACAAAGCCACTCTATCAACTCAGGGAAGCAGCCAAAATGCGGAGACAAAGAAACAGGTCACAAATGAAAGAAATGGAGGAAAACAAACAACTGGATATAGAGTTTAAAACCACAGTTATAAGGTTTTTCAAAAATTTTCCCAAAAAAGGCTGATAAATTTAGCGAGACCTTCGAGGATATGAAAAAGGACCAACCAGAAATTAAAATAATATACAGAGATCTAACAGCAGATTAGAGGATCGCAAGAATCAAGTCAAAGATTTGAAATGCAAAGAAGCAAAAAACACCCAATCAGAAAAGAAAAAAGAATCCAAGAACCAAGATGGCGGCATAGGTAAAACTCCTATCTTGCCGTCATACACAGCAATTTTAAAACTACAACTTAACAAAAGAACAAACACCTTCCAGAATCACCGGAAAGCTGGCCAAGTGAAAATTCCACAAATAAAAGTGAAGATAAGGCACTGTGACTCGGAGGAGCGGCTGAGGACAGCATTGAAGATACGCGCGGAGAGAGGTTTGGAGAAGCATGCGCGCCAGCGGATAGGGCGGGCGGCTGAAAACTGGCCAGTTTTCTCGAGCAGGGAGACAAAGATGTCCCACTGGACTGATGCTCCAGCTCTGGGCGAAGTCCAGGGAATCCACTATCATACGGGGTAAAAACTGGACAGTGGGATGGCACGCTGAAGCTCGCGTGCTGCAGGGGTCTGCCAGCTTGTGGAGAAGGCGAGCTTGTGTGGATTTCGCGTGAACTTGGGGACAGCGCAGCTGTATGACCCTAACCGTGTAGAGAGCCCTCGTGACTTGCTCTCTCATTTGGGAAACCATCAGACTGCTTTGTTTTACGACCCTGGGTGAGACCTTGGGTGTGTAGACTCATTTGAGGAGAGTCTGAATTCTCCGGCAGCCGGTGGAGCTCGGCAGCGGCTCTCTCTCAGAGGTGCTGGCGGCCATTGTCCCCGGCACAGAGTCCTTGGGGCCTCATAGGGCAGAGCTAACGCTGTCTGCTTGGCCCGGAGACTTCGCCCATCCAACCTGAGCACAGCTGAACTTCACAGACAATTGGCCTGGAGGTCAACCCCTCCAAGTGCTAACAACGATTTACCTGAGCTTAACTTCAGCAAGACTGTGCAACCCATATCCACCTCAGGTAACTGGGGAGGCTGAGCCACTGTCCCTTGTAGGACATCCACCACAAAGAGCTAATTGACCAACTCAGGGAAGCAGCCACCATGCAGAGACATGGAAAGAAATCAGATTTGAAAGAAATGGAGGGAAAAACGACTGGACATGGAATTCAAAACCATGGTGATAGGACTTATCAAGAGGCTCCTAGAAAAGGTTGAGACCTATAAGGAAATAAGCAAGACCGGCAAGGATATGAACGAGACCTATAAGGAAATGATCAAGACCAACGTGGAAATGACCGAGACCTACAAGGAAATGAACGAGACCCTCAAGGATATGAAAAAGGACCAACCAGAAATTAAGCATACACTGACTGAAATAAAAAATATTATACAAAGACCTGAAAGTACTCTAGAGCACCCCAAGAATCAAGTTAAAGATTTGAAATACAAAGAGGTAAAATCCACTCAGCTGAAAAAGCAAGAACCCAAAAGAATCCAAAAAATTGAAGATAGTGTAAGGGGGGCCTCTGGGACAACCTCAAGCATACCAACATCCAAATTATAGGGGTGCCAGAAAAAGAGAGCAAGACAATGAAAACCTATTTGAAGAAATAGTGACCGAAAACTTCCCATACCTGTGAAAGAAATAGACTTAGGAGTCCAAGAAGCACACCGAACCCCAATATATAGGAACCCTAAGAGGACCACACCAAGGCACATCATAATTAAAATGCCAAGAGTAAAAGACAGAGAATATTAAAAGCAGCAAGAGAAAAACAGTTAGTTACCTATAAGGGAGCACCCATACGATTGTTAGCTGATTTCTCAACAGAAACGATGCAGGCCAGACAGGAGTGGCAAGAAACATTCAAAGTGATGAATAGCAAGAATCTACAACCAAGATTACTCTATCCAGCAAAGCTATCATTCAGAATTGAAGGTCAGATAAAGTGCTTCGCAGATAAGAAAAAGCTAAAGGAGTTCATCACCACCAAACCAATATTATATGAAATGCTGAAAGATATTCTTTAAGAAGAGGAAGAAGAAAAAGATAAAAGTGTAAATTATGAACGACAAATACACATCTATCAACAAATGAATCTAAAAAGCAAATGAATTAATAAGCTGATGAACAGGATAAACTGGTGAATGTAATAGAATCACAGACATAGAGAGGGAATGGACTGACAATTCTTGGGGAGAAAGAGGGTGTGGGAAGTGCAGCAAGAGACTGGACAAAAATCATGCAACTATGGGAGAGGACAGTGGAGGGGGTGGAGGGTGGGAGGTGGGTTGGGTACCAGGTGGAGGGAAGCTATAGGGGGGAAAAAAGGGAACAATGTAATTAATAAACTGAGCAATAAAGATAATTTTAAAAATAATAAAAATTAGGTAAAAGAATCCAAAAATATGAAGATAGTGTAAGGAGCCTCTGGGACAACTTCAAGCATACCAGCATCAGAATTATGGGAGTGCCAGAAGAAGAGAGCAAGATATTGTAAACATATTTGAAGGAATAATGATCGAAAACTTCCCTCATGTGGTGAAAGAAATAGACTTACGACGAATCCAAGAAGCGCAGAAAACCCCAAACAAAAGTAATCCAAAGAGGACCACACCAAGATACATCATAATTAAAATGCCAAGAGCAAAAGACAAAGAATATTAAAAGCAGCAAGAGAAAAAGTTAGTTACCTACAAGGGAGCACCCATACAACTGTCAGTGGATTTCTCAACAGAAACTGTGCAAGCCAGAAAGGAGTGGCAAGAAATATTCAAAGTGATGAATACCAAGAACCTACAACCAAGATTACCTGGCAAAACTATCATTCAGAATTGAAGGTCAGATAAAGAGCTTCACAGATAAGAAAAAGCTAAAGGAGTTCATCACCACCAAACCAGTATTATATGAAATTCTGAAAGGTATTCTTTAAGAAGAGGAAGAAGAAGAAGGTAAAGACAAAAATTATGAACAACAAATATATATCTACCAACACATGTATCTAAAATCAAGTGAATAAAAAATCTGATGAATAAACATGAATATAATAGAATCAGGGGCATAGAAAGTGGACTGACAATTCTCAGGGGGAAGGGTGTGGGAGATGCGGGAAGAGACTGGACAAAAATTGTACACCTATGAATGAGGATATTGGGGCGTGGAGATAAGGACAGAGGGTGGCGATGGGAACCAGGTGGAGGGGCTCTATGGGGGGAAAAAAGAGGAACAATTGTAATAATCTAAAGATTTCTTTAAAATTAATTAATTTAAAAAAGAAAAGAAAAGAATAGGAGACTAAAAAGATGCTTGGACACTCTGAACACATGAATCACTGGGCTAGTCAACTTTTGAATTTTACAGGATGGGACTCCTTGGGGATGATGCTTTATCCTTTCTTTTGGCTGGTCAGATTTCTAAAGGGTTTTCTAATCTCTTGCCTTTGCCTAGAGATAAAAGATGTGGCTGCCAGAGTTCTGAAAGGCAAGTATAAGAATAGGACTGAGGCGAAGGATATGCATATCCTTCAGTATGCAGGCTGTCACCTACTTCTGTTTTCAGCGTGTTACTCATAGCCTCCCCTTTGCCTGACACATTCTGTCCAGAAACTGTTTTACCTTCTCCACAGACTTGAGTTATTCTAGCAGCATAGGGTAAAGTGGATCCTAGGAGTCTGTCTCTTAAATAACTTTAATCGTTATTTTTGTCCCCTACTTGACCTCTGTTTTCAGAGGTACCTTGTATTTCCAAGTTGTATGTCTTTTGAAAATTTTGAAGATTATAAATGGAATGGTTCTCAATTTTTCTATTATTGCTTAGGATGTGACTTTGGCTTTCTCAGGTCTGTCACCCATCTACTTTCAAATTTCAGGATTTTGAGGCCATAGTATTTTTTCCTATTCTTTCTATTCTTAGGTGTTCATGTCTTTTAGACCAGTGGTCTGTGGACCACTGGTGGTCCGCGAGATGCAAACGGTTATCGACCGCTGCTTTAGACAGCTCTGTTCTGTGATATCAGTGGAATTAAATATATTTCAAAGCAAAGAGCCATTTATGCGCAAATGCTCCTGTGATTATTTAAAGAAAGATTTGCTTAATGAAAAAAGTGGGCCCCAGCTGGTTTGGCTTAGTGGATAGATTATCAGCTTGTGGACTGAAGGGTCCCAAGTTCGATTCCAGTCAAGGACACATGCCCAGGTTGTGGGCTCGATCCCCAGTATGGGGCGTGCAGGAGGCAGCTGATCTATGATTCTCTCATCATTGATGTTTCTAACACTCTGTCTCTCCTTTCCTCTCTAAAATTAATAATAAAAAAATTTTAATGGATCTTGGATTTGTTTGTGTAATGTTATAAGGTGAAATTTAAGAATTAAAGGTGGAATTTCCTTTATTTTTGTTAAATTTCAAGAAAATGATTTAATATTAAAGAGAATGAAAAGATAGTGACCTCTTTATGATCTCTTTTCTGTGAGAATTTATATTTGCTGGTGTTGCCTACAATATGCACCATGTACTTCAAAATTGTTTATATAATACAGGATTTAATACAATTGGATTATCTTTAAGATTAAATTCTCTTCATTTTACTCTTTGAGTTATATACCTTTCATATAGACATACTTAAAAGGAAAAGGAGCATTTCTTTTACAGATATCAGCTACCTGAGTTGTTGGTCCCCATAATTGGCTGAGTGAATTGGATGATAAAATGTGTACCCATGCTGTTCTTTGCTTCCTAATCATCTCTTTGTATCTATTCTAATAAATTTTACAAGACTCTGTCTTTGTGTTCTTCAGAGTTTAACAACTCTTTTCTGGATTCATTGGGTTCTGATGAAGACTCTGGGAATGAGGATGTTTTAGATATGGAGTATACAGAAGCTGAAGCTGAGGAACTGAAAAGAAATGCTGAGGTAGGTGACTTTCCATTCCCTGAGTAGCACTGGTCAGTCGGTCAGTATTGCTCCTGCTCTTCATCTTCATAAGCCCCACTGTCAGTTTCCATTTTGAGGTACATTTCTGCCCTTTTGGTAACCATCAAGTTGTCTTCACTTTCTCTTGTCCTTTGCTATTTATGTCTTACAAGATTCAAAACAAAATGCAATAATAACAGAAATACATCCTGACTCTCTTATGTGCAGTTAGGTAAAAACCAAGTGACATGGCTCTCAAAGTCACATATATATTAAATTTCTTTTTTTTTTTAAATATATTTTATTGATTTTTTACAGAGCGGAAGGGAGAGGGATAGAAAGTCAGAAACATCGATGAGAGAGAGACATCGATCAGCTGCCTCTTGCAAGCCCCCTACTGGGGATGTGCCCGCAGCCAAGGTACATGCCCTTGCCGGAATCGAACCGGGGACCCTTCAGTCTGCAGTCCGATGCTCTATCCACTGAGCCAAAACGGTCTCGGCAAAATTTCTTTTGGTTCTACCGAAACTATAAAATCTGTCAAAAGTAATAATGTTACTAGAACACATTGGAATCTTCCATCTTTTTTAGTTTATTTTTAACATTGAGTATTTATGTTGTTTCTGTTTCTTCACTGTACAAAATAATACATTAAGTAACTGTATTATTGTAATATTTTCTCTATTTAGGATTTTTTTCTCTTAAATCCCTAGAAGTAAATTACTACATCAAAGTTTATGACTATTTTAATGTTTCTGGTTTCCTGTATTTGTTCCCAAAATTATACCTAATAGTGCTGCCTTGGTGCAGGAATATCTTTTCAGTTTTTGTTTTATTTTCTTTGCTAACAATATTTTAATAGCATTTTTAGAAATATTTAAAATGTAAATGTTCAGCCATAATCCCTACAACAACTCTTCTTTATATATAAAGGGAAAGGACCATCTCTTTTTTCAAATAACAATACATATATATTTATATTGATTTCAGAAAGGAAGGGAGAGGAAGAAAGAGAAATATCAGTGATGAGAGGGAATCATTGATTGGCTGCTTCCTGCATGTTGGACTGAGCCCGCAACCCAGGCATGTGCCCTTGACCACAGTAGAACCTGGGGCCCTTGGGTCCGCAGGCTGATGCTCTATCCATTGAGCCAAACTGGCTAGGGCAACTCTTCATTTTTTTATTCTGTTTTGAGTACTTAACCGTTAGCATACCTATTTTTATAGAACTATGGTTTATTATGTGCATATTTGTAGGCTTAGAAAACAAGATAATATTTTGGTGACCTAGATGATTGTTTAAAATAGCCAAATAGTATGGTATTCAGTTGCTATACCACTAATGGTTTAGCTTTTATTGGGCCTATTGTTAGTTCCAACTTTTTGTTATTGAAGATAATCTTTTCTTCTCCTTTCCACTCTGAAATCAGTGGGGAAAAAAGTTATAAAAAAAAAAAAGATAATGCTACAATTAAAAAATTTATACATGTACTCTTTTTTTAATTTTTTAAAACATATTTTTATTGATTTTAGAGAATGAGCGAGAGAATAAAGAGAGAAACATCAATGATGTGAGAGACTCTTTGATGAGCTGCCTCCTGCATGCCCCACACTGGGGATTGAGCCCACAACTTGGGCAGGTCTGTCCCCCCCCGACCTCCCCTCCCCTGGAATCAAACTGTGACCTCCTGGTTCATACTTGAACGCTCAGCCATTGTGCCACATCAGTGGGGCTTGAGTTATTTTTTTAGGATACATTCTTGTTGGGAATAGAATTCTTAGATCAAAGAATATGAACAATACCAACCACTGGATATTTTATTGAATCTGACTACACACACACTAAAACTTAGCCATGTCATCTTTGATAATAAATTTAAAATTAGTGTTTCACCTTTTTTTTTTTTTCATTTTATTTTTTTATTTTTTT
Organism: Antrozous pallidus; assembly: GCA_027563665.1. Taxonomy (NCBI): domain Eukaryota; kingdom Metazoa; phylum Chordata; class Mammalia; order Chiroptera; family Vespertilionidae; genus Antrozous; species Antrozous pallidus. The sequence goes on along the minus strand of CM050508.1, from coordinate 22,533,924 downwards.
TATTTTTATTGTTCAGTTTATTAATTACATTGTTCCCTTTTTTTTTCCCCCTATAGTTCCCCTCCACCTGGTACCCATCCCACCCTCCGCCCTCACCCCCCTCCACTGTCCTCTCCCATAGTTGCATGATTTAGTGTTTTACTTTTTATTCAAATGAGGAGTTAAGTCATGCCCACTTCTGTTTTTCAGACAGGATATCTTCCTCATTCCTATCGGCTCATCAGTGTTGTCAGTCACATTGGTAGCACTTCTTCTTCAGGTAAATGGACAAAATGATTTCAGTATTTTATAAATGAGCAGCCAGTATTTACTCCTTATTAGGTTATTCTGTGCCTCACTTTGTGAGGTGTAAGTTGAATGCATCAAGAAAAATGTTGAGTCTTTTTGTCAAAAGGTTGTCCTAGTATAGTATATTTCTACCTTAAATGTTTCTACTTGTTTTGTGAGTGGTTTTAGAAACTTCTAAAGGAGTAAGGTAAATGGGGTAGCTGTTTCTCTTTCTTTCTGAAACTTCCTATAACTGAGAGAAATGCAAAGAATTTTTCCAGAGCGCAATTTTAAAATTTCTTCATTTCAGGTCATTACATTAGTGATGTGTATGACATTAAGAAGCAAGCGTGGTTTACTTATAATGACCTAGAGGTGTCTAAAATCCAGGAGGCCTCCGTGCAGAGTGATCGAGACCGGAGTGGCTACATCTTCTTTTACATGCACAAGTAAGAAACTGAAGACATGGTTTAAAAATTACCCAACTCTTTTTTTTTCCTTAAGAATAAAATGTTCCCATTAGTTCACTGGTTGATAATTTTTTGTTTTTTTATCTTTCCTTAGGGCTCACGTTTTATTTCCTTATAAGTCCAGAATATTTTCTCTCTTAATTCAGCATTAATTATTCATCACACAGTAGCATCTAGGTATGGAATTTAAGACTGTTTTGATAGAAGCTATCTTATCATAAGCCTTTTTGGTCTTCTAGTTGTATCAGCTAGAAGATCTGAGTTATATCGATGGAAACTACATAACATTTTTATGAAAGCTGGCTCTTACCAGCCTCCTCTCTCCTATTGTTTTCAAAAATCAGCACTTGGGGTTAAGATGGTGATCAAATGAATGAGCTGCTTATTTAATAAAATTTAGGCACCAAATGGGATTATGCAGACTATCAGTATCTATTTTCTGTATATTCTTTGGCTTTGCTCACTTAATACTTTTTTTTTTTTTTTTTTTTTTTTAAGGGAGGTCTTTGATGAGCTGCTGGAAACAGAAAAGAACTCTCTGGCATTCAGCATGGAAGTGGGGAAGACTACTCGTCAGGCCTCGTGAGGAACAAACTGCTGGGTTGGCAGTGTGCACTGCGTATTCTCCCTTACTGTCACCCCACCTCACCTTTCCTCCACCCGAGGAAAAGTTAGAACTCTACTTGATGCGGGAGCAACAAACAGCTCAGGGCCAAACCAAAAGACAAAAATTGCAGTTATGTGGAATGCTCCATGCTAATTGTTATATGGAAATTTTGGTCTCACCTCTATAGCTGATTATCTTCTTTTTCTCCTACAAGAGTAGCACTTCTTTTGTCTTGGAAATACTTGTAAATATATATATGTACATACAAACATATATGTGGAATGAATGGAGCCTTAAAGAGTTAGGATGAGCCACCAGAGTATGCCTGCTCAAAATTAATAGCACAGCAATTTGGAAAAGAAGTTAAGTTGTCAAAGAATCCATTCACCAGAGAAATGTGTACAGATATACATATCAGTTGACATTTGGCTTTTATGTTCCTTGAGTAGTTTCACTCAAGTCTGTAATCTCTCATGTGTGTTTCTTAGTAAAGGTCACTGGAAAATAAGCTCTCCATGTTACATTAATGACAGTTTGTCCTCCTTGCAAAGGAGGAGCATTTCTGCCGCCTGACTTGGGGGGCTATTTTTTAAAAATTCATAGATTTGTAATGCTTTTGCTGTTTACATGCAGTCCCAAGAAATGGATTGTTGTTGGTGCTTGGAATGTGTTATGGTCCCACATTTGGTATTTATTATACACTTTATATTTTCTTTAAAGAGATTCCTCACACAGTATGTTCATTGTATATCATCTATATTACAGTGGTGAAGACAGAATGGAGCAAGCATTATCCTAACAGAGTTCAACCAGAACTTTAAAAGATAGGAAAGTAATGTCCCAATTGGGACTCCCCAGTAAGGATACTAAGGGATAAGGAGGAATACTAGAATCTCTGTCTCTCCAAGAGGTCAAGAGGAGTATTCTTGTGTTGAAAGCTAAAATCTTGGACCACTAAAGCTAAAAGCCCTACTACATTGTGAAATAAGTGTATGAGCTGTAGGATAAAGCTTGAACATTTAACCTCCCACTGTCTGGCTTTGCCCTTAAAACAGAGTGGGAATTAAAGTGTGACCGGTTTAGGTAATCCCAAGAACTAATATATAAAGGTGCATAATATATTTATCCTACTTTTTAGGTGCTTCAAGTTGAGGTTAAATGGGGGTACAGTATTAATTGCTGCATTAGTCACTCAGCTGACATAATCAGCTTGGTTCAGCAGCTTGTAAAACTATATAAAGAAGGGGTTTGAGAGTAGAATTCTGCCCAAATAATAATTTTGTGAGCCCAGGGATCATTAGGATCATACAGAGTTAAGTATAGCAATATGAAACCTTCATTATTGTTTTTTTCTTTTTTTTGTAAACAAATTACTCTTCTGAGGTAGGGAAAAGACTGTTAGCAGATTTTCAAGGGGAGAAAACAGTGTAAAGTTCATTGTCACAGAAGATGCAACACCTTTTCTGGAAAATTGCCATAGAAGAGCTCCAGCCCCACTCTTAAGACTGGATGTGTTCTGACATAGTAACCTCTTCTAAAATTTTGAATTTTTGGATTATAAACGGCCCCAGCACTTTTGCTTAACTACTGATAAAATCTTTGCCTCCTACCACTTACTTAGATATTACCCTAGTACACATCCCAAATGGTGTGGTGATAGGATACGCAAGAGTAGTATAGAGCAGAAGAAAATACTTGTTTTAAAAACTAGCTTTTTATGTTTTATTGCTACTGGGGAGCTCCTTTTTTTTCTTTCTTGAAAATAACTGGTTTTCTTATACAAATGAAGTGGTGATCAAATTCTCTAGCTATTTATTATTCCTCTTTCATGTGTCTGTATTTGAGAGCCTGGAGAGGTGGTATTCAAAATGATTGGAAATGATTTGAAGTGAGGAGTACTTTAGGGCATTAAAAAAAATTAAAAATAATGTCATAAGCCTACATTGCCCATGAAATACCGTCGTTGACTTGCTTTTCATAGCTTGGTTGTGGTGTGTTTAGAAGTACTCTTGACTCAGAATCCTAATTTGATTTGATCTTCATGTCTTGGACAGGACTTATTAGTTAAATGAATATACAGGTACTGGGGTAGATGAGTTGTTACTTTCTTGTTTTGATTTAGTGAAGGATTAATGACTACAGATGGAGATTTTATCTGGACCATGTTGATGGCGTTTATTGTTTTGTTTTTGAGCTGACTGTATATATTTTAAAATTATAAGTAGATATTTTTTGTGCAGTCTGACCTGTTTGCTCTGAGTCAGGGTGTTGGGATGGCATTTGGTATGTTGTGCCAGGAAGGCACAACTGAAATAGGGACAGAGTGCTTCAATCCCAGGCAACTGGCACAATAACTAACTTTCCTACTGAAAATACCACATGTGGTTACATTTTCCTAAATGGCATTGAATTGGAACTTGACAGCACTTAGTTCTGCACTCAACTGATCTTAATTGGAACTTTTTGAACGGGAAAAACAAATTCAAACTTGATTCTTATTGGCTAATATTATAATGGAGAATTGGAAGGTTGCATGTTGTCAAATGCTCTCTCTTGTCACTTTAGTAGCCATGGCTATAATTTAAGCCTATGAGAAGATAGACTCTGTTTTGTGGGCAAAATATGTGTGTGTGTGTGCGCACTCATAAGTTTTGTTTCAGCAAACTAGAAAAGACGCAAATCCATGACTCATTCTATTTATATTTTTATTCCAGACGCTATTTGTTTACTTGCCAAGGTCTGTTAATTTCAGGCCTAATTTAATCATTCAGTAGCAAGTATAACAAATGTAAATGTGTTTACATTTTAAGAAGTAACTACCAGCTAACTCTGGGAGGCAAACAGATTACACAATTCTTTCTTTGTCTAGTGTAAAATCCTTCAAAAATAGAAGCTTTAAGAATTAAAACCTCAGCAAGTGAATTCCTGGTCTTACTTACCCTTCCATACTGCCATTACCATTATATAACTATATATATATATATAGCTACAGCTATATATATATATATATATATATATATATATATATATATATATATATATAGTTATATAATCAAAGTTGTTTGAAAACATATAAATTAAAAAAATTCTTGGCAATGTCTCATATAGTTGAGTGCTTGGAGTGTAGAAAGAACATGTACAGAGAGCATAGGGGGATGGGGTGGAAACATACAGAAAGAAGGTAGTTTATAAACTCATTTGTGATCTGAAGAGATTATATTAAAACAAAAACATTATCCTTCTTGCTCACTCTTCTCTGTCCTCTGAAATGGCACAGTGGATGTTCTTAGTAATCTAGCCATCTTTTGCCCTGTTTGATTTGATTGATGCTCTTAGGTAGTGTTTTAAGTTAGAGAAACAGCTAGATTTCCAAGTACATGTGGATCTTATATATGTGTGGAGATTTTTAGAAAAACCACCCAACAACCCAGTACCAGTTGCAAGTCACATAAAAATGTACCCCCAAAACAGATGTGTCCTTTTCCTCCTCCCATCTTGCTTTACACTGAATAATGCTCTTTTTAAATGTGTAGGAAACCAGATTTCTGACCTTGTAACGTCTACTATATTACTTCAGAATCCTGATTTTGTCTCTATTGATGGGTCTTATTAACATCTAAAAAAAAATTTTTTTTTTAATTGGGAAACTATAGTTTGTTAGGTCTTGAGAGTTAAGTGGCAGAATTCTTTTTGCTGTGTCTCACCACAATCATTGACTCCTATGGCATGCTTTGATTACTAGGCTTCAGGCAGTTTCTTTGGTTGTATCATATTTATAAACAATGAATAAGTTTTCCTTTCCATGTGTGCTATGTGTCTGAGGTTTTGATATTTTAATAAAAAGTGTGCCAGTATGAAAATAGGCAGTTGATTTTGGTAACATTGGACTTTATTCTTAAAGTACAGACATGAAGAATACGTGTGTACACTGACATAAAAATAGAGTGGATTGAGAGTCTGGATCAGAACCCAAGTTTGTTAGGCCAAAACAAAGAAGAGCAATTGAGGGGACTGGTCTATTTCAAGAATGGGAGGGGGCGTGGGAAGAATGACTGCGTGTGGTTGCACACAGCTCAGGTCCCCAGGTTTCCTTCCTTCTGACTGCTCTGGCCTGTTAGTGTTTGTTTATGCTAAGGAAAGGAAAACAGAAGTAAGCTTCCTACACTTTGCCTAGTTGAGCCACTACCAGGTTTGCTGGCAGCCTTAGCCACATTATCTGTGAGGTGATTTTCTTTGTGTTCAGAGTGACTTCTGATTCTAAATCTTTGTTTTGTTTTGTTTTGTATGGAGCGGCACTTTATCTGTGTTTTAGCAGAACTGTTCCTCTGTATTCCTTATAGTTTCTCCTTGTTTTGTTTTCCTTTTTAAATTATGCATAGAGGGTTTGTGTGTGTGAAATTAAAGCCTTTATTAACCCTGTGTTGGTTTGACTTATTTCTGAAAAGGACATATTCTTGCAGACATTTAACAATAGTTGTTGAAGTTGAGGAAATCACCTTCTGTTGGCCTTCAGACTTGGGACTTCATGCAGCACCGTTAAATCCCAAAGAAAATGGGATGGTAAACCAGCATATGCACCAAGTTCCTGTTTTCATCTAAAGAGCCAGGGAAGCTTTGCAGAGGTTCTGGATAACAGTTTATAAACCCAGCATTGGCCTTAGCATTTTTGTTTTACACCTTTTCCAGAGAAGGGTGAAATAGCATTTGCAGTTCATACTTGCCTCAAGTCTAAACCCAATGGATATGTTGCTCTCACTGGAGACTGGTTTAGTGAGTATTGTGAAACCTCCTGCTAAGGCATCTTCTAGGCCAGTGGTCGGCAAACTCATTGGTCAACAGAGCGGCAAACTGCGGCTTGCGATCGGCATGTGGACTAGACTAAATGTTACCGTGTAGTTGGAAGCTGTAAGGATTAGGCAATTGTGGCATATTGTGTGCAAAGAGGTAAAGGGTAGTATATGATAATGGTTGGCAAACTCTTTAGTCAACAGAGCAGCAAACCACAGCTTATAAGCCTCTTGTGACTTGAGAGCCACGGTTTGCCGAGCACCGTCCTAGGCAGTTGAACTCCTTCAAAGAAGGGATCCCCTTTAACTTATCACCAGAGGAAGGCATATGTGAAAAGGAAAAACTGTTACTGTGGCAAAAGTGTAAAACAAAAATACTTCAGCCCACCTGCCATTGATAAAAGCCTACAGAGGACTCCAGAACAAGTGTGCTGGAGTGTTGGGTCCTCTTCTAAGAAGAGGCAGCTCTAGAACAGTATGGTTAAAGTGGACAGAAATAATGACCACCTTTTTTTTTTTTATTGTTTTTAATTAAAATAAAAGGTGGCAATGACAATGGGTGGAGCCAGGTGAGTACTAGATTTATCAGAAGATCACTTTGTAAATTATATAAATGTCTAACCACAATGATGTATACCTGAAACCAATATAATACTGAATGTGAACTGTAATTGAAAAAAAACATACTTACATGGTTAGAAAACAGTGATAGCACTCATTCCAGAGCCCATGACTATAACATTTGATTCAATTTCTTTAAAGCAAGGAGGGGAATTGAGAGTCACTGATTTCTATGTGCCCTCTGTGTGTGTAAACATCCCAATTAGCATTTATAATCTGAAATTGGGTTCATTTCTTCATTTTTTTAAATTAAGTTTATTGGGGTGACACTGATTAATAAGATTATATAGGTTTCAAGTGCATATTTCTATGATACATGATTTTTATATTGCACTGTGTGCCCACCACCCAAAGTCAAATCATCTTCCATCACCATATATTTGGTTCTTTTTACCCCTTAGGCCCTCCCCCCTTTCTCTCTGGTAACCCAAATACTGTTGTATGTGTCTATGAGTTTCAGTTTTATTTCCACATAGGAGTGAAATCATGTGGCAGCCACCTTGAGAGCTGAAATTGGGACCACAGCCTCCTCCTGGAGGCATCATCTTTGTGGAGGAATAGGTTAGTGAACAGAACCATTGCCACAGACTGCTGCTCACAGGTACAAGTAAAATTTCTCAGTTAGTAAAGGGTTAATACCAGAAATAACAAAACAAAACTGCTTTGCAACCGCAGCTACTCTTAAAATAGTCCATTGGCTTTCTTAAGGTTTTGTTGCTTCCATCGAGGCAAGGCAGAGAAGGCAACTGGAGTCATCCCAAAGGCTTTGGTGAAATCCTCAAGGGACAGGTGCTCCTAGAACAGGGACCAGAAGGCAAAGGTCAAACTCTTTCCCAGGGTTTGCTTCCGTGAGTCATACAGGTGTGGTATAGAAATCAAATGAAAAGCAAAATCACAATGTTAGGAAAGGGATGAGGAGGTGAGTAAATGCAAGAAATTGGATCCCTGAATTGGGAGCGTAATAAAAAGGACACTAAGAAACATGAGATAGATTGTGCTCCTTTTCTTTTGACTCTGTCAAATTCACACTAGCCCTGGAATAAGAAGGACATCACTTAGCGTGGTTAAAGAGTTGCTTCTTTCCATTTTTCCTCTGTAAAATGGAAAAAATTTCTCGCTGGCTGGTGTGGCTCATTTGGTTGAGCATCTTCCTATGAACCAAGAGTTTGCTGGTTTGAATCCCTGTCGGGACACATGCTGCAATTTTGATTCCCAGTAGGGAGCACACAGGAGGCAGCTGATGTTTCTCATAGATGTTTCTACCTCTCAAAAACATTTTCTTAATGGGAAAAATTTCTTAAAGGCCAATTTAACTTCTTTTTAAAGCTTATAGAGATGAGAGTAATCCTATCTAATAAAAGAGCAATATGCAAATTAACTGTCACTCCAAGACAAGACGGCTGCCACAAGATGGCCTGCAGGAGAGGGCAGTTAGGGGTTACCAAGCCAGCAAGGGAGGGCAGTTGAGGGGGACCCAAGCCTGCAGGGGAGGGCAGTTGGGGGGACCAGGCCAGCAGAGGGGGGCAGTTGGAGACCAGGCCAGAAGGGGAGGGCAGTTAAACATAGACCAGGTTGTCAGGGAAGTGGTTAGGGGTGATCAGGGTGGCAGGCAAAAGCAGTTAGGAGCAATCAGGCAGAGGCAGGTGAGCAGTTGGCAGCCAGCAGTCCTGGATTGTGAAAGGGATCCTAGATTTGAGAGGGTGCCTGCTGGGCTGAGGGATTCCCCCTCCTCTCCCTCCATGCACAAATTTTGTGCACCAGGCTTCTGGTATTACATATGAAAGGGCATTGGAAATGAGGTCTCTTACTCATCTACCTTCTTATCAAACTGTGACCCTCCAGCTAGGATTCACCTTTCTAGGCCTTGGGTATCTTCAGCCATAAGATGAGGGGATTGCCTGACATGATCTTTGCTCCTGGCTGGTATGATGGTGATGCTGTTTAAGACCAGGTAAATAGCCTCAAGGCACATTCAAGTAAGAACCCAAAATTAAAGCTACTATAAAACAGCACCCTCCAGCCTTCATCCCTGCTTGCCTCAGGCACCAGGTGGAGTGAAAGCAGTGGGTTTCTTTTCCATTATGGGGAGTTAGTTGGGGAACACTTTGCTGACTCCTGCAGAGAGGCCTGGTCTGAACAGCTTGTAAACACCTGCAGCTGGATTTCAAGTTCAGGTGGTTCTGATGCCCCAGTTCTCTAACCTGTCATTAGATTTGCCTCCAGCCACCAGACTCCTGGAGCACTCCCCACCCCTACACCCACAGGCAGGGCAGCGAAGTTACCTTGTTTTGGAAGAAGAGAGTAAATATGAGTGGTTTGGGCTTCAGTGAATAGGGAAGAGTTGCCTACCCCAAGTCTGTAGCTTCCCCTCCCCCAGATCCCGCACAGCTGTCTGCAGCGTCCTCGGCCTGTGAGTGGCTTCAGGTGCCCGCTCTGGCCCACCTAGCTGGCTATGCAGCTTGGTGGAGACTTCTGGACTTTGACCTTCGGGCTAGATAGCAGAGACTGCCCATCCCAGTGGACTTGTATCTTTCCACTGGTCCTGTTCTTGAACCCTGCTATCCTGCCAGCTGATTGCTGGCCTCACCCATGCCCACATCCGCCTCTATGGCTTACTCACTGGTGTTCAAACACAGATTACACTCGTACTGCTGCCTGCAGTCAGACCCACCATCCCACTGTTCACTGTCACTGGCTCCACTTCTGAATTTTGAGCAGCCAGAGGTCTGAAGACCTCTCCCACCCTCCCCATTTGGCATTGCACCCACAGCTCTCCCACAAGAGGGTATGCTACTTTCATGATAAAAATCAGCAATAGACAACTGATTTCTTTAAAAGGCTCAAAGACTTCTTAGACTGCTTCTACTCCTTTAGGGTTGTGTTGGTTCCATGTGCGTCATTCAAAATTAGCAATCCATTTAGCCTCCTGTCAATCACTTGGTTCAGTAACACTGGCTGCCCTTCCCTTAAGAAATCCTTTCCTTATGCCACCTGATATGATGGTAACAGTGGGACTCAGAAGACCTGATTCTTGGTCTGTCTTTGCTGCTAGTTAGTTATATCACATTAGGTAAGTCACTTCCCTGCTCTGGACCTGAGTTTTTTCAAGAGTAGAAGGGCAATGATCACAGCTTACATTTATAGAGCACTTTTTATGCACTAGAGGCTGGGCAAATAATATTTATAATGCTAATATTAGGAATAATATATTGGGATCACCCCAGTATTATAGTGAAGACACAGATGGGCTTATCTGGGAGAGAATGCATGAAAGTGGTCTCCAAGGTGAAGGGCAGGATGTAAATGCTCTGGAAACAATACACTTCCACATATATCAGGCCCAAACCCCTAACAGACTTTGATATTCTTGGACAAATCAGGTATCTCTCTTCAGTGAATGTCCTAACTCATTTGTAAGACTTCTTTATTGTTTGCTACATGCAGAATAATTTTCCTCTCAGCGCCCCGTCAAGCTAGATTTGGAATCTATTTTGGATCTTCATGAAGAGGGAATGAATATTAGAAATGTTTTTTTTTAACAAGTTCTTGCCAAACTCTTCCCCCCAGGGGATCCATGCAGCTGCAGTTGCAGCTAACAGCTGGATCTGCCCTGAAGTGCCTCTGAATTGCCTGCCCACAGACATGTATTTTAACCCGAAATTCTCCCAGGTGTCTCAAATCACATGGCTTCACTAAACTCATGACCATCCTCTAAGCTCAGTCTCACTCGGGGTTTTTTTGTTTTTATTCTTTATCTTGGAGAATAACACAATTTCCCCCTCTCTCACACAGCCTTTATCTGGAACTTACCAAATGTCATTAATTTTATCTCCTATGATTTCTCTAAATCTTCCCATCACTTTCCACCTATTATGCTTAGCTACCATCTGCCTCTCAGCCTAACTTCCAGCTGCTGCTGTTGCCACTTTAAAGGTAAAAACCTGACTGCCATCTGCCTGCTTCAACCATAATGTCTCCCTTCCACTTTATATAGATAGATGATGATGATGATGATAGATAGATAGATAGATAGATAGATAATAGATAGATATAGATATATATAGATATATAGATTTCAGAGAGGACGGGGGAGAGAGAAACATCAACGTTGAGGGAATCATTGATCAGTTGCCTCCTGCATGCCGCACACTGGAGATGAAGCCTGCAACCTGGGCATGTGTCCTGACCGGGAATCTGTGACCTCTTGGTTCATAGGTCAATGCTTAACTTCTGAGCCATGCAATCCAGGCAGCTCCCTTCCACTTTTAGGATGACACCACTATCACTAACATGGCACAAAAGGCACTTCTCAGCTCAACCCCTGACCCCCAGTGCTCACACTGTCACCACTCTGGCATTTTGCTCCACCCTGTGCTTATTCCCTGCCTCTGGGCTTCGTGCATGCTGTTCCCTTCTCCAGGAATTACCCATTCTGCCTGGATAATTCCTGTTCACCTTTCAGAAGGAAATCTCTGACTAACCCAGGTTCCTTTTATAATACTCTTCATGGCACTTATCTTCACTGAAATTAAGTAAGAGTGTGATCAGGCTTCTTCCTCTCCCCACACTGAGATATAACTTCACATGAGGGCAGAGACCAGGTGTGTTTTGTTCACCAGGTCTTCCCCAGCATCTGGTCATCTGCAGGGTACAATCTGGGGGTTAATTAGTGTCTAAAGAATGGACAGGCCTCAGCTCTTCCTCAAGTCTGACCCACCTCCTTCCTGCTGGGGTCCACACCCTGAGGGAGCTCCTCCACTGGCTTGTTCACCAACTGCTCCAGGGGAAAGACAGGTAGAGGCCCAGAACTCAGGTTGCTGTTAGCATTGAACACGTCCGGTTTAGGGTTTGTGATCTCCTGGAGGAGAAAAGGAAACACTTCAGCTGGTTTGCAGCTACCTCCTAAGCTGCCTTTCTCTTTGAAGTCAACAATGATCCTAGGGCATCTTCTCCACGATGCCTTCCATGACCCCACTTCCACCGGCCCACCCACATACACATACACATAAACACACTGTAAGCCAAAGCTTGGTGGTGTGTATCCAACCAAAGCCAGTGGTTAAAGATGACTCTTTCATTCTATGATATATGAACATCTCCATGGTTTCCCCCAGATGTCCAAGGTCTATCTTAGCCCTTTATGACCCTCTCTCTTATCTGTTGTGAACTTGTCATCTGTAAAGTCACATAGCCTTGACCTACCCATACTTTCCTGCCTGTACCATCAATCTAGTAAGAAGGGTTAATGAACACCACCAGGTTCTCAGCCTGTGGTGGGGCTGAGGAGCCATATACGGTATCTGCTGATTATACTGGTGAGCTTGGGAAATCACTCCCTTATTGTGGACACATTTCTGCCAGTCTCACTGGCTTTGTTTCACCTGCAAGCCTGTGAACTTCCTAAAGGAAAGGTTTTGCTTTCACATTTCCATGTCCCAGACCTCCAGGCTCTATATATTTCTGTAACTAGGTGGAAGATAGGAGTTGCATTATTCTACCTGTAGAGGGGGTCCCAAGGGTGACTATAGTAAAGAAATCATTTCTCCTAGTGTCATCTATGAGCTAGCTGCTTCACATTCCCTGGGCCCTATTGAAAAACACATATTCCTGGGTCTCAACACAATTTCATAAACCAGAATCTTTGGGAGTGAGAGACCTTCAAATCTGTAGCTTAACATGCTTCCCTTACCCTCAGTTCCCCATCACCCAGCCTCTTGTGCATGACAAAATGTGAGAATCATTTCACTAGGGAATGGAGAAGGCAAAACAGCTAGAGACAATGAAGTGAAACAGCAGGAAGAACTTCCATGAGGTGTGGGAGGAAACGGTGGGAAGGAAAACACAGGACACTGGCATCTTCTCTGGAGCTTTCTTAGCCCCCACAGGTTTGATCATGATCAGATGTCCACTGCAGGGCCCAGCCACCTGCCCCATACTCACAGCAGTGATCCAGCCCCAGTCCCTAGAGTTGCCAAGCTCTGCCTTCAGGTCCTCGTAGGATTTGGCATTCTGCATATAAAACAAGTAGTAAATTAGGTCTAGCTCTCAGCAGAGGAGACAGAAGACCATTTTCCTTCAAGAGTTGAAAGAAGGCTTGCCTACAGCCTGGGGGTGAGAAAGGGAAGAGGGAGCTGGGGGAGGGGGGCGAGGAGGGTCCCTGAAAAAGGAGGTGGGATGGTGAGGATCGGCACTGAAGGTCAAAAGAAGCCCAACTCAGAGATGGAGGTGAATGATCTTCCCCTGGCCTTAGAGGCCCATGCAAGCAACCCTTCAAAGTCTTAAGAACCCTGTGTACACCGTGTGGGTGTGAAGGACTCAAGGGTCCTGGAAAACTGGGAGGCTCTTGTAAGAGCCTGAAAGGAAACATGCCACAAAGGAGTAAAGAGAATAGAAGAGACCAAGGCTCCCTGAGGAGCCCCATCTCCATATCCTCAAGACCTGCACCAACCATGACACATGAGCTTCCGTTATGCTGAATGAATGAAGTCTGAGAGCGAAGCCAGCATAGACTTGAGTTGAGGAAAGATGGTCATAGTTGTTGACCTAGGACACTAAAGATGTGAATTTAAGAAGTTCTGGCACCTGAATTTGCCACCTTGAGATTTGCTTGACTCCATCCTCAAAACTAAACTCAGCCACTGAATTTTTTAAAATGTATTTGAGGAAATTAAAGTTCATCTGCTGCCGAAACCGGTTTGGCTCAGTGGATAGAATGTCAGCCTGCGGACTGAAGGGTCCCGGGTTCGATTCCGGTCAAGGGCATGTACCTTGGCTGCGGGCACATCCCCAGTAGGGGGTGTGCAAGAGGCAGCTAACCGATGTTTCTCTCTCATCGATGTTTCTGACTTTCTACCCCTCTCCCTTCCTCTCTGTGAAAAATCAATAAAATATGTAAAAAAATAAAAATAAAGTTCATCTGCTGTGCCAGTTTAGCACACCCAAAGTCACCAGGCCAGCACTCATTCTAACTGCCTTCCTTCTTCCTGCAGAAACCTTGGCTGGGGTTCCATCCGAGGACCTGCCTTTTGCTTCTCTCTGTGGCCAGTTTAGGAAAATCCGGTGGAAGTCTGAGTCACTGCCTCTCAGGAAGGACCACATGTGTGACTCATTTTGCTTAGAATTTAGTGCCATGAGGACATTTATCTGAACTTTAGAACTGACATTTCCTTTTATCTGGCATGAGGACCCACCACTACTGCCCCATAGAACTTTCTGTGACAATGAAAATGTTCTCTTCCTGTGCTGTCCAATGTCATAGCCACTAAGCCTACATGTGGCTGTTGAGCACTTAAAGTGTGGCCAGTGAGAAATTGAATCTTTAATTTTGTTTCATTTGAGTTCATTTAACCAATACAGCTCTTACTAATAATGTATAACAGCTTTGAACTAAAACTAGTGTACAAGCAATGGACTGTCATCAGCCTGAGTTTCCTTCCCTCACCTTTGCCCTCACCCTCACCAGGGACTTCATATCCTCACTGCAGCCTTACTTTTCATTCTAAACTCTTCATGAATATATCACATATCTTCTATCACCCTGCTCTCAGGATGCACCACAAGGAGCCACCTAGAGAAGGATGTGCTGGACTGTTAGGACCAGTATGGGCTGGACCACTCACACTCCATTTGAAGGGATCCCATGCCAGGAACCAGCCTGTGAAGGTCGGGGGCTCATGTCCCTGCTTCACCACAATGATGGGGGTATCAGGGTCCCGGCCACTGGGGTGGGTCTTGAGGTATTCTTGCACTGTGGTGGCAGCGGCTTTCTTCTCGTCCTCATTGGCATGCTTCCCGATCCAGAAGAAGACCTGTGAGAACCCGAGCTCTGTCAGTCTGCCATGTACCCCTGGCCCACAGGCCCTGCCTCAGTTCACCCAGGTTCAGCTGTCCAACAGAGGAGCCTGACCTTGAACAGGCACATCTAGCCTTGACTTTGCAGCTGGGCAATGAGGAGGTTGGGCAGATGCTCTCTACTGGAATATTCTGCAAACATGTACTTTAGTGCCTAAGCCCCTCAAAAACACTCCTCTGCCACGTGAAATAAATTGGATTTGGGAAAAGACATCCTACACAGCAGCCCCTCCAGACCACCTTCTTTCTTAGGCTCCTGTGTTCCTAACACTGCTCCCAGGAAGAACATATGGGAGCCAAGGAAACGTCAGATCTTCCCCATACCTAAAGCCACTGTTTCTTGGCCAGGCCTCAGTCCTACCTGGTCCCAGACATCGAGCAGGAACACATCATCCTCTTCCAAGTCATCCTGAGTGAAGTCGGGGATTTCTGTGGCCAGAAAGCGCCCAGTCTGGTTGGAACATTCAAAGAGCCGAGGGGTGAAGACCATGTTTTCCTCCTGCAGTCTGCCGGATGGAGAGAGATTGTGTTGGCAGGAGGAAGGTGTGGGAAAGGAGAATCAAGGACACAGAACTCTGAGGGAGGGACTCCGACAGGGAAAGCCCACCTCCTAGGAAAATGCTCTCTCCTCTGGTCACACAAAAGGTCCCCCCTCTTCCCACAAGTCTGAGACAGCTCCACGGGAGAAATTCCCACTGATTTTCCAGGACATGCATTTCAGTGCTCTTCTCTAGTCCTGTTAGGAAGTTCTTTCTGATAACTTCCTTCTGTCCTTCCTGCTGCTACTCCAGTAAATGACCTTTTGCTTTTGAACTGGAGGTCATGGATCTTCTTCAGAAAAACCATTTGAAAGAGGGTTTATACCTGGTACTCCTCAGCATTCGGGTCCCTCCCATGTCAACCCCAAGGACAGGAACTGGGTGGTCTCTGACATCTTCTTCCCAAAGGGAAAACCTATAGCCCTTTGAGCTGCCTCCTCTGGCTGTGACCTCTCTTTACCAGGGAAACAGCCCACCAGGCCCCAGGCAGACCATGGTGCAAGCACAGCAATAGCCACTGTGTCTAAGAGGTTCTGAGAGCGTTGACACTCCTGACCCATCTTGTAGTCCTGGGGGCCTGGCCCATGGGGTTCTCAATCCATACCTGCTAGAGGCAGAGGGACCCCATAGTTACTTACCTCTTGGTGTTGGCATAGGGTGCCTTCCCACCCAGGGCCACCCAGAAGTTGGCCGGCTCCTGCCCTTCCACCACCAATTGCTTCTCTGTCCGGGAGATGATGTCAGCAACCATCTTGGCCATCTCCCGCTCATCTCCACTGCAGCCCTGGGGAAAGGGAGCCTGGATGTACTGGGGAGACCATTTCTGGTGCCATGCTGCCCTGCATCCTTCCACCACATTCACTGAGCTCTGGATCTGCAAGGGCTCTCTTGGATCAGGACACCCAGCACATGGCCGATGCAGGGACAGTTCTCCCATTCTCTGTCCTCGACACTCCAAAGAATGACAGAGGAGGCAATAGAAGCTTCACTCACCTTACAAGGCAGGAGAAGGACTGTAAGAGGCTGAGAGTCCTCATTACAGAGGTAGTTGGAGATGGAGTGACAGGCACAGGGAAAATGAGAGGGAGCTTAAGACATAAAGACAGTCCAATACTGGGATAGACAGGGGTAGCCAGAGACACACAATGAGAGACTGACTCAGACAGAGGCAGGGAATCTGAGCATGCCAGACCCAGAGCTGTGGAGGAGGGGGCGGGGCCAGAGGCTCCTGCCCTGTGCCAGCTGTGCTCTGAGGTGGGGGCCTGCACACACCTTCCCACACCACAGGTAGCAGCAGGACTGGGTCTTGAGGATGAAGACATCATTGGAGTTGAGGGAGGTGGCCCGGGCTGGGACCTCAAAAGCCTTAGTGTTATTGGTGCTGGTTCCTCGGACCTGAAAGAGCCGTGTGGCGGGCACGGGCTCCGAGTTCGTTGCCCGGGAGGTGCCTCCCTGGAGGGTGTGAGGAGAAAGCAGAAGAAACTTAGTAATGATGAGGGGGCATTAGAGGGACACAGAAACCAAGGAGAAAGAGATGTTGGGGTAGGGCCTGCCTGCCCCTCCGGGTCCGCTGATACATCAAATTAATCTTCCTGAAACATTTGGTCATGGCACATCCCTGCTCAAAAACCTGAAATGACTCCCCACTGCTTATAGATCAGAAGCCAGCCCTACAGAGGGGCCTTTGAAGGCCCCGCATGATGAGAGTGCAAACTGCCTTCACTCTGCTCTCTCCAAATCTTCCAGTTGACCTTGGCCAGGCTCCTCACCGTTCCCCAGAGATCCCTTCCTCCAGACCTCCTTCCTTGCTATGGCCCCTGCCCTGGATGCCCTCATCATACCTCTGCTGAGCTCTTCAGCTGACCCCAATGTCAAGACGTTTTTCAAACCCCCTTTCCATTAGGAACGCCATGCCTAGTCCCAGATTGCTGTATTCACATTCCCCTTTGAATTCAACGTGTATTCCTGGCGTTTAACCACATGGTGCCACAGGCTGGTTGCTCACTGCCCTCCCAACAAGATGGTAAATAGTATGAGCAAGCATTCTCCCCACTTGGCGCTTGGGAGAGGGCCACGTACTTAGCAGGTTCTCAGTAAACAGATGGTTGCTTAAATGAATGCAAAGCTGTCTGTTTCATTGTGTTGGAAGACACCAATGCATTTGAACAAGTACATGGTTTAGGTAATCTAACTTCCTTTTTCATAGAAGAAAAAGGACCTAAAGAGTTGAGGTGTAGAGAGAAACAGTGCTTGCACATACTATGTGTTCATCACATGGATTTTTAAAGCACTGAGTGGTGTTTCTACATCAGTGATGGAGCCTCAACAGTCCTCTCCTGTGGAGAACAGGCCTCACCCACAGCCCCGTCCCCATCTCCTGGACGCCCACCCTGCCTCAGTCCGACAGCCACACCTGGTAGACCACCATTTGTCCCTTAAAGATAGACATGAGATGAGGTGGCTCCTTGCCCATTGGGACTCGGATCTGGACCGGTTCGTTGTTGTACTTCTGGTCCAGTATGACGGCTTGATAGGCTGAGGCTGTGATTTCATCCTGGCTGGCCTGGCTGCCCTGGGATGAGCAGAAGGGAAGGGGTGAGATGAGGTAAAGTCCTGAATCTGACCCCACTCCTGGCCTCAGCGACAGACAGCTCCATCACCAATTCTAGCCCCAATCCCAACTGTCTTCCCCATCTAACCTCACCTTGTCACAGCCAACCCATCCTGCCCCTGATTTCAGTTCTGATCCCAGCACCATACATCCAACCCTTTCTCAGCCCCAGCCCAGCCTGACTCACCTGAAACCCCAGCCTTAACCCCAAACTTCCTCTCCTCCTTGCTGTACCTTTCTCTGGGAAACACCATGGCTACCACATCACTCACTCTCAGCATCTCCCTGCTTCCTCACATCTGGACACAGAAACCCACAAAGGAGGTGAAGGGAAAATGCAAGAGTTCATGAAAATGAGAAGGGAGACTCAAAAGGGGGAAAAAAGTGAGAAAAGAATTGTGGTGAATGGGGGTTCTCAGTATCAGGGGATCTCACAGCCAAAGCAGTCCCAAGATGGAGAAGAGGTGAGGTCCCTGTCACCAGGAGTATTCAACACAAAGGGGATGGCCACCTGGCAAGGGTATAGTGGGGTGGGAGCTGAGCTGGCTGTGTTCTGGAAGAATAGGCGGCCTGACCTGCCAGATGTAGAGCAGGTAGTGCGGCTTCTCTCCAATGAGGTAGGTGTAGAGCAGCAGGTAGCAGTCACCCCCATAGAAGTGGCCCAGCCACTTGGACTCCACAGGTACCAGCTCTAGGTTCTCAATGCGCCACACCTGGGGCCAGTATAAGGCAAGTGTGAGGTCTGGGACAGGCTCCACCAATCCCTCTCACCCAGGCAAGGCCTCCCTCCCCTTACCATACCTGCACCTCCCCACTCCCGTCATCTACCATCCTCTGCTGGGCAGCCACCTGAGGCTGGACATGCATGGACGTAGCATCGAACTTCACCTGTTCCACCTTGGCTGGAGTGAAGGGAATCATAGATGAGGTCCCCCGGGTCCTCATAACAGCCCTGAGGGGTAGTTATAATCCTTACACCAATTTTAAGATGATGAAAGCCAGACCAGAGAGATTCTGTAGCTTACTCAAGGTTACACATGGCAGTTATAATACAGAACCGTTTCTCCTTGTCCCTAAGATCCATGCTTCACCAGGGCACCCCAGGGAGCCAGGAGAAGAATTACCCTTTCATCCTCCCCCAGGTGCCTTGCCCTCAGCCAATATTATCTGGTGAGAGACTTGGTTTTCAGGGGGACCCAAGCCCATTCCAAATGAGAGGCAGGTCATTCTCAGATCCCGTTTGTGACAACTCTTGATTGTATCCATATGCCCTCATGTCCCCACCCCTGCTGGGGAGCACAGACCAGGGTAAAAGTATACACAAAGGAAGGGTACCCCAGAAGGAGCGCAGAAGGCAAATCTGAGTGCTCTCCTGGACCCACTCTGGCTCCAGCCACCCTGCCTTGCCCGGCCCTTACCCACAGAGCCCACGGTATGGGTTTTGCCCAGGCCTGAGGTCTGGTTGGGCACTGTCCACTTCTGGAAGAGCTGCTGGAAAACGGCGGACTCGGCCCCATCATTCTGCACCTCCACCTGCGTGCTCGGGGGGTAGTTCTTGGCTTTGATGAAGTTCTGGGGATAGATGGGGAGGCTGGGGCTGTGTCCCAATCCTAACCCCCAACCCCTGGCACAAACCAAAGCCTGGTTCTTACCCCTGGTCCCAAGCCCAAGCCAGAACCCAACCCTAGTCCCAATGCTGACCCTGCTCTGGCCCCAACTTCAGGTCGAAACCAGACCCTAAATTTGACACCATCCCAAACCTACCTCTGACCTCCACCCCAAGGCCAACTCTGACACCAAATTTGACCCCACCTCAATTTTAACCCCGGCCGTCAGCCCCACTGTCAACCTGAACCCAATCCTCAAGCCTATGCTGACCCCAAGTCAGTCAGGGTGACTGACTCCAGCCCAACAATGACCCCAAACTCTGACTTGGCCCTGCCCCATGCTGATCCCATCTTCTCTGTGGAAAGGGCGGCCTCCATTTTTTTCCCTCCCTTTTCTGAACTTAGCTTGAGGTAGGAGCCCACATCCTCAGGCGACCCCCATGTTGCCTGGTGCTCAGCTCCCTGGTGTGCAGAGAACCCTCAAGATGGCTTTGGAGCAGACTCTCAGACCTCAAGGGGGTCAGGCCGGGAGCCTCTCCTGGCCTCTCTGCTTCAGTCTGACCCTCTTCCCGCTCCCTGGTAGACTGTTTCTCTCCCCTCTCCCTGCAATTCTCTTCCCGACCCCGTGCCCACCAGGGCCTGGCTTATGGCTCCTTTCCTCTCCTGGGCATTGGCCTTCTTCCCCTTCCACACGTAGATCTTCAGGCCCCCCTGGTCCAGGATGTAACAGTCCTAAAGGTGGGAGACAGAAACCCAGAATGAAGGCCTGATGGTGCGCAGTGCTGGGCTGGGGAACTGCTGGCACAGAAAGTCTCCCTCCCACACCCACCTGGGCCTCCCTACCTCCAAACCCCTGTCTCCCAACCTACCCCTGCCTGCCAACCTACCCCACCCCAACACTGCTGGCTTGAGGAAGCTTGGGAGCCAGGGTGGGGGTTGAGGGTGGTGTCCAGCCCTCTCACCTCGTGATTGAGCAGGTCTTGTGTGAGTGGCCGAGTGGCGACTTCTCTGACCACCAGCTTTCCCTCTGTGTCAGACACACTGCGGGACAATGGTACGGCATAAACCAGGGGGGCTCACCCCCTCAGCCGGCACTCTGCCCCCCAATGAAGTCCCCCACCATCCGGGAGGAGCCCTGCGGACACTCACTGGTACAACTTGAGGGCTGCCTTGAGCGCAGGCTCCACCACTGTGTCAGGCACTGCTGCCTTCAGCTCCCTGCGCTTGCCCAGCACATGATTCATGACCTCCATCAGCTGCGGGGACGCCTTCTCGTTCTCCCCGTCCACCACGGCCATGTAGGTCCGCCCGCCCCTCTCCTGGTCCCGAATCTCCTTGGCCAAGGTCATGCCCTGCAGAGAAGCCCGGTGACCCATGGAAGCTGGCAGGGACAGGACCAAGCCACAGCCTGCCCTGCAGCAGCCCTGAGGGGTGAGGCACCCCCTACTTTTCTCCTTGGAGGGTAAACCAGGTAAGAACCCGCTGGGAGAAGGGTGTTTCAGGTGGGCACATTGTTTGAAATTTGTGACTTTACTTCACAATTTTGGACAAAAGCTGAGCTCTGAAGATCACAGTACTCAGTCTCTTTGCCCATAGCATGCTCAAACACATGTGCACACACACACACAGTCATATACACACACAGCTTCACATGTGCACACACACATATGCACAAACCCACACACCCACACAGCAGTTTCTCCTGTCCTCACACATAGACACACACATACTAGGGTGAACAGTCCACATGTTCACACATACACACACACACACATACACACACACATCCTGGCTCACCCTCCTCAACCCAACATGTACTGATCGGTTACAGGCACTGAGTCCCAGGCCCCTCTCTCTCTCCCTCCAAGGCGATCTCCCCCATCCCACATTTCTGTCTCCAGCTCAGCTCTCTGCTTTCACCTCATTTACCCAACTTTCATAAGAGTCCCATTTTAAGAAGTCCAAACTGAACTCCAGATTTTCTTCCCAAATCTGTTGTTTCCTGATCTTTCCCATCTCAAGAAATGGGACTCCATCCAGCCCTTTACTGGTAATTGCTCAAGCACAGTGTGAGCTCTGCCTCACCCTTTTCTCTCTTCACCCCCAGGCAACACACAAGTCTAGTGGATTCCACCTTCCTAGGCCAAGGAGCCAGGGCACCTGCCCCACTCCTTACCTGATGGGCAGAGGGCTCCCTGGGCCCCTTAATCCCCTTTGTCACTCAGAAGTCAGGTGGCCTTCAACAGCTTCCCTGGCACTGAGGACAAATCCCAACTCTCTGACACAGCCTTCTGACCACATAACACGCCCCTAGGAAACAAGCTCACCTCCTCTCCAAGCTCCCTGAACCGCTGTCTCATGCTTTCACTGCTCAGGCAGCCCCTCAACCCCAGCCATTTCTCTCCTGCCTGAGGGCCTTCTCCTCACCAACTCCCAGGAGTTTTCCCAGAATTCCTAGCTGTACACCCCACTCTTCACTTCTCCATTATTCCATTCATGTCCATCCTCCATTGAATGTTCAACTGGAGGCCAAAGCCAGGGCAGGGCTCTGGCCTCTTCATTCATCACTGGATCCCAAAAGCTTGGCACAGGATGTGCCACACAGCAGGTACCCATTAAACCTCAGGGGATTCGCCACAGGTGCATACACGCCAACTCCAACATGCATACCTGTCCCCAAACACATGGAAACTCAGATCCACCTTCAAACACCACCCCTGGAAAGAAGGCCTGGGGAAATGGAGGCAGCTGGGCAACAGAAGTCTGGGGGAGGCTGGGTGCTGGTGTGCAGGGCAGGTGGGGACAGGGCTGGGCTTGGGGGAGGGTTGATGCATGAGTAAGTTTACCCTGAGTCTCTCCATGCGGTTACTCTCTGGCCCATTCCACTGGATGATAAGCTTCCCGAGGTCCAGGAGGAAAACATCCCCACGGTTGAAACTCTTCCAGGACATCTCCACCTGGAGAGTCATGGGGGAGGTGCAAAGCCCACTCAGACCCCTTCCATCATCCGTCATCTCTTCCCCATTGCCTTCCAGACCCTCACCCTTCTTCGGCCTCTGCCCTTCACCCGAACTGGGAGGAGGACAGAAGGCTATGCCCTAGGGCTCTGGTTGATGCCCACCTCTCCGGCCACCACGTTCCTCTTGCCCTTCACATGCAGCAACCGCTGGACGTCGCTCGAGTTGGTCTCCACGTGCTTCATGCCAGAAGCCACACCCCCTTTCCGGATCCTGAGAAGAGAGGTGAGCTGACCCCAGAGAGTGGGCTGGAAGTGTGACAGGATGTTTGGCTACAGCAGGGTCATCTGAGGGCTGGGGCTGGATGAATGCATGAGGCACCTCAGGTGCAAACTTTAAAGAGACATTCGCTCTCAGGGCCATGCACCTGTCAGATCCCTGCGTTGCGGGCATTTGCATGACCCTGGCAGTGAGTGCCTCCTGGAAGTTTGCTCCCTAGACTGCTTCATTCCACCTTAGTCTCTCCCCTGCTGGAGTCCTTCAAAGACAGGTGCATGGCAATGTGGAAGGATAGTACAGGACTCTGAGGGCAGGGGTTGAAGAGAAGGAAAAGAGGGTAGATTCCGTGGACTGAATTGTGTCCCCTCCCAACTTCATATGCTGAAGCCCAAACCCCCAGTGGAATGGTACCGGAGGTGGGACTGCTGGGAGGTAATAGATTTAGAGGAGGTTTAGATGACATCTTGGGGTCAGTGCCCTTATAAAAAGAGACATCAGTGAGTTTCGTTCCCTTCACCAGGTGAAGTCACAGTCAGAAGGTGGCCATCTGCAAGCCAGCAGAAGAGCCCCCACCAGCAACCGAATCAGCTGGCACCTTGATCTTCAACTTGCCAACCACCAGAACTATGAGAAAATTAATTTCTGTTGTTTAAGCCATTCCGTCTATTTTTTTATTTTTGTATTTTCTGTATTTTGCTATGGCAGCCTAAGCAGACTAAGACAGAAGAGGTGCCAGCTCAGCCCTAGCAGGTTTGGCTCAGTAGATAGAGTGTCAACTTGCAAACTGAAGGCTCTCGGGTTCATTTCCAGTCAAGGACACGTGCCCAGGTTATGGGCTCGAAACAAGGGGCATGCAGGCAGCAGCCAGTCAATGATTCTCTCCAATCATTAATGTTTCTATCTCCCTTTCCCTGAAATCAATAAAAATATATTTTTATAAAAGAATAAATGAGTGAATGCCGCTGTAAGTGTGGGAAGAAGGGGAGCAGTAAGACAAAAAGGGAGGGATGGGGCTATGGCTAACTGGAGAGCTCCTGGCCTACAACTATAGAACAGTAACAACTTGCTTCCTGACCATGTGTTGGAATAGTCCAGAGGTTGGAATATGAGCTGTTAGTGTAAAAGGTCTGTTTTAGAGAAAGGAGCAGTCATTTGCCAGTTGGTTAGAGGAGAGCCGTGGTGTGATACCCTGAAGGTGGACTTACAAACATTCATGGTACACGGAGTTACAGAATTTCAGAATGGCATTTGGACAGCCAAAGACAGCCCCCAGAAGGATGAAGATCAAGGACAAGGCAGCAGCAAAAGTGGGGGTGGGGGAGTGGAAAAAACAAATCACCCTCATGGGCTCCCCCACAGCCTCAGGCTCCCTTCCCAGCTCCAGCTCTGTCCCCCAGCCGCCGTGTGCCTCTCTGCCCTAGTCCCATTCCCCAGCCTTCAGCGCGCCCCTCCATACACAAGGCCCTTCTTGAAGTAGCCGCGGAAAGCTTCGCTCTCATTGCCCTGGACCTCTCGGTGCTGGACAGCCCGGCCCTTCAGGAAGTCGTCCATCTGCGTGGTGTAGATGGCAGCCGCCCCTTGCTCATCCTGGGACGAGGCCTGGCCGATCCAGTAGTGGATGTCATAGGACAGGTTGCTGCCTGTCTTGTGGATCTAGGGAGAGGGGATATCCAATGTGCCTGAGATCTTGGGCTCCCACAGCGCTCTCCTGCCTCCCTGCTTTGCATGGGGTCCCATGCCTGTGCAGCCTGGGCCACAGTTGAGCCCTGGGTTGTGGCTCCAGCTCTTCCTCTGAGACAAGGGGCAAGCAGCTTCCTCTCTGGGCCTTGCTCACCTCCTCTTGGAAATAACTGAGCTGGACTATAGCCACATTTCCCCAAGTGCTGTGCATGGACCAGCAGAGGTCCATGGGTGATTAGGTGATATACAAGCAAATGTATAAATGAAATTACTATGCAAATATTTTATAGCTACTTTCTGTTTGGGACATGGGACACTGCTTTCCACTTTGGTGATGATATAGAGTTATACTTTTAAATAAATATATTTAATTTTTAAAAGTATGTTATATGCCCGATTGGTGTGGCTCAGCAGTTGAGCAATGACCCAAGGAAGCAAGAGGCTGCTGGTCAGAGCACATGCCCAGGTTGCAGGCTTGCTCCCCAGTAGGGGGTGTGCAGGAGGCAGCTGATTAATGATGCTCTCCTCTCGTTGGTATTTCTATCTCTCTATCTCTCTCCCTTTCTCTGAACAGAAAAACACAATTTAAAAAAAGTTTTGAGAAACAATATAAATGCATTAATAGTACAGGTAGTAGCAGGATGTGGCCAAAACCAAGAAGATGGTATGAAGACGGTTATAAATTTTGGAAATGTGGACTCAAGTTGGGTGACATTCCACTAGCTCAAAAGGTCTCAGAAACTATGAATCCACAGAAGGTCACCTCAGTTGGGAGCTTGGTGGCCCAAGGGCAGCAAGAACCTCTTACAGCTCTGAGCCTACAGAGCTGCCACTAAGCCGGGCACATGGCACACCTGGTGAGAACGGTCTGGGGCTGAAGCCAGGCCAGCTCTTGCCACTGCCCGAGCCTCAAGTTTCCTCCCTGACCCCACAGAGGGCTTTGCTCTCTGTTCAGCCCTCTCTCCCACCCGCCCCTACTCACAGCGAGGAGTACATAGCAGTCACCATCAAAGAAGCTACCAAAGGTGTTGGGAGGAACGGGCACCATCTGCATGGCCTGGAGAGAGAAGGGAGGTCAGAGGGGCTGCCCTGGACCACTCAGGACTCAGGCTTCCTCTACCCTAAGCACAGGAGTTGGGAGAGGCAGAGAGCTAGAAGGAGGAGGGCATGACGAAGATGATGAGGAGAAGGGATATGAGAAGGGAAGGAGGTAAAGGAGCAGGGGAAGAGGTCAATGCCCAAGGATCGGAGAGGGAGCACTTGGAAACTGGCACGGCAGCTCCCTCCCAGCAGGGAAGGATTGGAGGACAGTAAGCATAATCCCCAGCCTTTTCTTCCCTCCATCCTCTTCCCCACCCCACACCCAGGCAGACCTCACCTCAATCCTCCATATTTGTACCCCAGGGGTGGTGATGTTGAGGGAGCCTTTGACTTGGGCGCTCAGTTTGGTCATGGTGATGAGCCTAAGGGGAAAAAGTGTGAGAGGAAGGACCGAGGAGCTGGAAGTGCTTGGAGTTCAGGTGCTGCTCTTCCAGTCCAGCCCTGAGAGCTCCCGACAGTGCCAGGAGGCCAGGAACCAAGGGCGGGGGGTGAGGCTTGGCTCCCTACTGTGGGCCCTGATTGGGCCCAGACCCATTTCTTTTTTTTCTTTTTTTCCTGAGACCCGTTTCTAATCTTGTCACTCTCTTCCTCAAACACCTGACTCCCTATCACTTACTGAATAAAGCACCCACTCCTTAGCCTATCACTCAAGGCCCTTCTAGCCCCAATTTTTCTTTTTGAAAATTTTCACCAAAGATTGGTTTTTAATAATCATAGAATTGTGTGTGTGTGTGTGTGTGTGTGTGTGTGTGTGTGTGTGTGGCTTATTTTTAAAGAAAGGAAAGAATAACAAGGGCTGAAAAGTGTATGCACCCAAAAGAATTGACAAAACAGCTGTTCAAACAAATGGTTGTACATGAAGTTCATAGAAGTCTTTTTCACAATAGCCCCAAAGTAGGAACATCCCAAATGTTCATCAGCAGGTGAATGGATAAGCAAAAGGTTGCATATTCCCACAATGGAGTATTATTTAGCACAAATAGTACGGTACATGTTCTAATATAGATGAACCTTGGATACATTATGTTTAGAGAAAGAAGCCAGACACAAAAGGCTGTGTTATATGAGTCCATTTACATGAAATACTCAGACTAGGCAAATTCATAGAGATAGTATTGGTTCAGGAGCTGTGGGGAGAGGAAAACTGGGAATCACTGCTGCTGAGTACAGAGTTTCCCGTTGGGATGTTGAAAAATTCTGGAGTTAGATAGAGGGTGATGGCTGTGCAATGTTGTGAATGTGCTGAATGCCACCAAATTGTATGCTTTGAGGTGGTTAAAATGGAAAGTCTTACGCTGTGTGTTTTACCACATTAAAAAAGTGTGTGCAGCAGTTTCCTGTTCCTTCCCAGCTACCCCTAAACACCCCTCAATCACTGTTCTCCTGTCCCACAAGATGTAGACTCCACAAGGGTAGGGTCAGGTTTATTTCTTCAGTACTGAATCCTCCCACCCCATGTAGCACAGTGCAGCACTTTGCTGGGTGGGTGGGTAGATAGATAGATGGGTGGGTAGGTGGCTGAGGGGATGGATGAATGAATGAATGAATGAATGAGTGAGTGAATGACAGAGTGAACTCTCCACTATGAACCACCCTCCACCTGCTCAGCTGGGAGAAACCTCCTCTCCTGAGCTCTTTCATGGTATCGTTTATGACATTTTTGGTTTTGACTTGTAGCTTGTTCTCCACTGCAGCTGCTCACCAGAATCACTTGGGGAACTTGTAAGTGATACTGACTCTTGTGTAGGCAGGCCACTTCCCAGGGATCCTGATTTAATGAGGTGGGATAGGGGCTGGGCATGGGTGCTTTATTTTCTGCCTTTTGGGAGATGAGGCATGGGTGCTTTCAAAACTCTGCAGTGGTTCTGATATGAGCCAGGGCGGAGGACCTGGTCCGCAGTTGTCCTCGTCCCTGGTTTTCTGCCCCTCCCCACCGAGCCTACCACCCAGCCTGGCACAGAGTTACCCTTCTTGAGCGCTCCTGGAACTGATCCGCAATGAATGAAAGATCAGGGTGCCCCACAGATCCAGTCTTGAAATGACAGCCTGGACTCTATCTAATCTCTGCACCTTGACTCTGAGTCACCTCTTGAGACAATGACCTGGCCTTTTACTGCTCAGAAACTCCCTCTTCTAAGTCCTGAGTGGTGACCCTTCACCTTGGCACTCTGGAGTTTGGGGCAAGGTCTCCTGGCCCAGCTCCCCTCCAACAGATCAGAAGCACCTGCCAATAGCCAACACAAAGCTTGTCCCTGGGTCCTGCCTAATGTCCCTGCTGGCCCTGATCCCCTCCGTGAGTTCAACCCACAGAGACCCCAGGCTCCCAGGACTCCTGGCTCAGTAGAACCAATTTGGGTGCAAAGGAAGAGAATGTTTGTTTTATGTCAATCACCACCTTTGTCGACACCCGCTTTTCTCCAAGGCAGATTCTTTGACACTAGCTGTATGAACATGGGCCCTGTTCTTCATCTAGATTGAGGGCGTCAATTAGATGCTCTCTGAAGTCCCACCAGTGACATGCTCAGGTTCTAGGAGTGAACAGCAAGAGGAATAGAGGGTAGACACGAGGAGGCACTTCTTGCCCATCAGAGAGGAGCTTCAGGTAAGCAGGACTTGAAAAAGCTCCCAAGAGAGAAATAAGGATTGAGGACCTCTAGCAGCCTGGACAGGTAAGGGGGAGCCCTCCTCATGGCCAGCAGTGGGCAAGTGGGTTATAGAGAGGGTGGTTTTGAGAGCCCCCCCCCACCATGCTGCTTCTCACCCTCCCCTCCCTGTTCTTGTTCCTGCTGTCCCCTTTCCTGATAGCCCTCACCACCTTTCTTCACTTGGCTAATACTTAAATGTTCTCTGGACTTAATTTAGGTCTCATTTCTCCCAGGAGACTTTCTCAGAATCCTCAGGCTAATGTAGGGCCCCTCGTCTGGGGCCCCAAAGCATCCGGACCAATGGCTGTCTTGTCCTCCCCCTCCACCACCACCAACAACACATGGTGATTCAACGACCTGTTTGTAAACCTGAGGTCGTTTAGGCCAAGGACCTAGGCATGTTTGTCTGTGCAGCCCCCATATCCTAGCACATAGTAGGTGCTCAACAAATAGCTGAAAGTCTGAACTGTGGAATGGAAGGGGACTGACGTTCTTGGGGCCTTGGAGGAAGTTAGGTTTCCTTTCTGGCCAGGTCCCATCTTTTATTTCTTCTCTGCTGCTCTGTTGTCCTCGGTGGGGAGGGTTCCGGCCCCAGAGAGCTTAGGATGCTGCCACAGCTCTTAGTCCTCAGTCATGCAATCCAAGCTGGACAGAGATATGGCTGTCCCCAAAACAAGGACACCTTTTTGCTTCCCCGGGCCCATAACAACAGAGAAATGGAATTCCCCCCACCCCCATCTGCTCCCCCAGCCTCCAGACTCTGCCCCTACGGACCTGAGGATGCCTGAGCAGGCTTCCTGGGAAGGGGTGGTAGTATGTCCCAACACCCTCGTCTGGACTGACTCTTGCCTTTGCTCCCACTTCAGCTGACTGGAGCCACAGTGGCCGGTGAGGCCAGGGGACAACGGGCCCTTGTGGAAGGGAGATGGGGCAGGTGGTTGACCAGGGCCAAGCACCAGTCCCCTGCCTCTGCTTTGCCCATTCAATCCCTGATGGCTGTTGATCACACCCTAGAACCCAAGAGACAAGAGTCCTGAGGTCCCAGGAGTGACAGGGGAATGGTGACACAGAGAAAGAAACCACTTCAGATGAAAGAGAAATGGGTTAAGAGGTGAGAGAGAGGAGGAGTGAGGGCAGTGAGTCCTGGCTAGCTCAAGACTGTCAGAATTTTACGTCCCAAAGCCCTGCACCTCTGGATTCTCCTCAGGTCCGGGCAATGGGGATAGTTGACACCTGGAGTGAGGCATGGGCTAGTGGCAGGCAGGGTCCAGCGTGGAGCCTGCACAAGACTTTCCTTGGAAGCCAAAGGAGCCACAGACTCACGATTCTTCCCAGACTCCAGGGCACCCAGCCTCTCTCAGGAGGCCCCATGTTGCCAGAGAGAAACGAGGGACCCCCGTCCTCTCCCAGCCCTCTCTCACTACCGATGGTCCCGCATGTCCCCAGCAGGGTTGCCTTACCTGGCTGGAGAAGGCAGCTGCCACCTGGGAGGTCTCAGGGAGTTGTGGCAAGCTGGCTGCGGGAGAGCGACCTTTGTCCCCACCCCCCTCCTCTAGGAACTGCCCTCACCATATAAGGAAAGATAGGGCCTTTGAGAGAGAGAGAATGGGTGAGGGGGTGGGGAGACAGGTGCCCAGCAGGTCCCTGGGAGCCAGGAGCCCAAGGACAGCTCCACAACCAGACCCGACATCCCTCACCCTGGGCTCGCACATTCTGCCGGGGATGGGGTGCATTTCTGCCCAGGGCCCAGGCCCACACTGGGGGTGGATAGCACAGAGCAGGGAAGGAGGCTCCACAATCTTCCCTCATCCCCTGGGGGAATGGCTCATGGGGCAGTGGAGCCCTAGAGCCAGGGATGCAGGGCCAGAGGTTCACTCTCAGGGTCCCTCCAGGACAGGTGGGACCCTGACACCCTAGAGGTCTCTTATACTTGGCATGACACTCGCTCAGAGGGGGTACAAATGTTCTTCTTGTCTCCCCACCCCTCTTCAGGCTCCACCTGGAGTATTTATGAGCTGCCATAAACCAGTGCCTTTGGACTCTGCCACCCTCTCCCAGCAGCCAGTCTCCATTCCCAACTCCTGAGGCTGGGGGCCCAGGATTCAGGATGGGAAAGAAGAGCAATCCCCTCAAGTGCGGAAGTTGGCTTTGCCCACAAATTCAGCATCCTGGGCAGCTGCCCTCCAGCCTGCATCCTTGCAGAAATTCTCCTGTCACCTCTGAACTCTGGTCTCCTGGAGGGTGAGATGCAGTGGGCTGGGCGAGGGCAGCCCTCCTCCTGACCATACCTCCGAGTTCTGGAGACCGGATGTTCTATGTGTGCACATATGTGCATGTGTGTACAAGTGTGACCGCTCTCACTTGCAGTCTGTTAAGCGTAAACACACTGCAATTAAGATTTTGTTTTTGAAAATAATACCCTTGCCCTAGCTGATTTGGCTCAGTGGATAGAGCATTATCCTGCGGACTGAAGGGTGCAAGGTTCGATTCCGGTCAAGGGCACATGCCCGGATTGTGGGCTTGATCCCGAGCAGGGGACATACAGGAGGCAGTCAATCAATGATTCTCTCTAATCATTGATGCTTCTTTCTCTCTCCCCCTCTCCCTCCTCTCTGAAATAAATAAAGCTATATTTTTAAAAAGAAGGAAAAAATAATACCCTTTTTTGTGAATAAAAAGAAGTATATGTTCACTCGATTATACAAACAGGCAAAAAGGAAAGAAAAACTCATCTGTAATTCCACTACAAAGGTAATTTATGGATAAATCACTGTTAGCGTTTCTTTCAACAGTGTATGTGTACTATATGTATACTAGAGGCCTGGTGCACTAATTTGTGCACAGGTGAGGTTCAGCTAGCTCGTCCTGATTGGGGCCAATTGGGCCAGACTAGTGGGGCAGAGGGGGAGGCCTACAGGTGGTTGGCTGGCTGGCCCCACCCTCTGGCTGAACTCCTGATTGAACTCCCTGTCAAACTCCCAGTTGAGGGGAAAAATTGCATATTAGCCTTTTATTATATTGGATGATACCTAGCTATGGATTGATTGATCTGTTTACATATATATGCTTTTTTATTTTGTAAGAGAGCATTTGTTGGGTAAATTACAGAGGCAGAAAAATAATTTATAGAAGACATGGGCTTAGCAAACAATTTCTAGAGGTAAAGGGAGAACCTGTAGAGCTTGGGAGTGAGGAAGCTAACCACCATACACACATGTGTCTTTTTCTGTGACATGTTTGTTATTCTGCAACTTCATTTTTTAAAAAACATATTTTATTGATTTTTTACAGAGAGGAAGGGAGAGGGATAGAAAGTCAGAAACATCGATGAGAGAGAAACATCGATCAGCTGCCTCCTGCACACCCCGTACTGGGGATGTGCCTGCAACCAAGGTACATGCCCTCAACCGGAATCGAACCCGGGACCTTTCAGTCCGCAGGCCAGTGCTCTATCCACTGAGCCAAACCGGTTTTGGCCTGCAACTTCATTTTAATTGTCCCATGGCAGTCCATTAGATAGCATAATTTCTTTAACCAATAGCTCATTTCCAGACTTCTAAATTACATCCAATTATTTGATCCTACCAAGAATGCTGTGGTAATATTCTTATTATTAAATCTTTGCCATTAGACTGCATTCATTATTATTTCTTTAGGATAAACTCCTACAAGTGGGGTGGCTGGGTCAAAGATGTGAAGAAGCAAATTGCCTTCCAGAAATGTTGTGGTATTGATAGCCCTGCGTTCAGGACAGGAGGACAGGAGATTGCCTGTTTCTCTACATTCTTCCCAGCCCCGGGCTCCAGTTTTTAAGAAAATCTTTGTCCGAATTAGGTATCACCTCACACCTGTCAGAATGGCTACCATCAACAAAAGAGGAGAGGATGTGGAGAAAAGGGAACCCTAGTCACTGCTGGTGGGAATATAGACTGGTGCAGCCATTATGGAAAACTGTATGGATCTGCCATTTGACCTAGTGATCCCACTTCTAGGAATATATCATAAAAACCCCAAAATACCAATCAGAAAAAAATGTATGCACTCCTACGCTCAGAGGAGCACAATTTACAATAGCTAAGATCTGGAAACAGCCAAAGTGTCCATCAGTAGATGAGTGGATAAAAA
Organism: Antrozous pallidus; assembly: GCA_027563665.1. NCBI lineage: Eukaryota > Metazoa > Chordata > Mammalia > Chiroptera > Vespertilionidae > Antrozous > Antrozous pallidus. The sequence goes on along the minus strand of CM050508.1, from coordinate 22,501,777 downwards.
GGCTGTGGTATATTTATATCATGGATTACTATGCAGCAGTAAAAAAGAAGGATCTCTTACTCTTTGAGACAGCATGGAGGGACCTGGAGAGTATCATACTAAGTGAAATAAATCAGTCAGAGAAAGACAAGTATCACATGATCTTGCTTATATGTGAAATCTAAGTAACAAAATAAACTGATGAATGGAGTTGATCCAGAGACACAGAGGCATGGAACAGAGTGGGGAATCTCAGAGGGAAGGTGGGGGAGGGTGAATGGGTGGGAAGTAATCAACCAAGAGCTATGTATACATATATGCATGGCCTGTGGCCACAGACAATGGGGTGGTGAGGGAGCGGGGAGGCGTGAGAAGGTCAATGAGGAGAAAAAGAGGACATATGTAATTCTGTCAACAATAAAGAATTATTATAAAAAATTAAAAATAAAGTTTGGTTACTCCAAAAAAAGAAAGAAAAAAGAAAACCTCTGTCCATTTGAGTATCAAAAAGAAAATCAGCATTGTGTTGATTTATAAAAATTTTTTTACCATTTTAAAGTATATTTATTGGCTATGTCTTCTTTTGGAAATTTTAAAGTAATTTGTTGATTGCTTATATATTTAATGTGTTGATTGGTAACCTGCCTATCATTTTTGGGATTCTTTACTTCACTTTGGTGCTTACTTTTAATTTAGCCTCAGGATTTTGGGGAAGAACCTGTTTTTTTGTTTTGAATCATATATGAGTGTTTATTCCAATACTGCCGCAGTATGGGAGAACAGGTCATCCACAAAAATCTGCTTTTCCCCCCACCATAAACCAGCTGCTTATATTGGGTAGAAGGACAAAGTCTACATGGGGAAGTAGCCAAAAGGGTATGCCAAGTGGACAGTTTACAGATAATGCAGCCTGGCAATATGCAAAGGGCTGGAGGCTCTGGATTCAGCAACAAGGTTGTTCATCTTCCCATGATAATAAGCAGCTTCTGGATGTAGAGGATGGGCCGCATTTCCAGTTGAGCTCCCATGTACCGCCTTGATCTTGGGCTTTTCAGCTTCCAAAACTGGAACTCCTGAGAGCCAGGGTCCATCCTATTGTACAGACATACATGGAGTAGTGATCATAGCCTACTAATTTAGTCCCTCCTCTGGTTCCTCATTGGCTGAGTACTATGGAGTCATCTGTTTCCTCATATGTCCCCTAGGTCTTGCTGTCTCGCATTGGACCATTTAAAATACTGGGATGAGGTCTTTCTAGCTACCTCCAATGGGGGAGAACCAGTTTTTAAAAGTTGTTTCCAATTTCTTCATGAAAATGTCAAAAACAGAAAAGTATAAATGATAGTAAAATAGTATAACAATAAACACTGATGGGCTCAAGAATTCTCATTTGCTGTGTGTGTGTGTGTGTGTGTGTGTGTGTGTGTGTGTGTGTATTTGGAAGTAAGTTGAAGATATCATGTTACTCAGCCCCAAATATTTAGTTTATCACTCATCTCCTAAGAATAAGAACATTCTCCTTCATAACTATAATACAAGGTCCTGGCCAGGTAGCCAGGTAGCTCAGTTGGTTAGAACATGTTTCTTATACACCAAAGTTGTAGGTTCGATCCCTGGTCAAACCCATGTACCGGATTGCAAGTTCAAACCCTGTTGGGCACATGCAGGAAGCATTCAATCCATATGTCTCTCTCACATCTCTCTCTCTCTCTCTCTCTCTCTCTCTCTCTCCTCTCCCTCCATCTCTCCTTCATTGTACTCTCTTTAAAAAAATATTCTTGGATAAGGATTTAAAAAACAAAAAGAAGCAACCAATGAATGCATTAATAAACAGAATAACAAATCAATGTTTCTCTCACTCCCTTCCTTTCTCTCTAAAAACAATCAATAAATAAAATAACTGTAATACAATTTTCACATGAAAATAGTATCACAAATGATTTATAATATCATCTTCTATCCAGTTCATGGTAAAATTTCTCCAATTGTCCTTCCAAGAACTCTAACAGCTGTTTTTATTGATTCATGATAAAATTAAGATCCTGCATTTCCTTTTATTGTCATGTATCTTCAGCATTTTTTTAAATCCTTTATCTTCAGTATTATTTTTCATCCTCACCTGAGGATTTTTTTCATTGGCTTTTTTTTTTTTAGAGAGAGAGGAGGAGAGAAAGAGAAACATTGAGATGTGAGACACATTGATTGGTTACCTCCCACAGGTGCCTCTCAGGTGCCCCACAGGGGCCAGGACGAACCTGCAACCCAGAAGGTCCTCGGCTCATGCTCTAAACTTTGAGCCAAACTGGCCAGGGCTCTTCAGAGATTTTAAATCTAGAACAGTCCCCCAGCCTTTTTTTCTACAACATGCACTTACCTGAGTCAAGGACAGTTGTCTTGTAGAATGTTCACACTGTGGATTTGTCTATATCTTTGTGTATTATTTAATTTGCTTCTCTTCCTCCTATTTTTCCCACAAACTGAAAGTACCTCTAAATGTTTGATAAGTCCTGGTTAAAAAATTTTTTCAAGAATACTTGAAAAAGGCCAGTGCTTCTCAAATTGTAGTATCATAAGAATCACTTGGGAATCCTTTTAAACGGCAGAATCTGATTCAGTAGGTCTGGGGTGGGGCAGGAGATCCTGCTTGTCTAACACGCTCCCGGGTGAAGCTTATGTCCTGCTGGTTCTTGAACCACACTTTGAGTAGCACGGGCAAAGGTGATACTGTGTACTTCACATTGCATTGACTCAGGGATATATGAAGTCAAGTTGACCCAGCATGAGTAATGCGAAGTTTGCTCCCTAGCTTACTGCCAGTATTCCCACTGTAAAGGCACTTTCCCCATTTACAATCATAAGTCATCTTGGGGTGATAATTTGGCACTGACAGCACAAAAGTGTTTTTTTAATCCTCACCTGAGGACATGTTTTTATTGATTTTAGAGGGAGAGGGAGAGGGAAGAGGGAGAAACATTGGTGTGAAAGTGAAACATGGGTTGATTGCCTTCTGCATGCACCTTGACCTGGGATCAAACCTAATGTCACTCGACAACGTTCCCACCAACTTAGTCATGCTGGCCAGGGCTTTACGAAAGCTTCAAATTCTTTATTTACCACCTTGTTCTTCTTGTTTTGTAATTACTTTTTTTACCTTTTCCCCTACAGTATCTGTTTAGCTTGCTGCTGTACCCTAGTGCCTGGTTCAGGCATGCGACTATTTGAAGGAAAGACATGGAATTTGAGTTCTGTTTTGATGTTATATTTAGAAGATTAACTGTTGTTTTTGTTTTAAACTGATTTTTTCTTTTTTAAAAATTAACAGCCGAAACCAGTTTGGCTCAGTGAATAGAGCGTCGGCCTGCATACTGAAAGGACCCAGGTTCGATTCTGGTCAAAGGCATGTACCTTGGTTGCAGGCACATCCCCAGTGGGGGGTGTGCAGGAGGCAGCTGATCAATGTTTCTAACTCTTTATCCCTCTCCCTTCCTCTCTGAAAAAAATAACAAACTATATTTTTTAAAAATGTATAAATGTACCTGGTATATTTATTAAAGACACAGGTGTTAGTAAAAATGTGTCCCTCCCATCATAGGTATCCGAGTCCCACCCAGTCCTCCAGCACTAACTCCCCAGGATTAGCCACAATTCCCACTTCTTGTTACCCTACTGAAGTAAACAAAAATATGTATGTATATCTGTCTATCTTTATATTATTCTTTATTGAGAATATACTACACTATTGTTATAAATCTTACTTTGTTTCATTTAATGGTCTTTCTTGGAGATTGTTCTATATCTGCTTGGATAATTCCACTTCATTGTTTTCCATGACTGCATGGCATTCTCTGGTATAGATAGAGCAAGATTTACTTAACCAGCTCCTCTGTTAGGTTATTTCAAGTGTCTTGTTATTTAAAACAAGGATGCAATTAATACTGGATACATACAAAGTTATATGTATACTACTAGAGGCCCAGTGCACAAAATTTGTGCATGGGTAGGGCCCCTAAGCCTACCCATGGCTGGCAATCAGGGCTGATTGGGGCCTTCCAGCTGCCAGCCAGGGCCTTTCTTCCCCAACTACCAGCTGCTGACTGGGGCCTTCCCTTCATTCCACACTGCCCCCTGGTGGTCAGCACATGTCATAGCAAGCGACCGAACTCCTGGTCTCCTGGTCAAACTTCTGTGGGGACAATTTGCATATTAAACTTTTATATATACACTAGAGGCCCAGTGCACAAAATTCATGCATGGGGAGGTGTCCTAGAGCCCAGCCTGCACCCTCTCCAATCTGGGACCCCTCGAGGGATGTCTGACTACCCATTTAGGCCCAAGGAATCAGGCCTAAATGGGCAGTTGGACATCCCTCTCACAATCCAAGACTGCTGGCTCACAACTGCTCACCTGCCTGCCTTCCTGATTGCCCCTAACCACTTCTGCCTGCCAGCCTGATCACCCCCTAACCACTCCCCTGCCAGCCTGATTGATGCTTAACTGCTCCCCTGCCAGCCTGTTTGCCCCTAACTGCCCTCTGCTGCAGGCCTGGTCTCCCCTCCCCCAACTGCTCTCCCCTGTAAGCCTGGGTCCCCCCGAACTGCCTTTTCCTTCAGGCCTGGTTACCCCCCAACTTCCCTCCTCTGCCAGCCTGGTCACCACGAACTGCCCTCCCCTACAGGCTTAATCACCCTCAACTGCCCTCCCTTGCAGGCCTGGTCCCTCCCAACTGCCCTCCCCTGCTGACCATCTTATATCCACATGGGGGCAGCCATCTTGTGTGTTGGCATGATGGCTAATCTGCATATTACTCTTTTATTAGATAGGATAGAGGCCTGGTGCATGGGTGGGGGCCAGCTGATTTGCCCTGAAGGGTGTCCCAGATCAGAGTGGGGGTTCCCTTGGGGCATTGGGCAGCCTGGGCAAGGGGCCTGTGATGGTTTGCAGGCAGGCCATGCTTCCCAGTGACCCAAGCAGAGGCCCTGGTATCTGGGATTTATGTATCTTCTACAATTGAAATTTTATAGCCTGGAGTGGAGCCAAGCCTTCTGCTAGTTCTGTGGCTGCCACTATTTCTGTTGAGATTCTATAATTGAAACTTTGTAGCCTGGAGTGGAGGCCTGAGCCGGCACGGCAGGAGGAAAGCTTGGCTTCCTTCAATGTCGGTGAAACCCAAGCCTCCCTTCTGCTCTCTGTGGCCAGCAGCCATCTTGGATGGGTTTATTTGCATATTTGCTCCTGATTGGCTGGTGGGCATAGCGGAGGTGTGATCAATTTGCATATTACTCTTTTATTAGATAGGATATAGATGCATTCTTTCTACAGCATAAATTCCTAACAGTGGAATTGCTGGATCAAAGGATGTCCACTAAAATATATATATAATTGATTTTAGAGAGGAAGAAACATCAATTTGTTGTTCCACTTATTTATGCATTCATTGGTTGATTCTTGTATGTGCCTTCACTGGGGATCAAACCTACAACCTTGGTGTATCTGGACAATGCTCTAACCAACTGAGCTACCCAGCCAGGGCTAAAAGTTACTTTTGAAAAACAGTAGTGTCAAATCACTTTCCAAAGAGATTGTGCCAGATTATAGTCCTGCCAACAGGAGTGTATCAGGTGCCTGTCCCTCTGATATGTGTATGTAACAGGCAAACAGAGAATGTCTGTTCCATACCCATCTGTCATTTCCACAGCTGACATCTCCAAAACCTCCACCCCGGTCCCTAGGGCCAACCAGCCACAGCTTCCTGTGAAGTTTATCTCCTAGCTCACATCCATCCTTCCTTCTTTTCACTCTGTCTCTGTGGCCCAGTTCAAATCTTCATTCTCCATCCTCCACGGCTGTGGTCTCCCAGAAAGGTCTTCTGTCCCATTCCCCTGACTTATATTCCAATGTGAAGCTGCCAAGACTGAGCACACCTCTTTCCTGGTTAATGTCCCCGTGTCCTTCAAAGACACTCACAACCTGTAAGAAAAAAGGCCACTCCTTTGGCGGTCCTATCGATCTGCATTACCTGGCCCCTGCTGCCTTCTGCAGCATCATTTCCCACCTCCCCTGGCTGTGTACAATCCCAAAATTATTGTCATTTCCCACACTCCCTGCTGTGATGGGCTCTCAGCTCTTTGGCTTCCTTTCTGGTGCATCTCCTTGCTAAGGCCACCATCACCGGATTCACTCCTCCTTTCCAAACTCCTCGTAGCCTCATTTCCTCAGGATGCATTTTCCAAACCCTGCATCGTCCCCCAGGCCAGGTGAGGTGTCCCCGGTGCTCCCGCCTGGCCTCCCATGTTCTTCCTCAAACTACATTTCCAGCATTTCAGGTTTAAGATCATCTGCTCGGGTGTCTTTCTCCACACTGGAGTGTGAGTCCCTGGAGAGCAGAGGCATGCCCTAGTCACGGCGTGTCCCCAGTCCTGGCAATGTGCCCGGCACACAGGAAGCGCAGGTATATGTGGTTACCTTGAACTTTGTGGGTGGGGAAGGCTGACTGCGGTCTCATTCAAAGTTGGGAGCCCTGGTGACTCCCTGGCCTCTGTGGGCCTGTGGGATGCAAATCTGAGGGACTGGTGTTTGCATGGGGAGCAGGAAGTCCAGGGCACCCCAAGGAGGACAACGGCAGAAGCAGGCCACCTGGGCCTCAACTTCTCCAAAGGCTCGGAGGCTCCAACTCACATGGGAGCTGAAGGAACGGAGGGAACTGCAGATTTGGAACGGAGGGAACTGCAGGTTTTCTTCCCAGGTCGGTGCTTCCCAGCATTTTTCTACCAGGGAACAGGGGAGTGGGGCGAGGGAAGGAAAAGGGGCGGCATTATACACGTGGCAGGTCACCCTCAGAGACTTGGGGGGCAGGTCAGCAGCTGGGACACCAGGAGGAAGGCTTGAGACTGGATTCACAAGGGGGTGGGAGGTTGGGGGTGGAGGGGCAGGCCCCAACCTTTGGAGGGGGAAGATCTCCCTTCTGGGGGAGGGGGGGCAACCCCCGGGAGAGGGATGGAGAAAAGTTCATCTTTCCATTCCCCCAGGGTTGGCGTGGGGGCAGGCCGGGAGGCCCGGGCAGCGGAATCCCGGCGGCGAGGGCGGAGAGGCCTCTAGTGGCCGCCGTGGGAAGCAGGAGAGGGTGGGGCGGGAGGGCGCTTCCTGCCGGGGCCCCGGGCTGCCCAGTTTTGCAAAGGAAGTGCTGCCAGGGCTGGACGGGTGGGGGCAGGAAGTGGGCCGGAGGCTCGTGCAAGGGCGCGGCCGGCGGGAGGCCGCGGGGGGGCGAGGGGCGCCCATCTCCCCAGAGTTCCCAGCGCCTCAGCCTGCCAGCCCTTCCCGCGAAGCAGCCGGGAGGCCCACGTCAGCCTCGTTCAAAGTTCTTCCGTTTGGAGTTGAACTTGGCTTCCTACTCCCCCACCCCCACCCCCTCGGGGGCCTCACGAGCTCCTCCCCTTCGCTCTGGGGCAGAGACCCCACCCCTTCCGTCTCCAAATACCTTCCAGGGGCCTCGCCTAGGGACGCATTTCTGCTTAGCTTTGGAGCTAATCTTAAGGAGCCTCCAAGGGCAGGCAAGTAATCGGTTCTGCAGAGTGCAGGTCTCCATTTTGCAGACCAGATAACTGAGGCTGAGAGAAGCAGGGAAATTAAACGGCACTCAGGCCACTCTTGCAGCCCAGGAGGGTAGGGCAGCCCCGGGAACACCCTCCTCCCTCCAAAGGGTCATGCGCTTCATGGGACACAATCACTCCCCACTTCGAGGCCCGCCAATAACCACAGAAGCAGGTTGGGGGGGAGGGGTCTGGCTTTCTCTTTAGTTCGCATCACATTTGAGGGGCTAACACAGAGAAGGCACTTACATGACATGAGAGCGTCATCAGATTCAGACCAGCCATGTCCCCCCTCCCACCCCCAGCCCCTGGGGGTAGGTGGGAAACAAGGACATCTCCATTTGACATCCCCCTTGGCACTGATATGTGGGTCCCCTTAACTGTTAGGCCCTGGGAACAGCCCAAGGCCTTGACCTCCAGACTCAGCATTTGGGGGAGGGATTCCAGGTAAAGGAGGCAGAGCTGGAAGGTGGATGTCCTGGGGACAGCCCTCAGCCAGCAGGGGATGAGGCTGGGGGCTGCAGAGTGGGCTGGCATGGAGGAGGGGTGTAGTTTGGCAGGAATACCCCCAAAACCCCACAAGAAGTGTCCCACCTCCTACAGATCCCCTAAAGGCACAGGTGAAGTATGGGGTGGGTGGTGGGGAGATACCCCCTCCCCTCGCGTACACACACCCAGCTGGTTGTCCTAGCACAGGCTGGGCACAGAGAAGGTGCTCAGTAAATGTTTTAAATGAAGCAAAGAGGGTGTGTGGGACAGAGGACAGGGCCGAGGGCCCCTTGGCCTAGCTTGTTTCATTCAGAAAATAGCAGTTTAAAAAGGTAAAAATTCTTTTCCTCCCTCCCCCCAATTTATGGGCCTGGGAAAGGGCTGAGGAAGGGCTGTCTCTATTCCAACCCTTCCCCCCCTCCTTCCCCTAAAAATCTATATACACATATACATATTTATATGGCACCATAAAGGGGTCCTGCTTTCGCCCCCACACTTGGAGCTGGGGGAGCCAAGCCCCAGAGCCTTGGGTAACATGGGGAGCAGCCCTCGGCTGAGGAGTCCAGAGAAGCAGGACTCGGTCCTGAAGGACAAACCCCTACTGCTCTCACAAGTGGTAACCCATCTTCTCCCCTCCTGTGCCCTCCGAGGCAGAGGTGGTGGGGTCTGCATCGGTCCCCACAAGAGAGGTGTGAGAACTAGTTTCTCTTCGACCAACAGTCTGGAGACTCTTCCAGGCCAGAGCTGACCTGACCTGTCCCTGGGAAACTCAGGCGGGAAGAGGGCTCTCTGCAAGGCACTTGGTGTCCACGCTCCCAGGCTGGGCCCAAGGCAGGGGGCAGCAGGAACCCTGCCCCTACCCCAGGCAGAACCGAAAAGGGCCAAGAGGCCCAACATGGCAGCAGAGAAACGTGGCAGCATAGAAAGAGAAAGGGGGAGCAGCACGCAGGGCCCCGTAGGCCCCCCGAGAAGAGCGAGGAGGTTCTAAGGCACTGACACAGGGGACCCGGGGTCTCGCTGCCCTCTGTGCAGCCTGCTGCCCCTTCACAGCCTGGCCGGGCTGGTGGGGGAGACACCCACGTCCCCGTGGCACTGAGGTGGCCCAGGCTGCTGGGTTTTCCTAGGGAAGAGTCCGTGTGTGAAAGGTGTAGGTGTGGTCAGGGGCAGGTCCTGGCCCCGGGGCGCCTCACTAGCTGCCAGGCCTTGGCTGCCTGAGCACTGAGTACACGTCATCCACTCGGCTGAGCTGCTCGAAGAAGGGCAGAAGGTCATGGAGCTCTGTGTCATTCATGTTGTCAAACCACGAGGCCACCGGCACCTGGGCAGATGAGTGTAGGGTCACCACTCCGCACGCGGGATACGCAGTCCACCCCTGAGCACCCATGGCTCGGTGGGCTATCTCCTTGAAGCCCCTTACCCACAGTAGATCACATTTACCATATTGTCCGGTGTATAAGACGGCCGGAACTGATGATGACAGGAGGAAGATAACAAACAATAGAGAGAGAGCAAGTGCCGGGCAAGTCCCTGGTGAGTTAGCAACGCCCATCATAACTGCAAGCTCAGGTATTTTTACACCCGGAGTATAAGACTACCCCTGACTTTTGAGAAGATTTTCCTGCGTTAAAAAGTCGTCTTATACGCCGGAAAATACGGTACATATAATAACACAGCAACAATTTTATGAAATGAAACTTAATCTAACTGTATGCAAAGCACTCTGATATTTCCTATTTTATTTCATTTTTTTCAAAACCCCAACTAATTATTTTTGTGACCCACTAACTGGTCATAACGGGCTGCTTAAATAACTGCAACTGCTCCAGTGTCCAGAGAGCAGAATGATCTGAACGATCAATAAAGTATGAGGGAGTGGGCACAGGTCTATGAGAGGGAAGGCACCAGGCCTGGGAAACCACCCAGCCTGGGAGCAGAGGTGGGGGGAAGCCCAAATGGACTGACCCTTTTCTCGGGTCCCAGCCCCTAGCCAGGGCCTGCACGGCACTCACGGCATTGTCCGGATGGAAGACGTAGGAGGCAGGCGAGTTGTCCAAGATAAGCACCCGCCGCAAGTCTCGGCCCAGCCTGCTCAGGTCCTTGACGTAGTTCCCCCGGTGGAAGACACACGACTCACGAAACAGCCGTGCTCGGAAGGCCCCCCACTTGTCCAGCAGGTCAGCTACTGGGTCTGCATACTGTGGACGGGGCGTGAGTCATCCGGGGCCAAGGGTGATCCCGGGGTCACTGCCCAGAGGCCACATCCTGGTGAGGAGGGGAGGGTTGTGCCAGGGGCCCTTCACTCACCTTGGCCAGACTGGCAGTGAACAGCACGCACTCGAAGAGCTCACCCATTCGCTGCAGGAACTCGTCCACATAGGGCCGCTTCAGCACATAGACCTGGGGGGTGGGCCAGTGAGGGGACTGCTGGGCCTCAGGTTGGGAGTAGGGGGGGTGGCAGGGGGTTTGGAGGAAGCCAGTGAAGGAAGCAGAGGAGCACAGCGGGCAGGCTGGTCCCAGGTCCTACAGGGGCTCCACTCGACCAGCCACCCCAACTGCTGCTAGGGAAACCACCCCTCACTCAGAAGAGGATCAAAATGAACCTCTGAGTTCCAGGCTTCTGGCCCTGCCTCGAGGGGCATCACTAATTCCAGGCCCTTCCCCCGCCAACGGCCTCTGCCAAATGGAGGGATCTGAGGCAGCCCCCTTACCCCAAGGCTGCAGGGCACCGACCCCCGAGCCAAGTAATGGAGAACAGGCTGGACAGCACACAACCTATCCTGAATTACTTGAACTGGGTCTCGGGCAAGGTGGGGTAAGGGGGCGCCAAGAAGAACCCCATTCCTGGCAGGCCTTAGAGTCAAGTCCCTGAGAATCTGTGTGACCTTGGATAAGTCTCACACCCTCTCTGGGCCTCTGACATTCCACACCTCCCAAAGACCCACACGGCGCTCTCAGGGTTGGTGGAAAAAGCCTGTCTGAACAGCAGATGCCAAGCCTACGGCCTCCCCCCAGGACCCGGCCCCTCACCTGGTGGACAACCCCATCGATCTCCACGGGGATGATGAAGTCCGCATTGTTCACTGGCTATGGGGGAAAAGAGCGGCTGGAGCTGCGGCGAGGCCTGCCTGCCCAGACCGCCCTCCCAGGCCAGGCCAGGTCCCCTCCGAACCCAGGGCTGGGGGCTGCTGGGCAGGGCCCACCTTGAAGGAGCTGTGCACCAGGGTCTCATCCAGGTCGATGACCACGCAGATCTTGTCTGAGTCCTGGGCCTTGGCCTCGGGGAGCAGATACTGGACTGGGGTCTGCTGTGGGGACGAGCGGGACTGGCTGGGGCACCTCTCTCATACCCCCGTCATTTCTTCATACAAGTCTTCCCTCCTGCAGCCCTCTGGCTGGGAAGTCACAGGGACTTGGGGAGAGACCACCCTCTTCCCAGATTTGCCCCTGCCAACTCTGGAGCCAGGGTAGGCCGCCTGGCTCTCTGGGCTGCACTTCCCCACCTGGGAAATCAAGGCAGCGAACAGCGTCCACCTGCGACCCGGACATTTAGAATTCCCCTGGTGGAGCTCTTGGAGCTTTCAGGTGACAAGCTGGGTAGACAGACCTTCCAGGGCCTGCAGGCTGGTCAAGAAAAACCCTTTCCTCTAACGCCCCCCCCGCCCCCGAGGCCGAGCCCCGGTGCCCTGCAGCCCTCACCTGGCCACCACGCACCTTGGGAACAGCTCCGTTTTCCTCCACAAGCAGGGGTGCCCCACTGTGGGTGGGCAGGGCCTCCCCATCATCCCGGCAGACGCAGCAGAAGAGTGAGTGGAAGATGCCCCGGCTCCGGGGCTTCTGAGAAGCGGATGACTTCTGGTCACCTGTAACAGGGAGGCTCGAGGTGGGGACATGCATATGTACCCAGGTGCCAGCCCTGGGTTCTGAGGGTCTGGCCATCCCCCTGCCTCCTCACTGAGGGAGATACATTAGGATGGCTCCAGGCCACCCCTCTGCTTTCACAAGTCATTCCAGTGTAGATGCAGAGGTACCCACATGAGGGAGTGGGCTGGCTGGAGAGGGTACCAAGGGTCCTATCTTTTCCTCCCAGCTTCCACCACTGCTGAGGCATCAGCCCCACTTGGGGCACCTCCTGACACCCATCTTACTTGAGTAGCCCCTGCTTAGCGAGGCCCCCAGGAGGGCCAGGACCTGGGGTCCACTCCCACCCTCCTTCCATACTCTCAGCCCCGGTGAGTCCAAAGTCCTCTCAGATCACAAGCTGGATCGAGAGGCAGGGGGTGGACCCGGACCACCGCGACCCCGCCTCCCCGTCCCAACCTCCAACCTAGAGCTGCGTATCCACCGGCTGATTGACAGCTCATTCTCCACCCGCCCCGCCCCCAGCCCCGGGCCCCCGGGGAGGATCGAGGCGCAGGCCAGGTGGGCTGACCGGGAAGGACTCCCAGCCTCTGCAGCCTCCAGCCCAGACCCCCACCCGAGACCCCGCCAAGGCGGGCCGGCTCCCTCCGCCCCGGGTCGGAACTTGTGTGCACAGGCCCGGCGCCCACGGTCTGCAGCCGCGACGCCGCGGGCGCGCGCGCAACTCAGAAGTGGCTGCTCCGCTCCGTGCCCGAGGGGCTTGGCGCCGCCACGCGTGACGCGAAAGTTTGTGGTGATCGTCGCTGAGTGTTGGCGGGAGATCCTCCCCCCGCCCCCCAGCCCGCTGTCACCTCGCGCCCCTCCCGCGCCCGGACCGGACCGAGCCCGGGGGGGGGGGGGGTGGGGGGGGTGGTGGTGGTGGGCGGGGTCTCCCGGCGGCCGCGGGCGCCCTCCACACCCCGCACCTCCCAGCCCCGCCGGCGCTAAGGGAGGGAGAGCGGGGGGTGGGGGGGGACTCCTCCCGAGCACTGCGCACCGCCGGCCGGGAGACCCTGCCGGAACCCCATGTCCACTCCTGCCTCAGCTTCCCCGCCGAGCAGCCGGGAGCTCCCAGAGGCGCCGACCCCGCCCCGTGCAGCTTCCCGGGTTCAAACTCTCCCCGCTCCTCCCGCTGCCAGGCGGGCTCCCGGGGCGGCCCGGGGAGGGTCCTGGCTCCCTCCCCCCCCCCCCGCGGCCCCTCCTGGTGGCCCCTCCGTGCCGCCCCAGTACCTTTGCCCCGCAGCGGGCCCCGCGCCTCCTCCTTGCTGATCTGAGTAATGACGGCCGAGCTGTCCATGGGGCCCGGCGCGCTGCGCTCCGGCCGGACTCTGGCCCCGACGCCGGCGCCCGGCCTCCCCCCCGGCTCGGGCCGGAATCGGGGCGCGGGGGGGAGGGGAGGGTGGGAGGGAGGGATCCCCGCGAGCTTCGGAGGGGAGGGGAGCCAGGTTCTTAGGGGGAGGGGGAGGGAGGGGGCGCGGAGGAAACTTTGTTACAACATGGAGTTTCCTCCCCGCGAGGCGGATGCAAACATGGAACCCGGGCGCCGTTTCAAGGCTCCCCCTTAAAAGGGCAACGGCTTCGGCGTGACCTGGACTCAGCCGCGGCTTTCACCACTCCTGGGCCGGCGCGACTCCGCGGGTGGGGAGGCGGGTCCGGCCCGGTTCCGGCCGCGCTCCAGGGGGCGTCGCCTCCCTTCCTGGCGCCCGCCCGCGGGGAGCCTCTGCGGCTGCGTGGCCAGTCCTCCCGTTCCCGGCGGCGCTGCACCGGGGCCGGGGCCAGGGCCCGCCCCGCCCGCACGGGGCCTTCACCTCTGCGCATTCCAAGGCGCAGCAACCAGCCACGTCTCTGTTTTCTCTTCTGGAAAATGGGGACAAAACTATCCTGTCCGGGAAATGGGCTTTATCTTTGTTGCAGGGACCGCTTTGCGGAAGTCGTGAGCGAACGGTGGCTCTTGGCTCCCTCCGAGCGACTGTTGAGATTCACACAATTATGGACTCCTTGACTGAGCCGAAACCGGTTTGGCTCAGTGGACTGAACCTTGCCCTGCGGGCTGAAAGGTCCCGGGCTCCATACCGGTCAAGGGCATGTACCTTGGTTGCGGGTACATCCCCAGTAGGGGGTGTGCAGGAGGCAGAAACATCAATGAGCGCCCAGAGGCGCCGACCCCCGGGAAGCTGCACGGGGCGGGGTCGGCGCCTCTGGGCGCTCATTGACGTTTCTGACTTTCTATCCCTCTCCCTTTTCCCTCCACAGTTATGCTCTTGACCGGACAGTGACCGCCAACACCCACACCCCACCCAGCCTCGGGCCGGCGATGTGGAGGGCGGGAAAATTCCAACTCTGCCCAGGGATCCTCCAGCGTCCCCGCTTGCGCTCCGCAGAGCGGCCCCGCGTTCGCGCCATCACCCCGTGTCCCCGCCAGGGGGCGCCCTCTCCGCGCTGTTCCCTCGGCCCGGCCCGCGCTTCCACCCCTTCGCGGAGCCAAACCCCTCCGACCTCGAGGAAATGACCGTCTCCCCGGCCCTCCGGACCTGCCCTGCGCCCCGCCGGCCACTCCCTGATGCCGGGTGTCCGGTGGCGCCGCACGGTGGGCGCGCAGTCCCTGTGGGCCCAGCCCCACGGGGGGGGGAGGGGCTGGCATTTATTTAGGCTTTATTTTTTTAGGCTTTTATTTTTTTATTATTTCTTTTCTATTATTATTTCTTATGCTTTTAAACGGCGGTCCCACCCGGTCCGTGCAGGCACACCGTCCGCGCGGATTCCTCACGAAGCAAACTCCCGTGTTATGGGCCCTGAATGTAGGTTTCTTTTTCCTGTTTATTAATTCTTTCTATTCGTCGTTATTACGTGTTCACGATTTAAAAAATAATAACGCCAAGCCTGGACAAATACGCCCCGGCACTTCCTTCCCCCGCGGGCCTCGGCGGCGGGGCAGGGCGGGGCGGGCACGTCCTGTCCCGTCCGACCGCTGGGCGCAGGGGCGGCCCCGGTTCTCCCGGCTCCACGGGGGGGAGCCTGCGGAGAGGCCCCACGGGGGGTGGACCTTGGGGAGGGGCCCCATGGGGGGGTACCCTGGGGAGGGGCCTCACGGGGGTGGGGGGAGCCTGCGGAGAGGCCCCACTCGGGGAGCAGGCCCTGCCTGAAGGCCTGCCACCACCAACTGGACCCCCGCCCCCCCGCGTGCAGCCCTCGTGTGGCGAGCGCTTCGTCGGGCTGAGCCCCCTCCTCTAGCTGCTCAGAGCAACCTGCCTGCCCGTTCCTCTGGGGGTTCCCCTCTCGCCCCACGTTCTCTCGTGCCCTTTTGCACAGGAGGAAACTGAACTGAGCAATGAAGTGGCTGGGCCCAGGGCAGAGGCGGGATTCCGGGCGCCAAGAGGAACCCCCACCCTCCGGGCCGCCCGGGTCAAGGCCTCGGCTTCACCTCCGGTGCCCAGCCCGCGAGACCCCAACAGGAAACGTGTGGCGAGGAGGCAGTGAAGCCACGGCTCCGCCCGGTCTGAGCAGGCGGCTCACCTTCCTCTTCCCGCCTTCCCCCTGTCTGCCCCGGGGAGACAGAACCGGAACCAGCCTGCGGGCCTAGGCACTCACACACAACAGACACACTCACACACAGATACACTCACACACACACACACACACACACACACACTCACATACACACAGACACACAAACACCCACACACACAGAAACTCTCACACACACATACACTCACATACACACACACACTCACACACAGACACACTCACACACACACACACACATTCACCCACACACACACTCACATACACACAGACACACAAACACCCACACACACAGAAACTCTCACACACACATACACTCACATACACACAGACACACAGACACAGACATACTCACACACAGACACACACACACACACACTCTCACACACAGACACACACACACACACACTCACATACACACAGACACACAAACACCCACACACACAGAAACTCTCACACACACATACACTCACATACACACAGACACACACTCACAGACACACTCACACACAGACACATACACAAACACACACAGACACACTCTCACACACACACACAGACACACTCACACACAAACACCCACACACAGAAACTCACACACACATACACTCACATACACACAGACACACAAACACCCACACACACAGACACACACACATACACACTCACACACACATACACACACACACAGACACTCACACACAGACACAAACACCCACTCACACAGACACACACATACACACTCACACACTCTCACACACACACTCACACCCCCCACACACACACATACACAGACACACTCACATACAGACACACAAACACCCACCCACACACAGACACACACAAATACCCACACACACACAGACACACACACACTCACACACAGACACTCACATACACACTCACATAAGACACACATACACACAAACAACCCCCTACAGACACACACACACACACAGACACACATACACAAATACCCACTCACATACACACTCACACTCACTCTCACACAAACACTCACACCCCCCACACACACACACTCACTTACAGACACACTCACATACACACACTCACACCCCTCCCACACTCACACACACACCCACACTCACACACAAACACCCACTCACACACAAACACACATACACACTCATACCCCTCCCCCCCACACACACAAACACCCACTCACACACAAACACACACACTCACACACACTCACACACACACACAAATACCCACTCACACACAAACACACATACACTCTCATATACACACACTCACACCCCCCCACACACACTCACACAGACAGACACACACCCACTCACACAGACACTCACATACACACACTCACACCCCCCACACAGTCACACACACACAGACACACACAAACACCCCCCACACACACTCACACACACACACACAAACAACCATTCATATACAAACACTCACATACACGCACACTCACATCCCCCCACACTCACACACACACACTCACACACCCCCACTCACACACACAGACACACACACACACTGTCACAGACACACACACTCACAGATACACACACACTCTCACACTCACACACTCTCACACACACTCCTACTCACATACACACAGTCACACACCCCCCACACTCACACACACTCTCTCACACACACACATACACACACCAACACACACACACTCACACAGACACACACACTCACAGACACACACACATACTCTCACACTCACACACACTCCCACTCACATACACACAGTCACACACCCCCACACTCACACACACTCTCACACGCGCACACACACACACACCAACACACACACACTCACACAGACACACACTCACACACAGAGACACACGCATACACACACCAACACACACACACTAACACACTCTCACACACACACCCATACACACACACACACACACACACTCACACACACTCTCACACTCACACAGACACAGACACACACACACACACACACACACACACACACTCGCTGTTCCCCTGGCCTTCCACCGCCAGCGCCCCCTCTAAGCCTTTGTGGGACCTGCCCTCCTCCCAGGCTCCCTGGCACAAGGCTGCTGCGAAGGGTCAGGGAAGCTGTGGGGACAGAGGAGCTGGTGGGAGCGTTCTGCAGGGTTGGGGGGGGGAGGGTCTGGGTTTCTTCACTGTGTGTGTGTGTGTGTGGGGGGGGGGGTCCACACCCAGGGTTGTCTCTTTACCCCAGCAGCTGGGGGTCGCCTTGCACCTGGTCTGTTCTCATTTTCCAAGCCAGGAGGAACGAAGTCCCGGGGCGGCGCCTTCTGCCCGCAGCTAACCCCATCGGCCAGATGCGGCTGGAAAAGCCGAAGGGGGACCGAGCAGGAGGGGCAAGGGCCCCAGGGCAGCTCCTGGGGAAAGTCAGTCCAACCCCGGTGGAGCTGGGCCAACCGGGCCACTCTGCAGGCGGGGAGGGCAGCGCTTTGCAGCGCCTCCCTTACCTGAAACGGCGCCCTGGGCAGGACCTCCTCGCGAACCGCTTGCCCAGGGTAACCCCTTCGCTGGCCTGCGGTTCCCTCCCCTCCCCTCCCCGCATTCCTTGTCCCCAAGTCCTCAGTCCCAGGCTTAACCGTGGGTGCCACCTGCCTGCCCGTTCCGCGGGGGGTCCCCTCCCTGCTCCATGGGATCTAAGGGAGTTCTCTGCTTGTCTGCGCTTTGGCACCCACTTATTCCCACCCCAGCATGCTGGTCACCCCCTGGTTGTTTCGCTTTCAAAGTCTGCCCAAGGGCCTACTCTGGTCCTTCCCTCCCTCTTCCCAGCTGTGTTCAGCTCGCCCATCGATCGTTCCCCATCCCACCGAATAGGATTTATTTCCTTGGCCGTCTCCCACCCCCACACTGGCCTTCCCTGAGAGATCACCTTGAATTCGGACACCTGTCTCCTTCCGCCTCTGGCTCTGGCTCGGGCCCATTTAGTGCTTAGGGAATGGACCAGAGGGGTCTGCGGGGGGCGCGGAGAGCGGCACCTCTGGGAAGCTGGAGAAGGGGCTGGGGGATGCCCTTCTCCACTACCGGCCCGTCCATCCTCTCCTCTAGTCCGCGTGAGCCCCATTCTCTCCAGGGCCAAACCCGGAGAAGGGACTTGGCGGCTCTCTTGCTCAGGCAACCTCTTCCACAGTTGCTCTGGCAGAGCCCGGCCCGTCCCTTTCCGTGCCTCCTTGAGGACCCCACTGGCATCGTTGCCCTTTTAAGCGAGAGGAAATTCTCATAAACAAGCGCCCCAACCTGAGCGCAGAGCGTGCCCTGCTGAATCCCCAGGAAAAGAGGGGATGCTTCCAGGCACAGCGCCCGCTTCAAGTTTAACACAGGGGGGAAGCCTGGCAACCCCTTTTCCGCGCGGCCTCAGCTCCGGGGCTAGGGTCGGAGGACCAGGAAGATGCCGGAGGAGGGGCTAGGGGGAGCCTAGAAACCGCCCAGGGAGCGTCTGTAAAGTGCAGTCCCTGCAAGGGGCGAAGGTGTGTCGGGCGGGTCCCGGCGGCAGAGGGGGTTCCCCGCCCACACCGCTCTCCCTTCACCCTCTCCTTGTCTGGGCGGATTCTGAGGCCTCAGGGCGGGAGGACCAAGTACCCCTGCCTTTTCTTCTTTAGCCGGGAAGGGTGAGGCTGTGGCTGGGAATGCAGGCGCCCGGGACAGTCCCTGCCCCTAGGGGGAGTTGGGAGTCAGCTTCCTGGGAATGTTAACTGCGCGGCGTGGGAGTCCCGGCCGACTGGTTTCCTGAGGAGGTGGCACAGGAATTGGGCCTCGGAGGCAGAGTCTCTGGGGTTCCTGATGACCTGGCGCCTGAAGGGGAGAGAACCGCCCCTCTGTTTTACTGCCTGGAAAATGGCATTGGTGGTGGATCCGAAAGACCGGAGGCCACTCCAGCGAGAGGAGCTAGACTGCTAGAGGAGGAGACATTGGACTAGGTGGCTCTTCTTCTTTTTTAAAAAAATATATTTTATTTATTTTTTTACAGAGAGGAAGGGAGATGGATAAAGAGTTAGAAACATCAATGAGAGAGAAACATCGATCAGCCACCTCCTGCACATCCCCCACTGGGGATGTGCCCGCAACCAAGGTACATACCCTTGGCCAGAATCGAACCTGGGACCCTTCAGGCTGATGCTCTATCCACTGAGCCAAACCGGTTTTGGCTAGGTGGCTTTTCTTGATGGGATTTTGTGCTTTCTTGGTTTCCGTTCCCTTCTTCTTTTGGATGAGAATAGAAGCGGCAGTGACTTAGTATTCACCGGACTGTATTTTACTAGTAACTGCCCCCAACTGGGACAGCTTGTCAGGATACTCCTTTAAGTGCTCAATAAATACTTTAGGATTTTTTTAAAAGTCCTGTTGCCAAGCACTGTGTTCAAGTGCTTTACATCCATTGCAAGGTTGATGTCCCATTTTACAGATGAGGACGCTGAGACCTATGAATTAATCACTTGTCCAAGCTAGGAAACAGCAGGTCCCTAATGGAACCCGGGTGGGCCAGCCCCCCAAATCTCCCACTCTATCTTCTGCTTCCACATCCCCTACGCCCCTGTCCTACAAGCCAGTCTGCCTCATTTATTCTCCCCCACCCCCTCAAGCCAGGTCCAGGGGGGAGTTCATCCAGAGGGCTCCCCCTTCCCCTGCTCCTCTTCAGGAAGCCCATACAAGAAGTGGTGGTGGGAGCTGTGAGCCAGCCGGGTGGCTCCGTGGGCAATGAAACAGGTCCAGACCTGGGGGGAGGGGTGATTATGAGAACAAGACCTCTGGGGAAGCTCCAGCCCACCCTCTCCCTCCTTCTATCTGTTGCCTCCTCTCCTTGCCCTCCCGATCCCCACCCCCACATCCCCGCTGGCCCTACAGTACCAGGTAGGTGGTGAGGCCCAGGTAGGCTGCCCCCAGCAGGGCTACAAGGGCGAAGTAGGCGGGGTGAGGGAGGCTGGGCAGGTAGCTGACCACAAAGTAGAGGTTGATGGCACAGATCAGGGTCATGATTGTGGATGTGATGGTCTTGCTTAGCCTGCAGGACAGGAGGGAAACTCAGGATTGCCGCATCCCGTCCTCCTCCCCAGTGCCCACAGTCAACGGAAACGGGAGTGGGGAGAGCAGGGAGATAACAAAGCCAGCTTCTCTGGGCTGTGGGATCTGGAGAAAACCCCGCTCCTCCCCCGTCCCACCTTCCCCCTCCACATCCCCCCCCCCCCCGCCCACGTCTTCTTGTCCACCCTGGTGGGATTTTGCTAGAGCAGAGTCTGAGGTGAAGGTGAAGAGCTCGGGTTCTAGAAACAGCCCTCACCCCCAGATTTCAGCCCTGGCTCCCCCATTTGCTGGGAAAAGTCCTTAGCCTCTCTGAGCTCATCTGGATGATGGGGACCATAATGGTAATTCCTACCTCAGGGTGATTGTGAGGATCAAATTCGGTAATGCAAGTCAAATGCCTGGGATGGGGAATACTCACCAGCCATTGGCAAACTCCTGCATGAGGGTGGGCATGCTGGTGAATGTGAGGATGGGCAGCACCGCGAAGGGAAGCTGGGGAGGACGGGGAGGAGGGGGCTGAGGGAGCCTGCCTTCAGAATACAGCCAGGAGGGGAGGATGGATCGGAGCGCCTTTCACCCTCTGCCTGGCGTGTGCCCTTGGGCAAGTCTTCTAACCACTATGTTTCTCCACCTCTGCCTTCCAAGTGTGTGGGGCTCCCAAGCAGGGGAACGTGTTTGGGGGCTGTGGTCCCAGGCTGCCTGAGTTTGAACCCCAGTTCTGCCATTGGTCACTTAACTGTGTGCATCAGTTTCCCAAGCTGCAAAATGGGGATAACGGTGGTTTGTACCCCTGGGCCGGCTAGGGGGTTATATGAGGCTTTTGGGGCAAGATATGTTTAGGTATGCCTGGAAGAGGGTAAACTCAATATAGGGAATTGCTGTGGTTCCTGTTTAGCTCTGCAGGGGGGAAGGGCGGCAGGGCTGCCTCACCAGCAGGCTCTGCAGCACGTTGAGCAGGTCATTGAGGCCTGAAAGGTCTCTCAGGTCCCGGAAGACGGCCACGAGCACGGTGGGCAGGATGGCGCAGGAGCGAGTGAGGAGGACCCGGGCAAAGCGTGACCACCGCAGCTTCAGGAAGCCCTGGGGTGTGGGGTGGACACCTTGATGGCTGGAGATTCCAGACGAAGGGCCTCCGTCTCCCCTCATCCCCTCTCATGCTGGGGGAACCTTCTGCTTTTGCATTTCTGAAACGGGGGCAGCTCTGTCCCTTGTTGGCAATGGATAGGAAGAAATTAGGGGAGTTCTCACAGCTGATTGCTGCAGAATGGAGTGTTTCAAGTAAACGCCTCCTATGAGTCCTGGGTCTGCAGCCTTGGGCCCGTCGCCTCACCTCTCTGAATCTCTAGTCTGAATTCTCCAGTCTGTAAAGTGGGGCTTTATAACAGCTGCCTTCAGATCTGGACTGCTTTCAGGACCAACAGAGCCCGTGTCCCAGCCCCCGTCATGTGTCCGTTGACCTCGCAGCCCTGGCCCCAGGCCCCACCTCCATCACAAACTGTCCCGCGTAGGTGCCAGTCATGGTGGAGCTCTGCCCGGCCGCCAGCAGACCCACCGCCCAGATGTAGAGGGCGGCGGGGCCGAACAGGCAGCCCAGGATCACGCCCTAGGAGGAGGGGGCGTGGTCAGGCACGTGGCCACGCCCTTCCCTCTAGGGCCCGCCCCTTAGTGGGCGTGGCTGTCTCCCCCGCGGGCTGGGCCCCTCCCGCCGCCCCCTGCCGCGCACTCACTCCCTGGTAAATGTCCACGTCCACCGTGCGGTTGTTCCTGGGGAAGATCCTGGCGTAGTCCCGGAGGCTGCTGTTGGCACAGACGCTGAACTGCGGGCACCAGGCGGTAGGAGGGAGGGGGGAGGTGCACTCAGTCTCAGACGCTCAGACCCCCAGGCCTTGACCCGGGCTTGACAACTGGTGGCCCAAGGGCTCAGTCTGGCCAGACATGTTTTGTTTGGCTAACAGTTGTTTTTTTTTTTCTTTCATGTGAATTTTTAAAATATATATATATTTTTTAAAGGGAGAGGGATAGAAAGTCAGAAACATCGATGAGAGAGAAACAGCAATCAGCTGCCTCTTGCACACTCCCTACTGGGGATGTGCCCGGAACCAAGGTACATGCCCTTGACCAGAATCGAACCCGGGACCCTTCAGTCCGCAGGCCGATGCTCTATCCACTGAGCCAAACCGGTTTCGGCACTCTCGTGTGAATTTACTGCCAACATTTAAAATGGAGAACTCACACGAGGACCGGGTTCCCAGGGGCGGGTTGGGTTTGTGAGAGCTGGCATTGCCACAGAGGCAGTTGGCTGGCAGTGACTCAGCTGCGCCACAGCCCACCGCTCCCAGCTCTGTGGCTGGCCGGGTCTTGAAGACAAGGGTTTGCCATCTCAATTTAGACCTCTCTCCTTGTGTGGGGGAGCATAGTGAGACCAGAGAGGGGTGTGACCGTGGAAGGTCACACAGCAAGGCAGTGTGCTCAGCATGCAGTAAGCACCCAGCACTGACCAGCTGTTCTGAGAGCCACTCAGACAGTGAGTCAGGCACAGCTCACACATCCAGGAGGTCACAGACCCAAGAGTCAGCCAAAAAGGTCACCTCCTGGGAGTCCTCTCTGACCACCAGGGCGAACGTGGCCCTCCCTCACCACATCCCCAATGATGTTTCATTGCTTCCTTTAGTTCCTTCACAACGTGGTCCATACTCTCCCCATCTGTATTGGTTTGTTGATTTGTTTCCTGCCTGCCCACTCACCACCCTCTAAATTTAAGCTGCAAGAGGGCAGGGTCTTCCTATCATTGACTCTCGTATCCCCAGGACCTAGGGCATTGTCCAGCACATAACACATGCTTG
The DNA here is from genome assembly GCA_027563665.1 of Antrozous pallidus. Lineage (NCBI taxonomy): Eukaryota > Metazoa > Chordata > Mammalia > Chiroptera > Vespertilionidae > Antrozous > Antrozous pallidus. Next base: position 22,478,415 of record CM050508.1, on the reverse strand, counting down.
GTAAATGTTTGCTGAACGGATGCCAGTGAATCTGCTAACAAAGATTGTGAGGAGAGCGGACTCAGAGGAGAGACTGTGCATTCCCACTCCACACTCATGTTAGACACCCTCTCTTCCCGGAACGCCCACCCTGCAGTTTGCTGGGCAAATCCTGCTCAGCTTTCCAGGTGCGGCTGGAATGCTGGGTTTCCTAAGACTTAGCTCCTCCCTTCCAGGCACTTCCCTTGGATGTCTGTGCCTTGCAGCCCCTTATGTGGCCTTGACCCTCAGCAGTGTGCCTGTCCGGGCTGGCAGGGCTCAGTAGTTGAGCATCAACCTATGAACCTGCAGGTCACGGCTCAATTCCTGGTCAGGGCACATGCCCAGGTTGTGGGCTCAATCTCCAGTTTGGGGGGTGCAGAAGGCAGCCCATCAATGATTCTCTCTCATCATTGATGTTTCTATATCTCTCTCTCCCTCTCCCTTCCTCTCTGAAATCAGTAAAAGATATATTAAGAAAAAAGAAAAAAAAGAATCTGGTCCTAGCCGGTTTGGCTTAGTGGATAGAGCATCAGCCTACTGACCGAAGGGTACTGGGTTTGATTCTAGTCAAGGGTATGTATCTTGGTTGCAGGTTCCTCCCTGGCATATGCAGGAGGCAACCAATATCACATCCACATTTCTCTCTGTCTTTCCCTCTTCCACTCTCTCTAAGGATCAATAGAAAAATATCCTTCTGTGAGGATTTTGTTTTAAAGTCTGCCTGTGGGGGACTGTGTCTCCCAAGTGGGTTGGGGATGGGGGTCCCAGCTAAAGGCCAGAATCACAGACTCCCTTTGCTACCAAGACCTAGAGTCTAGAGCAGAGATTCAGAGGGCTTAGCTAGTGATCTGGGGCCCCCAGCAATGCTGAAGATGGGAAGCTGTGGTGGATGGGGAGGCGTGGTGGATGGGGAGATGTGGTGGATGGGGAGGCATGGTGGATGAGGAGGCGTGGTGGATGGGGAGGCGTGGTGGATGGGGAGCTGTAGTGGAGGGGAGGTGTGGTGGATGGGGAGGTGTGGTGGATAAGGAGGTGTGGTGGATGGGGAGGTGTGGTAGATGAGGATCTATGGTGGATGGGGAGATGTGGTGGATGGGGAGGCGTGGTGGATGGGGAGCTGTGGTGGAGGGGAGGTGTGGTGGATAAGGAGGTGTGGTGGATGGGGAGGTGTGGTGGATAAGGAGGTGTGGTGGATGGGGAGGTGTGGTAGATGAGGATCTATGGTGGATGGGGAGATGTGGTGGATGGGGAGGCGTGGTGGATGGGGAGCTGTGGTGGAGGGGAGGTGTGGTGGATAAGGAGGTGTGGTGGATGGGGAGGTGTGGTGGATAAGGAGGTGTGGTGGATGGGGAGGTGTGGTAGGTGAGGATCTATGGTGGATGGGGAGATGTGGTGGATGGGGAGGCGTGGTGGGTGGGAAGCTGTGGTGGAGGGGAGGTGTGGTGGATAAGGAGGCGTGGTGGATAGGGAGGCTTGGTGGATGGGGAGGAGTGGTGGATGGGGAGGAGTGGTGGATGGGGAGGAGTGGTGGATGGGGAGGTGTGGTGGATGGGGAGGTGTGGTGGAGGAGAGGTATGGTGGAGGGGAGGTGTGGTGGATAAGGAGGTGTGGTGGATAGGGAGGCTTGGTGGATGGGGAGGAGTGGTGGATGGGGAGGAGTGGTGGATGGGGAGGAGTGGTGGATGGGGAGGTGTGGTGGATAAGGAGGTGTGGTGGATGGGGAGGTGTGGTGGATAAGGAGGTGTGGTGGATGGGGAGATGTGGTGGAGGGGAGGAGTGGTGGATGGGGAGGAGTGGTGGATGGGGAGGAGTGGTGGATGGGGAGGAGTGGTGGAGGGGAGGTGTGGTGGATAAGGAGGTGTGGTGGAGGGGAGGTGTGGTGGATGCGGAGGTGTGGTGGATGAGGATTTTGGTGGATGGGGAGGTGTGGTGGATGGGGAGGTGTGGTGGATGGGGAGGTGTGGTGGATGGGGAGGTGTGGTGAATGGGAAGTGTGGATGCGGAGGTGTGGTGGATAAGGAGGTGTGGTGGATGGGGAGATGTGGTGGAGGAGAGGTATGGTGGATGGGGAGGAGTGGTGGATGGGGAGGTGTGGTGAATGGGAAGTGTGGATGCGGAGGTGTGGTGGATAAGGAGGTGTGGTGGATGGGGAGGTGTGGTGGATGAGGATTTTGGTGGATGGGGAGGAGTGGTGGATGGGGAGGAGTGGTGGATGGGGAGGAGTGGTGGATGGGGAGGAGTGGTGGATGGGGAGGTGTGGTGGATGGAGAGGTGTGGTGGATGGGGAGGTGTGGTGGAGGAGAGGTATGGTGGATAAGGAGGCGTGGTGGATAGGGAGGCTTGGTGGATGGGGAGGAGTGGTGGATGGGGAGGTGTGGTGGGTGGGGAGGAGTGGTGGATGGGGAGGTATGGTGGATGAGGATTTTGGTGGATGGGGAGGTGTGGTGGAGGAGAGGTATGGTGGAGGGGAGGTGTGGTGGATGCGGAGGTGTGGTGGATGAGGATTTTGGTGGATGGGGAGGTGTGGTGGATGGGGAGGTGGGGTGGATGGGGAGGTGGGGTGGATGAGGAGGTGGGGTGGATGAGGATTTTGGTGGATGGGGAGGTGTGGTGGATGGGGAGGTGTGGTGGATGGGGAGCTGTGGTGCATCTCACCGCATCCTCGTTGGTCTGCTGGTAGAAGGCCTGCCCAAAGACAGCCACAACAAAGAGGTTGATGAAGAATGAGACGGACAGGGCGATGGTGGCCTCAGTCAGGAAGTACATGTTGGCTTCTCGGATGTCAGCTCGTCGCGTCCGGTCTATCTCTCGAGACTATAAAGGTCAAAGGGGAGGGAATAGCCCAAGTCTCTCAGGGCCACCCTTGCACTTTCACTCACATACCTCTATGTTCTCCCAAAACCCCAGTTCTTTCTAAAGCCCCGGACATGGGAGCGTGGGACAGGCCCTGGTCACTGACCCCCTTCCTACAAGCCCGGTTTATTTCTCCTGAGGCCTTTGTCCTCACCATTCATTCCCTCTGCTTAGAATATCTTCTCCCCTGATCTTCCCTCCCATCCTTCATGCCTCAACGGTCACTCCTTACAGAAGCCTTTCCCGACCACCTTTCCTAAAGTAGCCCGGTCTCAGTTGTTCTCTATCACACTTCTGTGTTTCCTCTCCTTTGGGGCACCTTGCACAATCTAGAATTCTCTCCATCCCTTGTTGACTTGCTCGTGGTCTGTCTCTTCCTCTAGAATGCATGCTCCAGACTTGTCTGTCTTGTCATGGACCTTGGGAGCCAAAGGGGAGGGGCTCCAGGCTTGGAGGCTGGGCCAGTGTGACGGCAAGGGACCAGGTACCTCGCCCTCCCTGCCCCTGTGCTCACCTTGACCAGGGCTGAATGCAGGTAGATGTTGTGGGGCATGATGATGGCGCCAACGATGCCCACGGCCTGCAGCAGCTCTCGCTGGCCGCAGTTGGGGCATGACGGCAGGAGCAGCCCTCGGAGAAGCGGTCCCTGAGCAGGACGTGCCACCACGTACTGTGGGGAGGAGCCTGGTCAGACCACACCTTGCTCCCCCCCTCCCCCGCAAAGCCACCTCACCCTCCACCCTGACCCTGGCCCCCTCAGGCTCTGCAGGGGACAGAGAGAGGGATGGCTTTCGTGGGGGTGTTGCAGCTCTGGCTTCCCACCTCATAGCCAAAGGTCAAGGCCATAATGGTAATAAGGAGTCCAAAAAAGGCTTCCAGCTTCCGCAACCCTAGAGACAGAGCAAAGGGACAGAACAATCAAAACAAAACTAAGCAAAAAACTGTAACCTAAGCACTTATTAATGGTGAGATCTTGAGCACTTTGTTCCAGGCACGGTGCCAAGTGTCTAACGTATGTTGCCTCAGTGAATCCTCACCACAGCCCTGTGACGTCTGTGCTGTTATTTTCCCCATGTTCCAGATTAAGAAACAGAGTCTGGGTAACTTGCTCAAGGCCACGCCGAGTGGGGAGCTGAGCCCTTCCCCAGAACCACAGAGCGTCCGCTGGCCTTACATTCACTTGCCCAGCCCGCAGTGCAGCCCCCTCTGAGAGGAAGGGCACACCCACCATAGTTATCCAGGAAGAGGAAGAAGAAAGTGTCCACGATAGTGATGAGACGCCACCCCAGAGAGGGATTCTGAAAGCAGAGTGGCCTGGGTCAGCCCAGCCTGGTCCATGGGTCCCAAACTCCCACTCTCAGGGCCGGAGACTGATATCTGATCTCCTGGGAGCAGGGACCCAAGTGACCCCCAGACAGCTGCAGGAGAGGGGAGTGGGCGTGTGCTGGAGGTGGCAAACGGCACAGGTCAGGAGACGAAGGGCCAAAATGGTGGTCCAGTACTGCAGGCAACCCAGACGCCTGCAAGATCACTGACATGGTGTGACTTTAGATGCAATCACTTTGCATTTCTGGGTCTCTGTTTCCCCACTTGGCAAATTGGGCAACAACTCTGAGTCAGAGGGGACTGCAAGAGGAAATGGACACAGGGAAGGAAAAGGCCTGAGAAGAAGTAGCAGCTGTTCCCAGCTCTGGACTGAAGAGCCGGAGCCCATGGGGCAGTACCGTCCAGCCGAGAGCAGACTGAATGCGATGGCTGTGCCGATGACCTCTTGCATGTCCGAGCCCACGATGGCTAGCTCGATGGTCAGCCAGAGGACGGTGCGGGGCACCTAGGGGAGGAGGTAACCTTCCTTAAGGCGGGACAGGTGTTTGTCTCAGTCCTACATGCACCTTTCAATTGAGTGCACCGTCCTGCTGGGCTAGAAGCCTACTGACTACATTTGCAAGATGGCCTTGTCAGCTGGCTTCCCGTTGGGTTTGGCAGGAAACACTTATGGGAGATGAAAAGGCAGGGAGAAATCGTTTCCCTGCTTCTGGTGGTGTTTCTGGCAGCAAAAGCACCTGGCAACCGAGGCACCAGCAGCCTGGTGGCTGTTTCGGCAGAAGTGGCAATGCTCCCAGAAGCTCGGCAGCAAATGATGGCTCCTGCCCAGCAGCTTCCTGACCTCTGACTAACACCCTCCTCCCAATGCTCGCCCAGCTCTTCCAACACCTCTGTGGCTACATCCCTGCATTAAATACCTTTTCAATATCTAATCCTGAAAATGTTTTCCTGCCGGACACTGACTACAGCCAGGGCTCCCGTGTCCATCTCAGCCAATGACCATGCTGATGCCTAGCTACTTTTTTTGCCTTAAGCAAGTCACTTCTGGAGGTTTCCATTTCCTCTTCTATAAAATGGACAGGGTATGCCTAAAGTTTCTTTCAATCTGTGTGCCGTTAGTGTGAGCCTCAGTGTTCTGTCAAATGGACTTGTAACACCCCACTTGAGAGCACGTATCTGTTTGATCATGGAACCTATAGGTGGCTGTTTCAGGTTTAGGTCCTGTGGGAGTTTCCTGTCCAGGCCTGCCAAGCTCACCTTAGGGTAGTAGAGGTGGCAGATCTCCCCCAAGTCCTTGCCTGTCACCACTCCCAGCCGGGCAGCAAGTCGCTGGCAGAGCAAGCCCAACACTGTGGCCCACAGCAGCACCCAGAGCAGCTGTGAGAAGGCAGGGAGAGGCCTTTAGCCAGAGGGGTTAACCCCAGAATTGGTGGTACCCTCTAACCAAAGACACTCCCTGGGGACAGAGTACGGGAGATAGAGAAAGAAGACCAAACTCCTCCCTTCCTCCTCATATATCCCACACTCTGGTAGGTTCTGGCCCATTAGAACCTACCATCTCCCATGAACAGTGTCCATGCAGACCACTTGGAGGAAATGTGGCAAGCTGGGGTCCCCACTTCCTTAACCGGGTCATCCCCCTCTCCCCACAGTGCCCAACTCCATCACTTTGAATCCAGCCACAGCACCAGCCTGCAGGTCCGACTCGATGTTTCCTGGGTCCAGGAAAGCGATGCTCATGAGGAAGCCAGGCCCTGTGAAGGCCCACAGCTTCCTCAGGCTGAATGTGCCCTGTGGGTGGAAATGGGGTGAGGATGTCCTGCAATAACTGGCCTTGGCCCACTCCAAGCTAAATTCCAAGGGGCTCATCAGACCAGGCTGGCCAGCCCAGCCCTCCATTCTCTATTTCTTGAGCTGCATTCCCCAGGGATTGTTGGAGGACATCGGGTGGAAGGAACCAGCTGGATTTGCTGAGTAACAGCCCATCGGCCACTGTGGATCCAGCACATTTAGCAGCCTGCCTGCACCTGACCAGCTTACCATCTGCACCCCGACTCTCCAGATCCTAGAGCCCCAATAGGGGACTTTCCAGGGGTCAGGCCTCCCTGGTCCAGTTCCTCCCTCCCCTGCCCCTTGTCAGACATAGTCCTCCTCTCTAGAGTCCACTGAGATAAGAGCCCCCCACCCCATTCCAGGGTTTGGCCTGGCAGCCTGGGCTCTGTAAAGATTAAAGATTCTGGAACTGCAGGGGACAGCATCTAGAAGCCAGCTCACAATCTCCTTTGCTTCTCCCAATGCCCTTGTCTAGGTCCTCTCCTCTGACAACAAATCCTTGAGGCTCCAACCTGAATTCACCCCAAGTCCCTTTGCCTTCCTAGGAAAGCTGGGACTCGTCCAGAAAGCCATTGATAATTTTTAGACAAATGCTGGAGACAGAAGCAAGAAGGGGGTGGTTACACTGTCCATCACCCTGGCTCAGAACTGGAAGGGACTTGCCATGGTCTTCAGGGGACTCCCTCAACCATCCCATGAGACACCCCCCCCAATATTGTCCTGTCAATCCTGAAAGACCCTGGAAGTTTCCAGTATTCCCACCGGTTTTGTGTCCGGGATGGAGATCTTCTCACTCAGGTAGGTCTCCCCAGAAGGTGCTTGCTGTCGCCCTGCGCAGGGTGGGCTGGAGATGGAGCCATAGCTGGGACTGCTTAGCCTTTGGGGACCCCTATCACCTGCAACAGGCCCCATGGGGCATGATGAGTGACCTGCTTCTTTCAGTGGCCCAGGGTTAAAGCCACGTGTCCTCCTCCCCTACCTCCTCCTGGCAAAATGCAGAATCAAAGCCCAGCTGAATAGGGGCCTTGACTTCCACGTTGGGTCCATCACCTTCACCCCTTGACCAAATCTTACATAAAATGTCAGAAGTGAAGCCTTCAACATTACTCTCCTTCCATGTGAGTGCAGAGATCCCCAAATCCAGATCTTCCTTGCACAGAGGATGTGGAGAGGGACATGGGGCTCTGAGGAGGGCTGACTGACACTAACATTGATACGTGCACCCCTTGGCCTCGCCCTTGCCTCCTCCAGCAGCCAAAGAAGTTCCAGGGGCTCCAAGTACACAGAGATCAGACCAAGGAGATGCAAAGAACCCAACCCCAGGCTCGTGTCTAGAATTATGGTCCAGACCAGGACTCCCATGGGGACCAGGGGTTCCTTGGCCTCCCTGACTCTCCCCACCCCCATCCCTGGAGGGAGATACTCACTTGTCATGAGGACGACAGGTGAGGCACTCTCTGCGTGTGAGTGGCGTGCTGGCCAGCTCCTCAGCCCACGTTCCTCTCTGGGTGCCAGTACATGTCAGTGTGTGAGCCCACACCCTCTTACCCATCCGTAGTGAGCCCGGCTGTCCTCATACTCACGGGGCATTGTGAAACACTTTCCAAGGCAGAAGTGGCCAGCTCTAGCGGAAAGGTCTGCCTGGACTTCTGTTCCCTTTCTGGACTGAGTCCCACAAACCTATGGCTCCCTTCCAGGGACCCCCATGCTCTGTGTCGCTCTAGTTAACTCTGATTTTAAGGTATATTTTGCCACATAGGCAATCATGTCCAGATCAGTTGACTCCCCCCCCCCCCCCCCCACCTCCTATATAAGCAGTCCAGCTCTTCTCTTCAGTCTGGGGTCCCTTGACTATAGATTGGGCTAATTGGAGGGAGGGAGTCCTGATGGCTACCTATGCTTCATTTCCCATTGAGTGCCTCTGAGGAAAACACCTTCCAGACACTGCCTCAGGGACATGTATTCAGTACTCTGGCCAAGGAGATCCTCAGAAGACAGGGACACTGGGGCCTGATCCTGGTTCTGCCACTAGTTCACTTGAGATTGTCACCAGAGCATTTCTTTTCCCTGAGCTTGTTTCTTCTATTAAATAAAGATTTAAACTACCAAAGAGGTTAAAATGTAGATGCCCATGGAGGCCAGGCTAGTAAAATAAATTATAAGGCAGGTTGAGAGTAAGAAAAACAGCACCAGTTCAGCGTTAAATGACAAATGATGCTGATCCTCCGTGTCAGGAGACAATAGGGAATAGTGGTGACTGTAGCAAAACAGAGGTCAGCTGAAACCGTTTTTGGCTCAGTGGATAGAGCGTTGGCCTGCGGACTGAAAGGTCCCGGGTTCCATTCCGGTCAAGGACATGTATCTTGGCTGCAGGCACATCCCCAGTAGGGGGCGTGCAAGAGGCAGCTGATTGATGTTTCTCTCTTATTGATGTTTCTGATTTTCTATCCCTCTCCCTTCCTCTCTAAAAAATCAATAAAATATATATTAAAAAAACAAGACAAAACAAAACAGAGGTCAGGTACTCGGTCTGAGGAGGGCAGTGTCTATGGAGTGCCAACCAATTGCCATGTGGGCGATTGTCACAATGCCTTCTGATTTGTCAAGAATGCTAGGAATTTTATACAAAATAGACATTTTGAATACTAGACCCCAAAACATTGAAAATATTGTATAATCTAAATAAAACATCCCTACGAGCTGGATTCTGTAACCTCTGGATAAATGGTGGGCAAGACTCCTCAGCTCCCAGTCTCTTCCCCCTTGGCAGCTTCTATGCTCCCACTTCCCTCCCTCAGCTCTTTTCCCTTCCATAGCCCTCATGCCTTCTCTCTTGTGGCCTTCTCTTTCTGTCATGAAGATTCAAAACTGGAATTGTTATGGAGTGTCCAGTTCCAAAGTCTGAGATCTCAAGACCCAGAGAGAATTAAGTCAGGTTCTCAGGGCCAGACCTGATCTGGGACATGATATATCTTCATGTTGAGTCAAAAACTTTACCAAAGCTCAGAAATCCAGGGTCGTATGAGGGAGTCAATACCCTTACTTCTAGTTGATGGAGAAGGCTGGAGGGACTGGAAAGTGGAGGGTGAGGGGTGGGGCGAATGATGAGTCAGACAGGAGAGAGCAGCGTCGTGATTTGTGCAATCCTATTGCTCAAGCTCCTGTCACTGTCCCTGACCACTAGTTTTGCGTACATTTCCCAATCACTGCCTTGGGCTCATGCCGGTTGGGGCTGATGTAGTATGTTGTGAGGGTTAATTTTATGTGCCAACTTGATTGGACCAGGATGTGACTGGATATGTGCTTGTGAGGGTGTTTTTGGAGGAGATCAACGTTGAACTGGTAGATGGAGTGAACCAGATTCCCATTGCTGTTGTGGATGGGCCTCATCTGGACAACTGCAGACCTGAATAGAACAAAAGGCTGAGTAAGGGAGAACTCTCTCTCTGCCTGGCTGCCTTTGAATTAGGATTGTTTTTCTCTTGCCTTCAAACTTAGCTTCTACTGGAACTTACACTGTGGAACTTATCTTTCCTTCTCAGGCCTTCAGATTGGCATTATGTACGCCATTGGCTCTCCTGGGTCTCTAACTTGCACAGATCAGTGGGCTTCTCAACCTCCATACTCATGTGAGCCAATTCCCTATGTATGTATGTATGAATGTATGTATGTATCTATCACTTTCTATCTATTGGTTCTGTTTCTCTGAAGAACCATGACTAAGACAGATATCTTCTTTGTATCTTTTTGGGGCCTTACTTATACTTAGGAACTCAGTATATATAATTGATTAACAACTGATCAATACTTTGTACAACCTTTAACTTAACCATTATAGTGTAATGGTTAAGAGCAGAGGTTCTGACAGAGAAGCAGAGAGTGGGAGCTACATGAGCTAGAGAATGAGAAACGTGCATATCAGTCCCCTTGCACCTGAAGCTGTTGCTGGATACTAAACCCTGCATGCGTGAAGTGAAATTTCATGAAGCCCAATTCACTCAAAGTGAAGCACAAACCTAAATGCAAATGTAAAAATTTTAGAAAAAAAAAAGTAGGAAAAAAACTCTAGAATCCAAGACTAAATGAAGACTTGTTAGACTTGATACCAAAAAGTGTGGTCCATAAAAGGGAAAAGTTGATCAATTGGATCTCATAAAACTTAAAAACTTTTGCTCTGTGAGGACCCTGTAAAAATATTAAAAAGACAAGCTAAAGACTCAAAGAAAACATTTGCAAACCACATATCTGACAAAGGACCAGTATCAAGAGATAGAAAAAAATCTCTTAAAGCTCAACAGTAAAAATATCAATCCTATATAATAATGAGGTAATATGCAAATTGACTCTCACGCCCTCACAAAGATGGCCACCCCATGTCATCACAAAGATGGCTACCTCACATCACCACCAGATGGCTGCCCCATGTCATCACAAGATGGCTGCCCCATGTTGTCACAAGATGACTGTGCCATGTCATCACAAGATGGCCATCCCGACCTCATCACAAGATGGCTGCCTCCATGTCATCACAAGATGGCTGGCAAGGGTGGGCAGTTGGGGGCAATCAGGATGGCAGGGGAGGGCAGTTGGGGGTAATTGGGCTGGCAGGGGAACAGTTAGGTGTCAATCAGGCTGGCAGGGAGCAGTTACAGGGCGATTAGGTTGGCAAATGGTTAAGAGCCAGCAGTCCTGGATTGTGAGAGGGATGTCCAACTGCTGGGATCAGGCCTAAAGAAGCAGTCAGACATCCCCCAAGGGGTCCCAGATTGCAGAGGGTGTAGACTGAGCGCAGGGACACCCCCCAGTGCACAAATTTCATGCACTGGGCCTCTAGTTCAATTATAAATGGGCAAAAATCATGAACAGGCATTTTACCAAACAGGTATATAGATGGCAAAGAAACACATGAAAAGATGTTTCGCATCATTACTCATCAAGGAAGTACAAAAAGAACCACGATGAGATATCACTACACCCCTATCAGTATGGCTAAAATAAAAAAGTTGTAGCACCAAAAGTTGGCAATGATGTGGAGAAAGAAGCCAGACCACTCATAAGTTATGGGTGGGAATGCCAAAAGCATTCCCAGCACTTCAGAAGTACTAAAGATTTTTTTTCCCTTTGCTCAGAGAAACATATTTCTTAGTATTATGGAGCAAGAAGAGAGGTGTCATAGGAGTTCCAGGAATAAGTGATAGCATCTAAAAACAATCCAGTTTTGAAATGGATGTCACAGAGCAGGCAGGAAAGTGGACTCCTTCCCAAGTCATCTGACCTATGACAGCAAGGCTCTCTGTGGGTCGGATGTTCCTGCCTCCCCTCTTCCCCACTGTTGCCAGTTATAGAGGTTGGAGGGGTTACTGGATCTCTACAGAAATGTTCTGGGTGCACTAAGCTGAGTCAGCCTTGGTTTCAGTTCTCCACAGATGAAAAGAACTGGCTACCTCAGGGTGACTGAGCACTCTCACCCCCAGCCCCTCCCACCCTGTTGGGCTCCAGCCTTCTGTTCCCAACATGCCATGCTCAGATCCTTTGCACTTGCTGTTCCCTCTGCCTAGAATGCTTTTTCCACAGCTCTTCACAGGTCTGACTTCTTGTCATTCAGGTCCCAGCTCAACGGAGACCCCAGAAACCCCTGAAGTCTCCACCTTCACTTCTCCAACCCTGAGTCACTTTGTACTTATGTCTCAGTTTTATTTGTTTTCATAAACGTCTGAAATTTCACATTTGAAATGATCTTTTTGTGTTTATTGTCCATCTCTCCATGTTACCTGGGGACAGGGACTTTGTCTTGTCATTGCTGATCTCCCAGCGCCACAAATAATCCTGGCGCTTGGAAAGGTCCAATATTTGTTTGACTACTTGCCTGATTGAATGAAAGGAGCTTACTCTCTAGTGCTATCTAATATGGCAGCCACTAGCCATGTGTGCCTATTTAAATGGAAATGAATTTAAATTAAAGTAAAACTCCAGTTCCTAGTCATATTAACCACATTTCTAGCTGTCAGTGGCCACGTGATTAGTGGCCACCACATTGGATGCTGCAGGTACAGAGCATTCCTATCGTTGCAGAAGGTGTTGTTGGATGATCCTGCTCTAGACTGTGCACAGACACTGAACTTTCTTACTTCCGCTTATGTCATTTTCTCTGCTGGAATGCTTTATCGGACCTTTAATAAAAATGCTACACTTGTAGAATTTGACAACTTGTTAAAGCAAAAAAGCAAAACTCTTAATATCAATGCAACAATTACACTCCTCAGAATGTATCCTTAAGAAAGTAACTGTTGATATATGCAAAGATTTAGCTACAAGAATATTCAATGCAGCAGTGTTTAAGATAGTAAAAAATAAAAAGGTGGGGGAGGGGAGAGATTGGTTACATTATGGTAGAATCATCAAAAAATGTATACACACTTTGAATAATTATTAATTCCAATGGGTTTAATCTGCAAAGAAAGAAACATCAATTGAGCTATCAGCTGTTAAAGAGTATATACATTTTTTGGGACACCCTGTAGAAGACTATGACAGGGAAATATTTTCAAAACATATTGCTAATGAAAGAACCCATTAAAACACATGAAAAAAGTTACAAAACACCAGGAGATTGGGGTGGGAATCTAGGGAGATTCCAGCTTTACCTGTATGTTATCTAATATTTGAAACTTTTCAAGAATACAATTAAGTATGCAGTTACCAGTTACTGAGAATCAATTACTGTATGATTTCACTTTTTGTTAAATGAAGTCCCTTAGAACTGTGAAGACAATATCAAACATTCTATGTAAAAGTGTTTGACAAAGTAATTGCTGAACAGACACCAGCCACCTTTTTGCTAGGAAAAAAAAAAAAAAAAGAGTAGAGAGAATATTTGCCCAAACCTAAAGAGTGGCTTCCTCTAGGTAGAAGAATTGAAGTGAATTCACTTTCTTCTCTTGGGGTATCACCTTTTTCTAAGGTTTTTCCAATGAATATAGGGGAGGGGAACAATAAAATATATTATTAAAAATTCTTTAAGGTGCCCAGTCAGCATGGCTGAGTGGTTGAGGTTAACTTATGAACCAGGAAGTCACACAATTCCCAGTTGGCACATGCCCAGTTTCAGGCTCGATCCCCAGTGGGGGACGTTCGGGAGGCAGCTGATCAATGATTCTCTCTCATCATTGATGTCTCTCTTTCTGTCTCAGCTGATCAGTGATTCTCATCATTGATGTTTCTCTCCCTTTTCCTTTCTGAAATCAATTTAAAAAAATAAATCTTTAAGGCTCAAGGGACAGTTCTCCATGAAGCTTTCCTTCCCTGGTTCCTGGGCCATGAACTAGCCCCCACGCCCAGCCTTGTAGATACTGGCTGGTATTGCTCCCCGGCATGCAGAACTCCCAGTCCCTCCTCTCCCAACAGGAAGTTGGATGAGTGAATTGACGGAGGGCACCCCCATTGCCAGCTGCCTCTGGGAGCTCGCCTAAGGTTTGTTACTGAGCGGCAGCCGGCACTGGGCACAAACAAGCTCCTGGAGAGACTGACATTAACAAGGGACCTAACGGAGGTAGTGACCACCTGTCCCCGATAAATGGGGACCCGTCACACGCAGTTTGTGGGGATCTGCATGTCAGTGAGAGCCGGCAGCGGAGCTCTGGAGGCTTCAGAGGAGATGAGCAAGACCAGTGGTGGTCAGGGTCCCGTCTCCATCTCTCCCCGACCTCATCTGTTCCTTTTCTTGGGGTGGGGAGCGGGCAGTCAAGTTAAGTGGTGTCCAGTGTGGTCCTGAGTGACAAAAGCCCCGCCCCCCACCCCGCTAACCGAGTGACTAAGACTGTGGGTTTTGGAATGCAACCTCCAGATTTGAATCCAGCTTCCCAAGTGCTTACTCTGAGAGTTATGGAACCTTCTGTGCCTCTAGTTTCCTATCTGTGAAATGGGGATAATGGTGAAAATAGCATTTAGGAAGAAACGCCGAGATTCTCGCGATAAACGATGCTAGGGGCTCCCATTCTTAGTCCAGACACCAGGCTGGCCAGGGGAGGCTCCAGCTCGGTTTATTCGCATCAAAACCGCAGCAGGGAGAGCAAGGCTTCGGGGTCCCTGCCGCGCCCCAGCCTCTCGGCGCGGGTCTGCTGCGAGTCGCGCTTCTCCTGGGACTCCAGCGAGCGGAAGGGGCTGGTGGGGGCGGAGGAGCGCAGCGCGGGCGTCGGCGGGCGGCGCACCGAGAAGGGCCCGAAGAACTCGGCGGCGAAGGTGACCACGTCGTCCGGCTGGCGCAGCAGCAGGAAGAGCAGGAAGTCGGAGACGATCGCCTGGCCGTCGGGGTGCTGCTGCAGGTACCTGGTGTGGCTGAGGCGCAGCTCCTCCTGGTGGGGACGAAGCTGAGCTGGGCCGGGGCCCCGCACCCCAGGAGCCCCTAACCCCCCACTTCCCTAGGGCACTTAGGGACCCTTGGGCTATGCATTGCAACCAGGCAGGAAGAGAGATCGGTACCAGTGGGATTTATGCAGGGGGGCGGGGAGGACGGCGGGGAGAGGGGGGAGGGGTGTGGCTGGGAGGGGTATGGGCACCCCAGGCTAGCAGTGGCCGCTCCTCACCTTCCGTTCCAGGAACCTCGAGTACAGCTCTATGTCCTCCTCCCACGCCAGGGGCTTCTTCTCGAACACTGGGCGAGGCTCAATCTCATCTAGGAGCCAAGGGAGGAAGGTTGTATATCCACCCCCCAGAGCCTCCCTCATGCACAGGGCCGCCGGAGAGCACCCCGGTTGCAGGCAGGTGAAACCCCAGGGTTCTGCCCACATGGGCACAGTTGCTGGAAGTGGGTCCCAGCAAAATGGTCCTCCCCTAATTGCCTTGGGGGTCAAGGGCTGGAGGGCAAGCTTCTTTATCGGATCTCTGGCTCTGATGGCACCCATAGCACCCTCAATCCAGCCCCTGAATGGGGGGGGGGGGCTGGGTGTTCCCACTCTCCCAGCAACTAGAGGCTTCACTCACCCTCCTCCCTCAAGACGGGCATCTTGGTGACGATGCAGCAGCCGGGGGAGCCCACCTGGACTCGCTTGGCCAGGTGCCTGGAGAGCCACACAGGAGAAGGTGTGCATGTCCCTAGACCAGCCCACTCCCTGGAAAGGCAGCAGTCCTGGGGACTTCCCTTTACTGCTGTCCTCCCACTTTTCTTTGAGTTCCCAGGTCAAGTTCATTTCCAATCCCCCAGTAATGGCCCCTGCTTTTCAAACTGGGCGCTGTTCCTACCCCTGGAGATACACCTGGTGTGCCAGGACTGGACCAAAACCTTCACTTAAAAAATCACGAGTCTCTGATACATGATGTGCAAAACAGCAACAACACACTAAGCAATGAACTAAGGGAGTCCAAGAATGTTCTGATGACCCTGTTCTCCATGTAGTATGTCAATACCTCTTCAGAAAGTTCAAGAAACAAATTCCCCCCTCCCCCCCAAATTTGGTCACCTGCATGTTGCGGGTGGCAGCTTGGGAGTGTGCCAGAATGCTTCTCCCAGCATCTTACCAAGTGCTGAGTGGTTCAAACCTTGGTGTTTTTCAATGTTAAACCCAGCACCCATGACAGCTGCATTAACTGTCTCAGGTCCTGCGGAATTGGTGCAATCCTCCTCTGCCGTTTAGGGCTCTTTGCTGAGGTCCGGGAGGCCTCAGGAGGGTCGGGAGAGTAAGGGGATGAGTGAAGAAAGAGTGCCCCTGGTGTGGGTAACGCAGGGGCACTCAGCTCTCAACAGCATTTCTTCCTCGTGGTGTCCCCAGAAACAGGGGTCTTCCTTCTCCCACCACCTCCAAGGCTGAGTGCCCAGGGTGTGCCCACCCTGCCCCCTTGTCCTGCCCTGAGGAAGTAGCTCACCCGTCAGAGAACAGGTAGAACTGGCAGGAAAAGGGGATGCCCTCATCCGAGTGTATGGTCTGCTCCACGATGAATACTTCCGCCTCGTGACGGTCCACATGGATGGTCTGGGAGCCCAGGGCTTGCTGGCCGCAGCCACAAAGGAGAGGAGGAAGTGAGGTGGGTGCCCACCAGGGTCTCTCTGCCAGTCTTTCCCTGGCCCTTTTTTCCCTCTTACAGCTTCAGTCCTTGTTCACCAGTGGTGAGCAACAATTGGCTGTCCAGGCGCCACAAGATTTTAGTTGTACCCCCAAAGTTAAGTTGGGGATCCCCTCATAGCCAGCTCCAGCCTGTTCCTGCCCCAATCCTTCCCCATCCCCTCTCCATGACCAAGTGCTTTTAGTTGGCAGATTCTGATACAAGGATGAGGATCAACCAATTAGGTGTGACTGCGTGTGTATGGGAGGGAACGGGGGTGGGGGGGGAGCAATAAAGCTCTGAGAGGTGGGACTAGACTAGGACTTGTGGCCCCTCATGCTGCAGACAGGAGGTGATGCTGGAACTAAAACATAAACCCCCGTTAGGGCTGCAGCCATGGGAAGAAAAGGGCTAATGTGGGACGTGTTTTCCAGAAAACATGGGTAAATGGCATGTGCCTATTTGTGTCAAACACATTGCTAGGGCTCCCTGCAACATGTGATAGAGAAGAGTAGCATGTCATTCACAAAGTTGGTCAAATCAGCCCCAAAGTGTGTGTCCAGAGGCACGGCTTTAAAATCACACATTGCAGGGAGTCCTAGGTATGTTGATTATGAAATTTTAGCCAAAACAAAAAAAAACAAAGGAAGACCCTTCAGGGTTAAGACATAATACAAAATATTTAAGTGTGCTTGGAGATACTGCATTTCCTGTTGTTTAAAAAAAAAAAATGTGTTGTTTCCCTCAATTGCTCACCTCTGGTTCCTCTCCTCACCCCACCTGCCCCACGCTTGGTCGTCTCTCTAGAATATGAGGCTTTACTTTCTCCTGCCCGTGGAAGCCCCTGTCCCTTGCCTGGTTTTATCCCCATTCCACCCCCCTTCCACTCTGCATTTTTCTCGACCCCCACCTCAGCATTCTCCTGCCCGTTCTAGTTTTCCCCAGGCCAAGGCTCCCCCCCGCCCCCGTGCTCCCCGGGAGATCCCTCACATAAGTGGAATGGCAGAGTTTGCCCTCCATGTCCAAGGCCAGGAAGCGAGCATTTCTGGGCACCGTCCGCCTCCAGGCCATCACCCTCAGCAGCAGCAGGTTGGCCGCCTGGGAGATGAAGCCCGCAGTGGAGTGCCACGGGAAGAATGTCACTTCGCTCCTCACTTCCTGTTCAGGACAAAAATGGGTTAGAAACGTAGAGCCAGGAAGGGACAGGGAGGGTGGTCCTCACTGAGCCCCCACTGCAGGCTCTGATGCCATTTGGCCTCCTGGTGTCCAGAGGATATGAAGGGCAGTCCCCACCCGGCTCCCCCCCTCACCTCACCCTCCTTGATACTTCTGGTCATGGCCAGCTGATTCCCCTGCTTCAGCAAACTCGTCTTCCGTTCCATGGGGAGGATGTGGAACTGAGGGCCAGAGCATGGAGAGGAGAATCAGGGACTCCCAGGATGGTATACGAATGCCCCCCTTCCCCCCCAGCAGTCACCTTGTTCACGCTCCTTTCCAAGTGAGAAAACCAAGGGGAGATTTGGATAGAAAACCTTCCATGTGTAGGAAAGCCAAGAATGGAAGTCATGCTATGGTGCAGAATAAAGTTAAAAAGCAAATACACTTTGCCGAACTGGTTTGGCTCAGTGGATAGAGCGTCGGCCTGCGGACTGAAGGGTCCCAGGTTCGATTCCGGTCAAGGGCATGTGCCTTGGCTGCGGGCACATCCCCAGTAGGGGGTGTGCAAGAGGCAGCTGATGGATGTTTCTCTCCCATCGATGTTTCCAACTCTCTATCCCTCTCCCTTCCTCTTTGTGAAAAATCAATAAAATATATATTTTTTAAAAAGCAAATACACTTCAAATGCAGGCTTTAAAAGATGGGAATGGTTTCTGAGGGAAGGTTCTTAGGCAAAAGGGGCTTCCGCTGTGTAAACAGGCCACGTGCCGGAAGTTAGCGAAGCGGCTGGGGCGGTTGTGAGAGGCCCAGAGCAGGAGACTTTGGAGGTAGGTGGTGGCAGGCCCTTGGGAAAGGTCAGGCTCTGGGAAAGGTCAGCCTGCATGGCCCTAGGAGATGCCCGGCCTTCAGGCTGGACCCAGCGTTCGTGTGTTAGAAGGTCATCAGAAGCGATCTTCTGATGGACCGTTTCCCAGGCTTTTGTAGGGATTACAGGGTAACTGAGGAGAGAGTTAGGCTGACATCCTATTGAACCCTCGTCCTCCCTCCTCTCTTTCTCCCAGGGTCTCTGTTCTCTCGCCTTGGATTGGGGTCAAGGTTGAAAGCACTAGAACGCACCTTGATGAACTCCTGACTATGTTGTTCCATGACCTCCAGTTTCCACGTGAGATAGCCTGGGGTGGGAGGAGGGGCGGTGCGCTGAGGGAGACAGTGCTGGAGACTGCCGGAGGGGAGGGTGGTGGCCGGGGCTGGAAGACCCAGGATAGCATGGCCACAGCAAAAAACTAGACAAAATCGATGCTCTTGTCTTGAGTCTCCCCAACCTCCCTCATACTCTCTGAGCCTCATTCTGATCCCATGGTGAAATCCAAGGGTTGGTCCTGAGCAAGGTCCTGGGGTTGGAGGAGGGGGGTGGGGGGATGCTTGGCGAGGGGGGAGGAGGGTATTCGGCAGCAAGAACTCTACCCAGGAGAGAGTTTCCGCAGAGTATTTTGTCCACGAAGCCACGGGTAAAGGCGTGCACGAGGGC
This sequence comes from Antrozous pallidus, assembly GCA_027563665.1. Taxonomy (NCBI): domain Eukaryota; kingdom Metazoa; phylum Chordata; class Mammalia; order Chiroptera; family Vespertilionidae; genus Antrozous; species Antrozous pallidus. The sequence continues at coordinate 22,459,661 of CM050508.1, read as the reverse complement.
GCAGTGCGACATGGTGCCCATGTCGTCTTCGTGTTTCCCACGCTGCACCTCAATGGTCAGCTCTCCCTGAGGCTCCCCTGCGTTCGAGACCATGGCCAGAGTCTCGGAGAACAACAGCATCTGCAGCTCCTCCTGCTCTGGTGGAGGGGGGTGACAGATAAAGCCCCAGCTCCAAGCCTCAACTCTCTGACCCCCTGGCTACTAGTACCCCACAGTCCCTACCCACTCCCTCCTCATCCCTGTCTCCCAGGCAGCCCCTACAGCAGCCAGCAGGTGAAGACACCCCCAGCAACCCCCATGTCCCTGGTCTTCCTTTGAAAAATCAACCCTTTCTGAGTCCCAGGAGAATCAAGGCTGAGAGAGACCAGGCCAGGTCTGGGCCTTCCTTCTCTCTCCCCTTCTCTCCACACTTGTGCCCCCCACCCCCTGTCTCCCACACGTGGGCGCGCGCGCACACACACACACACACACACACACACACACACACTGCCCGGGCTCACCGAGGGAGTTGAGGAAGTGCATGGCTTCAGCATTGGCCTCTGGGGGTGGCCGAATCTCTGGGGCTGGGGCTGGCGGAGGGTCCTTGGCCTTGGGGCCTATGGAGGGAAAAGAAGCTGGGATGGCCGACCCCAGAGAGAAGGACAGGGGTGGGCAATGGTCTCAAGAGCAGACTCCTCCAAGACTATCTCAGGGCAGGTTGTGAGGGAGAAGGTAGCCCTCCCCTCTCCAGCCCCAGCAGCCTTCTTCCCACCTTTGGATTGAACTTTAGAGGACATGCTGCCTGCTGCCTGCCACCTGGTCTGTCTCCAACTGTCTCCATGGCAACCGGGAAGCTAGCTACTGCCTCTTAAAGGGCCATTACCCACTTCCCCAAACACCCAGATCTCAGAGGAACTGGTCAGAATTGCATGTGGGTTCCGGGACTCAGCCCAAGCCTGAGATATTGTCCAGCAGAGGGAGCATGTGACATTCTTAAGAGGCAGGAGGATGTCATGGGTCATTAGAATGACCTTAGATGCTGTGGTCCTGAGTTAGACTGCCCCAACACACACAGAACCCACCTGGATGTCCTGTGAATAGTGCTGCACGTTGTAGTCCTAACTCGTAACAGAGATGGTGGTGCAGTGACAGTCATAGCAAACTCATTAACCCTGCTGATCCCAGGTCAGGCACTGTTCCACGGGGCCTCGCGTACATGTTCTCAGTCTGCAGAACAATCGTGTGAGCAGACACTTCCCCCTCCATTTGATGGCTAAGAAAACGGAGGCACCGAGAGATTAAATGTCTTCCCAAGGTCACACAGGTAGTAACTAGCAGAGCCAGGACTCAACCCAAGGCAGTCTGCCTCCAGAGTCAGAATTCAGAGAAATGAAACAGTAAATATATTGAACCTAAACAAATGATGCCATAACATGGATAGTTATGAAAAGCAAAGGCTTGAAAATTGAATTATGATGTATTCAAACCCCAGACTCTGGGCTGTCTGATCCCCACTTGTGTTGGTCTGGGAGGATGAGTGCCTATAAAAAGGGGCTCAACCAGATCAGGTGACACAGAAGGAAAATCTTGGCAGGAGGTGGGAGATGGGTGGAAAAGGTGAAAGAAAGGATTAAGAAGTACAAACTGTCAGTTATAAAGTAAGCCATGGGGAGGTAATGTGCAATAATATTTGTAAATAATATTGTAATTATTATGTATGATAACAGATCGGTACTAGATTTATTGAAATGATAACTTTGTAAGGTATGTAAATACCTAATCACTATGTTGTACACATTGTGAACAAAAGAAGCCACATGCTAACCTGACAAGCTCAGGGGAGGCCTGCGTGGCAGTCTTGCAAACTCAGTGACCTAAAATAACCACAAAAAGATGGTTCGAAAATTAAATATAACTACAAACAGGTTATAGTGGGTAGTCACGTCCTAGGCCTGTATTTTCCCTGAAAAAGATCAGCTTAGATCTTTACTGAGCCATTTGCATTTTTGCCTCTAAGATAACATATCTGTGAGATGTCTGTGTAACTTGTAACTTCCCTTTTTCTGGAGCCCTGGGCACAACCAAATGTGGTGGGTGCCAGGACCGGTACCATAAATCCCTTTATTATCATGTTAATTGTTCCTGCATTCACCTAAGTATGTATCCATCATTTTACTTTTTATCCAATCCCAGGTGGGATTGCTTTATCCCACCTCCTTAATCCATCACCAATGAATTTCATGTAAGCCACCTATGTCCCTCCTTTGATTGGATGTATAAATACAAATGTAACCCCCCGTTCTCTGGAGCATTATCTCAATTCATTGAGGTTCTGCTTCCCGGCATATGTCGACAGGGTGGCTCAGATAAACTCACTAAAATTCTTTACATGTTTCAATGTTTTTTTTTTCATTAACAACATGAAACTAACATAATATTGTATGTTGACTATAATTTTAAAATAAATAAATGAAAGACAATCTTGACATAAAATCTTAGTCACATAAGGAGGCATGTTCCTCACTCCCCACCCCCTCCCACACACCATATCACTTGGGAAGGTAAACTTCAAATCGCTTTTTACTGGGTAATTATCTATCAACTTTAGAAAAATTTAGAATTATGTGTGGGACTGCTTAAGAGAATCAAACTAACAATGTTAGTGTGTGGGGTTTGTGTGTATGTGTGTTGCATTGTGCATATTGGTATTTTAAGTACTTAAAATGTTTAAAATAATTTAGCATGGTGGGGTGCTTAAAAAATGAGCCTGGAGATTCTAATTTAAATCATACAGTTGAATCATTTATTTAGACTGTTCTTTGAAGTTAAATTCTTACTGGGATTGTAAAAACATTAAAACAAAAAAAAATCTTCAAATTTACTGTATTTAAATGTTTACTCATTCTATTGCAATAAAAGTACTTGAGAGTTTAATTTGTCAGTCAATTGCTTTATTTAAAATTTTTTTAAAGAGAACTGAGTACTTTTTATTTTATTTTTTTCCAGCTTTATTGAGATATAATCAATATATAGCAACTAGGGGCCCAGTGCATGATATTCATGCACTGGGGGTGGGTGGACCCTCAACCCAACCTGCCCCCTCTCACATACTGGGAGCCCTCAGGGAATGTCTAACTGATGGCTCCCAGCCATCACCCTGTTCAGCTCAGCCTCGGCTGCCTGCGACCATGGGGGCCGGGCGCCGCCCCCCCCCACCACCACTGTTTCATCTCCACCTCCGGCCCGGCACTTGGCCTGCCCCCCCACTCCTGATTGGCTGGTAGCATAACCAATCAGGAGCAAAGATACGGTCAAATTTGCATGTTTCTCTTTTATTATATAGGATTACTTTAAAAAAGAAAATATGGCCCTGGCCAGTGTACTCGATCCCCAGTAGGAGGCCTCAGGAGGCAGCTAGTGGGTGTTTCTCTTTTACATTGATGTCTCTCTCTCTGTGTCTCTCTGTCTCTGTCTCTCCTTCTCTCTCTCTCTCAAATAAACTTGAAAATATATTTTTAAAAGAAAATATGGTTATCTACTTATATGTAAGATAAATAAGTGCAATGTAAACGGCCTGAAGCCATTTTAATTTTAAAAAGACCATTTAGTAATCAAAGCCCCCTTAGAAGTTATTAATATTCATTAGATTTGTGATTAGAATGATATGACTGGTAAGTTGGACTTAAGAATTTTTGAAATGCTTATGTTTTAAAATACGTATTTTAAGAAAGTGAGCATTAATTTTAATTTTTTTAATTTTTAAAATATATTTTGCTGATTTTTTACAGAGAGGAAGGGAGAGGGATAGAGAGTTAGAAACATCGATGAGCCGAAACCGGTTTTGCTCAGTGGATAGAGCCTCAGCCTGAGGACTGAAAGATCCCGGGTTCGATTCTGGTCAAGGGGCATGTACCTTGGCTGCGGGCACATCTCCAGTAGGGGGTGTGCAAGAGACAGCTGATCAATATTTCTCTCTCATCGATGTTTCTGACTTTCTATCCTTCTCCCTCTCTGTAAAAAATCAATAAAAATATTTTTTTTAAAAAGAAACATTGATGAGAGAGAAACATCCTACTAGGGATGTGCCCACAGCCAAGGTACATGCCCCTTTAAAAAAAATAAATCTTTATTGTTCAGATTATTACAGGTGTTCCTCCCCCCTCCCCCATAGCTCCCCTCCACCTGGTTCCCACCCCACCCCATGCCCTTGCCCACTCCATTGTCCTCGTCCATAGGTGTAAGATTTTTGTCCAATCTCTCCCCACACCTCCTACATCCCTTTCCCCCCAATAATTGTCAGTCCATTCCCTTTCTATGCCCCTGATTCTATTATATTCACCAGGTTTTTTCTGTTCTCCAGATTTTATATTCACTTGCTGTTTAGATTTACTTGTTGATAAATATGTATTTGTTGTCATTTTGTTGTTCATAATTTTTGTCTTTACTTTTTTCTTCTTCTTCCTCTTCTTAAAAAATACCCTTCAGCATTTCATATAATACTGGTTTGGTGGTGATGAACTTCTTTAGTTTTTTCTTGTTGTGAAGCTCTTTATCTGACCTTCAATTCTGAATGATAGCTTTGCTGGGTAGAGTAATCTTGGTTGTAGGTTCTTGCTATTCATCATTTTGAATATTTCTTGCCACTCCCTTCTGGCCTGCATAGTTTTTATTGAGAAATCAGCTGACAATCGTATGGGTGCTCCCTTGTAGGTAACTAACTGTTTTCCTCTTGCTGGTTTTAAGATTCTCCCTTTGTCTTTTGCCCTTGGCCTTTTAATTATGATGTGTCTTGGTGTGGTCCTCTTTGGATTCCTCTTGTTTGGGGTTCTCTGCGCTTCCTAGACTTATAAGTCTATTTCTTTCACCAGGTAGGGGAAGTTTCCTGTCATTATTTCTTCAAATTTGTTTTCAATATCTTGCTCTCTCTCTCTTCTGGCACCCCCATAATTCTGATGCTGGTATGCTTGAAGTTGTCCCAGAGGCTCCTTACACTATCTTCATATTTTTGGATTCTTTTTTTCTTTTTGCTTTTCTGGTTAGGTGTTTTTTTGCTTCTTTGTATTTCAAATCTTTGACTTGATTCTTGTGATCCTCTAGTCTGCTGTTGGATCTCTATATATTATTCTTTATTTTAATCAGTGTATACTTAATTTCTGATTGGTCCTTTTTAATATCCTTGAGGGTCTCACTAAATTTCTCAGAGGTTTCTAGAAGATTCTTGAGTAACCTTATATCCATGGTTTTGAATTCTATATCCAGTAGTTTGCTTTATTCCATTTCTTTCATTGTTGACTTGTTTCTTTGTTTCCGTATTTTGCCTACTTCCCTGTGTTTGTTTCCATGGACTGGGTAGCTGCTAAGTCTCTTGAGTTGATAGAGTGGCCTTGTATGGTTGGTGTCCTATAGGGCCCAGTGTCTCAGCCTCCCCAGTCACCTGAGGTACATGGTCTTGTTGCATCCCTTTGTGGGCTGTGTGCACAGTCTTGTTGTAGTTAAGCCTTGGTTGCTATTGGTATCACTGGGAGGAATTGACCTCCAGGCCAGTTGGCTATGATAATCAGCTGTGTCTACACTGGAAAATCTGTTGCACAAGAGACACTCTTATGGGGCAGGACTAGCTTCAGTAGAGCTTTGGTGCCCACTGAGTCTGCCCCTTGAGTATGTCTCTTATGGATGTGAAGATTTATAATCTGGTACCTCTGACCACTGGGTACACTGGCTCTTGGATCTCCAAGGAGGTGCAAGGTCAACCACTGTCTGGGGCCACCCAGCAGGAGCTACAGAGGTGTCTGCAGATCCTTCCTCTTTGTATGGGGTTTGGAAGTACCCAGATGAAGCCCATCTGTGAAGCAAGGCTGCTGCTGCTGCCAAGTAGTGGGCCTTCTTTTGGAATCTTCCAGGCTCTCTGACCCAGCTGCAGTTAGGTTAGGCCAGTGGTTGGCAAACTCATTAGTCAGCAGAGCCAAATATCAACAGTACAGCAATTGGAATGTCTTCTGAGAGCCAAATTTTTTAAACGTAAACTTCTTCTAACACCACTTTTTCAAAATAGACTCACCCAGGTCGTGGTATTTTGTGGAAGAGCCACCCTCAAGAGGCCTAAGAGCCATGGTTTGCTGACCACTGGGTTAGGGGAAAGAACAGGTCATTCATATGCAAAAGCAGATGCTCACTGCTTGGGTGGGGTTAAACTGGGTGGGGCCAGGTCTCTGGGAATCTTACCAGGGCAGAGCAAACAGCAATGGCTGCTCTGAACGGGAGAAGTCTTGTGCCCCCATGCAGGAACAATGATCGCTGCGAGCACCTCTAAGAGAAAGCTGTCCTTGCGTTCCTGTCCAGTTTCTCCCCATATGTACCGGGGTCCCCCAGAGTCTCGCCCGGAACTGGAATTTAGAGCAAACGGGAGCTTGTGTCACCCTCCTGGTTTAAAGAGCAGCACATCCAGGTGCCAGCACTTTCCACGCCTCTGGACTTTTTACTGGTCTCAATGAGCTTTCTTCACCTCTCTAATTGCGGAACTTCCTTTCAGCCAGCTTTCCCATGGTTCTGGGTGGTAGTTGTTCTGCCATTTAGTTGTGGTTCTGATGTAGTTGTGAGAGGCAACAAGTATAGGTGCTGCCATCTTGGTTTCTCTAAGGTATTTGCCCTTGACAGGAATCAAACCTGGGACCCTTTAGTCCTCAGGCCAAGGCTCTATCCACTGAGCCAAACTGGTTAGGGTGCATTATTTTTAAAAGCCAAAGTGATTTATGAATAATCCTCTCTCTGCATGTGAGCCATCAGTGGCATTAGGAAAACTCACAGTTGCTCTGGAAAGCAGTTTCTTAGTTCCTCAAAAAGTTAAACATGGAGTTACTGTATAACTTAGCAGTTCCACTCCTAGGTATATACCCAAGAGAATTGAAACACCTGTCTATGCAAAAACACAGATGTTCATAGCACCATTATTCATAATAGTCAAAAAGCGAAAACAACCCAACTGTATATCAGCTGATGAATGGATAAGCAAAATGTGGTGTATAAATGCAATGGGATATTATTTAGCCATGAAGGAATAAAGTACTGATACATACTACAACATGGATGAACCTTGAAATCATATTGAGTAAAAGAAACCAGTCACAAAAGACCACATATGTATGATTCTATTTATATGGCATGTCCAGAAAAAATCTAGAGACAGAGTAGATCAGTGGCTGCCTAGTTGGGGGTCGGGTGGAGGCATAGAGGCAGGGAGTGACATCAAATGGGCACAGGGTTTCTATCTGAGATGATAAAAATGTTCTAAAATTAGATGGCGGTCATGGCCAGAAAACTGCCTGCCTATACTAAAAACCACTGAATCGTGCACTTTTTAAAAGGGTGAATTTTGTGTTATGTGAATTATATCTCAAAGTTGTTAACAAAAAAATAGAGGATTTAAATAAAATCTAAAAAAAGCAAACCCTATTGCTTTCATATGTGAATCACATAAAGTTTTTTTTTCTGTATTTTTCTTCAAACACCTTGGGGGCCATATGTCTACCTCCATTTCTTCTTTATAATTAATTATAGCATCAAAAATCTGATATAGCATTTTCCAAAGTGACTTCATATACCGTTTCTCATCAGACTATCCTAATAGTAAGTTGAATTAAAGGGTTGTGATTTTGCTGCCTTGCATCATTTCTGGTATCAGACCTCCTGGTCCTTTGGGGGACTCTTTACCTACTCTCAATGCAATGTTTCAGTTGGGTCTGACACTGCCCTTCCAGGTATAGTCATGTGACTTATTTGGCCAGTCAGAGGGGTCCGGATACCTTATTCTTATGGTTGATTCAGGGTTGGTCACATGACCCCAACTGGGCAAATGAAACTCAATCTCTGGGACTATAGGGGTTTCTGACAAATTGTATGAACTAGTAGCCTGGAACTTCTAGAGAACATCTTTCCACTGCAGGAGGAGGGCCTGACAGAACAAAACCAACACAGAAGAGAGCAGATCCAAATGGCGATGATACTGTTCATAGTCATGCCTGAACTCACCATGATATAATCCTACTCTTCTTGATTTCATGAGCTGATAAATTTCCCTTTTGGTCTAAGCTCCTTTCTGTTAAGTATTTGTCACTTGTCCTTGAAAAGATTGACTCACTCATACTGTCATCTCCATTGGAAACTGAGGTCAGGGAAGTGACTTATCCAAGGTCACTTGGATGTTAAGTGACAGAGCTGGGATTAGAACTCAGGTCTCAAAGCCCAGTGACACCTGCTATCCTGCCATCAAGGAGCAAGTGGCCTGGTTGCTGCTGGTCAGTTCCAGTTCTGGGAGAAGCATACACATTCAGCACAAATGCATTTGTGGGAGGATGACCCTAGGTCCTGGGAAGAAGTGTTACCAGCATTAGAGAACTATCACCAAGGGCTCCTCAAAGCTGGGTACCCAGAGTGACCTGGCCCTGGGGCTGGCCCATTCAAACAGCAGTGACACAGAGACAATCACAGAGCACAGACAACTGCCCTTCTTCGGGAAGGTGAGGACCAGGCCTCTTTCCTCACTCCCACCCCAGGTGCAGCTCTCATCCAGGACAGCCTGGGCCAGTGCCATGGTCCCCAACTTGGGGTGGAGAGGAGAACCCTAGAGAGAGGTAGAGGTATGGCCAGGGGTGGAAAGACTATGCCTTGAGCTGCCCCCAGGGAAATGTGGAGCTAAGCTTCAGTCTTCAGCCATACCAGCACCACCTTCAAGAATTCTGCCATAGTCCTAGCTGGTTCGGCTCAGTGGATAGAGTGTTAGCCTGAGCACTGAAGGGTCCTGGGTTCAATTCCGGTCAAGGGCACATGCCCAGGTTGCAGGTTCAATCCCCAATAGGGGGTGTGCAGGAGGCAGCCAATCAATGATTCTCTCATCATTGATGTTCTATCTCTCTCTTCCTTTTTGAAATCAATAAAAATATATTTTTAAAAAAGAATTCTGCCACAGCCAAGTGTCACCTTTTCTTTTCTTTTTTAAAATCTATTTTTTTAAATATATTTTGTTGATTTTTTACAGAACGGAAGGGAGAGGGATAGAAAGTCAGAAACATCGATGGGAGAGAAACATCGATCAGCTGCCCCCTGCACACCTCCAACTGGGGATGTGCCCGCAGCCAAGGTACATGCCCCTGACTGGAATCAAACCTGGGACCTTTCAGTCCACAGGCCGACGCTCTATCCACTGAGCCAAACCGGTTCGGCACCTTTTATTTTCTTATTTCAATAAATACCTTTAATTACTGTCCTGACTTGAAGAGTGGTGTCACTTGTCAAAACTATTAACCCCGAAGGTAAATGCAATGAGAACAAAATGATGTTGCTAAAATTTATCTCCAGACAGTGGCATCTGGCCCTAAGAGAGGCAACAAAGAGAGGCCAAGGCCTTCCCCTTGAAGTGCTCTCCACTGCCGTGCTGTGACCACGTAAAACATCTCCCTGTGGCCAGGGCACACCTGTGCATCTCAAGCTTCAGAAGACACAGAGGTAATCGAGTTGTAAGCCCTGAACAGATGCATACGAGCCCTAGGAGGATACATTCGTGGCGTTGTTTCTGACCAAAGCTCTTGAAGCACGATAACTCCAAGCTGGTGGATCTGTAACCCAGACAGAACAAAACCAGCAATAAAGACAACCCCACTGGGCGATCAAGCTTCTCTTAAATCATTCATTCATTTAACATTTATTGAGCGCCTACTGTGTGCCAGGCACCGTGCTAGGCGCAGAAATACAGAGATGCATAAGATACAGTCCATGCCCTGAAGGGTTCACAGTCTTGAAGGGGAGACAAACGTGTAAACAAGTAATACAGAGTGATAAGTGCCACATAGAAGCATTTACAAAGAGCAGAGGTAGCCTGGGGCTGGGGGTGAGGTGGGGTGGGGAGCATCAGGGTGTCTTCCTGGAGGAGGGGGCCGATGAGGGGGATTGTGAAGAATGAACAGGTGTTTGCCAGGCAGACAAGGCAGGAGGAGCAGGGAAAGGCATTCCAGTCTGAAGAAACAGCATGAGCGAAGGCACAGAGGCAGGAAACTGCATATCTTGGGGTGCGGGGAACTCTATTCCGGTAGTATTGCTAGAGTTGGTACTAGAGGCTGTGGCTAGAGAGGGAGGCAGAGGCCAGGTGACGAGGAGAAACTGAGGGCATGGGGCATGTTGGAGGCTCGCCAGAGATGAGCAGAGCCTGAGGAAGGAAGGAAGACAAGGCCCCTGGGGCTGACAGGGTACGCCTGCCTGAGGACCACAGGGTTCCTCACGAGGCCCCAAAGGAACGGAGACCAAAGGAGATGCTGAGCTGAGGGAGGGCTGAGCGGAGGGGAGGGCCCGGGCTTGGTGTCCTGGAAGCTGCCATTCCCTTGAGAGGCCTCTGCTCCCAGGTTTCCATTTCTGAACTCTGCCTCACAGACCCCTGCCCCAGCCAGGATGGGGCCAAGGACCAAATGAGAAATGACACAGAATGTCTTGGCAAACTGCAAGGGGCTAGATGAATGTTGTTAATAACTAAAAGAGGAAAGGGCTGAGGATAAAGCAGAAGTTAGAGGAGGCAGAAGTTCCTAAGAATAAGGGCCATCTGAGAAAACTGCAGGCCATGGTGGACGAAGGCTCTCTCTTGCCTGGAAGGGAGGGGCTTTTGGCCCAGGGCAGAGGCAGGGGCAGGGGCAGGGGCAGGGGCAGAGGCCAGCAGGCAGGACCAGGCCAGCTATGCAGGAAGCCCGTGTGACCTACAAGACTGCTGGGCTGCAATCCAGCACCCTCAGGTGTCTCCTGAGCCTGAAGTCAAGGTTTCCTTGGCAACCAGGACCCTCCCTCTTCCAGGCTGTAGGGAAGCCATTGAGGCTGAGACTGGACAGACAGCCAGACTTTCAGCCCTTTCACCTTTCTCAGAAATGGCTCGGTTGAAAAACGCCTTTGTGGGGTCAGGATGGGATGGGGCGGGGAGGTGGAGGGAGTCTGGGGGAGGTGGGGCAGTGTTTCAGTAAACCAGAGCCCACCTGGGGAGACTGAGTTTCCCAACCCTGAATGGGAGAAGGGGGATACACTCAACCTGTTCCCAGCTCCTGTGGCCTGGGCTTAGTGGCTGCAGCCAGAGCTCTCCCTCCTGAGGGAGGGGCTCATGGCAGGCTCCAGGTGCTCACTGCCAGCGTGGGAACCGGGAGGGAGCAGGGGACCCTTTCAGTTCGGTCTGGAGATGCCCCAGGGCCCCTCCTTTCCTGTTAGGCTTGACAGCTCAGCCTCACCCCAAGGAGTCTCCAAGCCTTGGAGCAGTCCCTTCCCTGGGCCTCAAGGTCTCCCCGTCTTGTCTCCATGATGAGTGTCGGGGAATGATGCCCACCGTGGCACGGACAGAGGTGGTATTGGAAGCAATGAGGGTGGTTTGTGTGGGCGATGGGCGGCCTCCCCACCATGCGGGTGGGTTGGGGTTTCCTGGGGGACATCACTTGCTCTTGTGCAGGTCCTTCAGCCGACGGAGCTTCTCCAGGAGCTGGGCCCGGGAGCAGCCGTCGTCCTCAGCGGGGCCCGGGCCCGGCCCCGGCCCCACAGTCTCCTGCAGCACCAGGCAGTGGGTCCTCAGGAACGGGTTGTAGGAGCGCTCCTCTCCCAAGGTGGACGGGCACTGTGGAACCAGAGCAGCCAGCTTTGGTGGGGGGAATCTGGAAAACGTACCCAGCAAGGGAAGCCTCCCACCCCCTCCCCCATCCTGGGGTCCAGGAGTTCTCACTAGAAGGCCTCGAAAGCAAATGTGCCAGAGCTCTGGGAGGGGCACAAAGGCCTGGCTCAGTAGGGAAGGCTTCCTCTGGGGAGTGCCCTCCCAGCCCCTCACCGTGCTCTTGCGCTCCATCCGCTGCCTCTGCACCCACTGCATCTTCCTCTCCCGGGCCAGGTTCTCAGGCTCCACCACACCAGCAAAGCCCAGGTTCTCCTCTGCATACTCATGACCTAAGGACCCCCATGGGCCAGAGGCAGGGTAGAGAGAGATTAGGTGTGCGATCCGGAAAAGTCCTCCCTGCCCCCAGGCCTCCTACTGACACCCAGGAGGAGGGGCAGCACTGCCTAGGAAAGGTGGGCACAAGTCAGCCACATGTGAAGAGGCTGAAGCAATTCAGGGGAATCCACCAGATCTGCAGCCAGGAGACCGTGTTCTAGCCCGACTCTGCCTCTGCCCACCTTTGTGACCTCAGTCAAGTCATGGCACCTCTCTGGGCCACAGTCTTCTTTGGCAAGTGGAGAAAATAATGCCACTGGGAAAAGGGTGTGTCTCAGTGTCTAGAACAGAGCCTGGCACATGCTAGGTGCTCAAGAAAGTATGAATGAATGGATGAAATGAGCTATCCTGAGGATCGACTGAAATATCGGTTCATGTGTTTTAGAAACTGTAGATATGCGCTGGCCAGTGTTGCTCAGTGGTTGAGCTTTGACCCATGAACCAGGAAGGCATGGCTGGATTCCCGGTCAGAGCACAGGCCTGGATTTCCGGCTTGGTCTCTAGTGGGGGCATGCGGTAAGTAGCTGATTGATGATTCTCTCTCAGCATTGATGTTTTTCTCTCTCCCTCTCCCTTCCTCTCTGAAATCAAACAAAATATATTAAAAAAGAAAGAAAGAAACTGTGGACATGCAACGTGTGTGTGTATGTGTGTGTGCGTGTGTGTATCTGTATGGACATGCAATGTACATACATATACACATATGGCTGGACATACAATGTGTGGATATGGATGCAGACAATGGATACACGTAGACTGGATTTACTGACTTCTCCCCTGATGAGCAAAGGTGAGTTTTCATCCTCAGCTCTGGCTAAGCAGAGGCTTACAGAGCCAGTATTCCAATAAGCAGGGAGCTGGGTCTGGGGAACTCTAGAAGGGGAAAGAGTTGGGCAGGGGGCACCTCACCAGGCCACAGCAGAGTGTCATCTTCCAGCCCCAGCACAGTGTCCAGCGAGCTCAGCATGGTCTCTGCAGTGCCCTCAAAGGTCCGTCCTGGTGGGGTCAGGGGGTATGTTAAAAAACACCAGGATAACACAGTATGATATAAGGTATGTGAAGTGGGACGGGGACCAGTTTGTGCACCTCAAGCCACCGGCCCTTAACCTTGCACCAGGGAGCTGGGCCCATACATTCACCCCCAGCCAAGCCATCCTGAAGGCTTCCATTGCACAACTGACATGCAGGTGGAGAGGGGGTGCCAGGCTTCAGGCAGGGTCCTAACAGCCCAAGCATGGCCCTGTCAGGTTGCTCCTTTCCACAGAGCACTTCCTTCTTTGCTAGTGCTGCCTGTTGGGACTCCATACAGCCTGGGCCTTGTGATCCCCATCGTCCTCTTGCTCAGGGGTTCTCAAGTTTTTGTAACTTAGTCCCCGAGTCACTGTATCAGAGAATCAGGCTCCACCCAGTGGAAACAAATGCCCTGTACTCAGTTACAGGCATTGTCTCATTCTATCCAGTCCCTGTGGGAAGTCATGAGAATATAAAAGAAATTTAGGTAACTGTTTCCCCAAATCAGAGTAACTGCTGAGGCAACATCTGTACAAAAACAGTGCTTTACTGCATTGCACAGCACTGAGGCTGTCCTTGGGCCCCTGCCCTGGCCTCTTCCCTCCCTGCTACCCCTCATCCTCCCTCATCCCTTTGGAGGAACTCACCACAGCCAGAGAGGAAGAGCAGGTCCCCTGAAAAGAGGCAGGAAGGACCCTTGTAGGGCTCCCCATCCAGCAAGTAGACCAGATGGCCTTGTGTGTGGCCAGGGGTGGCTAGAGCCCGGATCTGAAGCCGTCCCACGCTCACCACATCTTGATGACACAGGGGACTAAGGAGCAAAGCAACAGGGGAGAGAAGGTACTAGAGCTTATGCCAACCAGGTCCTGCTGTATCCGAGACTCAAGGGGCTGGGAAATTTGCAGGAGTTGCTTCCACAGCAGAAAGGGCTTCCATACCAGAAAGAGAAGGTACCCCCAGTGCCTAGGACTTCAGATCCAAACCCTCCCCTCTTCCTGCTTTGGGGATCATGGCTCAATCAGTTGTGGGGTGAGCAGTGCGAGTCTTCAAATGGGCTGTGATCTGCTCTCTAAAGGCCAGGAGAGGCATCAGCAAAATACTCGACTGGAAGTGGAGGGATGGGCCCATGGAAGTGCCATCCCACCCCGGGTCAGGGACTTACTGGGTGAGGTAGGGGATGCCGTCCTGAGGGCTCCCGTACACCCGGCAGTCCTGGTGCCGCCGGCTGAGGTCACGGTTCCCTCCACTGTGGTCCCTGTAGACAGCAGGGACAGGGAGGGCTTTGAGGGGTAACGGCACTAGGCCTCCTCTCCTCCTCTTCCTGTGGGCTCTCCGGGCCTGTGAGCCCTGGATGTCCTGGCTGCTGGACTGAGCCGAGCTGTCCACACCTCCGGGCCTTTGTTTAAGCTGTTTCCCTTTTCAGAATGTCACCCCCCAACCCCCACTGCCCCTCTTCCCCTGCCAGCCCCCATCACTGGCTCCTAATTCTTCCAAGTGGATCTCATTATGCCCCACCTGGTGCCCACCACCTCCTATACCCTGTGCCAACTGCCACTGTTGTCATCATTTGTCATTGTTGTACTCTTCCATGCATGGCTGTCTCTCCTACTGCACTATAATCTTCTTGAGAGAAGAGATCACAAGGTCTATCCATGCTCAGGGGGACAGCAGGCATGTAAGAAGTGCCCATGGAACATGGAATGAGAGATAAGTGTCTGCCCTGCCCTCCTCTGGGGCTTCAGGAGCCTGATAAGTGGAGCAGTGGGAGGCCCACTGCCACCCCTCTCTGCTAGGGCCCTGATACTTCATGAGGTGTAGTGGCCCCCCATCCTGACCTCCTGACCCCCAGCCCAGCCTGACCTTATGGAGCTCAGACCTAGGGAATAGCTGGATCCCCAGCCAGCTCCTTACCAGTGTTTGTGGGTGCAGAGAATGGCAACCAAGGTCACACCTTCCTTTTCAATGGAGGCCTGGAAGAGAGAGAAGTTACTGAGACCTGAGGAACAGGGCACAGAGGGAGGCTCCAGGCAGAGAGAGATAAGGGCGTGGCTGCTGGGTGGAGAGGAGAGGAAAAGAGAGAAGGGAGGGAGGAATGAGAGAGGTAGAGCTATAGAATGAGAAGGGGGTGGGAGAAAAGGGCTGAGGAAGGGGAAGTGGTAGCTGAGACCCAGCATGGGCACACAGGAGCGGCGAGGAGGTGGAGAGGAGGGGAGGAGAGACATAGGACATACAGGAATAAGAAATGGGAGGGAAAGATGGAGAGTCCCGGATACTGACAGACAGAGGTGAGGAGAGAAGAAAGAGGATTAGAAAGAGAGCCACCGAGAATGAGAGACCCACAGGGATCCGGTTCCTTCGCTGCTGCCCTCCCCTCTTCCTCCAGTTAAGCCCTGGACAACACCCTCTGCCCCAGGCTGTAGTTGTGGGGGGTTTCTGTGTGTGAGCGCAAGTGGAGGGGGCACAGCCCATTGGCAGAGGGACCAGGATCAGCCCTTCTCTAGTAAAGGGTAGTTGCTAGTCCCCAAGGTGACCCCAGGAATCCCTGTCCCTCACCTGCACAGCCTGAGGGTCTGAAGGGTCCACAGCCACAGCCAGCCGGGCCTGGGTGTCGATGATGAGGTAGCTGTAATTGTCTGAGAGGACAGGGATGGGAAGCACCTTCACTCCTGGAGACAGAAGGGGGTTGTGGATGAGGTGACAGGCAGGGAGCCTAGCAGTTGGGAGTACGTGACAGGGAGTAGACAGGGAGGGTAGTGGGTAAAGCGGAGAGTGAGAGCTCACCGTTGAAGAGGCGGGGCTGGGTTCTGGAATGGCCTTTGGGGTAGCGATTCCGAGCCCTGCGCAGTTGCTGTCGGTAGAAGAGGTACCCAAGCCAGGTGCGGGTGTACAGGCTGTACCTGCAGAGAGGGATGTCTGTGCTTAGCCCCGCACCCCCGACCTTCCGTGAGGCCCAGACCCCAAGTCTCCTCTCCGCTGGCCACCCCTGAGTCAATGCAACATCACCATCACTTATTGTGTGCCTACTGTTTGCCCTGCTCAGTACTCAGGACAAGATGAAGAATAAGACAGACAGAGCCTGCTTGCAGCCCATCAGGGAGAGGTGAAGAATTCAGACAGACTCCTGGAGTGTGAGTTTTTTTCAGTGAAAGGGGTGGAGGAGCTAGGAAGCTGAAATAGGTGAGAAATATATTTCAGGAAGAGCAGTGATGCAGCACATGATGCCAGGGAATGCTGAACCACCTGAAAAAGGAGCCTGGGAATTTGCATTTCCCTAATAACCTCAGGTGATGGCAATGCTGCTGGCCCAGGGACCACAACTTGGAGAACCACTGGGGTGGAGGAAACTCTGATAGCAGACAGCAGGGTCTGTTGAGGGAAACTAGAAAGGTCTGTTTGGCTGTTTGGTGGAGGAAGCAAGGAGAGATGAGGTTGGATGGGCTGACCACACTTCCTCCCTCTTCTGGTCACTGCCAGGCCATCCCAGGCAACACAGTGAAAAGGCTGCAAAAAGGATGTGGGCTTTGTAAGTGACAGAGCCCTACAGATACAGACTGCAGCACGCAGGGCCAGCTTCCCCGGTGTGTGGCCTCTGCTTGGTTTGATGCTCTGCTCTTCCCATCTTGAAATCTATAATGATTTTACCTTTGACCTTTTGTGAAGTCTGATGGGACAACAGAACATGCACACAAGCATAGGTGATAAACACAAAACATGTATGTTCTGTTCCTTGCTCCCCCATACACATGCCGTGTTTGCAATGCCCCATGAGCACAGAATTCTGGCAGACCTGGTATGTGTGGGGATTCAACCAGACTCAAAGTGATACAAGTTGAGTTTCCTTCTACAATTGAGTGATGGGGGCACTGACTGTCCGGAGGGGCCACACCTTCGGTTCAAACCAGAATCTGCTTCAAAGGCATAAAGAAAGCAGTGGGGTTCTAAGAAACACAAATAACCAAGGAACCCTACCACATCCTTCCTTACACAAGTTACACCCCTGTATGATTCAACCAACTAAGTTGCACATGATGCTACAGGAGATCTGTCCTCTTCTTTTCATCGGTCCTTCCTGGCTCATCGATGAGCTGAAGGTAGAGTGTGAAGGTAGAACATGGTGTGTCAAGAGGTAAAATAAAAAGTTGAGCCCTGACCGGTTTGGCTCAGTGGATAGAGCATCGGCCTGCAACTGAAGGGTCCCAGGTTCGATTCCAGTCAAGGGCATGTAGCTTGGTTGTGGTCACATCCCCAGGGGTGGGGGGTGTGCAGGAGGCAGCTGATCAATGTTTCTAACTCTCTATCCTTCTCTCTTCTTCTCTGTAAAAAAATCAATAAAATATATTTAAAACAAAAAAACAAAAACAAAAACAGTTGTGTTAGTTTTGTGCAGTGTTCCAGTGGTTTGGTCAGAACAAAACACATATTTCTACACAAGCTGAGAAATGTGAATTATGTAGTTCCAGTGATTCCACATGGGAGTTAAATGTCCTCACATTTGCATTTAAAACCAGTACTGTCCCATATAAAAATTAATGGAAAAATTCATGCTAGTCTGATTGTTAGGGTGTGGGGAAGGGGTTGAGGTGCAGGCGTGACCACTCTTCAGGCTCTTCCTAAAGAGCTAGCTGATTTGTCTACAAACAATTGGTTCAAAACCAGGCAGGTTCCTGTGACAATTTGGCAGATGTGACTTAGCCAAAGTCAATCACTGCAGCCCCTGGTTGTGTGCTCATGCACTTGTATTGATTGGGAATTTTGACACACGATGGAGGGGTTTTGTTATCCTCTGTGACTTTATGTCCATTTTTCATAGGCACTCTTTCTCTTTTATTTTTAAGCTAGAGGCCTGTTGCAGGAAGATTCCTGCGATAGGGCTTCCTGCGGTGGTCTCCACTGCCTGGCCTGCTTCCCTCCCTTCTCCCCAGCCCTGCCTGCTTCCCTCCCTTCTCCCCAGCCCCGCCTGCTTCTCGGCAGCTTCCATTCCTTCTGCAGTGCTTGGCTTCCTTTTACACTGTCTTCAGTCTTCACTCTTTGAATATTCAAATTAACTGCCATCTTGGTTGGGTTAATTCGATCCTAATTGGCTGGTGGGTGTAGCAGAGGTACGGTCAATTTGCATGTTTCTCTTTTATTAGATAGGATAATTTTTCTCAATTACAGTTTACATTCAATATTATTTTGTATTAGTTTTGAGTGTACAGCATATAGTTAGACAAGTATATACTAAGTGTCTCACCTCACACCACACATAGTTAGCACAATATGATTGGCTGTATTCCCTATACTGCACTTTACATCCCAGTGACTGTTTTGTAACTACTAGTCTGTTCTTTTTTTTAAAATACATTTTTATTGATTTTTTTAGGAAAAGAGGAAGGGAGAGAGAGAGAAAGAAACATCAACATGAGAGAGAAACATCTATCAGCTGTCTCCTGCATGCACCCTCCCAACCAGGAATTGAGCCTGCAGCCTGGGCATGTGCCCTGACCGGGAATTGCACCGGTGACTGTTCGGTGCACTGGATGACACTCAAACAACAGAGCCATACTGGCTAGGACTGTTGTTGTTGTTGTTTTTTAATCAGTTTCAGCCACTTCATACTTTCTCACTCAGTCACCAGTATTTAGTGAGGCCTTGTGATTAGCCTGCTCTGGGCACACAGTGAGTAGGCAGAGTCAGCGTCCTCTTGCAGCTTATATTCTAGCGGGACAGACAGGACAATAAACATAGTGCAAGGGCAGAGGAGGATGACAGGAGCTATTTTAGATAGCAGAGTCAAGGGAGGCCTCTCTGGAGCTGACTTTCCAAGAAGAAGGGAACAGGTCAAGTGAGAATCTGGGGAAAGCTCTCCAAGAACCGGACAGGAGGAAGTGCAGAAGCCCTGAGGGAGGGAGGGAGGGAGCAAGTTGTGGGAGCTGCGGATTCTCGTGGGTGTGTCAGTGATGACAAGAGCTGGCACGGGAGATGAGAACAACCTAATTATCCTGGATTGGATTCTAGACCAAAAAAAGAACATTAGTGGGACAATAGGTGAAATTTCAATAAGGTCTGAAGTAGTTAATAATTTATATTCATGTTAATTTCTTAGTTTTTGATAACAGAACTGTGGTTATGAAAGCAGTTAACATTCAAAGTTGGTGGGTGAAGGGCATGTGGGAATACTGTGTACTATTTTTGCAAGTCTGAAATAATTTTAAAATGAAAAGTTAAAAATTAATCAGCTTACCCTACCTAATAAGAGAGTAATATACAAATTATAGATTACTTCAACACATAAGATGGCTGCCCCCATGTGGACACAAGATGGCCACCACAAGATGGCCAGCAAGGAGGGGCAGTTGGGAGGGATCAGGCCTGCAAGGGAGTGCAGTTGTGGGCGATCAGGCCAGCAGGATAGGGCAGTTAGGGGTGAGCAGGCCAGCAGAGGAGGGAAGTTACCGGGCCTGCAGGGAAAGGCAGTTGGGAGGGACCCAGGCCTGCAGGGGAGGGCAGTTAGGGGTGACCAGGCCTGCAGGGAAGGGCATTTGGGGGGGACCAGGCCTGCAGGGGAGGTAGGGATGACCAGGCCTGCAGGGGAGGGAAGTTAGGCATCAATCAGGCTGGCAGGGGAGTGGTTAGGGGGTGATCAGGCTGGCAGGCAGAAGCGATTAGGGGCAATCAGGAAGGCAGGCAGGTGAGCAGTTGGGAGCCAGCAGTCCTGGATTGTGAGAGGTGCCGGAAGCCAATCATTGTTTTAATAATAGAGAGCTGTGGATAGGGAGTTTGGAGGGCTGGTCAACCTTGATTGCTCTGAGGGGATGGAGCTGGTTACTGGGATGTTGGTGATTGAAGCAGCCCCCACCTGTTAGTCCTAAGAAGATCTACTGATTGACTTTTACTGGTGTTTCTGGCCTGGAGGATACAGCTGTATCTTATGATTTTAATTTTAATAAAAGGAATGGTAAAGCCAGAGTGGGGAGTAATCCTCTCACTAGAATTGGACTACTGCCTGGCCCCCATTCCCCAAATTAATATTTTTCTAATTCTCTTTATTCATTTGTGTGTGGCCTTCTCCAGAAACCCAAACCCTGAACCGAGGACCCTGAATCACGCGGGACGTGAAGGGGGTTCCCACAGAGAGGGATGTCCAACTGCCCGTTTGGGCCCGATCCTATTGGACAATAAACAGTGCCAAGGGCAGAGGAGGATGACAGGAGCTATTTTAGATACCAGAGGTCCCATCCTATTGGGCCCAATATCAGGCCTAAACGGGCAGTCAGACATCCCTCGAGGGGTCCCCAATTGGAGAGGGTGCAGGTTGGGTAGAGGGACACTCCCCACCCTGTGCATGAATTTCATGCACTGGGCCTCTTGTATAATAAAAGTCTAATATGCTAAGTGTCCAGTCATCCAGTCAGACATTCAACCAATCAAAGTGTAATATGCTAATGATATGCTAAGTCTTCTCAACTGCTCACTATGACATGCACTGACCATCAGGGGACAGACACTCCAACCAGTAGGTTTATTTGCTGCTGAGGTATGGCTGATCAGGACTGAGCAAGATGGGCTAGACATGCCCTGGAGCCCTCTCGTGGTCCCTCCCTGGCTGACCAACCTCCTGTGTCCCTCCCTGGCCCCAATCGTGCACTGGTGGGTCCCTTGGCCTGGCCTGAGCCCTCTCGAAATCCAGGCTGAAAGACCCCCCAACCCCCAAGTGCAGGAATTTTGTGCACCAGGCCTCTAGTAAATAAGTAAGTTTTTAAAATCCCACTTTCCTCTGGGCCCCGAAACCACCTCACATCCGTGCTTGGAGTCCTGCTCCTGAGGGCTTGGGCAAGTCAGTGGTCCCACAGGTCAGCTCCTCGTCCTTAGCATGCTGCCAGGACTTACCCTGCAGTGGTGTGTGAGGACTAAGGGACATAAGACAAGGTAACAAATGGTAATCGTCAGGGCCTGGCAGTGGAAAGTGTTGGGCAACTGTTGTTTCCTTTCCACATTCAGCCAGGCGCCCCTCACAGCTGCTAGCAGAAGGCGTCCACACCTGGGGGGAGGGGCTGCTCAGTGCTCCCTGCCTTCCCTTTCTGGGTGCTCATATGTGCTTTGTTCCCCAACGAAAGTCAAGATCCACGAGGACGGGGCTGTGCACTAAGAAGCTGCAGTAAACAAGGCCCTTCTCTTTCATTTGCTTTTTCAGCAAATATTCATTGCACGTGCCAGACAGGGTACAAGCAACAGAGAACCAGGCAGCTGGGTTGCTGCCAGCATAGTGAGTGGAGCTGCCAACAGTCCAAAGCGGAAAACCGATCAACAAACAAGCAGTGAACTATATAGCTGGTGATGTCTTACTGTGGACAGGTGGTCAGGCAAAGCCTCTTCTCCACGGGCAACCTTTGAGCTGGGAATGGACAGATGAGAGGGAGCCAGCAGTGCCGACAGCCTGGGGGGTGCGGCACCAAGGTCCTGAGCAGGCAGGAGTGGGGTGTGTCCCCGGAGTCTCCAGAGGCTGAGGCAGGGCCAGCGGGGCAGAGAGAGCCAGAGCAGAGGAGTGCGGGGGCCAGGCCAAAGAGAAGGGGTGGAAAATTGCTGGTGGCTTTTAAAGTGAGGAATCATGTGCTCTGACTTCCCTTTTTAAGGGTTCACTTGGCTGCTGTGTAGGGGTGCAGTGGAAGGTGGCAGGGGAAACAGAGAGATGGCAAGAGCCTGGACTGGAGGGTGTTGGAGATGAGAAAGCTGGAGATGGGTGCCGGTCCTGCTGGCTGTGGGGGAGGGAAGCAGGAGGGAGGGACAGGGTGGCCCTGAAGTCTGGATCACAGTGCAAAGCAGGGGAATGCAGGGCCTGAGGACCCAGTAACACATGGGACACTCATCCCAAGCTCCCAGCCCAGTCTTCCCCTGACAGTGACTTCCACCTGCCTCTCCAGGTTCTGAGGTCCGGCTCCTCCTCCATCACTACACAATCACCAACTCTGTGTCACAATCACCAACGTCCAAAACCATGCTTGTCAGCTCTTCCTCCTACTGCCTCTCCTTCTGGGAAAGGCCCTGTCATCTGCCCAGTTTCTTGGTGCGAGCTCTGATTTAACCCTCCCCTGACATGCAACCAAAACAGATTTTCCCTCAAGTTTACCTTCTAAAAGAACTCTTACCATTTGCAACAGCATGGATGGACCTGGAGAGCATTATGCTAAGTGAAATAAGCCAGTCGGAGAAAGATAAGTATCACATGATCTCACTCATTTGTGGAATCTAATGAACAATATAAACTGATGAACAAAAATAGATCCAGCGACACAGAAGCATCGAACAAACTGTCAAACCTCAGAGGGAAGGCAGAGGAGGGTGGGAGGAAGGGGTAAGAGATCAATCAAAAGACCTGTATGCATGCATGTCAGCATAAAATAAAGGAGGTGAGGGCCTGTGCTGGGAGGTGGGAGCGGGCTGGCAGAGGTCAATGGGGCGGGGAGGGGGGGGGGGGAATATGTAATACTTGCAACAATAAAGAATTAAAAAGAAAAAGTTTACCATCTACCCCTCACCCCATGGGCTCACCCAGGGGCAGGCTCTTGTGAAAGCCTCCTTTACACAGCTCTGTACCTTCAATCCAAACTGCAAACCACTGGCAAACAAAGCACTGTTGCTGACCAAGTCCTGCTCCTGCTCAAAAGCCTCCAGTGTGGCTCCCACTGCTGACAGGGAGTGTCCGATGCCCAGTCAGGCCTGAACTGGGTTGGAAACAAGTCTCTGCCTCCCCCGCTCCGTGGCCCAGGAAAGACCCTGTGCTCCCAAGAGTAAACAAGCAAAAAGCCCCATGTGTCCACCAACAGCACAATGGATAAATAAGTGGTGACATAATCAGGCCATGGAGAACGGCACAGCCAGGAAAATAAAGGATGTAGCCTTGACCGATGTGTCTCAGTGGTTAGAGCACTGGCCCCGCAGACCAAAGGCTTGTGGGTTTGATTCCCAGTCGAGGGCATGTATCTCAGTTGCAGGTTTGGTCCCTGCTCCCTGGTTGGGATGCATTCGGGAAGCAACCAGTCAAGGGTCTCACTCACATGGATCTCTCTCTCTCTCTCTCTCTCTCTCTCTCTCTCTCTCTCTCTCTCTCTCTCTCTCTCTCTCTCTCTCTCCCCCTCTTCCCTTTTACTCTCCCTAAAAAAACCAATGGAAAAAATATCCTTGGGTGAGGATTAAAACAAAAACAATGCCGAAGTGTGCACAACCATCGCCTATATTGGTTGGGAGAGAGGAGAGCAGCTGAGGGGAGAGCAGCATGCAGGCCCCCTTGCAGGCAGGAGGAGGTGAGCCCAGGCCTTCACAGGGTCTGTAATATCTCTTGAGCTGGGTAGTGGGGGAGGGAGGCAGCTATCTGTTTTTTTAAATACCTGAAATAACACATTAAAATTTCAAAACTACCATCATCCTGCAGGTCACTGGCCTGGAATACCCTCCATGCCTTTCTCTACTTACTGGAATCCTAAGCTTCCTTCAGGGTTCAGCTCAAACCCTGCAGCTCCTGATTACCCCAGCAGAAAGCCTCCTTCCTGCCTCCACCAGAGCACTCGGCCTCTCCCCTCCACAGGGAGGGAGCCCTCAGGGGCAGGGCCTTACTACCTGGTAAGGACCATGCGGAGGGCAGGTGGATTCAGCTGGAGACCCAGCCTGCTCCTCCTGGCTCCTCAGCACCCCCTGCAGCCCCAGCCCCAGCACAGCACAGCACAGCACAGAACTGGCACTCAAAATACTTCGTGACCAGGAAGGTGGGGAGGGCTGGGCAAGCAAGTATTAAAGCGACCAGGCACCTGAAATGGACTGTCCCCTCGGCATCCCGTGAAGCTGGCCTCATGCCAGGCTGTGGACCCTGCGAAGCCCAGTGGGGGTGTCTGGGGCCCAAGCTACAGCCACCTCTGCCCCTGCTCTCCCCTCCTCTTCTTACCCACCTGCTTCCAAGTCCCTCCCTTTCCCCTCCGGCACCCACACAACTGGCCAAGCAGGCTGCTAAGTATGTCTAGACCCAGGGACATGGCGAGTGTCCGACGCCCAGTCAGGCCTGAACTGGGTGGGACTGTGTCATTGGCCACAAAATCCCAACTTCCCCAGCCCTGGGGTCTGGACCCAGGGTCCCTTAAGTGGAAGAGCTAGAAGGAGTAGTAGACAGGGGGTCTGCAGCTCAGTCCACAGTCCTGGCTCTGCCCACCAGGTCAGGCTGCCTCTCTGGAGCTCACTGGCTCATCTTTAATTATGTGTGTGTGTTTTAAATATATTTTATTGACTTTTCACAGAGAGGAAGGGAGAGGGATAGAAAGTCAGAAACATCAATGAGAGAGAATCATCAATCAGCACCCCCCCCCCCCTCCCCGGGATATGCCCGCAGCCAAGGTACATGCCCTTGACCAGAATTGAACCTGGGACCTTTCAGTCTGCAGACACACGCTCTATCCACTGAGCCAAACCGGTTTCAGCTGGTTCATCTTTAATAACAGTGACCTTTCCCACAGCTTTCCTTGTGAGCGGCCCTGTCAATGACCTGCTGTCATCCTCCAACTAACCCGAGGCAGGTACTACTATCCCTCCACTTCACAGATAGGACAGTGAAGCCCAGAGAGGTGAGAAGAGATTTGCTCGGGACTGCAGAGCAGTGGGTGGTGGGACAGAGAATCGCCCCACAGCCTGACCCTGGAGTCTGCATTCTTAACGCTAAAATCCTCCCCAACCCAAATAAGGGGCTAGGATGAGATGCATGGACCGGAGCTATCTGGGGACAGACCCAGCTCCTTGGGGTGGGGGGTGGGGGCCTTTGCTGAGGAAAAGACCTGTCACCCTGACCTACCACGCAGCCCAGGATCTGGCCCCTGGGACTCCTGGGACACTAGTTTGGGCTCTTTGAGACATAGACCCCAGGACTCTGTGAATCATCTCCTGGGACCAACCCATTAGAGAGGCAGCGTTTTGCCACAAGGACAGAGGGTCAGAGTCCATGGACCCCAGGGTAAGACCCCCTGAACTGGAGAATCCCTTTCCAATCTGCCCTGTGATTCCCAGTCCTGGGCTTAGGACGGGGTTGATGGTTCGAGGGGGAGTGTCGTGGGTCAGATGCAAGAGACAATTTAGGAAAAAAGAACAAGACCCTAGATGAGAAAATGTGAAAGATGAAGGTGGGAAGTGACTGGAACACCACTGCCCCCATGCAATGGGCCCCACAACTTCCTTTCTCCTGCTGCCGAGGCGAGAAGCACAGCCCTGTGAGCTCACTGTGACCTACAGGATGACCCGGCACCCCAAGGCCAGATGGATTCAGGCTCTGCCATGGTGTCTCCAGGCATGGGCAGAAAGCTGGGCTCTAGAATGATCCAGGGTGCCTGCTAAAAACAAAGATTTTGGTCTTTTCTTCCTTTGGCCCAGTTTTTAAATTCTCATTCAACCCACAGTCACCTCACCAAAAAGGAAAGAATGTTCTCTAATTGGTCCTCTGGGACCCGGTGGGAGAGATAGAGAAACCACTCTGCAAGAGCAGGGCTGGGGGTGGGGGCAACCGGCTGAGGGGAGCCCTGCAGCTGTCCCGAGGGGCCCTCCCCTGGGGGTTAGGGCTGCGGACACAGCACCAGCTGCCCCATGAGGGGTCACGGGCACACTGAACTGGAACGTGGCTCCTCTGATATCTGAGTCTGAACCTCCAGCCCCCATGGGAGGCTGGTGGGACAGCTGGAGACAGTGAGACACATCCCGCCCCCTAACCTCCTCTCTCTGCACACACTGGAGAGCACACAATGCAGCTCTTCTTCTCCTCCTCCTCCCCAGGGACAGTCTCCCTGTGCCGGGCAGGCCGCAGGTCTGAGGGCTTTCAAGTGTCGACCCAGCTAGGCTCTAGGCTCAGCCTCCAGATGGCATTGGGCGGGGGGGGGGGGGGGGGGGGGGGGACGACGACACACTCTTTATTCAATGGAATGACCTGGAAAGCCCCTATTGTAGAGTCACCTATTTTGACCCCTTCCTTCCTCCCTCTGGCGCTCTCTAAATGCCCCCCAATCCTGATGGGACCCCAGATTCCACCAGGCCCCAACAGGCAAGCTAAATTGGTGAGGCCTCTGGTCAGGGAGGATTTGAAGATTCTCCTCTCATGCCTCCCAGGCCCCAGGCCCCTGGGTTGGGTTTGGTTTTGGTTTGGGTCTGTTTCTTTTAGCTTTTCCCTGCTCTCCCACATTCTAATCCCAGGCCCTCTTGTCCTAGTCCTGCTCCCTGGGCCAGGCCTGTGGGAGTCTAGGCCTTTGAACACCTAATGCAGGAATAAGCAAGGACATGTGGGGAAGGCTTTGTGTCTGATTAGCCACAGTCGGCTTTCATTCTTTGCGAAAGCCGGCCCAGGAATGGCTGAGGGCGGAGGCATTTGCACAGACACTAGGACACAGAGTTCTACTGCAGCCGGGGCGTGTGCCCGGGCTCCTGAGAAACAAAGAGAGCAGCTCCATGCTCTGGGAGTCCTCACAGCTGAGGAAACTGAGGAAGAGAAAGAGACAGCTAACTAGACCCTACAGGGTGAATTTCCTGAAGCTCCAGCAGGCCTGGCAGGCAGAGGGTACTCCCCCACGCCCAGGAGAAGGGCAGTGGCTGCACGTGGTCAAAACATAGGCCTGCCCTGGAGTTCATGGGGCCCATGTCTACCGTCTCCATGCCCATCCCGGGAATGGTCTTCTGAAGACTTCGGGGGCCTTTCCACACATCGCCCATCTTTCTCAGATGGAGGAAGAGTTGCTGCTGAGGGCTTGGGCTGGGGGGATGAGAGGGGGTAAAGGGGTTAGAGGCACAGGCATTGCTGGGGCCTCTCTGTGGTTTCTCAGTCCTGGCAGAGAGGCCTGAACTAGTTTTGTCTCCTTGCCCATTGATCCCAAGTCAACTGCCCAGCCTAGGCCCCTGGGGTTTTGTTTTGTTTTGATTTTGGTCTGTCCGTTTTGGCTCTATCCCCTGCCAATCTCAGGCCCTCTTGATTGAGTCCTGCCCTTGGGCCAGGCCTGTGGGAGTCTGGGGGGGGTATCGGACCTGTGAACACCTAATGCAAGAAAAGCAAGAACATGCGATGAAAACCCTAAGAGGGAAAACAAAGAGGGGAGGAGACCTTGGAGGTGGAGTCGAACTTGGACTGAGGAGGCTGGGCAGAGGAGATGGCACTTGGGGCAAGCCTGTCACTTATTCATTCATTAAAAGACATTTAACAACGTCAGGGGCTAAATTAAATCTTAACAGTGTCATTCTGGTTAGAGGTACAAAGGCTGAAGGAGGGAGGCCAGGTGAGGGCTGATGGTGGGTTGGCCCAGGGTGGGAGCAGTGGAGGTGGGGATAAGTGTTCAGATTTTAGACATATTTTGAAGGTGAACTTTGAAGATGCAACAGGGTGAGATGCAGGGAGGAAGGAAGATCTGCCAGGCTCTCAGACAGAAGTATGGAAAAGCTCATGGCCTAGCGATGATGGAATTGGGCAGATTTGGAGGGGGTGTCAGAGGGCCCCAAAGGCCTGGGTGATGGTGTGGACTGCATTTTGCAGACAGTGTGGCTTGGGGAAGGGGCCATCTGCTCAGAGCCAGGGTTTGAAGACTAACCTGACAGCAGAGGGGAAGCTGGATAGGGGGAGAGCAGAGGGGCTGCTGTGAATGCTGAGGCTGCAGCTGATCAATGTTTCTCTTTCTCTTCCTCTCTCTCTCTCAAATCAATAAAAACATTTTTAAAAAAGAAAAATCCTCTATGCCTAGAAATGGAGAGGGGGATTCGGTCAGGGAGGGAGAAGGGCTGTGCAGCCCCACAGGCTGGCTGCCCCCACGTAGTCAGCTCTGCAGACATTCCCAGGTCTGCACGGGCCCAGACTTGTTCCCCATTCAACCCCACTCTGCAGGCAGACTTTCTGCTCAGGGCCAGGTTCTGCAGCCCGCCCTCCCTACCCAACAACCCTGAGAAGGCAAAGGGGCAAAAGGGAAACTAAGACATGAAACAGGGGACACACTGGGAGAGCCCTCACGCTTGATCCCAGCCTCCTCATGCACACCCTGTCACTCACTCCTGGGGAACTTGCCATGCACTGATTCCTGCCCAGGTTTGGGTTTCTGTTCACATGCTCCTCCCCCTGCTCCTTGAGAACAGCCACTAGATTGTGCTCCCATCTGTGACCCCACAATCCTGACCCAGGGTATCTAGGGGTTCACAGAATGAGGGGACATAGGATTTTCTAATGGGTGACTTGACAGAACAGGCTTGGAAGCCTGGAGTAAAAGCATGTAAAAAGTTCCAGAAGGAACACCATGTCCCCTCCCACCGACTCCTCATGCTACAGAATGAGCAATTGCTAACACTTCCTGCGTGCTTACTATGAGCCAGGCCCTGGGCACATATATGCACAATTTCATTTGTTCCTCACAGAAGCCCCAGGAGATAAATGCTATCACTATGCCCATTTTACAGATGCAAACAACTGAGGCCCATAGAGACTAAGTTATTTGTTCAAGGTCACATGGTTACTAAGCAATAAACTGGGATTCAAAAGCAGATTTACCTGACCCCACATGCTATTTGCTTAACTACTATCCTCACTGTTTCCCAGCCCCTGCAGAATCCCAAATCCACACGTCTCCCTCAGGTTAGCCCCAATCTACCCTCTATGGTGCCGTTATCCCCATCCCAAAGGCAGCTGAGGAAAGCCCTTTGTAAAACTGTCAAACACCAGTGATTGTTGTCACTAATGATAACATTACTTAGTCTTTCCACTGCTGCTTTCCAGCCCCCAATGGACTCCTCTATTTTTGGTCTTCTCTGTCTGCCCCTCCCCATCATGTCCTGTCCCATCCACCCCTCCCTCTCCATCCTTCCTGGAGGCACCCCCACAGCATCAACACCTGCCTATTTCCCCAGCCCGTTTCCTGCTCCCTTCTAGCAGCCAGCAGCCTCTCCCTCCAGGGACTGGACCAATTGTTTCTCAGACGGTGGAGGGGCTGGACCTGGAACTTGGACTCCAGGCGCGCCCTTCTGCTCTGCAAATTTGGGGAGTGGATTCCAAGGCAACCTTGAAATGCACATACAGGAAACCCTTAGGAATACTGAATTCCAAATAAACTGAGAATTCCAAGTTTGGCAACTGGGTAACTCCCAGATTCAAAATTCTAGGAATACCCCATCTGTCAGGATTCTGAGAAGGCCAGCGTGGGAAGTCTAATCTCAGGATTTCTAACTCCAGTTCCTTGTGGAAACTTTTATTTTCTCCTCCCTCAGGCTGTTTGCATGATGACTTCAACATTATCCATGTTGAAAATCAGAAGGTGATTTAAAAATCCCTCCCCAAATATAATTGTAAAATTTCCAAAAATTTCGTGGGGAGACAATTTTTTTTAATCCCAATATAAAAATATTTCAATATTTATCTCATTATGTTAATCCTGTTATCCCAGTAATGGTGACTTGGTTAGTGCACTATCAAGAATGTGACCAAGCTGAAACTGGTTTGGCTCAGTGGATAGAGCATCGGCCTGCGGACTGAAGGGTCCCGGGTTCGACTCCGGTCAAGGGCATGTACCTTGGTTGCGGGCACATCCCCGGTGGGGTGTATGCAGGAGGCAGCTGATCGTTGTTTCTCTCATTGATGTTTCTAACTCTCTATCCCTCTCCTTTCCTCTCTGTAAAATAATCAATAAAATATATTAAAAAAAAAAAAAAAGAATGTGACCAACCTTTAGGCTATTAGAAATGTGAGTGCCCCAAAAGGCTCACACACAAGACTCACCCCAACCCCACCACAGTTTCCGGTTTTCTCCCACTAGGCCCTTATATCTCTATTTCTTAGACCGAATGTGAGGAGAATCCTAGGGCTGAAGCACCCGAGAGATCTGTGGTCGTATAGGGAGGAGAAGTGAACGGTACAATGTCTTCTCTAAGCTCAGGAAATTCCCAAGCTTAGGTCCTCCCCTGAAACTGGCCTGTGGCAAGGGCTCCCACATTTCCCATCCCCAACATCACTGTCCTTAAACTGGGACTTGAGGTCCTGCCCCCTCGCCCTGCTAGTGGTAGGAAGGGGATAGGGACCCTACGAAATCTTTTTCTTGGGATCCTTCCCTGTCTCTCAGTGTCTCCGGGCAGAACAGAGCTGGGTAGCCCCTCTTGCCTGCCTAGGAAGGGGCAGAAGTAGGGGGAATGCACCAGCGAGCACAGGGTAGGGAGTGAGCACAGGGTAGGGAGGGGGTTGGACAGTAGAAAGTCACTGGAGGTCAGTGAACCTTAGCAAGTCAAGCCGTGTTAAGTAGAGCGGGATTTCACAGCCTGGGGCTTCTCACACAGGCCAGGATAGGGGGCAGGGGACAGACTGACCTACAGGGTCGGGACACTTGCTTGGGACAGGAGAGCTGTGTTTGTTGTGTGGTAGGGAGCTGGGTGGATGGGAGAGGGGCAGGGACGCGTGGAAGGAGTTGGCGTATTCAAATGTCACTTAGAGGGTACGCGGCATTCCATCTCCCCTGCACCTGTCCACCGGCCTCCGGACCCGGGACACTGCGCCTACCCTCGTCTTCCAGCTCCCTGTCTCCGCCCTCACCTGTCTCTTTTCTCCAGATGGCCCCTCACGCCCCATGTCTGGCCAGCCTGGACTGCCCCCCACCCTCCGTTACCCGTCCGTACCAATTTCCAACCCACCGACTTCTCTCCCCCAGACCAATGGTTTCTCTAGCCCGCCTCCCGACCGCTCTTCCTTGGACCCGGATCCCCCAGCCCTCACCCGCGGCGCCGACGGTCGGTACCCGCGAGCCCGCCTTCCCGAGCGCCGCATCCCAGGCGCCCCGCACTAACCCAATTCGGAAGAGCAGCTGCTTGTTGCGCGCCATGAACAGGCCGCGGAGGGTCCGCCGCGCCCGGCGGCTGCGGGGGCTCAGAAGCAGGACCAGGACAAGCAGCAGCCCGCAGCTGGCGACCCACAGGCACGGCGCAGGCCAGCCCAGCCAGGCCATGCTGGGGGGAGGCGCCCGCCGCTGCAAGGAGGGGGGCGGGGGCGGGGCGGGACGTTGCTAGGCAACGGCACGGCTCAGGCCCCGCCCCCTGCGCCAGCAGGCTGGGGCGGGGGGCGGTGATGGGGGCGTTCTGGCCCCGCCTTGCCATTGACTTGCGTTTGAATCCGCCCCCTCGCCACCCGCGATCTGGTGAACCCTCCGAATGCCAACCGGTCAAAGGCGGCCCGGCCCCGCCCCCGCTGGCCGGCCAGGAGGCGGGACTCGAGCACCCTCGGACCTGCGCCACCGATCCTGTCCACATTTGCCTGAATCCTGAGAAGGGACCTAGGCTTGCAGCCCACCCTCCACGCAACTCTCACCTTACTCCCTGTAGAGGAACTCTGGGAGGGGCCCTGGAATGGTCCTCCTAGCGGGAAACCTTAAGACTCATGAAAATTGTTAGCTGGAAGGAACTTGAGAGATCTATTCATTCACTAAATTACTTTTCTATGTTCTCCTATCTGCCAGGCACTGTGCTAGGGTCTGAAGATACAAGGATCAAAGACACTGTGATAGCCAGACTCAGAGGGGGGGAGGAGGATAGAAGAGAAGGACGTGGTTCGTCATGCTCAGACCAGACACCACCACCGAAACCCCCTTTAGCTGTTTGTGACATTTACTCAGCCCTTCCTTGCCTGAGGACTCCTGCTGCCAGAACACCCGCACAGCCAGATACCAGGTCAACAGGGCCCACCAGCCTAAGAAGATTTGAAATTTCCCGCTTCCCTGTACTGTAACTGACCTTACGCTACCTTTCTTTGTGTGAAACCGGCCAATCACAAATTGCCAAATCTCCCTGCGTTGGAGATAAAAAGTGCTCGCTACCGAGGTTTGGGGCTCTCGCTCACTGCTGTGACAGTGGAGACATGGGCCCGGACTCGAGTTCGTTATTAAAAGGCTTCTTAAAATTTTGATCTGGCTCCTTGTTGGTTGTCACTCTCGGTTGGTCCATAACAACACATAGTCTGCACTCCCTGGGCCTACAATTTGAATCTAGTAGAGAAACAAACCAATGTGTGTATATGTATTTGTAGTTATACATGTACATATATGTATATGTTATATATACAGACATACGTGTGTGTGTGTGTGTGTGTGTGTGTGTGTGTGTGATTGGGGGCCAGTGATAAGGAGGACAGAAGACCAGTTTAAATGGGGGTGGGCCCCCTGAGCAGATGACATGTAAGCCATGCCCTGAAGGATAAGAGGCCACAGAAGCTCAGAGGTAGTGACTTGGCCAAGGCTATGCAGCAATGGGTGGCAGAGATAGGACCAGGACCACAAAGTTCTGACTCCCAATCCCTGAGGGATGTCCACATCTCTACCCACCCCCCAACCCCCACTGTTATGGTCCCTGGGATGGAAGTAGATGTAAGGGCAGGCGTGGTGACATCTACAAATTTGGGCAAACAAGAGCTATGGCTGGGCTCCTGGCTCCAGCCTTAGCCCTGACCCAGCACAGGAAGGGGAGGAAATGCTGCAAACAGTCAAGCTGGCTCTCTCTCCCGCTGAGAGGTGGTTGGAGGGAAGCAGGTGAGATGGTGCTAGATAACCTGACCCCCAAATCACACATGTTTCTCTATCCCTCTTCTGCACTCTGATTAGGTAGTTCAATCTAAAGGCTGAATCCTCCCCCGCTACCCCCTAACCTCCCCCCGCATGGAGAGTATGGAAGTATAGGATCTTCATGCACAATGAACTGGAGGTCTCATTCCCTACCTCATCCCAAAAACCCAACAGATGGGCTAAATGATCCCCAAACTGAATTGTAATCCCAACACCTAATCCTGAATTTCATTCAGAAACCCCAGACATAAAGTTTCTTTTATGTGGATACATCTTGAGAGCATGAGCCTATGGCCTGCTCCCTCCCAGTCTCCTTGCCTACAATTCAGCTTCTTCTCACTGCCTGACACATAAAAGACTCTCCATAAACAAGATAGAATTGAAGTAAGCCCCTGCCCTTAGCTTCCTACCTGTGTGCTGCAGAAGAGGCAAAGTGGGGAAAAGACTGACAAGCTAATTTGCAGAAAGTTCTTCCAGGCCAAGGGAGTTTGTACGTCTCTAGATCTGTGTCTCTACATGCAAAGTAAAGAATTATGAAGCCTTACCAAAAGGCATTATGAACACACCTTTCTGCAGATAAGGCTGTGCCAGGCATTATATTGAGAAATTAAAACACAGTCCATGTCATCTGAAACAGGAAATGCAGGCTCAGGTATAAACCAGCAGAGAATACAGAGATGACCAAATTCTAATCTCAAGCCACACATACAGTAACAAGATTATAGATAATAATCTAAGATGCATTTTATGAAATATTTGGAGCTAGGACAGGGCTGGGGATAAGGAGTGAGGGTGGGTGTTTTAGGGACACATGCAGACTCAGGAAGCCAACCCTCCCCTCCCCTGGACTCTTCTGAGACTTCCAACCTCTGTTCCAAATCTGCTTTGTGTTTCGCCTCTGCCCTGTGAGAATCTCCTGTGCCTGCCAGGCTGACGCCTCTCTATTCGCCCCTCTTTTACTGCGTCAATACCTAACAACTTGTATTTCGCTGGGAGCCATCATATTGCTTCATACCCTCATGACTTTGCACAGGCTGTGCTCTCTGCCTGGAGTGCCATTCATCCTTTGTTCCCCAAAGATTCAGATCAGGTGTGCTCTCTTCAGGAAAGCTTTTCTCCAGAATTCGCACCCCAGGATGGGCTTAAACATGCTTCCCACCCTTGTGCCAATTCTAGGTCTTGTGCATACTGTATAGCATCATTCAATGCAATACTCCTATGCCACATATTTTGCTTACATGTTTATCGCAGAGTCTAGAGTCTTGAAAACTTTATTATCTTTCTTAAGAGTAGGGACTATAACTTCATTTTTTTTCCATCTTCGAATCTCCAGTGCCAGACATATACTAGATATTCACAAGTATTCTTTGGGATTTTTTATTTATTTATTGGGGTAACATTGGTCAACATGAACATATAGGTTTCGGGTGTGGGTTTCTATGTTACAAGATCTGTATATCGCACTGTGTGCCCACCATCCATCACAAGTAATCTTTAAAATGTCAACTCCAGCTGAGACCGGTTTGGCTCAGTGGATAGAGTGTTGGACTGCGGACTGAAGGGTCCCGGGTTCGATTCTGGTCAAGGGCATGTACCTTGGCTGCAGGCACATCCCTAGTAGGGGGCATGCAAGAGGCAGCTGATCAATGTTTCTCTCTCATCGATGTTTCTGACTTTCTATCCCTCTCTCTTCTGCTCTGTAAAAAATCAATAAAATATATTTTTAAAAAAATAAAAATAAAATGTCAATTCCAAGGCCCCTGCTTGATGGGAGCAAGCCATATCTTCTCCATCATCAGATGCCATTCTTCCCCTTTTCACCACAAACCAGCCACACTATTTCTCAAAAGTGCCCAGCTCATTCCCACCTCAGGGCCTTTGCTCATTCTCTCTCCACTTGAAACTTTCCCTCCAGTTCTTTGACTCATCAGGGTGGCTTGTGAAGAGCCAGAACAAGCCTGGTGGCTGCATATTTCATAACATTAGGGAAGGCTGCAGGAGAGCCAACTCTGGGGACCCATACAATCTAGGTCTTTGCCC
The DNA here is from genome assembly GCA_027563665.1 of Antrozous pallidus. Classification (NCBI taxonomy): domain Eukaryota; kingdom Metazoa; phylum Chordata; class Mammalia; order Chiroptera; family Vespertilionidae; genus Antrozous; species Antrozous pallidus. The sequence continues at coordinate 22,425,083 of CM050508.1, read as the reverse complement.
ATGACCTCTTCCCCTGAGTAGCTTGGGGAATACTGCCAACGCCAAGGTTTGCCTCTGACTCTCCTGGGGAGAGCCCCATTAGTAACCTGGGTCAGGTGACTGGCAGTCATGCAGTTCTAGCCTATGATGTGGTGGTCTTAGAACTTAACTCACAAAGAGAAAGCCTCCTTCCAGGTTCCTGGGGTGGGGATGGGTTCTTAAGTCATCTCCTATTTACCATCTTAGTCTATCTATCTCTGGTGTCAGAATCCTGCCTTCCCAACTTGCCTGGAAGTTCCCCTTAGGATTGAGAGCCTGCCTTCATTTTTGCATCCTAGCTCAAGCTTGATGTCCGTGTTTGGCTGGCATTCAGGAAACCGATGATGACGATGATGATGATGATGATGATGACGACGACGACAACGATGATTGCAGCAATGATGACCAGGATGACACAATCATGAAGAAGCTGAGATGATTGGAGCTGTTTGGATGTTATAGACAAGAGATAGCATGTTGGACCAAAGTGAAGAAGTTCAGTTTAGAAAAGTTAGCCAAGTGCAGAAGTGGTGGCTACAATAATCTGGCTCCACTCAGCCCAGCCCCATTCACATCGGTTCACACCCCCACCCCAAGCTCACCATCCCACTGTGGGCTTCCCTCCGAGCTGTTGTGCTGTACACCCAGAACTCTGGTTTGCTTAGGAATGAAGTCCCCTGACATCCTCTGCTTCCTACCTCTGTCACATGCCTTTCCAGGTCAAGATCACTGCTCCACCTGCCTCATTTAAAAACTCTCCACCCTCCTCATCAGTCCAGCTACAGACCAAGTCCAGACTGTGAGGAGTTCGACAATGTTTTTAGACTTCCTGCTTGATGCCTGCCACCAGATAATTCCAACAAATATGGTTCCTTCAACGTTTTAGTCCAACTTTAGGGAATCTAGGAACCACACTGGGAGCTTGTTAAAGTACAAAATCCTGGGCCCCTCTCCAAGAGATACAGACTCAGTAGGTCTGGCTGGGCCCAGGAGTCTTGCCTCAGTGATTCTGAACTCTGCCTTGGCTTCAGTTACTGACCTCAATTCCAAGGCCTTCAAATGCAATTCCACAGCCTACTCACATGGTCACACCCTGGATTTCCCTCAAACTTTCTATGTCTGAGAACCTACACTCTCCAAACATGCACCCGTTCATCTCTGGCCCCTCAAAACATTTTTCTTCCAGCCCTTCAGTCCCTCCAGCCTACCTGGCTTCCCTCTCAGTGAAAACTTGAGGTCATCTTTTAAACCACTCACCAGCTGTCAGCTTCCTCATGCCCTGTCCCTCCAACCTCAGTCTACCAACCTCCAGACCTGCCTGTACCAACCTGACAATCCACCTTTTCTGCTCCAACCTCATGGATGGGAGAAAATGACTGTCTCATGTGAATCAGGGCCTTCCCAAATCGGGCCTTCCTGGGACACTACACCAACACTTGGCAGTGTTGCCTCTCATTATCCACAGCTCTTTGGGGGGAACCTCAGGCCCTCCAATCTTTTGCTTTCAGCTAATTGCCTTCTTAGAGGAAATAATTCATGTGCCTACCCATCCCTCTACAAATTTTATTACTTACATTTAAAAACTTTGTAGGAAGTACAATTAGCCCCTCTTGATCATATCTTTAAGCAGTATTTCTCCTGACCACCATTTTCCTCACCATATGCTCAGAGGTTATCTTCCTGCCTTAAAAGCTTCCCTTAACCTTGGGTCATTTTATAGATTCTGTTCTGCCTTTACCTCAACACTAGGGGCCCGGTGCACGGATTCATGCACCAGTAGGATGGCATGGCTTGCAGGGATTGGGCCGAAACCGGCAGTTCAGTGCTGCCTACTGCTCCTGCCTGCCTCTCCTGCTCATCCTGCTCCTGCTAACACCAAGTCAGTCCTAATCAATTGGGAGAGGCTCATACCACGGCAGTGGCACTTGCCAGCCACGAGCCCTGCATCTAGCACACATAGGTCAGGTAAGCGGCGCTCTCGCTATGGGAGTGCACTGACCACTAGGGGCAGCACCTGTGTTGAGCATCTGCCCCCCTGGTGGTCAGTGCGCACCATAGTGACCAGTATACTGGTCATTTGGTCACTTAGGCTTTTATATATACACGAGAAGCTTGGTGCACACATTTGTGCACGGGTGGGGTCCCTCAATCTGGCTGGTGATGGGGGCCAATTGAGATCAGCTGGCTCGGGGGAAGGGATCACAGGAGGTTGCCTGGGCATGGGAAGTTGGCTATGGGAGTGCACTGACCACCAGGGGGCAGCTCCTGCATTGGGTGTTTACCCTCTGGTAGTCAATGTCCATCATAGTAACCAGTCAACTGGTCATTTTGTCGACTGGTTAAAAGGGTCACTTAGGCTTTTATATATATACTAGAGGCCCGGTGTACAAAATTCATGCATTGGGGTGGGGTGCCTCAGCCCAGCCTGCATGTTCTCCAATCTGGGACCCCTTAAGGGATGCCCTACTGCCTGTTTAGGCCCTATCCCAGTAGGATCAGTCCTAAACAGACAGACGGACACCCCTCTCACAATCCAGGACTACTGGCTCCCAACTGCTCACCTGCCTGCCTTCCTGATTGCCCATAACTGCTTCTGCCTGCAGCCTGATCACCCCCTAACCACTCCCCTGCCAGCCTGATTGATGCCTAACTGCTCCCCTTCCAGCCTGAATGCCCCTAACTGCCCTCCCCTGGAGGCCTGGTCCCCCCCCACCACAACTGCTCTCCCCTACTGGCCTAGTAACCCCTAATTGCCCTCCCCTGCAGGCCTGGTAACCCCTAATGCCCTCCCCTACAGGCCTGGTTCCCCACAACTGCTCTACCCTGCAGGCCTGGGTCCCCTCCCAACTGCCCTCCCCTGCTGGCCATCTTGTGGTGGCCATCTTGTGTCCACATGGGGGCAGCCATCTTTGACCACATGGGGCAGTCATCTCGTGTGTTGGAGTGATGGTCAATTTGCATATTACTCTTTTATTAGATAGGATAGATAGATAACCTAGGTTCCTGAAAGTCTGCCTCCTTAGGTGTGGTAGATTATATTTCGGTTCTCAATTCTTAGTCTCTTCCAGAAAATATACCCATTACCATGTGACTGTGCATCATTTCCATGGAGGTGAAACATATTTCCCCACACCACTGAGGTTTGGCTTGGTTTCGTGACTTGCTTTGGCCAATGGAATCTTAAAGACATAATACAAAGAGAAGTCTTAAATGTACTATTGTGGTTGACTTAGTCTCTGTTTCTGTGCCTTTCCTTTCACCTTGAGAACATCCCTCAGGTAGTTGCTGGCCTAAGGTGGATGTAAGGTACATGGAGTTAACTTGGCCCCATTCACAGATTGGGGCCAGTGCAACCCAGCAGAGCCCAGCCTAGATCAGCTAAAACACAGCCTGCTCACAGATGCATGAGAGAAAATACATGCTATTGCTGTATGCATCTCAGTTTTGGATTTGCTTCTTACACAGCATTATTGCAACCGTAGCTGACAGACAGTGGGAACAAAAAGGTTAGTTATCAATGGTACTGAAAAGGCATGGTGCTTGGATAAGTGACTAGCTGTTTGGAAAAGAGCAATTTAGACCAGTGCTTCCCAGAGTACATCAAAATAAATTCCAGGTGAATTAAAGTTTAAGAAGATAAAACTAAACTTTACACTGTGAGAAGGAAATTAAATACATCTCTGATCTCTGATACTGGAAGACTTTTTCAAGCTAAAAGCAATAAAAGTGTTTTTCTAATTTTCTTTAATAGGTACATATTACTTTTAAACTCAGACAAAAGGCAACAGACCTAACAAGGGAAAGAATTGCTCTTTTCGCTACTTAAAAAAAAATTAAACCTTCTATACTTTTTAAAAATAACACAACAAAAGGAAAAGCAAAATAAAATGTGGAAAATATTTGCCTCAAATTTACAGAAGAGTTATTCTACTTAATATATAAAGACCTTAAATAAATGAAAAAACGCAAAGAACCCAATTGGGCACAAAGGGTAAATAAGTGGTACATATATAAAAAATGTTATAACTTATAAACAAGATAGTGTAAGATGAACAATGAAATATGATTTCTAGCTATCAAAACAACAAAGATTAAAAACTAATAAAAACTGACCTGGCAGGATAGCTCAGTTGGTTTGAGCATTGTCCCAATATGCCAAGATTTTGGGTTCCATCCTGGGTCAGGGCACATACAAGAATCAACCAGTGAAAGCATAAATAAGTGAAACAACGAATCGATGTTTCTCTCTTGTGCACATGTGTGCCATCTAAAAATCACATTTAAAAAACCTAATAAAATCCTGAAAGTTTTTAAAAATCTGGAAAGATGGGTGTTTATAAATTGTGGTGTCATTTGTACAATTTTCTTGATGTAATTCCCAATATGCATCAAGGCTTTTAAAATGTTCCTATCCTTTAATTCTGTTTTAGAGGTTTCCCAAAGGACCTGCCCTAAAATATATTATTTGAAATGTACACAATAGTGAAACTGTACACAACATCAGGTCCGGAAGGGAAGAGTTAGGTCCCGTGAACCTCTGTGCAGCTTTTACATGGTGTTTATATGTAAATGAATATAAACACCATGTAGAATCCAATGACATGTGTGATTCTGGAATAGAAAATGGACATGGCAGGGGAGGAGGGATGATGAGGCAACTGCCAAGATCTGAATAAAGACTGTAGAGAGGGTAGAGTCTAAGAATTGAATGTATTAACTTCCTGGTTTTGATGCTGATACTGTAGTTAAGCAAAATGTAAACTTGGAGAAGCCAAGTGACAGGTGTATGGAACCTCCTTGCACTTTTAGCAAATATCTTTTAATTCTGAAATAACTTCAACATAAAAAGTTTTTAAAAAGCTAAAACACACCAGCTTGGCCAGTGTGGGACAGTGGTCTTCCTGGAACCAAGAAGTCAGCAGTTCAATATCCAGTCAGGGCACATGCCTGGGTTTTGGGCTCGATCCCCAGCGTGGGGTGTGCAGGAGGCAGCCAATCAATGATTCTCTCTCATCATTTCCATTTATTTATTTATTTATTTATTTATTTATTTATTTATTTATTTATTTATTTATTTATTTATATTGTTGTTGAAAGTATTACATATAGTAGTAGATATATCTTCTCCCCCCCCGCCTTGACCTTCCCCCAGCCTCCCCTGCCCCTCTCTCTCATCATTGATGTTTCGCGCTCTCTCTCTCCCCCGTTCTTCCCTGAAATAAATAAATAAATAAATAAATAAATAAATAAATAAATATTTTAAAAAGAATATCTTTTATTTATTTATTTATTTTAAACATATTTTATTGATTTTTCACAGAGAGGATGAGAGAGGGACAGAAAGTCAGAAACATTGATGAGAGAGAAACATCGATCAGCTGCCTCTTGCACACCCCCTGCTGGAGATGTTCCCGCAGCCTCGGTACATGCCCTTGATCGGAATCAAACCTGGGACCTTTCATTCCGCAGGCCAACGCTCTATCCACTGAGCCAAACCAGCTTCGGCAAGAATATCTTTTATTTTAAAGAAAACACTAAAATAGAATTGTGTTCATATGTTCATGAAGTTGTTTATTTTTTTTAAAAAATCATGCATTATGGCCCTGGGCAGTGTGGTCAGTGGTTAGAGTGTTGGCCCTGGACACTGAAGATCAGTGAGTTCGATTCTGGGTCAAAGGCATGTACTTGGGTTTCTCACCAATTGATGTCTCTCTGTCACATCAATGTGTCTTTCTCACAGGGATGTTTATCTCTCTCTACTCTTTCTCTTTCCCCCTCTCCCCCCTTCCCTCCCTTCCACTCTCTCTAAAAGCAATGGAAAAAATATCCTGGGGGAGGATTAACAAAAATAAAAACAAAAAAACGCTATAGGATGTGGCAGATCCTGGTGGTTTATTAACCCCATTCTACATCCCCTTTTTCTTTTGTTAACCCTTGTTTTGCCAGCTCTCCTATGAACCACAATAGCTTCCACGTGAGTCCCTCCCCAGTTCTGGTAGGTAGTCCTGATTGTTCCAAGCCAACTGGCATACTCATTGCCTGGCCAAGTGATTGGTTAGACCAAGGAATGTGACACAATTCTTGCCATTAGATAATAATAGCAAATATTTATATAGTATAAATCATGAGCCAGGCACTTACACAGATTAAGTTTCATCTCTCATAAGAATCTATGAATCAAATACAATTATAATTCCCATTGCACAGATAAGAATATTAAGGCCCTGAGAGATCAAGCCAATTAGTGCAGGTTGCACAGCTGCGAGATGGGGAGGGAAGTAGGCTGAAGGCCTTCTAGGAAGGTTTTTCTAGTTGTTGAAAGGGGATATATGCTCTTTTCTTGCTACAAGGTGCCGTCATCTGCCTGTGATGCCATTTTAAGACTGCGAGGGAGCAGTTGAAGAGGATATTCGAACACACTGAACATGACAGAGTAAACATGAGATGGAGCCAATGTCCTTGAAGACATAACCAGGCCCCTGACTAACCAGTCTGGATTACCCTATCCCTGGGCTTCTCATTCTGTGAGATAAAAACTGTACTTATTGTTTAGGCCACTTTTAGTTGTGTATATTTTGATACTTGAAGCCTAAATGCTCAAACTAGTACTGTGGGTAAAATTTTACATTTTAACATAAAGTATTGGGGGCCGGGGGCCGGGATATAAAACTATAAATTTTGTATAATTGATAGGATTGCTAAAATAAAGATGCATAGAAAAAAATCTAAAATGCTACCAGTGATGATCTTTATTGAAGGGCTCATGTGGTATCGCTTGTTTTTTACCCTTTCTTCTTTCTTTCTTTCTTTCTTTCTTTCTTTCTTTCTTTCTTTCTTTCATTCTTTCTTTCTCTCTCTCTCTCTCTCTCTCTCTCTCTCTCTCTCTTTCTCTCTCTACCCTCCTCTTTCCTTTCCTTTCCTTTCCTTTCCTTTCCTTTCCTTTCCTTTCCTTTCCTTTCCTTTCCTTCCTTCCTTCCTTCCTTCCTTCCTTCCTTCCTTCCTTCATTCCTTCCTTTTCTTCCTTCCTTCTTTTTAATATATTTTTATTGATTTCAGAAAGGAAGGGAGAAGAAGAGAGAGATGAAAACATCAATGACAAGAGAGAATCGTTGATCAACTGCCTCCTGCATGCCCCCTACTGGGGATCGAGCTAGCAACCTACGCATGTGCTCTTGACCTGAATTGAACCTGGGACCCTTCAGTCCAAAGGCTGATGCTCTCTATCCACTGAGCCAAACCAGCTAGGGCAGTTTTTTTGTTTTGTTAATCCTCACCCAACGATATTTTTCCATTGATTTTTAGAGAGTGGAAGAAAGAGGGAGACACACACAGAGAGAAAAACATCGATTGAGAGAGACACATCCATGGGTTGCCTCACCCACACACCTGGACCAGGGCCGAGGATTGAGCCTCCAACCAATGTATGTGCCCTTAGCCAGAATCGAACCCAGGACTCTTCAGTTTGTGGTCTGATGCTCTATCCACTAAGCCAAACCAGCCAGAGCACTTGTTTTCTTTTTTTTTTTTTACACTTAAAAATATTTTCTGACCTTCAATAATAAAAGCATATTACTATATTAATAAAAACTATCATTTTATTAAAACAATAAAACTTCCCATCTAGTTCAGGCTACTCAACTGAGCTTCTGCTCCGCTATTCCATCCTAATTTGGCTCTGACCCCTTGAACTTCAAACCTGTTTGTCACTGCTCAGGTTCTGTCACTTAACCTTTGAGCAGAACCTTCTTCTTTCTTCCCTGTCTTTTGGTTCTCCTCTCAGTTCCCTTAGCTCCCCGGCTGCTGCTGTCACTCATGCTTCCCCAGAGGTCATTAGTTGGCCTCTTCCTCTTCTCAGTTGCTTCCCTGACTTCAGCTATCACTTGAAATATAACTCATTACTCCCAGGAAGAAATGTCCACCCTAACTTCCCACTTAAAAAAAAATGTTTTTCTTGATTTTATAGAAAAAGGATGGGAGAGATAAAAACATCAGTGATGAGAGTCATAGATAGGCTGCCTCCTGCACGCCCCCTACTGAGGATGGAGCCCCAAACTGGGACTCAAACTATGAACTCCTGGTTCATGGGTCAAAGCTCAATCACTGAGCTACACCTGCTGGGCCTAACTTCTCTCTTGAGTTCCAAATCTAAATGCCCATCTTCCTCCCGGTTGTCCCCAGTGGTGAGGCAGGCAGGAGAGCCTCAGTCTCTCTGTAAAGGGACAGGTAATCTGCAGGAAGCTATTGTAAGGATTAAATATGGTTACTCGAGTAAAGAATGCTGTGCCCAATTCATCACAGTTACTTATTAAATGTTCACTGATGTTATTGCATTTCGTATCATTCGTCTGGCCTTGTGGGTGTTCTGATATATTATGAGTGCATGCCAAGGCTGTGATCCTTCCCCTCCTAGTGCCATCACCCTAATTGGTTCATTGCTGGCACCTCCAGCTCCCATTCACCTTATTACATAGTTGTCAAAGCGTTTGGAAGCCCAGGATCCAATTAAGTCTGCCTCTTGCTCAAAGCCAGTGTCTACACAATTAAATTCACATTGCTTGACTTTTAATATGATCTCAACCCAGTTTTCTGGTGTTTTATGCTCCTACTGCCATCATGTGTCCCCCCTTTTAGCCAACCTGAGCTGGTCACAGTCCTGGGGTTTTTTGCCCCCCTACACCTGCCCCACCACACCTGGGGGAATCTTAAGGCACACTCCTCAAGGTACCTTCAGCCCCAGCACACCTGAGGTGTTCTAAATCACTCCCAGGAGTAACTGTAACTCATTAAGACCCAGATTCTCAGTCTGGGGAGTTTTGCAGGCTCTTCCAGGGGAGTAAGGCAGGGGAGTTCAGTCCCCATGGAGACTGATATGCCCTACCCTTGGAACAGCTCCTTAAAAGCTAAAATTAATTCAACCTCCTCTTTCTTTCAACCCCTTTCCTTTTTTTTAAGTTTTAAAAGCTTTATTGTTTTTAGAGAATGAGGAAGGGAGAGAGAGAGAAACATCAATTTGTTGTTCTACTTATTTATGCAGTCATTGGTTGATTCTTGTATGTGCCCTGACCAGGAATCAAACTCCCAATCTTGGCATATTGGGACGACGCTTTAACCTACTGAGCTACCTGGCCAGGGCTCAACCCCTTTCTGATTACAACTCTTTGCAATTCTGGTCACTACTCCATCTACAGACCCCGAAAAATGCCTACCACATAGTAGTCAAAAAGAAATAAGTGGCTTGAAAAGTAACCCTTACTCTTTCTACTTTGAATGATGGGGGAATCCTAAGGGTGGGGGTGGGGGGTTGTATCTCCCTTACAGGACTGTGTCTTCCCTGTGCTTCTGGTCTCCCTACCCCAGGGCCTAGCACTCTGTTCGACCCATGCAGGGTAATAAGTGTTTGCCGGGTTGCACGGAAGGAAGAACAACGAAACAAACATGTATGAAGGTCGACACTGCCCTGAGCCTGCACCAAGTCCTTACAAGTATTATTTCATCATCCCTACAACTCTGTAAGGAAGGTAATAGTGTCCTCATGTTCGAGATGAACAATTGAGGCTGAAGGAGGCTAAATGACACACCTCATTACAGAGCTAATGAGTGACAGAGCCAGAATTCAGTCCTGGTTTTATCTGACCACACGGTGCAGGCTTTCTGCTGATACTGTGTTGCCAACCAGGGTAGCGAGCCTGCCAGGAAACAGATAACACACTCCAACTGGCAACTGGAAAACAGCTTTATGAAGGACTGCTCCCCAAGGCTGGGGGCAGTGCAGTTCCCAGGGCTGACAGTGGGGCTCTGTCACCACCTCCAGGCCTGACAGGTGAAGGGAGGAGCAGTTATGCAACCTGGAGGGACAGAGCTGCATAAGCAGGGCCATCTGACTAGAGCTGTCACCTTTGGCTGAGGGATGAGCCAGGCCTTGGTGACCCTTCAGAGAAGAAGACCACGGACCCCACGGACTCCTTCCCTCCTTCCCTCTTCTGTGGGGCTCTCCACCGACGAAGAGCCAGCCATTGATGTGTCCGCACTGTGAAGGGCGGAGATGGCCATGGGGGCCAAATGGAAGAGAGCCCACCAGGCGAGGCTGAAGACAACGTGTGGGTTTGGGATGGCAGTGGGCAGGGGTGAACTGACTCTTCAGAGGTGAGACTGGCCATCGCCTTTCATCTGAGAACTGAGACAGCTCTGAGATGACTTCCTGCTCTCATGCTGTACCCTCCAACCCATCCTCCCTCAGAGCTGGGGCATTTGCTTAAAACACGACCCCAATCATGTCCTTCCCCTGCTCAAAACCATTCAATAGATTCCCTCTAGGATAAAATCCAAAGTCCTTATGACCCCTAGAAGTCCTACAGATCTGGCCTCTACCCATCTCCCCAATCTCCTCTTAAGCCACACCCTAGTGCTCACGAGTTTCCAGCCATACTGGTCTCCTTGAAGTTTCCAGAACACCCCAAGCTCTTTTACTTCCTGGAAATGGTCATAGCATGCCTGCCACTGCACACACACAGACACACACACACCCCATACATAGAATGGGTGTACAGTGGAGTACATGGAATGCAGAGTTTATTCTTGTATTATTATTTATTATTGTATTATTTTCCATATGGACAACTATAAATGTACTTTTGCCCACCCTGTACACACATGCACACTGACACACACACACACACACACACACACACACCCCACACACACATATAAATAAATAAATAAAATGGCATAGTGTTTGCATATAACCTACAAATCCTCCCATACACTTTAGTCATCTCTAGTTTACTTATAATACCTAATACAATATAAATGCTATGTAAATAGTTATTATACTGTATTGTTTAGAGAATAATGACACTATACATCAGCAACAACATTCACATTTTTACCCCTGAATATTTTTGATCAGCAGTTGGTTGAATCCCCCTACTGCAAAAACTGAGGATGGGGTAGGGATTGTGGGGTGACTGTAGTGCTTGTATTCTGATTTTTTCTAGTTTATTTTTGTAAATATTCCTACGAACCACTTAGTTGATTTTTTAGAAATGGGTCATGACCATAACTATGAAAAACGGCTCTGAAGGATCCTCCAGCTATCTAGAAAACTGTAAGGGTTCTCCTTTTTCTTGTCAAGTGATGCTAGCCAGATCCTGCCCCCTAGTGGTAATGTTTGGGAACTGATTGTGTCTTTAGAGAAACAATTTTTAACTTGGGAATAAATTCATTTCAATAAAAAGTACTGAGTGCAGGTCTTCGGGCAGGCATCTGGCAGGTGGATCTGAGATAAATTATGACATAAGCTCTCACCGCCGTAGTCTTCCCCAGATTAATAACTGCAATAGGTCTGTATGGTCCAATATGGTAGTCAGCGGCTATATGTGGCTATTGAATAGGCTTGAAATATAGCTAGTACAGTATAACTGAGAAATTGAATTTTAAATTATTTAATTTTAATTCACTTATACTTAAATATAAAAACAGAAAATTGTTTCAGTTACTGGAAAACACTCAAATATGTTTTTAATTCACATAAAGAGCCTGGGTATGTGAATCTACTTTTTCAACTGTATGTTTTATAACATCTAAATAAACATTCAAGCCCTAGCTGGTTTTGCTCAGTGGATAGAGCATCAGTCAGCAGACTGAAGGGTCCCAGGTTCGATTTTAGTCAAGGGCACAAGCGCAGGTTGTAGGCTAGGTCCCCTGTGTGGAGCATGCAGGAGACAGCCAATCCATGATTCTCTCTCATCATTGATGTTTCTATCTCTCTCTCCTTCTCCCTTCCCTGAAATCAATAAAAAATACATTTTAAGAAAAGATTATAAAAAATAAAATAAAGATGTTGCATGAAAAAAGTCCAGTAATATTTTTATACTGATTAAAATGTTAAAATAATATTTAAAAGATGTTGTATTAAGTAAATATATTAAAATTATTTTTACTTGTTTCTTTTCACTTTTTAAATGTGGCTAATGGAAAATTGAAATTATGTGGCTCACAGAATTTCTTGACAAATTTATCATGTATGATAAATCTTTCGGGGGTTTTCTTCCTCGTATTTTTTTTTTTTAAGAATTTGACAAACTATGCATTTTATCTGCTGTTCTTTGTCCCTCCCAGCTTTACTTCCCTTCTTAACCAGTTTAGATCATTATTAGAATCACTCCTCACTCCTTTGCCTCTCTCTGCCTGTGATGCTCAGCAGGCAAAACCCCAGCTCTGCACCAACACAGCTGAAAGGGAGAAGAAAACATGCAGGTGCTGACTGATCTCACCTCCAGCTCATCATGAAGACTTAGGTTTTTCTGGTTCATTCATATTAATATTCCCATCCTAGGTAACTACTCCACCTTTTGTCCAATCTTTTCAAAACTCCCAACACCTTTACAGCCTCAATCTCAACCTTAACCTTGCTTTCCTAAGTCACTGAGCAAAAAAACAAAAACAAAAACCAGAGAACCGCCACCTGTATCTCCATTTGGTTATCAAATAGGTGACGTTTCTCAAACTGTAATATGCAAACAAATCACATGGCGACCTTGTTAAAGGCAGATTCTGCTTTCATAGGATGGGGTGGAGCGCAGAGTCTGCGTTGCTTAGGAGCTCCAGGTAATGCTGCTGCTGCAGCTGTATGGACCATACTCTAATGGTAAGATCAAAGGATCTCACCACTTTTAGTCCACATCACTATCCCCACCCTAGTATGAATGAGGATTTCAGCAGTTTCTCCATCTCCCTCTGATACCCTCCTTCTCGCCCTCGTGTGCAGGTTCAGAAGTACCTCCAGCCTATGAGTGTTGTTGAGACAGGCTAGTAAGCCAGGACAAGAATAGGAAAACTGAGACAGACAGTTAAACAGCCACGCAGTTTACAGACAACTAATAAATTGCAAAATCCTCACCTTCTGTTGAAAGGGCAGAGAGGGACTGCAAAGACAGCTGCCATTTGGGACTGTGTGACTTGGCAGCCACCATGTAGGCCGTGGGATATGTAAACTTACCTGGGGGCTGCCATCTTGAAATCACAAAGACCAATCCCTCCCTTTGAATTAGCCAATCTCGAAAGACTGTGTGCTTGAGCTCCAATCAAGAGCAAAGGACAGGACAGGTCACGTGCATTAGGGATTATTTGTGTCACTAGCCCCAGCCCTCACCCAACCAATTGGAATCGGCCAACTCAATGGTTCGAGTCTGGCCCTACCTCCCTATAAAATGCCAAGTTTTGGGGTATTTGCCCTCTTTTGCTTCTTGCCCTCTTTTGCTTCTTGCCGCTGCCTCAGTAGACGCAGAGAGCCAAGCCTGGGCTTGAATAAAGGCTCCCTGGTGGTCTTTGGGGATCATGAAATCTGGGCATAACACTGTAACCAAGGATATGTAAGAGTATATAGTTTACACTTCTCCCCAACCAGAGGGTAAATAGCTTAAATCACCCTACTCAGGGAGACAGATAACAGAAATCCAATTAGTGCCATTTGCCAATCATACCCAAGGAAGCACAGGTGAAGTTAAGGGGATAAACCTCATGAATATTCTACTGAGAACCTTCCCTAAGGCTTCCCCTAAAACTCCCAACCTTTAAAACCCCTCAAACCTCACTCTTCCCCAAGCCCCAGCCGGCTTTCTTCCTACTGGGAGCATGCTGGAGTCTTTCCCTCCCTTCTCTTCTTCCCCCATAGTCATGCGTGTTCTAATCTCGAAGGGAGCCCACAAGGCTTGTAACCAGGGAGCAATGGGCAGCAGCAGTTCGTTCTGGGCTAACCCCCTGACCCTATCCCTGAGCCCTCCTTTTCTCTGACTTCTTAGCCAAAACAGCCCAGCCTAGGCTCATTTCTCCACCCAGTCCCTCTCCTGTTGCCTCTTCTATCCTAGGTTCTTCCTGTCCCTGCTCTGCCGCTCCACTTTTTTTTTTTATAATTCTCACCTGAAAATTTTTTTTTTTCATTGATTTTTAGAGAGAGTGGAAGGGAGGGACAGAGGAAGGGAGGGAGAGAAAGACATGGATGTGAGAGAGACACAACAATTGGTTGCCTCTCGCATCCATCCAGACCTGAGCGAGGGATCAAACCTGCAAGCCAGTAACTAACTGCCCCTTGACTAGGAATTGAACCCTTGAGCCTTCAGTGTGCAGGGTTACACTCTAACCACTGAGAAACATGGCCAGGGCTCACTGTCCCCTTTAATAAATGTCCTCCTGAATTCATGCTGTAAAATCTTTTCTGCATGAAGTCAAGAACCCACACACTACGGGCTGGCCCTAGGCCAATGGTTCTCAATCTTTCTAATGCCTCAACCCTTTAATACAGTTCCTCATTGTTGTGGTGACCCCCAATCATAAAATTATTTTCGTTGCTACTTCATAACTGTAATTTTGCTACTGTTATGAATCTTAATGTAAATATCTGTGTTTTCTGATGGTCTTAGGCTCTATAGCAGCGGTTCTCAACCCCTGGGTTGCTAGCAGGGTCGCCTAAGACCATCAGAAAACAATTCATAACAGTAGCAAAATTACAGTTGGAATCTGGGCCTCCTGAGCTTCAGCAAATTCATCATCCAGACCCTGTTTAGTCTTCCAAAGGCAATCACACCACTGGCCAAACTCAGGTTGTGTTACACACTGAATCACTAGGCCTCCATCTCACCACCAATAGTAATAGTTAAAAGTGTTTGCTATGTCCCAAGCACTTGAAAACTATTGTTTTTAATCCTTACCCCCCCCCCCCCCAAAAGTGTTTCCTTTGGAACAATGAGGCTACCAAGACTCAGAGAAGGTAGAAATAACCCCAAAATGTCACACAGCCACTAAAGCCATTTCAACAGAGCCCAGGTCTCTAGAGCATCAAAATTGGCTGATAATCAGATTCACTTGAGGGCATTTGTTTCAGCCTTCCTGGAAGATTCCAATACATAGATCTAAAAAAAGAATCCCTTAGCAAATACTTTCAGAAGCCCTCTGGGTGTTCTGATGGTTGTGGGAGATTGGAAAGCACCCAGGTTGCAGCTTTGTGGCCCTCAGGCCGGTTCCTGACGCAGCTTTCCACAAATGGCAGCAGCACTTTCTCTCTCAGGTCAGAGCTCTTGCCCAACCCACTTGTAGCTCCGTATAGCAGGTAGAGTCACTAATGTCCCCTCAGTTTTCAAGGCTTTCACACAGATGATTTTATCTGAGGTTTCTAAAGTCATAGGAGGCAGGAAAGAACAGTATGCTTAGATTCATATATATGGTCAATTACTGATTAACGCCAGGAATATGCTTTGAGAAATTTGTTGGGTGATTTTGTCATTGTGAGAATATCACAGAGTGCACTTACACAAGTATAGATGGAATGGCCAGCTACACACCTAGCCTATATGGTATAACCATTGCTCCTGGACTACAAACCTGTACAACATGTTATTGTACAAAACAACAGGAGATTAAATCAAGCACAAGAGAAAATGAGGCAATCAAGATACTTGGTAAACAGGTGATGGAGGAGGCTTCTGCCAGCGTACGACCCCATGCTGTTTTACAGAACACTCTCAAATAATGATAAAAAGTATCGCATAGTCATTTATCATCATTACAAAGTATTAGGTACATAAAGAACTGTATGTGCTACATACTTATACAACTGGCAGCACAATACGTTTGTTTACGCCAGCACCACAACAAACACGTGAGTAATGCATTGCAATGTTAGAAAGTTACACCATCGTTAGGCAATAGGAAATTTTCAGTCCTTGACTAGATAGATAAAGAGAGGGCCTTACGAGACATCCAAACCCACCATTCTTTCTATTCTCCGTCTACCTATATAAAGGAAAGCCTAATATGCAAAGTGTTCCCTCAGGAGTTCGACCGGGAGACCAGGAGTTCAATCGCTTGCTATTACATGCATTGATCACCAAGAGGTGGGGCAGAATGAAGGGAGGCCCCAACTGGTAGCTGTCAGAAGCCCCTGATCAGCCCTGATCGCCAGCTAGGCCTACCCTGTTTCCCCGAAAGTAAGACATCCCCCGAAAATAAGATCTACTTGCTGTAATATAGGGCATCCCCTCCCCCCACCCCCAAATAAGATCTAGCACATCTTTAGGAGCAAAAATTAATATAAGACACTGTCTTATTTTCGGGAAAACAGGGTAGGAACCCTATCCATGCACAAATTTTGTGCACTGGCCTCTAGTTGTTTACAAAAGTGCTAACTTCTGTTTATAGATAACTAGAGGCCTGATGCCCAACATTTGTGCACTGGAAGGGGGGGAATCTCTCAGTCTGGCCTGCACCCTCTTGCAGTCCAGGACCCCTTGGCATATGTCCAACTCGGGATGTGTCTTGCAGTCCGGGACTTCTCAGGGTATTTCTGACTCTGGGGAGAAGGCCTAAGCTGGCAGTTGGACATTTCCCAAGGGGTCCTTAGCACTGCCACAGAGGTGGGAGAGGCTCCTGCCACTGCTACGCTCGCCCGCCCTGAGCCTGCCTTCTGGCTGAGCACTTACCTCCGGGGGCAGTTCCTATGTTGAGCGTCTGTCTCCTGGTGGTCAGTGTGCGTCATAGCGACCAGTCATTCCAATGTTTGGTCAATTTGCATATTAGGGTTTTATTATATAGGATTATATAGGATAAGGCTAATTTTTAGGGAGAATAGCTCTAATTGTCCGCCCTCAATATATCTATCATTCTGTCTGAGAGCCTTGTGCTGAACCTAATTTAGAGTATTCAACTTCCCTCAATTCAATAGATGATGGGGCAGGGCTGTGCTGAAGCCTAGAAATGAATGAGACTTTGTCTTTGTCCTCCAGTGGGAGAAAGAGCCATATTTATCCCAGACTGGGTTCAATGCTGAATTCAATAAATACAAATTACTCTGAAAAAAAGGCAATTTCTTTGAGAAAGTTAGTGCATTTGTTTAAGCAACTCTATCTCTGGGTGGAGTAACCATAAGCTCTCATATCAGGCACACTGCAGGAGAAATTTGTAGACTGATTAGTGGAACCTTGGGGCTGGGCTGCAGAGGGCCTGGCTGCCGAGAAAGTTCTTTGGATTCACCAATCCAATTAAGTTTTCCCACCCACTCCTTCTAGTTCCGCCTGGGCTCTTGGAAACCACTCCAGGGGCCCACCCTTCCTCTCATCAATCACTAAATGTTGGCTACTCCTTCCCTAAGATAAACATCAGCCTGATTCCTTTCATTCCTCCAGCCCTTTTCCTGCTGCCACTGACTTGATTTTCCTCCTAGGATAGGGTAGCCAGAAAAATACAAGACATCCAATTAAATCTAAACTTCAGATAAGCAGGATACTTCCCCAATGCTGTATGAGACAATGGGACATAATTATACAAAAATTATTTGTTTGAAGTTGAAATTTAATTGGTTGTGATTTTTTAAAAAGAAGAAAATAGCAAGTAACCTCAGAGGGTGAGCTAATCAAATCCCTAACTGGGCAGGTCATGGTTGGTGTCATGACACAGACCTAGAACTTCTTGAAGAATTTTAAGCCAGCCTGCCCATTGTTTTTGTGCCAAGGTTAACATACCTTTGAAATACCAGAAGTAATACTCCTCAAAGGGTGTATTAACCCTCATGAGAACACATAATAGTGCTAACCATCCTGCAATCCAATCCCCAGTCCCTACCTTGGTTTATCCAATCTTCCCTTCCTTAATCTCAAATGCATAAAAGAAGCTGCAAACTTAACTCTCTGGAGCATTTGAGATCTTGTTCCCTAGCATATTAGTCAGTTTGGCTCAAATAAACTCCTATGAAAATTTTCTGCAGATCTGGATGTTTCTTACATCGATATGCCTGTCCTCATCCTTATCCACAGAACTTGGTGACTATAACCCGGGAGCACTACCACGCTTCCCTTACCCTCCCAACTTCCCTCCAAATAGCTATTGCCAGTTTCTTGGCTCCCCATTGCTCTCCAGGTAAAAATCTCAATTCTTGGCCCCCTGCCTCTTGCCTAGTTCTGTTTCTTACCATTCCCACCACACTCCATCTGCCCAGTCTTAGATTTCTGGGATATAGGGACCTAAACCCTTTGTTTCAGGTGCTGTTCCCCTGTAGATGAAAAAGAGGCCACATACTAACCCTGACAAACTCAGAAGAGGCCTGCATGGAGGACTTTACAAATAGACCGGAAGTAACCACACAGGTTGCTTTGAACATAAAAATTCCTAACTAAAAGTGAGTCATGGAGCCGAGACCAGTTTGGCTCAGTGGATAGAGCGTCGGACTGCGGGCTGAAGGGTCCTGGGTTCGATTCCGGCAAGGGCATGTACCTTGGCTGCGGGCACATTCCCAGTGGGGGGCGTACAAGAGACAGCTGATCGATGTCTCTCTCTCGTCGATATTTCTGACTTTCTATCCCTCTCCCTTCCGCTCTGTAAAAATCAATAAAATATATTTAAAAAAATAATGATAATAAAAAAATAAAAGTGAGTCATGGAAAGCCTGCCAGCGTAGCTCAGTGGTTAAGCATCACCAGGAGGTCGAGGCATATGCGTGGGTTGAGGACTACATCCACACGGTAAGGAGTGTACCGGAGGCGGCTGGCCAATGGTTCTCTCTCATCACTGATGTTTCTCTCTCTCTCTCCTCCCTTCTTCTCTGAAATCAATAAAAAAAATTAAAAAAATAAAAGTGAATCATGGAGTGATCTTAAGCTCTGATGGTCAGCCTCCAAATCTGATCTCTCGCTGCCCTTGCTCTGAGGACACTTCTGAATCTGAGTCATTGGTCTGAGATAAGTAAATAAAAACATGGTTAGTTGAATAAATGGATGAACAACAACAACAGAAAGACATGGAGGACAGTCATGTCTTGGGTCTGTAGTTTCTTTGACCAAAGGTCGGTTTTTACCTTAACTGACTATTATCTTTTTGCATCTATGATGACATACCTTTGGATGGTCAGAGTAATCTTTTCCTGACCTCTCAGGGCACAATCTCCCACTAGAGCATCAGACCACAGAACCCCTCATGTTATCTGGTTCCCTGCATACCATCTCTATGTGCTGTAAATGGTCATTATTAACCATCCTATATTCTGTAAAAGAAGTATGTGTCTCTGTTTCACTTTTTATCCAGGCCCAGAGTTTTTCCCACTTTGCTTTCTCCTGCCCCCTTAATGTACCATCAACACATTTCATGTAACCTCTCCACATCTCCTCCTTTGATTCTAATGTATAAAATAAGCTGCAAAACTGCATTCTCTGGAGTAGTTTCTCAATCCCTTGAGATTTTGCTTCCCAGCAATCGTCAATTTGTCTCAAGTCAACTCATAAAAATTCTCTACAGGTTTGGATGCTTCTTACCTCAACACAGGAGTTAAAATGGGGTCAAGAGAAGGAAATCATTTATTGAATGCTTATTGTAAACCCTCACTCTGGGCCTGGTGCTTCAGATGCTCTTTTAGGACTATAACCTTGACTCCATGATCAGAAAATGGATTCAGGAGAAAGAGCCCGCAGCAAGGCTTGTGTGATTTGTCTCTGTGTGTCCCCACATCTCACTTTCCCACTGGGCAGATGTGATGCTGCCTGGAAAACAATGTCCTTGGAAATGTCTCTACTTTGGAAGTTCTGGAAAGTGGAGGGTGCTTTCTGGAAAAGATGCCAAAGTGTAAAGAGCATGCAAGGATTTCAGAGGTCTGGCCAGATACTACAAGACTTTGCAGTTCACCTAGGGCTCCACACTGTGATCAAGGGGGAAAATGAAACTGAGCAGAACTGTACTTGTTCCATGAACTCTGGCTGGTGATCTCACGGTTTGGAAGGAGACTTCCCAAAATGAGGCCTTCTGTCCCTGGGTACTGAACTTTCATGGAATGGTTTTGTTATCAGCGTAATTAGCTAGTTATTAATATTAATCATAGGAAGAGAGCAAAGGGAGAACCAGACACTGTAAGCATGGTCATCTGGCAGCTTCACCAGGAAGCTACAGCTTCATGCTCCTCTGGGAACCACCGCTCCATTCCCTGCAGATCACTGGGGGAAGGGACCAAACAAAGGGGGAGATGGGCACATGCACAGTGAAGTCAGTGACAAAGGGGAGGTGCTTGCCTGACAGTTTGGCCTCGGAAACAGTGAATTGGCTAAAGGGTGAACCCCATCAGAAATACACAAAATCTTGGAAAGTTAAAAATCCCCAAAGAGTTTCCTCCCTTTTTCTCTTTTGCTCCATGTATTTAAACGTTCTCCCTCCATTGCCATGTGGCCTGAAGCAGCTGCATGTCCCATGGCCATATGGACCTCACACCCAATGGACTGTAGCTGGAAACATAAGCTAAGCTAGCCAGATGCTGGACTAGACTTTAATAATATGGAACAGAAATTCTGGGCAGTGGCCTTAATTCTGGCCCCACGGTAAACAAGATTGGACTTCTTCCATGGCAAGACAGACAGAGATGGGAGTTTGGAGTTTGGAACCCCCTTAATTTTACATCATTAATAAAGCTTTTGATGAAACCCATCATCCCACGGGGGCCTCAGGAAAAAGTATTTTCCTCATGGCACCCCAAGAACTCCACTTCCACTGATAATAGTTTGAGACAGACCAGTCAGCCAGGACAAATGGAATGGGAAAGAGACAGAGCTGAAAAAACTGGATGAGCAATTCACAGCCAGAAGGTCACCTGACTAGACATAATATCTAGGCTTAGTTGTATTTTAGCTCCAGGCTCAAGTGGGCAAAGCCAGTCCAGTGACAGCGACTAACGCCTCTGCCCCGGTACTGACAATCAATTGGTAGACCATGACCCTGGAAGAACACACCTGGAAAATTGATGAATATTCTGCTGAAACCCTCTCCTGAGACCTCCCCTAAGACTCCCACCTGCAAGAGAGATAAAGCTTCCAGATAAAGAACCCAGCTGGCTCTTGCTCTGGGTAGCACACCCAGTCATTACCTTTCCCCTTCTTCCCCCACCCGCATCCATTGACTAAACTCTAAGGGACCCCCAGAGCCTTGCAACTAGCGGAGCAATGGCAGTGGCAGCTCATCCCAGGCTAATCCCCCGAACCTGTCTCTGAGGCCCTCTTTTCTCTGACTCCCAGAGAGCTAAGGCAATCCAGCCTAGGCTCTCCTGTTGCTTCTTCTACCCTCACCTAAGCCTTTCCTGTTCTACTGTCCCCAGCTTTAATAAATGTACCCTCATACTCACTTGGGCTTGTGAAATTTTTTCTACACAAAGTCAAGAATTCACACACTACTGACTGGTCCTAGTAAACTGGCTCAGGGGCAGGTTCCTTGTTCGGTAACAGGTTAGAGTGCTTGGGGGTTTGCTCACCATGATGTCCACCTGTTACTCCCCTAAAGTAACTCCTAGTTAAGGTACATCTACCTATACAAATAAACATACTGTGTGTGTGGAGGGGGAAGGCAATTTAAGAAACATTTCTATTTTGATTAGCCTGAAACATACAATCTAAGTGGCAACTTTGCTTACTATGTTTACCCTGTTTTCCTGAAAGTAAGACATCCCCTGGAAATAAGACCTATTCACTGTACTATAGGGCATCCCCCCAAAAAATAAGATCTAGCGCACCTTTAGGAGCAAACATTAATATAAGACACTGTCTTATTTTCGGGAAACAGGGTAGTAGTAAACAGGTTGCTTTCACTTATGTTGAGTATGCGTGTGAGCTTCCGGTAAGTCCAGCCAGGCCCTTCCTTCCCAAACCTTGCTCTCTAAAGGAACTTGTCTGGTCACGGAATAACAACGCCAGGAAAAGTGCCTGGTGAGGGGTTTGGAACCGGGAACTGCTCAGGCTGTCTAGCTGTGTTCATTTCTAGACGTGTTTTGTCAAGTCAACCCCCATCCATTCAAAAAGGAAAAGGGTCAGCAGGCTTATGAAGGCATTATGTGACAGTTTATCTGTAGCTATTAGCACGAGGTAAGCACCTTAAATAAAGCTGTTCAGCCACCAGCAGCACAGCTCCGGTGTAATGGAAAAAACATGGACTTGGGAACTGGGTAATCTCCGGTAGGGTTACTAAACTTCCCAGAACCCATTCCTCATCTCTAAGGTCGGACTGATAGTGCCTCCTTCCATTTGTGGCTGTGAGGGTTGAGAGGGGGGTGCAAACCCCTCAGCCCAAGGGTGTGCACTGGCAGTGGTAATTTACCTCTCAGTCCAGGACTCTGACTCTTTTAACAGCTGCTTTCCTGGCTGAATCAACTTCAAGCGGGAAATGTCTTGGTCCCCATGGATTCTAAGTTTCACCTCTATAGTTGAATGTTTGAAGTTTTAAACCTAAAAAGTGCATTTGGCTTAAAAGCTTAGTCACAAACATATCTAATAATGAAAGAAATGGGCAACAATTTGAATGTTTTTCAGTAGTTAATTGTAGAATAAATCAGCATAGCTATGTGATAGAATACATCTGTTTTTATTGATTTAAAAGAGAGAGGAAGGGAGAGGGAGAGAAAGAAACGTCCATGAGAGAGAAACCTTGATAGGCTGCCTCCTGCACGCTCCCTGCTGGGGATGGAACCCTGAAACCCAGGCTTGTGCCCTGACTGGGAATGGAACCAGCGAGCTCTGGCATGTGACACGGCTCAACCAACTGAGCCACACCGGCCAGGGTTAAGGTTGCTTTTGAATAATATTTAGTAACAAGAAAATACTTGTGATAAAATATTTTGAAAAAGCAATAAACAAAACGTCTACGATATGACGTCACTCTTGAAAAACAAGTAAAATACGTAAAGGCAAAGAAACACCAAGAGCGAGTACTTCCCGCTGGGAGTCGGGAGTGGGTGGAATGAAGTGCTTTTCATCCTGTATTTGTGTTTTTTTACGTTTCCATCAGTGATCGCGTATCGCCTTTAAATCCGAAAATAGAGGACTAGCGAATTCGTCACGGTCACGGGCCGGACGCGGGCGGGACCCGGGGCGGACCTCGGCTCCCCACAGGCGGCGCCCAGAGACCCCGCCCCAGGGGCCGGCGCGACGGGGCGGGGCGCGGAGCCGGCCCAGCCCAGCCCGGGCGAGTGGTGCCAGACTTGCGACGCCTGGAGGCCGGGGACGCACCGTGTGGATCTGCCAGGCAAGTTAGGGGGCCGCGGCCCGCCGGAGTTGGGGACTGGGGGCCGGCGGGGACTGAGTCAGTCCTGGGCCGGGGCCCCCAAACTTTCTCCGAGTGCGCGGCGGGCCGGGCGGATCCCTCCCCGAGAGCCGGTGCCAGAACGCGGATCCGTCGCGCTCTCTGTTGGAGTTTCGCTTTCCCTCTGCGCCTGGGCAGGCGGGGGCCACCCGGTTAGGTTTGGGAGCCGAGCGGCCGGTTGTGGGCACCGGCGGGCGGGCGGGCCAGGGTTTGAGGGTGTCATGTGCCCCTCTTTCTGGCGTGTGTCTGTCGCAGGGCGTGTCCACAGTGCCATCCCCAGAGTGGCCAGCTGTGCGTGGAATGAGGGCTCTGAGGCCCTCAGCTGGTGGGAGCAGGAGGTGGCGGGGACCCACCCGGCCTCAGCCGGCCCCTGTGCCAGCCCAGGTGTAGACAGGTCCAAGAGCCCTGGTCAGTGCGGGAAGAGACGGTGGGAATAGTGAGCAGCCCCTGTCCGTGGGAGGGGAAGCGGGCACCTCTGTCACCATGGCTTTGTCTCACCTTGCCTGCTTCCTGCCACTTCCTCAGGCTGGGTTCGGAAAGCGACAGGGGCAGTATTGTTCTCCTCCTGGCCTCGTTGGGTCAGAGTAAAAAGCAAGCAGGAAAATGGAAGAGGGGTAAACAAGTGAGACTGGGGAAGGAGCCAGCGGACAGTGGGAGGGCAAGTAGAGGAAGAATGCTGGGAGTCTTGGCCCTCTTCTTGTGGGGTTTGCATCAGTTCTTGTCCCGGGAGGGGGGGGGGGCGGTCTCTACCCCTCTCAGCCCACTGTGGCCGCTAGCTGTGGGGTTCTGCCTGAGGAACCTGGACATGGGACAAGTAGGAGTAGGCCTGGGAACCAGGGTCAAGCCACACACGTGTCATGGAAGGTCCCTCAGGTGTCCAGTTCTCTGGGGCTCTGAAATATTCATCTCATTGGTGAGCTTTGGTTTCAAAGCTGGTGCCTTTGGCCTGGCCAGTGGTGGCAGGGGGAGCGAGGTGCTTCCTTGGGGCCGCTTTGTCTGGGACAAAGAGGCAGCCATACTTCCTTCTCACCTGCCTGCGCTCCCTGTCTCTCCAGTCTTGAGGACCCAGAGACCCAGTTTGTAACTTAGAAAAGAGGGGTGGGACCACACAGTGTCAAGGGTCCTGATTTACTGTCTCCTTATGCCATGATCTCAGGGCCTCACTTGTAAAAATGGGCACCTCAGAGGAGTAATGATGGGTTACACCTTAAGTGTGGGGAGAACCTCATGTCAGGCTGAGGTAATAGCCACCTCAGTTTAGCCTCCTCCCATGGGAATAGGGGCCTTAGCTGCAAGCTGTCCACCTCAGAGCTTCCATCCCCTCAACTTCTCACCCTGGGCCCTTGTAGGAGCAGAGGCCCCAGAGGAGGGACACACACTTGTGTCTTCAGAGGACTGCACTGGGAGGGCCAGGGAGTGGAAGCTCCAGCTCATTCAGCTCTCTGGGAAGGCCTCCGCCAGCAAAATGATGTGGGCTTTCTGGAGTATTCTATTGGAAACGCCTGGGAGGGCATGGCCTTAACAGAATCTTCCAACCCTAAGATTCAGGGATTCTAAGCTAAAACCTGTTGTTGTTGTTTTTTCTTTTTTTTCAAAGCAGAAATGATACCCAGAAGTCCACAGTGCTGGGTATCTAGATGGTACTCAGTACCGTGGGCAGGGAGGAAGATAAGAATGAGCCCTTCTTGTGTGTAATGATTTGTATTTTTTCCTGTTACATTAAGGTGATGTCAGGGAATGCCAGCCTCCTGGCTCTATGCTAGTTGGAGATGTCACCCAGCCTTGGCAGTAAATCCTACTGTGGAGATTATAATAGCAGCTTGGGGGGCAGAGGCGGGAAGGGCCCCCACAGAGGATCCATCCTGGCACTGAGCTAGCTGACCCTCTGAGAGGGGGCATGCCTGATACTTAATGTGACTGCATGGAGAGGCTGTGTGTGAGGGCCGAGGTTTTAAGATATGAGGAGTTAATAATATTGTAGTGCATGTTTGAAAGTTGCTGAGTAAATCTTAAAAGTTCTTGTCACAAAAAATAAAATTTTGTAAGTCTGTATGGTGATGGATATAACGACTTATTGTGACCATTTTGCAGTATATATAAATATTGAATTATTATGTGTATACCTGACATTTATATAATGTTACATGTCATTTATACTTCAATTGAAAAAAAAAAGATATGAGAAGGTTTCAGGTTCGATCCCAATTCAGGGCACATACAGGAAGTAACCAGTGAATTCATAAATAAATGAAACAACAAATCCATGTTTCTCTCTCTCTTTCTCTCCCTTCTTCTCTCTAAAATCAATAAATAGTCCAGCCGGTGTAACTCAGTGGCTGAGTGTCAACCTATGAACCAGGAGGTCACGGTTTAATTTCAGGTCAGGGCACATGGAGCCGAGGGTGTGGGCTCCATGGTGGGTGGGTGGGTGTGGGGGGCGAGGAAATTGTGCAGGAGGTAGCCAGTCAATGATTCTCTCTCATCATTGATGTTTCTCCCTCTTCCTTCCTCTCTGAAATCAATAAAAAA
The DNA here is from genome assembly GCA_027563665.1 of Antrozous pallidus. Classification (NCBI taxonomy): domain Eukaryota; kingdom Metazoa; phylum Chordata; class Mammalia; order Chiroptera; family Vespertilionidae; genus Antrozous; species Antrozous pallidus. The sequence goes on along the minus strand of CM050508.1, from coordinate 22,399,451 downwards.
AAATACTTTAAAAAAGTCATTAAATAAACATTAAGAAAAAAATAAAGATATGAGGATTTAGGACATGAGTCATTCTCAGGGTTGGGTCTATCTGTAAAACAAAGGTGGCCTGCTCAGCATCCATAAAATATTATTTATTAGGTGTGCTTTGATAAAAATGTTTCGGGTTTGAGAAAGTTTGAAGGAACACTGGTTAAACAAAGTTGAACAGTTTGCTCACTGCAGGACTTCTCAGCAGCCGACTATGCTACTGTGCCTTGTGAATTTCCAAAAGGGGATATGGATTGCTTTTCAGACTGATGTGTTTTCAGAGCTCATCCATTCCCATCTCCTGAGCCGTGGTCTTTAGAGCAGTCCAGGGAAGGCCTGCACGATGACTCTAGCTCTCCACTCTCTGGCCCCAGGAACAAGCCCCTTCCCCTCTCCCCAAACTGGGCTGATTTGGGTGAAAAGGAGGCCAGGGGAGGTCATTTGCTTGGATTCCCACAACTAGTTAGCGGTAGTTAGAACTTGGCTTTCTGCCTCAGTCTTTCTTTTCTAGTGCTACCTTGTCTCTCTTCAGGTTCTGGGGTGCGTGAGCTCCTAGGAGATGCCGGCTGAAGGGTTCAGGGGCAGATAAGTTTTGGCCACTCCCATACCCAGAACATGTCACATGCATTTGTCTCGGTAGAGGGTCATCTAGAACAGTTAACATGAATAATGCCCTCGGCCTAGATTCTTCAGGGAGTAGGTCATTCTGCCCTGAAGTCTCCTGTTCTGGTCTGCTTGGGCTGTTCATTCAGAATCAGAGATTGTTAGAGTTGGCATGGACTTTGATCTTTTGGTTCAGTGTGCTCATTCACTGATGAGAAAACTGAGCCCAGTGAAGTGGCCTACCCAGACTCACACAGTGGAGTCAGGCCCTGGGCCAGGACAAGAACTCAGCTCCCTGCCTCCTAACCCAGGGCCCTGGCCTCGGACTTTCTATAAAGGTATCGACAGCAAAGATCTTTTCTACCTCAGCCCTCCTTGGGTACTGACCTCAGCACACAGGTGGCTGGTGAGGTGACCCAGAGGCATCTGCTCTAGGCAGGTGTAAAATCAGACATCAGATCTAGGTTCAAACGCGCATCTCCGTTGTCCACCTGCTATGGGACCTTAGATTTGTTTTTCTCTGAATTTCAGTTTTGTCATCTGTAGAGTGGGAATAAGAATATGCATCTCACCCAGCTGGTGTGGCTCAGTGGTTGAGCATAGACCTATGAACCAGGAGGTCATGGTTTGATTCCCAGTCAGGGCACATGCCTGGGTTGCAGGCTTGAGTCCCAGTAGGGCATGTGCCTGAGGCAGCCAACAGTGATTCTCTCTCATCATTGATGCTTCTCTCTCTCCCTCTCTGAAATCAATATAAAAAGAATATGCACCTCATAGGGGCCTGTGAGGATCCCATGTGCTCAAGTCTTACGTGGTAAGTACACAGTACTTACTACTTACTGTAAGTGACTGTCTTCTTTCCCTGCCTGCTTAATGGCTTCCTCATTCCTTATACTGCACTCCCAGGCTACTCTGACCACTGACTTGCCTGGGGTCTTGAGATTACCACACTGATGACAGTTCTGCCCTCAGGGAAGGGTAATGGGGGAGCTGTGCATGCCTGGGTCCTCCCTACTCTCCAGGGCAGCTTGGAGACTGGAGCCACCCCTCTCACTCTGTGACTGGAGTGAGCGCCCTGGTTAGACCTGGACTGGGAAGGAAGTCATGGGCTGACAGTCTTATCTATTTCTGAGCAGGAGAACTGGGGAAATGAGTGGACTGTTCTGGCTCTGCCTCAGGGTGTGTGTGCTGCCTTCGGTTTCTCTGAGTTCTCAGACAGTGGGCAGGGCCGGGAATGAAGTTCCAAACCCATGACCCAGAGGGCTTGTCGTGGGCTGGGACGGGAACTTTCTTGGCTCTGGGATTTCCTAGTCCCAGAAATGACCAGATGATTTCTAAAATCCAACCCAGATCTGGTGTTTCAGTTTTTAGATCCACTCAGCGTCATCCTATTAATCCCAGGGGCCCGGCGGGCAGAGGATAAGTGGGTTCTGGGCCCATTGATTGGTCCGTGTGCGTCAGGCCTGGTGACATGCCCAGACAACGCCTGGGTGTATCTTTTTACTCCTCCTCTGCCCTGGTGGTTATACCCTGGGGTAGGAGAGTAAAGTGTTTTGATGGGTGGGGGAGTTGGTTTAGGTAAAGCAAGAGGGAGGAAAAGAGACTGTAATAAGAGGCCTGGCTACAGTGGGCCAGGGGCTGCCTTCCTAGGCCTGCTGGGTGGGGTTTCCTGAGATGTGCACTCTGAGCTATTCTTTCCACTCTGGCTCTGGGCATCCATTCCTGGCAGGGAGGAGGGCACGCTGCCTGGACCAGTCAGCTGCTCCTTTCCACCCCTCCTTCCAACACACCCTCTTGCTGTAACCCCAGTAGCACCAGTCTCTCTGCAGATTCCAGAGCCTTAACCCTTCAGGTGCCCCCAGGGGAGCCTGGGCCTGGGCCTCAACTGGCTAGGAGTATGGTGGCCCCACTCCAGGGGAAGGAGATGCTTTTCTGATGCTGCATCTTGACAGCCAGCAAGTCCTACATCTGAGCCCACCCATTTCTGCTGTTGTGCTCGCTGGGTCTGGAGGTCTTGCAGGAGAAAGGAGAGGTGCCGGCTCCTTTCTGATGAGGGATCAGGGTCATAAGAGAGGGGAGCAAACTTAGGTCTGTGATATGGCAAGGGCAGGACAGAGTCTGAATGTGTTGGTAATAGGCATTGTGACGAAGAATGTTCTAGTGATTCAAGCTGCCTGCAAGTAGAACAGTCTTGCTCCTGTCACTGTCACTGGAGTGTATCCAGTAGGAGTTGAATGCTCACTGTGTTTTAGGAAAATTCTGGCTTCCAATGGGGAACCTTAATAGTCCTTTTTAGCCCCTGGAGACTGTGAGTCCCTCCAGATGACCTGATTCCTGGTTCCTAGTCTTTGGGCATGAATCATCCTCACTCTCTAGATATTTCTCCTCCTTCCCTTTCAATTCTACATTCCTCTCCAGCTCCCACCTGTAGTCATAGCTATGAAAGTAAACACTGGCCACTTTCCCGTTTCCCTGGGCCAATGCCAGCCCCAAACCTCATCCCCAGCTGAGCTCAACGAGGAGGTGGCCAGGGCTGCCATGAGGGTGGGGCAGCAGCCAGGGAGCAGGCTCAGAACTGCCGGTGCTGGTAGCCCTGGGCAGAGGCTCAGTAGTCTGGCGTTGCTCAGAGGTGAGTGTGGCTGAGCTCAGCCTCTCCCTGATGGCCTGCACACTCCTTCTCCGTGCCCCGGCCTCTACAATGGACCACAGGTCCAGTTTTGTGACAAAGGGCAGGTCACTCTGCCTCCCTATGGCTGTCTGGTTGGCAAAGCGAGGGGTGGGCTTACCCTAGCTGAGTGAGTTTCATTTCAGCTCTTACCAGTAAGAATCTGTCTCTGACTACCCTCTTTTCCTCCTAGTGGTTGCACAGCATTGGGGCCGTGGGAGATTATGGAAGGGGGTGAATGGTCTGGAATCAACTTGCTCTGTAAGCCTTCCATTGTCATTAGGGGGTCTTGGATGGGAAGTGATGAGAAGTTTGAACAGACAGGGTGTTTGAATGAGCAAGGGCTCTAAGAACATGGGCTCTAAAGTTGGACTTGGAGCTCAAATCTTGACTGCCTCATACACTAGCTCAATATGGGATCCCAATATGTGAGAGTGGTCAGTAAACTCATTAGTCAACAGAGCCAAATATCAACAGTACAACGAGTGAAATTTCTTTTGAGAGCCGAAAACTGACTTCTGCGCATGGGCCATGAAGTTTCAATTGCACTGTATGTGCATGCCCACACATGGTATTTTGTGGAAGAGCCACACTCAAGGGGCCAAAGAGCCGCATGTGGCTCTCAGGCCGCGGTCTGCCGACCACTGCCCTAGCTAAGTAACCTTGGGCAAGTGACTTAATTCTTCTAAGCCTCTATTCCTTCATTTGTAATAGGGAAAATAACATTATCTACCCTGTTGGCCTCTTGCGAGGATTTAATGAAATAATAACTAAAACTAGTCAACATTTATTGTTTATCAGAGGTCAGGCACTGTTCTAAGTGTTCTATGTGTATTTTCTCATTTAATTTTTATAGCTATCTGGAGGGTACTATTATCATCATCATACCTAATAAAAGACAAACATGTAAATTGACCACACCTCCACTACGCCCACAGCCAGTCAGAGTGACTATGCAAATTAACCCAACAAAGATGGTTAATTTGCAATACATAGGTGCTCAGCACCCAGGTCACTCCAAGGTAGGCCCACTTGGGTCCTGAGCAACCTGGGAAGGGCCTGAGCCAAGGGGGCTTCTGGGCAGGGGAGGAGCCGGGTGATTGGACAATCCAAGGGAGCTGGGAGTTCCTGCCCAAGCCCCAAGCCCCAGCCAGAGGCTTGGGGCATGGGCGGGAGAGGAGCTAGGCGATCAGAGGGAGCTGGGGGCGGTCCTGCCCAGGCTGGGAGGCTTTAGGCTTTGGTAGGGATGGAGCCAGAGATTAGAGGCGATTGATTGGTGTGAACTACAGAGGAAATACCTTTTCTGACCGCTAATTGGCTAAGCTCCCCTTTTGCCACTGGTAATATTCTTAGTAACTTGGGTATAAGAATCCAAAAAGATGATCTAGGGTTTTTCCACCATACTCCTAGAGAAAAAAAGGAAGGTCTGCTGCTGGAGGGCTAAGAAATGTCATATCCTGCCCTAGCTAATTTGGTTCAGTGGATAATGCCTAGGCTTGCTGACTACAGGGTCCAGTTCAATTCTGATCAAGGGCAGGCTCCTCCTTAGCTGGGGCCCATGTAGGAGGCAACCAATCAAAGTGTTCCTATCACTTTGAGGTTTCTCTCTGTCTTTCCCTTTCTCTTCTACATTCTCCAGAAATCAATGGAAACATATCCTCAGGTGAGGATTAAAAAAATAAATAAAGAAATGTCATATTCTATGAAAGACACATCTTGAAAATGCTTAAAAGAAAGTTGCCATTTTTTCATGGTTGATGAAAACACCTTGGTGGCTGCGGTGACTGGCAGTGGCTGCAGCAGTGGGATGATGGGGCTGGTGCCTTCTCCTGATCAGTCCAGTTGCCTCAGTAAAACTTCCCCTAAAGGGTCTCAATATGTGAGAGGGGATAGGCTGGGTTGAGGGACCCCTTTCCCCCAGTGCATGAATTTCATGCACTGGGCCTCTAGTTATAATATAAAACTCATTTTTCAGCTGGAGAAACTGGGGCATAGTGAGGTGAAATGGTTAGTGTCAGGCTCTGGTGAGCATGGCTGGTGGCTGAGGCACCAGAGAATTGGACTGTGACCTCCTGTATCCCTAGCCGGCAGAGCCACTAGTGAATTCCTCTGAAACCAGAAGAGTCAGAACGAGGGAAGGAGTGCAGAGGGAGTCCTCATGAGTCAGCAGCCCTCTGCACTGGGCTGGAAACCTGGATCCTCCTGGCCCATCAAAGGCTGGCCTTGCTCTCCCTGGCTCACCCTTTAGTCTGGAGGGGGACCTGTTTGTCCGGCTCAGCTTTGAAGGAAGGAGGCGTGGCTGGCTGGTCATGTACAGGGCAGGCACTGCAGAGCCTGGCGTCTCAGGGGAGTTCCAGGATTTCAGTCTGTTAGAGCTGGAAATGAGTCAGGGACCTTCTGGTCCATTCAGCTCATTTCAGAGAGGTGCACCCTGAGGAAGCTACCGAACTGGGAACAGGTGACACTGGTGGATCAGCTGGAGCTTCTGACCACAGGGCCTTTCTTGCCAATGCCCCCTGCTGCGGTCAGCCTGTTCACCTACATGCCACCATCTGGATGGTGGACATCAAATGGTCCGGGGTGCTGAGATGAAGGCAATAATGACAAATAAACCCACCCCTCTTCCTGCAAACAGGCCACTGTTCTCTTGGTGTAGTTAAAAAATATATTTGCCCTAGACAGTTTGGCTCAGTGGATAGAGCATCGAATTGGCCTGTGGACTGAAGGGTCCTGGGTTTGATTCTCTTTCATCACTGATTTTTCTCTCTCTCCTTCTCCCTTCCTCTCTGAAGTCAATAAAATATTTTAAACTTCAATTTACATGTTTTTATTGATTCCAGAGAGGAAAGGAGAGGGAGAGGGAGAGAGAGAGATAGGGATCCAGCCCACAACCCCGGCATGTGCCCTTGACCAGAATTGAACCCGGAACCCTTCAGTCCACAGGCCGGCACTTTATCCACTGAGCCAAAATGGCTAGGGCTAAAAGGGGATTTTTGAAGGGGATGGATAGAGGGATATAGGGTGAAGGAGCCTTTTATCTCACAGAAGGGGACCCTAGTTTTTCTTAAGAAGAGACACATATAACGACTTACACGAGTATTTTCTCACTCTTACATAAATAAAACATTTTGTTATTGTTGCTGTTAATCCTTACACGAGGAAATTTTTCCATTGATTTTTAGAGAGAGAGACATCGATTGGTTGCCTTCGACCGAGGGTACATGCCTTGGGCCGGAATAGGCAGGCCAGGTTTCCATCCACTGAGCCAAACCGGCTAGGGCTAAACAAAACGTCAAAAACAGTGAATATTTCGGTTTCTTAAACTCAGGACACCCAGTTTTTAGTCCTCCCTTGCTCCTTTCATTCCACTCTCCTCAGGCCACTCTGCTCCCCGGTGAAGGACCAGCACACAACCCCACTTCTGATGCCCTGGTTTGCTGTGTCACACTGACGCTGTCAGGGGCATCTTTTTTATTTCTGACCTGACACATTCTTGCTACTCTGGTCCATTTACTCTGGGAAGATGGAGAACAGCTTTCCTCAAAAATAACCCATTTACAGACCTGGCCTGTAATTCAATCCTGCCTCCCTACTCTCCCTACCACCTTCCTCTCTGGATTATCCCAATTGTCATAAGAGAGAAGAGATAAGACAGTCCTTTATCTGATCCCTAAACTGGCAGGTGCCCTAAAAAGCTGGCTCTTCCTTCTAGCAGGGGCTCTGAGGCTGTCTCTGACCTGGATCTGGGGGTGCTTCCTCTCTGTGGGATCCTAAAGATCTTCCCCTTGGAGGATGCTTTGGGGGAGGTGGTGGCTCTGTCAAGGGGCCCAGATTCTATCAGAGACCTCCTTCTTAGCTCTTTGCAAGCCCCAATCTCTGCCACTTAAGAGGGGAATACCAACCCCGGGGGACATTTACTTGGCCCAAGAGGCATAAAGAACATGGCATAATATGCCCTAGCCAGGTAGCTCAGTTGGTTGAACATCATCCCCATAGGCCAGGTTGCAGGGTCCCTGTCAGGGCACATGCAGGAGCCAACCAATGAATGCATGAATGGGTAGAGCAACAAATCAATATTTCTCAATCTCTCTCCCTTCCTCTCTCTAAGAATCAATAAGGAAGGGAGGGAGGGAGGGAGGCATAATATAGAGGACAGACATCTAAGACCCTGAAGGCCTTGGAGATTCTGGTGGCATTAACCTGCCAGTTCTGTGATCATGGGGAATCACTTCACTGTTCTGAGTCTTGGTTCCCTCATCTGAACTGAGCATTTGGGGCCTTGTCCTCAACTTTCCCCTGGCTGTGGGGTTCTTCCTCCTGCAGAGAAGGTAGTGTGACTGGACCCTGCGGCATGAATGCTTAGGGCTCCCTCTTCCCTGCTAGCTGCTGCCCCTGGTGGAGACAGGCAAGAATCACAGGGACACTAGAGACCCTGGGGTTCAAAACGAGTGTCTCCCCCTCTCCAGGGGCTTTGAGGCCCTGCAAGTACTATCCAATCCCTCACAAGGCCATAAAGAGAGCAGTGGCAGCCATAGGCTGCTACACACCCATTTGACACGCCTAGGCTATTATTTGAAAGAACCAGAAAGTTCTGTCTCAGGCCTGCCCTTTTGCTCCGCCTCCCAGCTCTGGAGCCCAGCCCTGTGCACCCATTCCCCCAGGCCTCAGGTGTCCCCTGACTCAGCCTGCCACTGTCCATAGCCCTCTGCCCTCCCACACTGGGGCTGGTGGCTCCAGCACCAGGGCTAGCTTGTTGTCCTTGCCTCCTCCCCCACCATCTGCCTTGGCTCCTCCCCAGCTCTGCCTTTCAGGCCTGACTCTCCTGCCAGCTGCCATGGGGGCTGGGTTGGCCCTTCAATGGGTCCCAGCTGGCCCTTGTGATTCACCAGGCTTTGCTGGGCCATTGGGCTTCTTCCCTGGTCACTAGAAAGCTTTAAAAAAATTTTTATTTTCCTTATTTTTTAAAATTGATTCCAGAGAGAGGAAAGGCGGGGGGGGGGGGGGGGGGGAGAGGGTGAGAAAGAGAAAGAGAGAGAAACATCTGTCTGTTGTCTCCCACACTCTCCCGGCCTGGGGATCAAACCCGCAATCTGGGTATGTGCTCTGACTGGGAATTGAACCTGCCACATTTTGGTGTACAGGACAATGCTCCAACCAACTGAGCCACACTCTCCAGGACTACAAGGCATTCTTAAATGATCACAAGGGGAGTTCCCAGGCCCCTGCTCCTCATCGCTTACCCCACTGATGCCCAGTGATACCTCTGGACTCTTGTGTCCGTCCCCCCCCCCCACCCCCGCCCCACCCATGGCAGAATGCTGCACAGGAAGGGCTGTGGGCAGAAAGCTGGTGTGAAGGTGAGGGGCAGGGGCTGAGCTGGTGGGCCAAGGGCACTATAGCAATGGGGAGGATGGCCTGTGGGCAGAAGATGGCACCCCATGATTGAGAGAAAATATGAGGATCTCCTTCTATACAGACCACCTGGACTGGGGTGGGGTGAGCTGGGCCCAGGTACTCATGACTGCTTTTCTTGTCTTCCATTTCAGGTCCCAGCCACTGGGGTCTCCCCACAGCCCTTGAGTGGCCATGTCCAATCCCAGCGCACCCCCTCCATATGAGGACCGCAACCCCCTGTACCCTCCACCTCAGGGGGGCTATGGGCAGCCTTCGGTCCTGCCCGGCGGGTACCCTGCCTACCCTGCCTACCCACAGCCCGGCTATGGTCACCCTGGTGGCTACCCACAGCCTATGCCCCCCGTGCACCCGATGCCCATGCACTACGGTGAGTTTTGAGGGTGGCTGGGGTGGGTGGGAGGAGCACTGGCAGCACTGAGCCACCTCCTTTCGTTCCTTTTCAACTTCCTGTTAACCCGGTTTTTCATCTCCTTTTCCCATCTTTGTTTCCTCCCTACTCAGTACCTAGCTCCCCTGGTCCTCCTGTTAGCCCCGTTGTTCAGCAGGGAGCCTGAGTGTGTAAGACACACTGGAAGTTACACACCACAGAGAAAGTGGCTGGGTGAAGTAATTAATTACTAGGCGGCCTTTCCTAACTAGGGGTGCCACCCCACCCAGTTCCTCTCTCCCTTTGGAACCTGAGGTACTTCTTCTTTTTTTTTTTTTTTTAAATCCTTGTCCTTTAAGGTAACATGATTTTTGCACACATCCAGAGGTCATTTGGTGTTTGGTAATCATTCTGGCAAATAAATGCTGTTTGGGCTGTGAGATGAGATAAGATGAGAAGGCAGTGACTTTCCCTCGGACTTTGACAGTAGTCCCCAGGCATTCCAGGAATGCCGTGTGGCCTGGAGCACAGCTCGGGCTCATCTGGCCTCTGGTCTGCTGTCAGTCACTTTTCCAGTCCCGTCTTGTCCTGTGGACATATATCCCTGACATGTCTGTTTTCTCCGAGTCCTCCCTGTTGACGTGAAGTAGATCCTGGTCTACAGACTCTTCTCCACCCTGCACACATGTGCTGTGTTTTTTGTTGTTGTTTTTAATCCTTATCTAAGGATATTTTTTTCCCATTGATTTTTAAAGGAGTGAGGGGAGGGGGAAAGACAGAGAAACATGGATAGGAGAGAGACACATCGACTGGTTACCTCCCGCACACACCCTGAGTTCGGTGGGGATCAAGCCTGCAACCCAACCCAGGTACATGGCCTTGACTGGAATCAGACCCGGGACCCTTCAGTGGCCAAACTGGCTAGGGCTGTGCAGTGTTTTTACCTTCCTTTTCCTCCTCCTATCAAATCCCCTGCTCTGACCCCACTCTCGCAGCTCCTCTGGCTGACACTCTAGTTCATGTGTCTGCAACCATGTGTTTATACACCGGAGCACGCAGGGGACCTCAGTGCATGCTGATGGGTCACTCTGTGGGCCTCTAGGGGACCTGGCTTGGGCAGGGAGTTCATTATAACACTTGGTTTTTGACTGGAGATACCCGAGACTCTGAGGTAATGTCACAGAGGCTTTGGGATTGAGGTCACATGTTCCCAGTTGGTCATAGATGATCTTTCCCCAGGCCCAGGCTATGACGCCGAGGAGAGAGCAGTGAGTGACAGCTTCGGGGCTGGAGAGTGGGATGACATGAAAGTCCGGCACACCTTCATTCGAAAAGTGAGTTGTGGCTGGGAGGCAGGTGTAGCTGGGCCTCTGGGCTGTGGGAATGGGGCGGCGGGGAGGCACGGTTAGCCTGGGGACTCATTCCCATGGAAATAGCTCTGCCTTCCAGGTTCTCTAGCCCTGTATCCTTTCATCCCAGTTCCCTAACCTTTCGCTCCTCTTTCCGTGACCTTGTTTTGGGGTCGGGCAGATTCAGTCTGGGAAAATCTCAGCACTCTGCAAAGTGTTCTCTCCTCCCCAGATTTCTTGCTCCTGTTTGGCTGTAAGAACTGGAAGTCAGAAATAATGGTGGCTCACCCTCCCTTCCCCATCTCCTGTGTGCACAGCATCCTGCTCAGAGTAGACAGAGACAGGACAGTGTCAGCCTGAACGGCTGCAACTGCGGGCCACACTGGCTGTGCAGTGAGGCAGGGGAAGCAGGCGGTAACCTGAGGCTGGACGTCAGACAGGGACGGGGTGTCAGGGAGCAGCTGGAGGTGAGGGTCAGCTTTGAGATGTGGATAATACTGGAGCCATCCTCTCCACCTGGCTGCAGCTGGGGAGGGCTCTCGAGTGGAAACTAAGAGGCTCTCCTCATGGTTAATAGACAGGGGAGGAGGAGAGTCATTGGGCTCCTTGGTCTGGGGACTGGCTGCTTCCTGGGGAGAGGCCAAGGGTATGGGATGTTGACCCGTCTATGTTGCAGGTTTACAGCATCATCTCCGTCCAGCTGCTCATCACAGTGGCCATCATCGCCATCTTCACCTTTGTGTGAGTCTCTAGGCCTCTCTGCTCCACTTTGGAGCTCTGGGGTCCTGGGCCTGCTCGGGTACCTGCCAGGAGCTGGGGTGGGGGGCCCTTGACTCAGAGGGGTGGAAGAAGGGCTGGATGTGGGCAATTTGAGGAAACAGTTGTAACTCCTATCTTCTCTTGCTCCACAGGCAGCCAGTGGGCGAGTTTGTGAGGAGAAATGTGGCTGTCTATTACGTATCCTAGTGAGTCTGTGTTCCTCTCTGCTTGGGGCAAGGTGGGTGGTGGTGGTGACAACTCTGGATTTCTCAGAGCAGGGATCCAAATACTGTTTGTGAGGGGCCCTCCACGTTGCCACCTCTATGGGGAAGTGTGGGTGCATGCTACCCAGGGAGGAGCAGCACAGACTCCTAAGAGCAGGGACGGGGAACTGGTGGTAACACACACAAAGTAAAATGGTCCCCAGTCTGTTAGCCTGTCTACTCCGACCTCCTTCACCCTCTTCCTGGCCAGACCCCCCCCCCCTCCCCCCGGTAACAGTGCTCTTGGCTGGGGTAATCTTGTCCCACCAGATAGCTTCCCCCAGACTTCCAAACAGCTCTGTGGGGCCTCCACCTGCTGGCCTGGTGAGTGCTGTCAGGGGGGCCAGGAGGGACCTACTGCTGACCAGGCCTGTGGACTACTTCCTGTCTCTTTCTCCCCAGTGCTGTCTTCCTGGCCACCTACCTGACTCTTGCCTGCTGCCAGGGTCCCAGGTGAGTCCCATAGACTTAAGACAAAGAGAAGGGATGGCAGGGGCAGGAGTGGGGCCAAATATTTTGGGCAGAAAGGGGACTCCTTATAGCAGCTGAATAAAGACTTACAAGCAGTAATGAGGATGATAGCAGCTGCGTGCAGGTGTGTACAGTACCTTGCCTGGTGCCCCAGCTTTCCTCTCCCCCCATCCCCTCCCCAGGCACATTGCCTCTGCCTTTCTCTCCTAAGCTCTAAGGGCCCTTTAGCATCTATAACTAGTTTCCTGAGCCTGTGCAGCCCAGCTGGCTTACTTCTACTACCTCTGTGACTTTCTAAATAAGCTTTCTCTCACAATTTGAAAAAACAACCAAGTACCTTGACTGTGTGGGATCTGTTTAGCTATGTAGCCATTATTCTTACAGCAGCCCTGCAAGATGTGCAAATTTACCATTTAACAAATAGGAAGAACCCAGGGCTCAGAGAGGCTGAGTAACTGCCAGTCACACAGATAATGTAAAAGCTCAAATGAATCCAGGTCTTTGTGGCCCCACAGCCCACATCTGTCCTGTTGCCCTGTGCTGTTCCTGCCTAGAACACCTGAGCAGGTACCAAAGGCTGAGCCAGCCTCCCCGCTCCCCCCTCCAGTCAAGGCCCAATTCTCCAAGCACCTGGGCCAATACTTTCTTTCTGCTAAGGGACTCTGATACCAGGTTGGCCCTGAGTCACTTAATTATGGTTTCTTTCCCTTCAGACGCCGTTTCCCATGGAACATCATCCTGCTGACCCTCTTTGTAAGTCTCGAAGCGTGGAGGGATGTGGAGGTAGATGGTGTGAGGGACGGTTAGGGATGGGGATGCCATTGTGGGAGGTGTCTGGTTCTCTCCGCCACCATATCCTTACGCCTGTCTCCACAGTCACATGGACTCCCAGCCCTGACACTCTGCCATGACCAAGCCTCTCTTAAGTGTTCTCACTCTTGTTTCTCTCCTTCCCTCAGACTTTTGCTCTGGGCTTCATGACCGGGACAATTTCCAGGTACATTTGGGGACAAACCACCATGCTCTGGGAAGTGTGTGTTACGGGGGAGCGGGCATCCCTGGGCTGGCAGTCCTGTGCATGGGAGAAGTGGTTTTGAAGTCAGTCATAGGTGGCTTATGTCTCTGGCCTCTCCCTCTTCTTCCCCTCAGTATGTATCAAACCAAAGCCGTCATCATTGCAATGATCATCACTGCCGTGGTATCTATTTCAGTCACCATCTTCTGCTTCCAGACCAAGGTGAGGATTTGGGGGATCCCTCCCTGGCCTCTCCACCCCCCTTTCTTAGACAGAGCTGGCCCTTAAGGCTTGGCATTTGAGCAGGTCTGGGAGGGCCCAGACCCCCTAGACTGGGGATTCCCTTAGAGACTCTATTGCCTTCCCTTCAGAGCTACGACACCTACAAAACTGCTCCCTATGTCAGTCCTTAGAATGCCACTCCCGTGCCCCTCAGGAGGCAGCACTGGGACTCCTGGGAGGTGGGGGGAGGCAGGGCCGTTCTGGCTGGCCTGCTAGTTGTGACACTCATCTGACAAACTTCATTCCTCCTTCCTGGCAGGTGGACTTCACCTCGTGCACAGGCCTCTTCTGTGTCCTGGGAATTGTGATGATGGTGACTGGGATTATCACTGCCATCGTGCTGGCCTTCAAATACGTGAGTGTCTCAGGAGAGCTGGGATCAGTGAACCCAGTGGTCAGGGGAGACTTTCTGTAGAACGAGCACAGCAGGCCCACAGGCCCCTGGGCAGGCTTTGGCTCCCAGGACTCTCGACTGGCCAGCAGAGGCACCAGTGCTGAGGCCCATCCTTTGGGTTAGGGCAGTGGTCAGCAAACTGCGGCTCACGAGCCACATGCGGCTCTTTGGCCCCTTGAGCATGGCTCTTCCACAAAATACCATGGCCTGGGTGAGTCTATTTTGAAGAATTGGCGTTAGAAGAAGTTTAAGTTTAAACAATTTGCCTCTCATAAGAAATTTCAATTGTTGTACTGATATTTGACTCCGTTGACTAATGAGTTTGCCGACCATTGGGTTAGGGTATAGTTATTTCTCTTCAGCAACAGGCGCCCTGGGACCCATCTCACCTGAAGCCTTGGGCGGCATCACGGAATTCCCATGGGAAGTAGTGATAAGATCTGGCAGCTGAGACCAGGTCCTAGGAGGTGGTGGGAGAGGAGCCCATGGCACAGAGGGGAGCACAGAACCGGAAGGGGAAGCATGTGAACAGGAGGGCTGCCTGCCCTTCAGTGGAGAGGCACCTGGAAGCTGTTGAGCAGGGCTGCCTGACTCTGGCTCTGATGTTCATCAAAATGGGCTTCCCTCCCAACCCTCTTCTTCAGTCTGTCCCTCCCGGATTGGCTGCAAGAAGCATTCCCCTCAAGGTTGACTATGACTGGGGAAAGATGATGGTGTTCTTTGACCAGTGCTTGCCTGAGCCTGCCCCTCCCAGAGCTGCAATTCAACCACCTTCTCTTTCCTCTGTACCTTACTCACTTTGGAGATTGGTTTTCATATGGCCACTGGAGGATGGGCTGTTTCTCTGCCAAATCTGTTACCATTCTTAATTTCTTCCAGGATCTGGAAGGCAAAGGTAGTCCTTTCGTGTAGGTAGCTTCCTGGATCTATCCCCTTGGATGCCAGAGTCCCGGGGAAGCTGGTCCTGACAGCTCACTTTGGTCATGCTTTGCTGATTTCTAACACCATCCCTGTTCCCTCTCATCAGATTTACTGGCTCCATATGGTCTATGCTGGTCTGGGGGCCATTTGCTTTACTTTGGTGAGTAAGGCCCTGCCTCTGTGGGAAAGGGAGCTGAGGGGAGGGAAGGGGGGAACTGAGTGGATAAAGCATGAATTTAGGCTATTTGGGGGGCAGGGAATGTGGCCACAACTACCCTTTCCTATTTCCCCTGTCAAGAGGTTTGCTGATTTTCTGGGCACCCCTGCCCTCTCGTGTCCACACTGCCTGCAGCAGAACACTCCGCAGGTGGACTGTGGAGAGTGTCTCTCCTCTTTCAGACTGGGAACTGCTTAAGAATAGAGACCATGTGTTGTGCTGTTCATTACTGTGTTCCCTAAGCACACTGCATGGCGCAGAGGCTCCGGGTACAGACCTGCCGACCAGAAACGAGCTCTGGCATCGTACCCTGGGATCTCACTCGTGCTTGTCCCTCCAGTTCCTGGCTTACGACACCCAGTTGGTCCTGGGGAACCGGAAGCACACCATCAGCCCGGAGGACTACATCACTGGCGCCCTGCAGATCTACACCGACATCATCTACATCTTCACCTTTGTGCTGCAGCTGGTGGGGAGTCGCGATTAAAAGAGCACCCCCAGTTCCACTTCACTTTGGGCTCTCCCAACTCCAGAGGGCTGGGTCTTGTGACCAGGGTCTGGGCCACAGATGCCTTTCCTTCCCCTAAAGTAATACGCACAGTTTCCTTTCTGTCCTGGGTGAGTGGCCTCTGTGGCTATGGATGTGTGGGTACCACCTGGTGAGGCTGGAGGAACTGGGGACTAACTCTTGCTCTTGATGGACTTGGCAGGGACTAGGCTGAAGATGTGCCTTCTCCCTCCACCCACTGTGTGGCACCAAATTCTTCTTAACTGCTGGGGTTGGAGCGGGGAGGGATGAAAGCTTCTTCTAAAACTAAAAGGGAATATGGATGTAGATGTGACTCTTCAAGGTGATGAGGGTCCCCTCCCACCTTTGCCACAGGCTTCTGGGCGAGGTAGCTGGAGCTATTTCCTCCCTCAACCCCTCACAGAGCCAAAGAGGTTTGTCCCCGCCTGCTGGACTCTTAGGCCATTATCTTGTACTCCTTTGGCACTTGTGGCTCCCTGGCTCAGGGAGGTATAAGCGATCTGTGTTGTGGGTCCCCCTGCTTCAGCTCCTCTCTTGATGCATGTATATATTGTTTATCTGGGTTGGGGGTGGGGAGGGAGAGGGAGAGGACAGGGAGCAAACTCAAGCACAGGGGCCAATACAGAGCAGCGTCTACCCCGGGCTTCCTCGTGGCTGTGGTGGTGGCAGAGTGCAGGCCCATTGCAGCCATCGGGTCCCCATTCTCCAAAGCTGCCTGGGGGGCCTCCCTGGTGCTTCTGAGCTCTGCCAGAGGGAACTCTGACTTTCCATGCTCAGGCTGCTCAAGGCAGAAAGTGAGAGGCAAAGGTCAGGAGATGGGGTGGTTTGTAGGATCTTGTGTGGGATGCCTTAGAGTACCCCATCTAGTCTGACAGATATTGTTTTTTCCTTCTACTAACCTAGGGAGGGCCTGAGAGGAAGGAGACTTCCCCTCTGTTCTTAACTCCTAGTGAGGGTATTTTTGACTCAGACCCCATCTCTCGAGTCAGTTCCTGCTTTCTTTGTGACACCAAGTGCCTCAAGCTGGAATGGGGAAGGGGAACAAGGGTCACTCTACAGTCACTCTGTCAGGTGGTGGGGGGGAACCAAATCAGCTCAAGGGTGTAAGTAGGACTTCTCCAAGTCCTTGGTCCTAAGTATATCACATAAAAAGACATAACTAGAAATATAATAAAGTTTTACATTTAGAAGTTAAAACCCCATTTGCCTCTGGTTTTCTTCACTTTTGGTCTGGTCCTGCCCAAAGCATCCACTTCCTACCTTTGCATTCCTGCTTGCTATCTTCCACCTTTTCTAAGTACACTTTGCCCAGCACTTCCTGGTGAAGGATGCAAAAGGCGGCTGGAAGTTCGACTTGCATTACTGGGTCTGGCAGGGACCACTCGGAGAACATGACCTTGCTTGCAACATGGACCCTTTACAAAGCTCATGAGAGCTATAAACTCTCTTCCCCACAAAGCTGTATGTGAACACAGTTGGATTGGAGTGGAGGGTGAACTGCAGATTCATGTTTAGGACCCCTGCCTTAGAAATCACTAGTCAAAAACCTTTTAAAGTAACCCAGGTCCAGGGAGGTTGAGTCATTTGGACTCAGCCACAAGGAGTACTGCTTTCTTTCTTTCATACCCTCAATGCCCTCTTTGATTATTTATTTATTTGTTCAAAGCTGAGAAAGACCCCACCTTCCTGGACAGCAGCTCTGAGGACTTGTTCTCCAGGGCCTGCATCTGGGCTTGTTGCTTAAGTCTGTCTCTGTGGTTTCCCCAACCATTAATCCAGGAACACTGAATGCTTCAGAGAGGCAGCTCACATGAGTAACCCACCCCGCCCTCTGTCCCTCCCAAGGGACTCAAAAATCCAGTCCCGGTTCCTTTCCATTCACACACTCAATAACTTTATTTGCCTTTGACTAGTTTCTCAGGGAGGGGAGGAGAGCAGGGTGGAGGAAAGTGGAGGGCGGGGGTGGGAGGGTGGAGTGTGTGAGTGTGTTAAGGACTGACAGCAGCCTGGCTTCAATGTGCCCTCTGGTGGACCTTATAGGCAAGGGCTAGAACTGCAGCCAAACCAAAGGATTTCGTGGTCTGGAGGCCAGTCAATACAGTCTAGGGGAGGGCTGCAGTGTTCCTCAGGTCTGCATCCCGGACCCAGCTTCAGGAGACTGGGCATGTTGGGAGGAGGCCCTGAATCTCTGGCTCTCATACTCGCCCGTGTTGGATGCCCGCATGTTCTGCCGAGCCTTCATCTGCTTCAAACGATTCTTGTCCACTTCCCGCTTGGTGAGGATGAAGAGGAGGATACCACATGGGAAGCCGATGGCCCTAGGGGTGGGGAGATGTGCACGGGGTTTGGGGAGGGGCCACGCCTGAGGAGCTAGGGGGAATCTCATTCCAGCTTCATTGATCTCATGAACACTGCAATACCTCTTGTATCTTTTTAGCCTCCTTGTTGGCTGCTAGAGGGCCCTACACAAATCAGATCCTGCTGCTACTCTGCTTAAAATCTCTTAACAGCTCTCCATCACTTTCCTGCTGAGTCCAAACACCAGGCATGGCACAAAAGACCCAGTGTAGGTGGGGCTCTGCCCACCTCTACATTCCTTTCCCCTGCAGCCTGACACCTCTCAACATGAGCCCTGCAAGCCTACTATACAGTCTATGCATGATTCTCCGGATGGCCACCCTCTTTCCCTTTTCAACTCTTGGCAAATTTCCTCTTTGCCTAAACTGCCCAACATTCTCTCCCAGAGTACCCTTCTCAATCTGAGTAATTGCTACTTGGGAGCACGTTGGTGTGGAGAGAAAGGACATGGAGTCAAAAGACCTGGTAAGAATCCCAGCTCTGAGGCTCAGTTCTCTCATCTGTGAAATGGAGATGTAATATTCATCAAAGATGAAAAACCTTACACTGTAAAGTCCTGGAACACCTAAGGTGCTGAAGAAAAAAAAAAGTAATTTCCTACCCTTACAGGTGTGGCTCAGTTTGGTGTCATTGCATGCACCGAAAGGTTGATGGTTCGATTCCCCAGTCTGGGCACATGTCCAGGTTGCAAGCTCAATTCCCCACACGTTGATATTTCTCTGCCTCAAAAAATCTCTTTTTTTTGGCCTTATATTTATTGGCTTTAACTTCTTTTGGTTAATCCTCACCCAAGGATATTTTCCATTGAATTTTAGGGAGAGTGGGAGGGGGGTGGGGAGAGACATATCAATTGGTTGCCTCCTGCACTGGGGCTGGGGTGCTGGGGATCGAGCCTGAAACTGAGGTATGTGCCCTTGACCAGGGGTTGACACTCTATGCCTGGAGCCAAACCAGCTAGGGCTCCAAATATCTTTTTTAAAAATATGAAATTCTGCTAAGATAAGATCCCTTTGAAAAAAATTGGTACTTCTTTTCCTTTAATATTTATCAATAATACATATTAAGGTCAGAGTCAAATCTGAATAATGATATGTTAAACACCTTCGAGATAAAACCCCAATTAGGTCTCACCCCAAGTTCTCCAAAAAAGATGAGACCAGGGAACCAAATTCATATCAGATTAGCTCAGCTTTCTCCACAGAAAACCCACTATCTCTCCAATTTCACACTTTCCCCCCTCCTTTGCCCCATTCCTTTGAGATCCCAGTCCTTCTGGCCAGCAATTCTGTCCCCACAACCCTGGATTCAGCGTACCACCTGAAATTTGGAGAAGTTTCTGGGTTCTGCCCTCCCCTGATGCCAATCCCTACCGATGGGCAGAGGGTTAGTTAAAACTCACCAGGCTACTCCCACAGCTTTCATGGGGTTCTTGGCCTTCTTTCTGGGAATGTATTCCAGCTCAGGGGGTATGGGCTCGGGCTCTTCCTTGCACTCGGGGGAACTGTGGCTTTGCAGTGCCCGGGTCCTGCTCTGGGCAGCTTTGTTAGCTGTGGCTCCAGAGAGAATCCCTGTAGATAGAGGATAAGGTCAGTAGGAGGATGAGGTGAAAGCCTGGGAAGGAGAGGCTGCGATCTGGGGAAGAGAAGTGACTGCAGTATGGTGTAACAAGTGCCAGGAAGAATCCGAAGGGAAATGGGAAAATCACCATCGAGGTGACTCCTTTGGGAAGCCACCTCCACGTCACTGTGGGCTCATCACCCCGGTGACAGGAGAGCGAGATTCGTTGTTCATCAACTTAGAAGGCGGGATGGGAAGGACTGCAATGGAACTCACATGAGATGAATGAAGGAAATCCGCGAAATGTTTTTAAACCGCAGAAATGTTAGCATGGAAAGGGAGCTTAAAGGTGGTCTACTCCGTCCCCCCATTTCATAGAAGAGGACACGGAAGCCCAGGGAGACGAACTACTTCGCCCAAGGTCAAACTGCTAATGATCCGGGGCTAGAACCCGAGCCTTCAGCAGCTCAGGACTCTCCTCTGCACTGCGGTGAGCGTCAGCCATCGGGAGCGCGGGAGCCTGGAAGGCTTCCTTGGGGCTCCCTCTCGCAGCGAAGACACGGAGGTGTGTGCAACCCGACGGCAGAGGGGCGGACCGGGTGACCTCTAGAGACCACCTTATCGCCCCTACACTCTTTCACCCCGCAGAAGGGTGCGAGCAGGAACCGACAGCCCTGATCTCCTGCTATAGCCGGGCTGGATGTAAAAAAGGGGGGGGATCCCTTGCAACCCTGCCCTCCCCGGGGTCCCTCTCCTTACCCCGGAGGACGCGGGCATTCCTCGCCCCCCGGCCCTTCAGCGCCGTAGCAGCCACCACCGCCGCCATGTTCAAATCCCACCCCCCTACACCGCGGTCCCCGCCGGGAATTGTAGTTTGCGTACGGGGCCTCCCTCCCCCCGCTCCTTCCGTCCCGCCTACAGGTCGGAAACTACATCTCCCCAAAGCCCTCAGGGTGGACCGGGCCGGACTACTCCTCCCAGGAGACCTCGAGACGCGCACGCTCGCTTGTTTCCCTCTGTCAGGGGCGGAGTTAGGGCGGGCGGAGTTTGGGTTCCCTCTGCCACGCCCCGTCCCTTTCCCAACTCTGCTCTATGATTGGTGGCTAAGCTATCAACCCTTTTTATGATTGGCTAAACGGCCGTCCCTCTTCCTTCCCGGAGAGTTGCTTACGCCTGTTTCCTCCCGGGGAGGAGGGGCCCGAGTTCCGCGTCGTCGCGCAGCGCTGACTCTGGGAGGCGTTTGGGCCCTGAGAAGTGGATCGGCTGCTTTCGCCGCATGGAATCCGAATCGGAAAGCGGGGCTGCCGCCGACACCCCCCCATTGGAGACCCTAAGCTTCCATGGTGATGAAGAGATTATCGAGGTGGTAGAACTGGATCCCGGTCCGCCGGACCCGGGTGAGAATGGCCGGTCCCCAGGCCGTGGGGCAGGAGGCGCTCACCCCTGGCCTATGACCCCCAGCTTCTCCCCCTCCCCTCTACACCCTACCGGTCATTCCTACCGACTTTCTTCGCCCTTCCCCCTCCTCCCACCCCCACTCTTAGTGCTCGGGCCTGGCCGGGTGATGGTTCCCTTGACGCCTCCTCCGGCCCTTCCCCTCACACACCCCCTTCCCATCATCCCCTCGGTCCTCCTCTCCAGTCTCTGGCCAACGCCAGGTACGCAGCGTCTCCTGACCTCGTCCCACACACCTACTCGCTCCCGCTTCATCCCATTCGTCTAGCCTCACTCTCTTGCCACATGACCCACCCCAGCCTTCCCCACACTTGTCCCCTTCCCTCTTCCCGCCCGCTGAGCCCCGTTTTTGACCCTCTGACCAATGCAGATGATCTAGCCCAGGAGATGGAAGATGTGGACTTTGAGGAAGAGGAGGAAGAGGAAGAGGGAAACGAGGAGGGCTGGGTTCTGGAACCCCAGGAAGGGGTGGTTGGCAGCATGGAGGGCCCAGACGACAGCGAGGTCACCTTTGCACTGCACTCAGGTAGGTCTCTCAGGAGACCCATCATAAACTCAGGCCAGGAGGGCATTTGAGCATCGCATGTGGGCTGTGTACTGAGCATGCTGAGGGAACTGCTGGCCCTGGTCTGGAAGAACTCACAGGTAGGGGGCAGTGTGATGGAATGGAGGAGAGCTTGGCTCCTGGAGTCAGCTGAGAAACCTCCTGTCAAATCTCGTCTCTGCCCCTTACCAATTGATGATCTTTATTAGTCTCCCAGGGTCTTAGTTTTCTTTTAAAATGTTACTTTGGCGTAAGTTACATTGAGCATGTTTTATATAATCCTCAAATGTTAGCTCTTGATAAGGAACCAGTAGCACGATGTTCTCCTCCCTGTTTGTTCCCAGCCTGGTGGCATCCCATGCTGAGAGCTGTTAGCCCTGCACATATGCTTTCCTGTTGTCCATAGCATCAGTGTGGGGTGGTGAAGGGTGCAGCATCGTAAGCGGGAATCTGCTCTGGAGGATTTGGAACTTGGCAAGCTCGAGGAGGGGTTTCTCCAACTGTCTTGAGTCTTGAGCCTTAGAAAGAACTTGGATGCATCCTTCTTTTCCAGGAGGAAAGACATGCTTCTTTGGGTGGAAGGGGGTGGGCTTCCTGCCGGTCCTGAAGGACAGAACCCTAGGTGGGAGCCCCATCCCCTTACTTGTGAACTATCTCTTGGGACAGCGTCTGTGTTTTGTGTGAGCCTGGACCCCAAGACCAACACATTGGCGGTGACAGGGGGTGAAGATGACAAAGCCTTCGTATGGAGGCTCAGCGATGGGGAGCTGCTCTTTGAGTGTGCAGGTGAGGGGGCCCAGTTGAGGTCGTGTCCCTTTGGAAGTCTTCCGGGGCTAGCCTGCAACAGTTGTGCATCTAACAGCCATTTATTGACCCCCATTTTGCCAGCTCTATGCTGGGCCTGAGGACTTTGAAAGGAATAGCATAGTCTGTTGTGGATACAGGGGAGGGTGGCACTAATTGGGCAAGTGAGTCTGGGAAAGGCTTAGGAGGAGACACAGGCTGATGTTAGGGTATTTGGGAAGAGGGAAGGGTGTGAGTATTCCAGGCAGAGGTGCAGAATAGACAGAAGTTAAGACCTAGGCCTAGGCTACAGCATTGAGTGGAGGGGCAGCATTGTCTTCCTTGGGGAGACCTGGGTGTGTTGATTCCTGGAACTACAATGAATTTGGTCACCTATTCTCCTGGGATCCACTTATTTTTTTTCCTCTTAGCTGGTTCTTTCAGGAGGCCAGATACCTAGGTCATGTGCCCCCAATCACTAGGTGCCCTGATGTTCTCTCTCTCTCTCTCTTTTTTTTTTTTGAAGGCCATAAGGACTCTGTGACTTGTGCGGGTTTCAGCCATGACTCTACCCTAGTGGCTACAGGGGACATGAGTGGCCTCTTGAAAGTGTGGCAGGTGGACACCAAGGAAGAGGTCTGGTCCTTTGAAGCAGGAGACCTGGAGGTGATTAGAGTGGGTTCAACTCAGGGGCCTTGGTTGGTAGTGAGTGGGTGAGAGCTTGGGGCTTCGGCTCCATCTTTACCAGACCAAGCCATCTCCAAGCCAGTGCACTCAAGGTACAGCAAGAGTGTCTGTGCCTGTTACCTAGACTGTCCTCCCTGACTCAGAAGCAGAGGAAGTTGGTGGGGCTCAGAAGACAGGCTCCTAGGTGGGATGGGGTGATGGGCCTCCCTTCTGACTCTTCCTCCCTGTCCAGTGGATGGAGTGGCACCCTCGGGCACCTATCCTGCTGGCAGGCACTGCTGATGGCAACACATGGATGTGGAAGGTCCCCAATGGTGACTGCAAGACCTTCCAGGGTCCCAACTGCCCAGCCACCTGTGGCCGAGTCCTCCCTGATGGTGAGATAAGCTCCCTCGAGTGGCCTTTCTTGAGTGCAGAGAGGTTGGACGCGAGGCTCAGCCCGCACTCTGAGCCTGTTCTCAGGAGCACTGACCTCATAGGCCCCAGAGCAGACAGCTCCTTCTTTTCCACCCTGAACTGAGTCTCTGCTGGGTCCCGGGTAGTGTTTGCTCCCTCACTTTGTCTCCCTCTCTTGGCTCCCGCCCATACCCCCGATTCCCTCTTTGGGTTTGTCTGTCCTTCTCTCTTCATCTGTACTTCTGGCCCTTTAGGAAAGAGAGCTGTGGTGGGCTATGAAGATGGCACCATCAGGATTTGGGACCTGAAGCAGGGAAACCCTATCCATGTACTGAAAGGTATCAGAGTTGGGGGAAGTGTTAGCATCGGCCTTTTGGGGGAGGGGCTAAGACCTGGAACAGGACTCAGAGGGGACAGGGTGAAGTCTAACTTATTCCTTTGTCCCATCCTAGGGACTGAGGGTCACCAGGGCCCTCTGACCTGTGTCGCCACCAACCAGGATGGCAGCCTGATCCTAACTGGCTCTGTGGATTGCCAGGCCAAGTTGGTCAGTGCCACCACCGGCAAGGTGAGTGGAACTGAAGCCTGGCTGTGAAGCCTTCCGCTCTTTTCCTTCCCTTTCTTATCCTTCACTCAACCTCCCTCCTCTCCACCTTCCTTCTCTAATAGAGGACCATGTTTCTAGGACCTTCTCTGATACTTTCCTCTGGCTCATAGGTGGTGGGTGTTTTCAGGCCTGAGTCTGTGGCCTCCCAGCCCAACCTGGGAGAAGGGGAGGAGAGCGAGTCCAACTCAGTGGAATCCTTGGGCTTCTGCAGTGTGTGAGTGTGAGCTAAGGCTTTGGCCTGGAGGCTGCCTGGAGATGAGAGGGACTGAGCTTGGGGAGGGGCCTGGGCGGGGAGACCAAGAAGGAACGAAGGGCACGTGGGCCCAGGGCCCTCTGTGAACTTTATGGTGCTCCCCTCTACCCAGGATGCCTCTGGCAGCTGTTGGCTACCTGGATGGGACCTTGGCCATCTATGACCTGTCTACACAGACCCTCAGGCACCAATGTCAGCACCAGGTACAGGCACCTGTGGGGAGGCCCAGGCCTCTGTCAGCATCCACCCCAGACCTGGCTCC
This sequence comes from Antrozous pallidus, assembly GCA_027563665.1. Lineage (NCBI taxonomy): Eukaryota > Metazoa > Chordata > Mammalia > Chiroptera > Vespertilionidae > Antrozous > Antrozous pallidus. The sequence goes on along the minus strand of CM050508.1, from coordinate 22,375,269 downwards.
TGCTGGGTCCTGTCTATGGCCCGTGTTCCCACCCTCCCTCCCTGAGACACCTCCTAGCTCTCCTCCTCTCACGTGCACCTTGCCTCTTGCACCCGTGCAGTCAGGCATCGTGCAGCTGCTGTGGGAGGCGGGCACCGCCGTGGTTTACACGTGCAGTCTGGATGGCATCGTGCGCCTCTGGGACGCTCGGACTGGCCGCCTGCTGACTGACTACCGGGGCCACACGGCTGAGATCCTGGACTTTGCCCTCAGCAAGTAAATGAATTGGGCAAGGGCTGGGGTTTCTGTATTTGGAAGGCGGGGATAGCATGTGGAGGGCCACAGGGACCTGGGTGTGTGTGTGTGGGGGGGCTTCCTGAGGGAAGCTGGGACCCAAGACCTGGATGTGGCTTTCGAGGCAGGAGTGCTGGGAAGCCTGAGGGAGTTGCCGCTTCTGGTTGACAGTGACTTGCTGGGCCTCATGTCAGTCCGGGGGCTGAGAGGCTGGGACTGCTTCCCCCATGGCGTGGTTCCTCTCTGACTGCTGGCTTCATATGTATTCATTCGACACAGGCGCGTCATCTTGGTGCTAGGCACCAAGGGCATAGAATTGATGTGCTCGAGAGGAACCCCGGGGGGCCCCTGAGTCATGGGGTTGAGCCAGTCAGTCCCAAGGCCCCCATCCTTATGAGCCTGTTCTTTCTGTCCACAGAGATGCCTCCCTGGTGGTGACCACATCAGGAGACCACAAAGCAAAAGTGTTTTGTGTCCAGAGACCTGACCGCTAGTGGCTGCAGCCTCCGCTTTGTGTCTGGTGTTGAGGAGGTGAAGGGAGGCCCCTCACCAGCAGCGGCAGGAGGGTATGAAGGAAGAGGATGGGAGGGGCCTTGGACTACTTTCCAACCCCTTCACACTGACTTGCCCCCTCTGTCCCTTTCTTCTCTTAAGAGACCCACCCTTCACCCCTCAGGCCCTTCCTCCTCCCCCAGATCTGGGGGATCTCTCAGAGGGAGGTTCAGACCTCTTTCTCTTTCACTTTCATTTGTGGGTGTGAGTCATGGGGTGCCTATTTGTATGTGGGGAGTAGGTGTTTGAGGTGCCTGTTCTTTCCCTTCCCAAGTCTCTGGGGGTGGAAAGGAGGAAAAGAGAGATTAGTTACAGATTTTAAAAATGTAAATAAAATATACTTCCCAGAGACAATGTCTGTGGATTTTGTGGTGGCTGGACCCAAGGAAGAACCCGTGAGGGGCATGTCAGGGGGAGGCCCCCACCTGTGCTGGACTTTCAGTACTCAGCCCGCCCTCCCTGCTGGTGCTGCAGCCTCCCCTATAATTGCTGCTCTACCCAGAGTTGGAATCTCCCTTGATTCCATTATTTTAGGTTCTTTCCACAGCCTCTCCCTTTCTGTGAGATGGAATGAGATACCAATAAACTGGGCCAGAGAAGCTTTATTCCACCAATAAAAAAGGGCAGGGTCTGTGATCCAGGTGTGTGCAGACAAGTGAAAACAGGCATGGCTGAGATGGATGGATGCTTCTAGAAGAAGTGAGCAGAGGCCCTTCCCCTAGTTCAAGTCCAGGTCCATGCTGCTTTGGCTGCTGGTGCAGTAGGCAGTGCCGGGGCCAGGACTGCTCCGTGAGGCTCTTCCCCGCAGCACCCGGCGCCACCTTCGGGCAGCTGCCCTCCAGGGAGCTGTGTAGCGCTGATCACTCAGCCCCATGGCCACAGGCACGGCCGCTGCACTGGCACTGCCCAGTGAAACAAGGGACAACAGAGTTCCGGGCCCCAGCGGTGGGCGCTGCTCAAAGGCCAGCACCGAGAGGAGGAGGGTGGCCACATAGGGTCCCCAGCACAGCCCAAAGAGCAGTGTGGCTCCAGCCTGTGCCCTCGCTTGCCTCCAGGTAAGGGCCCGGGCCAGGGCCGAGGGCACCCCGCGGCACACTGCCTGTTCCTGCCGGCGGATGTCCTGTAGCTGGCGATGGGCAGTGACCAACACACGGACAGAGAGAAGGGCTGCAGCACCCACGGCGGGCAGCAGCAGCCCATAGACTTCGAGGTAAAGGTAGGGGGCTGGGAAGACAGCCTGGGAGCTGCAGTTGGCACCAGGGGCCCAGTGGTTCCACCCCAGAGCGGGCAGGCTGGAGAAGAGCAGGGGCCCAGCCCAGGTGAGGAGCAGGGCTAGCCGAGGGCTCCCAGGGGCTCGGAGAGGCCGCAGCACTGCCATGTAGCGCTCCCCGTGCACCAGCAGCAGGTTGGCAAGCAGGGAGAGGAAGGAGAAGTTGGGAGCTAAGTAGAGGAAGAGACAGGACCAGTAGCCTCGGCGGCTCTGGCGCCACAGGCCTGGCAGTGTGGGCAGTGCCAGCCCTGTGAGCAGCCCAGCGAGCAGCAGGCTCAGGAAGAAGCAGCCAGCAGGCAGGCTGCGCAGGCGGCGGTCCCCCGCAATGCCCAGGGCCAGGAGCAGATTGGCCACGACGATGAGGCTTGCCAGGACCAGGGACAGCCCAAAGGCTCCCATGGGAACAGCGCTGGGCATCTCCCTGGTGCTGTTGAGTGTCATCTTGGGTCTGGGGACAGGGAAAATCTGGAGCAACGGCCGACATGCCTGGACAGGAGATGGGGTGGCCAGAGTTAGGGTGGGGCTGTGGGTCACTGTCAGGAACATATACTAGAGGTTGCAGCCCAATGGACAGTAGACTCTACACATTTTTTTTTCAATTAATGGCCAATTAAAATGTCTATATCTGGCTTCTCTTAAGCCTGTTTGGCTCAGTGGATAGAGCAGTCAGCCTTGGGATTGAAGGGTCTCAGGTTTGATTCCTGTCAAGGGCACATGCCTGGGTTGTGGGCTTGATCCCCAGTAGGGGGCGTGCAGGAGGCAACCGGTCAATGATTCTCATCATTGTTTTTTCTATCTACCCCTCTCCCTTCCTCTCTAAAATCAATATTTTTTAAAACAAGAAATCATTTGTGGCAACATTCATGTCCTGTATGATAGTGACCAGCTGGAGTGGGGACCTCCCTGCAGGCCACTTCACCCATTTCTGTTATCTTCTTGGCCCCCTTGGGCAGCTGTGCTTATTCCAGTTTAGACTGAAAGATGGACCCACCCAGCCCCAAAGCATCTCGCCCATCCCTGCCTCCATTGGCAAGGTCTCAAAATTAGCCAAAAGGGAAGATGGGGTGTGGCTGGTGTAGTGGTCAGCCAAAGTTAGGGCCAGGTGCTAGGAGTGGGTGCTTAGGTGAAAAAGAGGGGTCCCTGTCTTCAGTTTCTCAAAGCCTGATTGGCACCAGAGCATTAGGATTGGGGTGGGGGCAGGAGTGAGGCAGAGAGGGATCACTGAGTATCAGAGTTAGTGGCGAGGTCAGGGCAATGGTGGCAGCAAGTGGGTTGTCCTGTCCCTTGCACCCCCATCCCCATATGCGCTGTGGCCAGTTGGTTACAGATGAGTGAGCAGCCTCTGGATAGGACTTCCAGCCCATAAACTTGACTCATCTGCACCACTAGCAACAGGTCCCTTCCTGGGAACAGGAGGAGAGAGAGGAGTTGCTGGGGGTAGAAGTGAGTGTATGTGTGTGTGTGTGTGGGGGGGGATTGGCATTGAATGTGGAGATGCCAGCAGCAAGGAGGACACCTTCCACACCCTCAGGCTGAAGCTGACCCCCAGGAGGAGAGAGGAGCTGCTGGACAGGGCTGGCCTCCATAGCTGGCTCTGACCCTGTCTTTTCCTTCACTTGGCTCCTTGTTCTCAGCCTGCTAGCACCCCAGCCCCACTGCCACATCAGGGAACAGGGAGGAGTCCTGGACCCTGTGGGAACGCCTGCTTCTGTCCACGGGAGCAGCTGCTGTTGCTAGGATTAAAGTCAATAAGTAAAGGATTCCTACTGCCCCCTCCCCACAGCCACCCTAAATCAGAAGCTGAGGTCCCCACACGAGGCCTCCAAGCTGCTGTACCTCTCCCCCTCCCCCATTTTCTCTTCCTCAATCTTCTCTTTGCCCCCAACTCAGGACATCTTTTCTTCTCAGCAGCCCTCCGGTTTCTGTTCCCCTTTGTCCCTGCATGTCAACTTTACTAAACCCCACTAGACCTCAGGGTATCTTACTTCCAATCTAGCCTCTGGATCCTGGGCTGGGCTCCAGCCCTTCTGAGTGAGTCCCCTACCCCACCTCCACCAGAGCAGCAAGAAGAGAGGGGCCAGCCCCAGGAGCAATTTCCCAGTGGTGTGTGGGTAGTATGACCCTGCTGGCTCTGTAGGCAATGGCTTCTTCAGGATTGGGGCTGAGGTCTGGGGTGGGGAGGGACGTAGCGACTCACATGGCAGTTGGAGACAGATGGTCTTCAGCCTGGGCTGTCCTGTGTCAGGGAACTGCTGCAGCTGGCCCTGCAGGGCCTCTGGAGATGTCTGATGTCTTGGCCGGGGAGAGCATGGTGCCTCCACTCTGGGATAGCAGGGCCCCAGGCTAGTGGCAGCCCAGGCTCTGCTCCAGCCTCGGTTCTGGAGGGATGGAACTGTGGCCCCGGGGCTTAGCCTGGCCCCGCCTCTGAGGGTGGGACCTGGCACACCCTGGCTTTAGCAAGTGGGAGGCCTTCCTCCTCTCCTGCTGGACCCGATCTTCCCCTTTCCAACTACTGGCCATAGCTTGTCATTTAGGGGGCAGTTCCTCTCTCAGGTCATTCAGTTTGGAGACCGCCCCCTCCCCCCCCCCCAAATACTGCCTAGCTGATCTGAGAAATGCATTCTAGTGAATATTTTCCTCCTATCCGTCCCCACTTTCTGCCCCAGCTAATACATTTACATTTTATGAGCTTTATACTAGAGTGGCCAGCCAGCTGCACATTGAGCTCCATAATCCTGTCTGCTAAAGGGGAGTGTGTATGCATGTGTGCGTGTGCGTGTGCGTTTGTGCGCGCGCGAGCAATGCTGGCAGTAAGGGGGTGAGGGTTGAGGATCTTCACTGCCCCCCATCTTATTGCCTGATGCACTTTTCAGATTATAAAGCCAGCCTTGCCTTCTAGAATCTGGAGTCATTTTGGGTTTTCCTCAGCTACTTTGTGAGTCAAATTGTGGGCTACAAGCTACAAATAACTCTGGGGTTATAATATTGGGCAAGCTATCTCTGGGCTCCAATTTTCCCACATGTAAAATGGGGAAGAAAGCAAGATACTCTTAAGGTTGTTGTGAAAAATGTTATGGGATAACATATGTAACTAATTAGATCCCAGTGCCTGACACTTAATGGGGGAAGCCACTCTCAGGGTGGCTGTGGAAATGTCATGGGCCTGCACAAGAAGCAACCAATGAATGCATATGTAAGTGGAACAACAAATCAATGTTTCTCGCACTCTCCTCCTTCCTCGATGAATGAGAGGCACAAATCAGTGTTGGAATCAGAAAGCCGGGCTTTGGATCTCCGAATCCTGGCTGAGATCCTATTTTTTAACTGTATAAATTTGGGCAAGTAACATAAAGTTCTCTTGCCTTAGTTTCCTCATCTGCAAAATGGGGTTCATTTGTACTCACCCATTGAAACTAAATGAAATATGTGATTAAAAACTTAGATCAGTGCTTGGCACATAAGCACTCAATGAAAGGTAGCAGTTATTATTAGGATTTCTGCCCTTCTCTGCATGTCCCTTCCCTCCAGCCAATCCTCCCTTCTAAGAAAAGAACCCCCCTGAGAAAGGCAGATTGCCTATGAAAAGCAAGAGGCCAGTGATGCTTTTGCTCCACAGGGAAACTAAGGAAACTAGGTACAGTCATGTGTCACTTAATGACAGGGCTACATTCTGAAAAATGGGTTGTTAGCTGATCATGGAAATATAGAGTTTACTTACACAAACATATATGGTATAGCCTACTACTTACCAAGGGTTAGTACAGCCTATCTGTAGGGGAGGAAAAATAATTTTCCCTCTATGGTTCTGGATTCTTGGCTGAGACATCCTTGTAATAAGAGATAGATTAACAAGAGAAAACAATTTCATAACATGCATACTTGGGAGCTAGGAGCTACCCAGGGAATCTGAGTAACTCACCAAATGCCTGAAGCCATCACCTTAAATACCATCTTTAGCTTATAAAGGATGTTGGGGGTGGGGAAAAAGGGTAGTAAACAAGGGATAAGGTTGTTATGCAAATTTAAGTAAAGATATTCTATACTGATAAGACTCTCTAGAGAGAAGATACTTCCCCCTCTTCCTGGTACAGTGAGGGAGACACCCTTACAAATGGAGAGGTCCCTACAAGCACAAACAAATTTTACAAAGAGTAACTTCTTGGTTTTCAGAGTTTCTTCCAAGTCAGAGGGTTTCTTAAAATTAACCAGCCTAAAATAATCCTTATGCTAAAGAGACATATTTGCAAGTGACAAATTCTGTTCCCTTACAGCTTTCAGGCTACAAACCAGAACAGCATGTCACTGTTTTGGATACTGTAGGTACTTGTAACACAATGGTATTTGTGTAATGCATTTTGCTACATGACTAGATGATAGGGATTTTACATATGCATAATCCTTTAAAAAAGTATTTTTTAGTCATAGCCGGTTTGTGTCGGCCTACAGACTGAAGGGTCCCAGGTTCGATTCCAGTCAAGGGCACATGCTTGGGTTGTGGGCTTGGTCTGATGTACAGGAGGCAGCCGATCAGTGATTTGCTCTCATCATTGATGTTTCTATCTCTTCCTTCCTTTCTGAAATCAATTAAAAAAAAATATATATATATATATATACACACACACACACATACTGCTGCATGAAATTCACCCTCAACCCGGCCTGTGCCCTCTTGCAGTCTGGGAGCCCTTATGGGATGTCATCTGGACTGGGCCTAAGTCAGCAGTTGGACATCCTTAGCACTGCTGCAGGGGTGGGAGAGGCTCCCACCACTGCTGCTGCGCACGCCAGCAGTGAGCCTGTTTTCTGGTTGAGTGGTACCCCCCTGTGGGAGCGCACTGACCATCCGAGAGCAGCTCCTGTGTTGAGCGTCTGCCCCCTGGTGGTCAGTGTGCATCATAGCAACTGGTCATTCTACCATTTGGTTGATTTGCATATTAGCCTTTTATTATATAGGATTTAAAAAATTTTTAAATTGAGAGGGAGATAGAAACATCAATGAGTGTCCGTCCTTTCCTCTGCATGCCATTGGCCCCCACATGTTTGTGTGTATGTGAGGAGGGGAGCAGCACTGAGGGGTTGAGTAGCAATCTTTGATGATGGTTTGACTTCCTTGGTCAAGTAAAATAGGCAATGCCAGTGGGTATGGGTTTTTCCTTGGAGAAAATGTAGGCCTTCCAAGATGGAGAGGACATTCTGGAGGGCTTTGCTGGGGAAATAAAGGCTACCTTTTCTGTCTTCTCTGGAGCCCTTCATTCTCATAACTGTGTTCCTATTGGTATAATTAAACGCGGAAAGATAAGATGTTGCATCCACCTGCTTAGAGCCAACGCAGGCCCTGGCCCTTTTCAAATTCATCCCACATTTAACTTTAAGGATTTGAAACATGCAGTGATAGGTTACATAGTTCACAGTTTAGTTTTATATCCCATCAAATTAAGTTTTTTTGTTTTGTTTGAAAGGTTATGGTAGTCCTTTGGGGGAGAATCCAGTATTACCTAAAATTATTGGCAAAGTTAAATATGTTTTAAATGGAAAGTTTTTAGAATGTTAAAAAATAATTGAAAAATCAGTGATGAGTAAATGTCTAGGCCAAGATCATTTGTTGGAATAAACTTTTCAGAAACCTGAAAAAATAGAAAAAGAAACATCAATGATGAAAGGGAATCATTGATTGGCTGCCTCCTGCATGCCACACACGGGATTGGGCCTGCAACCCGGCAAGTGAGCACTGCCAGTTAGGCTACATTTGCATAATCTTATGGGACCACCGTCCTATATGTAGTTCTTCAAAGACCAAAATGTCTTTTTTAGAAAAGTATGTTTTTATTGGTTTCAGAGAAGGAGAGATACCCTAAGGATTGAACCCTTTAGTGCATGCGGTGCATGGGATGACACTTAGCCAATGGAACTTAAGATTTATTAGATGGAGCTTGGCAGGGAGGGTCCTTCTAGGAGCCACTCCAGCCAGGGTCAAACAAACGTCTTTAAGACATTTGGGGGTTAGAAAGGCCAGGGGGTTTGTGCCCCATTTCTATGTCGTATCCAGTGTGGCTTTGGGGTGAGGGAAAGAAGCCAGTTACACTCCCTTAAGACCTGAAATGGAAGAGAACAGGCTAAAACTGCAGCAAGAAAGCTGGAGGTGAGACACTAGGGAAACGCTTGCCCAAGAGCACAAGTGGATGAAGCAAGGGGACTCTGGGGTTCTCTGGGGGAAACAAGGGTTGAAGGGCTAGAGGCACAGCTGTCTAGAGAGTCCTAGAGAAGCAGGACTTACGTTAGGACAAAGTGGGTAGAGGAAAGCATCTTGCCTCAAACCCATCCTCAAGGGAGCCGGTGGGCGGGAGACACTAGATTCCAACAGATGCCTCAGCCCCACGCTATCTGTCGGGCAGAAGTCAGAGGCTCTGGGAGAGTTCATCCTGGAGTCTGGACAGAAGTGGATGTGGGGCCCCTCGGATATTGGACTGCCAGGAATAAACAGACCTCCTGTTCCCAGCTCTGGCCTCCTCCCTGAGGGATCCAGGATGTCTGTATTTCTTCTTGCTGCTTTGTCTAAACACTGTGGGTGGGATGACGTGTGAAGGGGTACAGTTTAGGCGGTGGGAACTAGGAAAACCTGGGTTCTATCCCCTGCTCCCTTGCCATTTCTTCCTTACTGGATCATCCAGTACCTCTCTGCTCCCCCACAATTCCTGGGACTGACTCATCTGCATTTTCTCCTTTGCCCAAGTGCAGGCAGCTTGCAAATGCTCCATTCAGCTGACTCTGCAGGCTCTATCACCCCAGCCCCACCCAGTTCCCCTTTCCTCAGGTAAAGTCTGTATCACGGTACCCAATCCAGACTCTAGCAGGGAACGCTCTGGGCCTCCTTGGCCCATTCCATTCTCTTGGGTATATGATTTTTGCTGATCTTCCTTGAGCTGCTGTTCAATCCTTCACTAACGCTTGGAGTCTTTGAAAGGTTCGGGACACAATTGTGTGACTGAAGTGGCCAGGATCCTGGGTTTGGGAAGACCTAAGTCAGCTATACAGAAGAACCCCTTGCCCTGTTAGGGTTAAACAGCCTGATTTTCTCTGTCTTCCCAGGAGCCAAAGGAAACTGCACTGCTTTCATCTATTTCCAAAGGGAGTATTGCTTGAACTCAAATAGCACCCCCCACCCCAGCAGACCCAGGCTTGGGTCTTAGGCCTCTGTAGCTTTTGGGATGAGACCAAAGGGGACTGAAATGGCAACTGCTAAGTACCACCACTGATGCAGCAGCTAGCACTACTTCCTTTTCCTGGTTTCAACTTCCTATCCTTTAATACCACTCCTCCACTTCCTATTAGTCTTACTGCCTTTTCTGCCAAGCTCCTAGATCTTAAATATATTTTTATTGATTTCTGAGAGCGAGAGGGATAGGGATAGAAATATCAGTGAGAATCATTGATCAGCTGCCTCCTGCACACCCCACTGGGGATTGAGCTTGCAATCCAGGAATGTGACCTGACCCAGAATTTAACTGTGACTTCCAGATTTTATATATAAGTCAATGCTCAACCACTGAGTGACACTGGTCAGGCCCAAGCTCCTAGTTCTTAGCACACATAGGTTCCACTTTACCCAAGCACGGAGGGTCCCACTAACACCCTCATCTCCCACTGCACCCAAGCAGAGAAAAATACCAACTCCCTTGGGAAGGACCATGGCTTATGTTGGACTTTGCTTCCTTAGCAGTCCTGCCACTTCTGATCCCCTTGAGTGTATAAGAACAGAACTTAAGATTTATTAGATGACATTATCGAGAATTACAGGCACTGTAATTGCCTATGTGATATTCAGTTATCTTCAAAAGCTGACCCTCATCTGAGGCCTCCTTCCTCCCATAGTTCACAGGAACTTGACTGAAGTTAGTGGGCCTTCGTCCACAAAGGGAGGTCCTTCTACACTAATATCGAGTATGTCCAAAGGAGCAAGTCTGGAGTCTTCACCCGAATGGACTTTTATAAGACACTGCCTTGGGATCTACTGCTGTAAAAACACAGGTAATGCCTTTTTCCCCCCTAACTCTGTATTTTCTAAGCAACCTTGGCTTTACCATCCATAGATTGTATAGGTTTCAGATTCTCAGCAATCTGATCTCCACTATTGGCTAAAAGTACAAGTGAATTCCAATGTATTACGAAGCTGTGCTCTAAACCCAGCAGGAAAGCAAAAACTGCTCCTAGTCAAAATTACCCTTGAAAACCCCTACTAGCTATTAAGGGGTGCCATTTCAGTTCAAGCAATACTTTTCCCTTTGGAAATTGATAAAAGCACTGCAGCTGGCTCCTGGGGAGATGTGGAGAATCTGGCTGTTTAACCCTAACAGGACCAGGGGTACAGAATACATACATAACATGTTACCATCACCCAATATATCTAACTTAGCCAGGTTTTCCAGCTAACAAGAGTAGGTGATAAGGGCCTATGTCCCAGGAAAATGCTGGGCAGATTTCATGTGGGATATTCTTCCCACTGGAGGCCACAGGGTCAGCACAAGCAAGGGGACAGGACTCTCCAGCATACATGTCTGTTGGGACCAGCACATAATTCCTTGACTGCATCCCAACCTAAGGACCCTTTTAAATGAAGTCAAATGAAGTCTAGGTGATTAAATGGCTTTCAAACTTTTTGATTATGGGCTACAGTAAGACATTTTCCAGTCAAGATATGCATATATACCTTAAAACACATTTCAAAATTGGTACTTACCCTTAATAGGTGTGGTGCACTGACTGATCTAGTCTGTACTATTCTGTTTTTTAAAAAAATGCTGGTGACAAAGCTACATAGGTGATAAAAATGCATAGAAATAACAAAGATGAGTGCATGTAAAACTGGTACAATTTGAGTGATGCCAGGACTGTAACCACATCAGTTTCCTGGTTATGATACTAATTATGCAAGATGTTACCAGGGGTGAAAGGTACACACACAGGCTCTCTTTGTATTACTTCTTACAACTGTATGTGAGATATAATTATCTCAAGATAGTACTGGAAATAAAAATGCTGGTTGTGATTCAGTCAAGAAATTTCATGATTCACGAGCCTCAACCCAGCTTGAGCACTAGATGGAGACAAATTAAAAGGGAAAGGAGCACAGATAGCATGGCTCAGTGGTTGAGCGTTGGACCTACAAATCAGGAGGTCACGGTTCGATTCCAGGCCAGGGCACATGCCCCAGTTGCGTGTTTGATCCCCAGTGTGGGGCCTACAGGAGGCAACTGACCTATGATTCTCTTCATCTATTTCTCTCTCTCTCTCTCTCACTCCTTCTCCCTTCCTCTCTAAAAATCAATACAAATATATTTTCTAAAAACAGGGAAAGGAGATAGAAACCATTAGGATGGCCCTCGGACCACTTTAGGTGCTCCTAAAATTCTGATAGTTCTTTACCAAGCAAACTTTCTGAACCAAGTTTATTTTAGGGATCAGAGTCCTGCTAAAGGACAGCATACTTTGCTAAGCTCTGTTCTATTTGCAGGGCAAGAATCTCCTGAAGTGAGTTTTTTTGGAGTGCCAGTCTTTTGGGCTTTTATGTGAGAAAGAAAAATGTGGCCACTTCGTTTGCATCAGATACACACCTAAATACCTACCAATGTCCTGCCGAATCACACACTTTTTGGAACACACTGGGGAAATGCTATACATTATTCACGATAAAAGAATAATCCAGAACACACTTTAACGAGCCTGTCACTGACCTGGGAGTTTCTTGGCTACAGCCAGACAGACTTAGTAACGGAGCTCTAGAGCAAACTTATTCAAGTTTACTCAAAAATGCCAACCAAAAGCTCACTAGCTAGCCATTCTCTCTAAGGGAAGGCTGAGGGGCTCTGGAGCCTGAGGTTTTGCAGTTCATGTCTGCAAGTTCCTCAACCTCCATCTTGCCTCTCTTTTGGACTCACAGTCTAGAAACCCAGCAAATTCTCATGTAAGATAGAAAGATTTTCTTTATTAATGACCCCAACCGTATTTCTTTAGATACAGGAGTTTTGAACTCAAATACTCAGGAGAAAACAAGTTAAGATTGCATTATCCTGCAACTCATTACCAGTAATATATTGCAAAGCAAAAGAGCTTGGAAGGAGGGTGGAAGGGAAAGGGAGTGTGGGCGGGAAGATAAAGAAAAGGAATTAAGTTGATCAAGTGGATTTTTTTTTTTTTTAATTCTTGGGAACTATCAAGTCCTTGCAAGCACAGCTCGTTTCTGCAGATTATTTTCCAACGTGTACAAAATGGAACCTAAATGGAGAATCCCTTGAGAACCTGAAGAGGTGCAACATTCAAAGCTACGGTTATCCAGTAGCAAGTGTTCCAGCCTTCAGTTGCCAGCAGCTTCCTCTTCCTGTTCCCAAGAGTTAGCGGGATGAAAACGTCTTCCCCCTTTAAAAGCAGAGAATAAGTGTAAAGGCTAGTTTCAGGCTCACCTTACCTTCCACCCACGCTCCTGAACTAGGGATGGGATCCCAAAGAGACACTAAGCACGAGGTGGAAAGGTTCCACTAGTTCTTTCGTTCTATTGAATACTTTCAGGTACCAGGAAATACCTGCACTAAGTCCATAAGGACATTCAACATCCCCAGTAGAAAGGAGAATCATTTGTCCAGTTTCTGGATGGCCTAGGCCAGTGGTCGGCAAACTGCGGCTCGCTAGGGAAAAACACTTAAACATTTTAATAATGCACTAATGTCTTTAACCTAGTCAAAACTTCTGGATAAAGGTAATGCTTTATGCAGTGGTCGGCAAACTCATTAGTCAACAGAGTGGCAAACCGCAGCTTGCAAGCCGCAGTTTGCCGACCACTAGCCTAGATGTACTTGTATTTCAGAGTGGGCTCAAGCCTTTTCCTGGTAGAGATCAGGCTCCTTTTACACAGCTTATAGCTTTCTGGGCAGCAGAGAGCAATCCCATTTTAAACCTTTTACCAGGGAGGCAGAATGATCAAAGAAGTAACACTCAGTTACACTTTTGGTTACAGAATGCCTGCCTAGCTAGGCTTCTGAGTCGTGTTCTACCCACCATTCTCCCACAAGGGTAGCTTTGAGAATAGGCGGGTTCTCAATGATAGAGAGTAGCATTTGCTAAAGCAGCCTGGAAGCAAGAGCTGAGAACTATGGGAAATTTTTCCTGCCCTGAATGTCTCACCCACTCCCAAATGAAACCATCCCACCTCCAATAAAAAGTTCATGAGCCTTTGATTCTGGCAGAGCACCATGAGTGCTAATGGTTGGCTTCTTATCAGGGGCCGTTTCTTACAGCAGGCCTGCCACCCTATTACATTCTGTTCATGGTTCTGCAGACCCCTTCTGCTCTCTTGTACCAGGAAGTGTGTGTGTGGGTGTCCCGGCTTCTCCTGCCAAGCTGAGCCAGTTAACTCCTGCCCAACCTTAGTAACATAATCTGGTTTTGGGAATGGCTGCAGTTGTCTGACTCCCCCTTCTTTCTGGGGGGAGCCCATCTCTGCCAAAGAGAGCTTACGGGACAGAAAAAGGCAAACCTGCTCTTTGTAAGTCCCAGAGAGGAGGCTTATGGGCAATTTATTCCTTTCAATGACTCATCCTTTCCCAGTTCCCCTATCACAATAGAGTTGTTCTATCCTGCCCCCCAGACAACTGCATTCACTTTGCAGTGACCCCCAGGAGCACCTGTTGGCTGTGTAGCAGGGTGAAGGAGGCGTAGGGGAAGACACTGGGCAGTGCTGCCTAGTGGGCTCATCTCCTGAATGGACAAGTAGGCAGCCCTGTGACTCCCTGTGGTGCCCTGTGTTTGGTGTGTGACAGGCTGGCCAGGTCAGGCTTCCTTCTGCTGTCCTAGCTGCTTGTTCACCACCTGGGCTCTACCAAACTGAGCAGTGAAAGTGGCACAAAATGGGTCGCCTCACACTCAAGGTCACCAAAGTGGTGCCTGGTGAGAAAAACACTCCTGTGGAAAGTGCAGAGAAAGAAGGGGAGGTTGTAAACTCCAGGATGGAGGCAAGGTTCTGGAGAGGCAGAAAGAACATGTGCATCTCAGCACTTATACCTGCTTCTGCCTCTACATTTGCCGCCCCATTTTAGGATAGGCCAGAAGGATTCATGCTGCCATTTTGTTGCCAGAGTACCTGGACACCTCTAAGCAGAGGATCTATTTACAGGCTGAACAGCACTCGGGCTCTGGGCAGGAGGCACAGGGCTACTCCAGAGAAAGGCCTTTGGTACTAATTTCCTAATGAGAGAAACATCGATCAGCTGCCTCTTGCACACTAGGGGATGTCTCCAAAGCCTTTGCCTGAAGAAGCCAGGGCAATGTTAACTGCTATCTGGTGTTTCAGAGGTTGAAAACCCTCTGCTCAGGCACATTAAGACCCAGATACTCCTCTCATCCAGTCAAGTGGAAGCAGAAACTAACTTGCCAGAGGAGAGAGCTTGAAGCTTTATGCATACAACACCTACCAAAGGTTATCTGCAAGGGTACTGGGTGTTGGCAAATACACCGCCTGTGAGGGGTTCTGGGGGGAAGCGGGGGAGAGAGGCTTAAGTCCTCTCAATACTGTAATTCAATGGGCACAGAAGACATCAAATAAGCACTTATTGCCTTATTTTAAGGACAGGATTGCCTAAACTTCACCAGAAAGGGAACCAAATCCTGGCACTTTGCACAAAGACCTAAATCTCCAGGCTCCAGGATCAAGAGGCCTCCTGTACACACTCACCATTTCCATCCCTGATAAAGACAACGTCTTCTCTGTTCAAAATGCCTGCTGAGGAGCAGACCAGGAAAAAGAACACTGGTGTGTGTTTCCAGGCCCATTTACTCAAGTAAATGTTGTTAAAGTAAATTACTCCTTCTCCAGGAAGACCTTGAGAAGGACAACACTGACCTCAACTCAGGCCCACAGAGAACACGGCCTATCTGGGTAAAAGGTCCCGTTGTGTTCTAGCTGCCATTCTTCTAGCTCACAAACATGTGGGAATAAGGAAACAGTCCTGTCCATTCAGAAATGAAAACCTTTAGTCTGTCTGGTAGCTGATGCCCAACTCTGGTGCCTCACATATGGATAGCTACTGCCCAGATACCTGAAGGGCCAGGCTATCAACACCTACTGTTTCCTGCTTAGTGAGCTCAGGAGAGGAAGGTGGTCTTGCTGTGGGATCGCCCTACTCACGTGATTGTTTTCATTTCTTTCTTCTCGGCATCTGGGCGTGCACGGTTCAGCACCTTGAGGAAGTCGGATGTTTTTGCCCGCATACGTGTATGAATATAGGCCTGGGAGCAAACACATCGAGTAGTGAAACAGAGTCCCATACTAGAAATATAGCTTTGCTTTCACTAGAAGTTATCAGGAAGGTTTGGAAACATCCCTTGGATTGACACAGGGCTTTGCAGGGAAGCAGGAGACATAGATTCATCTCTCTGCTAGGGGGAGTGGTGGTTGGGGGAGAGATGAATCAAAACCATGATTTTCTGACCTCTAGAACCATCCTTAAGAGTTCACAGCAACAGTCGAAACCGGTTTGGCTCAATGGATAGAGCATCTGCCTGCGGACTGAAAGGTCCCAGGTTCGATTCCGGTCAAGGGCATGTGCCTTGGCTGTGGGCACATCCCCAACAGGGATGTGCAAGAGGCAGCTGATCGATGTTTCTCTCTCACTGATGTTTCTGAATTTCTATCCCTCTCCCTTTCTCTTTGTAAAAAAAAAATCAATAATTAAAAAAAAAAAGAGTTCACAGCATCAGTCTGGACTACAGGATGACTTTTTGTTATCAGCTCTGGTGGAGAGAATGACCGAGAGCACAGGAGCCGAGATGCTGTGGTTCCGCTCACCTTAGAGCACTTGATGTGGTAGTGCAGGTAGTCCCGGAACGTGTGGATCAGGTTGATGGTATTGTCTCGAGCACTGGCATTGGTGTGGCGAGGGAAGAGCACTGGGGGGCACAAACAAGGAGTCAACATATAACACCAATGCCAAAGGGCAGGAAGACCAGTAACCACAGTCAGCTCCCCTCTCCTGCTTAAGTGTCATCCCCTCGTTTCATGCCCAGGCTGTCAGGGTTTCCTCCTTGAGATCAGGAAGGGATAAACACCTTAACTAGGCCAGGTGCCAGTGAGTGCAGATGGGGACACTCAGAAAAAGGAGGAGATCGAGATCAGAGCAGAAAACGGAGCTCCCCAAGGAAAGGGCGTGGCCCTGGCATTCATCCCACTTCCGGATTCTGTGGCTGTGCACTCCCAAAATAATAAAACCTTGCCTGCCACATGCCTCTGCAGCTCAGCAATTTCTTTGAAAAGTGATACAGCTATCTACTAACTTGGGAGAAAATACTTTACCTTAAGAAATCAGGATTAAGACCCCAGCTAGTTTGGCTCGGTAGAGAATCAGCATTCGGACTAAAGACTCCCAGGTTCAATCCTAGCCAGGGGCACATGCCGGGGTTGCGGGCTGGATCCCCAGTAGGGGATGTGCAGGAGGCAACCGATTAATGATTTTCTCTCATCGATGTTTCTCTCTCTCCTTCTCCCTTCCTCTATGAAATCAATAAAAAATATATAAAAAAGAAATCAGGATTAGGATATAGCCCCTTGTTACCTATTCTTTAAAAAAACAAAAAACAAAAAAAAACACAACATTTTTTTTTTTTACAGATTCTGCCTGTACTATGACTTTGGTGCTGAAGTAGAATGAACCTTCAGAGAAACTAGATTCAGACAAGACTGTATTCCTGTGGTAAAAACCAAACATTATGGTATAAACAATAAGGACTTGAACTCTCTTGATGAGGACAGGCAGGAGGGACTGCTTTGAATGGAGACTGATAAAAGCAGCTCCCATAGCACTGACTACCTGAAGACCAGTGCAGACACTCCGCCCTCTGCACCTGCACCCCACCCCTGCCCCCTCTGGCTTCTTGAATCTTCTCTATTTCCCGCACCTACTCTGTGGTTCCTCAGTTGTTTCACCATCAGCAAAATCCTATGTATGAAGTTTTGCTGAAATGAAAAGGAATGTGCCCCGAAAGAAGTGAACCCCAGGATGGGATAACTACACTGTACAGAACCTAAGATGCTCATGGCTGGAAGTTTACCATCAGTTTATGTACCACAGAGACATATGCTGCCAATTACACTGTGATATGCTATGAACTGTATCTGCATCCTGACCTCAGGAAAAGAAAAAATGTGTAGCTTAGATGTAAGGAAATAGGGAAAATCCACTCACCCCATTTAGCACTGAGGTGAATTAATGAAAACTTCACGAAAGGGGACATTTTAGGGCACGAGGTACAGTGTGTGTACACACTGTTATTCCAAACTGTCAGCTCTAACAATGAGCCAAGCCAGATCACTAGGCAGAAGCAGCTGTAAGACGGGAAGCCTGAATTCCTTCAGTGGAAAAAGTGGAATAAGTGAATCATGGTTGGAACTTCAGCCTAATTCCAAAAAAACCAAGAAATTCCAAATGACAGAGAACTCCCACCAGCTGCTCAGCAATGCTTTACTCCCAACACTTGACATCAGAGGCTACCCCTCCCCTTAGGATTTAAAACAAGGAGAGATGACTACTGTACATGACCTGTAATTAGTGTCTTGTGACACCCCCACCTCCAGTCATGGTATGCTTGCTTTTGCCCCTTCCCCCTAACATTTAACAAAGGTCTGACCAGAGCAGGCAGTCTGAACGCATCAAAGGCACACAAACATGACGACTTCACCCTGCTTACCAAAGGTAATGTAGCCAATGTTGTCACCCACAGCAGCATCAGTGTCTTTCAGCTCCAGAGGAGGTTCCCTGTGGCTAAAGAGGACCTGTGGGGCCGTGTGGCTGGCTCTGCGTCCTTCTTTGAACTCCTGCCAGGACAAAGCAAAGAGAAACTGGTGTAAGATGAATAGCAACTTATGTTACGGGTTTTACCCTGTGGGGTGTGACCTTTCATCTTAGTCGATGACTAAAACTCAACTATACCTAATGTGAAATATTACAAGTGCTGGTGCTAACAACGCTCTCCAGATTAAAAAAGCAGAAATCAAAATGTACTTTTGTTCAATATTCAAAATGTGATGAAAACCATTGTTTATCTTCTTGCCTTTCTCTCGTTTTAGAATAGCATAGGTGATAGAATCATATCTGAGATTAAACAGATGACAAATTGCAAAGTACTGGGAGAACCAGATTACATTTAAGATAAGGGCTACTACTTAATAGTTTTGTTGATTCAGTGTGAAGGAGGTGATATTTTTCAGGAAATCTTTAAAGTTTCTGGATGAATGGAACCCAAGCTTAAACTTGGTTAAGACTTCAAGAGGAAGTCTCAACTCCTGTTATCTTTGCATATAAGTACTGATAAGCAGACAGATTTTTTATCACTCTCCTCACCCTCATCTCCACGTCTTTCAGTCTCATGAATACCACATTTTCTCTGGGCTCTGGGTGTTAACACAAGTCTTATTTCACTGAAATATCTTAGATCCTGTTACTATTTAGAATTCATCAATGAGAACTTTAGATGAAATTTAAGCTCTTCATGGGGCAGAAGACAACACAGTTAAAGAAGCTGCATTGTCTTAGTGTTCACTGAGACAAGGAGACCGTGTGACATGAGAAATGAAAACCTAATGTTTAATTCTGGCTCCTGAATGGTCCTGAGCTAAATAAACAGCCACCATGCTGCATAAGAGCCCATCACCTTTAACAAAACAAGCCCACCCATCCTTCTCAAACTACAGCAAAATGAGCGAGGATAAGACAATCAGCCACACCCTCCCTGTTCAAATCTCTACGTGTCAAGCTTTCCCAATCCATACATTCCTGTGTAAACAGATAAGTGATACAAGGTATCCCTGTCTCAACCCAGATCTGAAAGAACTGAACTAGATTTTCTAGCAATGCCAGTAAGACCAGATGACCCAAAGTCACTGGCAGAAGGATGGAACCAAGGGCTTAACCAAGACCTGAGTTTTATGAGCACTAAAAGCAAGTTTAAACAGCCGCTCTTTTACTGTGCTAACACATGACCTCTTTTATAATGCCATCCCAGCAGCCTGGGGCAGCTGGCTGCTCTCTCTGGGGTTTTCTCATGTCTTTTCTACAAACCTCTATTCTGACTGCACTATTTATTAATGTAGCTGGCTTCCCTTACCAGGTTGTGAGTTCCTCAAGCCAATTCTGCTTTATTCCTCTAGCTAGTTATTACTTTGTCCTTCAAAGAGGCTGCTTAGCACATGGATTGCTGAATGAAAGAAAGCACTTCTACCCTAGTTGACTTACATTCTACAGGAAGGAACAGAAACCATGTTTCCATTTGGAGGTAAGAATGATACACATTGATCAGGGAGTCCCCAACAAATTAACGGCAAAGGAAAGATAACACTTGAGGAGTTCTAATGTCCACTCTGGGATCTCGGTGGGAAATATACCAACACAGCTGCATTAGGTTACTCCCTTTTGAATTTTGTTCTCCAAAAGAAAACTATTTGGAAAGGCTGAAAAGGAGTTACGATCATTCAAGATGGAAATTCCTAAAGCAAAACTCTAGAGATTGCCCATCTCTAGAAAACACCTTTCATTATGCAAAGGGGCTGGGAGGTTTTCTAACTTCTATTGGTTTTACTCTTCAGCCTTAGGGGAGCATTTTCTTGTGTTTAGTAAGTTTCTCAAAGGCTCCAATTCACTTATAAATGTGGCATTCACATCCAGATGGGGTATTTATAAATCTGAGGTGACATTACTATTTCATTAATTCTGCATATAGAAAATAATACATTTAAGACTTAACAAATATATAGTACTTCTTTAGAAATGTCATGTCTTTCTCTTTGGTTCTCTCTCTTAACACTTAAAAATCAACCCACCAACTGCCCAAATAGTTTCTTTTGTAGTGTCTTTGTTACATATGTATCAGCAATACTCTTTTTTCTCCCTCCAGGTAGGAGGTCTTGAGCATCACAATACTATTTTTCTTTTTCTATCACAGTATAATTTATTACAGATGTTCAGAATAAATCCAAGTACCTATAGAAATTTAGTATATGATACAGGTAGCATCTTCAATCAGTAGTATAACATAGGCTTTTAAAATATTGCTATTGGGACCAGTGGATAGCCATGGATGGCTCCATCTTTTATGTTACAGACTAGGAGACACTACAAACAGATCATAAAAAGATTTATGTATAAAATGAAACTAAAAATTCTAGAAAAATAAGACAGATCAATTTCTTTTTTTCTTTAAATATATTTCAGAGAGAAAGGAAGAGGGAGAGATAGAAACATCAACAATGAGAGAGAATCATCGATCAGCTGCCTCCTACACGCTTCCTACTGGAGATCAAACCTGCAACCCAGGCATGTGCCCCGACCTGGAATTGAACCGGGACTTACTGGCTCACAGGCTCAACCACTGAGCCACGCCAACCGTGCTAGGTCAATTTCTTTATGATACTGAAGTAGGAAAGAAGTTTCTATGACTTAAAATCAAGAAATCCATAAAGGACAAGATTGACCAATTTAATTATGTGTAAATGAACTACTTCTGCATGGGGGAATAAAAAGACCACAAAATCTAATGACAAACTCTTATCACAGACCACAAAATCTAATGACAACTCTTATCACAGATAAATAGCTAATCTCCCTACTATATAAAGAAATAGAGAAGATCAATTACCCAACTGAAAAATGGGTAAAGAACATAAAAAGATACCTCACAAGAAAAGAAAAACAAAAACCTTAAACATAAGAAAATATGTTTTGACCTTGTTCATAATGGAACATAGATACCATTTAAAATCCATCAGATTGAAAGAAATCCAAAAGTCTGACAACACATTCTGGGGAAATGGGCATGCTAAAATGGACGAAAGGGAAAATGGTACACTTCTGTGGAGGAGAGCTTGGCAGTATCTACCAAAAATTACTAACTTTGGCCCTAGCCAGTTTGGCTCAGTGGATAGAGCAATGGCCCAAGGACTGAAGGGTCCCAGCTTCTATTCTGGTCAAGGTCATGTACCTCAGTTGCATGTCTGATCCCTGGCCCTGTTCAGGGCCCTGTGTGGAGGCAACCATACAATGTTTTAATCTGTCTCTTCCTCTCCCTTCTACTCTCTCCAAAAATCAATGGAAAAAGTATCCTTTAGTATGGAACAAAACAATCAAATTGACTTTGACTCTGGAAAATATATATTATTATATAACTAGAAGCCCAGTGCACGAAATTGTGCAGCCCCACCCACCTTACGCCAGTCTTTGGTCATTTCGATGTTAGGGCCACAGGCCTTTTATAAAACAGATAAAAGCCTAATATGCAAAATGTCCCCTCGACCAGGAGTTTGACCACTCGCTATGATGTGCACTGACCACCAGGGGGTGGTGCGGAACATGGCAGGCGTCAGCGAATGGTGCTGGCAGTGGGTGGCAGTGGAGGCTCTGCCAGCCCCAACAGGCCCGGGACCGGGGTGGGATGGTGGAGCAGGTGAATGGGCAGCACCAAGCCAAGGTGGGTGAATGGGACTCCCAGGCACTGAGGGAGCTGGGCAGGGGCCCGATGACTCAGGCAGAGGGTGTGCGCACAGAGGCCTGGGGGCCCAGAGATCAACTGGGACCTGCCCATCCACGCCAGTTGCTGTGCTTTGATTGCCAGCCAGGCCTAGGGACTGCACCCATGACAAATTTCATGCACCAGGCCTCTAGTGTGTTATATATATATATATATATATATATATATATATATAAATAATATCACACATATATACAGATAGCAAGGGTCCTCAAAATAATATCTTCACAAATACCTAAAGAGGCAGATTGCTTGTGTCTTGTCCTTCAACATACAGAACCCAGTGGTTTCCATTTAATTTTTCTTAGTTACTGATTTAAGATCTATGTAATATGGAAAAGTTCTAGTTTACCATACTCCAATCTCCAAAAGAGTTGTTTTTTTTTTTTTAATTGCTTCTCACAGAATAAGCATTGAAATGATGATACCTACCAGCCTTTCTCTTTGTGGGCATACATCAGCTTACAGGCCTACAAAGATAATGCACCAAATTCAGGCACTAGACCATTTGTGTGAATGGGGACTGGAAACTCCCTGTCTTTTTTCTACAGGCAATAAGCATCCCTCAGAGTGTGTATGCCAAATGACAAAAGCAGGAATTGTGTTCTGACCAGGCTAGAAGTGCATGTTGGCATGGGAAAGCCCACAAAGGCCCACGGCAGGCCATGAGAGACTTCAAACAGTGTCCCAGGTCACAACATTCTGTGCCAGGCATCCATTGTTCTTTCTCCTAGAAGTTTAAAATAACTAGGTCCAAGAAAATGTGCAGATTATTTATTTTGGGGAAAAAACTGGCAAAGTCAGTCTAGATTTCTACAGTCATTTCAAATAAGTGACCCCAGACTTTAAATTTGGAGAGGGAGGCGGGCAGATGGCTTCCTGAGCAGTCATTTCACATTCCCAGACACCATATGAGCCTGCACGGTGCCAGGCCAGTCACTAACTGGAGATGCTGTCAGTGCAAAAATGCAGAGACTTTGTTTTTCCTTTTAGACAAGTCCTCTACCACATGTACTGAGGGAGGAGTTTATATTCATACACAAAAAAAGAATACACAAAATTCTCCTAGGGAACAAATCTCCAGTATACTCTCCAAGATAAGATCTGTTTAGAGTATAAAAAGAAGCTAAGATGTTGCCTGGAATAAAATGGAACAAGATTGGTAAAAACCAGCCAAATCTAAATATATACTTCATAGCTTTTAAAATTAGTTCGTTGGTCTGGATTTACCCCAATTTCTGAGCTACTGCATTTAATTCCCGTCAATTCTGCACAAAAATATATGAAACTCCTGTCTGGAGGCTTACATTTTGGACCCAAAATATACATATACACTTACACACACACACACACACACATACACACACACACATATATATTATATATAATACACACACACACACTCACTCACTCTCTCAAACATACATACAAAATTTATTACTCTCAAAGGCTAGAAGTATTAATATTCCAATTCTTCTGCATAAGGACTCCAAAATTAGAGTTTCCGATTCATTAGTCTACAAAAAGCCATGACAGATGGATCACATTGAGTTCACTTCTAAAGATTTCCCTAGCCACGTCATAATCAAGTATCCCCACTATATTAAGCACAACTATCTTTCAACACTACTTGGCAAAAAAACTCTGTCCCAGAATTCTTAAATCTCATCACCCTGCCAAGGAACTGAACGAACAAAGTTTTTTGAAAATTTAAGCACTATACTAGATTTTGAATGCCAAACCATTTCAGGAAAAATCAGCCTGGAGACCACTTCATCTTGCGCTCTCATGTCCCAGAGCCAGCAACTGGTTAGCAGGTATCAGACTCAGAAATCTAGTGACAAAGTCAACAGACCTTGCCAAAAATCTGATGAATACAATAGGAAGTGTTGCCAAGCTTTAGATCAAAGACCCCCATGACAGGAAGGATGCTTAATATTTTAGTCATATTGTTAGTATGTTTAATACTCAAATCACCCTCTAGTCCAGTCCTACAAAGGCCAAAAAACCAGTAAGAAACATTCAGTGGTGGGGGCTGTTTAATTAAATCTTCAACAAAGTCCAACATCAACGGAACGGACAGTTTTCTTTTCTGTGCCTATGGTGGGTTTTGGTGCCAGGTTATAAAAACACCATGCTATGGTTTTGCCCCAAGACGTCTGCTCCATACCTGCATGAACACCTTTCCAATGACCACATCGTCGTCATCCTTAAACACTGTGCTGAAGACTACCGTGACTCTGTCCTTTTTAGACTCAACATACCTGAGGGGAACAAAACCCATGAGTAAGTACAGAATCAGAATAGGGTTTGGTAAGAACTTGATCTACAAGTAAATTATGAAGGTAAAGTCATAAATCTCTTAATTCATAAAACAAGATGTGCCCAGTGAGACTCAGTAGTTATCGCCAATAAAGTCCGTATATTAAATGCATGGCCTGAGCGTGGCAGGAGAGGAAAATCACCTAAGTAGATGTTATTAACTTTGCCTATATGGAAATGGAATCCTGAGTTAGTGATTCTCTGACCACCACTTTAAAAGTTTTATTTCTTTATATATAATGAAACTCATAGCATATAGATGATCCAAGAGTTGCAGTAACACAGAACCTATGGGCACCCTCTACCTCCTGATTATCTGGCTATATTACTGAAGGGGACTCAGAACAGTGGTCTCTTAAAGGAAAGCACTAGAATCTCTTTCATCTTTTGCCAATGTTCAACTGGAGACTAAGGAAGTAACCTGCCTCTGACCTCAAATCATACATCCTGGCTTAAAGAATTTATGAGAAAGACACCTTGGGGGAGGAGGTTCACACAACAGAGTCTCAGGTTCGACCTAGCTGTATGTCTTTTGATCAGTGTGTGTGACAGCCACCCCCAGGCTTCAGGACCATATTCCACACTCACATGGTCTCATCATCCCTGTAATGGATCACCGCCCTGTTCTCCCCTTCCCTGCCTTCTTCTTGGAACTGGAAGTACTTCTCAAAGACGGAGGCAAAACAGTTTCGCTTCAACATGCCCGCCTGGTGCACAATGGAATCCTTGGATGCAGGCAGGTTTTCAAGGTCATATAGCAAGGAGACATTGTATCCTGGAGGGGAAAAAACCCCAGTATGATATTAAAAAAACAAAACAAAAACTTTCCAAGTTCTCATGACATTTTATTTTGTCTCAATACTCATACTTTTAACCCCGGTAGAATGTGTCCATTCCCACCAACCTCATAGGACAAATGAGGTGAAATAAAAATCTCAATTCTTGTAACATCACTGTATATATTCAGCTAATTAACCAACGCTATGCAAAAATTTGAATCAATATCGAAGACGACTGATTACAAATAAATGGGAAGACATACTCTGGAAACGCTGGTTAGAAATTTAGTGTTCTTCAAACAGTTGTGAAGGGGATTGAGTAAAATTTTTCTCTGAGATTTAATGTGCCAAGTGCCAACAAACTGGGCATCTTTTTTTTTTTTTAATATGCTTTTATTGAGTTTAGAGATAGAGGATGGGAAAAGTATAGAGAGACACTTCTTGGTTCATGGGTCCATGTTCAACCACTGAGCCATACCAGCAGGGCACTGGGTATCTTTCTGATAATAAAATATACCTCCTTATGTACCATTGTAAGTCCTTTGTGGAAGGAGAAAAGATATGGAAAAATCTAGGAAAGGAAAAACAAACAAACAAACAAACAAACAAACAAACAAAAAACAAAACTCCAGTAGCTTTTATTTGTATACACTAAATTTAAAAAATGTTTTAAAATATTTTACTTCATTTGATCTCCATAGGAATACTTTGAAACAGGCAGCTCAGATGTTTATTCTCATTTCAGAGGGGAAAAAGAGCTTCAAACAGACAAACTGCCATGACAAATGCAGCATGACAGAGAGGTAGAGGCAAATCTTTTTGGAGCTGAACAGATCTGGAGCCAAATCCTGACCTTGCCACTTTTGTGACCTTGGACAGATTGCCTAACCTCTCCAATTTTTGCATCCGTTAATAAAGGGGGTGGTGTGTCAAGACCGGTTTGGCTCAGTAGATAGAGCGTTGGACTGCGGACTGAAGGGTCCCGGATTCGATTCTGGCAAGGGCATGTACCTTGGCTGCGGGCACATCCCCAGTAGGGGGCGTGCAAGAGGCAACTGATTGATGTCTCTCTCTCATCGATGTTTCTGACTTTCTATCCTTCTCCCTTCCGCTCTGTAAAAAAAATCAATAAAATATATTTGGAAAAAAAAGGGGGGGGGGGTGGTGAGATGGGGGAGACTATTGGGAGACTTAAGAGAAAAGTACAATATTTAAAGTGTCTGGAACAGTGAGTCATCAATAAATGAGACAGAATAGAACTGAAACCCAAGGCTGCTGACCACTGCACTATCTTGGCTCCTTATAGCATACTGAGTACAAATGCCAGCACACAAAGCTGGCACACTTGACTATATAATGAAATGATTAATATGTGCCCAAATGCCTACAGATAAAAATAAAAGGCTAATATGCAAATCAACTGAATGGCGGAATGACCCGTCACTATGATGCACACTGAGCATGAGGGGACAGATGTTCAATGCAGGAGCTGCCCCCTGGTGGTCAGTGAGCTCCCACAGGGAGAGCACGGCTCAGCCAGAAACCAGGCTCATAGCTGACAAGTGCAGCAGCAGTGGCTGGAGCCTCTCCTGCCTTTGCAGCAGTCAGACATCCTCCGAGGGCTCCCCAACTGTGAGAGGGCGCAGGCTGGGCTGAGGGGACCCCCCCCATCCCCAGTGCACAAATTTTGTGCACCAGACCTCTAGTAGATAAATATCTATCTGTACATCAATGAGGACCATTTCATATTATAGGCAACTAATGGGAATACTTTTACCAGAACAGCAAAGGATTTCATATTGTTGAACATCTTGAACATTTAATTTTTTCCCAAGAACATTCTTCTGGTCTGTGTTTTTTGTTGAGTCTATCCTCATTGAGATCATAAGCTATGTAAATCTCTGTTCTAGATAGGGGTTAGCACATTTTTGGCTCTCCAATATTAAATAATATCAAGAATTATTCCATTTTAGGGACCCAAAAACCAGTAAGCAAAATACTTCAAGATTAGATAAAAAAAGAAAATATTTAAAGTTGAGGTTTGCTAGCTTTAAGAAGCCAAATAAAACAAAATAAAACTATTGCTGAAGTCAGACTTTAAGTAAGGCTTCTGATGTGATGAGGATGAGGAAAATAAAAAATCTAGTATGTTTTCCAAACTTGCCCAGATAAACCCATAGAAAAAGAGGAGAGACACTATTTTTCACCTGTTTTGTACTTGTGTGAACACAGGTCTCTGATCTGGCAATGTCTACGCTTTAGCAGGAAGTGGAAAAAAGGCCCAGGCACAAAAACATAAGCTCCCTGTGTTACTCTGGTTGTCCTAACAGAGTTTAGGGTCTGAGCGGTGACAAGCATACCCGAGTTCCTACATGATTTTTCTGTCTTAGCTCCGATTCTTTCTTTCTTTCTTTCTGAAACTCCTTGATTCCTCTTAAAATCTACAGTGTTATTTACCTTTGGTTTTTATTTCTGCAATATATTGGTATCATCAATTTGGGGATTAACACATTTCAGCATTACGTAATGAGTTAAAGTTCCCATCCACAAATACTTTAGTAACAAGTTACATTCCAAAGGCACCTTTCTGTATTTGATATTTTGCTTCTACAGCAGCATATATGAGACAGCAAGTATTCTAAGGGGAGTGGTGAGGCAGGACATGTCAGAAAATAGAAGGAAATATGCTAGCAAAAGTAACAGTTGTTAAAACAAAGTGACAGACACATCTTCCTTCTTAAAACAATGTATTAATCAAGGTATCACAGCAAATAATATTTGAGCAACAAACGTTACCCTCAAACGGTCTTACTACCTGGTCCAGACCATGGGGGCCAGTTAAGTGCCTCAGAATTTGAGATGACTACTTAATCACTTAGGAATGAAAATATTGTTTTTCCACTTTAAACTTCCTTTAAAACAGTGTAACATAGCTATTCTAATCAAGGATGGCAATGGTGCTCTTTAATTCCTTTGGCCATTTTCATTATTTGAAAATGTGAGGCCCTGACCAGTTTGGCTCAGTGGATAGAGTGTTGTCGTTGGCCTGCGGACCAGAGGGTCCCAGGTTCGATTCTGGTCAAGGGCATATACCTTGGTCGTGGGCACATCCCCAGTAGGGAGTGTGCAGGAGACAGCTGAATCGATGTTTCTCTCTCATCGATGTTTCTAGCTGTCTGTCCTTCTCCTTTCCTCTCTGTAAAAAAATCAATTAAATATATTATAAAAAAAAAAAAAAAGGAAAAGAAAAAGAAAATGTGACAACAATTGTGAATATTCCTTTTCCTTCTCCAAAATGTGCTGTGTATAGAAAAGGTATTACTATGGATTGGGGTGGGAATCAATATTTGCTTAGTCTTTTCAAAAGGCATCTTAATTACCACAAAGGGGGCTCTCTGGCTAAAAGATTAAATAAGAAAGAGTCAACTGGATCCTTTAATAAATGTGACAAAACAATACACCAATACTGTACACCACACTGTGTACCATTATTGAATAATACAAAGGCCCTTAAAAGCTCTTTTTATGGAGACTTCGTGTGGAAACTGGGGTCATACAGAAATATTTGCAAGATAATAAACAAAATCTGCTGGCTAAAAAAAGCATAGTACAAACAGGGCAGGTCTCTTTCCATGTCTCTCCAGTCATGTATATTACAACGTACCTGATTCTGGATTTATCAAGAAGCTCCCATACACTCTCTTTAGTAACTAGAAAATACAAAAACAAGTATGTTAATCCAAAGGTCACGATAATTTCATTATTTTTAAATCACTGTGTTTGCCAAGCTTCTCCTAAGCCAGCATTTTTCCTTTCTTTTGGTAGATGGGAAACGATAGAGAGGGAAGCAGATTTATCTGAGCTACCAAGCAAGTCACTCACAGAACTGAGATTAAATCCAAAAGGTTAGCCTAGGACCTGGTTTTCAATCAAGGCTCATCCTTTACGCTGTTAGGCCTTGGTCACAACCTCCAGATCACACACTGCACGTAAACATCTTTTTTACAAAGGAGCAGAAGAGTGCATGTCAAGTGAGTACAGATAATGTTAGTTATTAAGTATGGCCAAACCATTAACCCAGGTGAATGAAGAGATAAAAATCACAATTGTTGGAAACTGACTGCAATCAGTCTGCTCACTTTGTATGCTTTAAAATTATTTAGCTCATCACCAGCTATTTAAAGGCAAGACAACGGATAACTGAATCTTAGCCAGTTATTTATACTAGTGGGTCCTCAGAAGACTGTACTCTCTAAAGACTTTTTTCCCCCAAACCAATACTTACTGCTGGCTAGTTTCCAGCTTTCTGTAATAAATGATAAAACCTTTCCACATCTCCCTATTTTTTCTGTGCTAGTGTGACTGTCTTACCTGGTGGAAACTGCTTTTAGGCTGCCATGGGTTAAGAAACAAACTTTTTATTTTGGAAAGAACAGTTCTGACTTAATGTCACATGGGACACATTAAGCACAAAAAGGATAGCTATTTGCCCAGCTGGCGTGGCTCAATGGTTGAGTGTTGACTTATGAACCAAGAGGTCACGATTCAATTTCCGGTCAGGGCACACGCTCAGGTTGCGGGCTCAATCTACAGAGTGGGGTGTGCAGGAGGCAGCCAATTAACGATTCTCTCTCATCATTGATGTTTCTCTCTCTCTCCTTCCCTCTTCCTCACTAAAATCAATAAAACACAAACTTCTGTTTTAATTATAGTTTTACCTGAATGTTTTAAAGAACTGAATTAGCTAGAGAAAAACACTGTAGACACAGGCAGCAACAGGGTGGAGCTCCATAGGGGCAGGCACTGTGTGTTCATTGCTGTGATCTGTTACATATACACGCATATCAGGACAAGCAATAAATAGATGTGAGTGAATATTAATGTTTTTCTTCTAATCTTATTTTCAATGTGCTCTCTAGATATTTTTTAAAAAGCTGCAGACCATATATTTTATGTCCCATTTGAGAAAATTATTGCATGGTGAGGTCCTCTGTGCTCCTATTCTTAGGTATTCTTTAATATTCCACATATTATTAAACCATTTTCCTTTAGCTGGAAGAAATCCTCAACCTGCAAAGCTCAGATAATAGGGTAGACCTCAAAGCACGAACCAGTGATCAAATCAGTTTGTGTAAAGGCAAAAGATAAATAATGCCACATACAGTTCCTATTTGGTGACCATATAGCCACTGTGTGTTATCTTTCACAGAAGAGGAACTAAAGGGGAAAGGTTCAAGGTCATGACCTTCAGGTGTCCTGTATACCACTTCTTCTAAAGAATTTTTTTGGGAAAAAGTAGTAACATGTACATCCTGTAAGAATCTTAACTAGCACACTGCCCCTGAGCTACACTTCTGTACTATGTGCACTATGAGTATTTGGAGGAAGGGGAAATCAGATATGGGAGAAACCACAGCCCCTAAGATTAGGTTTAATTCCAGGCTTTCTAAGTTCTAAGGTCTAAAAGGTTTTTTAGAGCCAAATTTATACCACATTCAACTCCTCTGCTCAAATCAGCCAATGCTTGATTAAACCAGCCAATGCACCTGGTTTGCTTCACTTGCACTTTTAACTGTGATTCACTTTTCAATTTGTGCCCACTCTCCCAACCTAACACCAGGAGATGGTACAGGTTACCTATCAATCATCCCCATCAAACCTTCCCACCATAGAGGCAGAGGCTTTATGCCTTGAGAAAGAGCCTGTGACAAAGTAACAAGCTTCCTGTGGTTATCGCAGGCTGGTCACTGTTTAACCAACCCTGGGAGCCACTGACTGTGCCCTTTGCTCCAACACTGTGAATGTTACTCATTCCACCCACTTGAGTGGGTAGGGTTGGTTGACCCCGTGTGGTAGCTCTAAGAATAGCAATGTGTTCTGGCATTCCATTGGAAGGAAAGCGCAGACTGGAGAGGAGATCTAAGAAATCTAGCTTAATTAACCTTCTTTCCCTTCTAAAGATTATCATCATTGCACCTAGATCTTTACAGAGAGACGGCTGCCTAGGAAAATCATTACACAATTTAGTTGGCTATTCAACTGTTTAACAATTATTTTCAGGTAGCTATTTTACAGTTAATCTAAGCAGGGCCACTTTTAATAGCCACTTGTTTCTTCTTGCTCTCTTTCTGATAAAGAGAAAAATCAGCTACCATCTTTAATATAATTTTTTATGTCATTACATCTTCTTCCTGAAGCTTTTCTTTCCCATGTAAAATAACTATGAATACAAACTCTCAAAACATTTCTACTTCCTTTGAACTTAAGAGGCAAATCAGAAAAGGTTTTGACTCTTCCCTTGAATTTATGGGGCAAATCAACTGCATATGAACAACTAAGGTGACTGCTTATGGCTCTTGGCATTGTTTGGTTAACATATAATTTTAATTTTTAAACCAAAGAATTGAAATTATTTCATATTCTTTTGCAGTCTTTTCATTCATAAATTTTAAATAATCAAAAGCTACTACTCTTAATCAGAAAGAAAAAAGAAATGGCTGTATCTTCATTCACCAGATTAAGGAGAACCTAGCTTGTTAAAACTAAAAGATATTTGAAAACTGATTCAGGAACTGAGTCATACTTCCTGCTTTGAGACCCAACCACAATGTGCGCACACTGGTGTAATAGCATTTTCTTTCTTCCATAAATGGCTCTCCTCAGAGCAAATATAGTTCAACAGGAACCAAACCTGCTACTTTAACTATTGAAAGAAACCAGTGAGTAAGGCATGGCCACTGAGAGTTTCACAATGCATGGACACCCTCCTTTCCTATTTCCCCCAAGGCAGGCATAAAGAAGAGGAGGTATTTTAAGAGGCCAGCTCTAAAGAAAATTAAATTTAAAAATTTTTAAAAATTTAAAAATTTAGATTTGTGCCTAAATTTTCAGAATGAAAAATTATGATCATAAACTTTAAACAGGCCAAAATTAATATACCTGCTTGACACTGTTATAGAAATAGGAAGGAACCCATCTCATTCTCAGGATAGCCATTTTTGTATCAGTCAACGAAGAGTATTCTTTGCTGTATTTTTTTTTAGAACTAAAGCTGTTTTGAATGGTTAGGGAACATCTTTATTTCTCCAGAGCCGTGGTCAGTAAACTGCGGCTCTTTGGCTCCTTGAGTGTGGCTCTTCCACAAAATACCAAGGCCTGGACGAGTCTATTTTGAAGAAGTGGCATTAGAAGAACTTCAAAAAATTTGGCCCTCAAAAGAAATTTCAATCTTTGTACTGTTGATATTTGGCTCTGTTGACTAATGTGTTTGCCGACCATTGCTGTAGAGTAAAAAGCAAAAAAAAATCCAAAACCCTGTTAGGTGAGCAAGTTATCCAGAGTAGCCAGTGCCAGTGGGGGAAATTCAATGCCATGGATCTTTTCTCTGGGTGGCAAGTTGTCAACAAAAGATGAGAAAACAAGAGTCCCAAGGAAAACGATGTGGAACTTACCTCATCAGCACCATGTGCCTGAAGTTCCTTGTAGAATTTCAAAGAAATACTGACCATCACTTTTGTTTTGTCTCCATTAGGATTTGAAATATGATAGAGGACCCCATCAAAATCTGTAAGCAAAGTACATAAGATTGCTTAACTTGGGAATGGGAAATAATATCTCAAAGTACCTATCTGTTGCAGGCCATAAGAAAGTCCCTCTTTTTAAGAAGGCATATAAGTAAAATGACATTTATTTTAAATCCCACCTGGGCAGTCAGCAGAAACATGGGATAATAGAGCTGTTAAGTACCCATTTCTTTACTCTTTTCTAAAATTACAAAGCTATCCTTACTTTAATCACAGCTTGGTGTTGGAAAATTTTTAATAAAACTTTTTATTGTGATGTACTTTAAACATGTATAGAACAGTATAATGAACCCCTATTCCCATTATATGACTTCAACAATTATCAACACATGGCCAATATTGTTTTATTTAGACACCCCTCCCCTCAATGGATTTGATTCTAACCCAAATCCCAGATATCACACCATAAATATTTTAGAATGTATTTCTAGAAAATAAACAGAAGACTTAAAAAACCCACATAATCACAATACCACTATCATGCCTAAGATTTTAAAATAATTTCTTACTATCAAATATCTAGTCAAAATACCACAAAATACCAAATGCTATCTCAAAAAAAGTTTTTAATACTGTTTTATTTGAATTCAGATCCAAATAAGGCCCACACACTGCATTTGGTTATCCCTTAAGTTTCTTCTAATCTATAGGCCTCCTTTCTCTTTGGCTTCTCTCTTCCTGTAGTACACAGAGAACCTGCGCTACATAGTTTCTGAAAGTAGGTGATGACTGCCATCTCTTTAGGGAGACCTAGCATTCCTAGCGAGGAGGGCATGGGGACCGTGTCTACCACCAAAGTCACAGTACTTCAGACTTCAGCTTCCAAGATCATCTAGTCAAGTATCCTCATTTTACAGAGGGTGGCTGTATAACTCAAAGTTCACAGAGCAAGAAAGTAGTATTATCGCTTAATTCTTTGCAGGGAATAAAAAACATAACCTCTTTTAACTTTTGGAATATGTCTCTACATTTTTGTTTTCCCACTGCTCTAGTTCTAGGCAAACTGAGATGATGGCTATTTGAAGATAACATCTTAATATTGCAAAATTATAAAACCTTATTTTATACCTTATTTTAAACCCAAATTTCCAAGGTATCAGCAGGGAACTTTATATAATTCATAAAATAATTATTTATAGCCTGGCTGGTGTGGCTCAGTGGTTGAGTGCCAACCTATGAACCAGGAGGTCACAGTTCGATTCCTGATCAGGGCATATGCCTGGATTTCGAGCTTGATCCCCAGTAGTGGGTATGCAGGAGGCAGCCGATGATTTTCTCTCATCACTGATGTTACTATCTCTCTCTTCCTCTCCCTCCCTCTCTGAAATAAAAATATTTTAAAAAATCATCTATAATAAAGACCTCATAAAGACTTGACAATTTAAGGGATGGTGCTCCAAATGTCAAGTCTTATTTTAAGAACAAATTGGTTTTCTATTTTTTAATTGTGTCTTCTCTTTACAGAATTGAGATAAAGACACTTACCTGCAAATGTTACTTCTACTGCTTCTGGTTTGTTTCTGAAAAACAAAAGTTCTTTAGTTAAGAACCGTATTGGTGCTTGCCTTCAAGGGGACTTGCAAAGGCTCCTGAGCTTAATTTAAGATCAGACCACTCTGATGCAATCTTATGCTTACTGCTGATCTGAATACACAATTCATTTTTTCATGCACCTGAACCTTTGGATTTACTTAAGGTGGAGGGTAAAAAATGGAAGCAGGGCAGATGTAGCTTTTGTTTCCCAGCTAATGTGGGATCTCTGATGTGGTTGGTGCTCAGAGTGGTTGTAGTTCAGCTCTGAATTCCTTAAGATCCTGAGATATGTTTATATTTATGAACCACAAGATACCATCTTTTGGTCAATGCCTCCCCACAGAACAGTAGTGATGGAGGTAGTACATTTAGCAGGCAAACTGCTAAATAGAATATAGGATGCTTTTAATTTGTTCAAAGTAAAAAGATGATTTCAAGCCATAAAGCAAAACAGAAAGTTCTATTTCATTTCAAAGCCAATATATAAGTCTTCCTACACATCTTTCCTTCTCCCTTTGTATCACCAAAGTGCTCACTGCTCTCCTTTATGAAGCTACCTTTGACTGGTTCTCCCCTAGTTTTGTTTTGTAATTGCAGCGCTATACTTCCATACAAAACAACATTGTGAAACTGCTGAGAACAGTCAAGACACTTGTTTTCTAACTGTTGCTTTTTCACCAGGACCATATTTTCAGACAATTATCCATATGTCTGCATTTTCTGATCTATCATCTAGGAAGAACACAAGTGATCCTACCTACCTCATAGAACTGCTATCGATAAAACAAGATAGCAGACACGAAAGAACCTATCATAGCAGGCAGACAGCCTAATAAGCCTAATACTTTCTGTGCCCTTCCCAGCTTAGCCTGGTTCATGGACTTCTATTTGATAAATGCTATTGAACTGTTACCTAAAAAGCATGACATACATCCTAGCTATAAACAATAACAGTCAATTAACTCCCAGTGAAAAGCTACTTTACATGCTCTTCCCAGTTCTCAAAGCCTGATGGTAGGAAAGAAATGAAAACTGTTTACCACTAACGCAAATGAGTCTACTTTGTTTTATGGGCCAGTAGATAAGACAGACACATTTTCACATTTATTCTTGCCTAACTTGCTCAGGATTTCATGCTCCCTTACCTGTAAAAGGAACCAAGACTGAGTTTTCCTTCAGGGTTGCTGGGAAATAATGGAATATATAATGTAGTTTACAACTCGACTATTTAAAAGAGCTGCTGCAGAGGCCCAACAATACCTTTCAAGAAAACTGGCTTCTATTGAGTATATGTGAGCTCTGCTGACAAATCAAAGCCGTCCATATAGGAAAAACATGTTGGTATCTCTAAGAATAGAAGCATCAAGTGGGTTTTTGAAAAAGCAATGAATTCAAAATATGATAAAAAGAATGAGATGAACATTTAAATTGCTTCTGATCTTTCATTTGAAACTGGAGCCAAAAACAAAGGCAAGGAATAGCTAACAACCATTCCTTATCTCTAGAAAAGAAGAGCAAAGAATAGAGAAGTGCATTTTAACTTGTGGTCCATCTGAATGAGATGTTAAGAGGCTGCACAAACAGGAGGAAGCACTGAAGCATATTTTCCTGGAGAAGGCTGGCTGTGCCAGAAAGGGTGGAGGGTTTATAAAAGTCGGCATTGCATCATGTAGTAAGTAAGGTGGTGGTGGTTTTTTCTTTCTTTGTTTTAAACCTTTAAGCTTTAACTCAGCCAATGAAGGACTGAGTTCTTCATTCTCCCACTTCATTAACAGACTGAGAAGAATCAACTAGAAATAAATCACCTTCGGGTTCCAAAGAAACATTTTAACTCTGAGATTTTACATTTCTCTAGTTTGTAGAGTTCCCTGAGCACAGATCCCTAGGAGAGAAGTCACTAAGATCTGTTCTACGTGATTTCTGCTTGTCTTGAGAATATTTGTCAAATCATTGCCATTAATATTTTAGTTTACTATTTACGGCTGCACAAAAGGTTGCAGAGGATAGACAGGCTGCAGAGAGCAATAGGCCAAAGGAGTCTGCCAGAGAAGTCAACTGCGAGTTAGAGAAGTCCGAGAACTCTCCAACAAGGAGACTGTACTGAGTGTGAAATATCCCATAATTAAGTTCTGTCGGAATTCCAAGGCCAGGTGTTTGTTGTTTACTCCTGTGGCTTAAAAATATAGAGTCCAGGGGTATAAGATTGGTCTGCATCTTGGTCCACTTAATCTTAATAGGCCAAATAGATAAATGGTTATTTTCGGTTCTACCATTTGCTAAAGTTTCATATAGTGAGGGTGAGTTTAATCACAGAAAAATCAAGTTCCTCAGAGCTGACGGTTCAATGCAAGTTCTATCATCTCCTGGCTAAGTAAGCACAGGCAATGTTGCTCCAATACACGCTGAGCTTAGGTTCCTTTTCTAGAAAATGGAGATTAAAACACCCACCTCAAAGGCTGTTGTGAGGATTAATTGAGATGATATGGCACAGCAATGTTTTGTAGTCAGTGTCTTATGACTAAGTTACACGCTATGCTGAGATAATGATCCTCACAGCCCTTAGGGCAGTCCAGTGGCAGGACCTTTACCAATCTATGTGTGACATATACATAAGGTCAGGAATCGCCAGTGCTGGGTGCACGATGCTTAGAATATATGTCTACTCCCCGTAACTCTCAAGAGCAGTTTCTACTGTAAATGGGAACTGCTGTCAAAGTACACATTGGAAATCAAATGAAGCCATATTCCAGCTCATAGCAAAGTGCCTGGCTCACAGAAGATGACCAATAAACTAGTTTTTCTTCTAGGTGATGTCAGCGACCAGACTTTGAAGCCACAATTGGGAAATGTGTTGGAATTGTGGTAATTCCAAGAATCAGCAACAGATCAGCAGTACAAGCCAGCTGAACAAGTCTTCAGGGTTACTGACGGGATAGCACAGGACACTAAAACTATACTATGTTCATTCAGTTGGATTTCAAGAACCATCCTTAAAATTCTTTAGGAAAAAAGTCTTCTATTGTTTTTCTAAGCAAGCAAAGTTTTTAGAATGTTACTAATCAGTCAATTAAAAAAACCCCAACAAAACAAAAAAAACCCCACAACACCCTGGCAACTGTATTATCCAATCCTCTTTTTTCATTAAGGAATTTGGAGTTTTTTACTCCCAAACATATCCAATTGTCTTTGGGCACTTAAGTCTCTCTTCTAGTTATCCCCTTCTATGAGTTGAATTAAAGGAGTTATTCAAGTTTGCTATCTTACTATAAAGGTTTTTTAACCATTTTCCTTTAAGCCCTCCCTCTATAAGGTCCCATTATGTTGAGTAAAGCCTACAAAAATGGACATATTAGATAAGAGGTGGTCCTATTCTCTGCTAAAGCCATATCTCAAAATATGGAGAAGAGGATCTAAAAGCCAATTCACACAATGTCAGAAAAGCAGTAAGCTCCTAAAGAAAGTAAGAACCGTGCTAGCTGGCTTTATCTACTTCAAGAAAACACTTACCAAACTGACAATATGTATGTGAGGAAGCCCAGTGGGGGTGGGGAAAGATGATTAAAAAGATAGACCCTGCCCTGAAGGAGTCATCAGTTGGTGGAGTGTAGCTCTGGGGCTTCATGCCCAAAGCAGTCCCAAGGAGGCCAGAAGACAGGCAACAGTGTGTAACTATAATGACCTGTAAAAAGACCAACCAGATCTTTTTAGCAAATCAGCCACTACATACAATGTCTAATTCCAAGTCACTTCAAACCATTTTATCTCTGAGGACATATGCAGTATAGCTGGGAATGAGAACAAGGTATCAGCAAGATTTAATTTATTCCTTTCTTTTTTAAATATCTCCTCCCACAGTCTCACCCACACCAATTGGCAATGCTTGCTTACTGAGATTCACTCCCCCTCACAGAACCACAGCTCCCCACAATATGCACAGCTGTGGCAAGGAGCCAGAATGCACTTAAAATCAACAGCAATTTGCATCCGACAGCATTTTCTCAATCTTGGACTCTAGACTCTAGCTAAATTGACAGCCTAGCTTTTGAGGCTGAAAAAGTTCTTGGTTGTGTACAGAGTAACAAGAGAATTTAATTAACTTGACAGATTACTTCTATTTCAATTGGGGGGTGTGAGTAAGAATTCCTAACTGAAAAGGCAACGCTGTTGACAAGACCTGCACATGAGGTTATTTTCGGTGTTGAGAATAGCTTTTTAATCAGCCACTTTCTCTTAGTTTGTAGGCTACTGGGAGGACAACTTACCAATAATCATCATTTTGTGAGGATATATGAATCATTCCAATAAGCCATTCTCCCAGGAGTGTGGTAGGGGGAAAAAAGCAATTTGCTTGGAATGAATCTTAGGCTTTGTCGAAACTGCTTCCAAATTAAAATTTTATAATGACCAAATGTATTCTTAAACAGTTTAGATGATAGGGCTGCTTTAACCAATGAGTGACTGCCAAAAGGAAATTTAGCCTTGTAGTAGGATGTCACAGGCAAGAAGACCCAATAGGATGATCTGAGGTGCATCATTTAAAAAAAGACCAACCTCAAAAGGAAAGTTACTGCCATTTGCTAAATTGTATGCCACAGAATTGTTTAAGACTATCTCATGCTTACATTTTCAGTAGCTGGAAGAGTGCTTGCTGTCCGTTAGAATATTCAGTGAGAATGGCAATGTTACACATCTGTGCTGTTCAAATACCACAGCTTCTAGCCACATGGGCAAACTGAGCACTAGAACTGTGACTAGTGTGAGGAATTTAACTTTATTTCACTTTCTTATTTAAATGTAACCAGCCACACACAGCTACTGGCTACCATATAGGATTATCAGAGTTGGAAGATTAGCTCTGGAGAGGGTTGATCTGAACTATAATCTCCCCAAATGGTTTGCTCTGAGAAAAGTCAAGCAGGGTGGAGCTGACTTCTCCAGCAGGTTTCCACACAAGCAAAGCCTTTCAAAACTCCAGGGTTTCTCCTCTAAGCTACTCCTTTTCCTTCATTTATTTCTCTGATCTTCAACCCAACACATTTCACCCCATAGCTGACTTTGCCAATGGGCTCTCTCAGAAAGGCCCCTTTTTTTCTGTCCTGCTGGTGCTGAGCACTGATAGGACCCCATACATGTTTATGATTTATCACACTAGTTAACCTTTGCGGAAGTTCTATCCTAGGCATGTGCCTTCATAAATACTTAACTACTTCACTGTTGCCTCACCTTACCTGTAAGCCTGGAAATTCAGACTAGAGTGTTACAAGTGCAATCCCAGGAAAGTCCTACTTCCTAAATTGGAAATCATGGTCTCTTTTCAAAGAGCTTTCCAGCAGACTGTTTTGAGCCCACTTATTTAAAGTCTTGTCTCTAAGGGAAGATGGGCAGGAATAAAAGCCAAACCTTGCTGCCCGCCCCAACACTGCTACAACATATACATTGTAAGAAATGCCCTAGAAGTTATAACTTATGTCCCGACCTGACTACTTTAAGTCCTCTAAAATGGTTAGTTGGTCCTTTTAAGAGTAATTTTCTAAAAAGAATAGGGCTGAAGTTCTGAATAATGGGCCATCTTTTGGAACCACAAGTTATTAGTACACAAATAGATATGAACAGACTCCCACAGTATAAGGCATGCTCCTACTTGAAAATGCACCAGCTTATAACCACCTAGGTCTCATTTCTCTACTAGTCTGGACTTGAGAATGCACTTAGGATCAGCTGTGAAAATGCAGAAGTTAATTAACTTCCTCTTGTGTGCTACACTACTCTAAAAGTAGAGAGCAATCACCCAAAATAAGTCTGAGCTGATTCTCTCCAACACTGAAAATGTAAAGGAACTGGTAAATGGAGGCTTAAGACAAGAAGCAAGTTAGCCTAAAATATAAGCAATTGCAGCCCCTGGCAGGAAACAAAGCTGCTGTTCACTGCTCACATTACTTTAAGGAAAGCTGTTTTTTCTTTTACAGTTCAAA
This sequence comes from Antrozous pallidus, assembly GCA_027563665.1. Taxonomy (NCBI): domain Eukaryota; kingdom Metazoa; phylum Chordata; class Mammalia; order Chiroptera; family Vespertilionidae; genus Antrozous; species Antrozous pallidus. The sequence goes on along the minus strand of CM050508.1, from coordinate 22,335,428 downwards.
ATCGGTGGCCTTATAACAGATATAGGAGACATTGGTGGTGGTGGTGGGGCAATGGGAATAAGGACACATATGTAATAACTTAATCAATAAAGAAAAAAAATACGTTAAAAAAAAAAGATATAGGAGACACAGTGGGTTAGAAGTATCTTTCTTTTAATGCCTCCAAGCCACAAGTTCCTATGACTACTTACAATTTCCCTTCCACCATTCCCCTCCCATCTATGGATCTCCTAGCACCAAGTACCCAAGGACTAGTTCCAGGCTCACCAGAAACAGTTTGCACTTATTTCCTCAACTGTGTAAGCAAAATGTGTGCCCATCCTCACAAATGGGGAAACGGGCAAAGGGACTAACCACAGGCCACCAAAAATTAGAAGCTAAAATCCCCTGCCCTCATGTTTTAAAAGCAAAGCAGTTTGGGGGGAGAAGGTTGTCTTCTACCGGTTCTTACGGTTGACGGAGAAGGCTGCCTTGGGAATTTGTCCTAAGCCCACGTTTAGAAAGGCCAATGGCTGAAAAGGTTATCTAAGACCTTTATACACTGGACGCTTTCAAGTGTGTACCTGGGCCAGAATGACCACAGAAGAAATCACAGACCAGGGAGCTGGAATAAGAATGTAAAAGATAACCAGATAAAGCCTGATGGGTGGGGAGAAGAGAATGAGGACCTAGGAAGAGAGATAAGGAAAGGGTGAGGATGGGAGACTATTAGCTTTGCTTGAGACACAAGTAACAGAATGGCCAGCGTCCTCTCACAGGAGGGTTCTGGGAAGGGAACTAGAGAGACGGCGTTTCTCTGGCAGCGAGACTGGAGACTGGGTCTGCTGTCGGTCTCCCCTCCTGCTCCTTCAGACCAGGACCTGGGGTGGGGTACGAGCAGGCTGAAAGACCTGGGCCTGCATCTCCTTCCCTCCTCTAGCTCTGGGAATTCCTGAAAACTCCTTCCAGCCCAATCCGTATGGGCGGGCTGTCTTTGGTTCCTCCTAACAATGACGGGGATCGCGGAGAGAAGGGGTCCCACGCCTGCTCCAGCGGGCAGTGCCATCCTCCACTGAGAGTTCCGGCCGGGCTGCCCTCACGTCCCACAGGTCTCCTGCCCTTCAGCACGCGCACTCCTGTCCACTCACTGCTTCCGCATCCTCCTCCGAGCCGCTCCCCACGCACCTCTGCCCCTCACCCCTCCGCACCCAATCGCCTCCCACGTCTCCTCCGCCGGGGCAGTCCCCACACCCGGCCCGGTCCCCCCCATCCCTCTCCTCCACGTCTCGGGGGCCGAACGCTGGGGTCAGCAGGGGTCAACTCTGCCTCCCCCGCCATCCTCCGTCCCTCGGGCGCGCGCTCACCCGGCGGCCGCGTTCTCGAACTTGAGCGCGAGCGTCTCCTCGATGATGCGGTTGTTCACCTCCAGCAGGATCATGGCGGCGGCTGCCCCGGGCAGGGGAAGGAGAAACAAGGGCGGGTGAGGATGGGTAAGGGAAGGAAGGGCAGAGGGAGCGGCCCCGCTGCCCCCAGAGAAGGGGTCTGGGTGGGGTGGGAGGTTAGGGAAGAAGGGGAGAGGGATCGGGGTCGGGGAAGGGGAAGATGCACGCCCTGACTGTGGAGACAGCCACCCAGCCACCGGACCGACCTGGCCCCAGATGCCTGAACCCGCCTGCCGAGCCGCCGCCGCCGCTGCAGCTGCCGCCTCACCCACAAGACCGGTCCCCGCCCAGCCCCCGGCTCTAGCCGGCCACTTCCGCTCTCACACCCACTTCCGCTCGCCGCCCGGACGCGCGGCCCCGCGGTGCCATTTCCGCTTCGACCTCGCGTGCGCGCGCGCGCAGGCGCGTAGGGGCGGAGGCAGGAGACGGGAGGGTTGTGCTGGCGATGCCGCCTCCCCACCTCCGGTTTCCTACCAACCAGGTCTTGCCCTGTCCCCATAGAGCTCCTGTCCCGCTGTGGTCCCAAGGCCGGCCTCACTGTCCAGCCCCTCCCTCCCGCTCGCTCGTTCCAGAGGTCCTGCTCCATCTTTTCGGGCTTGTCACTTCAGAGAACTCGCAAGTAGCTCGCCCTTGTCATCCCCCAGCCGGCTTTGGTCTCAGCTGGTTTTTGGTCGGTGTGTTCCTCGTGCTGCAGGAATGATGACTGTCCAGTGGCACACATTTCTCCAACACTGTTTAGTGGGCTCCTGCTCTGTGCTGGGGGTGCAGGGGTGAGTGAGAAGGCAAGGTCCTGCCCTAGTGGAGCTACAGACAATAAACTGGTAGAACAAACAGACAATAAACTCTCAATTATATAACTATAAATTGTTTAAAGGGCAACGAAGGAAAGGAATGCGAAGTCATCTAGGTGAAAGGTACCTGGGATGGGCCTCCTTGGGTGCCTGTCTTGCCTACAATTCTGAGCCTGCGGTGCTGCCTCCAGGTACTCCAGCAGGGTTTTATCTTTGCCTTGTTCCTTGCCTTCCAGTACCTCTGCCACACATACTTTCTTTTCTTTAAAAAATATATTTCATTGACTTATTACAGAGAGGGAGAGGGAAAGAGAGTCAGAAACATCGATGAGAGACACATCGATCAGCTGCCTCCTGCACACCCCTATTGGGAATGTGCCTGCAACCAAGGTACATGCCCTTGACCGGAATCCAACCTGGGACCCTTCAGGCCGATGCTCTATCCACTGAGCCAAACCGGTTTTGACCACACATACTTTCTTACTCATCTTTGCGCAGAATCTGAACTCATATTTGTGCTTCATCTGCACCTTCTGCCTGTGTGTCTCCTCCAGGGAGAATTTAACAAACTTAGTTGATTTATTTTCTGCTAAGTGCTCATTAGGATCCAAAAATGAATAATAACAAAAACAAACAAACTCCCCAAAACCCCACAACCATAGCACCTGTCCTCAAGGCCCATAGAGTCCTTTAAAACAGATTTCCTTATTTACCCGCCATGGATAAACTTCACAACATTGTAGGTCCCCCCAAATTATGTGTTAATGTTTTGACATTAATATTTTTAAATAAATGCATACTTAATTTCCAATATCTTTCCCCCCCACCTGGCCCCTCCCTGTGTTATTTGATCCTTGTTTTATGAATAGGAATATCTTCTATCTTTCTGAGCATAGTATATGTTTTATGGATAGGAATATCTTCTCTTTGAGGACATTATAATATCCTAGAGGCCCAGTGCATGGATTTGTGCACCTTGAAAGTTACTGTGGACTGTGAGGCTGTGGTGGGCACAGGGGTGGGTCTCGGCCCATCCTCCACACCCCCACCCAGCCCCCTCCTGCCTTGGCACCTCGTCCTCTGTCTGCTGCAGCCCAGCTCCCCGCTGCTGCTCCCATTTGCTGATGCTTGGAGCTGGAGCCTGCAGCAGGAGCAGGGGGAGGTGGAGAAGCCCTGAGGGATGATTGGGGCCAGCAGCTCCCCTGGTACCCACTGATGGTGCTGAGCGATTGGGACTGGCAGCAGGTGTGAGCGGGCCTGGTGCTGGCAGCGGGTGTGAGTGCCTGTGGGGCCACAGCGTTTGGGAGCAAAGAATTTTCAGTAACCACCAGAGGCTTGCCCCAATGACAGCAACTAGCACCTTGCCTTGGTCTGGCATCCCTGCTCACCTATTCCACCATCCTGCCATGGTTACACCTGCCATGTTCCTTGCATGCCCCCTGGTGGTCAATGCATGTCATAGTACAGCTTGTTTGGTTGTTCCTCCATTTGGTCTATTTGCATACTAACCTTTTATTATATAGGATATGTTTTTAGTTCTTCTTTCTGCTTTGATCTGTTTCCTTGGGTCTATCTTTATGCTAATTTATTTTGGTCTCTCTTTTATGCTACCAGCCACCCTCTAAAGACTGGCCACGTTAGCAATCTGTTCATATTTAAGGACAAGGAGGCTGTAAAACGATTGGGTGGAGGCTGAGTGTTACACAGAATCTCAGGCCCATTATAAACTACAGCCTTTGGAATCTGCATTTCAACAAGATCACAATGCACATTACGTTGTGAGAAGCACTGAATTGATGGCCTTTACTATAAGATGCACCAATGCTGTGCCAGATTTCATTGGGGGCCCACAGATATCAACATTGGGATATCTTTTCTCCAAAGGAGAGTCATCCGGTTGTGTTTAGGGTTTACAAACTTGGCTGTGATATTCCCAGAGTGTATGAGAACAGGGATGTGGAGAGTGACTACAGTATTTACAGGTTCAAGCCTGGGACTAATGAGAGGGCATGATCCTCTGTGGCAAAGCCAAAGGCTATAGTTGTGAGCTTGACCTTATGGTCCGAACCTGTGGTCCCAAGAGTCTAAGTGATATAAGCTGTGGGAGGTGCAGCAAGGAACCAAAGCTTGATCAGGTGCATGTAATTGGGTAGATTCGAAACTCACGAGAATGTTGTAAACATCTTGACCACACCCTTACTTTGCCTCCTGGAATCTGGCTATAAAATAAAGACCTGGCTTGCAGGCCATGGTGCTGTCTCTCCATCAGAGAGGGCAGCATCCCACCCAGCCCTAGCTTTCTTCTCTTGTGTGTCTTTTCTTGCCGCCCCCTTTCACCGCCCCCTCTTTCACCGCCCCCTCAGGCTGTGCTGGTGCGGCACATAAGGCACCCAACGCGAGGCTGAGTACAGGTTCACCCATGGCCGTGCTGGCTTGGCATACAGGGAAGAATGTTTTGAGTCTCAGCTGACTTCCGCTTAACGCCATTATCAGCCCTGTGCCTACGCACTGCCTTCCACTGAGCTAGAGTCTCTAGCAAATGGACCTCTGGTGGAGGAGATGAAGGAAGGTATGTAAGTGGGATAGGATGGGTGGGAAAAGGGATAATTTACTTGACTGCTTGGGGACTTAGAACAGATTTTTGATCAGTTGGCTTCATCTTACTTTTGGTTTATTTAAACTAATGACAAACAGAACAAATAACTACCCAACTTCTTTGAATCTTAACATTTTATAATTAACTTGCTTCTGAGCTTTAAAAAAAAAAGAGAGAGAGAGAGAGAAATACACCGAAATCGGTTTGGCTCAGTGGATAGAGCGTCGTCCTGTGGACTGAAAGGTCCCAGGTTCGATTCTGGTCAAGGGCATGTACCTTGATTGTGGGCACATCCCAAGTAGGAGGTGTGCAGGAAGCAGCTGATCAGTGTTTCTCTCTCATCAATGTTTCTGACTTTCTATCCCTCTCCTTTCCTCTCTGTAAAAAAAAAAAAATCAATAAAATATATTAAAAAAATACAGTTAAAACTTTCTGTAAACCCTATCCAAGTCCATTCTTTTCTCTCCTTTCTCCCCCAACTCAGCAAAGGTAATCATCTCCCTGCATTAGGTATTAATCCTTTACAAGCAGGCTTTACACTTGTACTACATATGCATCGATCTATAAACAATGTATAGCATTTTTTCATGATTTTAAACTATTGTATCATACTGTAATATTTTGAAAATTGTTTCTTTTAATCAATCAACAATATGTTTTTGAGACTTACCCATGTTGTTACCTGTAGCTTTTTTTTTAAAACCCTCACTGAGGATATTTTTTCCATTGATTTTTGGAGAGAGTAGAAGGGAAGGAAGAAGGGGGAGGGGAAGGGGGAAGGGGGAAGGAGAGGGAGGGACGGGGAGAGAGAGAGAGAGAGAGAGAGAGAGAGAGAGAGAGAGAAAGAGAGAGAGAAACATTGATGTGAGGGAGACGCATCCATGGTTGCCCCAGGGCTGGGATCAAACCTACAACTGAGGTATGTGCTCTTGACCAGGAATCGAACTCAAGACCTTTTGGTTCAGAGCCAATGCTCTAAACATTGAGGAAAACCGACCAGTGCTACATGTAGCCATTTTAACTGTGATGTAGCATTCCAATGTAAGATTGTCCATTATGATTTTCAAGGTATTAGTTCATTCTCTTGTTGAAGGAGATTGACATTCTTTTTTTTTTTTTAATATATTTTATTGATTTTTTACAGAGCGGAAGGGAGAGGGATAGAAAGTCAGAAACATCGATGAGAGAGAAACATCGATCAGCTGCCTCTTGCACGCCCCCTCCTGGGGATGTGCCCGCAGCCAAGGTACATGCCCTTGACCGGAATTGAACCCAGGACCCTTCAGTCCGCAGTCTGGTGCTCTATCCACTGAGCCAAACCGGTCTCGGCGAGATTGACATTCTTTACAGTATTTTTGCTGCTATAAGCTATGCCCCTTTGAACTTTCTTATACATATTTTCTTTGTACCAGTGTGAAGTTCCTTTAGAGCAGTGGTTGGCAAACTGCGGCTCGTGAGACACATGCGGCTCATGAGCCGTGGTTTGCCCCTCTGTTGACTAATGAGTTTGCCCACCACTGCTTTAGAGTATGGTCCTAGGAATATAACCGTGGGCTACAGACATCTTCAACTTTGCTAGATGTTGCCAAATTGCTCTTCAAAGTAATTGTACCAATTTATGCTACCATGAGCAATATATGAAAGTTTTCATTGCACCCTGCCCTTGCTAGCACTTAGTATTGTTAGCCTTTGAAAAGAATGGATATGAAAAATATATTTGATTTTTTTTTATTAGAGAAGTTTTTTGAGTTTGTTTGAGCCAAACTGATGACATATGCTAGAGAGCAAGATCTCAAATGTTCCTTGATTATTCTTAAAATAAGAATTACTGCAGTAGGTAGAGAGGAATGAATGAAGACTCAGGGGCCAGACAGCATGACATCTTGCAGAAAGTGAAAGATCAGTAAATTGTGGTGTGCAGCTGGAAGGGGGAAGTGCTGAGAGATGGATGGATGGAGACTTAATAATGGCTAACATTTATTGGGGTTGAGGATTTATTCTGGTCCAGATGGTACATTTAATAGCCTTACATGTACAATCTCACTGAATCCCTGTGACAACTCTTAGAAGAAGTTGCTAATACTAGTTCATTTTGTAGATGAGGAAACTGACACTATTTAAAAACAATGAGAAGAGATTCTTGATTAAACTTTCATTCTGCTGAACCCTATTGACCAAAGCAGAAAAACTGTTCTAAAATAGCCAGAAATTTGCTGGTTTTAGTCTTAAAGATAGAGGTTGGAGGCCATCTTCCGGGTGGGAGGGGCTGTCTGGCTATCTTCCATCTAGTCCTCTCAACCCCCACATCAACTGGGTGTCCTGGCACTTGGGCTTTGGTTGGCAATAGGAAGCCCCAGAAAGAGGAGGGAGTGAGTGAAGGAAGAAGTGGGGAGCCAGTGGGGGGAAAGAGAGCGAGAGAGAGAGAGAGAGAGAGAGAGAGAGAGAGAGAGAGAGGAATCAGAGTATTTAATCCTCCTTTTCCTCTTCCTTGTGAGGTTGTTGCCTCAGGCTGACCAAATGTCACTGCTTCTCTCAAGGTGGCCACCTCAGCAAAGCTCTTCCTTCATTCCAGGTCCCGATAACCATCCCCTCTCCTCAACCCTTAGGGCCTAGGTGTGGTATCAATTTAGCTGTATCCACATTTTTTTTTAAACACTCAACTTAACAATGGGGATCTGTTCTGAGAAATGCATGGTTAGAGGATTAAGTCATTTTGCAAACACCATAGAGCACACTTACACAAACCTAGATGGTATAGCCTGCTACACACCTAGGCTATATGGTGTAGCCCAGTGGATGGCAAACTCATTAGTTAACAGAGCCAAATATCAATAGTACAACAATTGAAATTTCTTTGAGAGCCAAATTTTTTAAACTTAAACTTCTTCTAATGCCTTTTATTCGAAATAGACTCGCCCAGGCTATGTATTTTGTGAAAGAGCCACACTCAAGGGGCCAAAGAGCCGCATGTGGCTCGTGAGCCGCAGTTTGCCGACAACAGGTGTAGCCTATTGCTCCTAGCATGTTACTGTATAAGACAACATGAGCTTAAATCAAGCACAAGAGATACTTGGTAAGTATGAGATATATGGGGCCACTACTGGCATAAGAATGCATACTGTTTTCTTTTTTTAAAAAATTAGTATGTTTTTATTTATTTCAGAGAGGGAGAGAGAGAGAGCTAGAAACATCAATGATGAGAGAAAATCATTGATTGGCTACCTCTTGCATGCCACCCACTGGGTTCAAGCCTGCAACCTGGGCATGTGCTCTGACTGGGAATCGAACCATGACCTCCTGGTTCATAGGTCAATGCTCAACCACTGAGCAACACTGGCCAGGCATTATTATTTTCTAATTGATTTTTGAAGAGAGAAAGGTAGATAATGATAGAGATAGAAAGATAGAAAGATAGATAGATAGATAGATAAACATCAGTGTGAGAGTGAAATATTGATTGACCGCCTCCTGCACGATCTCTACCAGGGATTGAGCCTGAAAACTGGGGGGATGTGCCCTGATCAGGAATCAAACCTCTCAGTGCACAGGATGACACTCATCCAACTGAGCCACACTGGCCAGGGCCATCAGTAATTATTATAAGTGTAAATGGATTCAACTCACTTTATTAAAATAAAGAAATCTGAAGAATGAATTTAAAAAACACATGATTCAACTATATGCTTACAAGAGTTTCACTTTAGATCCAAAGACACAAATAACTTGAAAGTGAAAGGGTGAAAAAGTATATTCCATGCAAACAGAGATATGGGGTTGCTATATTACTATTAACAACAAAAAATATTTTAAGTTAAAAGTTGTTATAAAACAAAAAAGGACATTATCTACTGATTAAAGGGCCAATGTAATAATTACTATATGGAGCAAATATTGATAGACTTGAAGGGATAAATAGACAGTTCTATAATAACCTGAAGCCTGATGCATGAAGATTTGTGCTAGAATGGGCTTTTTTCCCCCTGGCTGTCGGCATCACCTTTCCACTCCGGCCCAGCCCCTTTCCACTCAGGCCCTGGAGCTGCCCTTTTCCCACTCCAGCCCCCCATCTTCTCACACTGCCCAGAGGCCCTGAGAGACTGGGGGGTGGGGCATCCCACCTCCATCACTAGGCATCTGTGTATGCAAAATAACTGCCATTTTTGTTGGGTTAATTTGCATATCACTCCTGATTGGCTGGTGGCATAGCAGAGGTACAGTCAATTTATATGTTTGTCTATTAGGTAAGATAGTTGGAGTTGTATTTTAATATCCCACTTTCAATAATGGATTAAACATCTAGACAGAAGATTAATGAGGCAAAAGAGGACTTTAGAACACAATAGACCCATCAAACCTAACATACATATGTAGAATGCCACTTCCAATATCAGCAAGATATACATTCTTCTCAAGGATACATGGAACATTCTCCAGGATAGACCAAGTGTTAGGTCATAAAAAAATCTAAATAAATTTTAAAAGATTGAAATCATAAAATATTTTCTTCAACACTTTTAAACAACCAATACATTAAAGAAGAAATTGCTAGATAAATTATAAAGTACTTTGAGATGAATAAATATGAAAATACAATATACCAAAACTTATGGGAAGCAGTGAAAGCAGTGCTCAGATGAACATTTATAGTTTCAAATGTCTGTATTAAAAAAAAGAAATATAGCAAGTACATAACTTAAGTACATAACTTAAACTAGAAAAAGAAGAGCAAACTAAATCCAAAGTTGGTAAAAGGAAGGAAATGATAAAGGTTAGTGTATCCTAATATATAAAAACCCAGGGTCCATAACATCCAAAATGACTGAAAGCTCGACTGACTGCCACCGCTGAGGGTGCCCTGACCCAGCACTTACTACTGAGGGGGCTGCAGATCAGGCCTGAAGAGAGGCCTGGAGAAACAAGCAGGGTCTGATCCATAGCCTCCGTGGCAGCTGTTGATCAGCACTTGCCTCTCGCTTTCTCTGTGGGCCTAGCCAGCAGCTATGCCTCTCTGATCAGGCCTGTTGATAGGCCCAGAGATGCTGACTGGCATAGAAAACAACCAATAAGAACAAAATCTGCGTGAAGTGTGAGGAGCCAATGGTTGCCTAGGAGGTAGAGCTTTTGATGCTGACTGGCATAGAACCTGACCAATCAGAAGCAAATCTGGGTGAAATGCAAGGAGCCAATGGCTGCCTAGGAGACAGAGCTTTTGATGCTGACTAGCATACAAACTGACCACTCAGAACCTAATCTGGGTGAACTTTGAAGGCAGAACCTAAGGTGAGGGCAGATGAGGGGTTTTAAGGTTAACAGATGTTTGGTGTAAGACGTAAGAAAGCAAATCAACTTCTTAATGACTGGTTTGGAAATATAGTGCAAATGACTGGCTATCAGTCCAGATATAGGGATTATGTATTTTTATCTGCCAAGAGCATCTTCTCCTGATGAAAAAAGCTTCCTCACCCCATTTAAGCAATCATATCCTATACAATCTATCTATACTACTAAAAGGGTAATATGCTAATTAGACCAGGTTGACTGGCCATCTTCTGGATGTCTGACTTCCTTCCGGACAAAGCCATGATGGTGGAGGACAAGGCAGAGGCCATTAGGGGCAATCAGGGCGGTAGGGGAGGGTAGTTGGGGGCGAGATCAGGCCAGCAGAGGAGAGCAGTTGGGGGTAAGATCAGGCTGGCAGGGGAGGGCAGTTAGGGGCGATAAGGCAAGTCAGTAAGAGTTCACTACCAGGGCTAGATGAAAACCCAGGGTGTGTTGTCACCTTGGTGCCTAGGAGAGTGTAGGAGCACATTCATGGAGATATCTCTTTTATGTACAGATTTGTGTGAGAGGCCAGCAGTCCCAGATTGGGAGAGGGATGTCTGACTGCTGGTTTAGGCCCAATCCCAAGGGGTCTCTGATTGGAGAGGGTGCAGACTGGGCTGAGGGACCCCCCCCCCCCATGCACAAATTTAGTGCACTGGGCCACTAGTAGACACATAAAATAGAGAATGGAGAAACAATAAAGAGAACCAATGAAATAAAAGGATTTTCCCTTTGAAAAGATTAACAAAGTTGACAAGCTTTTAGCTTGATTGAGACAAAAAAAAGAAGATGCAAAAAACTAAAATGAGAAATGAAAATACACACCTTACATAAATTAAAATAAGAGAATATCATGAATGATTATATACCAAAAAATTAAATAATGTAGATGAAATGAATAAGTTCTAGAAAGATACAAATTACCAAAACTCCAGAGTAGAAAATATCTGTAACAAGATATTGAATCAATAATCAAAAATTTCCTAAGAAAAGTTTAGGACCATATGGCTTCACTGGTAAATTCTGCCAAACGTTTAAAGAAGTAATACTAACTCTATTCAAATTCTTCCAAGAAACAGAAGAGGAAGGAAAACTTCCTAACATATTCTATGAAGCCCGTGTTACCGAGGCAAAGATACCACAAGAAAAGCAAACTACAGATCACTATCTTACGAATATAGATTAAAAAATACCCAAGAAACCCTAGCCAGTTTGGCTTAGAGGATAGAGCATCTGCCTGCAGATTGAAGTATCCCTGGTTTGATTCTGATCAAGGGCATAACCCAGGTTGTGGGCTCAATCCTCAGTAGGGGGCATGCAGAAGGCAGCTGACCAGTGATGTTTCTATTTCTCTCTCCCTCTCCCTTCCTCTCTGAAATCAATAAAAAAATATTAAAAAAATCTCCAACAAAATACTAGCAAACCAAACTCAACAGCACATTACAAAGATCACATACCACGATCAAGTAAAATTTATTTCAGGAATGCATGTTGGTTCAATATAAGAATATCAATGAATATAATGCATCCCATTAACGGAATGAAGGAAAATAAAAAAGCTCAATAGATGCCTGAAAGACATTTGACAAAATTCAGCACCCTTTCATGATAAAAATACTCAGAAGATTAGGAATAACAGGGAATTTTTATAACATGATAGTGGATGTTTATGAGAAAAACCTCAAAACTACCATCATACTCAATGGGGAAAGACTGAAAGCTCTCCTCTCAGATCAGAAAGAAGACAAAGATGTTTGCTTTCACCGGTGCCATTTGTCATTGTACTGGAAGTCCTAGCCAGAGCAAATAGGCAATAAAAATAAATAGGCATCTAAATTGGAAAACAATAACTCAACTATCTCTATTTGCACATGACATGATTCTGTATAAAGAAAATTCCATAGCCCTAGCTGCTTTGGCTCAGTGGATAGAGCATTATCCTGCAGACTGAAGGGTCCTGGATTTGATTCTGGTTAAGGATACATGCCTGGGTTTCAAGCTCTATCCCCAGTAGGGGGCATGCAGGAGGCAGCCAATCAATGATTCTCTCTCATCATTGATGTTTCTATCTCTCCCTCTTCCTCTATGAAATAAATAAAAATGTATATATTTTTTTAAAAAAGGAAATCCTATACAATCCACAAAAAACTGCTAGAGCTAATAATTGAATTCAACAAACTTTTAGTGTTCAAGATCATCAATACACAAAATTCAGTTGTGTTTCTATAGTCTAGCAAGAAACAATCTGAAAAGGAATGAATAAATCAATTTCATCTAAAAGAATAAATTACCTAGGAATAAGTATAACCAAGGAGGAGAAAGGTCTGTATACTAAAAACCATAAAACATTGCTACAAGAAATTAAAGAAGACCTAAATCAATGGAAAGACATTCCACGGTCGTGAATTGGGAGACTATTGTTAAGATGGCAATACTTCCCCAAAGCATCTACAGATGCAATGCACCCTTTATCAAAATTCCAGTGACCTTAAGCTATGGTTCCTTTACACAATGGAATACTATTCAGTCATAAAAAGGAAATCTTACCCTTTGCGACAGCATGGGTGGACCTAGAGAGCATTATACTAAGTGAAATTAGCCAGTCAGAGAAAGGCAAGTACCATATGATTTCACTCCTATGTGAAATCTAATGAACAAAGTAAATTAACAAACAAAATAGAAACAGGTTCATAGTGGCTGTACCAATTTGCATTCCCACCAATAGTGCATGAGGATTTCCTTTTCTCTATATCCTCACCAACACTTGTTCCATGATTTATTGATGACAGCCATTCTGACAGGTTTGTAGTTCTTCGTTTCTTTTATCCAGTACCGGTAGCTCCTGACGCATTTAGGTGATGAACAGAATGAATGAATGAGATCTGTAAGACACATGGCTATAGTGATGAAGCAAATGTCTCCTGGAAGACACTGGTGTTTGTACAGTGATTAGCACACTGTCTTGGATGAAGTTGCCTAGGAAAGAGGGTACAGGAAGAAGAGCACGGGTCTCAGGACTGTGTGCTGGGAGCCCCAACAGTGAAAGGTCAGGCTGGAAAGGAAAAACTGGGGAAGCATACCATGAAAGGATAGACACAAGAGTGCGATGCTAAATGCTGTTGGGAAATTGAGACAGGACTGAGAGGTGTCCAAGGAGAGAACTGGTTTTGGTGGAGGGGTGGAGCTCAGCGGCCAACTCGATGGGCTGAGAATTAGGAGAAAAAGGAGGGAAAACACACAATGCTTTATAGAAATCTGGCTATAGGGGAGGAGGGATTGAGTGGTAATTGGAGAGAGAGCATTCATCCACCATTGACAACATGCAGGTTCTAACATCAAGAGAGATATCCTTGCTGGTTTGGCTCAGTGGATAGAGCATCGGCCTGCGGACTGAAGAGTCCCCGGTTTGATTCCAGTGGTCAAGGGCATGTACCCGGGTTGTGGGCTTGATCCCCAGTGTGGGGCTTACAGGAGGTAGCCAATCAATGATTCCCTCTCATCATTGATGTTTCTAACTCTCCCTTCCTCTCTGAAATCAATAAAATCAATCAAAACAAAACAAAACAAAACAAAAAAACAAAAACAAAAAACAAAAGAGAAAGCCATCCAAGGCAGCTGCTGAGACTGACAGGACTGCGTCAGCCCTTGTGGTCAGAGGGAGAGAGAGAGCATCTTCTCTGCCTATCTTATGATTTTGCTTCTACACTGCTGTCTGTGTTTTTTTTTTTTTTAATAAATATTTTTATTGATTTCAGAGAGGAAGAGAAAGGGAAAGAGAGAGAAACATCAATGATTAGGGAGAATCATTGATTGGCTGCCTTCTTCACACCCCGCTATGGGGATTGAGCCGGCAACCCCGGCATGTGCCTTGACTGGGAATTGAACTGTGATCTAGTTCATAGGTCGATGCTCAACCACTGACCCACACCAGTCGGGCTGTATTATGTTTTTATTGCAGTCGAGTTACCATGCTGCTTCAAAAATGTTAAGACTGGAGTCCTAGCTGGTTTAGCTCAGTGAAAGGTCCTGGGTTTGATTCCGGTCAAGGCCATGTACCATGGTTACAGGTACATCCCCTGTGGGGAGTGTGCAAGAGGCAGCTGACCAATGTTTCTCTCTCATCGATGTTTCTTTTTTTTAAAAAAAAAATATATATCTTATTGATTTTTTAAAGAGTGGAAGGGAGAGGGAGAGAGAGTTAGAAACATCGATCAGCTGCCTCCTGTACACCCCCCGCTGGGGACGTGCCCGCAACCAAGGTACATGCCCTTGACCGGAATCGAACCTCGGACCCTTGAGTCCGCAGGCTGACACTCTATCCACTGAGCCAAACCAGTCAGGGCTCATTGATGTTTCTAACTCTCTATCCTTCTCCTTTCCTCTCTGTAAAAAAAATAATCAATATAATATATATATTTTTAAAAGTGTTTTCTCCTTTGTTCTTTACAGCAGTTATTATCCTTAGTTTACACAAGAGGAAAAAGAGGCTCTGAGTGGTTAAGTTGTCCAACTTAATGTAATTCTAAACCAGGTTTTCTGACAACTAGTATGTTCTTTATGCCATCTCTGTACTCTGAGGAGGACCATCTTTAAGGGGAAATGTTTATTCCTTAAATAGCATCAAGGGGACAAAAGGAATAAACACAGGAGAGACGAGTTTCCTCCCGGGCCTGTCAGTGTCACCCATCAGCTGTTTCTGGGTTGTGTCTAAAGGCAGGAGGCAGCTTGACTCTGTTGTGCATCTGGGCTTCGGAGGCCCAGGGAATGTTTAGTTTCCTGCTTGTCTATTTCCAAACTTTCGGCATGTAATTTATTGTCTTGATTACAGTTTAACATGGCTGGAAGCTGTGAGACATTTGAGCTACAGATTTGTGTGAGAGGCACAAGGACAATCAGTGCATTTGGGAGCTATGGCTCTCCTCCCTTCTCACGCCATGGTCTCTCTTGGGGAGACCTCGGCCAGCCATGGCTTCTACCACCACCGGGTCAGTGCTGGCTCCCAAGCAGTGGCTTGTCTGTTCCTATTTTAAACGTTGTCTTTTTGATGAGTAGAAATTTCTGATTATGATGAAGTCTAATTTATCAAAAAAATTTAAAAATGGTTGTTGCATTCTTTTATTTGTCTAAGAAGCCTTTAGCTTAACCCTAAGTTATGAAGATAATACTCATTCATGTTTTTCTCTAAATGCTTTTCAGTTTTAGCTTTTACATTTAGGCCTATGATTCATCTTTAAATAATGTTTGTGTACTATATAGGGGTCAAAGTTTGTGTTTTTCTCATATTTAATTATTCCAGCACCATTTTGTTGCTTAAACTTTCTTTTTCCCATTTGATTGCTTTTGGGGTTTTTGTTTAAAATTGAATGGTATTTCTAGGATCTCTTCTCTGTACCAATATAGCAACTCCTCCCCTTCCCCCACCATGGGCTCAGTATTGCCAGATCTTCTAAATTTTATTATATTTTAAAATGTATTTTATAGATTTTTTTACAGAGGAAGGGAGAAAGTTAGAAACATTGATGAGAGAGAAAACATCGATCAGGTGCCTCCTGCACACTCCCTACTGGAGATGTGCCCACAACCAAGGTACATGCCCCTGACCAGGATCAAACCTGGGACCTTTCAGTCTGCAGGCCGACACTCTATCCACTGAGCCAAACCGGTTTCAGCCAGATCTTCTAAATTTTAGAAGAGGACATAGAAACCAGATTCTTTTAATATGAAAATGTATAACTTTTTAAGAGTTGGGAACCAATTTTTATTTAAGTGAACAAAGGAACCAATTCTGTGCAGCCAAAGAAACTCATCTTCAGTCTGATTGCATCTGTGGCTTTAGACTACTAGTATGAGAGGTAATTTCAATGAAAGCTGGATCTATGTACAGTCAAGTATAAATCAAGAGCCTTATTTTAAGTGAAAAAAAAATGGGAATGTTGCTAGGGCACATAGAGGGTTTCAATAGTCAATGCAATCAGTGAGAGTTCACTGCCAGGGCTAGATGAAAACCCAGGATGTGATGTCACCTTGGTGCCTAGGAGAGTGTAGGGGCACATT
The DNA here is from genome assembly GCA_027563665.1 of Antrozous pallidus. NCBI lineage: Eukaryota > Metazoa > Chordata > Mammalia > Chiroptera > Vespertilionidae > Antrozous > Antrozous pallidus. Next base: position 22,319,244 of record CM050508.1, on the reverse strand, counting down.
CATGGAGCTATCTGGAATCACATTGGAAACAGTGCAGGCAGACAGGGCTAAGAGGCAAATGAGATGCCAGGATGCCCTGGCTTGCAGTGGAGGGACTAATGAGAAGCTAGATAGACCAGCGACGGGAAGGAGACAAGGGCCAAGAGCATCCAGGGTGAGCTGATGTGCGGTCAAGAGTCTGCAGTGGAGGGAATGAAGAGAAGCAACCCAGAGCCCAGCCAGGTGCTTCCTGGAATTGGCTGAAGGCCTCCTTGGCTCCCTGGGTGAAAGTGGAGGCAGAGCAGCCAGAAGATATACAATTGCAGATGCTCAGCAGCACTGCATTTCCCCACTCTTGTGTTTAAGTTCGTTTTTAACATTTTAGGTTTATATTTTATGCTTAATATTTAAATAGGAACCAGTTCACATGTTTCAACTATTAAAAACTATTAATGAAAGGTATTTTTCCCACCTGTTCCCTCTCTCCCCACCCAGTTTCTGTCTCCAACCCCTCACTCCCAGGTAACTATTTGTACAGTTTGTTTTTACTGCAACCAAGGATACTACGTTGGCAGCCACGCCTGCCAGACAGACTGTTGCTTATGCTGGTTGGGTCACATAGGGTAGAGCTCTGAGTAGTTACCACCATGTAAGAGAAAACAAGCAAGCAAGCCTGCACTAAAGACAGACAGAAGTTTGTTGGAACTTGCTAGAACCTTGCCTCATGAATATGTAAGAGAGCACTACAGGGGAAGGAAATCATCCTACTCAAATAGTGATGCTGTGCTTGTTATGGCTGAATGTGCCCCCTCAAATTTAGTACGTTGAAGCCCCAACCCCCAACGTCATGGTTGTTGGATGTTGGGACTTTGGAAGGCAATTAAGTTTAGATGGAGTCATGAGGGTGGGGCTCCACGATGCTATTAGTGTCTTTATAAGAAGAGGAAGAGACCAGAGCTCCTTTTACTCTCTGCACTGTGCAAGCAAACGGCTGCATGGAAGACAGCTGTCTGCAAACCAGATGGAGAGCTCTCACCACAACACAGGCTTGCCGGCATCCTGATCTCAGACTCCCAGCCTTCAGACTGTGAGAAATAAACAGCTGTTGTTTAAGCCAGCGAGTCCACGGGATTTTGTGATGGCAGGCCGAACTAAGTGCTGGAGGACCAAAAAGTGAGCTAGAAGAAAATGGAAACATTTTTAGTTCTCTGAACTATACCTTTTCATTGCTTTGCTGAGAGTATGCAAAGGTGCTGTTTGGAAGTATGGATTCCCACTGCTCTGGAGGAAGGGTCAGTGGGCTGGAAAACGGTGTTGACCACAGAAACAGGACTATTAACTTCTTAAAGCCAGTGATTAGTTGAGTGACATATGTGGGTGACAAACCTCAACAGCTCATCGCAAACTGTACTCATACTCTGGCACTTGCTAAAGTCTAACCTGGAAGGACTTGAAGGGGTGAATGGAAAAGGTTTGCAAACTTTCAAGGGTGGTGTTAGGTGCAAGATGTTTGTTCTCTAATCCAACTTCTAGGGAGTACAACGTATTTTCACCTGGATTATTTCACCACCGCCACCGAAGATAATGCTGCCCTCTACTGAATTGCTCTTGCAACTACAGTCCCTGGCAATTGGGCCTAGATTCTTTTTTATCTCCTTTGCTTTATCTAAATTGGGTTTCCAATATAGCTAGAGGTCTTTTGTTCTGCTAAGTCATTTCTTTATGGCCATGGTGGAGTCCACTTTCCCTCTAGCATTATTTCCCAGAGGCTGGAGGTGAAACAAACAGAAAGCAAGTCATGTTGGGTCCTCCAATCTCTAGAAATATAATCCATCTTCCTTCCCTTTGCTTTTCTTTCTTCAAAAACTTTTTATTGAACTATAATTACTAAGATGTCTCCTAGGCACTTGAGATACAGTGATCGAAATAGAAGCATAGTGTTCTGTTTTATAGTTCTATACTTTATATAAAAGTATTTTGAAAGACATTGAAATGATTACCCAATTTTATTATGAACAATCCTGTGATAAACTTGTCCTTCCACTCTTCCTTCCCCCCTATGTTCCTTCCTTCCCTTTTATTAGGTGGGATTGCAGGGTCAGGGTCTTTATTGTTTAGTACGTTTGGTACATATTTACCCAACAGGACCATGAGAGTTTTGTATTAAGATGGATCAAAGTGATTAAACATTTGTTATCTGTGAGATGCTATGCCAAGCACTTTAAATGTGTTAACTCATTGATCTTTATATCCATCCTATAAGCTAGGTGCTACTTTGATCTTCATTTTACAGATGCGAAAATTGAGGCCCAAGGCAAGTATCTACTCTTCCCGTGGACATACTGGCCATGGGACAGAGCTGGGATTTGCATGGAAGTGGGTGGTTTGTCTCTAGATCCTGAACTCTTATCTCATTCGTCATCACAACAGCACCATGAGGCAAGTTTTATTATCCTCATTTCTATGGATAAGAATACTTTGATACACGTTAACAAACTTGTCTGAGATCACAAACCTAATAAAGGGGGGTGGGCAGTGTTTGAATTATGGTCTGTCTGACTTCAAAGCAGGGATTTCTGGATTCCTCATGTACTCAACTTTCAAAGTTCTTCTCTGGCTTCCACCAGAGCTTGGCAATTGGGGGCAGGAGGTCTGCACCTAGGAGGTCATATCTCTGTTATGTCCTGCCATTATCCTGACTGTCACAGCCAGGATCCTGTGATGCAATGACATTCCTCCCCTCTTCTCTCATTCTAGATCACCTTTTGTTTCTAGAACTCTCTCAGTTGGGCACAGTTTTGGTTGTGGGTAACAGAAAACTTTACTTGAATAAGTCTTAACAATAAAGAGAATTTATTGCCTCATGTAACTGAAAAGTACAGAGAGAAGATGACCTCTGTGCTTGGTTTGTTCAGGACCGTGTCTCCTGTTTCTCTGGTTCTCTTATATCTGCCTTCCTCCCAATAACTAACAATATGTTAGTTATTGTCCTTGGACTGGTTTGCCATTTATGTAGCAAAATGACATCCAGCAGCAACAAGGCTACATACTTGTTTTTCCCAATGTTGTTAAACAACCAACCTGAACTTGGCTCTGAGTGGATCATCTTAGGCCACATGCTTTGTCCTTGGACTTCTCATTTGGCAATTGGGGCAATCCCTGGGGGGGGGTGGTGGTGGTGAATCTTCTCCCCGCCCCTTCTTTGCCTCCACTTTGGTCCTCAAGTTTAAGTGGATTCTCCTGCAGCAATGTGAAGAGACGCTGATGCGGACTTCAAAGCTGACATGCGGCAACATCGATATACTCACAGCCATATTGCGCTGTTCACATGGTCTTGCATAGAAGCTGCCATTAAAAAAACGGGTGACAAGAAGAGGCCTCCGCATTTTGCTGTCAGCGTGGTATGCAGGCTTCACATATCACGACGCATGACCTCCATGTGTCTTTGTGGCATTGGATGCCATGCACAGAAAGGAAAAATGCTTTCCCATTAGGAACATTACAGATCTGTTTGTGATGGAGCGGTTAGAAGTAGGAAGTGAGGTTGGAAGATAGTTGGGTGGGTAGACTTGCTGGAACATTTTCAAGTAGATAAAACATTATCTCATGCCCATGTACACATGCCCTTCCCCCTCCTCAATGAAATGCTCTTTCTTACCATGAAGGCAAAGATTCTTTTTGACTCTTAACCCCCAGATTGTGTTCCCATTGGAGACCTAAGCTACCACTGCTGCTCCTCCAGGCTTGAGGGTGGACTAGAGTCTTTTCTAATTCTCAGTAATTAGTCTAAATAGACTGGAATGCTGAACTGGCTTCATCAACGGATTAGGAAAAGCAGAAAGAAATTAAACACAAGGGGCTTAAAAGTAGATCTAAGATATGGCTGCTCAAAAAAAGATGTGGCTGCTTGTCTTGGTCTTTCTCAGTGGGTCCCTTGCTGCCCCCTGGTGGCCAACACTCTCTTTCCCTGTAGCTGCCTCTTGGCCTGCAGGCGTTTTGCAGTCCAGGCCCCAGACAGTCTCTTTTCTCTGTGTCCAGTCACTAGTTTCTGCTTCATGCGCTAACTTTTCTCTAGATGATTCATAGGGGGAATGTCCACTCCCTTCGGGGACTTTCCCATCCTCAAGTCCTTTTCAGTCTAGGCATTAGGTCACAATAGTCCCAGGGCAGTAAAAGCAAAGCATGGGTAGCCCTAGGCAATGGTCTCCTACACTTCCTGCTCCTAGTTATAAGTGATAAGAGAACCTGGTGGAGAGCAAGATTTAGCCTTAAAAAAAAAAAAAAAAAAAAGCTTGCCCAGGGCAGATTGGTAGGCACCAGTGGCATGATAAATTTGGCATTTATGGGTAGGTGCATAATTTGCACTTGAACAAATGGGCACTAACTTTAAACAATAGAGTATGGTTTGGAAAGAGCAATGCCAGGCAGACCAGTCTGACTGTATGCAAGTGAAGCTTTCAGGCACACCTGAGGGATGACCATGTACCCGCAGTGACAGACACTCTGAGTCCTAGTGGAGACCCATGATCCATAAATCATAGATCTGTCTAGTGTCATTGCACAACCATTGGTTTGAGCACTTGTTCTCTGGTGGAGGATCCAAAGATGACTCGAAAAGGATCTCTCCCTGGTCTGGTAGCAAGGGCTGATTGGTAAACACAGCATCACAGTACAGTAGGATTCATGTGATAATGGAGAAGCGATTAAAGTACCAGAGGTGTAAAGCCAGGGGAAGACATTAGCTGCTGGGGGCAGCTGAGGCAGGTTCCCAGGGAAGCCATCCTTCAGAACAGAGAGTGGAGCAGAATGACACGAATCCCACCTCCTCCATTCACTTGTTGCCCCAGTGATCCCCCTGTTGTCCAGCCAGACCCCAGGTGGCTGTTCTCATCAACCAATTGTTGATAGTGGTTGTGTAAAGGAATGCTAGTGGTTGGTATGGAGGGGGTTCAATTCTCCATATCTCCATCGACGTCTACACCAGCCCCCAGACCACCCCAAAGGAGCTTACAATACAAGTAAAAATTGTGTGCTTTTTCTGCAAACACAGCTTAAGTACAGTCCTTCCCACCAGATAGCCCCCAAATTTCTCCTAAGTGGAAGACGACTGTGAGCCTTTCTCCAGTGGACTCCTTCTGAAATCTGCTGTCAAAAGTCAAATCCTTTCCCCCTTTAAGTGTGTCAGGCAGGTTGGAAGCTTTCAAAGGTGGTCAGCTAGGGATTGTAAGGAATAAACAAGTGGAAATAAATATTAGAAAAGAAAGAGAATAAGCATTGTCATCCATAGAGCGGAAAACTCCGATAACATTATTTATTTATTGACAGAACAGAAAAGAGAGGGAAAGAGCAAATTATGTATGTGAGAGCAAAACTTCAATTGGCTGCCTCCTGCATGCCCCCCATTGGGGATCGAACCTGCAACCCAAGCATGTGCTCTTGACTAGAATGGAACCTGGGACCCTTCAGTCTGCAGGCTGATGCTCTATCCACAGAGCCATACCAGCTAGGTCTGTTCTCACATTCTTGATGAGAGTGACTTGAATTTGAGTTATAAATCACAATTCTCTCCTAATTCTTCAACTAGATCAAATCTTGGCTTCCCATATGAATGGGATTACTTTGAAAACATCACCGGCACACCACCCACAGAAATATATTATAGCCTCTGTCACATGGACACTGAGATACTCATTAGATATGCTGTTGTCATCATCTATGCCCTGGTCTTCCTGCTGAGTCTGCTGGGAAACTCCCTGGTGATGCTGGTCATTTTATACAGCCGGGCCAGCTGCTCTTTCACTGATATCTACCTGCTGAACCTGGCCATGGCTTACCTGCTCTTTGCCCTGACCTTGCCTATCTGGGCCACTTCCAAGGCAAAGAGCTGGATCTTTAGCATATCCCTGTGCAAGGTGGTCTCACTCCTGAAGGAAGTCAACTTCTGCAGTGAAATTCTACTACTGGCCTGCATTAGCGTGGACCGCTACCTGGCCATTGTTCATGCCACGCTCAGAAGTAGCACTGGGTCAAGTTCATATGCTTAGGCATCTGGGCTCTATCTCTGATTCTGTCCCTGCCCGTCATTGTCTTCCATAAAGCCTATCAACCACCTTTATCCAGCCCAGTCTGCTCTGAAGATCTGAGTGACAATACAACTAAATGCCTCATGGTGATGCAGGCCTTGCCCCAGACCATTGGATTCCTCATGCCGCTGCTGGTCACGCTGTTCTGCTATGGGCTCACCCTGCGCACACTCAGGCCCACATGGGGCAGAAGCACCGGGCCATGCGGGTCATTTTCGCTGTCGTGCTCATCTTCCTGCTCTGCTGGCTGCCCTACAACCTGGTCTTGTTGTCAGACACCCTTATGAGGATCAGGATAATCAAGGATACCTGTGTTCGCTGAAATGACATTCGCTGGGCCCTGGATGTCACCAAGATTCTGGGCTTCCTCCACAGCAGCCTCAATCCCCTCATCTACGCCTTCATTGGTCAGAAGTTTCGCCATGGACTCCTCAAGATCATGGCCGTCCATGGCCTCATCAGCAAGGAGTTCTTGGCCAAGGAGAGCAGGCCTTCCTTTGTTGGCTCTTCTTCAGGGAACACTTCTACTACCCTCTAAGACTCCCACTGCTGGTGTAGTTGGGGATGGAGTAAGGTTCAGGAATGGGATTTAGATCAAGGTTGGGATTATGGTCAGGATTGAGGTTAGAGTCAGATGGGGGAGCCAGGGATGGTATGGCAACTTGGGATAAGGTGGAGGGTCAAAGTACAGGGAGAGATTTAGAAATAGGGAAAGGCTGGCAATGATGTAAGTGAGATTTAGGGAGGTTCAAGATGGCATTGGGAGCAGATAATGGAGGGAAGCTTAGGAATGGGATGAATGTGGGGTTGCTGAGTCTCAGGGAGAAGTGTCAGAAATAGAGTGGATGGCTAGGGTGGGTTAGTGACTACAGCCACTGCTATTTAGTCCAGTTAGTGGCTGGAGCAAAAAGCTATTGCCATCCTCTCTAGAATATTATCTAAGATGCTCTTCCAGGACCAGGATGGAGGTGTCTCCAGCTGCCTTAGCTTGAGACTCTTCAAATGTGATGGTGAGGAAGGAGTTAGGAGCTCAATCCCTAAAAACTGGATTTGATTAAGGAGAGAAGACAGAAGAATGCAGGCAGAATCCAGGAAGGAAGGCTGGGAACTGTCCTGGGAACTTCCCTTTCTTCTCTTTCCATCCTTGAATCCTCTTCCCACCTTCTCTACTGTATCCCCCAATGCGCAACTTCCTCCATCTCAAAGACAACTTCATCAGGGGCTTCAGCTCACTTTGGGGTCATGTCTCAAAGTTGAAAGGTGTTTTTCTATCCCCCAGTCAAGGGTGGGCCAGCTCTTTCCTGGTTCCTGACTTTTTGCAGGAAATCTAATTCCAGTTCTCTGCTGTGCAAGGGATCTGGGAACCCATCTCCTTCCTAGACCAGTTCTAGTGTCTTTCTGAGTTCCTGGGGCTTCAACAACTACTCCCTGTTAAGTCAATACATTAAAAAAAAATTTTTTTTTTGTTTTAAATTCGTCAACTTGTTTTTATTTTATAATTTTATTTCTTCTCCCTCTCTTGCTCCCTCCCTCCCTCTCTCCCTCCCTCCCTCCATCCCTCCCTCTCTCTTTCTTTCCTGTCTAAAATTTTACATGTGTCCCCTCCCCGCCTTGACCCACACCCCCTACCCAGATTCCGACCCCAGGGAAGCCCCCACTACCCCAGTGTCTGTGTCCGTTGGTTATGCTAATATGCATGCATACATATATACCCTGGGATGGTGTCCTTTGGTTGCTCTGGGGATTGGAGCCTGGGTCCGGGATGTAGGTCTGGGTTCAGAATGATGTCTGGAACCCGGATGTAGGTATGAGTCCTGCCATGACCTTTTGGGACCTGCCATAGAAGTCAGGCTCTGGAGGAATTGCGCATCCTGCCATGAGGTCGGGGACCAAACTGAAGTCTGACCCGGGATGGAGGTCTGATTCTCGGGAGGGAGCCTGGGCCCCGGGTTGGTGCCCCGGAATTGACATAAGGGCCATGGAATGAGTGTGGGGTCCCAGATGTAGGTCTGGGTTCAGAATGGTGTCTGGAAAATGGATATACTAGTAGGTATGAGTCCTGCTATGGCCTTTTGAATCCTGCCATAGAAGTCAGGTCCTGGAGGAGTTCCGAGTTCCGAGACCCACCAAGGAATTACAGGTCCTGCCATGAGATCGGGGTTCCAAACTGAAGTCTGACCTGGGATGGAGGTCTCCGTCCTGGGATGGGGGTCTGGGCCCCTGCATGGAAGTCTGGACCCCGTGACAGAGGTCCCAGCCTCAGGACTGAGGTCAGGGCTCCATATGTAGGTGAAGGCCCCAGTTGGAGGTCTAGTCCCGCCATGCAAATAGGGGTCCTGTCATGAAATTCCGGGCTCAGAATTAAGGTCTGATCCTGGGATGGGGGTCTGGGCCCCATTATGGGGGCCCCAGCATGGAGGTGTGGGCCCCAGGATAGAGGTCCCAGACCCAGGATTGAGATCAGGACCCTGGATGTAGGTGAGGCCCTGGATGGAAGTCTGGGTCCCGCAATGGAAATAGCAGTTCTACCATGACGTTTTGGGCTCAGAATTAAGGTCTGATCCTGGGAGGTAGGTCTGGGCCCTGGCATGGAGGTCTGGGTCCTAGGATAGAGGTGTGGGCCCCAGGATTGAGGTCAGGGCCCTGATGGAGGTCCGAATCCCGCCATGGAAATAGGGATCCTGCCATGAAGTTCTGGGTCCCAAATTAAGGTGTGATCCTGCGATGGAGGTCTGGGACCCAGGAAGGGGGTCTGGATCCTGGAATGGGGGTCTATACCCTGGCATGAATGTCTGGGTCCTGAGCTTGCCTGTTTGCCCCCAACTTCCCTCCTCTGCTGGCCTGGTCACCCCTAATTGCCCTCCCCTGCAGGCTTGATCACCCCCAACTGCCCTCCCCTGCTGGCCTGATGGCCCACAACTACCCTCCCTTGCAGGCATGGAACCTCCCACTGTCCTCCCCTGCTGGCCATCTTGTGGTGGACATCTTGTGTCCGCATGGGGCAGTATCTTTGACCACATGGGGATAGCCCTCTTGTGTGTTGGAGTAATGGTCAATCTGCATATTACTCTTTTATTAGATAGGATAGAGGCCTGGTGCATGGGTGGGGACCAGCTGATTTGCCCTGAAAGGTATTCTGGATGAGGGTGGGGCTTCCCTTGGGGCAAAGGGCAGCCTGGTCAAGGGCCTGTGGTGGTTTGCAGGCCGGTCATTCTCCCCAGTGACCCAAGCTGAGGCCCTGGGATCTGGGATTAATTTATGTTCTAGAATTGAAACTTTGTAGCCTGGAGCAGAACCAAGCCTTCTGCTCACTCTGTGGCAACTGCCATTTCTGTTTAAAACTTTGTAACCTAGAGTGGAGGCCTAGTTTAGGGCGACAGAAGCTTGGCTTCCTCCTTCGCCCTGGCAACCTTAGCCTCTTCTCTCTCCAGCTTCATGGCTGCTTTCTGTTGGGATTATGTATCTTCTATAATTGAAACTTTGTAGCATTGAGTGGAGGCCTAGGCTGGCAACGGCAGGCAGAAAGCTTGGCTTCCTCCATTGCTAGGGAAACCCAAGCTTCCCTCCTGCTGTCAGTGGTGGCAGCCATCTTGGTTGGGGTTTATTTGCATACTTTGCTCCTGGTTGGCTGGTGAGCATGACTGTGGGCATGGCTTGATCAGTGGTATGGTCAATTTGCATATTGCTCATTTATTAGATAGGATAATTCCAGGAAGTTTTACTAGAGTTTCAAACAAAGGAAATTATGTGAAATCATGGTTAAAGATCAAACTGTAATTTTTCATTTTTTTGGCTTCTTTGTAATCATCACTCTTGGCTAAGCCTGGATTATTATGTCTATTCCTTGCGCCTGGCTGAACTTAGATAATGAAACCCATCCCCTGGATCCTGAACTAAGGGTGAGGCTGACAACGTACCTGCCTCTGGCATGGTGTTTTTCCAGGATGTGGCTCTGCCAACACCACTGGACTCAGCTGACAATAATTAAAGAAATGCTCAATGTGCTTTCCCAGGTGCTGTGTACAGGATATAGTCCTAGAAGTGGGATTTCTGGGTGAAATAGGAGTTCCATTTTTAACTTTTTGAGGAAACTCCATACTGTTTCCACAGTGGTTGCACCAGTCTGCATTCCCACCAGCAGTGCACAGGGGTTCCTTTTTCTCCACATCCTCGCCAACATTTGTTGTTTGTTGATTTGTTGATGATAAGCATTCTGATAGGTGTGAGATGGTATCTCACTGTTGTTTTGATTTACATCTCTCGGATGATTAGTGTAAGTTAATAGATTTCTAAGATTATTTTTCATTTCTGATCCTTAGAAATTTAGCACTCTTTCTTTCTTTGCTTTTTATGTCAGATATTTATTTAAATATTAAAAATATAGTTTATCAGACTATCAAACTACGGGGGGAAGGCTGGGGAGGGTGGGGGCCGGGGGCTGTAAGAGATCAACTTGTATGCATGCATGTAGGCATAACCAATGGATACAAGACACTGGGGCGGAGGGGTGGGGAGAGGCAGGTGAGGACATGTGCTGGGGAATAGTGGAGGCTTGGGGGAGGACAATGGGGGAAAAAAAGGAAAAAATATGTACTACTATTTGTAATAATTTAAAGAATAAAAAAATTAATAATAAGGATGCTTACTATTAAAATATCATTGGTATGGTTTAGTAAATACTAGAATATAAATTAAATACAAATTATAAACCTTTAAAAAAAATAAAAATATAGGTTATTGCCCTGGCTGGTTTGGTTCAGTTGATAGAGTGTTGGTCTGCAGATTGAAGGATCCCGGTTCGATTCTGGCCAAGTTCATGTACCTAGGTTGCAAGTACATCCCCAGTATGTGCAGGAGGCAGCTGATCGATGTTTCTCTCTCATTGATGTTTCTAACTCTCTATCCCTCTCCCTTCCTCTCTGTAAAAAATTAACAAAATGTATTAAAAATTTTAGGTTATCTAGCATTTCTGGGTAGGGTGTGTGTGTGTGTGCACACGCGCGCACATGTTGTTGCTTCCCATGCTTCCTGAGTCCACCATCATGATATGATGTCAGTAAAAATTCACATAGCACATAAAATCAACAATTTCCCTTCCTGTTCTTTACTTCCTTTTCTTTTTTTTTTAAATATACTTTATTGATTTTTTATAGAGAGGAAGGGGGAGAGATAGTTAGAAACATCAATGAGAGAGAAACATCGATCAGCTGCCTCCTGCACACAGCCCCCCCCCCCTTACTGGGGATGTGCCCACAACCAAGATATGTGCCCTTGACCAGAATTGAACCTGGGACCTTTCAGTCCACAGGCTGATGCTCTATCTACTGAGACAAACTGGTTTCAGCTATTTCCTTTTCTTAAAGATAAGCACTGTTAAAACTTTGTGCCAGTGAATTTTATTTATTCATTTTAAAAAATATATTTTTATTGATTTTCAAGAGAAAGGGTGAGAGAGAGAGAGACATACACATCAATGATGAGAGAGAATCATTGATTGACTGCCTCCTGTATGTCCCCCTACTGGGGAGCAAGCCTGCAACCCAGACATATGAGCTTGACTGGAATTGAACCCAGGACCCTTCAGTCTGCAGGCCAACACTCTGTCCGTTGAGCCAAATCAGCTAGGGCTGTTGGTGAATTTTATTTATTTATTTATTTATTTATTTATTTATTTATTTATTTATTCATTTTTTAAAATCTTTATTGTTCAGTTTATTAATTACATTGTTCCCCCCTTTTTTTCCCCGCCCTATAGTTCCCCTCCACCTGGTACCCATCCCACCCTCCGCCCTCACCCCCCTCCACTGTCCTCTCCCATAGTTGCATGATTTTTGTCCAGTCTCTTGCTGCACTTCCCACACCCCCTTTCTCCCCAAGAGTTGTCAGTCCATTCCCTCTTTATGTCCGGGATTCTGTTACATTCACCAGTTTATCCTGTTCATCAGCTTATTAATTCACTTGCTTTTTAGATTCATTTGTCGATAGATGTGTATTTGTTGTTTCTAATTTACACTTTTATCTTTTTCTTCTTCCTCTTCTTAAAGAATATCTTTCAGCATTTCATGTAATATTGGTTTGGTGGTGATGAACTCCTTTAGCTTTTTCTTGTCTGCGAAGCACTTTATCTGACCTTCAATTCTGCATGATAGCTTTGCTGGATAGAGTAATCTTGGTTGTAGATTCTTGCTGTTCATCACTTTGAATATTTCTTGCCATTCCTGTCTGGCCTGCATCGTTTCTGTTGAGAAATCCGCTGACAATCGTATGGGTGCTCCCTTATAGGTAACCATCTGTTTTTCTCTTGCTGCTTTTAATATTCTCTCTTTGTCTTTTGCTCTTGGCATTTTAATTATGATGTGCCTTGGTGTGGTCCTCTTAGGGTTCCTATATATTGGGGTTCAGTGCGCTTCTTGGACTCCTAAGTCAATTTCTTTCACCAGGTGTGAGAATTTTTCAGTCACTATTTCTTTGAATAGGTTTTCATTGTCTTGCTCTCTCTCTTTTTCTGGCACCCCTATAATTTGGATGTTGGTTTGCTTGAGGTTGTCCCAGAGGCCCCTTACACTATCTTCAATTTTTTGGATTCTTTTGGTTTCTTGCTTTTTCAGCTGAGTGGATTTTACTTCTTTGTATTTCAAACCTTTAACTTGGTTCTTGGGGTGCTCCAGAGCACTTTTAGGTCTTTGTATAATATTTTTTATTTCAGTCAGTGTATGCTTAATTTCTGGTTGGTCCTTTTTCATATCCTTAAGAGTCTCCTTTATATCCTTGAGGGTCTCCTTCATTTCCTTGTAGGACTCATTCATTTCCTTTGCGGTCTTGCTTAATTCCTTATACGCTTCGACCTTTTGTTGGAGCCTCTTGAAAAACCCTATAACCGTGGTTTTGAATTCCATGTCCAGTCGTTTTTTTTCCTCCATTTCTTTCACATCTGATGTCTCTGCATGGTGGCTGCTTCCCTGAGTTGGTCAATTAGCTTTGTGTGGTAGACTTCCTACTAGGGACAGTGGCTCAGCCTCCCCAGTTACCTGAGGTGGATATGGGTTGCACAGTCTTGCTGAAGTTAAGCTCAGGTTAATCGTTGTTAGCACTTGGAGGGGTTGACCTCTAGGCCAATTGTCTGTGAAGTTCAGCTATGCTCAGGTTGGATGGGCGGAGTGTCCGGGTCAAGCAGACAGTGTTAGCTCCGCCCTATGCGGCCCCAGGGACTCCGTGTTGGTGGCAATGGCTGCCAGCACCTCTGAGAGAGAGCCGCTGCCAAGCTCCACCGGCTGCCGGGGAATTCAGACTCTCCCCAAATGAGTCTGCACGCCCAATGTCTCACCCAGGGTCGTAAAATAAAGCAGTCTGACGGTTTCCCGAATGAGAAGGCAAGTCGCAGAGAGCTCTCTGTGTGGTCACACAGCTGAGCTGTTTGCGCAAGCTGCCTTCTCCACAAGCTGGCAGACCCCTGCAGCACCCGAGCTTCAGCGTGCCCTCCCACTGTTCAGTTTTCACCCCGTGTGATAGTGGGTTCCCTGAACTTCGCCCAGAGCTGGAGAATCAGTCCAGTGGGACGTCTTTGTCTCCCTGTTCGAGAAAACTGTTTTCAGCCGCCCACCCTCTCCACGGGCACGCGCTCCAAACCTCTCTCCATGCGAATTGTTCAACGCTGTCCGCCGCCGCTCCTCTGAATCCCAGTGTCTTATTTTCACTTTTATTTGTGGAATTTTCACTCGGCCAGCTTTCTGGTGATTCTGGAAGGTGTTTGTTCTTTCGTTAAGTTGTAGTATTAAAATTGCTGAGCATGATGGCAAGATAGTGTTTTACCTATGCCGCCATCTTGGTTCCAATCTGTTGGTGAATTTTAAATGTCAACTTGGAGGACACATTGACCAGATTTCTAGTTAATTCACAGTGTTTATGTCTATGTTGCATACACATGTGTGCATATATGTGTATGTTGGAAGTGAGTGACCTTATCTCAAATTAACACCCCCTTATTCTTTTTTTTTTAAAGCTGGAAATATTTTATTACATTAACAATTCAGTATTCCTCCTCCTATTTCTAGGCCACTTACAGATGGTGCAGTTTTTTCTGTGTTCTACAGGTTTCTTTCTTTTAGTATGTTTCTAAACTGCTCTGGTCTCCTGGTTAGTGGACATCAAAGAGACCAACACTAGGCTCAAAATCAGTTTCTCTCTAGAAATGTGTGAGTCCCACCACTGGAGCTGACGTTTAACATAGTCTTAACAAAACAGCTTATTAGGCACATCTAATACCCACATTGTTCATCTGCTCATGGCAGAAATTGGGTCTACTGTTTCTACTATTGGTACTGCAAAAGATTGTATTAGTGACTATATTCATAAGGAGGGAAAGCTCTGCTTCTTGTTAAGCAAGGTGGGTTTTTGATCTGTTCAAGTTGTCAGTTTGGTGTACTACATAGAAAGCCTTTAAAAACTCAGTAAAGTTGATGCTTCCATCTTTGTTCAAGTCCATTCTTTCAGCAAGCTCATGAACTTGGGAATCGCCAATATGAAGGCTGTAGTGACTACAAAAAAGTTTCCACATGGAATGAAATTCTTCCATAGAGATAAGACCTGAGTGATCAGAGTCAATGACATTGAAAATGATTTGCAGGTCAGATCGGTATCTGTACAGAGTTTCAGTGAGAGCTGACTGTGCCTCTTTCACAGGTTTTTGAATGTGAATATCGTGGAAGCAGGTCATGTAGTCAATATTCCCATTGTCATCTGTGAGAACTAGATGTGAACTCAGGTTCTCCATGGTAAGTTCAGCCCCAAAACGTTCTCCATGGAAAGAGCCCACTGGCCCATAGAGATTTTTCCTGATTCAGAGTGGTCTTGAAGTTGGAAACTATGAATGAGATCAGTTTTTCATGAAATCACTCTCTCTTTCAATATCCTGATGGCACTACTTTCTATGGTATTCACCCTTTGATGAAGAGGTCCTAAGCACGTTGCCTTTGTTACTCGGTACTGGTAAAATCGAAGAATTGTACAAAACCCCACCTTGATGTAAGCTCCTCTATTGCTGCCTTCTTCAGAATACTTAGAAGCAGAAAATACCGTAATAACCTTGCCATCATGGCAGACTTCATACCCGTCAGGCTTATATTCGTGAGATCTAATGAGAAGCTTGAAACGGTGTTTATTAAGAAACTTTGTTGTAACATCTGGCCCAAAATAGCAGCCTCCTCCTCGGCATGTGTTTGGGTAACAGCCTCGTTTCCCTCTAGGATCACTCCACAGAATATCAATAACCTGTTCCCACTCATGCTTTGTTAAATAATCAGAAGGAGGTCCACTTAATCTGACTCCCTGAGGCATATGTCCTCTACCCTTCTTCGATTCAGAACCACTCACTCTCTTTATCCACTGGATCTGGTGGCATCAACACAGATTTCATTTTGTTTCTCTCTATATGATGGAGTAAATTCAGGTCTGTGGACTCTGATATCCCACCATGCATGATCAAGATTTCATCATCAATGATTGTCCCCAGTGGCAGCCAGGCAAAAACTTCTTCCAAGACTTGTAGGATTTTCCCCCCATGTATCTTATATTTACTCATGACTTCTTTTGTGAAGCCATATCTCATATTCATCAAAAAATCTTCATGGTTTCTTCTGTTCAAGCACAGGTCATTGCCATAGAGAAGAAAACTCACAAAGAGGATCATTAAGATCTCAATGGAATATTTTCCTCAATCTACAAAATCACCGTTAAAAACGTACGGGTTATACCCTGAGGGGAGGCTATTAGTGCATTGGCTCCATATGGCTTTATAGCAGAGCTCTATCTCAGTTTTCAAGAGAAAATAGTTTTTTAAATCCTTTTCTGAGGATATTTTTTATTGATTTTAGAAAGAGAGGAAGGGAGAGAAACATGAAGGAAGGAAGGAAGCCCCCTTCTTCTTCTTCTTCTTTTTTTTTTTTTAAACACAACGATTATACATGATTTTTTAAATATTTTATTGATTTTTTACAGAGCAGAAGGGAGAGGGATAGAAAGTCAGAAACATTGATGGGAGAGAGACATCAATCAGCTGCCTCTTGCACGCCCCCTACTGGGGATGTGCCCGCAGCCAAGGTACATGCCCTTGCCGCAATCGAACCCGGGACCCTTCAGTCCACAGTCCAACGCTCTATCCACTGAGCCAAACCGGTCTCGGCCCCTTATTCTTTTAAATTAAAATTCCAGGGGCAAAAACATACATGTTTCAAGTGTACAATTCTATAATACATCATCTATATATCGCACAATGTGCTCACCACCCAAAGTCTAGTCTTCCTGCGTCACCATCTCTTTGACTCCCTTTACTCTCTTCATTTTCCCCAACCCCCTTTCCCTCTGGTTATCTTCATACTGTTAGAAGCCCTTTGTTTTAACCAGGTCCATATTAGTGGGGTGGGAGAAGCAAGATAAAGAAGGTGAGTGGGGCCGAAATGGGTTTGGCTCAGTGGATAGAGTTTCAGCCTGCAGACTGAAAAGTCCCAGGTTTGATTCTGGTCAAGGGCATGTACCTTGGCTGTGGGCACATCCCCAGTAGGGAGTGTGCAAGAGGCAGCTGATCGATGTTTCTCTCTTATCAATGTTTCTGACTTTCTATCCCTCTCCTTTCCTCTCTGTGAAAAATCAATAAAATATATTAAAAAAAAAAAGAAGGTGAGTGGGAAGGTGCTTCTGAAGAAATCCAGTCACTTCCGACATGGGAAGAAATCGTATTGCACAACAGAAACCTATGAGGCCACATCCGTACCTCTCTTGGTTCCTAAATTGTAAACAACAATGCTGTCTTCCTGAAAAAGCTGGCTTTGCTCCAACTTTGAAAATAAGTGTTAAGGATGGGGGGGGACTAAGCAAGTAAGGCCTAAGGGGCATGCAGTGGCCCACTGCCCACTTTGTCAGCATTCTTGTGCACTCCACTTAGCTGGGATCGTGATGATACTCAGTGGGTACTGTCTCCTATCCACATTCCCCAAGGCATTATAGAAAACACTAGAGACCTGGTGCATGAAATTCATGCATGGGTAGGGTCCCTAGGCCTGGCTGGTGATCAGGGCCAATCGGTGGGGTGACTGGCAGGGAAATCATGGGACCCCCACTAGCACCTGCCTTGACTGGCCTGGCACTGTCCACTGACCCCACCCCTGATCGCCTTGCTGCTGCCTGTAGCCTCCCTCTCAGGGTGAAGCCCCCTGATCGCCTTGCTGCCACTGGTTACTTCCCTGTGTGGGGTGACCAGGGAGGCAATTTTGGGGGGGAGTGCCTCTGGCACCTGCGTTGGCTGGCCTGGGGCCTGCAGGCTGGGGCAGCTCCTGCATTGAACGTCTGCTCCATGGCGGTCAGTGCATGTAACAGTGACCAGTTGTTCCACCCGGTCCTTTGCTGTTCGGCCAATTTGCACATTAGGCTTTTATTATATAGAACTAGAGGCCCAGTGCACGAAATTTGTGCACAGGTGTGTGTGTGTGTGTGTGTGTGTGTGTGTGTGTGTGTGTGTGTCCCTCAACCCAGCCTGCACCCTTTCTAATATGGGGCCCCTCCAGGGATGTCCGACTGCCCATTTAGGCCCGATCCTACCTGCACTGCTTGCTCCCAACTGCTTGCCTGCCTGCCTTCCTGATTACCCCTAACCACTTCTGCCTGCCATCCTGATCACTTCCTAACCACTCCTCTGACAGTCTGATTGATGCCTAACTGCTCCTCTGCCAGCCTGATTGCCCCTAACTGCCCTCCCCTGCAGGCCTGGTCACTCCTAACTGCCCTTCTCTGCAGGCTTGATCTCCCCCAACTACCTTCCCTTGTACACCTGGTCCCTCCCAACTGCCCTCCCCTGCTGGCCTGATCACCCACAACTGCCCTCCCTTGCAGGCCTGGTCCCTCCCAACTGCCCTCCCATGCTGACCATCTTTGGCAGCCATGTTGTGTGTTGGAGTGATGGTCAGTTTGCATATTATTCTTTTATTAGGTAGGATATGTTAATAAGAATCAAATAACTAGTTAATTGATTGTGTATTAAATGGCTGCTATGTATCCAACTTGTGCTAGACCCTTAACACAAAAGCAGGTACTTTAGAAATGAAATTTAGGAGACAAAGGAAATTTGTAAATGGTGGATATGTTAGGAGTTTATGGAATTTCCTGTAGCATCAGGGTGACTGGTACAAAGAGATCTATTTGGGGGTCCTAGTGCACAACAAGCTGAATCTGAAAATTTGGGAAAATGATTCTAATTAAGTAAAAGAGAAAGAATAGAAAAGAAAGACTTAGTAGCTGTGTGATCTGAATATTCACTTCAACTTTTTGAACCTCAGTTTCCTCTTCCATAAAATGAGGTTTCATTAGGTAAGCTCCAGTTCTAAGAAGAGATGCTCTAACTCCAAGAATCTACTGAGATGTACAGAGAGGGCTATGGCTCTGTGTGAACTTAATATGAAATTCTATTTTTTACTCAGATTATGATTATTAGTAATTAGGTGCTCCAAAGGAGGCCACTTCTTAGTGTGTGCCTTCCAGATGGCTACTGACTATGTCTAACATGAGGACTTCCTGAGAGGTATCTCAAAGATGAATAAACTCTGGAGATCTGCTGAACTGTATAGTGCCTGTAATTAAGAACCTGGCATTGTGCACTTAAAAACTTGTGAAGAGGGTAGATCTCATGTTAAATGTTCTTATAACAAAAAGAAAAATTCAAAAATCCCCTCAAAACCACAGGGGACACAAGGAAACATTTGAGGTGATAGATATGGTTTATTATCTTGATTACCGTGATGGCATCATGGGTGCATTCATATGTCCAAACTCACCAAATTTGATACATTAAATACCTATAGTTACACCTCAATAAATCTGTTAAAAATGTAAAATAAGCAAACAAACAAAACCTCTGAATGATTGTATGGCTTCTTGGCATTAAAAACTCTTGCATGAAGCTGTCCTCGTGCCAATGTTCATCACTAAACCAGCTTCAAATGTTTACCTGCTTCATGTGATGGATGGAAATGCATGAATAAATGAAGAAGGAAAACTTTTTTTTTGTTAATCCTCACCTGAGGATATTTTTCCCATTGATTTTTTAGAGAGAGTGGAAGGGAGATACAGAGAGAAACATTGATGTGAGAGAGACACATTGGTTGGTTGCCTCCTGCATGCACCCTGACCAGGGCCAGGGAACCTGCAATCAAGATATATATGCCCTTTCCTGGAATCAAACCCGGGACTCTTCAGGGCAACACTATCCACTGAGCCAAACTAGGGCTGAAGGAGTAACTTTAGAACTGTCCTCTGAGTTTTTGTTTTTGTGCTTTCTTTCCCCTTGAATCTTTATTTACAGGTACTGGCAGGAAAAGGTCATGGGCACAATTCTACGGGTCATGCCATCAGTCCTTTAGGTCAGTCCCCAGTGACTTGAGAGGAGGTTTCCTGGTATAGTGAAGAGGGCAATGGATGGGGAACCTGGAGACCAGGGGCTTGAAGCTCAGAGGAGGTGGACACCTCCTCTGAGCTTCAAGTTGCTCACCTGTCAGTTTAGAAGTAGATCTTTTAAGCTCTCTTCTACCCAGATAGTCTAGACTTAAGAAAAGTAGTTCAGGGATACCATTCAAAGGTGGGCAGGTTGAACACTGTATAGCTCAAGTGCGTGCCATTTGCATAGAGTACGATGCAACTAACACACATTATATGTATATGTCCTAAGCTGAATTAGCAGAATCTTTCCTTAAACAGTGTTTCCGTGCAACCTTGAACCTGATTCCTAGGAGTTGCTATGATATGGAGACCCCTGAGCCCTTCATAACTTCCCTAGAAGTCATGTTCATGCATTTTTGGCGATTGAGTTGGACCCTTGGGCAAGGTGGTGGTAGGCAGTGGGCAGCAGAGGCATTCAAAGTGCCATAGTCGGCTGTGTAGTTTTAGTGTACTAAACCCCTTAGCACAGTGGTCGGCACACTCATTAATCAACAGAGCCAAATATTAACAGTACAACAATTGACATTTCTTTTGAGAGCTGAAAACCGACTTCTGAGCATGGGCCACAAAGTTTCCATTGCACTGTACGTGCGCACGTGGTATTTTGTGGAAGAGCCACATTCAAGGGGCCAAAGAGCAGCATGTGGCTCGTGAGCCGTAGTTTGCCGACCGCTGCCTTAGCATAATGCTAAACATCCTAGAAAGTCCTCTAGAAATGCTAGTTGGTATTAGTACTGTAGTAGAATAGAGAAAAAACATGGGCTATCCAGCAGTCGCCAACCTTTCCCACCTCACGGACCACTAGTGGCCAATAGACCACTGGTTGGCGACCGCTGGATTACCTCATGGGAATCAAAAGCTTGACCCAGCCTCTGGGTCAGCTTGGCACAGAGCCAGCTTTGATAAGAAGTGGGGCCTGTCATTTATGGCTAGGGTAACGTGTCTTGACACCAGACTTTGCAAGGCTCTGTTGGGAAATCTGTGGTGTGTCTTGTCTTCTCCGGGAAGGTGCCTTTTGCCTGGCTGTGAAGCTGCTGGGGGAAGGGCCTTGGGTTGAGGCAGTGATCTCAGGTCCTTCCCACATCCCCTTCCCACCCCCCACTTCTTCTTTTTGAAAATTTTTATTTTTTTAAAGAGAGAGAGTGGAAGGGGGATGGGGGGGAGAAAAAGAGGAGAGGAGAGGAGAGGGGGGGGGAGAGAGAGAGAGAGAGAGAGAGAGAGAGAGAGAGAGAGAGAGAGGTAAGAGAGAAACATAATCAAACCCACAATCTGGGTATTGTTCTGACCGGGAATCTAACCTGCCAGCTTTTGGTGTATAGGATGACACTCCAACTAACTGAGCCACCCTGGCCAGGGCTAGTTTTGCCTGCCTTTGAACTTTGGGTTGGGCTTAGTTGTCCATTTAACTGTCTGGCCTGCTAGTCAAGAATAGGCTGACTCCATCTGAGCCTGCTCCACATCTGTGTTCCTAACCTCAGCTGGCCCTTTTGTCAAATGATTGAGACCTCAGCAACCCCAGGATTGGGCCCAGAGAAGTCTTTTTTTAAAAATATTTTTTAAATTGATTTCAGAGAGGAAAGGAGAGGGAGAGAAAGATAGAAACATCAATGATGAGAGAGAATCATTGATCGGCTGCCTCCTGCCCTTCTGGGGATTGAGCCCACAACCAAGGCATGTATCCTGACTGGGAATCGAACCATGACCTCCTGGTTCATAGGTTGATGCTCAATGCTCAACCACTGAACCGCTCCAGCAAGGCCACATGAGTCTTGGCACTGAAGAAATTGGCTGTGCCTACCTGTGTGAGTGGGATGCTCTAAGAAGTTCAGGTAGTATATATTTTCCCATATGTTTGTCAGGTGCCTGAAATATCACCATTAGAAAAGCAAAATATCTAAACAGTGAACTGAACTAGGAGTTTTTATTCCGGCTTTGCTACTATCCAGCCAAGAGATTTTGGTCAAGTTGCCTTGCTCAGGCCCCAGTGTCCTCATTTATGTATTGAAAGGGGTGGCCCAGGGGAGCTCTAGGTCTCTCTGCTATTGCATGTGATGTGGTTCTCCACGTGGCTCTACATGAAATGAGTTTGAAATGAGTTCGATGTGACATACAAACTGGGATACTTCTTCATGTCACCTGAGAGACTGAAGGGTATTCCTATTTCATGAACAAAGGGAGTGCATCCTGCAGAGACTGGGAAAGGGATTTTGGTGGAGGAAGATATTATAAACTCAGGGGACAGAGAAGGAAGACAGATGATCTTAGTGTAAGTAGAGAAACATGCTTCTGGAAGCAAGACTGAGCAGGCAGCTCTAGGCAGGATGGCTCTGGGCCCTGACACGGACTCAGGCCTAGAAACATGGGGGTGGGGAGGGAAAGAGAGAAATCAATGACTCAAAGGCAGGCCCTGGGTTTGCCCTGTCCTAGAGCTGGCTTAGTTGGTAGATTATTTGTGCCAAGACTCTGTGTGTGTGTGTGTGTGTGTGTGTGTGTGTGTGTGTGTGTGTGTGTGTGAGAGAGAGAGAGAGAGAGAGAGAGAGAGAGAGAGAGAGAGAGAAATAGAGAGAGATAGAGATGAAAAGAGAAAAATATGGAAAGAGAGAAAAACAGGGAGGCAGACAGAGAAAGAAGAATATTAACAGAGCTCACATAAGTGCAACACTGTCTTGGCCTCAATGTTTCTGGGCTTCTTTTATCCTCCTACTGATCATGGGGAGCCAGGTTTCCTCTAGCCCTTGTTGGATGAGGAAAGAGCAGAGTTCCAGAACCAGAGTGAAACTTGGTTTGGCCTCCTCCCACTGACACTCATCTCAGGTAGCTGTCTGGTCTGTCTACCTTGCCCAGTCAGAACACCACTGGTCCCTCCGGCAACTGAGATGTTTGGTGAATACTCATTAGCCTGCCTTTCCTCCCGCTGAGTCAGAAGTTGTTCTGAAGGCTTGGCCAGAGCAGCATAGCCATACTTGATCCTGAGCTTAGCACAGTGCCTGGTGTAGTGTGAGCTTGAAAAAAAGGGATTATTGTTGCTGAATGCAAAAGGCAGAGCACTTTGATGATGCCCTAGCTGGTTTGACTCAGTGGATAGAAACTTGGCCTGTGGACTAAAGGGTTCCAGATTTGATTCCGGTCAAGGGCACAGGCCCAGAATGCAGCTCCATCCCCATTTGGGGCTGTGCAGGAGGCAGCCAATCAACGATTCTCTCATCATTGATGTTTCTATCTCTCTCTCTCCCTCTTTGAAATCAATCTCTATATATATTGCCCCATAGGCCTCTTTTCATAGCCATAGCTACTATCCCCTTGGTAGTTGTTACCATGAAGAGAGTGGAACCTGGTAAAAGTTTGGTGACTCTGAAGTTTGGGTTCTCTTGCTTTCTTATTTCCTTGGCAGGCTGCTCAAAGCCAGAGGCCCTTCAGAGATAAGGCCTCTGACCAGGAGCTCTGCCTGGGTTTTGAGATAGAGCAACAGGCACTCATTATATACTGTAAGTTTAATGAGTCAAGTTCTTTGTTTGTCTGGGTGACATCTTTTCAATCATTTCTCCATCTGGGGTTCCCTTTTGTCAAACCCTGAATAATGTAAGTGTGTGAGAAGGTTGGGAGACAGGAGAGTGAAGTGAAATTCAGAGTGGGAGTTGCTGGTAGAACTCAAGAAAGCACTCTGGCTTCCTACTATCTAATTGGCTGAATGGGTGGACTTACAGCTGGTGGTCCGCATGCCTCCTTTAAAGGATACAAAATTCAGTTTGGGATGATGAAAAGGTTCTGGAGATAGAGTGGTGATAGTTGTGCCCTTCGGAGTCCCAGCATTGACACACCTGACTACTGTTTCACCCAAGGACAGGAGAAGCACCAGGCAATCCTGGGGCACGTTTCTTTCCATAATATGTGTTCAGCAGCAGGAGGCTTGGGCTGAGAAAGGCTAGTCTCCATCTCTATTTCAGTACTTCTCTCCATGTACCTAATACAGAGCAAAGGGATTTATTTATTATAAAGACTACCAATAGGGACCTCTGCTCACACTGGCCTGGCTTCTGTGTAGCAGTTTATATGCTTTTTGTTGCAAGTAATGAAATACCCATTTAAAAGTGATTTGTACATGCCTGGCCAGTGTGGTTCAGTGGTTGAGCATTGACCCATGGACTAGGAGGTCACGGGTTGGGTGTGCAGGAGGCAGCCGTTCAATGATTCTCTCTCATCATTGATGTTTCTCTCCCTCTCTCCCTCTCCCTCCTCTCTTTGAAATCAATAAAACAACAATAACAACAAAACATAAAAATGATTTGTGCAAAAACACATTTATTTCACTTAACAGGAAGTTATAGATAGGTGGTTCCAGGGTTTGTCTTTTTGAAGTAGGTTTTAAAAAAATATATTTTATTGATTTTTTTACAGCGAGGAAGGGAGAGGAACAGAAAGTCAGAAACATCGATGAGAGAGAAACATCTATCAGCTGCCTCTTGCACAACCCCTCCTGGGGATATACCCGCAGCTAACGTACATGCCCTTGACTGGAATCAAACCTGGGACCTTTCAGTCCTCAGGCTGACACTCTATCCACTGAGCCAAAATGGTTTCAGCTGAAGTAGGTTTAAAAAAAACAAAACTGTGGTTAAATATGCATAACAAAGTTTAGCATTTTAACTGTACAGTTTAATGGCATTGAGTATATTCATATTGTTGTTACAACTATCACTATTACTCATCTCCAGACACCTTTTCATCATCCCCAACTGAATTCTGTATCATTTAAATAATAACTACCCATTTCTCCCTCCCCCAACTCCCTGGTAACCACTATTTGACTTTCTGTATCTATCAGTTTAACTAGTCTAGGTACCTCCTATACATGGAGTCATACAGTATTTGTGTCTGGCTTATTTCACTTAGCATAATATTTTCAAGGTTTATTCATGTTATAGCATAGTTCAGAATGTCATTCCTTTTTAAGACTGAAAAATATTCCATTTCATATATATACACCACATTTTGTTTATCCAGTCATCCATTGATGGACGTTTGGATTATTTCCACCTTTTGGCTATTGTTGGAATAATGGTGCTATGAACATTAGTGTATAAACACCTCCTTGAGTCTTTGCTTTCAATTCTTTTGGCTATAATTCAGAAATGGAATTGCTGGATCATACAATAATCCTATGTTTAATTTTTTGAGGAACCACCATACGGTTTTCCAGTATGTTTTCTCTTTTGTTGCCTATATTTTTGGTGTCATATCCAAGAAATCATTGCCCAAATCCAATGTCTTAAAGCTTTTAGCCCTTTGTTTTCTTATGAGATTTGTAGAGTTTCAATTCTTATGTTTAGGTCTTCGACCTATTTTGAGTTAACTTTTGTATCTGTATAAGGTAAGGGACCAGTTGTATTATTATGCTTGCTTAGGTTTATTTGGGGGCTCTTGATTTCCAAGTTCTTTTAGCCTTGGGCTTCATTAGCCTAAGTGTGTTAGGCTTTTTGCCTCATTATCACACAATTGGCACCTGAGTGCCACATAACATATCCTATAACCATATTCCAAGGCCAGCTCCAAAGATGTGTAAGTATGTGCATCTCTCCTTTTTCAGTCAGGAATATTTCCCAGGAGTCCTTGACCCCAGCAGACTCCTCTTAACAGTGTTTTTGGTGAAACCAGTTTGTACCTGCTTGTGGAAACAGATTATTACATTTTCTAGAATTCTGTGGACTGGTTGTTGAATACCACCACCCTTGAAATTGCCATGGTGGGAACATTTATAACATGAGACTTGGCAAACACTACAAATCAGAACTCTCCTCCCACCGCCGCCCCCTGCGGTTTACTAGCAATAATCTTGCCTGTAAGTCTTTCTACCCATAACTGGACAATGTGGCTACTCCTAGCTTAGGGAAGTCATATAAGTGAATATCTGTCATTTTTGGCCTCTTTTACGAAAAACAGATTTTGCTAGCAAGCAAGGAAAGTGGGAGCTAGGGAAGCAACTACAGTGTTTGTCACTAATGACTCCCAAGGGTGGGAAATTTTGGAACTCACTTAAAAGGATGTTTTTGAAATGTCTAGAGGACAGAGTGCTATGGGCTCAGTGGTAGGATGGACAGAGCTCTAGCAGTTGACATGGTAATTACAGTAAGGGGTAGGGAGCCAGGGCAGGCTTTCTGAACCGGATCAGGGGGCCAGGTAAAGTCATAGCTTCAGCAACTTTCTGTGACTACAATGTGAGGCTGTCTTGACACAGAGACTGTGAATAGCCGGTGGACTATAGTCATGAGGCTTGCATGTTGATGGGAGGGGAAGAGCCCAGTGGGGCTACAACAGCAGTGGGGGTCTTAGAGGGTAGTAGAAGTGTTCCCTGAAGAAGAGCCAACAAAGGAAGGTCTGCTCTCCTTGGCCAAGAACTCCTTGCTGATGAGGCCATGGACGGCCATGATCTTGAGGAGTCCATGGCGAAACTTCTGACCAATGAAGGCGTAGATGAGGGGATTGAGGCAGCTGTGGAGGAAGCCCAGAATCTCGGTGGCATCCAGGGCCCGGCCAATGTCGTTTCGGCGAACACAGGTCTCCTCGATCATCCCAATCCTCATTAGGGTGTCTGACAACAGGACCAGGTTGTAGGGCAGCCAGCAGAGCAGGAAGACAAGCACGACAGCGAAAATGACCCGCATGGCCCGGTGTTTCTGCCCCATGTGGGCCTGAAAGAGTGTGCGCAGGGTGAGCCCATAGAAGATCATCATGACCAGCAGTGGTATGAGGAAGCCAATGGTCTGGGGCAGGGCCCGCATCACCATGCGCCACTTAGTTGTATTGGCACCCAAGTCCAGGTAGCAAACTGGGCTGGAATTAGGTGGATAGACAGCCCCGTGGAGGATAAAGATGGGCAGGGACAGGATCAGAGATAGGGCCCAGATGCCTATACATATGAACTTGACCCAGTGCCGCTTCAGAGTCAGAGTGCGTGTGGCATGAACAATGGCCAGGTAGCGGTCCACGCTAATGCAGGCCAGTAGTAAAATTCCACTGTAGAAGTTGACTTCCTTCAGGAGTGAGACCACCTTGCACATGGGTGTGCCAAAGATCCAGCCCATTGTCTTGGCGGTAGCCCAGAAAGGCAAGGTCAGGGCAAAGAGCAGGTCGGCAATTGCCAGGTTCAGCAGGTAGATGTCAGTGACAGAGCGATTGACGTGGCTGTATAAGACAACCAGCATCACCAGGGAGTTTCCCAACAGGCTCAGCAAGAAGACCAGGACATAGATGGCTATCAGAGCAAACCTGTTGATATCCAGAGATTCTGGCTCACATAGGACAGAGTTTGGAGCAAAGGATATGCCAATGATGTCACTGTAATTGGCGAACTCCTCCCAGGTGAAATTATACTCAAGATCTTTTACATTTATGTATCGCATATTTGTGGCCTAGAGAAGAGAGATGAGTGTTATTGCACAATAAAATCTCCCCAGATCCTAGCCTTTCTGCCCCCCAAGTTTGAATAGGATTCTTTGCATGGACTTGTATATTACATGAAAGTAAATTTCACTTCAGGAAATAGTAGGGACACGAACTCTAACATTCGGAGGCACATTTAGTTATAAGTGGTGCGTTTCATGAAAAGAGTATAGGTCCCTTCAAAGTCAGAGAGAGATTCTTAACACTTTTCATGACATTGCCATCACTCAAATCACTGTGGAAACTTTCCTTTCACTAATATCTACCAAGCCTATTTTCTTGGAGACCTCAGTAGTGAGCATCCCTGACTGTGGAGACTGAGTTTAATGTCAGAAATGTGAGAGGCCATTCAGCTCTCAATGTGGGGGATTAAGCAGGCAATCCAATTGAGTTTAACTATAAACTTTGAGAATAATTCATTTGTCCAACTTTCTGTAAATTATTTTAAAAAGAGTGTTCTAGGAAAACTGAATGGTAGCAGCATAGTGTTTCGGGATCCTTGAGCTAGAAGAAAGTTTATTCAGTTAGCATGTTCCAGTATTGTACTTTTGGGAGGCAGGAGGTCTTCTCTGAATGTATTTGTATAGTTTGAAAAAACATACTAAAAATCATACCCAGGTGGTTGACTGGCTGGTTCTCCAAGTAGGTGGGAATGTAACAGATTATCCCAGGAGCTTTCACAGTCCTATTCTGCCATGCAGGGGCCAGAGAAAGCCCGGATGCTCCCAGAATAAGGAGAAGGGGAAGCAAGAGGCAGAGAAGGCAGGTGGAGACATAGTATCCTTCTTTTAGTAGCTTCCCAGTCCTGGTAGGGACCCTTATTATCCTGCCAATGCATACCTTTATCATTCCTAACTCCCCAGCTCACCCAGATAAGTCCATCTCTGTTGATTCTGCCCTTGTCACAAAATCAGTGGAGAGCTTGCTTCTGGGGGAAGCTGCAGCCTCTTTAACATATTATCCCAGTTTTTAAGGATGCAATGGACTAAAGTAAACCAGCTACTTAATTGACTTTCTTTTGAACCACAAAATACATCACCATTGTGCCATCTCTTTTATTATAAGCTATGAGCATCCTGTGACCATATGCAAGTCTGTAACCCTCCTCCAAATGGAACCCAGTGTTAAAGGGAAAAACATAAAAGTCTCAGGAATTACTTCACACTCACTAGGATGCTCATAATAGTAATAAAAAGAGATGGACAATAATAATGTTGAAGAAGATGTGGAGAAATTGGGCTCCTCATACATTGCTGGTGGGAATGTGAAATGGTGCAACTACTTTGGAAAACAGGTGTCAGTTGTTCAAAAGTTAAACATAGAGTCAGCATATGACCCAGCAATTCCACTCCTAGATATATACCCAAGAGAAATGAAAACTTCTGTCCACTCAAAAACCTGCACATGAATGTTCATGGCAGCTTAAAAGCCAAAAAGTAGAAACAATCTAAGTGTCCACTAGCTGATAAATAGATAAATATGGAATATTACTCAACCATAAAAAGGAAGGAAATTCTGATACACGCTACAATACATATAAACCTTGAAAACAATATTGTAAGTGAAAAAAGCCACACACAAAACACTTTAGACTATATGATTCCGTGTATATGAAACATTCAGACTAGGCAAATCAGTAGAGACAGAAAGTACATTAGTGGTTGCCAGGGGTGACGGGGGTGTCAGGACAGGCAGAATGTTAATAAGTACAGGATTTCTTTGCAGGGTGATGAAAGTGTTCTGGTATTAGATAGTGGTGATGGTTGTATAACTTTGTGTGCATATATTAAAATTACTGTGTAGTACACTCTAAATGGGTGACTTTAATGGTATGTGAATTATATCTCAATTTAAAAAAGATGAACCAAAGACGTATAGCCTTCCAAAGCAAATACAAATATTAAAACAACGCCATCAACAACAAAACTCCTAGGAAGTTTTTGCTTTAGCAGAAACTGTTATTGTCAATCATTTGTAGCAAAGAAGAAAGCTTAGTGATGTTAAAAGAAATTGGAAAAATAATGTCCCTTTCTCCTAGAGTGATGCAATTCTTAGTCTTCACCTTTCTGAGAAGGTATTACTTTCTCCCCTAACTGATGGGGGCCAGATAAATGGCCTTCTCAGCACATGGAGACCACAGATAGAGCAGATTCAATCAGTCCATGATTATGGAAAGATGTGATGATAAGGATGTGGCCCTGTCTGGCCAGGTGAATGGGGTGGTAAGGGGAAGAGGCAGATAATAGAGCTGCTTTGGCCAGTGTTGTCAGCAAGACTTGAGAGAAATCACTGGCTCTGTAGTCCCTTGATCAAAAGCAAGTTTGCTCAGAGTCCCAGGGTTAAATCCAGTTTACTTATGAGGTCAAGGGTGACTCACCTCTATAAGCAGATGATCAGAGATGTGCTTAAGAGAACAAATGACCTAGAAGAAGACCCACCTTTGAAAGAGAATGATCATTGGTGGGTGCAGAGAGAAGAACCCCACATCTATGCACATAAGCTGCGAGAAGGCAGGGCTGGGGCAGCCGCAGAAACTTCCCTATGAGAAGAGGCAGCAGCAGGCCAAACATGCTTCATTGATTGTTAAGGGCAGAAATAAAATATTGGGGACCTGCTACAATTATAAGAAATATTAATCATGCTATGTTAACTATGAGGGTTCTGTTCTGATTAGAGAAAGCACATTCTAAAATACCAATGGCATATTTCACAGACCTAGAACAAACTCTCCAAAAATTTATATGGAATAAAAAAAGAACCCGAATAGTCGCAGCAATCCTGAGAAAGAATAAAGCTGAAGGGATCACAATACCAAATACCAAGCCATCTTACAAAGCCACTGTTCTCAAAACTGCCTGGTACTGGCACAAGAACAGACATATGGAACAGATCAGAGAACCTAGAAATCAATTAATACTTGACAAAGGAGGCAAGAGCATACAATGGAGTTAAGACAATCTCTTCAATAAATGGTGTTGGGAAAATTGGACAGATACATGCAAAAAAAAAAAATGAAACTAGACCACAAACTTATACAACACACAAAAATAAACTCAAAATGGATAAAAAATTAAACATAAGATGATAAAAATCTTAGAAGAATCCATAGGCAGCAAAATACCAGAGAAGGTACGTCCTAACCTCACTGAGAGTTGTACATCTTGGGACATGGGAGCTAACACTGGAATGTAGTCCATCCTCCTTTCCCAAGAATGGCCTATCATTATGGAAAGATTTACAGCCTTCTGGCTGAAACAATCTAACCCAGGAGGTGCCTATTCTTTACAACCCCTACCCCTATTACCTGTAAGCTGGTCCTGGGATGCCCGGAGGCACCCACTCTCCTGCAGTCCCTGCTGGAGCCTGCATGACTTGTAACCTGTAATGACTGTTCTATGCCTGCTTTCCATACCTGTAATTCCTACTTCCCCACATAATCTTTGTCCCTCTATCCAATATAAGTAGCTGACTTATGGTGGAGTGCAGAGCAGATTTTTGTGGATGACCTGCTGCTCTCCCATACTGCTGGCATTATTGGAATAAACACTCATATATGATTCAACTCTGTCTCTGCTTAATTGGCTGAAGTAGTGAAAGGCAGTTCGGACTGTTTGGTTGTCCTGTTATAAGATGAACTCTCATTCTAGAGAATATGGTGCTCAACTGTTCTGGGGCCAGGCTGCAGGTATATGGGTGAGCTCCACTCCCATGCAAGTCAGGACAGAGTAGAGAATTCAGGAAGGAGAACCAGGCCACCCTGTCAGGGCCATGACCTCCAGGTGTGGGGGTGGGGATGAGTGGAGGAAGTGGAGAGAATGTTTTTTGTTTGTTTGTTTTGTAACCAATCCCTAGAGGCAATGTTTTGGCTGTTAAAGGAAGAAACTAAGGAAAGGAAGATAGGAAGATGACATTTGAGATCTACTTTGTGCCTACATGATCTCTCTTGATTATTACCAATAGATGTGATTAAGCCCCCGTTTAATCTGGAGAAGACAGACACAGTGAGGCTCAGAGACTAGCTGGTGGTCCCAGAGCCTAGAAGTCCTGCAGCCAAAATTCCAACTAGGTGCAAATGGCCCCTCCACATTTTCAGTCTGCAGACCTTGCTTCTTAAAAAATAAATAAATAAATAATAAAAATAAAAATCACATCTCTGAACTTTAGGATCAGAGGAGGCCAAATGCAACTTTCTTCATTCATCCCAAATCCAGGTTCTTCCAATACCAGCCCCCTTCCACCATGTCCCCTAAGTTCTACCTCATTGAGATAAAAGTTCTGTATCTGAGAATGGGTGCCATATCTGCCCTCCACCCCAAGGTCAGCTCCTTGGATCTGTATCCCAAAAAGATTGTGATGACATTGCCAAGGCAACAGGTGATTGTAATTGACCATTCAGAACTGCAGACCCAGCTTGAAGTGGTAGCTCTGTCTCTGCCCTGACCACCAGAGCCCTCTAGGAACCTCCAAGAGACAGAAACAGAAAACATCAACACAGTGGAAACATTACTTTTGATGAGATTGTCAATATTGCCTGACAGATATGGCGCCAATCTTTAGTTAGAGAACTCTCTGGACCCATTAAAGAGATCCTGGGGACTGCCCAGTCTGTGGGCTGCCATGTCGATGGCCATTACCCTTATAGATAATAGATGACATCAACTGTAGTATGTATGATAGAATACCCAGCTAGTTAAGAACCACACAGGATCATTTGACAACAACAATACCAAAATCATAGGTCATATATTAAATATATTTGTAAGTTAAATTCTTTGAGATATCATTAGCCAACCTGTGTATAGTTCAGTCCCGTTGTTTGATGGCTGTTCATTGCTTTCTTTGCTATTCCTTGAGCTCAGAATGAAAGAAACAGCCCTTTTAGGAATGATAAACCAAACTCCCTGGAACTGGCTGGCCCCTCCTTATCACTCAGTCATATTCTTGGTGACCCAGCAGGAGATTCTCTTTCAGCAAAATTGCCAGCTCCTTAATAACTCGTGGTAGTTCAGAAATAACGTGAATGGGATGATGCTAGCTTATTTCATGAGAATGCTATAGAATGAGGACTTTATAACATTCCAAACATTTATAGCAATCTTTTAAACAACAACAACAAAAGCCTGTCATTTTAATACAATTCCAGTATTTTTTATCTCTATAAATATCATCCACATATATTTGCATTTAATATATGGGAGGAGGGACTCTACAGTGCCTGGTCCTTTCTCACACCACTTTTGTCCAAAGCAAGGAGAGAGAGTTGGCTGAGTTGGGAAGGGAAGCAGGTGGAAATTGAGTTACCTTAAGTCAGTGGTTGGCAAACTGCAGCTCGCAAGCGACATGCAGCTTGCGAGCCGTGGTTTGCTGCTCTGTTGACTAATGAGTTTGCCGACCACTTTACCTCTTTGCACACAATATGCCATAATTGCCTAATCCTCACAGCTTCCAACATTTAGTCTAGTCTAGTGATCAGCAAACTCATTAGTCAACAGAGCGGCAAACCGAGGCTCTCGAGCCGCAGTTTGCCAACCACTGCTAAGTGGTTGTTGGAGAGAGGTGTAAGGGAAAGGTGCAGAAAACCTCTTTTTGAAGACAGGGTAGCCTAAAGAAAGAGAATAAAGAGACCTAGGGGTGTGGGTAAGATCCACTAAGAGTAGGGAACGATCCCTGGAATAAGTGGGAGACTAGTGTCCAGGGAGACAGAGAACAGAGACATTCTGAATGGCGGGAGGGGTGAGTGTCTCAAGACTTACCGGGATTCTGGGCTTTTCACCTGTAGGATACCTCCGAAGAGCAGATGTGCCTGACTGCAAGGGTGTCGGTGGTGAGAACCCAGTGGAGGAAGTGAGTGGTGGATGAGATTGCTCAATTGTGGGGTGGAGTCCTGGAGGGTGAAGGATACTCTTGATAACGTGAATATTTAAATCTCAGGTCAGATCTTTGATCGCTTGACATTTAATGGACTGGGAGTGTCCATTCTGGGAAAGGACCTGTGGCATTTCCTAGATAATCTTTCCTTTTCACAGATAAAGAGACAGACCCACACAAAAGAAATGGTTTGCCCAGGACTGCACAGATTTCTTTCATCTTTGTTTTCCCCTTTCTTTTTGTTACTCCTCCCCTGAGGATATTTTCCCATTGATTTTTTAGAGATAGTGGGAGGAAGGAGGAGAGACAGAGTGGCAGAGAAACATCAATGTGAGAAACACAAATCCACTGGTTGCCTCTTGCAAGAGCTCTGACCAGGGCAAGGGATGGAGCTTGCAACCGAGGTATGTCCCCTTGTCCAGAATTGAACCTGGGACCCTTCAGTCCACAGGCAGTCTGATGCTTTATCCACTGACCAAACCGGCTAGGGCAGATTTCTCTCATCTGTGCCCTGATCTCAGAGGCTCTGTTCTGTCTGACTCTCTCCACACTCTAGCTGCCTCAGGCTTCCCTGGGCTTACTATCCAGCAGCACCACTTCTCTTAAACATCTTTCATACCTGAAAGAACAGCTCGTTAAGACAAAGGAGATGGAACAAGTTTCTGCAGAGTCAGGTAGCTTTTTTTCCTTGGATCTAATGCCCCCAGTCTCCATCCCATTTACCTCAGGAATCTTTAAAGCCTCATAGATTCCTTCTCTCTGCCACATTCGTTTGAGAGCAGCCCCAAATGGGGCCCCAAATGGGGCCCCTATTACACCTCACATTGTCTTTCACCTCAGCCCCCAAACATCTGCTTTCACCAAGAGCCCCTCTTAGATTATTGCTCTTTGTTCTTGGCTTGGATACTTGGGATTAAGTCTGCAGTAGCTTTCAGTTTTGGAGCCAAGACTATCTAATTTAGGAAAGGAAGCTTTTTGGTGAAAGTTAAAATCCCACTGAAGTCCTAACACATTTTTAAAAACAGTGTTGAGTGACATTAAGAATATATTATGTTGCTATTGATTGCAATTGGAAGGATAAATACAGGCAGAGGAGTGAACACAAACTCACCACTCCCTCCTACACTCACACCTAGCAACCTCAATCCCTCCACTGCTCCTTACGCCTATCTCTCGCCCAGTGAGTGCTCAGAGCCTGTGGCCAACTCACCCAAGCCGCCTACCCCAAGGAAAGAACCTTTGAGTCCCACTGTTTAGCAAACATTCTTTGTCACATCTTTCTTTCCCTTGTTAGAGAAGAATGCAATGACTCTTGGTCAGGCGACGCTAACATCAGGCAGAAGCTCTTTACACACAGAGAAGAGGGTGGGAGTGGTGGTTAAGAACTCTGCCAGCTGAACAACTCCTGGCAAGTGACCTTTCCTTTCCGAGTCTCTGTTTACTCATTTGTAAAATGAGGCTGAGGATGAAATGAGAGATTACCTGAAAAGCACTTAAGATAGATATAAAGCATGATGTTTGCATTTCTTGTTATGATCATTATTACTGAAATAGTTTGTCAACTAATAGCATGCTGTCTCTCCCGATACATCCTCAAGCAAGGGAAAGCAGCCAGTCCACTGTCTAGGCTGACTTCAAGGTAATCTTACCTGGATAACAGTAGTCACACTAGCTGTACTGTTGAATACCTCTGAGGGTCTAGTTTCTGAAAAAAGTACTTTTCAGAATCTATATAATTTAATCCTCATGACAACATGTGCTTCCTGAATGAGGAAACTAAGACTAGGACTTAGGCAACTCACCTAGAATGACACAGATGAACTGGGTGTTAAGCAGTTTTAAAGACTTTTTTTTTTTTTTTTTACCTTACCCCAAATTGTATATTCTCTCCACTATCACAAGGGCCTATATCTCAGCCTCAGGTTTCTGAACTCCACTAGGTACCTCCCAGTTCCAGACAACTGAATATGAAAGGCATAGAAAAAAGAGCCCAGATTTGACATTTCCCAAGTGGCCCACTTCTTGATTTTCATTCGATTGATTTCATTTCCACTGAGCCCACCGCATGCATTTCATTTCCACTGAGCCCACCGCATGCATTTCATTTCCACTGAGCCCACCGCATGTGCTTGTTGATGGTGGGGCAAATTCTGCTGTGAGTGGTCAGTGTGACCTTGGACAAGTCATTTGTCTCTGAGCCTTGATGTAGTTCATTGGAAAGTGAGGCAATTGTTCTATATCTGTACTGCCTGAAATGATAGCTACCAGCCACAGGTGGCCACTTAAATTTAAATTAATTTAAAAAAATTAGTTCCTCAGTCACATGAGGCACATTTACATGCTCAGGAGCCACATGTGACTAGTCGCTACCATACTGGATAGCGCAGATGGAGAATATTTCTGTTTTTTTCTATAAGCAGAAAGTTCTTTTGTACTGTGCTATCTGGAATAGACAGTTACCTTTAGCTATAGGAGTCTGCAGTTCATCACCTCACTTCTCAGGGGACCCAGACTGAGGTTTCCAAGTCCCTTCCATCAGAAATATGTCCCCAGCAGTTCTAAGACTGAACAACCCACTTACCTGTTGCTGCTACAGCTGCTGTTGCTACTGAGGTTACTTCTGGTACTTCCGCTGTGACTCAGGGCTCGGTAGCAGTTAGGGCTGTTGAGCAGGAAGAAAGTGAATCAGACTTTATGGAGACACTTCTGAGGCAGGGCTGCCAATGGGGAAATCTGAGAGGCCCACCAGAGGAGGTGTTCCCACAGAGGACCAATAGGTCCGTCCTAGGACTCTGGCTCCAAGCCAAGGCTCCACCAGGAGATTCTGTGTGAGCACTGGAGATGTTCATGCCTTCCTGCCTAATGGCTTCCGGAGGGAACTGCCAGTCTGAAGATGGAGGTTTGCCCTAGTCCTGTGGTTGGCAAACTGCAGCTCACGAGTCACATGCAGCTCTTTGGCCCCTTGAGTGTGACTCTTCCATAAAATACCATAGCCTGGGCAAGTCTATTTGAAGAAGTGGTGTTAGAAGAAGTTTAAGTTTAAAAAATTTGGCTCTCAAAAGAAATTTCAATCATTGTACTGTTGATATTTGGCTCTGTTGACTAATGAGTTTGCCGACCACTGCCCTCGTCCATCTCTGTCTCTGTGCTTTAAATCTTCACCTCCTATAAAAGGAAGCTATAGGCAATCCCAGACTCCAACTGACAGACTTGCCTGAACACACCAGGCACTTTGTTCCTTTCTTCTAGGGTCAGTGTAAGCAGTGTCCCTCCTCTCTTTCTGGTGAATTCCTGCACCTGGCTGTGGGACCCACTGCCTCTCACATCCTGGAGGATCCTGCCTCCTGGTGCTTTGCCATTCAACCACCTTTAAAAAAACAACATTTATTGTTCAGATTATTACAGGTGTTCCTTCTCTCCCCCCCACCCCCAGCGCCCCTCCACCTGATTTCCCACCCCACCCCATGCCCTTACCCCTGCCATTGTCTTCATCTATAGGTGTAAGATTTTTGCCCACTCTCTTCCCACATCCTTCATATCTTCTCACCCCTGAGAATTGTCAGTCCATTCCCTTTCTATGTCCCTGATTCTATTAAAGTCATCAGTCCATTCTGTTCATCAGACTTTTTATTCACTTGATTTTTAGATTCCCTTGTTGGTAGGTATGTATTTGTTGTCATTTTGTTGTTCATAGTTTTAATCTTTACCTTTTTCTTCTTCCTAAAATAATACCCTTCAGTATTTCATACAATTCTGGTTTGGTGGTGATAAACTCCTTTAGCTTTATCTTGTCTGTGAAGTATTTTATCTGACCTTCAATTCTGAGTGATAACTTTGCTGGGTAGAGTAATCTTGCTTGTAGGTTCTTGCTGTTCATCACTTTGAATATTTCTTGCCACTCCCGTCTGGCCTACATAGTTTCTGTTGAGAAATCAGTCATATGTGTACTCCCTTGTAGGTAACTAACTGTTTTTATCTTGCTGCTTTCAAGATTCTCTCTTTGTCTTTTGCCTTTGGCATTTTAATTATGATGTGTCTTAGTGTGGTCCTCTTTAGATTCCTCTTGTTTGGGGTTCTCTGTGCTTCCTGGACTTGTAAGTCTATTTCTTTCACCAGGTAGGGAAAGTTTTCTGTCATTATTTCTTCTAATAGGTTTTCAATATTTTGCTCTCTCTCTTCTTCACCCCAATAATTCAGATGTTGGTATGCTTTAAGTTGTCCCAGAGGCTCCTTACACTACCTTCATATTTTTGGGTTCTTTTTTCTTTTTGTTTTTTTTTTTTTCTGGTTGGGTGTTTTTTGTTCCCTCATATTTCACATCTTTGGTTTGATTCTTGGGGTCCTTTGATCTACAGTTGAATTTCTGTATATTCTTTATTTCAGACAGTATATGCTTAATTTCTGACTAGTCCTTTTCCATTTTCTTGGCATTCTCATTAAGGTCCTTGAAGGTCTCACTAAGCTCCTGGGAGGTCTCATCAAGTTTCTTGGCGGTTTTTAGAAGATTCTTGTGTAACCTTTTAAATGTGGTCCTGAACTCTATGTCCAGTAGTCTGTCTGCTTTTCTCTATTTCTTTCATTCATGATATGTTTTTTTGTCTTTGCATTTTTCTGCTTCCCTGTGTTGATGGAGTGGAAGAACTGCTGTGCTGGAGACATGCCTATGGGGCAGGACTTGCTTCAGTGGGTCTTTGGTGCTCACCAAGTCTGCCTCTTGAATGTGTCACTTGTGGATGTGAGTAGTTGAATTCTGGTGTCATCTCACTCTGACCTCTAGATACACTAGCTTCTGGATCTCCAATGGGGTGCAGATCAGCTATTGTCTGAGGCGATCCAGCAGGAGCTACAGCGAGAACTACAGTTTTTTAGTCTTTGCTTGGGGTTTGGAGGTTTTGGAGCTGCAGTTTGTTAGATTATGCTGTACTAGGGCAGGCCATTTATATGCAAATGCCACTGCACACAGCTTGAGTGGGTTTGCAGATTTTTGGGGGGGGGCGGGTCTCAGGGAGTCACTAGACTAGGGTGTGGCAAACAACAATGGCTGCCAGTCGGCTGTCTCTGTGTCTCCACGTTTCCAAGTCCCCGTGTCCTGTGCCCCTGCGCAGTGAACAGTGATTGCTGTGCACACCTCTGCAAGGGAGCCACCCTCACTTTCTGACCCGATGGCAGACAGTCCAGCTTCTCTTTGTAGGAGTCTGGGTCCCCAGCGTCTCCCCAGAAATTGGAGTTCAGAGTAATCAGGAGCTTATTTCCCTTCAGGTTGAAAACACCAGCACACCCTGTCGCCCGCCACCAGCCCAGTTTGCACGCCTCCGTACATCAGCTTTTCAGCACTTGTGCAGGTCTCAATGCTCTTTTCTCTTTCCTTCTAGTTGCACAACTTCCACTCGGCCAGCTTTCCTATGGTTCTGGGTGATAGATGTTTTGTCCTTTAGTTGCAGTTTTGAAATTGTTGTGCGAGGCAGCAGTTTAGGTGTTTACCTATGCCGCCATCTTGGTTTCTCTCTCAACCACCTTCTTTATGTCTTTCTCTCCTTCCCTCTGTACTAGGCTCCCTTTAGGTACTGCTCCCCTGTTCCCCTCTTCTCACAAGTAAACTTCTTGACGAAACAGCTATGTCCACTTGGCTGCCTCTTGTTCACTGCTCAACCCACTGAAACTAGCTTTCTTCCCAACTTGCTAAAACAGATGTTGTCAGGGTTACCAATGACCTCTGGATTACTGAACCCAACAGCTCCTTTCTTAAAGAAGACTGCTTTAATGTTATTAAAATGAAGCATGCATATTGTCAAGAATATAGGAGATACAAAAGCCTATAAAGTAAAACTCAAAAAATACCTTCCATCCCTCTGTTCACTAATATTTGCCTTCCCCAGACTTCCCCATGCAGATACAAACATGTTTTCTTTCTTTCCTTCCTTAATAAAAATATAACGTATTTAACTATTTATATTTTCTGCAGCTTAATAATGTAACATGGCCCGGCTGGCATGACTCAATGGTTGAGCATTGACCTATGAACCAGGAGATCCCGGTTCAATTCCTGGTCTGGGCTTGATCCTCAATGTGGGGCATGCAGGAGGCACTAATCAATGATTCTCTCTCATCATTGATGTTTCTATCTCGTTCTCCCTCTCCCTTCCTCTCTGAAATCAATAAAAATATATTTAAAAAAAGAATGTATCATGGACCTATTCCTCATCATTACATAGAGATCCATCTCACTCTTTCTAATGACAACATAGTGGTTCATGGTATGTATATATTATGATTTACATAATGATTGTCTTATAGATGGATACTCAGCTTCTTCCTATGAACATCTTTGGGAATATTTCTGTGTGTTTCTGTAGCTTAAGTGTAATTTTGCTGACTCATATCTTTAAACTATTTTTTAAAATTCTCACATGAAGGTATGTTCTGTTCTGTTTTATTTATTTGAGAAAAAGAAAGGAAGAGAGAGAGAGTGAGAAAGAGAGGCGGGGCGGGGGGGGGGGGGGAATTTGCCTCCTGTACATGCCTGGGGATAGAACTCAAAACCTAAGTATGTGCCCTGACCGGGAATTGAACCTGCAACCTTTCGATGTATGGGCAGATGCTCCAGTCAACTGAGCCACCTGGTCAGGGCTCACTGGGCATATTTAAATTTTGATAAACAAGACTATATGGCCCTTTGAGAAGACTGTGCCTATTTACTCTCCCACCATCAGTTTATAAAAGGACCTGTAAATCTCTCTACTCACACTATCTCACATTTGTCAGTTATGGTAAACTATTTTTTTCCCCAGCCTGCTGTGTGCTTTTTAAATTTATTTATGATGAAATGGTTACTGTTCAAGTGCTATCTTATTTGATCCTGCATCGCTTAATCCCACTGATCCCATTCTCTTCTTTCTCCTGAACCTGTCTTGGTTTCATTTGTTACTTTATTCTCAATTCATTCCTGAAATCAGATGTTCCTCTTCTCTACCTGCTCTCCCTAGGCCAGCCCACCTTCTTCCTTGGCTTTGGTGACCACCCAATTCGTCAGTGTCTCTCATACCTATAATTCCCAACCTCTCTTCGAAGCTCTCTCCTCAGCTAAAACTCTTACATGCACTTACCTCATAAAATCTCCCCTGAGGTTCCACAGATGCTGCCAACTCATACGTGCTTCTCTCCCAGAGCTTCCTCTTATCCATGCCTGTCCCCACGTCTCATACTCCCCTCCCTCTTTCTCTCCTTAACATCTCTCTTAGTTATCTTCTCCTCACTATCTTTCCTGGCAGGATTAGACAACACTTCATTCTCCCTGAAGCTACTGCAATAGGCGGGTGATAGCCCAGGCCCATGGCTCATTGATCTATGAACCAGGAGGTCACAGTTCGACTCCTGGTCAGGGCACATATATGCCTGGGTTGTGAGCTCGATCCCCAGTGTGAGATGTGCAGGAGGCAGCCGATCAATAATTCTCTCATCATTGACGTTTCTGTCTCTCCCTTCTCTTCCTCTCTCTGAAATCAATAAAAATATATTAAAAAAAAATAAGTTGGGCAATAGCTGTGGATTCCACACCCGGGCTGATTTAGGATACCAGCCATGTCACTTACTGGTTGTAGATCTTGGGCAAATATTTAATCTCACCAGGTCTCAGTTTCATCAACTGTAATAGGGGGATAATGAAGGCACCCACTGTTCTGTGGATTCAATGAGTCTACATGTGTGAAGCACTTAAAATAGTGCTTGGTAGTGTTGGCTGTTGCTGTTGCTGCTACTGTTACTACCGCTATTCTCCTAAGTACTCTCTGCCTCAAGTATCCACTCCCCCAAGCTATCCTCCACTCTGCTACCAGAATGATCTCTCTAAAGTAAGGACCCCCATTACCCTCAGCGTCAAACTCCTGACTTGTGTACCTGGTGCTCCTGCATCTGATCCCTGTGTGCTTCTCCAGTCTCATTCAGGCCACACCTCCTTGAACCCTTAACTTCAGATACAGGGAACTACTTGCACTTCCCCTAGGAACTGTTCTGGTTCCTCCTCAGGGTCTGGCATGCATTTTCTTTCCCTGGCATGCTCTTTCCCACCCTCTGGGTCTGGCCAACTCTGCCTTTTCTTTCAAATCCAGCCTAATGGTCACCTTCATTTGGACAGCACAACTGGGCTTCCTCTACCATGTCTTCAATTAGAGGGCTTTGTAATCATCTGTTTGGCTGCTTCTGACTCCACACTGTGAGGTTTGTGAAAGCAGGTATCATTCTTTATAATTAAAAGCTAATATGCAAATAGACCAAATGGGAGAACGACTGAACAACCGAACAGCTGGTCACTATGATGTGTGCTGACCACCAGGGATATGCATGGAACATGGTGGGCGTGAGCAGCAGGCGATAGAGTGTAGAATATGGCGGTTGTTGGTCATAGCGGGATGATGGAGCAGGTGAGCAGGGGCACCAGATCAAGGTGGAGTGCTGGTTGCTGTCATCAGGGAGAGCCTCTGGTGGTTACTAAAAATTCTTTGCTTCCATGCTCTGCAGTCCCACCTGATGCTTGCCCCTGCTGCTGGTGCCAGAGCTGCTGATCTTACTGCCAGCACTGGGCCCTGATCACTTGGCACTGTCAGTGGGTGTGAGCAGCAGCTGCAGACCCCAGTTGCCCCTCAGGGCTTCTCCACCTCCCCCTGCTCCTGAGGGGCGATAGGGGCTGGCAGATGTCTCTCATACTCACTGCCAGAAACAGCCCTACTTACACCCACTGCTGGCATTGGAGCCACTGCTTGCACCCACTGCTGGCACCTGGTGCCAGTCCCAATCACCCCTGAGAACTTCTCTACTCTCCTGCTTCTGAGGGGGTATGGGGCAGCAGCCACCGTTTGCACCAGCTGACAGCACTGGCCCCCGCCTGCACCCCCTGCTGACACCAACCCCAATTGCTCTGCACCATCAACAGGTGCAAGTGGGACAGGCACTGTCAGTGTGTGGAACAGCGGCAGTGGGAGTGGGGCTGCCAGCAGACAGGGAACTGGGGGCTGCAGTGGAGGGGTTGGGCAGGGGTGCGGAGAATGGGCCGAGACCCACCCCTGTGCCCACTGCAGCCTTGTTACCCACAGTTCCTTACAAGGTGCGTGAATTTGTGCAGTGGGCCCCTAGTATATATAGGCTGAGAACTGCTGGAAGCCATCTGTTGGACATCTCCCAAGGGCTCCTGGACTGCAAGAGGGCACAGGCTGGGCTGAGGGACGTGGCCCTCACCCCCTAAGTATACCACACTTCTAGTTAAAGAAATAATTGTCGCCCAGGGACCCCCAGCCTGTGAGCACAGGGGACCCTCTGGGGAGCAGTGTTAAGCTAGAGGCTGGTTCCAGCATTGCCCCCCTTTGCTCCCAACCAGGGGGACTTTTCTCCCATTCTTGGCCCCTGATTTCCTCCTGATGAGTTCTCATCCAGGAGCACCTTGCTTCCGCTTTGAATTTAGGCTTTTCTGCTAGGTCTCCTCTACCCCATTAGTTCACCAGGCGGGTCTGAATTCCATGTTCTAATAGAAGTATCTGAGCAAGTATGACCCCTCCCTCCATTCCCTGACCCTCCCTGCCCACCTTGTTGCTGACTCTGCTAAATAGAAGTTCTCATCAGCTCTCCAGGGCAGGAACTGCTGTTGCAAAACTCTTGCTCCATCAGATGGTAATGGAATGCAACTCTAGGTGGCCCTGACCCAAGAGGCCGTCCACAAGCTTTGGTCAGAGCCACAGAGTTGCTCAACCACTGCAGAGGCTGGGGCAGTCCTGTGAGGCATGGGACAGCCTGCATACCTGCTCAGGGCCAGAGAGTCTGCCCTGTAACAGAGTGGGGCCCAGGCTTCTTCAGAAACAGTATTTTCAGAAACACCACAATTGGGTGCCCAGTGAATGAAACGAGTTGCGTAAGACTTCTTGGACAGTCAGAGGATGTAACTTTTACCACAGACATACACGAATCCTTAACTGTCTTTATTAAAGTCTAGTGAGTGGGCACTGCACGGAGTCAACTAGACCAGTGTTCGGCAAACTGCGGCTCACAAGCCACAGTTTGCTGCTCTGTTGACTAATGAATCTGCCAACCACTGAGTAACGAGAAGTTTTGACTTCAGGTTAAAGACGTTAGTACATTATTAAAATGTTTTTTAACTCCCTAAGACAATCCCTAAACCCCAGCCTTTATAACCCCTCAAAAAATGTTTTTTAAGTGTTTTTCCCTAAGGCAGTGGTCGGCAAACACATTTTGCCGACCGCTGACCTGGACTAAGTCCCTCCTTCTAGCCTCACAACTTGGGGCTGTTTAATTCACCACAGTGGTTGGAGGGGAAGGATAGAGAGGCCCAAGTTCCATGTCTGTGTCTCTTCTCCTGCCCTCCCAAGCCAAATGCCCTGGGGAGCAGCTGCGATGCTCACACCCTGCTGGTGGGATGGTACAACATACAATCTTTATGGAAAATAACTCAGCAGTTTTTTAAACATAGACCTGCTATATGAACTGGCCATTTCATTCTTAGGTATTAATCCATGAGAAATACAGACATATGTCTCCACAAAGATCCGTACACAGATGATTATAAGAAACTGATCTGTAATAGCTTCAAATTAGGAACAACCCAAATGTTTGGCAACAGGTGAATGTGTGAACGGATGGTGTTATGTCCAGGAGGTGGAATACCACTCAACAGTAAAAAAAGGAACTGTTAGTATGAACAACAATGTGTATAAATCTCATATAAATATAAATTTTATATTTATATAAAATTCTAGAAAATACAAAGTGGTCTTTAGTGAAGGCAGGTAAGTGGTTATCTGGGAGTGGGGTAGGGGAGGAGGATGGAGAGATTCTAAAGGGCAGGAGACAATTTTGGCA
The DNA here is from genome assembly GCA_027563665.1 of Antrozous pallidus. Taxonomy (NCBI): domain Eukaryota; kingdom Metazoa; phylum Chordata; class Mammalia; order Chiroptera; family Vespertilionidae; genus Antrozous; species Antrozous pallidus. The sequence goes on along the minus strand of CM050508.1, from coordinate 22,275,538 downwards.
CTAATGGATGCATTCGTTATTTTGAATATGGTGGTGACTTCATGGGTATAAATTAAAAACTCACCAAATTGTAAAATTTATGTGAAGTGTGTTATATGTTAGCAGTGCTTCAGGAAAGATGTTACAAACAAAGCAGGACAGAAACAGAGCCCGAAGCAGACTCCAGACAGGATGCTCCTGAGGACTTTGAGACAGTGCGATGTGGTGAAGGGCGGTCTGGGTGAGGAGAGAGTGTGGAGGAGCAAGTCAAGGCCATTGGGTCTTATTCTTAGTCAAGGAATTTCTGAAGCCAAAGAGACTTTAGAATGGATGATGCCCAACTTCCTCAATTTACCGAAGAGCCCAGAGAGCTGAGTCGTCCAGCTCATCAGTGAGAGATGCAGGGCTTGAGCCATCTCCTGTCAGCCTGGGCCTTCCCATTCTTCACACCACAGTCTGGCTCCTTGAGAGCCATCTGCCTAAGTCACCAAATTCTGGAAGGTAGGACTGGTCAGATCACAGGTCCTGAAAGTGCTGAGGGGAGGGTGGAATGGATGGCCAGTCCTGGGTGGGTCTTGATTAGACAACCTGGGCTTCTCCTTTTTGGGCACAAGGTGGGCAGCGGCGCTCTTGCTTCTTATATTCCAGAGAGCAAGCATGGCAAACCAGGCCTCCACATAGTCTGGGAGCAAAGGTGGAAAGAGTGGGGAGGGGGTCAAGGGGTTTCAGTATTTTCAAGTCCAACTGTCTGTCTCTCATTTCCTAGGAGAACAGCCCTGGCTCTGTCCCAGGAGGCCTCCCTTTTTTCAAAGGGTGACCTGATGCCCCACTCCTCTAGGGTTCTCTAATTCCAAATGGGAGGTTCTCCCGATGGCCCACTTCCCTCTCTCCTGCTGCTTGTCCTGCCACTGTGTTCCCAGAGGGAGGCTAGGGGAGCAGCTTCCACTGTATATGAAATCTCTTCCCAGATGAGAAGCCCATTAATCAGTCTATTCTCAGAAAGGTTGCACCATCCCATCTACCAGACTCCCTTCCTGTATGGCATTTCTCTGCTGTTCTTGTTCATGTCACTGCTAAATTCTGGGTAATATGAGTGGCCAGCTTTAAGTAGCCTTTCATAGATGCCCAGTTCCTGTGTCCCTCCCTTCCCTAGAGTGAGCAGGGGATTGTGGGCTGGTGGAAACTGGGCTGTCCCACCCATTACCTGCATGGGTATCGCCGAGACAGTCGGCCAAAGAGCTTGCTACAGCTGACACAGCATCCAGGGGCCACAGAAGAGAATTGCTGCACCTTCTGCCACAGGTTGTCCTTCTCTCTGATGGGTAGATGGAGGGGGAGGAAAGAGAGAGAGAGGAGGGGGGATTGAAGGGAGGGAGGGAGAGAGGAAGAGAGAGAGAGAGAGAGAGAGAGAGAGAGAGAGAGAGAGAGAGAGAGAGAACACACAGGAAGATATAGAATTGGAAATGGCACAGATAGAGAGACAGAGACAAAAAGAGATGGAGAAACAGTGGGGTGGAAAGATAGACATAGAAATGGGGAGGGAGACAAAGAGGGACAGAGGGAGACAGTCACTCAGAGAGAAAGGGAGTCAGGGAGTCAGAGAGGGAGATAGAGACACATGGAGAAGTACAGAGACATATGCAGTGGGAGAAAGACACAGGGAGAAAGATGCAGAGACAGATAGGGACCGAGACACAGATAGGGAGGGAGAGACAAATATAGAGAAAAATGGAGAGAAAGAGACATAGCGATGGTGGTGGTGGTGGTGGGGGGGGGGAGGGAGAGAGAGAGAGAGAGAGAGATGAAGAGACAGTGAGAGACTCACATACATAAGAGTGAGACTCCAGTCTTTCCAGGAAGACTAGATGATGGTGACGGGTCCCTGTGGCCCATCATAACCTTAACCTACTATTGAGGAACCTGTTAACAGCCTGCCTCCTCTGAGGAGTGCTCCCTGATGGTAGAGGGCCCCGGGCTTTCTTGCTTCAGACTCCTATAGCATATAATGCCTATGATCTTTTATTTGGCACTTGGTATAAACTTCTTTGGAGTTATAGATGTTTATTGCCCCCCCCCCCAAAAAAAAACAAAAAAATAACAACAAACAATAAAAACCAACAACCCAACTCTATCTTCATTGTTTTGTTTTTTTTTAAAAGCTGTGTGAAGAAGATGGGTTGTTTTGCCTGGTTGGTGTGGTTCGGTGGTTGAGTGTTGACCTATGAACCTCCAGGAGGTCATGGTTTGATTCCCAGTTCAGGGCACATTGCAACTTGATCCCTGAGATTGGGGTGTGTGTTTCTGTGTGTAGGAGGCAGCCAATCAATGTTCTTCTCACATTATTTATATTTTTATCTCTCTCTCCCTCTCTTTTCCTCTCTGAAATCAATAAAAAAATCTAAAAAAAGAAAAAGAAAAAAAGAAGGTGGGTTGTTTTAAATTTTTATCAGAATGATACATGCCCATGATGTAAAAATTGAACAATACAGCAATAGACACTTTCCCATTCTCTGTGGCAAACCACTTACATCTTTTAGCTTTTTTCCTGATGGTACTTTCATGTTTAAGTAACATGCTCATATCCCTCCTTCCTGTTCTTTCAAGAGAGTACGTCTTCCATAGAGTACCTTTCCTTGATGTCAGAGGACATCTTATGATCATTCCCTCATCCTTCCTCCCCATGTAGTTATATCCCCATTTTTGATTCCTCTATTGGTTACTACTGGACTTCTACAGAATATTGTCACACATTTATTTCTCACTCATTCTATTAACTAAAGGTAGCATCTTAGGACTGCCATTCTGTAATACAATGAGGCCAGCATCCCTTTTTCTTCCCACCTCCTAATTTGTCATCTATTCCTGCAATGTCCAGTAGGATAGCCACCAGCCACCTGTGGCTTTGTAAATTTATATTTAAGTTAATTAAAATGGAATAAAATGAAAACTTTAGTTTCTCAGTCACTCCAGTCACTATATGCGACTAGTAACTACCATATTGGACAGGACAAATATAGAATACTTCCATCTTCATAGAAAGTGCTATTGGATTCTGTTCTATATTTAATATTGTTTAGGTGGTAACATGTACGTTTGTTGTAAAATTATAATCATTCTTTGTGCTTTGCCTTTAGGTGAAAAAAATCAGTGACTAGTATTTATATTATTAGACAATATGTAAGCATATTGCTTCAAGCAGAGCTATGTTCTATAATATTTTCCTTCTTGTCCTAACCAGTTTGGTTCAATGGATAGAGCATCAGCCTGTGGACTGAAGGGTCCCAGGTTCGATTCTGGTCAAGGGCATGTACCTTGGTTGCGGGCACATCACTAGTAGAGGTTGTGCAGGATGCAGCTGATTGATGTTTCTCTCTCATCCAATGTTTCTAACTCTCTATCCCTCTCTCTTCCTCTCTGTAAAAAATTAATAAAATATATTTAAAAAATATATTTCCTTTCTTGGAAATTTGTTGTTTTTCTAGGATTTTCTAATTCCCTTTCTTTTACAGAATTTTATTTTAATTTCCAAAATTACATTTATTAAGGAGATATTGGCTAATACAATCATATAAGCTTCAAGTGAACAATTCTCTGAGACATCATCTGTATGTTGCACTGTGTCTAATTGCTGTTCTTTGTTCCTTGCATAAACTTGCCTTAACATAGCCTAATTATTATTATTATTACTATTATTATTATTATTATTAAAATATATTTTTATTGATTTCAGAGAGGGAGAGGGAGAGAGATATAGAAACATCAATGATAGAGAATCATTGACTGTCTACCTTCTGCATGACACACCCTGGGGATCTAGCCCACAACCTGGTCATGTGCCCTGACCAGGAATCGAACTGTACTCTCCTAGCCATGCTGGCCAGACCAGCCTAATTATTCTTGCCCACCTCAATTCTTCATATCAGATATTTTGCTGATTCTCTTTCTCCCCTGAGACTTTTCTCTTGGGCCTGCAATACTTGTGCTACAGCCTGGACTGACTGCTTCCAGGCCTGCTGCCCATAGTCATATTGGGAATTCCCTTTTGTTCTCTCCTAGCCTAGAGCTACTGTCTTCTGAATTCCACATCTCCTTTCTTGGCTTGCTTCCTTGTTTTTCTGGAACACACCCTGAATTACTTCTTAAGAAAGGCTGTGTGGGAGGTGACCTTTCTGTGATCTCTCTGTCTGGAAATGTCTTTTCCTCTATCGCTTTCCCCACTTAATCCATAGTTGACCTGGACATAGGATTCTAGGGCAAAATTCAGTTTTCAGAATTTAGAAGAATTATACCATTGATTCTTAAAATTTGTTATGTTTTACTTCTCTCATAAGTGGTCTGTCTTTTAGATAGTCTTCCTATCTTTGTTTTACTGAAATTTCACAATGATTTATCTAGATGTGCCTACCCCCCTTTTCATTCATTGTGCTGCTCACTCAGTGAAATCTTTAAGATCTATGTCCATTAGAACTAGGAAAGTCTCTCATATTTTTATCTGATAGTCTTCTGTATTTTATTCTCTCTCCCCCCGACCCCTTTCTGGAATTCCTTTCAGGTAGAGAAGATATTGGAACTCTTGGATTGATTCTTTATGTCTCTAAATATTTCTTTCAGGTGTCCCATCTCTCTATGCTTTTTATTCTACTTTCTGAGGGATTGATTCTTCTTTATCTTCCAATCCTAGTGAATTTAGAAAAATTTCAGTGATATTTTATTTTATTTATTTTTATTATTATTATTATTTTTAATCTTTATTGTTCAGTTTATTAATTACATTGTTCCCTTTTTTACCCCTATAGCTCCCCTCCACCTGGTACCCATCCCACCCTCTGCCCTCACCCCCTCCACTGTCCTCTCCCATAGTTGCATGATTTTTGTCCAGTCTCTTGCTGCACTTCCCACACCCCTTTTCTCCCCAAGAATTGTCAGTCCATTCTCTCTCTATGTCTGTGATTCTGTTACATTCACCAGTTTATCCTGTTCATCAGCTTATTAATTCACTTGCTTTTTAGATTCATTTGTTGATAGATGTGTATTTGTTGTTCCTAATTTACACTTTTATCTTTCTCTAGATAAGGACCTTTGAATTATTTGGTTGTCAGATAAGCCCCTCAACTGTTGGATGTTGTGCAGTTGAGGAGGCAGGCAGAAAGCAGGGGGTGTACATTGCTCTTTCTATTCACTTCTTCAGTTAATTTCCCTGATTTCTGCACCTCATCTCACTTCTGCCATATGTGTTCCTGGTGGCTCTGTACCCTGAAGTTCTAACTGGGCTTCTCCATCTATTATTATTATTATTATTATTATTATTATTATTATTTTGCCTTCTGGAAATTAGCTGGAATCTTTTATCTCTGGTTGGCTTCTCAACCTTTCTCTCTGTTGTTAGTTTTATTCTTTCACAATCATTTTAGTGAGAGTTGAGGATGGATAATACATGCTGTGTGGTCCGTCTAGTATCTTGATGGAGAAGTCAACCTCCTTGGCTCCCCCTACTTTTTACTTAGGGCCATATCTCCCAAAATGCTTATGTAAGCATATTATCTTTTTATAGAATAAAAGGATAATACGCAAATTGTTCCCTAGACCTGGGTGCTCAACTGGGAGTTCAACCAGGAGTTTGACCAGGGGGTGAGGCCAGCTGGACCCCACCTGTGCATGAATTCATACACCAGGCCTCTAGTATTATATGGTTTGGGATCTTGGGATAAATTTTCTTAGTACTTAGAAAAAACATTTGTCTCTTCTCACCAACTGGTATATTTCCTTTGAACAGACAGTGAATTTTAGGCGATTTTCTGTGTTTCCCTTTTTTATTCTGCTGTCAAGATGCTCAGAGCTAAGTTTTAATCCTACTCTGAACACTTTGGGAGTATATACTTTTCTTCTACCATGAAATATTCTATTTTTCTTGAATAATCTTATATCTTGCTCTATATTTAACTTTTATAGTTAGAAAACTTAAGTTATTTTGTGAGATACATAGCTAAATTTTTATATACCCCTTCTGCCCAGTTGACAGTTCCTTGGAGGAGAGCACACCTTACATTTTTTTGTTTGTTCTTTCAGGTTTATCTTGCCTTTTCTCACCTTCAATATCACTTGTGCAAGAGGATTTAGTAGTAGATGATCTCACAGGGTTCCAATTCTAATGGAACCTGAGCGCAATGGTCTCTTACTTCTTGAATTGGGTAAAGGATGGCATACCTGTGAATTATCTCCCTGCTAGGCTGAAGAGCAGAGACCAGGGTTTACACATCTCCATCCCTCAGTGAACTTAGTGGCTGGGAATTGATTCTGGTGAGCTCAGCTTTTGGAACCCAGGATAGCTGATCCAGGACAGGCTCATAGGCCCAATGATCTGAGGAAGTCCAGTAGGCAGGCTGGTATAGGACATGCAATTACCTCTTGGTTAACCTGCCCCTTCTCCCAATTCCTTCTCAGCCCATGGGTTCCTTTCCTTCTCCTAACTTCAGTAGATATGTGTATATGTGGGCTGGGTTGGGGTGGAGGACATGCCTTAGAGTCAGAGGACTATATGCCGTATATATGCTGTGTGTCCTTGGTGGCCAAGTCAGCCTCTCTGACCCTCAGTTTGTAAAATGGTAATAGTAGCAGGGCATTGCTAAAAAAACGGAAATGAGTTAGTACAGTGGTTGGCAAACTGTGGCTTGCAAGCCGTGGTTTGCCGTTCTGTTGACTAATGAGTTTGCCAACCACTAGGATAGGAGCTTAATCACAAGGAACAACAGCAGCCTGTAATTATTGGAATTGAGAGTCTAGGTCAGTGGTCAGCAAGCTCATTAGTCAACAGAGCCACAGTTTGATGACCACTGAGTTAGTATATACAAAAGGCCCAGAATCCTGCTTGGTAGTTATTAGTGGAGCAGAATTTTCATTCCCCAGCCTCTATATCCCATACCATTTCTTCCATTGTCCCCCACTTACTGAATCAGTTCCAGCACCCGCTTCTTCATGGCATGGATCAGGTCCCGCTGCCCTGCAAGCTCTTCCTCATACATGGCATCCCTCCTTTCAGCCTCCTGCTGCCACTGGTCCAGCGCTGCCTGCAGACTGGCCCGCTCTTCCTGACACCTGGGCACAAAGGGAAGACTGAGTTCTGAGGAGAAAAGCTAAGTTTTGACTGAGCTAAGCTAGGCCTCTGCCTGCCAGGGAGCCCTGGGGGAGCTACAGTTAAAGTGCACCTCTCCCTCATCCCCACAGACACTACACATGATGCATATACACACCACACGATACACATACATCCACACTACACACACACCACACTATACATACACACCCACACTCTTCATACACACATCACACTACACATACCCCCCCCAAAAAAAACCCACCCACCCACACTATACATATGTACACCACACTATACATACACATACCACACTCCACACACTATAGATATACATACCACCCTATACATACACCTCTCTACACTATGTACACACAGACACATACACATACACATACACATACCCCACATTATACATACACACATTACACTATACATACACATGCATACACACTTCATGTTGTATATAGACACATCAACCTATACACACACTACATCTACCGACCCCCCCCACTATAAATACACTGACAACACAGCACATAACAACACATACATTGATAGCACAGCATACATATCATATGGCTCACACACACGCACACACAACATACATCACATGTACTCACCACACATACTAGTACCACATACACTTACAAAACACCATGCACATTCTCAATTTCTCAATATAACACATGCCACACTCCACAAACACCACACCACACACCAAACTGAGTACTGTGTGGACTGATACATAGGCTGACTTCTCATCAACTTCAGAGAAATGAAAACAGGATCTAGTCTTGTGTAGGAGTCAAGCCAATTTTTCTATTTGTTTTCTTTTAAAAAACATTTCCATTTTATTAATTAAAAAAATTAAATCTTTATTGTTGGAAGTATTACATATGTCTCTCTTTTTTCCCCATTGACACCTTCTAGGTGCCCCCACCACCAGCCCCAGGCTTTCACCATTCTATTGTCTGTGTCCATGGTTTATGTATAAATGCATACAAGTTCTTTGATCTCTTCCCACCCACTCACCCTCCCCTGACTTCCCTCTGAGGTTCCGCAGTCTGTTCTATGCTTCTATGTCTCTGGATCTATTTTGTTTATCAGATTATTTTGTCCACTGGATTCCACATATGAGTCAGATAATCTGATACTTGTCTGTCTTTCTCTGGTTTATTTCACTTAGCATAATACTCTCTAGGCCCTCCATGCTGTCCTAAAGGGTAAGAGATCCTTCTTTTTTGTACTGCCACATAGCATTCCATGGTGTAAATGTACCACAACTTTTTTTATTCACCCATCTACATGGGCCCTAGGGGTGTTTCAAGACCTTAGCTATTGTAAATTGTGTTGCTATGAACATAGAGGTGCATACTTTTTTTCTTGTTGGTGTTTCTGGTTTCTTAGGATATATTCCACTAGAAGTGGAATCACTAGGTCAAATGGCATTTCCAAATTTAGTTTTTTAAAATTACAAAATTGTTTTAATCTGGTACATGTAAAACACACCTCAGGATCTGTAATTCATGAGCATATGAAGAAGTTAATTCAGGCAGCTGCTATTAAGAAACTTAGGCAAAGCTGCTAGAACTGACACTGGAGTTTTTCCCTTAGACTATGGACAATGTTTTGCTGATTGGGAGATGGGCCCCTCCAAAGATAGTCATTCAGTTTGTCAGAATCGTCCTACAGTATCAGATAGGGTGAAACCCTAAGTTTGCCACTCATTGGCTTTTTGGAAGTGCACAGACTATTCAAAGAGTAAGACGTGTTGTTGCTGCTGACATTATCAGAAAAGCCCGCATCCACAATCTTTGGGTCAGATTCCTTTCTACGATTGTGAGATAACTCTAACTCTGACTCATCTTCTTCTGAATTTATTTCCACGTAGTCATCGTCGTCTCCTTCAGTCTCTTTGAAATTGGAAAAATAGTTCTGTGTAGCTATTCGGGCATACATTTAAGGGCAAATTTCTATTTACTGCCAGAACTTTCTGTGAGACCTGGAGAGTGAGATCTGAGTCTTTTCCAGTACCCTGTTGACATGAGTCACCTATACCTGGCAGCAAATCCTGGTGACTCCCACACCTTGAACTTTTGTGTAAAGACAACATCTGTTTCCTTCCCATTTCATTAAGGTAGTTGATGGAGTCCGCTGACTTGTTTATTAAGATGGAGGAAGATGAGGATCTGTTATAAGGCTGAGATTTAGTGCTGATTCCTTTCTGACCCAAAAAATTATAAAAATGGCCTTGACATGAGTTCTCCTTGTTGGGCTGACTGACCACACACTGTGTCTCTGCACGGAGCCTATCAGATGGCTGGAGATTTGCAGAGAAGGCACAGAGCAAGCTGTGGACAACTGTCTAGAACATCTTTTGTGTTGATCTCCAAAGCAGGATATTTTGGCTTCAAGTCTTTCCCAGGCCGATGACAGAAATCTGCTAATTCTCCATTACTATAGGTTGAATGCCGTAGCCAATCCTCGCTACCATGTTGGGCCTGGGAAGGTGAGATAGATCTGAGTTTGGAGGATTCTTGAGGTCTGGCCCAGCCATCCTTCTGAGTCTTAAAGGGAGTCTCTCTGAATACAACCTGGTCATACAGTTGGGAATACTCAGCAATCCTTGCACTGATGGTGGACTCTCCTTGTTTCTTGTCTTCTAAGATGGCAGCCAGATCCTTGTGCACAGATTTATATGGCTGGCTGGCTGGTGGCTGCTCCATTTCTGGGCTTTTCACTTTTAAAAGCTGATTTGCCTTCTTGATCTTCTGTCTGTACTGCTTCGCCATCATAAAAACTTGGCTCTTGGTCTTATTTGTGGTATCCACCCCAGGGTCAGGGCTGTCCCGGTCTGTCTGAGACAGACTGCTGTTGGCCAGGTCATAGGAATTTTCAAGGGAGGTACTTCGCTGGCCAGAGAGAGCAGGTTCAGACTCAGAAAGGGACATTCCTTAGATAGGAGGTCTTCTCCCAGTAGGCAGCTGGCCTGGCTGGCCCTGCCTGTCCTGTCCTGCAGGGCCTAGGCCGCGCGTCCTGACTCAGCTTGGGCATGCTCTCCGAGTGCAGCCTGTCTGGCACGTTGTCTTTGCTGACAGAAAACGCTGTAAGGAGTGGTCTCTAGCCTTGACTTCGTTTTTCTTGATGTAATTTTCCAGGTCATTTCAAATTTTGTTTGCATCTTCCCATAGTTTATCAGATATAGACTTATCCGCTATGGACAAATTTCAGCTGAAGGAGTGATACAGCAAACCCAAGTGGTTGTTGTTCAAGGGTCACTGGTGGCAGGGCTTCTTGTCCTCGCTGAGCTGGAGGCTGTGCTGGGACACAAGGGGTCTCTGGCTGTTGCAGCATGTGAAGTTGGCCTATAGGTCCAGGAAGGTGCTCCTCTTGGGATGCATGAGGCTGTTGCATTTGAAGTCCAGTGAGGGTGGGTCTGGCAGCCAGATGGTGTATAGCTGTTCTCCTCCACTACCTCAAGTTCATGTATACTCTGTTTCAACTACTCCCGACCTGTTGGAGACCCCCCTCTCTTTGTGTGCAGAGGGCTTTTCTTGTGGCCAGCATGCCCCTTGGAGAAGGCTAGCTTTGGGGTGCTCTTGAGTTGAACAGAGTCCTTGGCTGATTTGGGGGCAGTAGATTCAGCTGCTTCCCATCAAACAACTATGAGTTTCAAGTACTCATAACTTGTGTTATCATAGACATAGTCTATGTCATCCATAGTCAACTCTATAGATGACCTGACGGGTGTCATTCCGTCCTGCCCTTCTGTTTTAGGGTCATTCTGCAGTTCCCTTTGGGGACTGTACTGAAAGCCATCACTATCCCAGATTTTTATTTCCAGAGGGCACGTTTTGCTCTCGCCAGCACTGCTGGCCTGCCTGACCCCTCTGTGATCGGAGCTGGCGGTCTCTGTGAACTCAGTCTGTCCCAGATGCCAACTGCAAGGACGGCTGGAAGTGCTATCTTTGCACAGTTGGCTGGAGTTCAGATCTGAAGAGGAAAAGGTTGGCAGGAACATCTGGTAATCCTCCTCCTCCTCCTTGTTCTCCTGGGAAACAGGCTTGCCTGATCTGGTGGTCCATCCAGATGTTTCTGATGGCCCCAGCCCCCTGAAGCACCCTGAGAATGATAGAGCTGCTGGGCTGGCTGTTCCTCTGGGCAGGAGATGGCCCTGCCAACCTCTGCTGGGGAGAGCCTTCCCTTCTGGAAACCTTTTGGATATCTTGTGCTATTTCACTGGTCTTCAAAACTCTATGTGATCTTGAGGAAAGTTCCCATCAAAACTAAGATGAACATTAAGCTGTGTAATCAGGAGACGCATAACACAAAACCTGCCCTACCAACTGGTACAGCAATTTCCTTAGCATTAGCTACCATCTATAAGCTAATAACATTCAGTTTTAACGTTCTTATTCTGGACTTGTCCCGAGCCTCAGACATCAAATGCCAGCTGCCAGTCTAACCTTCTTCCAGTGTTCCTACAGACTCAGCAAAATTACACGCCTCAACCTCAGCACAGCAATCTCCCCCATATCTGCCCCTTCCTCTGTATTTATCTTAGCTGTCATTGACTTTATCCTCCAAGTTATTGACATCATTCTAATTTCTCCTGTTTTTATCCATCATCTTGTGGGATCCCATTAATGCTCTACCCTAGGCACTACTGTCTTAATCCAGCCTTCAGCATCTCTCACCTGGACCAGAGGGACTGCTTCCTTCCTAATCTCACTGCCTACTTCATTTTCCACATTGAGCCAGAATTCTGTTCTTACAGGTAAATATTTAATTGCTTGATATCCTTCCATAGCTTGCAGGATCAAGTTCAAACCCTATATGTGGCCTACTCATCTTTCATGATCAAGCCTCTCTCTGACCTCCAGCCACATCTCCCTCTGTTTCACTTTGCACACCTCCACCTCCATCCCTATCCCCACACCCACCTCCACTCCCAGCTCCATCCCACGTTTTCACCAGTGTGAACCACTGACAACCAATGCCCTCTTTAAGATATGCTGTCTCAGCCTCAGGGCCTCTGCATGTCTATTCCCTCCCCACCTGCCTCCTCGGCGCATAGATTCCCTCAATATTTAATTTTTTGAGAAAGCTCCATACTGTTTTCCATAATGGCTGCATCATCCTGCATTCCTATCAGCAGTGTACTGGGGTTCCCTTTGCTCCACATCCTCGCCAATACTTGTTTGTTGATTTGTTGATGTCAGCCATTCTAACAGGTGTGAGGTGATACCTCTTTGTCATTTTAATTTGTATCTCTCTTATGATCAGTGACTTTGAGCATTTTTTCATATGTCTCTTGGCCATCTGTATATCTGCTTAGAAGTGTCTATTTAGGTCCTTTGCTCATTTTTAAATTGGACTGTTTGTCTTCCTTTTGTTAAGTTGTATGAGTTCCTTATATATTTTGGATATTAAACCTTTATCCAATGTATCATTGCCAAATATGTTCTCCCATAAGGTGGGCTCCCTTTTCATTTTGTTGATGGTTTCTTTCGCTGGGCAGAGCTTTTTATTTTGATGTAGTGCTATTTGTTTATTTTCTCCTTGTTTCCTTTGCCCTATGAGATGTATCTGTAAACATATTGCTATGAGAGATGTCTGAAATTTTGCTGCCTATGGTTTCTTGTAGGATTTTTAAGGTTTCTGACTTACATTTAAGTCTTTTTCCTATTTTGAGTTTATTCTTATGTATGGTGTAAGTTGGTGGTCTAGTTTCACTTTTTTTTGCATGTATCTGACCAATTTTCCCAACACCATTTATTGAAGAGAGTGTCTTGATTCCATTGTATATATTCTTGCCTCTGTTATCAAATATTAATTGAGAGTAATGGCTTGGGTAGATTTCTAGGGTCCCTATTCTATTCCATTGAACTATATGCCTGTTCTTGTGCTAGGTTGTTTTGATTATAGTGGCTTTGTAGTATAACTTGATATCTGGTATTGTGATCCCTCCAAATTTGTTCTTCTTTCTCTAAAGGCTTTAGTTTTGGTATGATGTTTGCTGTAAGTTTGTGTCTATTTGGGTCCTTTTTTTGGTTCCATATAAGTTTTTGGAGCATTTGTTCTATATCTGTGAAATATGCTGTTGGTATTTTAATAGGGATTGCATTGAATCTGTAGATTGCTTTGTGTAGTATGGACATTTAAAAAATGTTGATTTTACCAACCCATGAACATGGTATATTCTTCCACTTGTTTATATCTTGCTCTATCTCTTTTTTCAACATCCTATAGTTTTCTGAGTACAAGTCTGTTACCTCCTAGGTTAAGTTTATTCCTAAGTATCTGAATTCTTTTGTTGCAATGGTAAATGGGATTATTTGTTTAGTTTCTCCTTCTGAGAATTCATTATTGGTGTATAAAAATGCCATAAATTTCTGGGTGTTAAGTTTGTATCCTGCTACATTGCCAAATTCATATCTTAAATCTAGTAATTTTTTGGTGTAGTCTTTACGGTTTTTTATGTACAATATCATGTCATCTGCAAATAATGACAGTTTTACTTCTCCTTTCCAATTTGAATGCCTTTTATTTCTTCTTCTTGACTGATTTCTGTGGCTAGGATTTCTAGTACTATTTTGAATAAGAATGGTGACAGCAGATCGCATCCCTGTCTTGTTACTATTCTTAGAGGAAATGGCTTTAGTTTTTGCCCATTGAGTCTGATGTTTGCTGTAAGTTTGTCATATATGACCTTTATTATGTTGAGATATGATCCCTTTATTCCCACTTCGCTGAGAGTTTTATTTAAAAATGGGTGTTTCCCTGGTCAATTTGGCTCTGTGGATAGAGCGTCAGCCTGCAGACTAAAGAGTTCCAGATTCGATTCCCAGTCAGGGTGGGCTTGATTCCTAGTGAGGGATGTGTGGGAGGGAGCCAATCAATAATTCTCTCTCATCACTGATGTTTCTATCTCTTCCTTTCCTTCCTCTCTGAAATAAATAAAAATGTTTTTTTTTTTTTTAAAAAGGGTGTTGGATTTTGTCAGATGCGTTTTCTGTGTCTATTGATATGATCATATGATTTTTGTCTTTCAACTTGTTTATGTGATGTACCACTTTTATTGATTTGTGAATATCAATACCAGCCTTGCATCCCTGGAATAAATACTACTTGGTCATGATGTATGATCTTTTAAATATATTACTGGATCTGGGTTGCTAATATTTTGTTGAGGATTTTAGCATCTAGGTTTATCAGGATATTTTCCTATAATTCTCTTTCTTTGTCTGGTTTTGGAATTAGGATAATGCTGGCCTCATAAAAAGAGCTTGGAAGTGTTCCTTATTCTTGGATTTTTTTAAAATAGTTTGAGGAGTATAGGTGTTAGTTCTTTGAATGTTTGGTAAAACTCCCCTGTGAAGTTTGAACCAGGGCTTTTGTTTTCTGGGAGTTTTTAATTACTGCTTCTATTTCATCAGTTGTTATTGGCCTATTCAGATTTTCTGACTCTTTCTGATTCAGTTTTGGGAGATTGTATTTTTCTAGGAATATGTTCATTTCTTCCACATTATCTAGCTTGTTGGCATATAGTTGTTCATAATATTTTCTTACAATCCTTTGTATTTCTGTGGTGTCTGTTGTTATTTCTTTTTGTTTGTTTTGTTTTGTTTTGTTTTTCTGTTAATCCTCATCCAAGGATATTTTTCCTTTTTTAAGAGAGAATGAAAGAGAGAGGGAAAACCGGAAACATTGATGTGAGAGAAACATATTGATTGGTTGCCTCCTGCATGAGCCTCTACCAGGGCTTGGGCTGGGGAGGAGCCTCCAATCAAGGTAAGAGCCTTTGCTCGGAATCAAACCTGGGACCCTTTCATCCACAGGCCAACACTCCACTCAATGAGCCAAACTGTCTGGAGTTTAGTTGTTATTTCTCTGCTTTCATTTCTTATTTTGTTTACTTGGGTCCCCTCTCTTTGTTTATTGATGGATCTGGCTAATGGTTCATCAGTCTTATTTACCTTTTCAAAGAACCAGCTCTTGGTTTCATTAATTTGGAAGATCTATCTAGTGAAGTCAGCAGGGTGTAAAGTCCCCCACTATGACTGTATTGCTGTTGATCTCTCCCTTAAAGTCTCTAGATGTCTTTAAAATATATTTAGGTGCTCCTATATTGGGTGCATATATGTTTACCAGGGTTATATCCTCTTGTTGGATTAATCCCTTTAGTATTATGTAATGACCTTTGTTATCTCTTGTGTTGCCTTCACTTTGAAGTCTATTTTGTCAGATTGCTACCCTAGCTATTTTTTCATTTCCATTTGTCTGGAAAATCTGCCCTCCCCCAGCCCCCTTCCTTCACTCTCATCCTGTGTGAGTCTTTTGTTCTGAGGTCTGTCTTTTATAGACAGCATATAATTGGGTCATGTTTTTGTATTGATTCAGCTACCTTATATCTTTTGATTGGAGCATTTAATCCATTTATATTTAAGGTTATTATTGATAGGTATTTATTACCATTTTAATTCTGTATGTCTATGTTTCTCTCTCTATTTTTCCTCATTACAGCAGTCTCTTTAACATTTGCAATGCTGGTTTAGTGGTGATAAAATCCTTTAGCCTTTTTTTTTTTGGTCTAGGAAGCTCTTTATTTCACTGTTTATTTTGGGAATGATAGCCTTGCTGCATATAGTAGTATTGGTTTCATATTTTTGCTTTTCATTACATTAAGTACTTCATGCCATTCCCTTCTGGCCTGTGGAGCTTCTGGTAAGAAATCAGCTGACAGCCTTAGGTGAGTTCCTTTGTAGGTAACAAATTGCTTTTCTCTTGCTGCCTTTAAGATGATCTCTTTGTTTTTAATTTTTTGCATTTTATATGATGTGTTTGGGCATGGGCCTGTTTGGGTTCTTCTTGCCTGGGCCTCTCTGTGCCTCCTGAACTTGTATGACTTTTTGCTTCACCAGGTTAGGGAATTTTTTGGCCATTATTTTTTCAAACATGTTCTCAATCCTTGCTCCCTTTCTTCTCATTCTGGCACACTTAGTAGGTGAATATTATTACATTTCTTGTTGCCCCACAGCTCCCTTAAGCTGTTTTCCTGTTTTTTAATTTTTTTTTTCCTGGTTCTTTGATTGAGTAATTTTTTCTACCCTGTCTTCTAATTCACTGATTTGATCCTCACATTCCCCTAATCTGCTATGTATTCACTCCAATGTGTTCTTTATTAGTGCTATGTCATTCTTTATTTCTGACTGTTCTTTTTTCATAGTTATTATTCTGTTGAACATCTTTACTATCATTATTCTGAACTCTATATCAGATAAATTTCTTATCTCTATTTCATTTATCTCTTCTTCAGGAGAATTTTCTTGTTTTTTTCAATTAGGGGTTGTTTTTTTGTCTCTCCATTTTGGCTACCTGTTTGGGTTTGTGTATTAGGTAGATCTGCTATGACTCCTAATCTCTAATGCAGGACAATGTCAGATGCTATTTCTGGTTGGCCCTGAGTGCGCTATTTGGGGCTGCCAGCATCTACAGCTTGTGGCTCCCTCTGCTTGGTCCTTCCAAGATGTGCACCAGGGTCTGTTTTTCCTAGCCCCAGGCCCAGGAGGAGTTAGGCAAAGACTCAAAACCTCCAGAGATCTGCAGTCTGATTGTTTTCAGCCTTGATTGGCCTTGGGCTGTGTACCTCAGGGTAAGGCCAGAGTTTTCTCAACAGGGTGTGGCAACTCTCTTTCCCCCAGGCCCAAACCACCTGGATAGCAAAGGTCTGTAGGAGAAAGATGTCCTCAGCAGCTTGAGGGAATGACTCAGCACAGGAAACCAGGGTGGCTACCCTCCAAGCACCAACTCCAAAGCCCCCAACACTAAACTCTCCTCACACAGCTCCAGTCCACTCTGCTTTCCCTCTAACAGAGCCCAAGGTGAGTGGTTACACACAAAATTTTGTGTGTTGCTCTCTTAAGAGTGTGCCTGCATTTCCAGCTGTCTCTGGCTGGCAGACAACAACCCCACTGCTTTTCACAGTTTTTTTCAGTTCTGGTGCTCTGGGCTATGGAGCCCAGTTCTGGGTTTAGATCCCAAGATTCTCAGAGGGAACCCCCCACAGCTGAGATATCCCTACTGGATCTTCAACTGCTGTCTGTGGGAGCCCAGACACCCCTTTCACATCTTTGCCCTTCCTACCAGTTTCTACTTTCTGTCCTTGGTTATCAGGTTCTGTATTTGAGTTGTATTTCCAATTCATCCTTAGAGTGTCAGTGTAGCTTTCACTTACTCCGGCGGTATTTTTAATAGAAATATTTCCATTTTAAAATATTCATAATCATGATAGCTCTCTTGGGGAGGCAAGCATCTGGGAACCCAGGCTGGGCAGGCTGTGTCCAGCTGAAAATAATTTTGGTCCTTGGAGAAAGGCAGGAAAGTGGTACAGAATATGGAGTGATTTTTTTGGTTTTAAAATATTTTGAAAAATTATGTTACATTGCCTTTTAAATTATAAAATGTAGTACTAAGCATATGGCTTGCTTAAATTTATATTTCAGCTTTGGGCTTGGAACCTCCTTAGCTTTATTCTTGCCTCTTTGTTTTGTCTTTAGTGGCTTCCTGGAAGGTTCCAAGAAATCTACCGAATTAGAAATACAAAGGTCCTACTCCTTACTTCATCACTCTGGGGGTGCGTGTCCCATGATCGCTGATGTATGTGCCCACAACCCTGGGCCTGAGTGTGTATGGGAGAAGAAGTTTGTGAGAGGCTTGACAATGAATTGAATTGTTAATTTTTAAAATGCTGTCATGTAGCCTGCTCCAGGGAAGAAAACTGGGTGGGCCATGATATCAAGCTGACAACAGAGAGCCACTGGAACTCCAAAAAGCCTGTCCCTACAGCCTTAAGAAAGAGTGTTTTTATGTTTGGGCATTGGATCAGGGCCATGTTTTTACTTTTCATGAATATTCTAGTCTTCCGCTTCCTCATTTCTTAGCTGCTGATTTCATTTTTCTGAGATAGTTTACTTGCCCAGTGACCCCAGGGCAGTCCTATATCTCAGTTCCAAGTATATTTTCTTTCTTTCCTTTTTGTTAATCCTCACCCGAGGATATTTTTTCCCTTGTTTTTTAAAGAGAGTGAAAGGGAGGGAGGGCTGAAAGGAGAGCAGAGGGAGAGGATGAGAGAGAAACAGACAGACATTGATGTGAGAGAGACACATTGATTGGTTGCTTTTTGCATGTGCCTGGACTAGGACCAGGGATTAAACCTGCTCTTGACTGGGAATCAAACCTGTGACCCTTTGGTGCATAGGCTGACACTCTAACCACTGAGCCATATCAGCCAGGGCCCAAGTGTGTTTTCATAAGAACTACAGATGGTCTTCTCTGGGGCCTACTGCTGGGGTGGTCTGCTGTCCTCCCTATTCGTCTAGCCTGGACTTTGCACCCCGCCTACTCTCAGTCTATTCTTCATAGTACTAGGGGCCCGATGCATGAAATTCATGCACTGGAGGTGGGTGATTCCTCAGCCCAACCTGTCCCCTCACACATACTGGAAGCCCTCAGGGGATGTCCTACTGACTGCTTACCCCCCGACTGCCCAAGGCCTAAAGCCTCTGTCTCTGGCCGAGGGTTTAGGCCCTGGGCTTCCAGCCATCGCCCTGCTGGGCTCAGCTCCAGCCTTAGCCCTGGTCACCTGCAACCACCCAGTCCTGGGGGCCTTGCACTTGCTGCCTCGGCTCTCCCCCCCGCCCCCCCCCCCCCCCCCCCCCCCGCCCCAGCCCTGGCCTTAGCCCCGGCTGCCTGTGACTGCCCGGCCCCAGGTCACTGTCAGCCACTTCAGCTCCACCCCCGGGGGGGCCATGCGCTCACTACTGGGTGCCATGTGCTCACCACCTGGTCCAGGCCTTAGCCCCAGCTACCTGCGACCACCAGGTCACCGCCGGCTGCTTCAGCTCCGCCCCCAGGGGCCGTGCCATCTCCACCTCTGCCTTGGCTCCGCCCTGGCCTTAGCCCTGGCTGGCTCCACCCCAGCTCCTGATTGGCTGGTGGGCATGGCCAGTGGGTGGCTTGTGAGTATAAGCAAAGGAAGGTCAATTTGCATATTACTCTTTTATTAGATAGGATAGCTAATAGCTAGAGCCATCCTTTAAAAACCTAAGTCAGCCCATGAGAACCCCTCCTAAAGACTCCTCTAAGGTCCTACAGCATGGGCACGTCCTCTGCTCCAGCCACCAGCCAGCTTGTTCCCAAGCACACTTCTCCTGGGTGTTCACTTTTGCTGGTCACCAGCCTGGTGCATTCTTCCCCAGATATCTGCCTGGTTCAGTTTTCCCATGGTTGGAGTTTCTCCTTAAATGTCATCTCCTCAGCCGAAACCGGTTTTGCTCAGTGGATAGAGCGTCGGCCTGTGGACTGAAAGGTCCCAGGTTTGATTCCGGTAAATGGCATGTACCTTGGTTGCGGGCACATCCCCAGCAGGGGGTGTGCAAGAGGCAGCTGATCGGTGTTTCTCTCTCATCAATGTTTCTGACTTTCCATCCCTCTCACTTCCTCTCTGTGAAAAATCAATAAAATATGTTTTTAAAAAAATGTCATCTCCTCAGAAAAGGTTTTTTTAATCTTAAATCTAGAAGGCTGTCCTGCCTCTCTCTCCCCTTTCCTCCTTTCCTGGATTGATTTTTCTCCACAGCGCCTATGACCACCTGTCACTGTATTTCTACTTGTTGATCTACTGTCTGTCTCCCCAGGTCTGTGAGAGTAGATGTTGCCTTGTCTGTTCACTGTTATCTCCTCACCCTAGCTCATGGCGTAGTAGAGGCACGATATATATATATATGTGTGTGTGTATATATATATATATATATATACACACATATTATATACATGTATATATATATGTATATATATATATGTATATAAATATATTTTATTGATTTTTTACAGAGCAGAAGGGAGAGGGATAGAAAGTCAGAAACATCGATCAGCTGCCTCTTGCACATCCCCTACTGGGGATGTGCCCGCAGCCAAGGTACATGCCCTTGACCGGAATCGAACCCAGGACCCTTCAGTCCACAGTCTGATGCTCTATCCACTAAGCTAAACCGGTCTCGGCAAGACACAATAAATATTGTTGGTTGACCAAATGGACCCCATATCAGTTGTGTTCCTTGGTGCTGAGATAACCTGTAACCAGTTTGATCCTTAGGAGCTTCTGTTACTCACCACTCCATTTCAATAACTTCCAATAGACACCAAGCCCAGGCCTCTCACCTGAACGGCACACTTAACTGCCTCCCCAAAGGCTCCACTTGGGTGTCTAACAGGTGTCTCAAGCTTAACATGCTCCAAATTCAACTTTTGAATGTTCCCCACAAAGTTATTCTGCACAGCAGATGGTCAATGGTGACTCTAGTTTTTCTGGCCAGAAAACTTGGAGTAATTTCTGACTTCTGTCTTCCTCTCAAACATCATATGCAATCCTTCAGGAAGCCTGACCTTGCACTTGGTCCAGAAACCAGCAGATTTTCCACACCAGAGCAGTCCCAGCACTATTGCCCTTCCCTATACGGTGGGGCAGCTTCCTCACTGGTCTCCCTGCTTTCATCCTTGCTTCCTCACAGACTAGCTTCACAGAGCCCTTGAAAACACAGGTCAGTCCAGAATAGGCACATCTATAGACGGAAGGCAGAATAGTGTTGCCTAGAACTGAAAGGTTAGGCGGAAGCGGGAGTGGCTGCTAACAGGTACAAGGTTTTCCTTGGGGGATAAAATGCTCTAAAATTGATTGCGGTGATCCATGCAGAACTTTCAATACATTAAAACCATTGAGTTGTTTAAAAAAGCAAATAAACATATTTTTAACATTAAATTAGTCATGTCTTGTCCCTTCCCTGCTCAGAACTCTTGGTGGCTCTCATTTCACTCTGAATTAAAGTCAAGGCCTTTTTGATGCTTACTAGGGTCTCCCTAACTTGGTCCCCATTACCTGCCTCACCTTTCCCTACATCCCCTTCTTTATTCATTCCACTGGGGCCATGATGGTCCCCTGATGTTCCTAGAACCTGCTATGTTCATTCCCACCTCAGGGCCTTTGTTCTTGCTGTTCCCTCTGCCTAGAATGTTCTTCGACCACACATCCAAATGGCTCATGCCTTACTTCCTTCAGGCCTTTACCCAAACCTCACCTTTCCAGGGAGGCCTTCCCTGACCATGCCTTATTTAATATCATCCTGATACTTCGTATTCCCCTCCCCTAACTTATTCCCTCCCCCTTTAGAACTTATTGTAATCTGACATTCCATGTATTTTACTTTCTTATCATATTACTGACTGCCTTGCCTACTAGAATGTAAGCTCTGTGAGGGTGGAAATTTTGTCTGTTTTGCCCCCAAGAGGACTTCTGGCACATAGAAGAGGCCTGACACAAGCACTTCAAGTGTTTGTGGAATGACAAAGAAGGATGGGATGACAGGAAGCAGAATATCAATCATGCAGGGAGCAGCCTGGGACTGCAGTCTCCCAGCTTAATCCCCAGAGAAAACCCTTGGGTGGGCAAAGCCCTGCATTCACTTTGAGCCTGAATCATGGGAATCTTTAGCACCAGGAGCAGTTGTAAGATAGCAGGAGGGTGAATTGTATACTATTTTTGAGCCTTAGTTTCCTCATCTACAAAATGGAGGTTTTTAGAGAACCTATCTCATAAGGCTGTTATGAGGAAGTAGCTAGAACAGTGCCAAAGATATAGTGCTGGGTAGTTATGATTCTGACTACCCAGGGTGTGAAAGAGAGGTTGTACAATGAAGAATAGGAAAACGAGAGACAGAGGAACACAAGGACAGGAGTGTGTGGGGCAGAGAGGCAGAGTGGATTGCAAAGAGAGAGGAGTGGCCCTGAAGAGGCAGCAGAAAGAGGCCAAGATGAGTATGGAAAGGAAAGGAGGGAGGTGTAGATCTCTTCTGGGAGCTACACAGGGAGGCCAGTGAAGGACGAGGCAGGCAAGGGAGAGGGGGAAGGGATAGGAGGGGAAAGTGGGAGTCCTTAAGAGCAGAAACAATGCCCTGTGTGGCTCAGCATCTAAAGTTGTGCCTTCACAGGGCTTGGTGCACAAGAGGAACTCAGAAGATGCTTACTGACCGCGAATGCCATTAGGAGCCATGAAGCACTGCCTGTCCACCCAGCCTCCTGGCTCTCCCATGTGTGCTAGTGGTTGCCAAGGTTACCTGCTGAGCTGCTCCTGCAGTGCCTTAAGCTCCCTCTCCTGCTCCTTAAGCAGCTGCTCTTGGTGCTGGGCTTGCTCCTTGGTCTTCTGCAGCCTATGGCTGAGGGTCTGGGGGAGGGAAGGAAGAAGAAAGGGAAAGAGAGCTGAAAAAGAGGGTCAGAGATCCCAGCCCAAAAATGACTAGACGAAGGACCCCATGAGACTTCAGACCATGTGAGACCACCCTTGGATAGAAGGCAGGACTGGGGATAACACTGGGAACTGTGATGCCTGGCTCTGCCCCTGGGTGAGCATGGAGCCACCATGTCTTCCTTCATTGAGGGGTGGAAATTACAAAGCTCTAGGACCCGGAAGACTCTGGGTAAGGAGGATGCTGAAGGAAGGCTTATAAACAGTCTTGGGTGACCTCCAGAAGATCATCTACAAGAGCAACTAGTTGCAGTTTGCAACAGTAGGATTTACATATTGGCAGGAAACCTGCAGAGAATGATAGCTATGAAACCTGAGAAAAATAACTGCCCTGAATGAGAGCTATGAAACCTGAGAAAAAGAACTGTTGGAAAGGTATCGCAAATTCAGAATGTTTTTAGGGGTAAGGGAGCAGTACTGATGAATAAAATGAGCCTGATATAAGGCACTGGGCAGAGGTAGGGACTATGGTGAATTAAAGAATGCATATCTTTCAAAAGACATTTTCAAATAATAATCCTAATCCTGTATGGGCTAATAAATATTGATCTGTGGGCTGGAATGATCCCCAGGCTATCACTGAAGACCTCTGACTAGGGGCCACTTTGTATTGGGGAGAACAGACAGGTACAGAGCTCAACTGCTCTCACCTTGACCACATCCTGCAAGGCCACCTCTGTTTGCTCTTCCTTCCTGGTCATACTGGTTTGTTCTCGTGGCTTCTCTGTGGTGGAGCCTTCCTTTGTTCCCAGGCCCTGAAGGACGCTGGGCTCCCCCAGAATACTAGGCTTCTTGTTCTCCTGCCTGCTCCGTGATATGGAGCCCTCATTCGTCCCTCTGGGGCTGAAAACCAGCAGCCCCCGGTTGTGACCCCACTCTGCTTCCCTTTCATGACTCCCCTCTGTTTTTCTTTGATCCTCTGTACTCAGCATAACCCCTTGGCTCTCACCTTCTGTCCCTACCACCTCTTTCAAAGCCTGATTGGCCCTCTCCCTTAGCCCCTGGATTCTGGGAGTTGAGTGTTCCTGGAAGATCCCTGTCCATGGGGCTTCCATCTCCTGGTCTTGCTGTAGCTTCTCCCTCTCTGGTTCCCACATGCTGTGGGGGTCCCTGAAGCTGCTGGGATCTTCTTTGTTCTTTTCCAAAAAGGGAGGAAGATGCCTGTGTTGCTGGGACACGGGGAATCCAGTTAACCGGTCTTCCCCCGGTGCATCTTGCAGACAGCTGGCTTGGGTGGTGTGTGCCTCCTCTGGCTGGACTCCTTTGGGGCCTCCATTTACAGCTGAGATCTGCAGAGAAGGCCCAAACCCATCATCATCCTTCTCAGCACCAATTCACCAAGCTGGTGCATGGGAAAATCCACAGCCCTAATGCAACAAGCTTGCTAAATATATGGATTCCCAGGCCCTCCCGCTGATCAGCAGATCTGAGGGAGGATCAGGAATCTGAATGTTAACACCAGGTGATCTGATCCCAGACCCCAGCTTTGACCTGATCAGGGAGCAACAGTGCTTCTCTTCTTAATTTCCTTTCCTTCCTCACTGCTAGCTCACACCCTTCTCCCTCCTTCATTTCTACCTTCTGCATGAATCTGGTTTCCCCTAAGTTCTTCCCACCAATCTCCTCTGATCTTTCCCTCCAAACTTGACCTCTTTATATTTTCTTGTCTGCAAAATGGGAATAATAATACCTGCCTTGTAGGATTATGATGAAAACTTAGATTGACCAACAGTCTGCTGAGAGTCAGCTGTGCCAAGAAGCCTTTTCTGGACCCCACGTTTCCCTATGCACGTCTGCATCCCTATGCTTCACATGTCATGTTGCAGCATGTTCCTTTAGGGTCTGCCTCCCTGAACAGACCTGGAAGTCCTTCCTTCAGGTCAGAGACTGAGTCCTCATAGTTTCTGAACCTGGTGCCTGAAAGCTGGTGGGGATGCAACATGAGCAAGTGGAATGATGATAACTGCAAACTACCACTTACTGAGCACGTGGCAGGAGCCTTGCTCTGTGCTACACATGGTCTGTCTCAAGACATCCTCACAATTGCCCTGCGAGCATGGCAAATAATTTGCTGGAGGGCCATGATTAGTAAGGGCTGGTGCTGGGATTTGAACCAGGTGATCTGGCTCTTTTTCAACAGCTCTCTGAACTGAATTGAGACATTTGCAAGTTATCCAGAAGAAGTTGTTTCCCTAGACTGTTTCCTATAAGCTGCTGGTCACCCTCTCTAGCACCTCCTCCTCCCCTGGGCCCCACTGGCTTCTGCAAATGATGTCAGCCATCTCTTTCTCTCCTTGATATCCCCACCACGTAAGAATATGAGCCTTTGCTTCTATGGGTCCCCAGTCCCCAGGTCCACACATTGGCCTTTCTGTCTATCTGACCAGTTGGTGCACGTCTCAGTTATTGCTCAACCCAGGGAGTCCCAGCAGAGATGAAGAAGAGGCAACTCAGAGTGAAGATCAGGCAGAAGCACCTCCTTTGGGGAGTCTTTGGTTTTTCTGGGTCTTCCCTGGGTCCGGCTGGAATTTGAGCAGCGGGACCTGAAAGTAAAAGGGGTAGAATCCTGGACCTCTCTCCAGAAGTGGTCTTGGCTTATGGATGCAGGATAACCTATCTTTCCAACAACCCATTCATCCCAACACCCTTTCACCTTCCCCTCGTCCACCCTCGTGCACGCATCCCCCTCTTCATCCATCCCTGCATCCCCACCCTCCTTTTATCCACCACCCCACCATCCATGCATCCTTTTAACACTTTCCCAGCCACCCAACAACTCTTTAGAGAGTATATTCTATGCAACATCATGAGGCTTCATTAGATTATCCTGAAGGCTAGGGAGGTGGAGATTCAGGGGCCTCAGAAAGGGGCTCAGAAAGTAAGCCCCTGAAACTTGAGATTCAGGGGCTCAGAAAGTAAGAAGGGAGGGAGAAATGGATGGTGCTAGAGGCTGAGGGCTTGGGGCTTGCTTGCGGTGGGTGATAGCTGTGGCAGCAGGCATGAAAAGAAGCTTCCCTCCAAGTATACCCACTCACTCTGAGAACATGGGCCAGGCCCCATCCAGGTCCGGCCGCTGCAGATCCAAGTCGAAGGCCACCCCGTTGAGAGCATAGAGGCAGTCCAGAATGTCCTCCTGGAGCTCAGGGTGCAACAGAGGGCTCCGGGGGCCATACCATTCCCTGTGTTCACAGTGATCAGCATCCATGGCCTTTGGCCCTGGTGCTGTTGCCACCCCCAACCTCAGAGAATCCACCTCTGCTGCATACCATAATGGGACAATTCCCTAGGCAGGACTGTGGCCCTTGGGGAGTGAAGGGCCTAAGTATCATGATGAAGTGTCCTTCATGACTGGGCTTCTAACCTCTCATCTGCTCTTTCTTCATTGACTTTCCCCTCCTCGCTCTCATTTGATATTAAACCATCCTTGAGGGAATGAAGGGGGAAGTTTCTTGAAGGAGGGACAGTGGGCTCAGGTATGAGCAGGAGCATGCCCCACCTGGTGAACTCTGGGTTCAGGAGGCAGAGCTGCAGGCACTCGGCCAGCTGTCCGTGGGCAAGGCAGAAGCGGATGAAGGCACGGCCTTTTCCCAGAGGGGTCTTCAACTGCAGAGCATACAGGGGACAAAGTAAGGTGGTGTTAGGCCAGGGGAACTCAGTCAGCACAGAGAAGGCATGGGTGATTAATGAGAAAAAGTGTCATGGGACTTGAAGCTATGGGAGGAAAGGATGGCTGGAGTGGTGCTGAGGACAGCACTAAGGAGAGTTGACCAGCGCAGGAGGGGAGAAAGGGGACTGTCTATGGTCAGTGGAGCTGGGATGGGTAAGAAAAGGGCCTCGGACAGGCCTGGGTCCCCTGGCCCCCAAGTGATCCCCATTAAAGGCCTGGAGGCAGGACCCCATCATCCTGGGGCCAGCCTGCCTGCCACTTGGCTCTGGGTACCTTGTCCTGTGAGTGAACAAAGAGGGCTGGCTCTGTGTTCCCCCGCTGCTGCCTTAGGGCCATGCAAAGAAAATCCCAGTAATCCTTCTGAGGTCTCAGGAAGCTCTTCTGCTGTTTCTGGTCGAACTGGGAGCAAGAGGAGGCAAAGGAATCATAGAAATGCTTCCTCCTAGAACCCACCCTGTGTCCCAGCATGCTGAGCAGACACATGGCAGAGGGGCAAGAGCTTGTGCAGACAGACCTGGCTCAGGTCCTGGCTCTGCCCTTACTGGCTGTGTGGCCAGGAGCAAGCTGCATTCATTCATGTGTTCCCATGCATTCATTCCAGAAACACTTACTGAGCATTCACTATGTGCCAGACCTGTTCTAAGTCCAGGGGAGACCGCAATGAACAAACTGACCTCATGGGCTTATATCTTGGAAGGGGAGACAGAAAATGAACAAACTGAGAAAGTAAAGATATATATACTGTTAGATAGTATTGATTGCTAAGGAGAAAAAATAAAGCAGAAAAAGGGAATAGGAATTGGGTGGTGTGTGCATGCATGTGTGTATGTGATGGTATGTAGGTGTGGTGTGTGTGATATGTGTGTGTTAAACATTTCGATGAGGTGGTTAGAGAAAGCCTTCCTGAGGAGATACTATTCAAACTGATATCAGAAAGAAATAAAAAAGTGTACGTGCAAAGGCCCCCTGGTGGGTGCTTTAGAAGATCAAGGAGGCCAGTGTGACTAGAAGGCAGCAGATGGAGCGCAGACTGATAGGAGACGCCCACATATCCATACCACATATACACAAACCTCACACACTCACACCCATACCCGCCCCCACACCACACACATAGTCAGGTAAGTAGGAAGGGTGTACGTATAATGTGGAAGATGGGCAGGTCATGAATCACTTCAGGGGGTTAGAGTGAGACCTGCATAAGGTGGGCATGTAAAGGCTTAGCCTGACACATAGTACGTGCTCAGTAAAAGCTAGTGATAGTGATGACTGGGGCTCTAACCAGCAGCAAGGAGGGCCAGCTCTAGGACATCTGTAGTTCTCAGCGGGGTGGTTTCCCCCAGTCCCACTCTGCCCCAGCCCTGCCGCCCCACCCCTCCCAGGCTACATGAGTGAGGTTAGATGTCAGGAAGGCCTTGCTGACTGAGGGGACAACGTGGTGCATGGTAGCAAAGGAAGGGTGGCTCTTCCCTCAAGATCTGGGAAAGCCCTCATGGTTATCTGAGCCTGGAGAGGAAGGGAGGGGACCGGAGGGGAGGACAGGGTAGGAAAGGGCAGGGCCCCACCTGCAGCAGCCGCTCCAGGCAGCCACAGAGTCCGTGCAGCTCAGCGCTGGCATCTGTCACCTGATGCCCACCCCCATAGCCCTGGAGGATGGCAGAGACAGCAGCTGTGAGGAGAATGGTGGACATCAGACATCAGGGAGTGAGGTC
Source organism: Antrozous pallidus (assembly GCA_027563665.1). Taxonomy (NCBI): domain Eukaryota; kingdom Metazoa; phylum Chordata; class Mammalia; order Chiroptera; family Vespertilionidae; genus Antrozous; species Antrozous pallidus. The sequence continues at coordinate 22,247,729 of CM050508.1, read as the reverse complement.
TCTGAGGCTCCCAAGACCCCTCATTTCTCCCTCAGTTCAGTCCCAGAAAATCTCTCACCTTTCAGGTCCCTGGTGACCTTGAGGGCAGCCCCCTCTTCTGCCATGAATATTTGAAATGATATGATTCCTATGGCTCTGGAAGTTCACCCCGGAAGGAGCCTCTGGGCTCGGCTGTCTGATCCTCTCCTTACACGAAGAGTCAGCCTAGAGCAGGAAAGATGGCTCTAGGCCACAGTGAGTTAACTGGTAGAATAAAACCCAGGCTCTTTCTTGTAGGCCAGTGTGGAAAGGGGACGGCGTGGCCCCCACTTACAGAGCAGTTCCTGATGCCTGACATCTTTGTCTCACTCAATCCCCACAATAATCCTAGCAGGTTATCAACTCCATTTTAGACAAGGAGAAAAGGGGGCTCAGAGGGGGTAAGTCTTTTTTGCCCAACACCACAAAGCTCTAAGTTGAATTTGCTTTGAATTCAGGTCTGTGTGCCCCCAGGGCCTGTGCTCCCAGCCCTGACTTGATGTGAGTGAGCCTGTTAGTGTTCATGCCATGTGGACGCTGGGCTGAGAGACCGTCACCCCTCTTCCCATAGGGAGCCTTGCCAGAGAGTCATCATCCTTGAGACACGTTCTCATCCTTTCCTGATCCCCAGCTGAGCGGAAAATATGCATTCTTTGGGGAGAGGGAGGCAGAAGTAAGGCGAGGCCTGAGAGCGGGGACTGGGGTATGGGGAGTAGAACACCTGGTTTTAATCCTGCTGCTCTCTCCCAGTTAAAGCTCAGCTTGCTCCCCTTCCCCCAGTGGGTCCTGGAGCTCAGGGAGGAATATTGTGGCCCCTGAGGGCCAGTGGGCTTATTCTGAGAGCCTGGAGTAAAGATTGGGCATGGGGTGGGAAAGATCGGGCATTGGGGTCTTGCCTCTCAAGCTGTGGTTGGTTGCTGGAATTTGGAGGTGGGTGAAAGTGAAAAAGCAGTGAGGTACAGTGGAGAGGATAGGATGGGGAAAAGGAGAGTAAGGAGGGAGTGGGGGAGGGGGATGGCATTCAGGGAATACTGAGCTGGGAGTCAAGGGACATGGGTCTCCATCATGGCCCTGGAATTCACTGTGACCTTGGGCACATCATTCACCTATCTTGGGTCCCAGTTTTCCCATATGTAGACCAATGGTTCAAATTTAGGGTCTCTGAAGTCCCTTCTAGACTAGACTGCTTATACATCCAAGAACACCTATATGCATCTTGTCCTGTCCCTCATACCCATCACGATTCCTCAGCTTCTCCTCCCTGGCATCATTTCCCTCCTCCAGCCTCCACCAGACCCCAGGGTCTCTCTGTACTCACCTGGGAAGGCCTGGCTGGTGGAGGCATGGAGAGCAGGTGCTGCAGACAGAGCCTGCCACTTGTGGCTGTAGTCCTTGCACTGCTCTCAGAGTTTGCCGCTTGGGCGGGTGACTCAGGCCCAGGCCAGCACTCTGGAGGGGAAACCCTGCTCCAAGGGGGAGGAGCAGAAGACTACGGGGAGAAGTGGCAGAGATGAGGTCAAGGGCAGCAGGACAGAATGGCTGAGATGGGGATGATTAGTTGGCTGAACACGACTCACGCAGGGGAGGTGTGTGTGTGTGTGTGGGGGGGAGCGGCAACAGCTGCTGTTCAAGTTTCCTTCCCTTCTCATCACGGCCACTTGCTTTGTCTTTCTTCCTCATGACCACCAGGTGGTGCAAAGAGGCTGGGCTGCTGCCGCCTCTGATACACGGCCAGTTTTTTGCGGCCACTTGGAGTGTGATGCAGCTGGGGAGAGGGGAAGGCAAGGGCCCCATCATCTGTCTCTCTCCTCTTCCCTACCTCAGTCTCCCGAGGGGGTCCCCATTCTTCCAGTCCTGGTTCTCAGCCCTAAAAGGAGGGAAGTGACCCCTGGTGGGGTGCTGTCTCCAGGAATGGGCCAGGTACGCTGCCAGGTGGTCTGTGGCCCTTCCACCCTGGGTGTGCTCTGCCTCTTTGAGCTCAGGTCTTCCCACCGCCTGGTCCTCGCTTTAGGCTAGGGTGACCCAAGGGCTAGTGCTGGGGGGCAGAGAACGGGGGAGCAGGCACCTGGAAGGACACTGTTCACAAACCCCAGGAAGCTCACGTGAGCCCTGGGGCGCGCCTGGCCCTGCTCTCCTGCGTCACTCCCAGCCTGTCTCTCCCCTCCTGGACCTGGTCGCCCGGTGCAGAGGCTCGGTCCCCCCTTCCTGTCCCCTGCGTCCCTGTCTCCCCCTCATTATCTCTCCTTATCTGCTTCCTGCCTCTCCCTTCGCTCTGTCGGTATCTTTCTCGCCTTCCCGTACTCAGCCGGCCCGAGACCCAGCCCGGGGACCCTGCCGCCGCCCCTCCCCGCGTCCCCGCCCTCGGGTCTCCCTCTGTCACTGGCTGCTCCCGGCGCCCGTGTCACCGCCCCTCGTCCGCCCCGGACTCCCCCGCTTCCAGGCGGTGACGCCGAGAAGGCTCAGGGAGGGGACGGGCTGGGGGCGTCGCCGCCCCCCTCCCACGTCGGAGGCGCCTGGGCTTGGGGGGGGCGGGCCAGCTCCCGGGGCGCCCGCGTCCCTTTCCCGGCGCAGGCCCGCGGGGCGCCCGGCCGGATGGGCTGCACGGTGAGCTTGGTGTGCTGCGAGGCGCTGGAGCCCGTGCCCCCCTGCGACCCCCACCTCCCGGGGAGCCCCCCGGGGAGCTCCGGGGGCCCGGCTCTGGGCCGGTGCTGGGAGCCCGGGAGTTTGGTTCGCGCTGAGAGCAGGCGGCTCCTGTCTCAGGTAGGCACTGTGGCGATGGGTGGGGGGAGTGGGTGGTGGGCAGAGCCCAGCTCACCTGAGACAGGTAAGGAGCCAAGCCAGGAAAGAGCCCGTCAGCTGTTGGGAGGTGGGCAGTAAGGGCAGGCTGCCCCAGGGGGATGGGCTGGATTAGGTAGGACCAGGCGAAGGCACAAAGTTAGGTGAGGTCTCACCTGGATTGCCAGTGCCCTTGGGAGGAGAGTGATGGAGCACCTGACCCTTAAAAGGGCAAATAGTTCAGGTGGGGTTTAGGAGCCCTCCAAGACCAGCAGGGCTGGGAGGGCTGGGGAAAGGCACTGAAAGTGTTCACTTCACCTGAGCTGGTCCTGGGCGTCCCTCCTGGGAGCTGTGGCTGTTGTCCCTGACCCGGGCTCTCTAGCCAGGAGGGAGGGACCTTCTGAGGCAGGGAGGACCCCACCAGAGCAAGACTGCCCTGAGGACGGTGGGGGCAGCTGGAGCCGCACTCCTGCATTCTCTGTCTGGGTAAGTCTTGGAGCCTTGCACGGGGAACTGATCCCCCGGGGTGGTGACAGGTGTTGGTTCTGGAGGAGGCATCTGTCTGGGAAGCACCAAGTCTGACACAGGTGTGGGCACTAGGTTTCTCCCAGGAGGAGGAGAGGGAGACATTTGGGGTCACTGGGGACTGGATAGCTTGCACTAGGCTCCCGACATAATCCCAGCCTACCTCCCTGTTCGGAAGGGAGGCTGCAGCCTTCTAAGATTGGTTCGCTGTGCGGGGGTTTGGATTATGGTGCTGCCTTATATCTCTCCACTTGGGTACACAGTGTGTGAGGGACTCAGTGTGTGAGGGACTCAAAATGTCCCTGTGGCTACATCGGAGCTCCCTTCTCCCCCTTCACCGGGGCAGCCAGTGAAGCCAGGTGTGTGTGTGTGTGTGTGTGTGTGTGTGTACTTGTGTATGTGCGTGTGCTTGCACACACATGTCTCAAAGTGATCCCTCTGCCCCACTTGCCTGGTTGCCCCTCAGGGCACAAATTATGGCATATTCATGGTTGTATTCCGCAGTGCCAGGCATAAGGCTGTACTTATAAACAGAACTCTCTGTCCTTCCTAAGCATTGGCCGGGTCATCACCACGGTGACAGACCAGGATGAGGGACACGCCTGGGGTGTAGCTGTTGCCTGAGCCCTTGCAGTGGCTGGTGGCCTGAACCTAGCTTGGGGCTCAGGGGAAGGATGAGGCCTGGGGGTGCTGGCTGGGGGGCGTTGGCTGCTCTTCCCAGATTGCTGCTTCTCAGTCCTGGCAAAGGGGCAGGGAAGCTGGCAGAATCCCTGGACTTTCGGGCTCCTCTTCTTCCTCAGAGCCTCGAATTTTCAGGAGAAGTGGTTTCACAGCCCCTCTTCCTTATCTGTCTCTATTTTAGACCCTTATTTTTTTTTAAAAAAATATTTTTATTGATTTCAGAGAGGACAGGAGAGCAAGAGAGAGAGATGGAAAAATCAATGATGAAGGAGAATCATTGATCAGCTGCCTCCTACACGCCCCACACTGGGACATGTGCCCTTGACTGGAATCAAACCTGGGACCCTTCAGTCAGCAGGCTGACGCTCTATACACTGAGCCAAACCAGCTAGGGCCCTAGATCTTTCTTGACTTTACTTTCTCTGTTGATGGGTCTCCTTGATTCCCTGTCTCCCTACCTCTTCCACTCCCATGCAGCCAGCTGTGGGGGAGGTGCTAGGTGGGCTGAGGGGCAGGCTGTCTGCTGAGATTGAGGAAGGAGCAGGGCACTTGAAGTGGGTAATCAAGGAGAGGAGAGAAGGAGGGGAAGGGTAGTGTGTGTGGGTGTGTGACAGCCATAGGGACAAGGATGGGGACGAGTGTCTGTCTGCATTCAGATGAGCTGGTTTCTGAGCTGCCTCTTGAGAGAGCCTGGCTCTCACCCATGACTCACTGCCTTCTTTATCTGCAGGACTACACTCTCCAGCCAGCCCCAGCCTGTGCCCACTGCCCCCTGGCTCTGGCTCCAGAGGTGGGACTGTTGCTGGCCGCTCTCTTCCTTGTCAGCCCCTTCTCCTCCCATTCCTATTACAACTCTCAGGACACTTCGGTGACCTAGGAAAGAATAGCCAGGTGACCACCTCACTAGAGGAGGTGTTTTACCAAGTTCTTGTGGATCGTGGAGGATAAACATCTCTTGGGCTCTCAGCCCCCCTGGGAGTCAGGGCTTAGAAGCTACTCAGGCATCTGGGCTCCCAGCCAGGGCACTCCCACTGCCATCCTGCCATCAACATGCCACCATTCCTGGCACAGACCACTCCCCTCCTCCTAACCCCCATTCCCATTCCCCAGGCTAAGCTCCTCTCCTGGGGTCACAAACTGTGCTCAAATCACCTGTCCCTACCCCCCAGCCTTTCCTGTCTTTTCTCCACTCTTGCAGCCTCTTCCTGCCAGGCCCCACTGCCTTCTTCTCCGGCATGCTGTCCCCTTCTTCCCTCTAAGCAGACTGTCCTCTGTGCAGACCACAATACCCTCTCTCTGCTTTCAGGCCCTGTTGCCGACACCACTCCTGTCTGTCCTGAATCTATGACTTGCTCCTCCTCTTTGCTCCCAAGCCCCTGAGCCCCTGCTCTGGATTACTGGAGCCTGGAGGTGTGTTTCCGCATCCCTCCGGTAGCCTCCTCCAGGTCCTGTGATTGCCATACACACTGAGCCCTCCTCTGGCAACATATGCCAGCCTGCCAGCCTCAGGAGAAGGGAAGGTGGGGCTTGGCATTCCTCCTAAGCATTCCCGCCAAACCTCCTCTGACCTGGGCGCCAAGGGGCCTGGAGGGCATCTCCAGGTGCCAGCCTCGCCTCCTCACTTTCTGCCGTGTCCCGATACAAGTGGGTGCTTGTTGGATGGTGGTGGGAGCAGAGGGAGGGAGACTCTAGGCTGCTTCTATCTTTTCTCTCTGAAAGCCAGTCCCTGGGGTCAGTTCATATGGCTTCTGTCCATCCAGTAGCCCAGAGACTGGCTGAGTTACAAGATCCCCAGGAAGCAGGTGCTGCAGCCTCCCCTGCCTGCTTGTTGTGGGGTCCTATACTCCTGAGGGAAGCGTGGGACTAATCTAATGCCCTTTGCTATGGTTGCATTCCTTCCTCTCTCTACTTCTATAAATCATAGAACCCCAGCGCCGAAAAAGGATCTTGGTGAATCCGGGGAGGTCACAGATCTATTTGAGAATCTGATGAAAGCTATGGCTGCTCTTGCTCAGGAAATGCTCATGGACATGTCCACACATACACAGCCACTGCGTGCGTGCACATGCGCGCGCGCGCACACACACACACACACACACACACACACACACACACACAATGTCATACATCCTCTCAAGCCTACCCATGATCCTGATCCCTCCAACCCCTGCATGTCACAGTTGAGCACACTGAGGTCCAGAGGAGGGAAATGACTGGCCTGAGGCGACACAATAAGCGACAGACCACGACCACCATCCAGGTGTCCTGACCACTGGACATGTGGGAATTCTGTTCCCAGTGGCAACTTTTCCCTTCTCCAAATGCTCCCTGTAAGACTGGACCTGGCCATTCATTTATTCAGCCAGCATTTATGTTTTGAGTTTATGTATGACCTTAGTTTTGAATAGAATTTATTTCATTGTAAGTTGATGTATTTTAAAAATGTTAATTTTATTGAGAGATAATTGACATGAAACATTGTATAAGTTTAAAGTGTAAGGCATGTTGATTTGACACAGTTATATATTGCAATATGATTACCACAGTAGTATTAGCTAATAATTTTATCATGCCACATTATTCTTTCTTTTTTTGTGGTGGGAACAAGTAAGATCTAGTCTCTGAGTCAACAGGCATTTTTGAGCAGCTGCTCTAAGCCAGGCACTGAGCTAGTAGCTGGGGATAGAGCAGGAAAGCAGACGGCCCCATGCTTGCCTTCAGAGGGGGTGTTAATCCAGTGGGAGAGATAGAACAAACTGTCAACAAGTGATTGCACAAAGACCGATATTACTGGAAACAGTCCTAGGGAGGGGAAGTGAAGGATGTTATAGGACATACCAATGGATGGGACTTAGATTGGAAGCTGGAGGAAGTGGCATTTCAGCAAGGAGCCCAAGTGCATGTAGCAGTTAGTGAGGACAAGCATCTAGTAGTGGGAACAGCATGCTTGGAGGTCCTGAGATGGAGAAGAGTTGGGAGTTCTTATGGCTCCCTCTGCCAGTTCCAGATTCCTCCTAAGCCCTGACATCCACGTGATATGTATACGGATGGGAAAGGGTGAGAGGCAAAGTGGGGCGACCTGGGAGGTGGTCACAGTCATGTGGTGAGCGATAATGGTGGTTCGAGTTATTGAGGTGGTGGCCATCAGGAGGGCTCGGTGGGGAGTGAGGCCAAGACTGATTTAGGGGAAGAAAGGACAGGACTTGGAGGTGGGGTGGGAGGGAGAGGTAGAAAGGATTCCCCTCATCTTACAAAGATGGTAGCTGATAAGGCTTCATCAGGCATCCCTTCATTTGAGTTCATTGAAGTGTTTCATAACACAGGAAGTACATAGACTTCACATACCCAATGTACCCAGCACTCAGTCAAGAAATAGAGCATTGCCCATACCTAGAAGTCCCTTTCCTGTCCTCTTCCAGTCCCTATTTCCCCTTTGATTTCTACCAGCAAATATTTGCCTGTTATATAGAACTTTCTATAAGTGGAGCACATTGTATGTGTTATTTTGTGCCTGATTTCCTTTGCTCAACATTATGGTTGTGAATGCTGTCCATATTATCGCGCATGGCGGTAAATCATCCCTTCTTATTACTGGATAGTGGTCCATCATGTAAAGATATACAGTTCACTTGTCAGTTCTGCCACTGACAGGCATTTGGGTTCTTTCTAGTCTGAGGCTTTCGTGGTAGCACTGCTATGAACATCTTCGTGCATGCCTCTGGTGGCCCTGAGTTCTCATTTCTGTTGAGTAGATTCACCCCAAGCATCTCAAGAATCAAAGGCATCATTCTCTCCAGGGAGTACCCCAGGCATCTTGAAATGAGAGACATCCTAGAGAAGGAAAGGGAGAGGATCTCTAACACCCTAATATGTCCTTTTGTAGTGATTTTCCTCATGTTGCTCGACCTCTAATGTGGAGCTCAAGTGTAGGAGGTGAAGGAGGAAGAAGATCTAGAGGCCGAGTTGGCATGGGGGTGGGGGTGGGGGTCAGCTGACCACCTCTCTCAGCCATACCCACTCTCTGGGAGTAGGACTGGATCTTTGGTTGATTGAATGGTATGAGGCTGGGGATAGGGCCATGCCCTCTAGTCTCTTTTCTAAAAGGCAGGAAGCCAGTCACTGCCTCCTTGTTTGATGTATGAACTTGTCAAGGGCCCCTGGCACCAGGGCCAAGTGTGGTGCCAAGGGCAGGCAAGCTAAGGCAGCCCCTGGAGGGGCGGCAGCCTCTGAGTGGGAAGCAGAGGCTGCCATCTGCTGAGAAGCTGAGTATTAGGGAGCAAAGGGGACCCAGGTGATGCTGAGGTTCCAGGTCCCCTTGCAGACTGATCCCTAAGTTGACTCCCTTTCCCTCAGACACCCCAATCTTGGTGTTTCTGGCCAGCTCCTCCATCTCTCAGCTTGAGTAGCTCGAGAGTCAGGACAGGAAGCTGGGTCTCCAGCCCAGCCTAGGGAGAGGGGATGGAGAGATCACAACTTTAGACTTCCTTTCTGGCCAAGGAGAAGAGAGTGTTAGGATGCCTCTGGTGCTATCTGTTCACAAGTCTGTTTTCCCATTAAGACTTTGAGCCAGTGTTTTCAGGACTAAGCCAAATTTTAGTGAACTTTTTATCCCAGGAACTTAGTTAACAATGGACATGCAGCATCTAGATGCTCAGTCAGGGTTGCCCAATGGATGAATGGATGGATGGTGAGAGTGGGCCAGGTAGAGACCTCTGAGCAAAAGAGAGATCACAGGTGGACGCCAGGCAAAAGATGAGGATCATCTATGGGACTTGGACCTCCACCTGGGCCCAAGCTCCTTCTGGGCATCCAGTGAGGAGGCAGGGATGTAGGGATGGGCGACAGTGAGACCCCTGGGTCAAGTTCATGGTTGGAGGTCAAATAGGAATGCCTACAGGGTTGGAGGAGGTCAACTGAAAGAGAAGTTTTTCAAAGTTTGAAGAGAGAGGGAAGGGAGATAAGACATGGTGATCAGCTGGGGCTGGCAGTGCGTGCACAAGGAAGCCCATGGGGGGTGTCTTCTGGCCTCAGCGCAAGCTTTTGCCTCTAGCTCTTCTTGGCATTTTCTTGGCACCTCCTTTCCAGAAACTTCTGGGTGTCTCGACCAAACCACAATTCACCACACTCCTGCCACAGCTGTCAAGAATGGCCAGGTGGTCTCTTAGACCCAATCCTCCTAGCGTTCTGGCAACCAGAGCCCAGATGTCCTGTGGGCCCTGGTGTGTGTGTGTGACATGTTGGTTCTGTACCCAGTAGAAGCTTCTCAGTTCTCATTTGTCTGCTTACCTCTCAGCCTATCTATCTTTCTACCAATCTGTTCATCCATTCACCATCTTCTTTTATCCATCCACCCTTCATCCTGGTATCTACCACCTTTCCTCTCACCTACCTATCCTCTCCATGTACCACTGGGTTTGTCCAGTAAGCTCTCACCCTCTGTGTGACACCCAAATACACCAACCTGAGACAATGTACAGGAAGGCCTGCACACGCTGTCATCTGGTTCTAGAGCAGGGAGTGGACTGTTCTGCCTGGAGCAATCTGGGAAGCCCTCCTGGAGGAGCTGACATTTTGAACTGGGTCCTTCAAGGTGAGTAGGAGTTCGCTGACACTGACGGGAGGCAGGGCCATTTTAGTCAGGCCCAGAGGAGTGAAAATGTGTGGTGCCCTAAGGGAGGTGTATAAGGTGGGAGGGCAGAGGCCTGGTCGGAAGCTGGGAATGAGAAAGGCCTTGAATGCCAAGTTAAACAACTTGGACTTTAGACTTATGTGGTCCATAGAGAGCCCCTGGGAGGGTCAACCAAGGGGGGCGAGTTTGCATTTTAAACTGTCTCTGACACAGGGTAGAAGGTGGATAATGGGAGGAGTGGAGTGACTTGAGCCTGCTAATAGATCTTTCTCACGTGGCCAGACCAGATGGGGATGTATGTGTGTTCAGGGTGTGTGTGTGATTAGGGGTGCCCCTGGGATGCTAGTTCCCCTTCCGTGTCCCTGACTTTACGTCCACTAACCCCTTTGTCCCCTAAACAGCATCCCCAAGAACTGGGGTCTGGCAGGCCAGGAGTTAAGCTGAGAGCTCACCTGGAGGAGGTGCAGCTGGCTCTCTGCCATGTTCCTTTGGCTCAGTTTCACCTGCTGCCCAGCCCAGACGTCACTTCCATGGAGGTTGGGCAGGGGACAGGCCTGGCTTTGTTGGGACCCTGAGACCAGGCTAGATCTGCTGCTCTGCCCTGGAAGGGTTGGAGGATGGGGAATGGAGGGGGCGGGTAGGGATCAAGATTCCTGGGCCCTGGTGCTGCCAGAAGCCTGGCTGCAGAGCTTCTTGGCTGGCACCTCTGGCACACCCTAGTCACATGTCTGAGGGGGGCGAGTTGGGGGTGGTTGGCCAAGGATGGTAAGAAGTGGGTGGGGTCAGAAAGTGCTTTAGGGCCACATTGCCCTTCTTCTTCTACTTCCTTTGGTCCAATAGCTCAGCCTGTCCCTGCCCTGGGGAAAAGAGGCACTCAAGCTTATAGGATTAGGATCCTTGGGGGCCAGAACTGACTCTCATTTCCTTCTCTTTCTCTCTTTAAATCTCTCTCACACTCTATCTCTTTCTTTCTGGGAGTCTGTGATGCTTACTCCTTGGGAGTTTCAATCCCTTTCCCACCCTCATTCTTCCCTCCCAAAAGCGGGAGGCAGGAATGATGGCATTTCTTTTGTAGAGGAGGCAGTATAGAGCAGTAGTTATATTAGTAGCCTTTGGGGTCAAGTTCAATTCAGGCTTTGCCACTTCAGATTTGTGCATTGCTGAGTATATTACATAACCTCTCTGTTCTTTGGTATCCTTCGATTCCCTTAAAAGCACTCAAAGCAGTGTGGGGGCACATTAATAGTTTTTAATAAGGGGTAGGTGTTGTTGCCGTTGTGATGGTTATTGAGTGATTGTATTAGTCTGCATCCTCTGAGGAACAGGTGTAGAGATTTTATTAGGGAAAATGCCTGAGTGGAAGGAAGGAGCCAGAATTGGCCCCCAGTATCCTTCCCCTGGAGAGCTTTCAGCCGGCAATGTAAAACTTACCCTAAGTGAAGGAGAGATGGAGGGAATGAGCATTAGACAGAAGTGTCCTAGATGTCAATGCATTCTAAGGGGAGTTCAGCAAAGGGAATCCATGAGCCAAAAACTGGCTGAGAAGTCTGGTGTCTCTCAGGACTGGGCTGCCTTAGAATCACTCTTGGACTTCACCGAGCGGGGAGCAGCCCCAGGAGGCATGTCCCCTGCAAGCACAGCAATGACTTTGAAAGTGCACAACTGGGGCCTTTGTCAGTTCTGCTCCTTTCAGCAGGGGGTCTGTGAGGTGCATGCTTGCAGCTGCTACAGGACGTTGGGATATGGAAGAGAACAAGGCCTTCTATCTTGGAGGCTAGAGGGGGGTTGAAGGTGCAGGGGTGATGATCCAAGAATCTGGAAAGAGGCTGCAACTTGGGCTCCAGACTATTGTGCTCCCTTCCAGGCCTGGGCCTGCTTAGCCTGGCTGCCAGGTCTCTTCCCTTAGGGCCTGGCTTTAGCCTGGGCCATTGCTGTTGAGTTCATATCCTTTTCTTTAGTCCTGATGGATGGAGTGGCTATGCTTGGGACAGAGGGCTGACTCCACCTAACCGCTGACACTACTCTCTGTCCCTGTCCCCCATCTTTCCTTCTTGCTGGGGGTGCTTCAGCATTGTGGGGCAAATGGAGGCAAAGGTACACTGGGCCAGTGAGAATCCAGTGTAGGACATTCAGGGGACTGCATTGTGCTGCTCTCCACTCCCCCCTGGACAGAGCCATCCACCTCAAAGTGCACTGGGGGGGGGGTGGGCATCCTGACACTATCCTTGACAGTGACCTTGGAGTTTTCTGGGGCTGGCCAGTGTGACACAGGGTGTGAGAGCAGATGCCAAGCTGCGACACCATTAGGGAAATGAAGTTGGAGCAGGAGCAAGTGTTTCTGGACACTGAGCTGAGGCCAACTGTGGGAGGTCAGACCAGGCCCAGCCTGGCCAGAGTCCTCCTGCCACTGCGGCCACCAGCTCCTGGCTACTGCAGGGCAGGCAGACTGCATTGAGATGTGTGAGCCACCCAGGGGGCCTCTTGAACCCCAGCCACTCAATATGCTAAGCAGGACTAATTTATTCCCTTGTTTCTTAATGGAATTGCAGCAAAGCAACAGGGGGTGACTGTGTTAGAGGTAGCACTGGAGGGGGAGAGGTTCTCTGTGGGTCTCTCACATTCTGCTGCTGGACTCCTGGGCTGCCTGTATGACTCGACATGGCCCCTCCCAGGGCCTTTAGCTCAGAGAGGAAGCCATGCAGTGGAGGGAGCAGTGACTTGAGGACAGGCAGCTGAATGAGTCCTTGCTTACTGTTGCCTGGCTGTGTGGCCTGGGCAAAGTAGTATCTCTGAGCCTCAGTTTCCTCATCTGTGAAATGGAGAGCCTAGAGCTCACCTCCCAGGCTGTTGAGAAGAGCCAGCTTCACAGTGCCAGGACACAGTGGGCAGGTGGCACAGTTTGAGCTGTCTACACTCTGTTCGCATTGGCACCTCCTTTCCCTCTTTTGCCACCATTTGCATTTCTGAGTCCTGAATCCTGAGGTCACCTGGAGATGCAGGAGGGAGGAGGACATTCTGAGAGCTCTGCTTTGGGGTTCAGAGACTCGGGGTGAGGATGGGGACAGAGGAGCTTAGAGCACCACAGCAACAGAATAAGGGAGGAATTGTAGTGGAAAAGCATGGACCCCAGGGTTGGGCTCATGTGGTCACAAACATGGGCTCTGGCACTGACTAGCTTTGTGGGCCTCAGTTTCCTCTTCTGGAAATGAGAACGAGAGCACCTACCTTGTAAGGTTACTGAGGGGATTCAGTTGGCTAACATGTGTAAAGTTCTAGCGCATAGTAGGCCCCAATAAACACCAGTCCCCTTCCCCTGGAAGGGGCCTTTGAGGTCGTTTGGTTAACCCCTTCACTTGCTGGCTTGGCCAAGGCTTCACCTCTGAGTGCCTCTCAGAAAGAAGGGCTAGGAATGAGGGAGAACCCTGACTTGGCAGGCAGGCCGGGGGTCACTTAGCAATGGTGATAATAAACTCCTAAAAAGAGCCTCACACGCTGCTCACAACAGCCCTGATGTGAACTGATATGATGTGAGCAGGCATTGTCACCCTATTTCATAGATGGGAAGGTTGAGGCTCAGGGAGGTGACTTGCCCACAGTCTCACCACTTAGTGCAGAGTGGAACATGAGCCCAGTATTACGATTCCTTGACCACTTGACCTTTCTCTTGCATCTGCCTTCCACTGAGCAGGACAGTGCCCCCATTCCTCGCAGTACCACTACAGGAGGGACTTGTCTTGTTATCAGGGGTCCCTTTGGAGCAAGAAGGCATTGCCTTGCTTGATTAGCCAGTTCTCTGGAGACCACCCTCCCCCACCTTGGCCTGACCTTCAGCCCTGAAGGCACCCAGCCATCTTCTAGCTAGACCCCAGGCCGTGTGGGGCATGGTGAGGGGTCCACCTATGGCAGCCACACTCTTTGGAGATGGGATAAGGTTAGGCCTGTTACCTCCTTGTTCAGGCTGGGCATAGAAGCCCAGCTGCCTCTCTCTAAATCACCTCCAGCAGGTTGGCACCCTGACTGCCTACTCCAGGAAGCCAGTCTGGCTCTGCCTTTTTCCCTGCCCCCTGAGCATGAGTCCCATCCCCCACTGGCTTCTGTGGCTGTGAGAACAGCCCCCATCGTGCTTCCCAGCCCACACTGACTGGGCATTCCAGCTCTGGGGTCTTCCCTCTCCCCCCTCTTCTCCCATTTATCTCCTCCTCTGGGAGCCAGAAGCCCTTTGTAAAGGTCTTTGTGTGGAGTTGAGCTCCCAAGACCAGGCAGGGGGACAAAGGGACACCCCTTGCCCTTCCCCATTGTCCCATCTCTTCTCAGGAGGCCATGTGTGTGCGCATGCGTACACACACACACACACACACACACACACACACACACACACACGTGTGCATGCTTGCATGTGCTCAGGTCCCTACTTGGCATATTTTCTATGTAACTTGGGAGCCGGGAGGAATCTTGAAGGGACTCAGGGAGGCAGAGCAGACTTGGGGTCCCCAACCAAGGCTGAGAGGCCCTGAGGGAGAAAGGATACTGGTGCCTTTGAGGAGGGAAAATAGGGACTGGGAGTGCATATGGGAGAAGGGCAAGTCATGGACCTCTGGTCCCAAAGTGGTGCTGTCACTCCTTACCACCTCCACTGTCTAGTCTCTCCCTCCTTCCATCGCCCTGTCTGTTTCTCTCTCTCCTCTCCCTCCTTTGACCCTTCCCTATTTTCCTTCTTTGCTTTCTTCATGACCATTCCTGCCCTCATCCTGGCATCTGCCTTCCTTGGCATTGCCCCTTTCACTGAGGAGAGACTAGAGAGGCACCCCTCCCTGCTCCAGAGAGGCCCTGTCACCCACTGACAACTCAGTAATTTAGTCTTTTCTTGACTTCTGCTCTCAACTCAGCCCTCCTGGGCCCTGACTGAGTCCCTGGGCCCCACTGTTCTTGCCCTTCCCTCTGTGTGGGGCCCCTTTGTCCCAGAGGCGCTATTTCCTAAGCCTCAGGCATGCTCCCCTTTGCTTGGGCCAGCTTGATGACCCCACAGTCTAGAATAGCACCGAGTGGCTGGCTGCCCACTGGGCCTGTCTAAAAATAGATTTGTGCTTGGTGTGTTTTCAGAATAGTCTGGGGCAGAGGCAGGGTCCAAACCTCAGGGCCCTCATGGTCTGTGTGGGGGACATATTCTGCAGGGGCCCTGGGGACTCCCACCACCCAGCTGCAGCTAGAGGCTTGGTTGGAGGGTCTGGGAGGGACTCTCTGATGCTGGTGGCTGACACACGGGCAGAGAGAGGTGTGTTGAGTGCCGGGATCAACCCAGGATTCCTAGCTGGTAAGAGTAGATAGTCTGGACTGGAACCCAAGTCCACTCTTGGACTGGAGGCACCAATATTCCAGATTGAGATGGTTTCGGTTGCATGCAGGTTAAGACAGAAGTTCTCTTCCCCAGCTCTGTGCTTCCTCTATGTTAGACCCTGAGCAATGACTCAACCTCTTCTAGCACAGCTTTCCTACTTGTAAGGGGCTTTCTGTCTCTTGGGGCTACTTCGAGTCAGTGGCTGGCAGGGCTCCAGGAACCCATCCATAAGCTCACCAAACTGGCAATCTTCGTCCATTTTCCACCCAAACCCCTGGACCTTCTGTCTCTTCCTGGCACCTTGGGTCTGTCTCTGTGTCTGGGTCTCCATTTCCTCTCTGGTCTCTGTATTGCTCCCACCATGGACTCTGGGGCCCTACGGGGAGGGGAGAAATGCCAGGCCTCTGCCAGGGAGTGCAGAGGGCGAAGGCGCAGATGTGGGCTGGGTGCCTCGCGTGGGCCTTAGCCTAGGCTCAGTGTTTAAAATCCCCAAGAGTTTCTTTGTGTGTGTTCTCTGAATATTTTCTCTTTAATCGCCTCCTGTTCTTGTCCTATGAGTGCACTTTCTTCTCTGAGCTCTCTGAGAATATTAATACTTGTTTATCTTGAAGTTTTCTTCTCCCTCCATTCCACCTGCTGTCTCCAGGTCACTCTTCGCCTCTATTGCTTCTCTGCTAGGCTTTCCTAGATGCCTGGGAGCCCTGGGAGCCCTTATATTTCAAGTGGACACCAAAGAGCGGAATGTTTGCCCTGAGGGTAGAAATGGACCCGGGAGGCCTGGCTTTGGGGCTGTCGCTCTGGGAAAACTGCTGTCAGTTGCTTTGAGTCTCCCAGGGAAACTTCCACTCACTGGCTGCCTCATGCTCAGCAAACACTCACTCACCCCCTCTTTTCTATCAATACTCATTCCCTCAACTGCGCCCGATGGCTCACATCAGGGCCCGTTGTTTACCCTCTCTGGAAAATAAATCTTTGCCTCCTACTGGGCATCGGGACAGGATTTGGAAACATAATCACTTCTTTAATGCTCTACCAGCTTTCCAGATTTAGGTTCACATTCCCCCGCACCCCAAAGGTATCCGAGCCTTTGGGTCTGTGTTGAAGATTCTGGCCCCTTCTTGGCTTTTCCTGCAGCCAGTTCAGCTTTCTCGGGCTCACGGTTTCTATTCAGACGTCTGCTTTCCAGCTCCCAGAATTTTGACACTGTTGTCAGGGGTGATAATCAAAATATTTAACAAGAGCTCCTAGGGACTGAGCTGGGAGGCTGGAGAATTGTACCTTTCAGATCCAGGGGAGGTGCTAAAGTGCTGGAAGGGTGGGTGCGCAGTAGCTACTGACCCACTGGACCAG
Source organism: Antrozous pallidus (assembly GCA_027563665.1). Taxonomy (NCBI): domain Eukaryota; kingdom Metazoa; phylum Chordata; class Mammalia; order Chiroptera; family Vespertilionidae; genus Antrozous; species Antrozous pallidus. The sequence continues at coordinate 22,231,416 of CM050508.1, read as the reverse complement.
CAGTATTTGAGCAATGGTTGTGCTGTGCCAAACATCGCTCCTAACTTCAACAACAAAATCTTTTTAAAAATGTATTTTTTTATTGATTTTTTTTTTTCAGAGAGGAAGGGAGAGGAATAGAGAGTTAGAAACATTGACAAGAGAGAAATGATCAGCTGCTTCCTGCACCTTCTCCCCCCCCCCACCCCCCAGGGATGTGCCCACAACCCAGGTACTAGCCCTTCACCGGAATCGAACCTGGGACCCTTCACTCTGCAGGCCGACACTCAATCCACTGAGCCAAACTAGCTAGGGCCAACAACAAAATATTTACTGTGGTTTTAGAGGGGTTTCAAGAGGGAGCAAAAGTCAATGTGTGTGTTAAGTTGGCTTGCATTACCCGCAGTATCCACTTCACTTCTTAGGGCTGGGGCCTCTCACACCTGCAGAAGAGCAAGATGGGCGCAGGAAGGCTGTGCCGGGTGAGGGTGGCGGAGGATGCAGCCTTTTCTGGTGCCCTTATGCAGGGGCTGCTCCATGATCTTGATCCTAGAGTAACTGTTTTAGCTATGGCCTTGGAGCTATTGATAGGTTGGTGAGGTGTGAAGCAGGCTTGGAAACAGCGGGAGGTCAGACATTAGGAAGCACTTCCCAGCCTTTCAGAGCTGTGAGGCCAGATAATAGAATGATCTGAGAGCCTGGGCGGTCTCTCTTCCAGAAGAACTTTAAGGCCTGGTGGGACCCTGCATGACCTGGGCAGAGGGCACCTGCCCTGCCCCCATGATTGTTGATTAATTGATTTCCCTTGACCACCTCCCTTCCTCTTTCATTAACAGAAAGCTGCTCTCCTTGGGAGGCAAGTTCCCCTTCTTTGAGGCTAAGGGACAACCCCTTGCAGAAGAGGAAGTTAGAGGTGTGAGAGGCAGAGATATGAGGAGCTCTGGGGACCTAGGAAGAGACCCAAAGGTGGGGAGAGGCCCCATGAGGCAACCCTCCCTCAGGCCTAAGGCTGCAGGGAGAGGGCTGTCCTCCAGGTAGATGGGGGACTTGAGGAGGAGGACTGGGGGTGATTATATCTCCAGGACAGCTCCCATCCTGACATCTTTTTACGGTATAGTCAAGCATGGCATAGATAAGAATTTCCAGGCAACCCTCATTTGCATATTCTTTTGCATCTGGTTTGCATGTTGTTTTGGGGTCCAAAGTGGTCAGAAACTTCCTTTAACACCAGCTTTCCCCTTTCTGAGGGGGCTCAACTCTACCCCCTTCCATTCTTTCTTGCCCTGGTCCTAGCCCTGGGCTGTGTCCTCCCATATACTTCCCTTGTCCTTCCAGGGCATGTATGTTATGCATGCATGTGTATGTTGTATATACAATTCCTCTTTTCCGGACCCATTTTTGTTTCCTTCCTTGGGCCCCTTAAACAAAATGTGCCACCCTTCTAACCAATTCTCAGCCCTTTCTTAGAAACTTTCTGGAACAATAATGGTGTTCCATTGGCCTTTTTTTTTTTAAAGAGGTCTCACAAAACAAGTAAGTAAGTAAGTAAATAAATAAATAAATAAAAATAAAGAGGGCTCACAGCTGAAACCGATTTGGCTCAGTGGATAGAGTGTCGGACTGCAGACTGAAGGGTCCTGGGTTCGATTCCGGTCAAGGGCATGTACTTTGGCTACGGGCACATCCCCAGTAGGGGGCGTGCAAGAGGCAGCTGATCGATGTTTCTCTCTCATCGATGTTTCTGACTTTCTATCCCTCTCCCTTCTGCTCTGTAAAAAATCAATAAAATATATTTAAAAAAAAAAGAGGGCTGATAGCTCTCCCATCTCCACCCCATCCTCTGCCTGTGCACCCTTTGCTCTAGTCCCTCCCTCCCATCCCCACAAGAAAGGAAGCTTAAGGAAGGGGATAGGCTGATGCTGGACAGAATCAGGTCTGGGTGAGGAAGAGGAGGGATTCCTGAGGGTAAGGAGTAAGTGTCTGAATGGGAAGTGATTCCCTAGCCCTGGGATATAAGAGGACCACAGATGGTGGGAATAGGTTTTGGTTTCTATAAGAGAAATCATTCAGAGGGCGCTGAGTTAAGAGGCTGGAGATTTGCGGGCCAGGGGAACAGACCAGCCTATTTTCCTGCTAGAGTGAGCAGGGACTTCTAATATTGAGGTTTTTTATGTTGAGTTATGTAAAGTTCAAAACTCAAACCTCTTTTGGGGTTCAGAGGAGAATGGGGAATAGTAGGGAGGAAACAGGGGCTTCTCTGGCAGTGTGGTACCTCACTAGGAGTTCTGCCTGTTGTCTAACTTGAAGATCTCCTATTTCAGGCATGACTCACTTCCTCGTGTTTGTCTTCAGTGTGGGTGGGAGCTTAGTAACTCACTGATAGGCTTCCTTTTCTGTCTCCTCTGCTGGAGAAGCACCTCCAAGTCCTCTCTTCTTGCATTCCAGCCTCTTATGGGCTCCTGCGCCTCCTCCCCCACCTCTCCTCTGGCCTGTTTCCATCTCCTAACAATGCGGTTCTGGCTTCATCCTGCTGGACTCCTGGCTCCTCTTCCTGGTGTCCATTCCCTGGATGTTGGGGTGAACTGTGTGTTCCAGACAGGGTGCTCTTGCTGAGGGTTTTGGCGGTGAGCATCTGTCTAGTGGGGGTGGGGTGGACAGTGTGCAGGCACCAGACCCAGGAAAGCTTTGGGGGGGGGGGGTAGTCGAATTTGCTTTTCAAGTCACCCAGGTGCCCCTCCTGGGCTGAGGTTTGGAGATATTTGCCCAGCAGCTCCTGAGGGTGCCTTGATGAGTCAGGTCTGTTGCAAGGCATTTTTACATTTAATTTAATCTGCACAACTACCCTGCAAGGTTAGGATCCTTGTTTCTATTTTACAGAAGAGGAAACAGGTGCAGAATGGGGAAATAATTTCTTCAAGGTCACACAGCTGGAAAGGGTCAGGGCCAGGATTTGGACCCTGGTCTCTGCTGGCTTTGTTCCTGGCTTCTTCTCTGTGGGAGGGCACAAAGGAGGTGACATGTCCTGAATTTTATCCTGGTATGCTCTCAACTGCACTGGGAGGGAAGAAAGGCAAATACAGAACCAATTCCCCAGATGGCACTGGGGCTCCCAGAGGACTGAGAGCCTACTTGCCTCCGGTCCCTGGATCCGACTCCTCATCCTTCATGGCTTCAAGATGGAGCTGGGCTGCCTAAGAGGGCTGCATCAAGAAACTTCTATCCCTGGTCTGCCTTGGTCTGGCCTGCCTTGCTCTGCCCTGAAGCTACCAGACAGTGAGAATAGAAAGTGCCAGAAGCCAGGCTCAGGTGTGTCTGGGACCTTTTGACAAGGGGGAACAAGAAGCCACAGTGTACCATTTAGGTCAAGGGCATGAGTGGAGGTCCACAGGCCCCAGGAGAGCCCCCAGCCTTGATTTGAAGGGCTGTGGGAATATTATCCACGTCTGACATAAGGTCTGACCAGGGCACACTGAGGTGCCAGCTCCCCTGGCTTCTGGGAATGGTGGAAGATTCATTTCCCAGGGGATTTGAGGTCTCCCAGGAGCTTGTTCTAGGCTTGGCCCCTGGACCAGCCCTGGCCTCCTGGTTGGGAATGAAGTTCCCTGAGAGCCTGGGTGCAGATCGGGCTCCTGACCTCGGGGCTGCCATTGGGCCCCAGAGGGAGTCCCTGGAAACCCCAGCCCCCTGCCTGCTTCTGAAGCCTGAGATGCAGCATGTCACCTTGTTGCCTGCCTCGGTTTCCCTGGCTGTCTGGTGGCACCCCATGCTTTCTCTCTGTCACTCATTTTCCTCTCCCCCCACCCCCTCACCTCTGCTGGCCTTCATTGCCCGGCTCCTTACCCCACTCACCCACTGCCTTTCTGTTTTGTTCCCCTTTTCTCCTCTCACATCTGCTTTCTCTTACTTCCCAGTCTCTGGAGGTTCCTGGGATGAGTGGGGAACTGAAGAGTCCTACGTCCCATTTCTTGAACTCGCACCCATTTTCCTAGAATGCCTTGGTTGGGAGACGGGTGAGGGGTGCCAGTGAGTGTGATGGTGGGAAGTTGTCTGGTAGAGAATGGGGGGTAGGTGCACATCAGCTTATTTGTGTGTATCTGCCTCCACTAATCTGTCTTCTGATGTCTCTAGCTATCTGCCAGTCCCTGTCACTATCTTTGCCTTTCTATTCCTTAGATCCCAGGACTTGGGGGTGGTGGTTAATACAGCTCTCCTTCTGAGCTACCCATGCCTAACTGCCTTCCCTGCCCTCCCTATCCAGTTCAGGGGAAGACCAGTCTGTGGGCTGGTTTCCCAGGGAGGGGAGGGGCTGTGTGGAAATGGGTAGGGGCAGGGGATTGTAATTGCATTAGCTAGTTCTGATGCAATTGGGCTTCCCAGACTTGGCCCTCCTCTGTACCTTGTCCCCTGCCCTGCCCCCTCATTTCTCCTTCTTCTCTTGCACTCTCCATTCATCTCACTCCCTCTCCCAGCTCCATCAGAATCAATTAGAATCCTGCTTTAATCTCATTGCAGGAGCCTGGGCTCAGACCCAGCAGCCCAGCTCCTAGGTCTGCAGTCTCCATGCTGGGCCCTGCAATGAACACCCCAGAGGCAGGGGATGACCAGGATGACATCAGAAGCCTTGTTCTTATTTCTCCACCCCCAGATGCTCTGCCTGCCCTGGGAGGGAGTCCAGGCTAGGGCTCTCCAATGGATCAATAACCACTATCATTCCAGGTCTTTCCTCACCCCTCCCCCACCTACTGTTTATCCATCAGCTGCTGGGTGATGATGGAAGTCATTTGGAAAGGGGCCCAGAGGACCCAGGATTTTCAGCTTGCAGATTAGAGAGGGGTGGGGGTGGGGAAGGGATGAGGGTTTGGATAATGAGCTGCCAGTGTCTGAAGGCATTTATTGTACAGAAGAGAGTGACCATGGTCTCCTTCCCAGGCAAGGCAGTCTGGAATTTGAGAGGGGGGCTAGAGGTTCAGTATCAGGAGGAACTTCCTGCCTGTCAGGGGTCAGAGACCTGGGTTAGTGGTGGTGAAGGGGAGAAAGAGAACTTACGGAATCACCTCCTTGGGAGACACATTTCTTGTCCTTCCTCTACCCCTCTTCTTCTCTTCCTCCTCTCCTCCTCCCTCTATAAGTTTGTGGAGTGGGAAAACAATGAACCAGGAATGGGGATTTTGATCCAGTTCTGGCACTGCTACTTTCTAGTTATGTGACCCTTTTCTAGCCAGTCACTTTGCCTCAGCATTCTCATGTGTCAATCATGTGTGTGTTGTGGTGGGGAGCAGGGGAAGGTGCTGGGTCTCCTTCAAGTTTAATTGGGCTCAGTACTGGATATTGAGAAGCTATTACAGAACATAGAGATGGGGTCCCTCCTCAGGGGTGGGTTGAGTAGGGATGTATAAAAATTTCAAGGACCTTGAAAATGACATTTCCTACTGGCCTCTAATCCAGGGCTGTAGAGGGATCCAAAGGATTTGTACGAAGGGTATGCCTCCCTCCCTCCCTCCCTCTCTCTCTCCCTCCCTCCCTCCCTCTCTCCCTCCTTCCTTTTATGCACTCAACCAGCCAATCTACCAAGTAATTCATGCAACTGTGTACAACTGACAAGATCCTCTGGGAACTGGCATTCTGGTAAGAGAGGAGGTGAGCAAATCTATCAGGAAGAGATAGAAGTGCTATGAAGAAATGCACCTGCTGTTGTTACACAGTCTGGGACCAGAAGACAAGGAAGGACTTTGGTGGGGTGGTCAGAGGATGTGGGAACTAGGAGGACATTGGCACATATCTGAGATGGGAGCCCAGTTCTGCAGGGACCCTATTCTGTTGCAAGGAGAGAAAACTAGGGGACAGTATGACATGTGAGTTCTGGACTTTATATATGGTTGGGCAGTTTAACCCTGAGTGAACTGATGAATTTCATCCCTCATGGATGTGCTGGAGTCCTGGGGAACCCAGCCTGGGAGGTAAAACACAAGTGAGAGCCCTCTGGAGGCCACAGGTGGCATCGCTGTGGCTAGAGATGGTGAAACTAACTGGAGTTGTGAGAAAGTGCCTGGAGAGCAGGCAGTCCTCCGGAGCTGGCCCCATCTGATGGGGGAGAAAGGCTTGGAGTCCCTGGGGAGCGGCCTCTGTACATCTCTCTCTGGGTGTGAAAACGAGACCGGAGGCTCCGATCAGATGCCCAAGCCATTCTCCACTAACAGGAGCTGCCTTTGTCCCCCCTCAGACAAAACCAGCTGGGTGCACAGTGGCCCGGGGGGCCAGGACAGAGGAAGCTCTGTGCCTGCCCTGAGCCAGGTGGACCCTCCTCCCGTGGTCTGTTCCCAGAGGGCTTGTGGCGCTGACCTGCTCTCTGTTTTCCCTGACACCTTTGCTGACTGCCTCTGGGAAGTTTCCTCTTCTTCTCCAGTTTCTCCAGGGAAAAGAGTGCTCTCAGGGTTCTGACCCAGGGAAATCTTGGGGAGAAAGGGCCAGAGCAGTCCCCTCTCTGCCAGCATGGCCTCCAGACCACCTGGCTCTAGATTCTGGAATCTCCTCCCTGGCTTGCACTCAGCATCAGGGTCTCCAGAGTATGTGGACAAGACTGGATATGGAGAAGAAATTCTTCCTCCTTCTGGCCAGGCCCACAGCAGAGCCTGCCTCCAGCCTGGACTCTAGCCATGGAGAAGAGGCAAAGGAAGAAATAGCTGGGCCCCAGTGGGGGTGGGGAGGGGGTTGCAGAGCTGGGATACAGTCCTGGGATCTGAGAGAGTGTGGGCAGGGCAGGGAGTTCCGTGAGAATCCTTTAACCCTCTAAAGATGGTGGTCACCTTTGTAAAAGCTCCACTGGGAGGGAAAGGTGAGGAGCTGGGGCTATTATCAGGTGCCCACATGGGGGCTGAAGAGCAGTTTGCCCATTTGATGGAGCAGGTCCTATCCAGGTTCATCCTGATCCCTCACTTATTCCATGTTTTGACACCTAATACATGGTAGAGCATCCGAATCTAGTCTGTTCTATGGAGCCTTGTATCTCTCTCTGTCCCTGGTGCTCAGAGGGCCTAGAAAGAGAGAAGGGAGGGAGGGGAGAGTTCTCGAGCTTCCTATCAGGTGCCAGATGCAGTTTCTGGTGCCTTGAGTCCTCTGAGGGAGAAAGGGATTGAGAGGCAACCTTTTGGGTTTGGACTCCTCCCTACCCCTACAAAACATACAAGTTTAGGTAAAAGAGGAAGCAAAGGGGTCCTTGTTAAAACGTTCCAGGAGGTTCTGGGAATCCTCTAGTGATAAAAGAGAACAGAGGTCTTGTGGTTTTCCTTGAAGCACCAAATTCCTAAGGATGTACTTCTGTGTCCTGTGAAGGTTGTGCACATGGAGGACAGGATTACATTGACCTTTAAGAGTTGAGACACCTGGCAGGAAGTTATGTGGGGTGAGGTGAGCCAGGGGCTGGGAGGGGAATCTGGGAGAAGATCCAGGCAGTGACAGGCCTGACTTCACGTCCCCATCAGCTGCTTGACTATTCGCTTCCTCTCTGGAGAGTCACTGGTTAAGGACACCTCCTGCTGGGCAGTGGATGGAAATGAAGTACTCTGTCCTTCTGAGCCCTTTTGACAGAGTCTGCTTGCTGGAAGGGCTGGATTTAGCCATCTCTTCCTTCTCTTTCTTACTACCCCCCTCTTTTTCTTCCTTCTATGTTTGAGGAGGGCCTTTATGCTCTAAGTGCTGAGAAGACTTTAATAATTCTCTTAAGAACGTCATCTTGTCCTGCTCTCTAGTCTAGGATGGGCCACACTTCCATTGATCTATCTGAAGAACTTCTTCTATTTAAAAAATAAGCCAACAAGTTATTCCTTTACGTTAAACTTCATTCCACTTGCTATGGACTAAATCCTAATTTTCTCAGTCTCATATCATAATCCATTTCCTCTGGTGCCTGGGTGGAGAGACTGTGGAGCTGGCAGCCCTCCCCCCACCCCCTAAAAACAAACAAACAAACAAACAAACAAAAACAACACTGGAAGAAGGCCACCACTTCAGGCCTGGAACAGATTTCAGTAGCACCAGGCACTTTGCTGGAGATCATGGACATGAACAAGGCAGGGCCTGCTAGGGATGGGCTCACTTTAGTGATCCACTACTTTAAGTAACAAGAGTCTAGATTCTAGTCTCTACTCCACTTACCTGATGCAACCTCCCTCCCTTAACCAGTTTTCATACAGAGCCTGAGAGGGGGGGGGGGGCGGGGGGAGAGGGAGTTAGGGACTGAGGAACCTGTCTGCCTTTTTCCTCTCCCCAGCTATGGACTAGCAGGGACCTCTTCATTTTCCCTCGCTGTGTTTCTGCCCAGTATCTTCCAAAGCGCTGTGCCTACTGCCCTGTCTTGGATTGGGGAGCTGAGTGGGTTAGGGTAAAGGGGGCTTGGGTCAAGGTCAGCTAGCTGAGAAACCTCTGCTCCTCAGGAAGGAGCCCCTGGTTACAGCCCCACAAGGCTGTCTTTGTGTCTCCATCCTCCCTGAGGAAGGGATCAGAGAGACAGCATTTTCAGGAAAAATGTGCCTGAGATGGTGCCCAGGGAAGCCCAGGCCCAGGAGCGCAGACCATAGCGGGTGGGAGTGTGGGAGAGGGGACCCGGCTGGTGCTCCAGTGGCCTGTTGATGGCCAGGTTCTGCAGAAGAGCCCTGGCAGCTCCCCCACCCCTCCTTTCCTCTCTGGCTTGGCTGGCTGGCTGCCCTCCCAGTTTCTCTGCAGCAACAGAACCAGGGACAAAGCTCATGGCTGCCTCTCCATTTCTCCGTGGTATGTCTGTGGGTCTCCTGCCTGTCTCTCACTGTCTTTGTCTCTTTCTCCCTCTGTCAGAGTCCAGCACCTCTTTCCCACCTCTGTCTTCTCCCCTCTCCTTAGTTCCAGGGTGACAAAATGGTCACTCCAAACAATATTCCCGAAAGGCCCATCCTCTGTTCACATCATCTGAGCACAGCAGAGGTGGGGAAGGATGGTGGACACAGGCAGCACAGAGAGTGAGCAGGGCAGTGAAACCCATGACCCTGAGCAGGAGACTCCAGCTGGAGGTGACCCGTCTGGCTCTCATTCATCCCAGCTGGTTCAGCCTTTGAGGCAGGGTCCTTTCCAACCTGTGGAGCTCCCTCTCGCCTGGAGTCGGCTGGAGAGAGATGCAGGCAAAGGAGTGGGGTCTGGGCAGAGTCAGAGGATGGCAGTGAGCTGGGACAGCTGGCCCAGGTTGTGTTCAGTGTCCCCATGTGCAGCCCTGGGTCCATGGATATTTTGGCTTCAGTGGTGGAAGCCACTGGCTTGCATTTAAGTTAATCACATTATGCTCTGGGGAGCAATATGGGAATTGGAGTGAGGTCTGGAGAGGATCCACTCACGCACACACGCGCACGCTCACTGCAGCGGGAGCACAATGCTGCCGCTGCCGTCGCTGCGCCTTCCCCGCAGGTGGACGCCTGGCGCTGCCCCCGCCTTGTCCCGACCGGCTTCTGCGCCGCTCCCTGTGCCTCCGAAGTTCCAGGGGTGCCTGTGCCCGCCCCCCAGCCCGCCCTGGAAGCAGGCAGGCCGGAGCCCATCACGCTCACGCGGAGAAGAGGAGAGAGGGAGCAGCGGAGGAAGTCCCGGAGGGTGGAAGCGCCTCCCGCAGGGGTTTCCGGGGAGATGGAGGCACATCGGGGTCGCACTGCTGGGCCCCCAACATGCTCCTCCTCCTCCTTCGCCTCCTCCTCCTCTGGGTAGAGTGATCCAGACACTGGGGCTGCTCCTGCTGGGCGGAGGATTCAGAGCGCCCCGGGGCAGGGCTCTTGTCTACCTCCTCGCCCACGCCCCTGTCGCCCCCAAATCCGCTCCCGCAGTAGCCAGTCCTCTTCCCCTGACCCTCGCGCCCCAGGCACCCACCCTCGTCAACATGACTCGATTGAGCTGGTGCTTCTCTTGCGTGATCGGATGGGGCAAGTATCTCTTCTCCTGCCTCCTGCCCCTGCGCTTCTGCCTCCGCAGCCAGGTAAGCTCTATCTGCCTCCCCTAGCACCTGCCCCGCCCACTCCAACGGCTTTCTCCTCCCTCAGCCTCCTGGGCTTCCATTGACCATATCCCACCTCGGCGGAAACCCCATCTTGACCGTTGTTAGCATGCCTGTCAACAGTTTGGGGACTCCCGAGGGCTCCTACCACGCCGCACTGCTCCACAAGGGGGAGTGGCCGCATTTCCCCAGCGCACAGCCCTCCCTTATCCCCGGTTTGAAGTCTGAAGGATAGCATCAGCGTCTGTGGGAGGGTGGTGGAGATTTGGGGACAGGGGGACCTGGGGGACTTAAGCATCCTTCCGATTTCTATGAAAAGGAGGATGTGTCCCTGGGTCCCCACTGAGAACCTAGCATGAAAGCTGGGCACTAACAGAGTGAGATGGAAATGGGGTTGAAAGGCTCTGGGTGTCGGGGGGGGGGGGGATTTCCGTCTATTCAGGGGGATAGAGGAACCGGGGAACTGGACGGGAAGAAGATGGGGGGCTGGGGCACCAGGGTGGGGCAGTAGCTGGGGTAGTGGGTGAGGAGGGCTCTGGTCGGACCTGTAGTGCTGTGGGGTGGGGTGCCCTGCTTGGCCACCTTTCTCTCTGGGATCCTTGCAGAGAAGATCATAGACAGTGCCTTCTGGGCACATGCATGTGTGTGTGTGGGGGGTGGGTGGGGGGGAGGCAGAGGTGGGGGCATAGCTGACTCAAAGAGTAAGGAACTGGAAAAACTGCGTGTAACCTCAGATTCTCCCCTGAGGGGCAGAAAGAACCCCAACAGCATGACCTTGAGCTCCAGGACTGGGTTCCTGGCTTTCTGATCCCCTGTCCTCTCCTTTAGGGAACCAGAGGGGCCTTGCATTGGGAGAGGGGGCTGAATGCACCTCTCTGGTTAAGAGTGCCAGTTTAGAGCAAGTCTGCCCAGCTCTACCATTTACTAGCTGCGGACCTTGACAAGCTACTGAGTCTGCCTGTACCTTACTTAGTTTTCTCTGGTATAGAATGGGTTGTTGTGAGGATTAAATGTATTTAAAGCATTTACCAAAGTGCCTACTCCATAGTAGGTGTTCAATAAGACTCAAGGATATCTTTATTATGATGATGTCTTTTCAATGCAGATCACCTCCTGTAGACAGACCTTGGGCAGGCCAGACCTGGGGTAATGGGGAGGGAAGGATTTCTCCCAGTATCCATTTTCCCCATCATATGGATGGGAAGCATCCTTCCACTTTGTGAGAAGCCTGGATATTCAGCTCCTCCTTCCAAGGGCTGCCCTTGGGTCTCAGTTTCCCTCTTTGTCACTCCGCAGTGGGGAGAGATGCCAGCAGGCTTCCCCCCCGGGCACCCACAGAGTGCTTTGAAATCTTCTAGCACAATGCATCATCCCCCAGGATTGGCTGGGAGGCAGGCGCTGCAGCTGTGGGCCGCAGGGATGCAGCCCCATCCACATTCCAGTGGGCTCTGAGTTCAGATGCTGTGCTGTCCGGGTTTTCAGATTTGAGAAAAGGCAGCGAGCGGGAAATGGCCACACAGGATCAGGTCAGTGGTACCCCAGGCCACTTGGCAATCTATCCCCCCGTCTTTTGCAGAGGTTGAGAATGACCTAACCTTCTAGGCTAGGATTTGAGCTGCGGGCTGGCGGTGAGAAGCTGCAATGGCCTCTGCCTGCCTTTGAGGTCCCGAGTCAGGCAGGAAATTAGAGCTGGGGAAGAGATCAAGATCACTGAATCAGACTCTGGGAAGGATTTTATTAAAAACTGTTGGAATTAGGCCCAGGCACTCCCCCGACCCAGGATGCTTATGGGGGGATGCAGGGGAACGGGATGTGAATGATACTCCTTCCTGTGTCAATTGGGGGACCTGAGGCTCAGACAGGGCCTGGTTGGAACCTCGCCTTACCTCCAGGGAACATTCTGACTGAGCAACAGTAATGGGCATGGGAGCCAGGGGCAGTACCTCCTCTACCCACAGGGTGCTTTGGTGGGCTTTCGGGCGAGTGCCCTTGCATTAGTCTGCTGCCTCTCATGCCCAGGGTTGGTGAGAGGAGCATGGGCAGGACTTCAGTTTCCACTCACATCCTGGCTGTACTCCTGGGCAGTGAGCGTCCTGTGCAGTGGCACATGAGGCTCTGCTGGGCTTTGAGTATCCAGAGCTTGGAGGCTGAGTGTGTATGGGGAGCAGGTGATGTAACCTGGCTTAACTGTGGGCAGCTGGTGCCAGACCCTGTCCTCACTCAATCATGGGCCCCAGGACTATGGTTTTTCTGTTGGCTTTTCTAGAGTCACTGGGGAGCCAGTTGGTTTCATCTTGACCCATGTGGCAGCACTGTCCTTTGTGTCCCTCTGCACCCCGCTCTGGCATCACCCCCTGACCCAAGCCTGATCTGGGTCTGAGTAGCTGATTTCTTTGTGAGGCTGCAGCACCAGCCCTTGGATAAGGAATGGGGCGCTGCATCATCACAGTATGGGACCATAACTCCTAAGCCCTGGGTGACTGTATTGCTGAGGAGCAACAGGGAATTCTTGGTCCCCGGAAAATGTGGAGCCAGATGCCCTCGATTCCATTCTCACACCTATTAGCTGTGTGCCTCTCTGTGCCTCAGCTGCATTTGTGAATTGGGAACTGGTAGGACGCTTACACGTGGTACCACATTAAATGCCTGGCTAGTTTTCTTTTTTCTCCCGCTGGGGCAGCGGGTGGAGTGGCAGAGGCTGAGGGGGCAAAAGCGTATAGATACAGTTGTTGAGTGCTTTGGTGTCAGATTCCTGTGTCCCATGCTTTTGATATCTGCAGTTGGATGTTGGAGAGGAGCCCCAGTGCCAGCTCTGCACCCCCTTATTTGATGGGAGGCCCCCGGGGCTGGCTGCGAGGAAGGCTTTGGTGTGTGCAGCCCAGTGTGGAAGGCAGTGGGCTGCAGGGTTGGCAGGAGAAAACAGGGCATGACAGTGACTGGACAGCAGGTGCTTAGGAGAAACATCTAGAGTCATTAGGGAGCCAGTTGGTCTCAGCCCTGTCCTTGTTGGATCTCTGTGTGTTCCCTCCTACTCTCATCCTCCGCCCCAAGCTAGACCTGGCCTGGGCAGCTGGACGCTTCCTGGGGCTTCCTGCCCACCCCTCTCTCCACTGCAGCGCCGTCACTGTGAGACAAGGGGGCTGGACCAGGTGAGTGATGCCCCAAAGCCACCCCCTGCCTGGGCAGAACGTGTTTCATTTGGCAGGCAGAATGGTTTTAAAAAAAAAAACACACCCAAAAATGCCAACATTTAAATACATGCATTTTTTTTCATATTTTATAGAAAAGATTTTATATAATGATATATATTTGAGGCTTCTCTTGATAGAACAAAAGATCTGACAGTGTGGGCTTCTGTAGCTGATGGCACAGTGGCTCTCCCTGACTGCGCATCCCCTTTAGCCGGGCCTGAACTCTCCAGGTCCCTAAAGACCCCTTGCCTGCTCCTCTCATTTAACTTCTTTCGGGCCCCGGAAGGCTCTGAACTTTACTAGTTACCCTGATTGTGACCACTGTCTGAGCCTGAGGACTTTCCATCTCTGATGTTCTGTGACACTCAGATTCTGTGACCAGTAGTGACAGAGGAAAGGCTCGATGCCACAATAAGAGATGGCTAGACAGTAGGAAGAACTTTTTGATGGACAAGTGTCAGATGACAGGCAGAATGAATAGGAGGGAGCTGGGCTGTGGCCTTGGATAGTTGTGGCATCACAGATGGTGGAGCTGGAAGGGACCGTAGTGACCAGCAGCTGGTCATTTTGTAGGTGTGGAAACTGAGGCCAGGAGGGAGGAGTGCCAGGCTAAGGCTTACAAGGCCATCACCTTCATTCCTGCCCTCAATCACCCTTCCTGCTCCTCAGCGCAGCCAGCCTCTGGGCCCAGGGCCAGCCCCAGAGTCTGCAGTCCTGATTGTTTCTTCAGCTGGCTGCTGACCCAGGGGCTGGAGGGCAGTGGGTGGTGAGCGACGAGGGCACAGAGGGGAGAGTGGAATTATACACAAACCTGCTGCAGAAATGGCCAGGGCAGTGGGTGGTTTTGCACAGGATAATGGTGGGTTCTGAGGCTTTTGGGATTTTAGCCCAGGAAACCCAGCCAGCCCACCAGCAGGTGTCTGATGTTTGCTGCATGAGAAACCCTGGTCCAGGCAGGGGTGTGTACCCCAGGATATGTGATACTCTGGCCTCTGGAGAGTTTGCAGCTTGAGAGAGCTCAGGGTAGGGGTGGTGGGGGGAGATGGTGCTGAAGCTCAGTGGGTGTTACAAGCCTGTGCAAAGGTGTGCAGGCTAAGTATGCCCAAGGGCCTTTGAAGGGGGCTGGAGGGAAAGAGAAGAAAGTTTTGGGGAGGGGATAGTAGATGGTAAGAGTAGGAAAATTCCTTAGGACCCATTGATTGATAGATTGATTCATTCCTTTTTCAACTATGTCAACCTGCTGTATGGCACGCTCTGGGGATGCAAAACACGGGACATGTCCTTGCCCAAGACACTTTCTTTCTCTGAGTGTGGGTGGGGGTGGGGACCCCAGACTGTGAAGGATAAATAATAGATTACAAGCTTGAAACAGGGCCATTATATATAGTTAGAGACACCTCAGGGCAGAGTTGAACATTCAGCAGGGAAGATGGTTGTTAGGGAGCGGGAGTGACTTCCAAATGATTGGTTAAGATACTGAGGAGACCTCCATAGTCTTGGAAAAGAGGGGTGGAAGCATTCTGGGGTCAGGATTCCTTTAAGAGGACTCCTAGCCCCGGGTACTGCACTCCCATTTTCCTTTCTTAAAAATATATTTTCATTGATTCTTTTTACAGAGAGGAAGGGAAAGAGATAGAAAGTCAGAAATATCGATGAGAGAGAGAGACATTGATCAGCTGCCTCTTGCATTCTCCTTACTGGGGATGTGCCTGCAACCAAGGAACATGCCCTTGACCGGAATTGAACCCGGACCTTTCAGTCCGAAGGCCAATGTTCTATCCACTGAGCTAAACTGGTTTCGGCTGCACTCCCATTTTCACTTCCAGCTGAGAGGACTGGGGAGGGAGCTGGCCTGGGGGCTGCGGGGCCCTCTTGGGCTGTGTGGCCAGACATGTTGGTGTTACTGTGATTTGGTCTTTGCTCTCATTTTGCAGCATTTCTGGGAAGCTGCAAGGTGACTTCTCAGAACTCCCAAGACAACTGCAGGGAGGAGGCTGGCAGGGTTGGGGGTGGGGGCTCAGGGCTCTCAGCGAGGTCACCAGAGATCCCTCCTCTCTGTCTGCTCTCTGCGATAGCCAGCAGAGAGGGAGGGCTTGTGGGAGTGTCTCTGTGTGGACATCCCCAGAGGTGGCTGCGGGGCCTGCTACATGGGAAACACTGGTCCATTTCAGTGTTGCCTAAACTGCCAGCTGAGCCCCAGCAAGCTTAGGAGGGGGTCCTGAGGGGCACTGTGATTCTGGCAAGGGAAGCAGGGCAGAACCATTGGCAGCTCCATACCTCTGCAGAAAGACTTGGAGAGATGTGAGAAGGGACCCTGATCCTGCACCCTATCTCCTTTATCAGACCAAAATCTCTTAACTGAGGCCAGGAAGGACAAGATGAGGGTCTTGCTTCAGTGTCTCTCGACTTCTCAGCATCACCAGGCAATAGAGTGCCAGTCCCTTGAGCAGGGCACCCCCCCGCATGACCACATATCACAGCCTTTTCCCAGACCAAGTGTGAATACTTCCCTCTCATTCTCGGGGATCCCCTCTTGTCCCAGGTAGAATTCTTGGCTGGACTGTGGGCTGGGAGCCAGCGCCCCTGGCTGGGCAGGTCCACCTCAGGGGAGAGGACGGGCTGGGCCATAGAGACTGAACCCTGGGGCTGCACTGTGTGTGGTGCTGACAGACAGTGGCAGGGCCTGCTCCTGGGTGAGTGGGGGAGAGAGGCAGCGGGTATGTAACTGTAGTACGTGTGGCCTGGGGGCATGCACAGCACCCTCCTGTGTCTGCATAGGAGCGCAAACAAGAGGGCTTTCTTGCCAACTTACTCAATCCAAGAAAATGGTCTCAGAGTGCCTACTCTGGGTGTGGCCCTGTCTTTGGCCTTTTGTGTGTTTATGTGAATTGGACCGTGTGTCCTGGTGTGTGTGTGTCTACAGAAGGGGGTGGGGCTGAGCCTTCTTGTCCTCCCCTGGAAAGCTCCAAAAAGCAGAACTGGTGATTCACCAGCTCCACCCACCCTCTCCTGGTCCAGCCAGGCCAGAACAACGGCAGGAAAGTTTTTTGAGATGCGTCTATGGGGATTGAGACAGTGAGGGCCGGGGCAGATTTTGTTGGCTTTCTCTGCAGAGCTCCCTGGGAATACATTTGGATCCTGCACCCCTTTTCTCCCCACCCTCTAGACCCCAACCGCTGCCCCTGGGCTAAGAGAAAGGGTACAGGGGAGCGGAGGGCTGCTGGGTGGCGCATGGGACACTGTGGGGAGAAGTAGGCAGTGGAGTGGTGGGAGGTGAAAACTGGGCCCTGGGAGGGGGAGAGGGGAGGTGGAGGAGGAAGTGGGGAAATGCAAACCAAATGTTGGCCCAGGGCACAGTCAAGAAAAACAGACTCTCGCGGGAGCCTGGAGCGGGGCTCCCTTTAGGAAGGGCAGGAAGGGCTGGGACAGATGTTTGGAGAAAAGAAAGAGGGAAAAAAAGAAGTAGGAAAAAAAAATTGGAATGAAATGCACAGCCTGGGGGCTGGGCCATTCTCCTGCAGTCTCAGGCTCGGTTTCTCTTGTGTGAAGACCTGTGGCTGAGTGTGTGCAAATAAATGAGTGTGTGTTTCAAAGGCAGGAGGACCTGCCTGTGTCCTTTGAGATGGGACAGTGCCAAGGAATCCCGGGGAGTGCAGACTGTGGTGTCCTTCGTCTGTCTGTCCATTCATTAATGGTTGGGGTGGAGGGCTCTGCATTGAGGAGAGCAGACTCCAGCCCTGCTAGCAGCAGATCAGAAGGCAGGAGAAGCATTGGTGGCTCACAGGACTTGTATGTCTGGGGGTGGGGTGCAGGCGGGAGGGGTGGGAGCCTCTCTAGTAGCTTTCCCTTTTCCTATCTCCTTCATACCCCCTGCATAAGAGGGCTTTTGCCTCCCACCGCCACCAGTGGAGCCTAGAGGAGGGAGGAGACAGGAGGCTGGGACAAGGGGGTGGAGTGGGGGTGGAGGAGGGAGGGGGAGCTGGAGGCAGGCAGGGCCAGAGGCCCACAGATGCTGGCTACACGGAGCAGCGCCTGGGACTCAGAGCTTTCTTCTGCCTGCTCGAGGGTCTGTGAGCTCAAGAGTGTCGTTTGCAGGCCCCGGACGTGGCCTGAGTCCAGGGCCCCCCGAAGATGACGTGGATCTGTCTGTCCTGCATGCTCTGGGTAGGTCTGGCTGCTTTAGATGGGGTGTTGCACCCCCAGCCCCTTATCCTTAGTCTGAGAGCCCGTTTTTTTTTTGGGGGGGGGGTGTAGTGTTGGTGTAGGTGGTGGTGGGGCCTCTCTGTCCCTATGGACAGAAGGACAGACATACTCGAGCAGACCCTCAGCCTGTGTCCTTCCCCATCAACAAGGCCCAGGCTCTGGTTCTACAGCTCAATACACCCCACTCCACTGCTCTCACCCCCAGTTGAGACAGGAGCTATAAGAAGCAGGAAGCCACCAGAAAATGTGTTTTTGTTTTTTTTTTGGAGCCTCTCCTGCCCGTCCTGCAACCCCCGTAGTTGCTCAGCCTGAGTTTGAGGAGAGGCACGGGTAGGAGCCTGGGGAATGGGGAGATACTGACTTCGACAGTGAAAAAAGCCATGCTGGGGAGTTCTGCCTGATTTATCACTTTTATCCCTTCTAGACCCAATTTCAGCTTCTACCTGTTGCCATCCCTTCCACTATGGCTCCTAACTCCCCCCACCTCCGCCCTGGAGGCAGCCATGGCCTCCTCTTCCTCTCTCCTTGTTCCTAGGTTCAGGAAGGCATGTGTTGGGGCGAGGATGCCAAGCGGCGGGCAGGCAGGGTCTGGGGCCACATGGTGAGGGTTAAAAGTCTTGAGGCCAGTTAGGGGCAGAGTGGGGCTGGGAGGGTTTACTGCTGCAGGAGTGGTGGGGGCGGGGGCTAGAGACCCCTTACAGGGGCTCTGGGGCTGTCTCGGCGAAGGCATGCACAGGGGTCAGGAGGGCGAGGAAGTCATCCCTGGCCGAGGTTAATGTTGGTTTCTGAGGGAGTGATGGCTGGTTTGGGGGAGGGGGTTACAGGCCAGGAATCCAGATGTGGCCTTTCCTGCCTCATTCCTTGTTCCCACTGTGGGTCAGACGAGCTCAGGCTGAGGACAGTGTGGGCGAAGGGACTTGGGCAACCAGATGTACTTTGGCAGAGAAGAGAAGGGTGGGGGAGGGGCTTAAGTTAGGGGGTCTGGGTGTAGTTGGGGCTTGTGTAGAGAGGGGTCTGACTAGTAACTTGACGGTGCCCGGAGTGTCCTGCACAGAGGATGCAGCAGTGGTTTGCTGGGCTGGTGTTGACATCTGTACAAGGAATCCTTGACCAAGTTCACCCTCCAGGCCCTCCAGGCTCTCTTCCATGAGGTGGTGTGTGAGGGAGCCCTGCAGTGTGGAGGGGTAGCCGTTAGACTTCCAAGAGTGATGTGCCACTGTGGATGGAGGAAGGGCCACGTCTGCTGAGGGGTCATGGGAGAATTGCTTCACCATTGTGAGC
This sequence comes from Antrozous pallidus, assembly GCA_027563665.1. NCBI lineage: Eukaryota > Metazoa > Chordata > Mammalia > Chiroptera > Vespertilionidae > Antrozous > Antrozous pallidus. The sequence continues at coordinate 22,212,762 of CM050508.1, read as the reverse complement.
CTCAGTTTTGCCATGGGCGGAATGAAGACAAGGGGAGGAAGTTGCTGAGACGTAGGCATGAGTGCCCTACTGATGCTACGGCCCTCCCTAAGAGCAGGGAGAGGTGTTGGGAGCCCAGGGAGATGTGGATGCTGCCACTGGGCTTCTCTAACCTCACTCCTGGTGCCATCCAGCCTCTGTCCCTCCCCAGCTCTGTGGCACAGCCTAGCGGGCACTTTTCTTACTGGAATGGGAAGAGGCTGGGAGTAGTGGGCTGGCAGAGGGGTTGTGTCTGGATGCCCATTGTGAGGGTGAGTCAGAGTTTGGGGACATGTGGACTGGACAGTTCTGGGCACAGTTCTGGCCATGTCAAGGTTCTTGTCCTCTCCTCCAGTTGCCCAAGACAGTGTACCGGCCACCTCCCTCCCTCCTGGGTGGGCCTCAGTGGGGTGTATATTTGTGGCAGGTAATATATAGATGGCAGTATACAGAAGGACAGACATACTTGAGCAGACCCTCAGCCTGTGTCCTTCCCCATCAACAAGGCCCAGGCTCTGGTTCTACAGCTCAGTACACCCCACCCTACTGCTCTCACCCCCAGTTGAGACAGGAGCTATAAGAAGCAGGAAGCCGGCCCTGACTGGTGTGGCTCAGTGGATAGAGTGTCGGCCTGTGGACTGAAGGGTCCCAGGTTCGATTCCGGTCAAGGGCATGTACCTTGGTTGCGGGCACATCCCCAGTGGAGGGTGTGCAGGAGGCAGCTGACCGATGTTTCTCTCTCATCGATGTTTTTAACTCTCTATCCCTCTCCCTTCCTCTCTGTAAAAAAATCAATAAAATATATATTTTTAAAAAAAGAAGAAGAAGCAGGAAGCCACCAGAAAGTGTGTTTCTTTTTGATAAATGATAGCTCTTATCAATTATGGAAAGGGGGTCCGGAGGTCCTGGAGACTTTGCCCAGGGGCTGTTTCTGTCCTGAGAAGCACCTGGTGTTGGGAAGTGAGTGGACTTTGACACCAGACAGGGCTAAGCTCAAATCTCAGCCCCATCATTTACCAAATGGGCAAGCTTAGGTAAAACATTTCCTTTCTTGAGCCTCAGTTTCCTGCTCTGTAATGTGGGGAGAATAATATACTTCTTAAGTGGCTGGGGTAGGAAGACAGGTAATGTATGCCAAAAGACAGGTGCCCAGGCACATAGTAAGTGCTCAGTAAATGCTGGTCCCTGCCCAGCTCCAAAACCTGCTGTTTGGTTTGTGGGATCCGCCATATCCTAGATCTCATGTGAGGGGAGGGTGTCTCTGGGATGGCTGTTGTGGGACAGGGCCCCCCTCTGAGGCTCCTGACTTCCCAGAGACTCTGGCTAACTGTTCTGGGGACAAGAACTGAGTGGGTCTGTGTCCTCTGGGAGGTAAACTGAGGCATGGCCTGGAAGAGAGAGAGGCCTTGTGCCCCAGTATGAATGCCTGTGTGTCTATGTGTGCACATGTCCCTGGATGGGGACAGCTGCAACCCTTTCATCCAAGTGATGTATCTGTAGTGCATAGTTTTAACAAGCTCTAGGAATAAAAAGCACTTTATTAGCCGAGGAGCATAGGGATATATTATGCATAACTTGATTTTCTCAGCAATTGGTCCCATTTGCCATTACATATTCAAGTATGGCTTATTTAGAAAATAATTACATGCCTATTAATCAAGGTTTTTGGTACGCTGATGGCGTTAGGACTGCAGGCTCTTCCTTTCAGAGGGGCTCGCCCAGCACTTAGGAACCAGGAAGGGGCATATTAGGGCGGGGCTGAAAGAGCCATGCGGCAGGGCTGGGCTAAGTGCAGCCCAGGCCCAGCAAAGAGCAAGCTGTGTGGCCTGGGCTGGACACTGGCCTTTCCTGGACCTCACAAAAGCTTGAACGTTGTTCTGTGAGGCCACTTGCAGCTGCAGACAATGAAGTGTTCTCTCTGCTGGAGTTGGTGTCCTGCCCAGGAGTAAGCACACACTTTTGTCAGAAGGGTCCTCGTGAGCTCCCAGATTCCTGGGGTGCAGTTCCTGCCGTGTCGACCCCAGTCTGACCCCGGCCCTGAGCTCACTCTCTCTGGAGTGTCATTTGCCTGAGAGGGCCATGTCCACCCAGGACCTCCTGACCGTGATGTTGGGAGCCAGGCTGGGCTGCATGTCACACACTAGGGTCAAACACGAACCCTCTTGTTGCAAAGTTTTTCAAAATGACATTTGAGGCACAAAGGCAGGGAGAAATGCTGCACTGGTTTTCAGCAGCGTCTGGAGGAAGTATAGAGTGCTGGCCTCGAGTGTGGCACCTGAGTTTCATCCTGGCCTTCCCAGTTGGGAGCTGTGTGAGCTTAGGCAAGTAGTTGACATCTCTGTGCCTCGGTTTCCCCATCTACCTATAGGGATGCTGAGTTTTAAGTGAGCTAATGCACACATGCATTTAGAAGCGTCTCACACAGTAAGACCTTGAGAAATGATAGCTCTTATTATATGGTGCATGGCTATGCAGTAAATTAGAGTTAGAACTAGCAGCTTGTCTGCTGCCTCCCATCTACAGCTGTCTATCCAGGGAATACTCCAGGGCAGGGCATGTGGGAACAGGGTGGATGGGGTCATAAGAGAAGGCCAGGGAAAGGCAGGCATCTACAGGCAGTATGTACGATGGGCAGAGCTCAGATTCCGAAGTGAGCCTGCCCAGGCCCAAATCCTGGTCCTGCCACTTAGGAGTGGTGTGTACATGTGTGTGTGTGTGTGTGTGAGAGAGAGAGAGAGAGAGAGAGAGAGAGAGAATTTATTTAACCTCTCTTTGCCTTACTGTGTACAATTTCATTTGACCCTCACTGCAATTCTGTGACAGGGACAACTAGTTCCAGGTTCCAGCTGTGATGAAAGAGACTCCTGCCCAAGCCTCATGGCTGATGGGTTCCTGAAAAGAGGAAGAATGTGGACTGGGGGCATTGGAGCGCTGAGTGGAGGGGACTGCTAGGGAGCAATCAGGGATAGGGAATGGTGTTGGGGAAGGGCTGTGATGAAGAAGCCATCCAGCCATTCAGCCATCTAAGCACCCACCCCTGGACCAGTGCATCCACCTCACAAAGGGTCATGGAGTGCCGACTTCCTTTGAGAAGACTGCAGATGTTGGGCTGAGGCTGGTGGTTAAGATAAGATGGGTGTTACCAAGAGGGACCTAACCTGGCCTGGGGGAGAGCAGAGGTATCAGGAAAGACCTCTTGGAGATGAACTTACAACTAGATCCAAAGATGAAGCTGAGAACTTGGTAATTGCAAGAGGAAGAAGTAAGAATGACTGAAGATGGCTAAGCCGGCTGAGCCAGCCAATAGCTGGCCTTTGGACAGATGATGTAACCACTAGGTCTTCTCCAGAAGGCCCCCGACAGGCCGCTGTTGACAGACTGTGGGAAATGGCGGTTATGCATGGTTAGGGACTTGGGATCCTGCCTCTGACAGGCCCGGATTTGAATCTTTGCTCCACCCTGCCTTACCATGTGCCTTGTGTCCCCAACCTCATGGCAGTACATCATGAGGAGTCTGGGAGGGAGCAGTGCCAGCCTCACCCCAGCACCAGCTCATTAATGAGGCTCAGACTGTGCCCCATCTCCCCCCCAGCCCTCCTCCTCCAGGGGATGATTTCATTTTTGGGCACAAAAAGGGACTAGGGACTCAAGGCTCAGAAATTTTGGGACGTAGTTTATGAAGGAGCTAAGGGGGAGAGAGAGTGAGAGCAGGATGCTGGGGAGAGACCATCCAGTCCAGGAACTGGTCACCAGATGGAATCCTGAGCTGCCAAGTCTTCACGTGCTCCTCTGTCCCATGGGAGGGACTCAGCGCCTCTCTACACCCTCTGCCCTCCTGCGGAGATCCAGGCCTGCTCAGAGTCTAAGAGCTTTCCTTCAGTCAGCAATACCAGCACCTGTGTTTGCAGCTGTGAAAGGCTGACCCCAGATTCTCTCCCGGGAGGGCAGGTCAGTGGGAGCAGGGTGTAATTACACAAGGGGACACGTGGCAACAGTTCCATTGGATTTGCTCCTTCAGACTCTTCCTGGGACCCAGGGGACGTGGAGCAGAAGTACTAGTCCAGTGCACACACAACAATGACCATATGAAACACAGGCCATGCTTGCTATGTGCCAGGTGCTGTTCCAACTGCTTTTTAGGCACCATCTCCTTTGGATCCCCACAGCAACCCATTGATGGGTGTTACTATTATTAGCCCATTTAACAGATTAAAGTGAGGCACACAGGGATTAAGCAACTAGCCTGGGGTCACCTAGCTATGTGGGGGAGCAGGGGTGAGTCAGATTGCATGGAGGGTTTTGATGGGGCACCAAGGTGCCACTGGGGACAGGAAGAGATGCCTGGGGAAGCTAAACCTGAATCATGAGGAAGTGAGCAAGCAAACTAATGCAAACTGAGGAACAGTCTGCAACACAGTTAGTGGGGACTCTTCAAAACATCAATGTCATAAAAGAGAAATCAAAAGGGGGAATAGTGGGTCTGGATTAAGGCATATGAAAGAAAACCAGCAGCTAAATATCATACAGGATCTTGATTGGGTCCTGAGTCCAAAACCAAAACAAAGAGTCCGCTAGAATGGATCCTGCTGGGGCGAAAGGGGAAGTTAGGGTAAGAACTGAATGTTAAGTAGTGTGGTGCTGCTGCTGAATTTCCCCGGGTGTGACGATTACATTGGGGCAGGGGACAGACACAGAGAAAGAGAGAGCAGCCAAAAGTGGCAAAATGTTAATAACGGGTGAGTCCAGGTGAAGGGTATGTACGAGTTCATCTTTTCAAGAGCTTCTAGCTTTTGAAACAAAAAACAAAGACAGTGGTGGGGAGGTTGATTCTGACAGTGGTGGTGGCAAGGGGAAAGATCTTCCTGCAGGATGAAGTGGGAATGAGGTCTTCAAAGATGCCTAGAAGCTAAAAGCCGAGGAGGGAAGAAGGGCATCCTGGGGAGAGGAAAAGCAGAGCAGAGGCTCAGAAGTGGCCGCCTGGCAGGGAGTTGGGGAGTGGGTGCGCGGGATTGAGATGGCAGGGTGGGCTGGGTATGGACCAGCTGCTTCCCCTGTTGGCTCCAGGGAGTGCAGTTGTATCCTGGATGTATGGGAGCATTTTGGGTGAATGGTGGTGCAGGAACCTCAGTGAGCTGTGTTCCTTAGAGGATGCATGGAGGATATGTGAGGACCCTGTATTGGGGTCCTGGTGGCTGTTACAACAGCTCTGGGCAAAAATGACAGGGCTTCCAGGAGGGCAAAGGCAGTGAGTGGAATTAACCAGCACAGGGGGGAGGAGAGAATGTTTAGGAAGCAAAATTCAGAGTCTGGCAACTGGTTTGATTGGAGGGTGGAGGGCAGGGAGGAGTTGAGAGTGATTCAGAGTTTTCCACCCGGGTGACCAAGAACACCCTGGTCAGAACATTAGCTGGCTAGGGGATTGTGTGTGGGGGGTGGGCGGGTAAGGAACATTGGTGTGTATGTGAAGGTGAGGTGCGATTGGGGATAGCTTGCTTTTGAGGTGCTCAGGGGACTCCAGATGCAGGCCTACCTCTCCATTGTGAGTCCAAATCTTCCCCCTAGAAATGATGGCTGATGCCAAGCAGTCCCTGGGCTCTGAACCTGAGGCGATGAGACATGGAGGGCTGGGGGTCAGAAGGCAGGGAGAGGGGAGCTGACCCTCCAGGGCTGTCCTAGGCCTGAGTTTTGAGGACTCTCTTTCACGAGGCTTACTGGCTCCCAGACTTCTGCCCTCTGGCCACATCATCCAGGGGTACTAGTGCTCTGGGCACAGAGGGCCTGGGTGTGTGTGTGGTGCAGGGCTGGGGAAGATCCTGGGTGAGGAAGCAGGAGGTCCTGAGCTGAAAGACCCCTAAGATTTTCATCCCCTCTACCCTACCCCCACCCAGCTCTCCTCCCTATGGGGCAGGGAGGAACCAACAAACAGCCTTTCCCATCTCAGGGCCAAGGCCTCCTGCCAAGGCTGTCCAAGCCAGATGTGCCACACCCCTCTGGCTGGGACGTGCATCTGGCAGGCCAGCTTGGCTGAGTGGAGGCTGGGAGGGAGTGGACCCCCTGAGGGCCAGGAAAGCCCTCTGATGCTGAGTGGGCTTGTCACAGGGCCAGGGCTTTGGGCTTGGAGGATGGGGCAGCATGACTTCTGGGCTGGGACCACTTTCCTTGTGGGTTCTGGCTCTGGAGGGAGGTGTGGCAGTGCCTCCTCTGCCCCTGCATTTCCTCAGGCCCCTGAGGGGTTAATCCAGCAAGAAGGGGGGCTGGGAGTGCTTTGTGAGGCTGTCTGCCACTTGTCAGGAAAACGGTGGTCATTGTCATGACAAGCCATGGAGCTCTGCACTTTCTGGGCTCATTCACACCCTCTGCCTGTACCTGCAGAGTAGCCCTGGGCCAGGGCAAGATAGGTACCAGAACCCTGTTTTTCTTTTTGTCGGGATTTCAACATGTGATTGTTGGGACGTTTGTCTAATCATGCCTCCTTCTGGCTTCTGCCCGCTGGGCTCTGTTTTGCCTTCAGTTAGTTCACGGGTCACTTAGGTGCCTCCTTGTAATGACGGCCCCTTCAGGTATTTGCAGATAAGAGACTTAACCAGCCTAGACATTCTCCTCCACCATCCTGGAACCCTTCAGACGTGTGTGGGTGACTCTTTCACCAAGGTCACCAGGGAAGCCAGAGCTGGCAGAGTCCTTACAGTCCGGGGGTGGCCCTGCTTATCTCCTTTCTGCCCCCAAGGTACTTCAGCCCCTCATGGAAGGGGCATCTCATTAGACATCTCACTCTCTGTACAGGCCAGCATGTCCTGCCCCCAGCTTCCTGTCCCTCCATCTCAAACTGGCCCACTGTTTCCCTTACTCTGCCCACCCCTCATTTTCATTTGGGGACTACGAGGCCCAGCGAAGGCCACGGATGTTCTCAAGGCTGTTGGCCTAGAGCACAGGTCTCTAGACTCCCAGCTGGAGAGTAGGATGGGGTGGGGGTGCGGCAGCAGGATGCTGGGCCGTTGTCAGGGGCTGCTGAGAGTGGTGTGAGGGAGGCGGGGTGTATCTGCAACCCTATTTCTGCTCTCTGAGCCTGTGCGAAGAGAGATGTTGTAAACTCAGATTTTACGGGGTTGGGCAGGCAAACCCAGGGCCCAGGAGAGAAGACAGAGTTTGCTTGTCAACATGGAAGGTTCTGCCTGCTCCCCATCTGTTCACCGGGCGGCCAGGACACTCTTTCATGAGATTCCACTGGCCCAGCTCGGCTTTGGGAAGGAGGCCTCTTTCGCTGGGCTTTGGGGGAAGGGCTGGATTTGGGGTGTAGGCAGAGAAGTCTGGGGTGTAAGCTTGGAACAGGGAGTTCTGCCTGACTTAGTGGGGTGGGAAAGGTGGGCTTGGAGGTGCCAGAGTGGGGCTGAGCACCCGATTGGCCTGAAAGGGCTTCCTGCCTGCCTCCCCACACAGACCTTAAATGGAACCCCAAGTCCTCTCCCTGCCCCTCCTCTCACCCCAGGCCTGGGCTGCTGCAGTTGACATTGGGCTGGGCCCCCTCCCTGGAATGTCTGCCACAGACATCACCCGGAGGCTGCCAGCCAGGAGCTGAGATGGGAAAACGGGTTGGTGAGACCTCGGAGTGAAAGGACTTCCTGTCCCTCCTGGTGGCATGGGGACACTGAGTGAGGCCAGGGCTGGGCAGTGCTCTGTCCCCACCCTCACCCACCCCAGAGGAAGCTGGATCTCCACTCTTAAAGCCCAGCTCTTTGGAATCTCAGACCCAGGCCTTGCTGCCTGGCCCAGCCACCAGAGGACACTGCTGGGCTCCTGGCACCATGCCTGTCTCTTCCACGCTCTGCTTGCCACCTCTCCCTGAGCTTTGCCTTTGCTCCCTCCATCTGCCTGTCTCTTTAAATTCTGAGGCAATATCAAACTTCAGAAAAGTTTCAAATGCAATGCAAAGACCCTTTAAAAAGTTCTCATCTGAGGATATTTTATTTTTTAAATCCTCACGTGGGGACATATTGAGAGAGAGAGAGAGAGAGAGAGAGAGAGAGAGAGAGAGAGAAGAAGAAGAAGAAGAAGGAGGAGGAGGAGGAGGAGGAGGAGAACCATTGATTGGTTGCTTCATCAGGGATCAAACCACAACTTTTGGGGGGCACAGGATGACATTCCAATTGACTGAGCCACTTGGCATGTGGCCGGGGGGACCTTCTTTTTTCTTGAGCTATTTGAGAGTAAGTTGCTGACACGATGCCTACCACCCCTAAATGCTTTCCTGATTTTCCTACAAGGACTTTCCCCTGCCTAACCCAACACAGCCATCAAAGTCAGGAAACTGACATTGATATGTGACTACCGTCTCATCCTCAGATAAGTTGGCCAGTGATGTCCTTTCTGGCATGGAAGGAATCCAGTTCAGAACCAGCCATTGCATTTGGCTGTCGCACCTCTTCAGTATCCTTCGGTCTGGAAATCCACCCCGTCTTTCCTCCACTTTCCCAACCTTGTCACTTTTGAGTAGTCCAAGCCGTGGATTGGTAGACTGTCCCTCAATCTGGGCTGGACTGATGTTCCCTCATGATTAGCTTGGGCTTGTGTCTCTTTGGCAGGAATGTGGCAGGAGTGTTGCTCATTCTCTGTATGTCCCCCGGTGGCACACACCCACTGGTGCTGTTACCTTTGATCACTTGATTAAAGTGGAGTCTGCCTGGAAAAGTTACATTCCCCCCTGGTAATTTACAAGTATGATGTGGGGAGGTGCTTTGAGTCTTACAAATGCTCTGTTCCTCATCTTCCCATTTATCCAATTATTTCACAGATCAGAATGGGTTCATGTAAGCCATTCCTGTCATTTTGTATTTTGATGCTCAGATCTTCCCCGATTTAGTCTTTGGGGGCCCCTTCCAGCTGGCTCCCGTGTCCTTTTGTCTGTCTGTCCCCTTTGATTCTCGGGTTCCCTTTACAGTCTCTGTGTGTTTCTATCTAATCTACCACGTTCTCTGTGTGGGCTTGTGGGTCCTTTTCTTTGTCTCTGCCTTTATCTTGGTCTTTTTTCCCTCTCTGTCTGACTCCCTGTGGCTTTTTTCTGTCTTCTCTCTGTCTGTCTCTGTCTTTGTCTCTGTTCACTCTGTCTTTGTCCTTTCTCCCTCTCTTTCTGTCTCTCCAATACAGTCTCTCTCTCTATCTTTGTTACTCTGGCTTACTGTCTCTCTCTCTCATTTTGTCTGTTTTTCTCTGTGTCTCTCATGGCTCAGTCTCTTTTTCCCAGGACAAATCACTACAATGTCTTCCGATAGGAGTCCTGGACACGCTGGGTGTGTGAGACTGTCATCGTTCCTGCTCTGAACAAGTTGCCCCTCCAGCCCCGTCCCTGAGCAGGGAGGCCCTGGGGCAGGGTTTGAGAGGGACTTGGAAGAGCAGAACCCCTTCCCTGGAGCTGCAGAGTCTGTGACCACGTCTCTCTGTGTGTCCACGTGTGTGCGGATGGTGTCGGAAGCTCTGTGCCTGCGAGTGGGAAGGAGGGAGCTGCCAGTGTCTGTGTTCCTGGGCTCCTGCTGCTGGAGTAGAGGAATGGACCAGGTTAGACACCACAGTGAGCTGCCTTGGAGAGGAATGGAGCCTGCAGGCAGGGGTGACTTCTCTGAGGGGTCCTCTGAACGGGGGACCTCAGGCTGGAGGAGGGTGCTTCTTAGCAGTGTGGGTGCAGGGCTTGCTCCCAGGGTGTGTGCCCACATGTATTACAAAACACAGACTGTCAGAGCTCGAGGGGTGTGGTGCCCCACCTTGTGATGCCCGTGGTTTTGGTGGGAGGGTGATTGACTGGTCCAGGAGCTCACAGTAGGTCAGATATAGAGAAGGCTTGGACTGCTAGCCTGCCTCTCATATCATGTGTGTGGTGGGTGGTATCGCTTTAAATAGAAGATTTAACATATTGAGGTATTCCTAATATAAAGACTAGAAAATAAAAATAAAGATGGAAGAAGACTTCTGGGTTGGGACAGGGGATGGTAGCGAGGGTGAGAGAGAATTGAGGGGCATGGCATTCTGTGCACATGGGTAAAAGTTAAGGACTATTAACAGTAGATGGATAAATGAATAAGCTCTAGTCTAGTCAATGGAGTACTACACTGTAATGAAAAGGAGGAGTTACTGAATAGGACTGAGCAAAAGAAGCCAGGTATAAGAGTACATACTGTATAATTCCATTTATGTGAAGTTTAAAGTTCTGTCAAAATGAACCTTTGGTGATAGAAGTCACAGTAGTCTTTATGGAGCGGGGGAGGGGGAGATAGTGAATGGGACAGCCACGAGGGAACCTTCTGGGGTGTGGTTCATGGGGCATACGTGTGTAAAATTGGTATCGAGCAATGCATTTAAATGAGTGTACTTTGTTAATAAAGTAAAATTTAAAAAGTGATTAAGAAACCATGAGGGGCCTGTGGTGTCCAGCTGCTGGGGTTTGCAGTTGTCATCTAGTCCTCAGTATGCTGACCCCACCTGGGAGTTGGGGTTCCACACACAGCTTTCTCTTTCCCTGGGCATCTCCTCCCAGAAACAGGCTCAGGCCTATGACACCTGAAAGGGCTCTTGCCTCTCTCTTTCCCTAATTCTTGCCTATGTCTTCCCCAAGACCCTCAACTCCTTTCCTGGAACCCTAGCCTGCTACCAGGACCCATCTCTCCTCATCTCCCAAGTCCATACTGATCACTGTACCTTTCCTCCCACAGCCAGAGGATCTGGAGGCCCCCAAGAGTCACCACTTCAAGGTGAAGACCTTCAAGAAGGTGAAGCCCTGTGGTATCTGCCGGCAGGTCATCACCCGGGAGGGTTGCACCTGCAAAGGTGAGCAGCTAATGGGGCAGGAGGATGGGAGCATGTCTCCCTGGGAATGAAATGGCCTGGGGCCAGTCAGGCTGGGACTTGGCTTTGTGGATTTCCTTGGGGTCCCCTCCTGGTGCCTGGTTCTCATTTGGGGGGTGATGCAGAGCACACCAGATGGCAAGCATGTGGATGCGTGTGGCTGGTACATGACAGGTGAGGGATGGCATGGAAATGGCATGTAGCCTGTGCATGGATGACTGGTGTAACATGAGCGAATGGCATGTGGAGGATGTGTGAGTGTTGTGTGTCTGGCACCGGCAGTCCTACAAAGACATCAAGCCGCAGTCTTCCCTTGTGGTAGCTCAGGGATGAGTTTAAGGGGCCCCTAGTCAGATGGCAGTGGGGGGTGGCTGCTGGCTGACAGGCTTTTCAATCATTGTTCTCACTGTTTCCTGGAACAGCCTGGTGTTTGGCTGTCACTGATGCCAGAAGTCAGTGTCTTGTCCCACATCACACAGTGAAATCAGCAGGAGGCCCCTGTACCCAATCTCGGTGACTGACACAATCACCCACCCAGTTGCTCCCCGCTCCAATGCCTCCTTCTCCTTCACCCCCATCTCCTATCAGTCCACTGAGTCACTGAGCTTCTCTGCAGCCCTTTAGGCTGCTGGCATTTCTCACCTGTGGCCCCTTTGCCTCCCTTTTCCTGACCCACCCTCTCTAATCCTTCCTCCCTGACAGCTTGCAGCGGGACTCAATATAGACTTAGTTATGTCAGTTCCCTGGTAAAGCCTTGGGCCCCCACTGTCCTCCAGACAAAGGACAGACCCCTTCCCATGGCTGCAAGGCCTGGCAGGACCCATCCCTTGCCAGCTCTCTGACCCATCTCTCCTCATCCCCCAAGTCCATACTTGAACCAGCTGCACCTTGCAGAGTTCCTGAAATGCCAAGTATCCCAGGTATGCCAAAGGGGCTGGGTCACTGCCTGCCCTGGTACCTTTACTCCACCTGGACTCTCTCCTTCCTTCCCTTCATATCAGCGTCCTAGTGGAGCTGGGAGGCTAGGCAGCAGAGCCTAGTGAACAATTGTTGAAGCACTTAACATTAGATGGCTTGCATGCATGCTTCCATATATTGCTCATGGCATCTGTTTTACAGATGAAACCAAGGCTCAGAATAAGTAAATCTCTTGGTAAGGCACACAGCTGCTAGGCCAGTGTGGGGTTTTCAGGGTGTGTGCTCTTGGGAGGAGGGAAGGGTTCTGAACAGGAGTTTTAGCTGATGTCAGAGGTTGGAGTGGGTGTATTAAAGTGTGTGAGTGAATGTGTGTGTGATTGTGCATGTGGAGGGCATTCCATAGGCAAAGGGCTATAGTCTTTAATGGAAGAGGGTTGAGTTTAGGGGCCAATTGGGAACTTTCGCAATACCAAAATCAGCCACATGGTGTCACCATCCTTCTAAGAGTTCTGACTGGTCAGGTGGTGGTTTTGGATGGGATTTGGGTGAAGTCTGGAAGGAATTGCTGAGGGTGGGTTTTCCTATTTTGTTTGCATCACTACCCCACCCGAGACCCTGCTTAAGTTAGCCCTTGACCCTTGCCTCAGTTCCTTCCTTCCTTCCCCAGGGTGCCTTCCCTTCACCCCAGCGACTCCCACAGCTGTGCTGCAAGGAGGCACCAAGGGGTGGGGTAGAAGGAAGTCCCAGCACACTCACTGTGAGACCTTGGCACATTCCTGGCCTTGTGTCCTGTGATAGTCTGTAGTCCTAGGCTTCCCACTTGACCTGGCTTGAGGGTCCAGGTTGAGGAGGGAATTTGACCCCATGTGAATGGAAGGCTCCCAAGGTGAGCAGGGATGCCCCCAGTTCTGCCAGGTGTGGACCTGGAGTGGAGGTCAGGTGGCCAGGGAGCTGCCAGGCTGGTTTGGCAGCTCTGGGTGAGAGTGAGAAGTGGGAAGAAAGCCAGGGCCACACTCCAGGGGCACCACCAGGTGTCAGGACTGGGCCATGAAAGGGCCGGGGGGTGGGGTGACCCCAGCAAGGGAGGGTGGTAAGTAAAAGCGCTAGGGTCACCAGGCCAGCCGGGGTAGGGGCGAAGGGTTGGGGCCACTTGGATTTACTGGTAGGAGCTAAATGAATAGGCCCACTCTGCGTGCTTTGGAAAAATGATGTTGTGGTGGCATGAGACGGATAGACCCCCCCCCCCAATCCATCCACCTCTTCCTCCTTCCTTTCTTCCCTCTGTCAGTCCATTCATTCAGGGCTACCAGGTATGGGTGATTTCCTGGTTGAGGGGGCAACCGTGGACTAAAATCCAAGCCATATTTTATTTACCAAGCCCAACCCAAAGGCTTTGTTGGTTCCTCTTCCAGTCTTCATTTCATGTCTTGGGCTATAACATGATAACCCTCTGGATTAGCATCCAGGGGCGATGGGTGGGTGGGGTATGTAGAACATCAAATCTCTGGATTTATAGTCTTACCAAAGCTTGTGCTGCTGAGGGGAATGTGACTGCAGGCTAGGAGCAGTGAGAACACTTTGCTAGAACTTGAGAGGCTGAGGTATTCTTCCTGTCCCCTCTGGCCACCCTGCTCTGTAACCTCCATGGTTCTTCCACTTCTCACCATCCTGCACTTCAGTGTTTAATGCAATATGGCTGAGGGTGTGAGGTGCAAGACCAGGCAGGGAAAGGGGTCAGGGAACCTGGAGTCTCATCCTGGCTCTGAGGACTCAAGGACCAATGAGGCAGATGAAGAACTAAGGTGGTGAGACATGTGGGCGTAAGTGTGACAGATAAATAGGCGATGAGGTCACCATGAGACCTCGGCCAGTCTTCTACCTCACTGAGCCTGTTTCCTCCCATGTATCATGGGGTTAATAATAAACCCTGTCCTTGCCCTGTAGGGGGTTATGGTGGGGAACAGCGAGGCTCTGTGTGTGGCTGTAAATGAGTACTAGTGTGACCGGGGCAGGAGTGGACAAGACAATGGCCCAGGGCCTTTTTGTCAGTGCCCGGGCTCCATTTCTGGCTTTGTCACTCATACAGCTGTTGTGACTTCTGGAGTCACTTCCCTGTTCAGGCCTCAGTTTCCTCATCTACAGACAGGGGCTGGGCCAGGCCGTGGGAGGGCCTGCAAAACGCCCTGCTGGCGTCTGCATAGGCTGGATAAGTCTCCCAGTGCAGGTGCTGATTCACTGACAGGCACAGTGATGAACTGAATGCCTGCCCTCTAGGCTGGATGCTGTGTCAGGTTCTGGTGCCGAGACCCAGTCCCTGACCTGGGAAGACAGACATGCCAGATGATCTCAGAATATGGCGGCAAAGCTGACACTTTTGTATGCAAGAAAGGCTGTCTCTGACTTAGCAGAGATTTTTCCTATCAGGCTTTAGCAGGGAGGGCATATGTAGGCTGAGTCTTGAGGGATGTGTAGGAGTTCCTTACTTCAAACAGTGGGTTTCCCACAGGTCCTGGGGACAGTGCATTCGGAGGCCTAGGGCCTTGCTCAAGGGCACTAGCCTCCCACTAGGCTGAAACTAAATGGAAGAGACCAGAATACCAGCTCAAGGGCCTCAGGGCTGCCATCTGGACCTGGACTGAGGCCCAGACGTAGACTACTTCCTTTCTCAGCGCCTCTAGTCAGCCTGGAAGGTGGGGGCACTTCCTCAGAGTGGGATGTACCTGGGGAGGGCAATCCAGCCCTTAATGGGACAAGTCTACCCAGAAGCTCTCACTGGTTGGATCTGGCTCAGGAGCTGTTTTTCCTGTGTGACTTCACTGGTGGTTCCAGATTCTCCGGTGTCTGAGGACCTCCTTAGAGTCCTCAGAGGCAGCCTTGCTGTGTGACCGTGATGAGACACTTAACCTCTCAGGGACTGGCTTTTCCATTTCTCTGAAAGAGGGGCTGGACTAGATCAGAGGTTCCAAATGGGTTTGAAAGGAGTTGTGTTCTTTGGAGCTGCTTTAGAGGCCTGAGAGGAAAGGATAAAGGGGAAATTCAAGGAAAAGCATAAGGGGCTGAGGCCTTGAAACACCTGCACATTTCAACCAAAGCAGCTCTGGCTTTAGGAGTTAAATATATTCAAAGGTAGGATGGTCTGGTGGTCTTGCACTTGACTCAGACATCCTGGACTGAAATCCCAGCTTTGCCCCTTACCGGTGAGAACTTAGGCAGATTGCTTCACCTCTCTGAGCCTTGGCTACCTCACCTTCAAAATGAGACACACAGCATAACTTCCTTGGGTAACTGCAGGGATTAAATGAGATAACAGACAAAGTGCTCGGAACAGGGCCTGGCATATAACAAGTATTAAATAACTATGAATGGATCATTGAGATTCCTCACTGAATTAATCTGAAAGTTAGGCTGCAAAAATAAAAGTTTGAAAACCACTGGATGGGATGATCTACAAGTTTCTTCTTGCTCCAACTTCAGACCCACCCCATGCCCACTCCTCTGAGACACTTTGTAATAGTCAGGGTTCTACAGAGAAACAGAACTCACAAGATGCGTGGGTGGGTGGATGGATGGATAGATAGATATTTATTATACAGAACTGTCTCATGCAATTGTGGAGGCTTGGCAAGTCCAACATCTGCAGGGTAGGCCGTTAGGCAAGGACCCCAGGGATGAGATGCTAAGTGGCCAAAACCAGTCTGCTTAGAGAGATCAACCATTTTTTGTATATAGGTCCTCAACTGATTGGATGAGGCCCACCCACATTCTGTAAGGTAATGGCTTTATGTAATGTCTGCTGATTTAAATGCCAATCTTATCCCCACCCTCCAAAAAATACCCCTTCACAGAAACATCTAGGATAATGCTGAGCAAATATCAGGTACCATGGCCTGATTGACACATGATATAAACTATTCCACACCTTTAAGGCAGCATGAAGATGAGTAGGGCAGGGCAGGGCTGTGAGACCCTGGGCAGGTGGGCAGCTGGGGAAGGAGCTGAGGTGGGAGTGTGGGCCTTTAGCTCTGGGCTCAGGTGCACACTGAGGCTCTGTGCTTGTTTTCTGACCCGAGGCCAGGAGGAAAAAGCCATTTAGATTCCAACAATGTCAGCTTCCTGTGTTCCCGAGAGGCAGGAAGCCACTCCAGGACAGAGTATACGAAGTCTAGTGAGGCAGAAGCTGGCCAAGGGCTGGGGTTATAGGTGGAGTTCTGTGCCCATCAGGTAACTCTCCCCACAATGGGGTTTCCCATGCCCTCTCAGGCCACCTGCTGTGCGCTGCCTGGGGGCAAGAGTTGACAGCCATGGGTGGAGATGAGGCTCCTAGGGCTCCGTGGAGCTTTGGTTTGACAGGGTCGCTCCCTAGGGGGCTTCATCTTGCAGGGCCACTGTCTTGAGAGGCCATCACCTTCCTTCAGAACTGGGGGAGGCCACCGTCCACTCAGGTGGGGTTGATCCTGAGGTGTGTGAAGGGATACCTGGAGGGGGAGGTTGGGCTCTCGCAGCTGGAAGAGTACGTGGAGACCATCTATCCACGGCCAGAACGCAAGGGCCTTCAGGGGTAGTGCTGGCAAGTGAGTGTGAGACAGCAGGGCATGGTGGGGACCCAGGCTGCTCTGTCAAAGGCATTCCAACTAAGAAAAAGTCTTTGTGTTTTAAACATTGACCCAGCTGATGAAGACAAGGATGCAGGTGAAGGTGCCAGTTAACTGCCCTTATTTTCTGAGCTGGTGTCTGAGGTCCAGAGACAGAGAGTAACTTGCTTCAGGTCACACAGCTATGTGTAGCAGTCAGGCCTGGAACCCAGGACTCCTGACTCAGAGAGGGGGGCTCTTCTGTGTAATAACAATGCCGGCAACGAACATGATGAAGATGCTGCTGCTAATAGCATCTTCTAGAAAGCAGGCTCTGGGCCAACCACACATATTAACTCATTTATTTCTCACAACAACCCTGTGGGGTAGATGCTATTAGGACCCCCATTGTCTAGATGTGGAAATGAAGGCTCAGAGTGTTTGAGTATCTTGCCCCAGATCACGGAGCTAGGGCGTGATCTACCTCTGAGCTGAGAGCCAGTCTATACGCAGCCAGTAGGTAAGTGGGTACATTGAGAGCAGGACCAGTGATGAATGGATGAAGGATTAATGAACTCCCTTAGTCTTCCCACCCCATTACCAGGCTTGAGCATAAACAGTGTTTGTACTGAAGCAATCTGGGAGCACTGACCATGGTCCTTACTTGCCCTCTCCCTGCAGGGGCTAGATCTGAATGAAGAGGGGGCTCTTCCACCCTCCTTGATATCTATCCCATTATCCAATAATGCCAGCCCTGGCCTCAGGGGATTAGTCTGGAGAGAATCCTTCCAGTTTGAAATTTACTGCATGTTTATTGAGTCTCACCTGTACGTCAGACCCTGAGTGAGGGGGAGAGGCAGGATTCCAAGCTGTGGAATTGAACAGGATCTCCCTTCCTTAGAGCAGCAGTTGGATGTGAGAGAGAACAAATCATAAAGGATTATATAGTCCTCTGAGGTGTCAAGAGCTTTCCAAGGGGTGTGAGCTATGGGATATGAGAGCACAGAGGGGAGGGAGGGACCATCTTTGAATGCCTGACTACCCAGAGAGGGACCTTTGGAATTGGGCCTTGAAGGATGTTTATGAGTCTGCTTTTTGCAGACTTAAAGTTCTTCTGGGGAACTTGGTATGAAAGGAAGAGGTCTCTTTGGGGCAGCAGCCAGAGATGGAGGCAAGACCTGGCCACACAAGTCCAGGTAAATATGCTGAGGAGCTGGACAGAGGCTTCTAAGCTGGTGGTGACATGATCAGTTTGCATTTGAGAATAGTCTATAATTCTGTGGATCGAAGAGAGGCAGGCTGGAGGACAGATAATTGGTCTGAACTGGTACAGTGGTGGGCTAGGGAGAAAGGCTGAGATTCAACAGCCTCTTTGGAGTTACTTTCTGGGCCATGATGACAAATTCCTTGGCAAGGTTAGGGCAGGGAAGAAGAAGTTACAGAAAGGGGCATGTGGGTACCCAGGGCACAAGGAATGATTTAAGAGATGGCCTCTGTTCTCAGTTCCCAGCATCACCTTTTGTCTGCTTGCTTTCTGAGGGAACCTATACTCTGGTTTCTGCATTAGTTATCTGTGGCTGTGTAATACATGACCCCAAAGCTTAGCA
Organism: Antrozous pallidus; assembly: GCA_027563665.1. NCBI lineage: Eukaryota > Metazoa > Chordata > Mammalia > Chiroptera > Vespertilionidae > Antrozous > Antrozous pallidus. The sequence goes on along the minus strand of CM050508.1, from coordinate 22,194,818 downwards.
GTTTAAAATGAATACAAAATTTTGACCTCACAAGCTTCTTGGAGTCAAGGATTCATGAGTGACCTACCTGGGTGGTTTGGACCCTGGGTGTCGTAGAAAGTTGCAGTCAAGATGTCAGCTGGGGTTCAGACATCTGAGGGCCTGCCTGGGGCTGGGGAATTCACTTCTATGGGACGCTGACATATGCCAGCCAAGTTGGCCCTGGCTGGTGGCAGGAGACCTCTGTGGTCCACCACATGGCCCTCTCCACGTGGCTGCTTGAGTGTCCTCATGACATAACTGGCTTCCTCCAGAGTGAGTGATCCAAGAGACCAAGCCTGAAGCCACAGGGACAACCTCTGATGACAACCTCAGAAGTCACACATCATCATTTCTCTACTATCTGAATGGGTACACAAACCAGCCCTATTCATCATGGGAAGGGACTACAGATGTGTGTGCATACCAGGAGGTGAAAAACACTGGGGCTACCCTGGAGGGTGGCTGCCATAGTTTCCCTTTCTGTAACATATGTGCCATTGATTGATCTGGGAGGTGAGAAGCCAGCAGATTGGCAGGACCAAGTTTCCAACTGCAGTAGGAGGATGCACATGGGAGCAGAAAATGCTGCCCCTGCTGGGAGAAGTCCTGAGAAAGGTGACTAAGATGTAAAGGCACCATCCTTAGAGGGGCTCAGGCAAGAGAGTCTGCTGGGGGACTGAGCAGATTCCTCCTCCTCCTCCTCCTCCTCCTCCTCTTCCTCCTCCTCCTCCTCTTCTTCCTTCTCCTCTTTCTCTTCTTCCTCCTCCTCCTCCTCTTCTTCTTCCTCTTCCTCCTCCTCCTCCTTCTATTCCTCCTCCTCCTCCAATATATATTTTTATTAATTTCAGAGAGGGAGAGAGAATCATTGACCTGACTGGCTGCCTCCTGCATGCCCCACACTGGGGATTGAGCCTGCAACCTGGGCTTGTGCCTTGACCTGGAGTTGAACCATGACCTTCCGGTTCATAGGTCAATGCTCAATCACTGAGCCACGCCAGGCAGGTCTGAAGGTGTAAAAATCTGCCCTCTAGGGTTTGGCCACACCTGCCACTTGAGTTCAGTTTACTGAGCTTCTGTCTTCTGGGCGGAGCCCAGGGGGAGTTATTTCCTCACTCCCCACTTTCAAGGACAAGTCCTACATTCCAGCACATGGGGAGCACTCAACCCATTGTACTGCAATTGCCCAATGATTTCTCCCTCTGCCCTCCATTCAAGGGCTCTTGTTGAGTATCTGCCCACCTTGTGACAGGCAGGGCTGCCCTGTATGGTCACGTAGGCCATTCAATGCCAATCTACTCAAGAGAGCTCTTGGAATCAGCCCATGCTTTGCTCATTAAGCTGGGTCCCAATGAAGAATAAGCATCTTCTTGCTATTCCCACCAAGGACACTGTACTCAGTTGTATATCCACACAGCTGGTCAACCCAGAGAGTGGGACTTTTTCTCATTTGCACAAAGATGCTGTTTAGTGCTCTGGGCCTAGAGCAGACACTGTTCTAGGTATTGGGATATGGTGTGAGTGGGATAGGCATGCCTCGGCCCTAACGAGTCTAGTGTGGGGAGATACACTATACATATATGAATGAAAATTATCCAAATGACTTCAGATTGTGAGCTTCCAGAGATAGAAAGATTTGGCTTGTTGAACAATGGAGAGTGGGACTGAGGGAGAGCATTCCAGGCAGCTAGAAGAGCAAGTACGAAGGCCCTGAGGTAGGCAAGAACTTAGTGCACTGAAACTGTCAGAAGGATGCTGGAGGGAGATGGAGGTCTAGTTCCCCCTGTGCTACTTATGGCTAAACTGGGGCTGGGAAGCCCAGAGTGGACACTTAGGAATGCCTCTGTGGTTGAATATAAGATGTTTGGGAGGAGGGTTGTGGCTCAGGAAAAAAGTGTGGTGGCGGGCATGATTCAGTGGGGGTGCACATGAACTCAGGGGAGCTCTCCAGTCAGGTCCAACTCAGCCAACATCTAAGCCTCTACTGAGTGCCAGGCTGTGTGTAGTGTGCGTGTGCATTAGAGAGAGATCATTCCCTTGAAGGAGCCCACATCTTAGGAAGAAAGGTGGTGGTGGGGAGGTGTGTCCTCTGTGATAATGCCTATGAGAAGGAGGGGGACAGTGAGTGAGGCCTCCAGAAGAGGGCCCAGACTTGTTCTGGAAGGCCTGGGGTTTCATTAGAGGAGTAGGGGAAAGGTTCCTCTGACTGGAGGCAGTGGCGGGTCAGGGACCGACCAGCTGGGCTGGGAGAGCCCAGTCCAAGCTCAAGCCACAAGGCCTGAGGCTCTGAATTCCACATTCCAGGGCCAGAAAAGAAGGCGAGGAGGGTGAGGCTGCTGCTGTCAGAATGGAAACACCTTCTAGAGGGGAGCTGCCACCTGGGGCAGTGGGGGTGGGGGAGAGAGAGAAACTGAAAAGCTGGCCAGATGGGCATGACTTGACTTGGGTGGCCAGGGCGGCTATGTCCTGACGTGGCTGGGGTGGAGAAGTCTCTGAGTTGGGCTGGCTAGTGGGGTCAGGAAAGCTTTGCTCAGCACTGGCTGAGTCATATGCCTGAGCTGGGGCTAAGACTAGGCTCTGGGAGAACATGGTCCCAGGGTAGGGCCCAGGGCCAAGGTCACATCCCAGTCTCCATCCACTGTGCCTCCCAGCTCTTCCCCACATCCACACTCACAGACAAACCAGAAGCCTTAGTTTGGGAAGCCCTAGAACCTCTTTGGGTAGCTCTGGGCCTTCATCGATGCCTCAGTCTCTTCTGCATACTGCTGAAAATCATGTTGGGGAGGTCTGGACAGCTGGCTGTAGCCAGGGGCTGTGGCTGTCCAGGATTTGGAGTTAGGGCAGCTCTCCTACCTTCTCTCTCCAGTGTCCCCAACCCACAAGCCTCAGCAGATGCTGGGCGGCCAATAAGGCCAAGTCAGTACAGAAGCTCAGCTCAGATCTCTGCACCCCATCTGTGGGACCTGGTGGGACGGGAACACGAAGCCCCTGCGTGGAGGGCCCTGGGGGTGGGGCAGGCAGGGCTGGGACATTCCAGGCTGAGGGAACCCCTTAGGAAATTTGATTCCAGCTTCTGGTAATAGGAGGGAGGAGCAAATTCTGTGTGTGTGTGTGTGTGTGTGTGTTTCAAGTCATGCTGTGTGAGCATCTGTCTACAAGTCTGTCCGACTGCTGCACTCTGAGGATCTGCTATGAAATTGTGTGTGTGTGTGTGTGTTAGTCACACTCACCCCTGCCCCCCAGTCAGAGGTTTCTCATTGGGTACTGCGTGTGCATGTGTGAGGCTATAGGTATGTGTATGAGTATGTGTGCCTGTATGGCTGACTGCATGGATGTAGTATGGGTGTATGTGGTTATGAGTGAGTGTGTATGGTTGTGAATGTGTATGTATATGTGCATGGGCCCTCTTCTGCACCATGCATTGGGTCTATGTGACTCTCTGGGGGTGAGTGAGTGTGAGGGTGGTTCGGGGGCCGGCTGCCTGCTGGGTGTGTGTAAGGGGAGAAGGCCCCTCTTATTCCTTGGCACGGGTCCTGCCTGAGAACTGGCCACCTCTGGCTCTAGCCAGGATCCAGCAGGGGACTAGGTCGCCTCCCCTCCCCCTGCTCCTCCTATCTTCCCACGCCCGCTGGAGGGGCCCTGGCCCTGGGGTAGGCTCTGCCCAGCCCGCAGGTCCGCAGTCCCGGAGTTCCCGCCCCGCAGGCCCCAGGGAGCTGGGGCCGCCGCCCCCGCCGCCCCCTCCTCCCTGCGCCCCTCCTTCCCTCCTTCCCTTCCGAGCTCGATTGCAGGCGGGGTGGGAGGAGATTTCGCCGGAGTTTCCATTTCATACCTCGCGGCTAAACTTTCTTTCTGTGTCTCGCCCTCTTGCAGTCTGCAGCTTCTCCTGTCATCGGAAATGCCAGGCTAAGGTAAGGGGCCGGGGGCCCCCTCGGGGGCTCAGCGACTGACGGGCTTGGGTCCCGGGACTGGAGAGGGGGCTCCGGTGGGGCGGGCGGTGCTGGGGGCGTCCCTTCCTCCTCTCTTTGTTTATGCAAAGCTTGGGGCAGGAGCGGGTTCAGGTCAAGGTGAAGGCGACGGCCTGGGGGAGTGGGCAGGGGGGCGAGTTGAATCTGGGTTGGCGGCGCGGCTCCATTCTCTCGCTCCTGGAGGTTGCTGGTGGGGACTGAGCTCCGAGAGAGGGGCCTTTGGAGGTATTTCTCCTGGTTCTCTGGGAGGGTGGGGGCGTCGAGGGGGAGGGGATGCATTTCAATTTTGCTTTGGCTCAGAGCCCTGGTTGGTCTGATTCGGCAGCTTAGAAAAACCTGGGAAGGGGTCGCAATCACTAGACCTGGAGTGCAAAAGGGATAGGTAGGGGAAGTGAGGACGAGGTGGGAAAGAGTTGGAGGTCAAGGTCGCAATGTTCCTGGGACCTCCTGAAGCACCATCCTGCTCTCTTTATTCACCAGGTCCCACTTTGGGCCTCAGTTTCCCTACCAGTGCTTTCTGGCCGATCTTGGTGGGAGAGGAAAACTGAGTCGAGAAGACCAGAGGAACTGGTGGGTCCTGGGTGGCCGGGCTGGCTGGACCCCTGCTGCAACCTCTCAGGCCAGGCCAGAGGAGTGGTGGAGCAGCTGGTGGTGGCTTCTTGGAGTAATTTCCTTCCCAAATAATCATCCCAATCCATCCGCTCTTGGGAGGTGGAGATGTTTAGCCTTAACCTTTCAGATGCAGTCAATTTTTGCACTCTCCCTGGTTTTGCTTTCCTCTCCCTTCTTATTAGCTGGGTGACTTTGGGCAAGTCATGCAACCTCTCTGAGCCTGTTTCATCCTCAAAGATACAGGAGTAAGAAAAGGTTATTATGAGGATGAGACAGGATAATATGTGTGAAGTGTCCAGCACAGTGCCTGACACATGGCAGGCACTCAGAAACATAGCAGTGGATTATTATCAATTTGTAGTTTCGAGGGCCATGAAGAAGGGTGCTGATGGAGCAGGGAGTCTGTGAGGGGACCCACTTTCTCCTGTGGGACCTTGCTCAAGCTAAGCACACAGCCTTGCTGGGGCATCTCCCCATCTGTACGCTCCAGGTTGGAGTGTTCTCCTAGCAGAGGTGCAGAAGGCCTGGTCACAGGGGCACATCTCTACAGTTACTGCCCCTCCCTTGTCTTCCGCCTTTCTGACTCCCCCAGCTTTTGCTTCCTATGGTGGGGATTGAGTTACTGCTTTTCTCTCCATACCCGTCCTTGTTCTCTTCATCCAGAGCCGGGATTTTCTACTCTTCATCCCAGAATCTTGGGACTTCTCCCCAGTCCACCTTCTCCCTACCACCCTTCCTGCACTTGTTTCTCTTTATTATTATTATTTGTTATTTTTTACCAAGAGAGGAAGGGAGAGGGATAGAGAGATAGAAATATCGATTAGAGAGAGGTATTGATTAGGTATCTACCTCACACTCCCCCATTGGGGATCAGGCCTACAACCTGGGCATGTGCTCTGACCGTGAATCAAACTGGAGATGTCCTAGTTCATGGGTTGATGCTCAACCACTTAGCAACACCAGCTGGGCAACACTTGTTTCTCTAACTAACATCTTGTACAGTGCCTTGACCTTAGAAAGCACTTCAGTGCATTATCTGATTTCATTCTTTTAATTCCATCAGAGCATATAACAGGCCAAAGATCCATAGGAAACCGTGGCACCCAAAGGTTGAATGACTTTTCCCAAGGCATCACACTGTAATTCCTCAGTCATATCTGTCCCAGGGCCTTGCCCTTTCTTCTAATTACCCCTTCTTGCCTACCAGCAGACATTTCTCTTTGATCCTCACCTGCCCCTTCCCCTTAGCATCCCATCTCTTACAGCAGTAGATACAGTTAGAGAGGATAAGAGGATGAGTATACTGCCAGTGAAGGGTCTGAATAGGGCCAGTGGGCGGCCCAGAGACCTGGAGAGGTGTGACAGAGTTAGCCTCTTGTTGCACAGTCACCTCCTGTTGGAGACAGAGGGGTGCTAAAGGTGACTTCTGGGTGGGGGTGTGGCCTGCCTAGCAATTCTGGCACATGGTGTGGGCTCAGGATACACCAGGCTCAGCAACACTGCTCTGCCCAGCCGAGGCCAACCGAGGAGTGAGGTGGACTGGCAGGGCAGGGCTGGACAGACAGATGGGGTTTGTTACAGGATTTTCCTCTACAGCAAAGGGAACCTACTGGTGCTGTGAACCCCACCCAGCTGGCAAGTCTCCCCATAAACCACACTCTTACTTCGGGTCTGCCTTTTCCTCTTGCTGAGAAGGGTGATGTGAGCCTCAGCGCACACAGCAGAGCTCTGTCCTCTGGGTTTTATAACCATTGGGAGGTCCTCTCATCCATTCCCCTACCTGAGAGAGGACTCAGTAAGCAAATGTTTACGGGACCCTTTTTGTGTGCCAGACACTGTTGTAGGTGAACAAGACAGATAAGGCCTTTGCCCTGATGGGACTGACATTCTGATAGGGGAGATAGGCAGTAAATAGGCAAACAAATCCCATAAGGAATGAGTTAGAGCAGTGGGTTAGAGAGCGCTTAGGCTTAGGTGGCCCAGGAAAATTCAGAGGAAGCATTATGCAAGATGGGACCCAACTGATGTTACATGATGACCTGAGAGATGAAAAGAGAAAGTGCAGAGGCCCTGAGGTCAGATGAACTTGTCAGGCTTGGAAGAAGATGTGTGGTGGAGATTAGTGAGCCCTGGAGGGGTTTTGAGCAAAAGTGACATGATCTGAAGATCTTCACTTTAAGGAGGTCACTCTGGCCTTGAGCAGTCACTGGGAGATGGGCCAAGAGGCCACTGATGTTGCCCAGGTGAGAGAAGCTGGTGGCTTAGCGCATGGTGCTCATAGGAAAGACTGTGAGAAGAGACAGGCCTGGGATGCTTTCTGGGGTAGAGCCCAGAGCCTGGCTGATGGATGGGATGTTGGGTGTGAGAAAGAGAATGGGCTCAAGGATCTCTCTCAGGTTTTTGGCCAGAATAACTGGGTGCACGTGGTTCCATTTACTGTACTAAGACAGATGAAGTGTGTGAGAAATTTCTAGGAAGAAAGCGCCAGGATTTCTGCTTTGCTTGGTCTCTTATTTCACAGTTCTTCTCCAACATACTGGGGATTTGTTGCTGAAGTTGGTCCTCTCTTGTTCTCTCAAGTTTAGCCCACTCTGGCCACTGCTCCAGTAAATGGCTTGTTCTGGATGCCTTCCTATGCTACCTTGTAGACCAGGGGTGGGGAGCCTTTTGGATATTTATAACATCATCCTTGGACCAAGGGCCATTTGGATATTTATAACATCATTCTTGGGCCATACAAAATTATCAACTTAAAAATTAGCCTGCTATATTTGGTCAAACATTTAATTAACTCACGCCTAATGCCTTGGCAGGGCCAGACCAAGTGATTTTGTGGGCCTTATATAGCCCTCGGGCTGGTCGTTCCCCACCCGTTGTGGACTATTCCTACAGCATGAACCCATGGCTTGGAGAAAGGCTGAATTAATTATATACAGCAATATAATGTAACAAAGTATTCTCAAATTAGTAACTTAAAGCAGCTACTAATGTTTATTATCTCATACAGTTTCAGTGGGGCAGCTTAGCTGGAGGGCAGCTTAGCTAGAATCTCATGCAGTAGTGGTTAAGATGCCAGCTGGACCTGTAGTCACTTGAAGGCTTGACTGGGGCTGGAGAACCCACCTTCAAGGTGATTTATTCATGTGGCTAGCAAGTTGGGAGTTGGCTCTTGGCAGGGGGGGTCTCAGCTACTTGTCACACAGACCTCTCCACAGGGTTGCTTGAATGTCTTCACAACATGGTGGCTGGCTTCTTTGGAGTGGCGATTCAAGAAAGAGCGAGGTGGAAGCCAGATATCTTATTTCCTAGTCTTGGAAGAAAAATGCTGTAATTTCTACAGTTTGTGATTGGTTATACAGGCCCATTGAGGGGCTTATATAAGGACACAAATACCTGGAGGTAAGAGTCAATGGTGTCATCTTAGAAGCTGTCAGTCATAGATGCCCGGAGAGAGGGCTAGGCTGACTTGGCTCCTGGGAGGCCATGGGAGTGCGGTGGGGATCAGACATACCTGGAGTTTGAACTCTACCCCTGCTGCCTTCCAGCTATGTGAGCTAGATGGTAGAGGACTAAATGCACATCTGCACATAGTAGGCACCTTTCTCCTTTTTTTTTTTTTTGGAACCACAGGTGAAGATTGGGAAGGAGCCTGGATAGTCTGTGCCCAGTTTTTCGCCCCTTGGACCTGCCTGAGAGAAAATGCTCAGTTGGTAGAGGAGGGCCTCAGTGCTCAGCTCAGAGTGGGTGTCAAATATGTGTTTATTGCACCAATAAGAGTTGCATCTTCTGTTTCTAGAATAGTGCCTGGTCCATAGTAGGGGGTCCAATGAAGGGGTAAGAGAGGGTAGAATAAAGGAATGTTGAGAAATGAGAGGTTTTACTTAGGGAGAGGGTAGGGATGGGGGACAGATGAGAGCAGCAAAGAGAAGGAACAGCAAAACCACTTTTTAATTCCCTTCCACAAAGCCCTCCCATCTCAAACAGAAATGCTCCGAACAGCAATTCTAGCCATTTACCTTTTCTAGTGGGGTAGAACCCACGCACTGTCAAGTACACAAATTGATCAGTTGGCACATATACATGAACCAGATCAGGATCTAGAACATTCCCAGCATCCCAGAAGCATCTCATATGCTCCCTTCCAAGTCAATATCCCTCCAAAGGTAATTGTTATTCTCACTTGTAACATCCAAGATTAGTTTTGCCTCTTTTAAAATTTCATATAAATTGAATCATACAGTATGTTTACTCTTGTGTCTAGCTTATGTGAGTCAACATTATGACTGGGAGGCTCATCTATGTTCTTGTGGTTCATTCTTTTTTATTGCTCTGTTATATTCCTGTGTTGAATCAACCACAATGTATGTATCCATGCTACTGTTGATTGCCGTTTGGGTTATTTCCAGTTTGGGGCTGTTATGAACAAACCTGTTTTGAATATTGAATCACCTGTGTCTACAACAGAACTTCATAACACACACACATTTTCTTTTCTTTTTTAAAAATTTCTTTATTTATTAAGGTGTTACATATGTGTCCTTATTCTCCCATTACCCCCCACCTCCTATTTATGCTCCCACCCCACTGTTGTCTGTGTCCATTGATTAGGCTTATATGCCTGCATATAAGTCCTTTGGTTGATCTCTCCCCCTACCTTCCCTGAGGTTTCATGTTCTGATTGATGTTTCTCTGTCTCTGGATCTATTTTTGTTCATCAATTTATGTTCATTATATTCCACAAATGAGTGAGATCATGTGATGGTTATCTTTCTCTGCCTGGCTTATTTCACTTAGCATAATGCTCTCCATCTCCATCCATGTTGTTGCAAATGGTAAGAATTCCTTCTTTTTTACCACAGCGTAGTATTCCATTGTGTAGATGTACCACCGTTTTTAATCCACTCATCTGCTGATGGGCAATTAGGCTGTTTCCAAATAACACACACATTGTCACCCCGTTCTCAGTTCTGTGAGGTGGGCAGGGCTCATGGCAACCCCATTTAGCTGATCCCAATTGAGGTCCAGGGAGGGTAACCACCTTGACTAAGGACATCTGTGCACAATGGCCTTCTACATGATTCTGGCACTGCCCTGGGGTAAATGGATGGAGAGCAGGTGAGAAAGAAAGAGAAAAGGAGAGGCAGTGAGAGCAACAGAGATGTATAGAGAGAAGGGTGGGGTCAGGCACCTGAAATGAACCACAGTTCATGGTAGCTCCCCTCCCCAGCGCTCTTCTGAAAGCGTTTGAAAGAAGCACGTTGTAAGCCTCCCTTAGTCCCCACCCTTACGTCCCAGAAGGTTCTTATTTGTCCCCAATTGTTTCTTTTCTGTTGGGGATTTAAAATGAATGGCCCAGGATTTGTTTTCTACTTTATGTTAGCGTGTGCAGTGTATATATACATAGCAAATTTTCTTCTGTTTGGCTTTTCTCCTCACTGCTCTGCTACATGACTCTGCAGTCTGCAGGTACTATGCATTAATTTTTTATTTTTAAGGAATTTTAATTTGAGTTGTTTCAGAAATATGAAAAAGTTGCAAAGATTACAGAGAGTACCTGCATAGCCCACACTATTTCCTCTAATCCCAAGATACATTTTTGAGAAACATTTTTTAAACTCCTGATTTGTCCCTTGTTTTGAAATCGCTGACAAGAACAACTCCTTCCAGGGAAATGCTCATTGTCCATTCCAGGTCAGATAAGAGTTCAGTGAAAGGACCAGGCAGCTGCTGGGCAGGTAAACGACCCATCCCTTTGGTTCTCTCCTACTCTCACTGTCCCAGGGCAGGCTCCTCCCTATCCCAAGTACCAGGTAGGGGGAAGGTGGAGGCTGCAGCAATGACTTGGTCTCCTCCTCTTTACTACAGGGGTTTAAATCCCATTCTTTAAGCTTGAAAGAAGAGGAAATCCCATAATTAACCCTCACCTTTCAGTCACATAACACATCACCTTTCCTGCTCTCTCATAAACACACCTGCAGCCTTCTTTCAGTTGTGTTGGAGGCTTGTGTTTTCCTACTACCTGGAATAGCTGGGTTGGGCGAGGTTCATGTCCCCAGGTCCCATCGAATACTCTGAGCTCAGCTTTAAGCTCTTTGGCGTTGGAGACAGAATGTTGAGTTTAAATCCTGACTATATCAGTAACTGACTGTGTGACCTTGGACAAGTTGCTTTACCTCTCTGAGCCCCAGTTTCCTGATTTGTAACACAGGGATTACAGTAGAACCTATTTTGTAGTGCTCTTGTGAGCACTGTGACTAATAACCCAACTAAAATGTCAAGCTCAAAAGTAAGTGGTCAAAAAGTGAGAAATATTTATTATTTTGTATTCCTCCTGTCTTCTCCCAACTCATTGAAGGTGGAGAGAATCTGCGAAACCAACAAAGCTTGCTGAGGGCACTGGTGTCAAGAACTGGATACTTTGGCAGAGGTGTCAGTGTGGCAGGGGTGAGGGGAGGGAGAAGGAGACATATGTAATACTTTAAACCAGTGGTTGGCAAACTCATTAGCCAACAGAGCCAAATATCAACAGTACAACAATTGAAATTTCTTTTGAGAGCCAAATTTTTTAAACTTAAACTTCTTTTAACGCCAGTTCTTCAAAAATAGACTTGCCCAGACCGTGGTATTTTGTGGAAGAGCCATACTCAAGGGCCAAAGAGCCACATGTGGCTCGTGAGCTGCAGTTTGCCAACTAGGACTTTAAACAAAGAAAAAAAGAACTGGATACTTGCATATATATGTTTTGCTCCTCTTCTTTCTCCCTATCATCAAGAAAGAGTGATGAAAACTGCAGGTGAATATAATGTGTCTTTTGCTTGTTTGCTTGCCTCAGGTACCTGACATCTGTGGCTTCATCTGGTCCATATATTAGAATCACCTTAATGTACTTTAAATACTATGATGGCTGGGTCCTACTCCCCAGAGATTCTGATTTAATTGGTTTGGGGCATGATCTGTGTATTGAGATTTTTAAATGTGACAACCACTGGTAGAAGTGTTAAATGGTAGGAGCTTTCTGGAAAACGGTTTGACCATTCTGTAAGGTTAAGCATTCACTTTCCATGTGACCCAGCAATTCCACTCCAATGTGTTGACTCAAGAGAAATGTGGCTACGAAAAGACTCGTACATAAATAATCAGCAGCTTTATTCACAATAGCCCCAAACTGAAGAAACCCAAATATTCCATAACAGGTGGATAGACATGCAAATTGTGATATAATGGTCCCAGCCCTCTTCCAAAATCTCTTGAAAGAAGCAAGTTCTAAGCTTCCCTTAGTCCCTACTCTTATGTCACAGAGGGTTCTTTTCTGTCCCCAATTGAGGATTTCAAAGGAATGGCTCAGGGTTTGTATTCCACGTTATTAATTGTTGAGTGGAATACTAGTCAACAACTCAAAGGAATGAACTATTGTTACAACATCAAAAGCTCTGTGCTGAGCGAAAGAAGCCATATATACTCAAGAGTATGGACTGGATGATTCCATTCTTATGACAGTTTCCGTAAGGCAAAAAGACCATGACAAAAAGGAGATTAGGAATTTCCTGGAACTGGGGTGGTGGGAAGATTGAAGGGAAAAGGATGGAAGGGAACTATTTTTGAATGATAGAAATGTTTTTGTTTTGATTGTGGTGGTGGTTATTCAGATTTATACATTTGTCAAACTCATTGGACTATAGACTTAAAAGGCATGCATTTATTGTATGCAAACTGTATCTTCAGGGTAGGTAGGTCTCCTTTGCAGCCACATCTGAGAATTGCTGGGATACAGCTTCTGGCAACCCATGTCTGTCCTTGCTTGTCTTGGTCAGCACCGAGCGCAATGCCAAGTGCGTAGTAACACTTTCTGGGGTCAAGGGCCTTTCTTACTGTGTGTTTTTTTTTTTTTTTTGGTAGCAACTTTATTGAGGTATAATTCACATATCATAAAATTCACCCATTTAAAGTTTACAATTCAATGTTTTGTTTTTTTTTAAAAAAATATTCAGTATTATGTGACCATCACCAGTCAATATTAGAACATTTTCATCACCTGGAAAGGAAACCCTGTCCACTATAGTTATCACTCCTCCATCCCTTTATCCCTTCCCCCACCCCTCTTCCAGCCCTGAGCAAACAATTATATACGTTCTGTCTCTGCATATTTCTCTATGCTGGAGACCTCATATAAATGAACTAATAGAACGTACTATCTTCATGACTGGCTTCTTTCACTTAGCATAATGTTTTTAAGGCATATCCTTTTTTATGGCCAAATAATATTCCACAGCACAAGGATACCACCAGTTGATGGGCTTTGGGTTGTTTCCATCTTTTGGTTAATAGGAATAATGCTGTCATGGATATTCATGTACAACTTTTTGTGTGGACATACATTTTCATTTCTCTTGGGTTTTTGTCTATGAGTGGAATTGCTGGGTCACATGGTAATTCTGTGTTTAACTTTTTGAGGAAATGCCAAACTATTTTCCAAAGTAGCTTGTATTAGTTTTCTAGGTGTGTTGTAATAAAGTACCCTAATCTGCATGACTTAAAATGACATATATTTATTCTCACAATTCTGGAGGCTAGAAACCCATAATCCCGGTGTGGGCAGGGCCATGCTCCTCTGAAAACTGTGGGAGAATCCTTCCTTGTCTCTTCCTCGCTTCTGGTGGTGTGCTGGCAATCCTTAGTGTTTCTCAGGTTATAGGTATATCGCTGCAATCCTCTGTCTTCAAATGGTATTTTCCCTGTGTGTCCTCATCATCTTCTCTGTTTCTGAGTCCAAATTTTTATAAGGACACCACACATATTGGATTAACGCTCACCATAATGACCTCATTTCAATTTACCTCTTAAAGAAGTAGAGGGATAGACTTGAAGACCCTACTTCCAAATGGGGTCACATTCTGAGGTACTGGGGATTAGAACTTCAACCTACTTTTTTGGGAGGGACACAATTCAGCCCATAACAGCTGTATCATTTTACATTCTCACTCATTGTGGTTTTTTATTTGATTTTCCTGATGAATAATGATCTTGAGCCTCTTTTCATGTGCTTACTGATTATTTGTATATATTTTATATTTTGTCTTTTTAAAAAATTTAATAAATTTTTATTGTTCAGATTATTACAATTGTTCCTCTTTTTCCCCTCATAGCTCATCTCTACCCGGTTCCCACCCCACCCTCTTCCCTTACCTCCTCGACACTGTCCTCATCCATAGGTGTACGATTTTTCTCCAGTCTCTTCCCATATCCCCATACCCCTTTCCACCCGAGAATTGTCAGTCCACTCCCTTTCTATGCCCCTGATTCTATTATATTCACCAGTTTATTCTGTTCATCAGATTTTTTTATTCACTTGATTTTTAGATTCACTTGTTGATAGACATGTATTTATTGTTCATAATTTTTAAATATATTTTTATTGTTTAAAGTATTACAAATAGTAGTACATATGTTTCCTTTTTTTTCCCTCCATTGACCTCTCCCCGGCCTTCCCTTACCCTCCAGCACCTGCCCGCCCCCCCCCCCATGTCTTGTATCCATTGGTTATGCTTATATGCATGCACACAAGTCCTTCAGTCGATCTCTTTGTTCATAATTTTTATCTTTACCTTTTTCTTCTTCTTCCTCTTCTTAAAGAATACCTTACAGCATTTCATATAATACTGGTTTGGTGGTGATGAACTCTTTTAGCTTTTTCTTATCTGTGAAGCTCTTCATCTGACCTTCAATTCTGAATGATAACTTTTCTGGGTAGAGTAATCTTGGTTGTAGATTCTTGCTATTCATCACTTTGAATATTTCTTGCCACTCTCTTTTGGCCTGCATAGTTTGTGTTGAGAAATCAGCTGACAGTCGTAGGGGTACTCCCTTGTAGGTAACTAACTTTTTTCTCTTGCTGCTTTTAATATTTTCTCTTTGTCTTTTGCTCTTGGCATTTTAATTATGATGTGTCTTGGTGTGGTCCTCTTTGGATTCCTTTTGTTTGGGGTTCTGTGCACTTCCTGGACTTTTAAGCCTATTTCTTTGACCAGGTGGGGAAAGTTTTCAGTCATTATTCCTTCAATAGGTTTTCAGTATCTTGCTCTCTCTCTTTTGGCACCCCCATAATTCTGATGTTGGTACACTTGAAGTTGTCCCAGAGGCTCTTTACACTACCTTCATATTTTTTGGGTTCTTTTTTCTTTTTGGGTTAGGTGACTTTTTGCTTCTTTATATTTCAAATCTTTGACTTGATTCTTGAGATCCTCTAGTCTGTTGTTGGATCTCTGTATATTATTTTTTATTTCAATCAGTGTATGCTTAATTTCTAGTTGGTCCTTTTTCATATCCTCGAGGATCTCGCTAAATTTATCGTCCTTTTCTAGAAAATTCTTGAAAAACCTTATAACCATGATTTTGAACTCTATATCCAGTCTTTTGCTTTCCTCCATTTCTTTCATTTGTGATCTGTTTCTTTGTCTTTGTCTTTTGACTGCTTCTCTGAGTTGATAGAATGGCTTTGTGTGCTAGGTGTCCTTTAGGGCCCAGTGGCTCAGCATCCCCAGTTACCTGAGGTGGACACTTTTGGTGCACCCCTTTCTGGGCTGTGTGCACAGTCTTGTTGTAGTTAAGCCTTGATTGTTGTTGGTATCACTGGGAGGAATTGATCTCCAGGCTAATTGGCTGTGAGGATCAGCTGTGTCTGCACTGGGAGAACTTCTGTGCTGGAAACACCATTATGAGACAAGATTTTCAAAAGCCTCTGTGCTCAGTTTGGATGGGGCAGAGTTTCAGGGCAGAGCAGATAGCATTGGTTTCCCGTCAGCCCTGCCCTAATAGGCTCCTGTGTCTCAGTATCCCGTGGTAATCGCTGCAAGCACCTCTGAGAGAAAGCCGCCCTCAAGTTCCACCCACTGCCAAGACAGTCCAGTTTCTCCTCAAATGAGTCTTGGACTCCAGAGTCTCACCCAGAACTGGAGTTCAGTGCAGTTGAGAGCTTTTGTCTCCCTCCTGATTGAGAAAACCAGCCGCACAATCAGTTGCCAGTCCTCTCCGTGCGCGTCTCAGTACCTCTGCCTCCTGCAGCTCCTCTGAGTCTCAGTGTGCTTTTCACTTTTCTTCTAGTTGTAGAATTTTCACTTAGCCAGGCTTCCTGTGGTTCTGGATGATGTCTGTTTTGTCTCTTAGTTGTAGTTTTGAAATTGTTGTGTGAGGCAGCAGTTTAGGTATTTACCTATGCTGCCATCTTGGTTTCTCCTAAAGTTTTAAATTTTGATAGTGAAATTTATCCATTTTTTTCTTTTATGACTTTTGCTATTGGTGTCATATCTAAGAACCCATTGCCAAATTCAAGCTCATGAAGATTTATCTCTATGTTTCCTTCTAAGAATTTTATAGTTTTGGTTCTTACAATTATGTCTTTCATCCAATTTGAGCTAATTTTTATATATGGTATGAAGTAAAGACCCAACTGCATTCTTTTGCATGTGCTTATCCAATCGTCCTAGAAAAATTTGTTGAAAAGCCTATTCTTTACCCCACAGTATGATCTTGGTAACCTTGTCAAAAATAAATTTACATAGATGTCAGAGTTCATTTTTGGACTCTTCATTGTATGCCATTGATCTATATGTCTATCCTTGCATCAGTACCAAACTGTTTTAATTACTGTTGCTTTGTAGTAAATTTAGAAATTGGGAAATGTGAACCTTCCAACGTTTTTCTTTTTCAAGATATTTTGGTTTTTCTGCATCCCCTCTTAATATCCACTTACCAATTTCTACAAAGTAGCCAGCTGAGAATCTAATGGGGATTAATTGACTTGAGGATCAATTTGGGGAGTGTCGCCATTTTAACAGTGTCAGGTATTCTGATCTATGAGCATGGGATGTCTTTCCATTTGTTTTGTAGCTTTCAGAGTATTGTAAAATTTGAACTTTTTTGTTTAAATTTACTCCTAACTATTTATTCTTTCTGATGCTATTTAAATGAAACCGCTTTTGTAATTTCATTTTTCAGGTTGTTCATTTCCAGAGTATAGAAATACAATTGATTTTTGTATTTGGTGATTTATCCTATAACTTTGATAAACTCATTCATTAGATTCCTTAGATTTTTCTATATACAAGACCATGTCATCTGTGACGAGAGACAGTTTTACTTCTTTCTTTCCAACCTGAATGCCATTTGTTTGTTTGTTCATTTATTTTTGACCTAATTGTCTTGGCTAGTACCCCCATTATATTGTTGACTAGAAGTGGCAAGAGCAGAAATCCTTATCTTATTCTTGATATTTATTTATTTACATACATTGATTTTCAGCTATTAAAACAACCTTGCCTTCCTGGGATAAATTCCATCTGGTTATGGTATTACTTCTTTTTTTTTTTTCTTTTTAAAAATATATTTTATTGATTTTTTACAGAGCAGAAGGGAGAGGGAAAGAAAGTCAGAAACATCGATGAGAGAGAAACATCGATCAGCTGCCTCTTGCACGCCCCCTACTGGGGATGTGCCCATAGCCAAGGTACATGCCCTTGATTGGAATCGAACCCTGGACTCTTCAGTCCGCAGTCCGACGCTCTATCCACTGAGCCAAACCGGTCTCGGCTGGTATTACTTAATATTATTATACTAGAGGCCTGGTGCACGGAACTACGCACCGGTGAGGTCCCTCGGCCTGGCCTGTGGGGATCGGGCTGAAACCAGCTCTCCAACATCCCCTGAGGGGTCCTGGATTGTGAGAGGGCACAGGCCAGGTCGAGAGAACCCACCAGTGCACAAATATGTGCACCAGGACTCTAGTATGTATATAAGATCTTTGGTTAATCTCTTCCTGCTCTCCCCATTCCCCCTTCTCTCTGAGATTCATCAGTCTGTTCCATGTTTCCATGCCTGTGGTTTCTGCTCCTGCATTGAGCATCTGCCCCCTGGTGGTCAGTCTGCATCATAGCTACCAGTTGGCTGGTTGGCTGGTCGCTTAGGCTTTTGGGTTCTGTTTCTTGTACATTTATTTTGTTGAGGGTCTTTGCATCTCTTTTCATTAGGTGCATTCGTTTTTGGTTTTCTTTTTCTTTTAATTGGTTTTGGTATCAAGGTAATACTGGCTTCATAGAATGAGCAGGGAAGTGTCCGCTCCTCTTCCACTTTTTGGAAGAATTTGTGAAGAATTGCTATTGATTCTTGACATATTTTGTAGAATTTACAGGTGAAGCCATTTGGGCCTAGACTTTCCTTTGTGGGTAGTTATTTGATTCTAATTCAATCTCTGTATTTGTTATAGGTCTATTCAAATTTTCTATTTCTTCTTGAGTCAGTTTTGGTAGTTTGTATCTTTTAGGAATTTGTCTATTTCACCTTAGTTCTCTAGTTTTTTGACATATAATTGTTCATAGCATTTTTTCAAAATTCTCTTGATTTCTATAAAATCGGTAGTAATGTCTCCTCTTTCATTTATGAGTCTAGTAATTTGAGTTTTCTCTCTCTTTTTTTTTTTTTTTGGTTAATCTAGCTAAAGCTTTGTCAACTTTCTTCACATTTTCAAAGAACTTACTTTCTCTCTTACTCTTACAGGGTTTTTCATTGTAAGTGCTTTGTTTACAGTCACTGTTTATTGAGTGTCCTCTGCACGGTGGCTACTTGATCCTGGTCTCGTTGAGTCCTTGAGAAACCACACATAAAACAGATGTAACTGGCCACACTGTCAAATGAGAAGCCAGAGTTGAAACACTCGGCACCAGCCATGCAGCTAGTGACCTGCGGTTCCAGTTCAAATTTGAGCGTCTGGCTCCAAGCCTGTGGCTTTTCACTACAGCAAGAGACCTCCCCTGTTCCACTTTCTGCTTCACTTTCTGCTGCTGTGGCTTGTTTTCTGATTTATAAGGGTAAGAGCTGTGGGTCACCATTCCTCCTCATCACCTGTCAGTGGGTTTCAGCCTGACGTGGTGGGCCCGTTAAGCATATTCCTGCCGCTCTCAGCTTTGGTTCAGTGGATCTGGGCTTTGACTCACTCAACTGCATTATTATCTAGCACCCCAATGATTCTGATGCCGGGGTCCCCTGACAACACCTGAGTAACCTGTGTTTGTCCTTGTTTGTCCTTGGAAACTCCTTGCTTCCACTGGATACTGGCCCCCAGGAAGTTGCTGGTTCCTATGGCCTCTGTTTGCCTGGCTTCTGCTCCCCTAGTGCTTCCCCTGGGTTAGGGGGGCAAGGATGAAGTAGATCTTGGGTGGGAAGCCATTTCCTCTCTGCTTTATAAACATTTGCAAGAAATTGTAACAACCACTCCCCCACCTCAGTCTGCCTAAAGTTCTCTCTGAGGTAATAGAGTGTAGGACCTTCAGGGGTTAATTAGTAGGCTTGGAGTGTATCATAGGCAGTAAACACACACACACACACACACCCTGCCCCCCCTGGAGGTGAGGGAGCAAGGGTGGGGGAGAGGGGAGAAAGTGACACTGAGCTGTGACAGGCTTCTCATTTTCCTGGAATGTGGCTCCCAAAAGGTCTTGTATTTTTCAGCATTTCTGACTCTGGGGCTGTGTAAACATCACGTGGGGCGTTTGCTGCATCTGAGAGACCAAAGGAGTTAGTAAGGGGGAGGGTGAGAATCTCCATCAGGGAGAGAAGGGCAAATGGAAGATGGAGAATTAGAGCCAGAGCGGGAGAAAGAAGAGGGAAATCCGGGGGTCCTGTTTACAGGACTCGTGGTGAGCTGTGCAGGAGGGAACAAAGGCCAGCAGGCTCCCACTAACAGTGTGAGGATCTGGGGAATCCAGGAGCCTGTGGAACAAGGGGGCTGAGGGGCCGGCTTGGATCAGGGGCCCTGCCAGTGGTGTGGGAAGGGAAGGAGTGACTCCTGGACCCCTGGCCTGGATGCTATTAGCTTGTAGTTGGGGGGCCTGCAGCGCCTGCTGGAACCTGGCTAAGCAGGGGAAGTGAGGGATAGGTGGGCTTTCCTCTTGTGGGGCCTGGTGAGCCTGGCAGCGAGGCTTGCAGCCCCCTGTCTCTTGGGTACCAGCCTTTGCCTGTGAGAAGCTGCTGGTCCTGAGGGAGGCCCTGAGATGCCATCTGAAAACCTAGCATTGCTTCTGCTTGGCTTCCCCTGGCAGCTGAAAATCAGTCTTACCCTGAGCCTCCAAGCCATTGACTTGGAATCATTTCCAGAGCCTGGATGTCCTGAGCGGGGGGCCTTGGGCACAGCTGGATCTTGACTCTGCCATTTACCTGCTGTGTTATATCAGCCAACTCCCTTACCCTCTAAATATGGTCTTCTCATTGGTACAAAAATAGTGACATTGATGTCAACCAATCTTGCAGGATTTTTAGAGAAAACTCTGACATATGATAGGCTCTTTCTCAACAGATGAGAACTCTTACTCTATTACCTGAGACCCAAGGATAACTAACAGCTGAGTGTCCCAGAAATCCACCAGCCAGCAGGCCCGGCCAGCCCCACAAGAATGACTGTGGCTCATACTCCTTTCCCCTCTCCTCTCATTGATTCTTGCACCTGCAGTCACCTGCTGGCCCCCTCATTCTCCTCTCTGCCCAGGATCTATGAGGTCCCATGCCTTCTCTCTGAGGGTTCTAGCTCCTGGCTGATAATGATTTGGCCAATTGTCTCCCGGCTCTGATGGGAGTGTGGGGCAGGACACATTAGAAGCAGAGGTGTGTGTGTGTGTGTGTATGTGTGTGTGTGTGTGTGTGTGTGTTCTGGGCCACAGCAAAGCACAGAGCAAGTCACAGATTAACCCCCTGGCCTGTTTCCGCCTGCTGGGTCAGGGCATCCAACCGAGGGTGTCCAGAGGTGCCTGGGTTCAAACCGGGTTCTGTTCAAGGAAACAGGGGAGGAAGGTCACTCATGGGTCATACGTGGTTGGAGGAGCAGCAGAAAAGCTCCAGTGCCCCTTCCTGCACTCAGAAAATCACTCGGGCTTGAATTCCATCGTTAATGCCCGGTTTACAAAGATCCTCTATCCTGGCACAGGCAGGATCCGTTTAATCTAATTCTTACAACAACAGTAAAAGGTAGGCATTAATATAATCCCTCAGGGCAGGGGAGGAGATGGGCTGAGATGGTTGAGCAACGTGCTCACACAGGAAGGTGATGGAAGCAGGACCCAGGAAGTGGACCCCAACTCTGGGAGGGCCTCGAGGGGAGAGTGTGGCCTGGAGGTGGTGTGGCAAGGAGCCCGACCCAATGCTCACTCTCTGTGGAGAGAGGCGGGTCATTTTGTCTTTGTGACTTGGCCTCCTAATCTGTAAAAGTCATAGAAACAGTCCCTACACCCTGTAACATTATTTTGAGAATTAAACAAGTGAATGCATATAAAGTGCTTAGATCAATAAATAAATATTTAGCAACTGTTGTTATCGCTCTTGTGTCCTGGGGTTCCAGAACAGAAGCTGCAGTCGGGTTGAGTGGCGGGAGTTCTGCATTACTAAGCCTGCCTGAGCCTCTGGGGAAAACAATTAGAAGAGTCCCCACTGTCCTGGGCTGACGTGTGAGGTGGTAAGCTCTCAGCAGCCGTATTGTGCTGTGGGAAGGAGGTTGGACTGGGGCAGTCAAGGTCTTCTTTGTTCTAAGATTTTGGAGCACTTGAGGCAGAACTGGATTTGTTTCCTGCCTCCCCTGCTTACAGCTGAGGGATCTCCGACTATTCTCTGAAGGGCCCTGATTCTGTTTCCTCCTCTGTAAACCTGGGTCGTACAGACCTCCCTGCAGAGTTGTGGTGAGAATTAACTTGTCTGGATTTGAAGAGTGTTTCCAATTCCTGGCGCACAGTAGCCAGTGATTTGTGACAACTGTGATTGTGGTGGCGGCATTGTGGCCCTTTTCATTAGACACTGAGTGTGCCTGTGTCCAGGTGATGCTTCCAGAGCTGGAATCCCCGTGTGTTTCACTGGTGTCACCTGTTCCCTGGGCCATGTCTGTTTGCTGGGCTCCCTGAGTAGTCTGCAGTCTTCCTCCGCTGCCCTTTCCGTCTGAGCAGCCCTAGTCTGATTCCCTGGTGCATCTGCAGACTTTCCCCAGCTGAATCTCTTCCCTTCCAAGGACTTAATTCTTAAAAAAAAATATTTTTATTGATTTCAGAGAGGAAGGGAGAGGGAGCGAGAGAGAGAGAAACATCAATGACGAGAGATTAATCATTGATTGACTGCCTCCCACATACCCGCTACTGGAGATTGAGCCCGAAACCCAGGCATGTGCCCTTGACCAGGATTGAACCTGGGATCCTTTAGTCTGCAGGCCAATGCTCTATCCACTGAGCCAAACCAGCTAGGGCTAAAGACTTAATTCTTTACCTGTCCTCTGGCTCTCATTCCGATCCTTATTCTGTGTCTTCTTTAGGACTGACTTAAATATTTTTATTTATTTATTTTGAAATGATTTTAGACTTACAGGAAGTATGCAAAAATGGCACAAAGAGTTCCCATGTAGCCTTAGCTCAATTTCCCCTAATGTTGACCTCTTACAGAACCATTGCACAATTACCAAAACCAGGAAATAAATATTAATCGGATGCTATTAACTAATCGACAGACCTTAGTAGAATTTGGCCAGTGTTTCCTTTACCACCCCCTTTTGGATCAGGATCCCATTCCAGACCCCACGTTGCTTTAGTCCCATGTCTCCTTAGCCTGCTGCAGGCTGGGACAGTTCCTTAGTTTTGCTTTGTTCCTGTGGCTTTGGTTTTTTTGAGGAGCACCAGTCAGCTCTTTTGTAGAACGCCCCTGAGTTTGGGTTTATTTGATTTTCTGTTTCCTTCATTCCTTTGACCTTCATTAGTTGGAATTCTGCTGTATAGAATTATCCCTTACTCCCCATTGGTTTATTTATTCAATTTAAAAAAAATAGGTTTTTATTGATTTTAGAGAGAGAAAGGGAGAGGAATAGAGAGTTAGAAACACACGAGAGAGAAAAATCATTGATCAGCTGCCTCCTGCACACCCCCTATTGGAGATTGAACCCACAACCGGAGCATGTGCCCTGACCGGGAATCTTGGTTCATGGGTTGATGATCAACCATTGAGCACGCTGGCTGGGATGTTCAATTCTTTATTTATGTCAGTATGGAGCTTGGATATGCACTTGATTTTATAGTGTAACCATTATTTTTCTTGGATCAGATTGACCTAGATATTGCCATTGGAATTTCTTTAAGTTCTTGAGCTCTTTTATTTACTCCCTACTAGGGCTTTCCAGAGAATCATATGGGACAAGCAAGTTTGAAATTTATAGGGCAGGGTGGCAGGCTGGACAGGACACTCAGGTAAGAGTTGATGTTGCAGACTTGAGGCAAAATTTCAAATGCAGGGGAGTTTTTTTGTTTTTGTTTTGTTTTTGTTTTTTACTCTTTGACCGGGTGAGGCCCACCAACAGTATTGAGGGTAATCTTTTTAATTTAAGGTCAGCTGATTGCACATATTAACTACATCTCAAAATATCTTTATGACCCTCGCTGGTTTGGATCAGTGGATAGAGCATCGGCCTGTGGACAGCGTCAACTCCAGTCCAATGTGCAGAAGGCAGCCAATCAGTGATTCCCTCTTATCACCGATATTTCTGTCTCTCTCTTCCTCTCCCTTCCTTCCTGAAATCAATAAAATATATTTAAAAAAAGAAAAAAAATACCTTTATGCCTTACCTAGATTAGTGTTTGATTAAAAACTGGGTACTAAAGTCTAACCAACTTGACACAGAAAACTAACCATCACACCCACCCATTCCATGGGGAGCATGCAAGTCATTTACCTTTTCACATGCCAACATGGGTGGTGGAGAAAACAGGGGTCCAATCGGGCTTCATAGGGATGAAAGTACACCATTCTGGTCCAGGCTTCCTTAGTTTCCAGACTTGACCTTTGATTCCTGCCCTCTGTGAGAGTTGGGGCAAATCTCTCCTTTCACCTGTAAGGTGGGAGAATCATTACTGAACTGGGTGGGTGGGAGCATCCAAAGAAGGATTTTAAATTTCTGCCTTGGAAGCTTGAGTGGGAACACCCCCCCCCTCCCCCGTAGGGCTTGGCTTCAGGTACCTCCCAGGACTTGCAGCCAACCTCCGGAGACACACCTGGGGTACTCCTCTGCTCCAGGAGAGGTGAAGGTGCTGCAGGCGGCAGTTCCTCTGATCTGATCAGTTTGGAAGAGGGTAATCAGAGAGACCAAAGTGGGTTAACCACAGAGCCCAGGCAGGAATTGTGGCTGTGGGCGCGCGTGCCTCTGTGTGTGTGTGTGTGTGTGTGTGTGTGTGTATGAAATATCTTGAGGTCATATGGGGAATAATTGGAGTTTCAGGGAGACCTTTGGGACTGATTTTATTTTTTTAATTCCACAAAACAGGCCAAAAGATCTCATTGTTTTACTCACTATCATTATTCTGCATCCCAGCTAGCCACTGCCACAGCCCTTGAAGGGGGCCCCAGCTGCCGAGCAGGGCTCCTGAAGTTCTTTAGGCTGCTGGAGGGTGGGGGTGGGGTGGGGAAGAGAGGCCTGGCTTTCCCAGAATTGGAGGAGATGTGGGAACTAGTGAGGAGGGGGAAACCCTGATATATCCCAAAAACCTCCCCTGCTGAGAGGGCCTTGGCCTTCCCCAGCCTTCCTGTGTGCCAACTGCCCTCCTTTCCATAAGGGGAAACTGAGGCCAAGGGTAGTTCCTGCTTCAGTAGAGGAGTAGGTGCCAGATACAACCACTGAGGGCAACCAGATCATTTTCTTAGTCTCATGGAGGACAATTGAGGAGGAGACAGATAGGAGCCACAGCTGGGGGGTGGGTTAAGTCTGAGGGGGTGCCCCCTGGTGGTGGGGAGGGAGGGTCTCTGGGACTGAGGAACAGCTGGGACCCCTGGACTGGGACCTGGAGGAAAGTGGTGTGTGTGGCAAGGGGAGGGCCCAGCCTTCCTGCACTAGTGGGTGTGTGTCTCTAGGGGGCAGGATGATGCGCTGAGCTGCAAGGACATTGAGAGCCCTATCCTGCCTGGCTCTGTCCTGGGGAAAAACAGCGCAGGCCAACTATGCCTCCCAAGGCATCTGTTCTCACGCCACCCCTGAGTCCACCTCTGTGAGCCCAGCCTCTGGGATGACGGTGCCTGGCTCCAGGAGTTGGGACTAGTGGCAGTGAGCATCCTTGGGCAGTGAGCTCGGCCAGTTCAGCCTCAGTTTCCTCATCTGTAAGATGGAGATGATGAAAACAATCTCTAGCTTGCTGGTTTGCTATGAAGAGCTTTGGAAATGGTTGGAAATGGTGCACTTTGAAGAGTGAATGCCCTGTTCCTGGCTGGGATGTGAGGGGGGGTCTACTTTGTGTGAAATTGGCACTCCTCCTGTGTCCCCTCCACGCCCCCGCACCCTCCCCCCCCCCCCGCCCTCCACCACGCACTGGCTGCTGGGGGGTGGCGGTGGGGAAGAGTGGAGGGGGGTGGGGTCTCCCAGGACCCCTGCACAGGAGTGGGTTCCTCCCTCACAGGGAGTCTTGCCACTGCTCTCTGCAGCTGCTTCTCTCCTTCCCTCTCCCTCCTCCCCCACCTCTCCACACGTAAGGATGATAAACTCTCCGCCAGCTCTGAATAGGGCCTGACCTCAGCGGCGAGGCATCTCCCCTCGCCCCCCACCCCAGCCGCCAGCCCTGCATTCCTGGGGAGGATGAGGTTGGGCTGCCGTCACTCACCCCTCTCAGCCTCCTTTGTCCTGGCTGCTGCCCACCTAGTCCAGTCTCATCGGAGCCTTGAGTACCAAAGGGCCCAACTGTGGGTCTCAGATAGGATAGATAATAATAATAGCAATAAATAACAACAATAATAACAACAGTGGCTACCATTTATTAAGCAGTTGTACCAGGTTGCATGGGTCATGTCAATGAATTCTTAAAATAGCTTTGTGAGGAAGTTGCTATCCTTCTTCCAGTTTTAGCTTGGACAAGGAAGGCAGGAGAGGAACCTGAGGCTCAGAGAGGTCTAGCTACTTGCCCAGTTAATGAATGGGTGGATCCAGAACCCTGCTGCTGTTGAAGTGCTAACACCCCCTCTCTCCATCCCTCCAACCCCTCCCAGTAGCTTTAGGCTCCCATAACTCTGGTTCTCAACATAGTATCATAGTCCTGAGAAAAGATGCAAGATTGGGGGGGGGGGGGGCAAGACTTGCTCTAGGAGCGGGGCCTCCCTGGGATGTCTCAGCTGCCAGGAAAGATGGATGGGGACCTCCTGGGTGCTGAGAGCTTTGCAGAAGAAGGTTTATCATTAACACCCCCTCCAGCTTCCTAAATGTGTCAAGTTAGAAACCCTGGCAAGCTGGCAGCCCTCTCCAGGGCACTGCCCTAACCCTTTGTCTTCTTTTATTAATATTTCTCCCGTGAAACTCACATTTTGAGAATTTACTCATTCCCTCCATTATTATTTATCAAACACCTTTGGCTACCAGCTAGAACTTCCAGGAGGCATGAAATAACACATATTTCCATTTTAGTTGGTATATTCCAGCCCAAAACCCAACGTGTGATGTTTTGAGGTGCTGACCAAGGACCCATAGCTTTCCATTTCTACCTTCCACGCCCCCGAGTGGTCTAACCTCCATTCAGCTTGCTGTAGTCTTTCTCTTTCTGCTACTTCTGTGTGACAACTGTCCAGGCACCCAAGCCTATTGCACAACCAAGGCCCTCCCTGCCTTCTCTCCAACACACACACATTCTTGTCTTCCTTTCCAACCCTCATTGCTTTATGCTCCTGCTCAGCTTGTTACCTGCCTGCCTTCAAGGCTCAACGAGCAGTCTTGACTGGGTTCAAATCCCAGCTCTGCCATCCACTGGCCTTGGAGCCTCGAGAAGCCATGTATCCCCTTTGAGTCAGTTTCCCCATCTGTAAAATGGGCACGATGATGTCAACCTTGGAGGGCTGTGGGAGGATTGGAGATGACGGAAGCATGGAGCCTTGGATAAGGCTGTTATACCTCACCACCATCACTGCCCATGCCAGCTCTCCACCCGCGACAGCCCTGGTGGCTGGTGTCTCAGGGCGGCCGCACACCCGCATATGCGGGATGCAGAGGAGAGTTTGTGCAGAGGGCAGGTGACTCCCATGTGGGACTGTGTGTCAGTTTTCCTGCAGGGAGAACTGGGTGAGCTTGCTGCTTTCCCAACTGCTGTCAGGCGTATTCATTCTCTCTCTACCGTATCAGTCATCACCATCCTACGCTATTACTTCATTAAAAAAAAAAAAAAAGATTTGCTTTTCAACCTTTTACTCATTCTAATGATTGAGTTTATGGGCTTAATCTACAATTATACATTCTTAATTCCTTCCTAAGTACAAAAATAATAAAATAAAATTGTTGAGGCATGCTTCTAATTAAAGTTAACTTGTATACTACACTTTAGGAAACATGAATAAGATGAACCTCACCCCCTAATATGTTTTTTGTAGTGAATACTTTTTTTATTTTTAAAATATACTTTTATTAATTTCAGAGAGAAAGGGAGAGAGAGAGAAACATCAGTGATGAGAGAGAATCATTGATCGGTTGCCTCCTGCATGCCCCACACGGGGGATGGAGCCCACAACACAGGCATGTGCCCTGACAGGGAATTGAACTGTGACCAGGTTTTTAGGTCGATGCTCAACCACTGATCCATGCTGGCTGGCCTGTAAATTCTTTATTATGGGAGATTTAAAACATACAGAAATAGCAAGAATAGTACTGAACTCTTTGTCTCCCCCCTCCCTCCGCTTCAACAGCTATCAACTTTTTGCTGTTTTTCATTCATCTGTGCTCCACACTCTCCCCCATTATTTTGCTAAAGCCACTCTCAGACATTATATCATTTCACTGTAAATACTTCAGTATGTATCATTAATAGATAAGGGCTTTTAACTTTAACATTACCATAATACCATTATCACTCTCAACATAATTAATAATAATTTCTTTAGAGCAACTAATTCCTAGTCTGTGTTCCATCTTCTCTGATTATCTCAAAAATGTCTTGTTTCAGTTGGTTGGTTTGAATCAAGCAGATGAACTTGGAAACTGTGCTCTAGCCTCTCTATTTCTACAGTAGCCTTGCACCGACATATGTCATTGCCTGTCTTTTCACCGATCAACTGATGACATGGGATCTCTCTTTCCTTAGTTCCTGTCCCAGTCCTCTCCCTCCATCGTGCCCTGTCCAGCCAGCTGTCAGATCCAGAGCCCAGCGGCCCTCTCACTTTCAGCTTCTCCTCTCTGGCCTTGGCCTGCCCTTCTCATTGCCTTGTTCTCAGGAAGGAATGGGGCTTTGGAAGGAGAGACTGGCATCTGGGGGTGAAGTTGGCAGGAGAAAGGGAAGTTCATGTGCTTGTCTCCGTCAATGCCTCATCTGATAAATACCAGGTCCCTCAGATGTCCATGTAAGGCTACCTGGCTTGCTCAGAGCAGGGGCCAATGGGCAGTGCTGGACGAGCTGGCCAAAGGGGCTGGCCGCGGGGTCACACGGCTGTGGGGAGCACTGCTGCCTTGTGAGGTAACTGGCTGGGGGTGGCAAAGACTTCGTGGGACACAACCCCTCTTTCAGCTGCATTCCCTACGGTGGCCCCACCCCTTGTGCCCCTGTGCCCTCTGCTTTCATTGCCAGCCAAGGTCCTGGCCTCTCTGAATTGGGTCTTGAACTCAAGCTTGGGATGCTTTTCTGATCCTCCCTGATCCCATGTTCTTGGGGCTGGGAAAGTTGTACCCCAGTGTTCCTGAGGCCTGTGGCCTCCTCTCCTCACCTCTCCTTGCTTCCTTCCGAGGCCTTGTGCTCAGATCTGCCGGTTGGTGGGGTTGTCTTGTGGGCAGTTGAGGGGAAGGGAGTACTTGGGTCCTCTCCCAGCATTCTCCCTCTGATCCTGGACACCTTTGGGGAAGCTTCAGCCCTTCTCATGGCCTCGCTGTTCTGAGAAATGCCAACAGCTCTTGATCTCAGTGACTGAGTCCCCGAGAGGGACCCTTGAGAGTTAGGTGTGAGGTGTGTGTATGTGCATGTGTGTCTGTGTGTGTGTGTGTGTGTGTGTGTGTGTGTGTGTGTGTGTTCGTGTGTGCACAGACTTTAGAATTGTGGCCCTAGAGCATGGATTGGGTTACAAGGAGAGAAAGCGACTGACGTGAAGATTGCCTGGGGTTACTAAGGTCCTACAGGACTTTCATTTCCAGCTCCTTGCTTCTGTGTGCGGCCACATCTCTCCCTGCTGCCTCTTGCCTTTTGATATCTCAGGGCCCACCATTTAGTCTTTCTCCTTTCCTCTTTCTCTCCCTCCCTCCCTCATCCCTCCCTCATCCTTCCCTCTCCCTCCCTCTCCCTCTCTCCCTCCCCCCATCGTCGTCCTCCTCCTCCTTCTTCTTCTTTCTCTCTCTCTCTCTCTCTCTCTCTCTCTCTCTCTCTCTCCCGCTCTCCCCCCTTACCTGAGGCCCATTGATTTTTAGAGAGAATAGAAGGGAGGGAGGGAAGAAGAGAGAGAAGGAAACATCAAGTGAGAGAGACACATTGATTAGTTGCCTCTTGCACATGCCCTGACTGTGGCTGGGGATCAAACCTGTAGCCCAGGTACATACCCTTGACTGAGAATCAAGCCCATGATCCTTTGGTGTGTGGGCCAATGCTCTAACCACTGAGCCACCAGCCAGGGCCACCACTATGTCTTGCTATCTTTGCTTTCTCTCTTCTGACTTTTCTTTCTGTGTCTGTGTCACTCCTCCCCTCCCCAACCACTTCTTCTATGGCCCTCAGGATTCTGTATGTTCATCTCATCCTCAGGATCCTGCCTTATTTCCCAAGTCTCAGGCCTTTGTCCAGCTCCCCTTGTTCCCCCTCCCCCTTGCCCTAACAATGACGTGATTGGGTTGTGGAGAGACTGGTGAGATGAGTTGCCCGAACTTCCCTTGGCAGGAGGGCTCCTTTAGCTGCCCCCAGGTCTGTCCCGACCGTGTGTTTACTACCAGAGGCCATAGAGGGTGTGTGTTTGCCCAGCTTGGAGGGACTGGAATGCAGGAAGGACAAGTTGTACTTTAGCCCACTTCTCAGCCCGAACACAAACCTTCTTTCTTTCCTGTGTGGATGTCTCTGATGGGAAACTGAGGCCCACAGTGGGCCTGGGGTCCCTGAAGAGGGAGATGCAGAATGGAGGGGAGCAGGCAGGCCCCTGGCCAAGGTGTCTGAACCAGCGGCGCCGGCGTCCAGGGCTCCTTCTGGATGGTGCTGCGGGTGGGTGGAATCCACAGGGGTGAGACGCTGAGGCCGGAACGTGCCGAGGATGCTTGGGCCGCTTATCTCGGCCAGGAATGTATTGTGGTATTATTAGCCGGCAGCCTTTTGCTTTTGGACTAACCACCCCGGTAGCATGGCAGACACCTGTCCAGTTCTGCCTGCCCAGACCACCCATGGGTGTCTGTGTAAATCTCTCGTGGCTGGAGTTCACGCATGTGCCTATGTGTGTGAGCTTGTGTGCATGCATGGGCGTGTGCATGTATGAGTGTGCATGGATCCACGTGTAAATGTGTATGTGGGCATGTGCCTATGCGGGTACAAGTGTGTGTGTGTCAGTGTAGATCTTTAGGGGCCTTTAAACATGGGAGTCTGTGCAAAGACTGTGCATGTGCATTTGTATAGGAGCAAGTGTGTGTGTGTATGTGTGTGCACACGTGTGTGTACGCATTTGCTTGTGTGGAGTGTGTGGGTATCTGTGTATGTGTGTGTGCATGAGTGTGTATGAGGCAGTGTGGGTGTGCATGATTATGTGTCTCTGTGTATGTATGTGCACACGTGTGTGTACACATTTGCTTGTGTGGAGTGTATGGGTATCTGTGTATGCGTGTGTTCACGAGTGTGTATGAGGCAGTGTGGGTGTGCATGATTATGTGTCTGTGTCTGTGTGTGCCCCTGCCTGGGGGAAGCAGGAAGCCCAGGAGGGTTAGGAAGTAGGAGGGAAGTAAGGGACTTAGGGGAAGCTGATGATCCTGTTGGCATAATGAGAGGCTGGGAGGCTGGATGCGGGGACGGGGACAACAGGCGGATGTGCAGTGCATGCAAGAGGGGCTGCTGGGGCTCTTGGCACTTGGGGCCACTCCGCTTGATTGCAGTCTCCAAAGCTGCATGGTAAAAAGTCCCAAGACCTACCCCTATCATTCACTAGCCATGTGACCTTGGGCAAGTTACTTAACCTCCATGAGCCTCAGTCTCCTCTGTATGATTGTGATAATCACAGTACCTGCATAGCAGTGTCATTGGGGGGAAAACCCTGTGCCTAGAACATGCTAAGAACTGGATGAATGATAACACATGGCCACCATCAGTATGATTATGGACCCCTCTGTCTATCTTGCATCTGGCCTTGGCAATCCCTCTCTGGCTGGGAACCCCAGGCAGGATGGGAGATCCCCAGCTGATTCCTCGCATGGTGATGGGATAGAAGCCCAGAGAGGGCACAAGAGAGGCCCAGGGTCATCTCGGAGCCAGGTGGAGCCGTAAGGATCCAGGCCTCTGGCCCCTGGCAGCTCTGGCCAACATGTTGTACTGCCTTGTGCATATTCCTGGTAGTGCCAGGCTGGGAGGTAAGCAGAGTCTCTCAGGCTTTCTCACCTGGACCCACCCCAGACAGCTCAGGACCTATCTGTTCAACATGCAGCTTCTTCCAGGACTGAGTTCCCACGTCTTGTCTTAATGGCCCTCCTATGAGACTTCTGCCGTTGAGCTCCTTGATCCCAACATGAATCCTGACTGTCCGACAGAGAGGAGCAGGGCTCAAGGAGCCCCAGGATCCTTGCTTCCTCCCCCAGTTCTGCCCAACAGAGCTGGTCATCTCATTTTGGACTTAGGTCCTTGCCTCTGTATGGGCCACCCCAGCTCCACCTTCTGCTCCCAACGCCAGCTGGACAGGAAGGGAATTCCTAGGAAGCATCGGGCCCATTTAGAGCTGGGCCCCTACCTGCCCTCCCTCTGCCCCTGCCAGCACATCTTACATCCTTCTAGGCCTCCCTGGAACTTCCAGGTGCCAGGATGGCTGCTTCCCTGGAGTAGCAGGCCCAGGGCATGGCCAGGAGTATGGAGGTGGAAGCGGGCACTTTGGCGCCTGGGCAGAGGCAGGTGGGGTCTGCCAGGATCCCTTATCCTGGGCAAGCTGAGGTTGCCCTAGATGCCTGCCAGATAAGACTTGTTTTTTATAACCACCATCGACTACCCGGAAGACGAAGAAGAAGGAAAAAAACACCCAGCAACAACAAAACAACCACCAAACTTTTTTTGTTGGAATCTGCTGTTCATGGCCGATTGGCTGTACATTATTAAACAGGCTGCTGGGGCTCTGCCAGGGAGGGTGCTTGAGCCAAGACTCACAGCCTGAACACAGTGTTCCTGCGACAACAGTCTCCATGGGGTCCCTGGGGAGGAGCACCCAGAGAAAGGGGCTGCCGCTGTGGCGCTTCGCCCTGCTCATCTTTCCCACCCTGGCCTCTGCTCTGGTCATCTCTCCGAGAGCAGGACTGTGCTGCATCTGGAGCCCAAGCATCCTTTACCTGGGTCCCGTGGTCCCTCATCACCCAGAACCGCTCCTTCTCTCCTTGTGGTTGAGTGGACAGGTTCCTGCATCCCTCCCCATGCCGGTTCCCTGGGGACAAGTGTGATGCAGGGGCCTGGGCACTGGGTGGGAGCCAGACACCTAGTTCTAGGGTTGACCCTGCTGAGCTCCTTCTTATGGTGACATTGGGCCACCCTAGTCCTCAGTGTCCACATCACTACAGGGAGAGGAGTGGGCTGGTCTGCTCTAAATTCTTTTTGGTATATTGTGAGCCCTGATTGAGTGGCCCGAGTAGAGCCTGGGATGGTTGCTTCCCAGAATTTGGAGCCCTTCTTGTCCCCTCACATCACAGAGCATGTCTCAAGCAAGCCCTGTGGGAGGGACAGGCCATTGGCCCTATTCACCACCTTGAAGCTGACCAGGGTAAAGGCCAAAGGTCTGAAGGTGACATCAGTGAGAGCAAATGGGGGGTTCTGGAGTTGGGGTGATTGCCATCTTGGTGAAGCTGACAGGACACTGGGATACACAGATAAAAGCACAGGATCCCGGTCCTGCTAGGGTGGGCCGCTGCCTTCCACAGGGTCAGGCTGCTGCCAGCATGCGTGTGGCTCATTAGTTTGGGAACCGAGCCTTAAGGATCTCTCTCTGAACCTCTTAGAGACAAGATGGCCTAGCGGTTGAAAGTATAGACTGGGATTCAGTCTTATCACCACCACTGCTTCTTTGCTGTCTTATTATTATTGACTTTGGGCAAGTGACTTCCCTCTAATGTTGAAGCCTTTTCAGTGAACAAGAGCAGGGTTAGGATAATATGTACTCCCAGGGCCGTGTGAGGGAGCAGTGAGTGCGTGTGCAGCTTTATCACAGGGCCTAACACACAAGTGCTCGTTGGTTAGGCTTTAAGTCCTCCCTCCCTCCCTCCCTCCCTCCCTCCCTCCCTCCCTCCCTCCCTCCCTCCCTCCCTCCCTTTCTCCTTCCCTCTGGCACTTGGTTCTTTCCCTTCACATGGCTCAGCCGTCCTCATGTGTTTGTGTTGTTGTTGGTTTGGTGTCTCTTTCTTCCTCTGGACCAAGTACTACTTGAGGGCAGGCGCTTTGCTCCGTCTGGCTTTGCTCATGTTCCACCCGCCTCCCAGCACTCGGCCTGGCCCACTGCAGGAGCTTACACAGCATTTGTTGAGTGAATGGGTGAATGAATGAATGAGTGAGGGCCAACTGGAAACAGACCAGACCTAGAGGAACACCTGGAATGTGGAAAGATTCAGAAACTGTGAAAGAGCCGGGACTGTCCAGCCTGTGAAGCAACTACTCTGGGAGCTTGTGAACGTGTGTGTGTGTGTGTGTGTGTGTGTGTGTGTGTGTGTGTGAGAGAGAGAGAGAGAGAGAGAGAGAGAGAGAGGAGCCACAGGAGCCACAGGAGGAAGGTTTCCATGTTGGGCGGGAGCTCTTGGGTGCAGGAGGGAATCTGAGGGCTGGAGAGTGCAGGGCTGGCTGAGCTTCTGCCAGGCCCAAGGAGAGCCCTGATTGGACAGAGTGCGGACTAACCAGGCCCTGAGGTCTCATGCGCTTCAATGCTGAGCTTCAGTTAGAAGAGTAGTAGCAATCAGCTCAAGTCTCTGAACTTCAGTTTTCTCAACTAGAAAATGGGATTAATTATGATCACTATCCATAAGGTTGTATCCATAAAATTCCAAGAACAGTGCCTGGCACACAGAAAACACTCAGTAAGTCTGAATGTTTATTAAACAGGGCCAAAGAGATATATATAGGAAGGAGAGATGAGCCGTGACTGTGGGATGGGGAGGGGGTGATGGCTTCTTTGAAGGAATAGGATGTGGGGGGAGTATGGAGGGAGCATGGAGGGCTACTCTGTGCTAGACTCTGCGCTCTGAGTTGTTAAGGTCACACAGGCAATGGTGGGGTGGCCAGGCTTCAGATGTGGTAGGCAATTCCAAAGCCTAGACTCTCTCTCCTCCACTCCTGGGTGTTGGTAGGATGGGGCCAGGTCTCTGTGGGTCTCAAACCCCAGAGGGGTAGTACCTCATTTCAAGGAGAAGCAAAGTGATTACCGTTACTATCAGTGAGGTGAAATCTAAGTCCCCAGGAGGGAAGTCTTTAGCTCTCTCCAACCCTGAAAGTGTGGGGAGAGGGTGAGTGGTGAAATTTTGTCAGTTCATTGCTACAGAGCAAAGGGCAAGGAGAAACTGTCCTAAGAGAAACATGGGAGGAAAGAGGTTAGATGTTAAGGAAAAGCAAGGGTGAGATGAGTAGTAGAATGAAGGGTGTTGGAAAGGGAAGCAGATACACTAAAGAGTGAGGAGGTGGGAGAAGGCTATGCAGGTGATGAGAGGACAGAGAGGAACTCAAGGTTTAGTGGGAGGTGGGCCAGTGGGCAGCTCCATACTTTGGGCAAGGGGCCTGTCTGGGTCCAGTCCCCACAGGGCCACTGGGCAGTGCCAAGGGATGTTTTGACAAGCACAAAAGCCAGCCTGGGACAGCAGTGGTGAGCCAAAAGTTCTGCCACTGGCCCAGCTCCTTGCTTCCTCCAGCCTGGCAGCCAGCTTAGCTAAAGGTCAGCTCTCTTGCTGGGCCCAGAATACTCCCCACTGACCCGCACCACAGGCCTGGCCTGGTCAGGTTGCTGTCCTGTCTTTAGCAGCTGCTCAGCTTCCGGCTGTTTCTGCTTCTTGGACATTCAGAGATAAATGGGAAATAGTCCCAGACTTCAAGGAATTCACAAATGAAGGGGCAGAGAGACAATGGAGGTGCATATGGCAATAGAATTTTCCCTGGCTCACTTTCCCAAACAGTTTATCATGTATTTGATGATGCCTGCTGTGTCCTCTCTTTATCATCTGAAATAAAATTGGCCCCAATTTCTTTAACCTTCCTTGTGTTTTTATTCCACAAATATTTACTGAGTGTTTACTGCTGTCCTCCTCTGGATGTCCTTTGATTTATATAGTACAGAAGAGAACACATTTCTGATGATGTCTGAGCAGCATGCCTTTATTAATGTAACCCAAAGTACATTTACCTTTTGCGGGGAGCTGTATCCTACTGCAGGATACAGTAAACGGAACTAAATTTCTGTTTTCACTAAATCTTAGAACTTCCCCTACATAAACTATTATTTATTCTGTGTGTTTTTTTTTTAAATAACTTTTGAACCTTATTTCAGGACTTAACCCCAAGAGAAATGTTGCCTTATCAATTTTAGTCAGTTTTGCATTTCAATTCATTTCAGCATCTTAGCTCTTCTTTCTGCCTCCTCCCTCCCCTCTCCCCGCTTTGTGTACTTGGTAAACCTCCATTCTTCACCTAAGTTACTGATAAGTATGTTGGACAAGCCAGGGCAGAGGACGGAGCCCTTTGGCAAGTCAGGAAGTTGACACTGATCTATTAATCAACACCCCTAGGAATCCACTTGGCTTTCTACCTCGTCTTCAAGCATGTCATCACTGTTCCTGCCAACACCATCCTGAAATCCAGATAGTCTAGGTCTGGGGGGATTCCTTGACTGTCCAGTCCAGGAACCTTATAATATTGGGGTTAGGGTGGTGGACGTAGCTCTGTGAGGGAGGTCTATGGCCTCTCTGAAAAGATGCAGGCTGAAGCCAGTGATCATTGTTGGGGTTGGCCGGAGAAGAAACCTGCCTGGAAACTGAGGCAGGCTCAGAGGAGGGAGGGCCAGCAGGTGTCTTAGGAACAAGCTGTTCACAGGCTGTTTTCCCCTTGCTTTACTGTCTTCTGATCCTCTGCCCTTAGACTAGGGTGTAGATCCGAGAGTAAGAAGCTGGAATGTAGGAGACCTGGCCCTCCTCCTTCCCTGGGGGAATCTGTGACAAAGGGCTGGATGTGGGAGGGGGGAGTGGAGCCTGTGTGCAAATGAGATGTAAGTAGGGGACACTGGTGGTAAGAAGGAGGTGCCCCTGCTCCAGCCTCAGTCCAGGTTCGACCATGACGGATAGAAAGGGAAGTGACCAGTGACCTGGGCTGTGGAGTCCAGTCTCAGGAAGGAAGGGAGGGAGAGAGAGGGACTCTGGGACAGCAGGGTGGTCATGGCTTCTGGAGTCTGCTATGGGGACCCGTGGTAAGGAGGGTCCTAGGGTGTGACCCTGAGATGAAAGCATCCTGGGGAACTGTCCCAATCATCTCTGGCTGTGGGAGGGCGGTGGTGATGGTGGTGGGGAGAATGCAATCCAAATGCATAGACATGGACCCAATGCCTTAGGTGACACCCCCCCCCCCCCCAGGGTTCTGGCTCCCACCTATCTGTGTTGTGTTCAGCAGGATTCTGAGGCCCAGGGCCTCTCTCCAGGGGACCTGGACATGTGGCCCTGCTTTCTCTGTGGCAGAGAGGGAGGAAGGGAGTGGGGGCTAAGGGCACTAGAGAGGTTGGCCCCTGCAACTCCCCTGGAGGCCATCCTTCCCCCATCCTAGGAAGATGAGTGCTTCTGGTCAACTCTTAGCCCAGCTCAGAGGAACTTCCCTTTAGTTGTATGAAAACCTGGGAATCTGTCCCCCTGAGAGTGCAGGCCACATGACACAATGC
The DNA here is from genome assembly GCA_027563665.1 of Antrozous pallidus. Taxonomy (NCBI): domain Eukaryota; kingdom Metazoa; phylum Chordata; class Mammalia; order Chiroptera; family Vespertilionidae; genus Antrozous; species Antrozous pallidus. Next base: position 22,158,177 of record CM050508.1, on the reverse strand, counting down.
CCTCCAGAAGGAGCCTCGAGGCCCGGAATTCCCAGTTGTGTCATGTGGTGACACAGCCTTGAGTTGGAAGATGTGGATTCAAATTCTGTCCTTTCATTAGCTGCTGTAATTTGGGATGAATCACTGAAGTGCTCAGAGCCCACCTCTAAGGCTGGAAAGAATCAGAGCCACTTCCCAAGTTTTCATGGGGGCCTGCGAGGAAAAGCACATGGGAAAGATTTGGCACAGGGCAGGCACTTAAATAAGGGTGAGAATAAGATGAAGGAGTCCTAGCTGTTTTGGCTCAGTGGATAGAGCATCAGTCAGCAGCTGAAAGGTCCCTGGTTTGATTCCCGGTCAGGGCACAGGCTAGGTTGCTGACTCCATCCCTAGAAGGGGGCGTGCAAGAAGCAGCCGATCAATGATTGTCTCTCATCATCGATGTTTCTATCTCTCTCTCCCTCTCCCCTTCTCTCAGAAATCAATTAAAAAAAAATGAAGGAAGAAAGGAGAGTAGCTCCAGGTCGACCCCTACCCCTATTGTGAGGGCTGAGCGGCCAGAGAAATCTGGATTCAACACTCTTGGGCCATCTTTCTCTTGACTATCTTTGTCCTTCTCTGTCTCTCTGTGTCCCTCTGTCTTCCTTTCTGTTATGTCCTCTCATTCCCCAACGAAGGGCTTAACTCAGCACCTGGCCCCAACATACACAATTCATTTTGCCTGCTTTTCTCAATGGCTTCTCTGTGGCTCCACAGACACTCCCACCCCCAGTTCTGTCTCTTTCCTCCTTCTGGGTCCCTGTTTCTGACCCCCTCTTTGTCCCACTCTCTCTCCTCGTGGTGTTCCTGCCCTCTGTTTCTCCAGCTTCTATCTCCTGTGAACAGGCATCCATTCACTGCTCACTAGATGCCAGGCACTGCCCTGCTCCTGTTGGGTTCTGTGTGTCTCCGTGCCTCCTGCTGCCGTCTTCTCTCCCTCTGCCCCAGAAGCCTCCTGCCCTCCCATCCCCCAGCTCCATTGGGCTCCAACACTGGTGTTATTCAGTTTTATGAGAAACCCCCAGGCCTACCCCTGAACGGACCAACCACAACTGGAACCAGATGTGCAGTGCTGCACATGGGGTTGGGAGGGAAGGAGACAGGGAGGGGGGAGGGAAAGGGGTCTGGGCTGGCTCGAGGGAACTGGGGGATGGGAGATGGGAAACCCTGGGAATTCTGAGCCTTCATTGGCTAGGAGGGGAGGAGTGGGGAGTGGAGAGAAAAGGGGCCGAGCAGGCTTCTGCACAAAGCAGTTCTCGCTGTGTGTGTGTGTGTGTAAGTGATGTTAGGCCAGACACTGGGGAAACCGGGGGTGGAGGATCATTTGTGGGACAGCTCTTGGAAATAAAGGGGAAGGCTGCTCCTCTTCTTTGAAACCCTCTAGCTCCTTGACTTCCTGTCTGTGTGACTTGCTGAATTCATGATTCTGTGCCCAGATGCTGGGAAAGAGGGGGTGATGTTGGGATGGGGGCGTGTGGAGCATTTCACCACCAAAGCCTGCCTGAGAGCAGCTGGAGAAGGGTGTCTCTCTGAGTCCCCTGCAGACCTAGGTGGGTGAGACGCACTTGGGACATCATGTATCTAATGGTCCCATGTCTTAGCATGGTCAGTTTTTCTGTCTGTGATTCTATAGTTTTGAAGATAAAAGTCTGCCAACAATGATCTTGGTACAACCTTTTGCAGAATTAAACATTAAAAGTGCCCCTTTCTTCTTCTTCTTTTTTTTTAACCAATCGCCCATCTCCTCCGTCTCTTCACCACTTATTTCTTTCACTTTTATTGAGAGTCTGTTATGAGTCAACCTTGTGCTAGGCACTGGACAAACTAGGGAAGGGGAAGGAAAGATAAATCTTTCCTCAACTACTGGGACATACAGAAGTGCGCCCAATAAGTGTATATCTTGGCATTAGTAGATGAGCAAGAGCCTTGAGTGCTCAGAGGGGATGGTGCCTACCAACTGGTGTGGCTGGAGAAGGATTCATGAAGGGTGTGGTTTTTGAATTGAGTTCTGAGCACTCATGAGTAGACTCAAGAGGCAGTGCCATCACACGGGGCTCTGGATGCCCTGCTGTAGGACTAGATGGTCAGGAGCAGGGGTGTCATGGGTGTGTGTGTTGGGGGGAGCAGGGAGTATTTGATGTCAATCGGGGTGACAGTGGGTGAGGGTTGGGAAGAGATGGGGAGGATGACACTTCTGCTGTGCTGTGACCCAAAGGGGTACCTTTTATTTTCACAACAGACTCGCTCTCCACCTCTAGAGAGCCTAGATTGCTGACCTGAAGTCCTCACTTCCCTCCTCTGACTAGGACTGATCCAGCCCAAGAGCAGTCCTTGGTCTGCAGGGGTATGGGGTTAGGCAGGATAAGGCTATTAGGAGTCACCTTTGCCCCAGAATTGGGGCTGGGGAGGGCTGGGCAGGGGTCTGGGAGGGCTGGGCCAGTTTTCCTTACTTAGGACAGTTTCGGAGGGGAGTTCTATGGGGCCTCGTTCATTCCAGCTCTGGCAGCACCCACCGCTCACAGATTGAGGCTGCTGTCCGGGCTGGTAGGTTTTGTGATGCCAGAATTTGGGGCTCTGGGAACCCAGACTTCTGGGGAGGGGATGAGGCCATCTTGCGCTGGTGGGAGAGGTGGGTATAATGACACCTCTATTTTCACCTTCCCCACACACGGTCCTGAGAAGCGCCCCTCTCCCAGCCAGCCTCCAGGTTTCCCAGTTCCTGATGGGGTTGGGGAGCAGGTCTCTAATATGCTGACCATTTCCCCTGTGATGCTGGTCCCCCAAATGCTTGTCCCTCTGGACCCCTCCCCTGTCACTTTATTCTTTGCCAACTTGAAGCCTGGGGAATGGTTTGGTTGAATTAATAAAATTGGTGAGTGTTAGAAGTGAAAAAAGATCTTGAATAACTTCGGCTCCAATCTCATTGTACAGTGGGGGAAACTGAGCCCATAGGTGAGGCCCCTGGCCCAGGACCTCACAAGGAGGTGGGCCAGGTGGGAAGAAGAAGGGCCTCTCAATCTCTGAAGGGCTCCCATTCTATTCCAGCCTGTGTTGTCTTGGACAAGTCACCTAACTGCTCCAAGGTCACCTTCTTCAGCTAAAATAGCAGGGTGACTCCCAGATTCACTGACGGAGAAATTGTTTAAGAGCCTGGCATACATTAGGTGTGAAGCAAATGATTTTTCCCTTCCCCTCCTAGTAACCCTGTCTGCATCTTCACTCTTGTCATTTATTCGGCACTCCAAACTTTTCAAATCGCATTTCCCCCAGTCTTTTAAATTATAAAACCATTTGTACATAAAAAAAATGTTGAAAGGATTTCTGGTAAACACCGTGGATTCTATAATGAACACTTTGGCATATTTGCTTTCTCCCATTTCTATCTCTCTATCCATCAACTCATCTTATTTTTTGATGTGTTCAAAGGGAATTGAGGCATGCATTTTATTAATTAGAGTCCAATTCAAATCACTTTTGCATGTACAGTCACAAGTATCCATAAGGAGAAAACAGATTCAGAAGTGAGATTCTAGCCCAGCCCCGGGGTGGCTCAGTTGGTTGGAGCATTATCTCGTGCATCAGAGGGTTGCCGGTTTCATTCCTGGTCAGAGCACATACCTGGGTTGTGGGTTTGATCCCCAGTTGGGGTGCTTACGAAAGGAAACCGACCAATGAGATTCTCGGTCATCAGTCACAAAATGAGTGCTCTATAAAAGTTGAGGGTTGCTGTTCCTCATCATCATCATCATCATCATCATCATCATCATCATCATTATTATCATCATCTCACCAAACATCCTTGCCCACCCAGCAGCCCTTTGGCCATTTCTGTGCAGCTGTGTCTCTTCCATGGGATCTGGCCCCTTTCCCCCCTTTCTGCCCCACAAGCCCTTTGGCCCCTCCCTGCTTGTCCCCAGGGAGGCTCCTGGGCATGCCCTACCCCAGGTGCTTGTGCCCTGACACTGCCAGCCTGGCCCGGGTTGGGTGTGAGTGCCGCAGGGGTTAAAGGAGGCGGCCGCGGGCGGGCTGCTGGCCGGCTCCGGGAAGGAGGCGGTGCGTGCTTGCCCGCCAGCCACCACCAGGGGAGGGATCTGGGCGAGCAGCGCCCTCGCTCAGTTGCTCCCAGCAGTGGCCCTGGGGCCAGCTCTGCTCCCTGTGCCTGCTCCCCACCTGGACACAAGGCTCACTCACGCCTTCCTCTTGGCATCCAGCTTCTTGCCAGCCACAGCCGCTGCCCCATCACTGCCCACCGCCCTGTCCCGTGAGCCTAGACCCACCCCACCCTGGGGCTTCTCTGCCGGAAAGGTGAGTGTGGGGGTGCGTGTGCTGCTGAGCTGTCCTTACAGATGCTGTCAGGACTGCTGATTGCTGATGTGTAAACTACGGGAGGAGGAGGTCAGCCCTCCTGGTCACATGTCTGTGAGCTAGGCTAGCCCCTCAGGCCAACCTGTCAGTCCTCCTTCAGATGTGTCGGAGATTTTTGCAAGCATGTCTGGGGTGCGGTTGTCCATGCTCTGAGGGAGAGAGGCCAGTTAGAAGGAGTTTTGTTTGCTGGGGTAGTTACTGGTGTCAGTAGCTGCTGGACCCATGACAGCAGAGGTGAGTGGGCAGGGACACATCTGCGGAGGAAAGGGGGCGTGGGGAGGACCTCTCTTCCCCAGCTGCCGGCCCATCACTGTCTGGGGGAGAGGACCCTGAGGAGAGCAGGCATTTTCCCTTCTGGTTTTTCTCCCTGCCACCACGGAGCTGTTATTGGGCCTCCTTTCTCCTCCTTGGGGTTCTTGCTCCCATCTCTCATCTCCCAAGGGCTGGCCGTGGCTACCAGGGACGGCCTGCCAGGCTCAGGAAGGTTGGAGTTAAAAAGTACTCCTCTCCACTTGGATCCATGCTCCCTTGCCCATGGGCACAGCCTGGCATGAGTGCCCCCTGCGCCCTCCTCCAATCAGCACCTTCCTCCTTCCTCACCCCTCTGGGCAGAAATGGCTAATCCAGGTGGTTAATGAACAGACACACACAGCTGCCTTTCACTCCCCTCTCCTTCCTTTCCCCCACCCCTGACCCCCTGTTGCCCTGCCTGCCACCCTCTCCCAAGCTGGAGAATCCATATAGAGCTAATCTCTGTCTGTCCCTCACCCCCCAGTTCAGGACCAGGGCCAGGACTGCCTGCCCAGATGTGTCCTACAAGAGGAAACTGTGAGGGGAGTGGCCGAGGGTGACCAAGAGAGCCTGCTGTGCTCCCAAGCTGGGCTCCCTGCAGGGGGTGCAACGGGTTAGAGGACAGGATGGGTGCTGGGTAGGGGAGGGCAGGATGGGCGGTGGTGGGTGAAACCAGGAGGGGGAATTGGAGCTGGGTTTAGATTCTCTGGGGACAGGGGCGTCTTTTGGAAACCCCAGTGCCTGTTCCTTGTGGCAAAGCCAAGCCAGGGGGGTCAGGAGGGTGTGGAGGGAGCCCTCTCTCCCATTGAGTCTCTGCCTGGCCCCTTCCTGAAGCTGCCTGGGTGGGGTGGGGACCATTGTGGCTCTGACTTGGCCTTAAGTTGCTCTTACCCCTGCCAGCTGGCAGCTACTTCTGTCTCCCCCACCCTCACTGTCCCCCAGGACCTCAGTGCTTGCTACAGCTGAGCCACCTCTGCCCGACCCCCCTGGCCCAGGGTGTGGAAGGGAGGACCTGGACCTAGCCCTGCTTGGGAAGCTGGGTGGGAGGGCTCTGAGAGGGCCCAGTGCTGGGTTCCTGTGTGGGGTTGGCCTTGACTCTGCTGCCCACGGAGGGCCTGGGGGTGAGGGGGGTGGGTCTCAGAAAGTCTAACAGGACTGCCAGTGCTGAGAGCCAGGACTGTGATCGGTGGTGGAGGAGGCAACTGGGGAACCTCTTCTTCCAGATCCATGGCCTTGAACCCTCTGGCTGTCCTTCCCCCTCCCTCATCCCATACTTTTTCGTACTCTACTTTCCTTAAAGCCCCAGTTCGGAGTCTTTCCCGAGGGCTGTGGTGCCCAGCCTGATAAACCCAGGATGCTGGAGCCAGGGGGAGGGGGAGGTAGGCTGAAGTGCAGCTGAGTTCAGAGATGAGGTTACCATTTGGTGACCCTCTTTTCGTCAACCTTGGGGTTTGGGAACTCTCAGGTCCATTCCTTCTAAGGTAGGAACAGTAAGCCGAGGGGCAGAATGGATTTGTGTTGGTGAAGGAAGCTCAGCTCACGTTTAACGAAGGGCTTTCTAACAAGCCTGGCAGGTCAGCGAGAGAAGGGCTGCCTTGTAAGGTAGTGAGCTTCCCGACTTGGGGGGAGTTCAGACAGAGACTGGATAACAGCTCAGAAGGATTCCTGAGTTGGGATGTGGTTAGAAGGGATGACCTTGAAGGTCTCTTGGGATGCTGAGGTCCTGGGATTCTTGGAGTTGGGAAATTCTCTGACACTCGGATTGGGGAGCAGAAGGGGGGTAGCCTCTGGCCTGGGTGGGCATGGATGAGGACCTTGCAGAGCAGGGCCTTTAGGGTTTGGGGAACAGAGAGCCTGCTCCCTTCCTTCACCCATTGCTCAACCACCCACCGGTCTCCCCCAGCTGCTTCCTGCAAAGATCCTGAGTTTCTTCCGATTCCTCTTGTCCTGCTCCAAGCCTTGCCCTGCTGGTTAACCCCACAGTATCTGGACAGACCTGTGGGCTGCATGACACTCTGGGGTCAGAAGCAACACAGACCTGTACCCCCGCCTCCCTGAAGTCACAGCCCATTCCCCCGCTAAGGGGCTAACTCAGAGCCAGTGTGCCAGGATGAGGAGAGGGAGGGCTGCTTCCAGATTGGGCAGCTTGAACCCCTGCCCAGTTTGCGCACCCCACCAAAAGGCTCCCCCCCGCCCGCCTGCCTGGAGAGGGTAGGGTAGGCAGAGGAGCAGTGCCAAGATCCAAGATGCAGAAAAACTCAGGGGCAACTCTTCTTTAAGCCTCAGTTTCCAAATTTGTAAATAATATAGTGTTGCTGGGGAAGCTTGAAGTGGTTTGTGTAACTAGCAGCAGGGTGGGGGTGGGAAGGGGGTAGGAACCAAGAGTGCATCCTCTAAGGCCTCTCAGGGGGAGCAGGGGAGGTGCAGGCCACCTCATCCCCCTGTTCTCCAGACCTGTTTTCCTAGGTGTGCGTGCGAGCTTGTGTGTGTGTGTGTGTGTGTGTGTGTGTGTGTGTGTGTGTGTGTTGGCATTACAGATTCCTGTACACCTAACCTCCGCTGGTGGCGTGGGTTTCCCATGATGGGACTGTCAAGGTGGGCTTTTGACTGGGTTCCCTCCAGCCGATGTCCCGTGACTCCTTTTCTTTACTAGAGAGAGTGAAGGAGTATGGTCTGAGGTCACCCCAGTCAACCACTGCCTCCAGTCAGGGATGAAGGCCTTTCCAGTGTCTAACTTCAGGCCCCTGTCTTGAGCCAGGGACTAGGTGGGGCTGCTGAATGAGAACTTCTTCACTCTGGTTCCACAGAGATTCAGAGAGTGACGGCCAGATGTGTGGGGCAGGACAAGGAGATGCTGAATATGCCCTGGAGTTCGGAGAAGTCCGGGGGTGGGGTGGGATGGGGTGGGAAGGGGTGGGGTGGGAGAGTAGGGGGGAGGCAGCAAAGGTTCTTGCTGCCGGCAGTTCTGGCTCTTGGCTTATTTCTGGGCCCTAAGTCTCTTTCACCCCAGAAAGGGCACTAAGGCCCAGCTGAGGGCTGTGTACTGAGAGGGATGGCAGAGGAGTCAGGCAGGAAAGCCCTCCCTCCCAGTTGCTGGACTCTGAAGAAAGCAGATCAGCAATGGGTGTGGCGTGTGGAGAGGGAGAGCGGTTTGGGATACTGTAGCCAGGACTTTGTCCCCAGCACTGTACCCCCAAGGCCCTGGCTCCTAGCTTTCAGAGCTATTAGGCATGCAGAGGTGTGGGCACCATTGAGCTGGAACGAGAGCAGTGGGGGCAGCAGCGCTGCCAGCCTTGTGGGCCATGCCCACCTCCCTGGGTGCCCCTCCATTATGCATGGTCACACTGGCTCAGCTCCTTCCTCCTTGCAAATAGCCAGAGGCACTTTCCCATCACAGCAGGCACAGCTGGGGCCCTGATTGAGTCTACCCAGTTTGGTGCTTTGGTCCTCTTCCTACTTGTCCGCACCTTGGTTTTCCTCGGGAAGGGTGGCTGGTCTTCATGAAGCTGGAGCTTGTGTGGGGTGGGAGTGGTGTGCCTACGCCATGGCTGGGCTGGGCTCTGTAATCCCTGCCTTTTAGGGCTAGAAGCCTGTAGCTCAGGCTGTGTGTTCTGGGAGGCAGGAGGGACTGGTCCAGAAAGGCAGGGTTTTGGAGAGTTGATGGGGACAGAGGGGTTCCAGGAGTGCCTGAATGGGATCCTATTCTTCTTCCATAGGGGAAGGTCCCAGTCCTATGTCCGGGTTCCCAGGCTTTCTCCAGCAGAGAATATGGGACCCCTCCGTTTTCCTGGGCCTTGCAAGATTCCTGTGTGTAGCTGGATTACAGACTCCTGGAGGGCAGGCCTGTGCCTTTTGCCTCCCTGGTGATCCGTGCAGTGCCTGGCAGAATGCTGTTCAGCAGGAATTGACTGACTAAGGAGGGTCGAGAGGTGAGGGGTTTAGACAGAGCCTGTGAAGGATTGACTAGGATTGGAAACAGGGCTATTCACTGAGCGATCTAGAGTGAGGCAGAAAGTGTGACTCTGGAGCCAGGCTGCTGGGCTCAATGCAGGACGACCCTGTTGACTAGCTCTGTGGCCTTTGCAAAGAACTGAACCTCTCTGAGCCTCTGTTTTCTCTGCTGTAAACTGGAATAATAATAGTATCTGCTTCATGGTGTGGTTGAGAGGCTCAACGAGTTAGTTTATTTAAAATGCTCTGAACAGTACTCAATAAATGATAGTAGTTGTTATTACTGTGGGTGATGGTGGCGGTGGTGTGTTCTTCCAGGAGCCCACTGCTGGGATGACCCTGTTCTCTCTTATCGTGGTTGTTCCACTCATAAAACGGGAGGATTATGGGACCAGAGAGTGGAAGAGATAGTAGGATTATGTTTCCTCAAAGGGGTCGTAGCATCAGAGCCCAGGGAACAGACTCCCCCCACCTCTCTTTCTCTCTCTCTCTCCAGGGGGTGGGGGGAAGCAGGGAGCTAAGGGGACCTCCAGAGGCCTTGTCTGCCAAGGGAGTAGATGCAAATCCATGTTTATGGAGGACTCAGAAAGTTACATCACTGTAAACAAGATGCATTATTATAAACGAGTCCAAGCTTCCCCTCTTCAATTCTGTCCCATCCCTTGATGAGAGTCACTGGATTGGAGACTCCCAGACCTGGCAAGGACCTACTCTGGCCTCCAGGCAGCTGCTCTTGACCATGGACTATACTTATAGGGGTGGAATCTATATTTTAAAGTGGGATTCCCAAAAGACTGCTGCAAGTACCCTTCAGGTCATTTTCTTGCTGCGACTTTAGTTCCTTCACCTGTTGGTAGGAGGTGGGGGAGAACGGTGGCCAGCCCTTCCTGCATGCTGTATCGGTAAGCTTTTGAACCCGTAGTAGGGGCCTGCTTCTGGCCACACTCCCTCTCCATCTCAAGCTCCTGCTCTCTCTGAAGTCCTCTGCTTTCCAGAGCCCCTGACAGTCCTCATTAGCAGGGATCAGCTCTTAAGGTTTGCTTAAGCTGCACTCTCCACCTAGGCCTGGTTCCCACCCAAGGAGGCTGGGCTTGCTTGGGGTCAGGTTAGGGTAAGCTCCACTTCCGGACACCTGGCCCACCCAGTTGCAGCTGCAAAAGGCATTAGCTTTTTCTTGAAGAAAGAATGGGCTTGGGTTGATGATGATGACAGCTGGGAAGGGTTCTTGAGCTCAGCCCAGCCCCATGTTGCTTCCCCTCCTCAGCCCATGCTCACCTCTGCTCCATTTCAAGGCCATTGCTCATGTAGAGGAGGGGCCCACTTTAATCCTTCACCTTGACCAGACCTGAGCAATCCCCCTGGTCTATCATAACCCTTTATAGGGCAGTAGCTCCCTTTATAGGGAGCAGTCTATAGGGTCAGCACTATGGGGCTTGGTGCTAGGGTGGGGTGGAGGGGTGGGCAGAAGGCTTCAAGGGAAGTGTATGAGAGGATGTGTCCCTATGGTCCAGGACAGGGGGGTGCAGTGCTCTTGCTGTGTCCCTGGACTCTGAATGAGTCCTTTTCCTTACTGTGCCTCAGTGTCCTTACCTATAAGACAAAGGGCTGGAGAGGCTCTGGGCTGGAAGTCTGTGAGTTCATCTATCTCCCTGCAGGAGCCTCCCTGGTCTTGGCTTCAAACTTCACCTTGGATTGACCTTGCTTCCCTCCGGGCCCTGCCCCCACCTCTGGCAGTGGCTGGCAGGAAGTCCTGCTGATTAGGGCCCTAATCACCGGCTGAGACTCCCAGAAACAGCCAAGCTGGTTGAGCAGAGAGGAGCTATCAGGAAGGGGGGTGGGCACAGGGAGAAGCCCCTTCCCAGGGGCTGGAGGGTTGTGGGCACATGAGGCCCCGATTGTTTACTTAAAAGCCTTTTTGGCACTGACACTATGGGAACATAGTGGGGGCAGGGGGTATGGGTGTGGGGCCTGGACCCCCAGCTCATAAGGAAGGCTGGGAAATGTGGTCTAGTGGGAGAGAAAGGGGAGCAGAGAGAGGGTTTCTGCAAAGTGCAGAGGGGGTGTCAAGCAGAAAGCGGTGTACACGAACTGGTGGAGTGGAGAAAGCTTCAGAGAGGAGGCGCCATTTGGGATGGGTTTTGAAGTTTGAAAAGGGGTTCTGCAGGAAGGAAAAGGGACAGGGACCTTGTTAGGCACAGAGGAAAGCAGGCACAAAGGCACGGTGGCACACTTGTGAACACGGATCAAATAATGGCTCCAGCCTCGTCTCCCAATCAGACAGGCTTGAGTTTCATGCCCAAGCTTGCTAGCTGCGTGACCTTGGACTGAGCCTTGGTGTCTGCATCTGTAAAATGGGTTAATATTCCACCTCATGGAGTGACGATGGGGATGAGATGAGCCCCTGTTAGTGAAGTGCTTAGCTTAGTGCCTGGCACAGGAAGTGATGTGTATGAGAAGGGTGGCTTTGGTGAGAGCCTGGAGGTGCAGCTTGGGGTCCAGTCTTGAGGATCCTGTGGGCCGTGGTAAAGAGGGCAGCAGCAGAGAGCATTCCCATAGGAGAAACTTGATGAGCTTGTTATTTGGTGAGATTTTAGGGCAGTGGTGAAGATGAACTGACCCAAGGAGACCTGGGACAGGCCATAAGCCAGGGCCCCTGGAGTCCCATGTTCAAATTCCTCAGCCCTAGGGATGGGATAGTTTGGAGTCTACTTCTCTGGATCAGGAGGCTGAGGAAGCACTGAATCTCCCTGGGTGATCTTTTAGGCCAGACACAGCCCTCCTTGGCAAGGCTTCCCACAGGCTGAGACGGGCATGGACAGACTGCAGCAGGTGGGAGTGAGGGCAGACTGCAGGCAGCTCAAATTTCTAAGGAACCGAAAGGCTCCTTTTGGAGGCAGCCTTTGCCATCCACTTGGCACTCAGTAGGCCCTCACTGTTGTTCATTGAATGAATGAACAGGAGTGTCCCCCATCCAGGGCGGAGGAGCCTGCCTGCTCAGAGGCAGCGGGTGCGCCACCTGACTGTGTCTGGATGGGGCCGTCTGTCCAGAGGCAAAAGGGGTTGCAAAATCCAGGTGCCTGGCCTGTCACAGGGGCTCAGTGGCTGCGTGGATGAGGGAGTGGGGATTTCAGGAGCTTTAACCTCCTGGATCAAGGACCTATCACAAGGTGGTGTGGCATGGGGATCAAGATCACAGACTCTGCAGCCACATTGTCTGCGTTTGAATCTTGACTCCACCTCTCACAGGCTGTGTGACTGTGGACAGTTACCTAATCTGCCTGTGCTTCATTTTGCTCATTGGCAAAATGTGGGAAACGAATAAAACCGAGTCCTGCATGCAGTGCAGGCTGTGCTGTGTGCCCTTGGTTATTATTACTGTTATTGCTCTTACTGTGGTTGGTGCAGGGGGAGGGATGGGGTAGGCGCTTCACGACAGGGATAAGGGCAGCTGCCAGAGGAGGGTGGGGGAGCATAAGAGGTAAATGAGGCTCCTCTGGAGAGCCTTCTGAGCTGCCTGGGACAGCATACAGACAGTACTGAGCGGCTTCTGCTGTGGCCAGCTGAGCTGAGCTGCGTGCGCTGAGCTGAGCGTGGGAGCGGAGGCGGCGGCCAGGCCTGGATTCCAGGCTGGAGCCCTGGGAGAGCAGGGGCCAGCAGGGGGGAGGAGAGGTGAGCAGAGAGGAGGCCAGGACTCTCCCAAGTCCCCAGCTGGGACCTCAGGAATCCCTCCCATCATCACTTGCAAGAGAGCCTGGCCTTTTAGCTCCAGGGCCTCCAGAAGGCCTGTGGTCCATCTCCCGGCCTCCAGGCCGATTGCTCCCGAAGCCCCTTCCCTATTAGAAGGTGATTGCTCTGCACTAACAGCCTCTGTCTGGCTGCAACTCTTTCCCTCCATTTTCATCTCGCCTTTAGACCTCCCATCTCCAGTGTCATGGGGCTAGTAACTGCTCTGCAGCAGGAGGGTGTGAGGGTGGACTTCTGGGGCCTGCGCTGACTCAGAACAGGAGGAAGGGGCAGTGGAGAGCCTGGTGGCAGGGGTCAGGTGGCCGTTTCTAGTCCTCCTTTGGCACTGTGTGACCTTGAGCAAATCACTTCTCTCTCTGGGCTTTAGTTTTCTCTTTGGCAAGATGAGTTATGAGAGTCCTGCCTTTCTAACCAGTGTTCAAATTTCTGCAAGTCCATGGATATTTCTGAGCAGAGAGGTGCCTGCTCTTGGGGCCGTCAGAGGAGCCATCTAGCATGGAGCTGGGGGCCCTGGTGGTCCTTTGGGCATCTGCTGGGAAGACAGCTGGATGCTGGGAGGGCCCTTCCAGCCCTGGGATTGGAAGGTTCTTTGCCTAGTGGCCATTACCCCACGGCAGCCGTTTCTTGGAACAGAGTTCAGGGGGAACAGCTGTCAGGGTTAGCGGCCAGTCTCTGGGTCTCTGTCCCAGTGACTCAGGTGGGGATGGGCTGGCAGGATCGGGGCTAGTGGAACGAAGGAGGGAGGGAGGCAGATCTGCTGGCTCCCCTTGGTCACTTTCAGGGAACAGAGTGGGAATAAGTGATGCGCTGAGGGGCGGGGTACAGAGAAGCGTGAGTAACAGTTATGAGTAACAGCTCAGTGTCTCTGGTGGGCAGGTGGCTCCTACACTGTGCAGAGCTGTCTGGGGCTCCGGAAATGCTGCTTGGAGGCCCAGCCACTGAGTCATGGCAGCATGAGATCCACTGTTCTTGCTTTCCTTAGAAGCTGGGGGTCCAGGCCCCACGTCCACGCCCCCGCCCCCACAGGGAATGCCTCTCTGAATCAGCCCCTCCCACCATCTATACCTCCTCACCCAATGGGTCCCCAAGCTGCCAGATGTTGTGTTCTGAGCACCCACGTGCCTTGGCTTGCCTGAGAGTGAATAGATCTTACAGTCTGGCTGTTCTGGGTTTGAGTCCCAGCTCAGCTGCTCAGAGCTCTATGACTCTGAACAAACTTTTCTCTCTGAGTTTCAGTGGCCTCATGTGGAACAAGGGAGTATTGCCTATTGGACATGTTGTTGAAAGGTTTACATGTGAAACTGTGTTTCAGGTACACAGTACATAGTAGTTCATAAAAGAATATGGTTGCCCTGGCCAGTGTGTCTAAATGATTGGAGTGTCGGTCTGCACACCAAGGGGTCAAGAGTTTGATTTCCAGGCAAGGGCACGTAGCTTCATTGCAGGTTCAATCTCTGGCCCCCGTGGGGGTGTGTGAGGGAGGCAACCAATTAGTGTGTGTCTCTCACACCGATGCTCCTCTCTCTCTCTCTCTCTCTCTCTCTCTCTCTCTCTCTCTCTCTCTCTCTCTTTCTTTTCACTCCCCTTCCACTCTCTCTAAAAATCAATAGAAAAAATATCCTCTGGTGAGGATTAACAAAACAGTAATGATAGTGATGATGATATGGCTGTCCTATAGCCCTAAACTCTGTTTTGCCCCTCCTCACATTTTCCACTCCTAGAATTCCTACTGCATGTCTGCATTCCATAATTTTCAGGATGTTTATCCATTATCGTATCAGATCCACTCTGTGGTTTATATACTTGCTGTCCTGGGTCTGACACCTGCTACCCAGCTTCCATGAATGTGCCTTTGCCCTGACCTGCTCTTCCACAAGGATGAGCAAGGCTCAGGTGAGTTGGGTGAGTCCCAGGGGAGTTTGTCCCTTGCCTAGCCAAAGAGGTTCCTGTGGGCAATCGGGATGAGCTTCCAGACTCGCACCCCATCTCTGCTGGCTCATGTTCTCTCTTCCCCCAGGCTGCCCTTGTGGGTTGCTTTGTCACTTCCCCCTAGAGCTTCCTGAAACCCACTGTGTCAGGGCCACACAGAAGGCCCCTCGGGTGGGTGTGTTGGCAGGGCTGCTGTGTTCCTGTCTGTGTGGCTCTGCTGAGGGTGTGGCAGGGCAGTGACTCTGCGTCTGGGCCTGGCAGTGCTCCTGCGGCCACCTCCATGTGTGCCTCAGGGTGCCTGAGCTGCGTGGATGCCCCTTGGTAGGACTTCTGGGTCACTGTCTGTAGCTGATGTATTCTCTCTCCTGTCCATTTCACATCTGCCTTGTTCTCAGAGCCAGACAGAGCCAGGTCTTCCGCTGCCCCTCCTTCTACCCCCCTTTCCTCCAGACCTGGTTTCAGATGCATGCATCTCGGAGGTCCTCCCAGGGAACTAGGAAACAGTACAGCAGGGTGGATATGCGTCAGATGGAGACGAACAATGCTGGTGACCGCCAGGCCTCCACTGGCCCTCTGTGCTGGCTTTGCTTCAAATCTCTGCTGCCCACTAATTGGGAATGAGAGGGGGCTTCCTGTGATGGGTCTATAGATCGATTTAAAGGAGCAACGTGACACTGGGCTGCCCTGCCCTGGGGACCTCCTGCTTCCGGGGCTCCTGGTGCAGTCCATCAGAGCAGATGGGGTTCCAGAACACGGGCCCTTGTCTGGAGCTAATTGCACAGAATGATCGCACTCACTCCTCTCCCTGCCATCTGGGGCCCAGGAGTTTTCTACGTGAGTGAATTTTTAGACACTGATGCTCAGGCCATGTCCGGAGCTCAGAGAGAAGGGTGGTTTTTCTCCGATGGGAATCTTTGGCTTTGTATTATACTGTTCCAAGCTCTGACTTACGGCAGAGGGGGTCCTTAGAAATCAATGACCTCTTCTTATTCTGTTATTGTCCCTCAATTTCTTCTCCTGTAAAGTGGGCACAAGAACAGGACCTACCCGATAGGATTGAAGTGGGGAGTAGATGAGTTGAGACACATAAAATGATTAGATTGGAGCCTGGTACCTAGTAGGTGCCATACAATTGACTGCTCGGTGGGGAGCTGAGCCCAGAGAAGGGATCATCTGCCCAAATAGAAGGGAACGAAGGTTTACTAAGCGTGTGCTATGTTCCGGGCATTTGACTCAATCAACTTTACTTAGTCCTCCAGCCACTCCATGCAGTAGATCCCTGTCCCCGTTTTATAGGCGAGGAAACGGAGACTCAGGGAGATACAGGTCTTGGCCAGTCTGTGGCAAAGTGGTATTTGAGCCCACCCTTGCCTGACACCCCGTCCAGGGCGTTTTCTATCACACCTCTCACCTTTTTCTTGGAAACTCATGGCCTCTCTGTGAGTTTAGGAATTTGGAAATGAGGACCCATAAACAGAAGGTGTTCCAGGCGTTTAGAACTGGACTTGCTCCCAGCTGCCCCAATTTTTGGTTAGATTCAGAGGGGTATGGAGTTGCGACAGGTGGCTTTAGGGGTTCAGGGAACATAAAAGCTACAGATGGGCCTTGAAGATGTGGAATTTTCTCCTGGTCACAGGGAATTGATTGGGTTGGCTTTTCATCCTACTCTTTTTTTTAAAATTATTTATTGATTTTTAGAGAGAGAGGAAGGGGGAAGAGAGATATAGAGAAACATCGATTTGTTGTTCCACTTATTTATGCATTCATTGGTTGATTCTTGTATATGCTCTGGCTGCGCATCAAACCCTCAGCTGTTGCAAATGGAGATGACGCTCTAACCAACTGAGCTACCTGGCCAGGGCTCACCCTGCTCTTTGTTTTGGCCAGCCTTAAATCTTTTGTGAAAGGAGGTAGGTAGACATTGAGAAGGACTTTCTAATGGTCAAGAGCCTAGGGCAGTGATGTGGACATCACAGGGAGTCTGAAGAACTAACAAAAATTTAAGCTGGCTCTTCAAATCCCAGATGTCTTTATTTACATTTTATTTATTTGTTTGTTTGTTTTTTGTTTTTTATTGAATTTTTAGAGAGAAAGAGGAAGGGAGATAGAGAGAGAAATAGAAACATCCACGAGGAGAGAGAATCGTGAATCGGCTGTCTCCTGCACGCCCCCTCCTGGGGATGGAGCCTGCAACCTGAGCATGTGCCCTTGACTGGGAATCGAACCTGGGACTTCCTGGTTCCTAGGTCAATGCTCAGCCACTGAGCCACACTGGCTGAGCCTTTCTTTACATTTTAACGTTTCAGAAATTGGAATGCTTCTTAAAACTGAAGAGTACATTTTGGGTAGCATTTTCCTCCCCTCAAAAGCTGTTAGCCAGAAAAACAAAGAATTGAAAAGGGGGAAAATGCTGTTAGCAATTTATGATGCCCCAGACAAGCCATGGCATCGCTGAGATCTGGAAGCAGGGCCATGAACACTTGTAGTTTGTGAGGCACCAGCATGTGTGAAAGGGAGAGGCCCGTAGGCCATTGCTGTCCTGGCTGGGGAGCAATGCTGGTCTGCTTTAAGAAGGCAAGGGGAACTTGTGTGGTTGAGTGTGGCCCCAGCCCTAGAATTCTCCCTTGGGGGGCCTGACTCAGCCCTTCCTCTCCTTCACCCACCACTCCCTCCTCGGCAGCTCCTGAGCCCTTTGCCTTCTTGGGTTTCCCCGGCGCTTAGATTTTTTTCCCATGCATCCTTCCTGCCTTACTGTCACAGCACAGCTTAGGGTCAAAGACTTTTGTCCCTTAAGGTTCTCATCTAAAGACAGAAACCCTCAGTGGGGAGTGTGGGGGTGGGGTGGTAGTCTCCCTCTGGGTGTAATTTCTGGAAAAACAGATGAGCTTGAACCCCAGTGAAACAGCAGCCTTCTTCAGACCTCCATTACAGCAGTTACTGGCACTTTTTTCCTTCTCGGTTTGCATGCCTGCCTCCTCCACGGGGCCACAGTGCCCCATCCAGGGCCAGGCACGCTTACCCATCTGCCTCCCTCACTGGGAGCCTGGCACCAAGGCCCCTTCCTCGTGTTGTTGAATGAAGGCCTGGTCTCCTTCCCATGCTGTCCCCTCTCCTGCCCTCTGTCCACTGGAACCGTGACCACAGGCCACAGCCCTTTCCTTGCCCAGATCCTTTCAGGAACTTCCTAGAAGCTATGTCATCTGTACGGAAGGCCGAGGCACCCACCTCCCTGCTTCAGAACCAGTGTGCCCTCCCCAGGTCGGAGGAAGGGCCGAGCTTTCTCCTGCTCTTTGGGTTTCAGGAGAAGCAGCTCTGAAGTCTGTACGGCTCGCTGCAGTCCTGCAGGCTGGGCCCCTCAGGACTGTCTGGCTTCTTCTGCAGCTTGCAGCCCCTGAAGCTCTCGCCTTTTCGGCCAGCCCCAGCCCAGAGCCTTTCCACGTCTCACTTTGGAGGCAGTTGCCTATTTCGGGCTGGCCTCCTGGCTTCCAGCCCTGCTCCTGTCTCTGGTCTGGGGACATTAGGCTCTTCCAGGGCCCTGGACATTTGCCTCAGCCCAGCCCTCAAGGCCATGCACAGTGCGCCTGCCATGAAACTCTTCCTGTGGCCCCCAGTTGGGCAACTGGTGTGGCCCTGGCAGGACTGAGGTTGGGTGTGCCACCAGAGTGGAACTCCGTTCCATGAGTTATTGGTTGTGTGACCTTGGGCTAAGCATGTGGCTTCTTACAGCCTCATTTCCTTATCTGTGAAATGTGCTGATAGCCCCTACCTCAGAGCGTACACTATGCAATCAGAGTGAACTTGACAGTGGGCTTCTCTGGCTGGAGCAAGGGCTCTGAGGTAGAGAGGTGAGGAATGGAACTGAAAGGAGAGCCACCCCAGGTCCCTCAGGGCCATGAGGACCATATTAGGGCATCTGGACTGTATCCCATGATGCTGGGAGCCACTGAAAGACTTAGGCACAGGAGAGACACGACTGGATATGCATTTTAGAAATAACTCCTTGGCAGCTGAGTGCAGACTAGATTAGAGCGCAGGACTGAGGGTGAGGAGACGTGTCACAGGAGGCTGTTGCAGTAATCTCTGTGATTAAGGGGACTGGGAGTTGGCGGGGCTGGGAGAGATATTTGGGCAGAGAAATTGTCCAGGCTTAATGGGGGGAGGGGGACAAGGAGGCCTCAAGGCCAACATTCTGGTTTCTGGCTTAACAGCCTTGGGCCGTCAGAACTGGAGGAACAGGGTGCTGTTAATGCTGAGCTGGGGTGCCCCAGAGGAGGCAGGAGGGGGTCAGAGCCTTGACTCCAGGATATGGACAAGCCAAGCCCTGGGCCCAGCTGTGCTTTCTCATACTGCTGGTGCTTTCCAGTGGCCCCATTAGTTCCACCCTTATCTCCTGACTATTGCCTGGTCCTTTTCAGACCCCTGGATTACTCTCTTGCACTCAGGGCCTGGCATACAGTAAGTGCTCAGTACGGGTTTGCTGAACTTCTGAATCTCCTGCTCATTAGGAGTCCATTCTAGGAATTTGGCCAAGCTCAGCCCTCCTGGAGTCACTGATTCTGAGTATGAGTGAGTGTGGCCCCTGAGCTAGACCCTCAGGATCTAACCTTGGGTTTGAGGGGCGGCAGATCTTCAGAGATGTTATGCAATCAGGTCTCCAGCATGGGCTGGTCTGGATGCTGTCTTATGCCATCTGCCAGCAGGGCTCTGAAGGGGACCATTTTCAGCGAGTGGAGCCTGCTGGTCCCCCAGTCTGCTCTGCTAGGCCTCCTCTGCTGTTGCCAGGACCTTCTGGCTACAGCCCTGAAATGCCACATTCCTCCAAGCTCAAGGGGCTAGGCACACCTGGCTCTCCCTGATGGGCTAAGGGCTAGTGTGTATGTTGTGTGTGTGAGAGAGTATATAAGTGTGTGAGTGTGTGTGAGTGTATGAATATGTGTATGAGTATGTGTGAATATGAGTGTGAGAGTGAATGAGTGTGTATGTGGATGTGAGTGTGTGAGTGTATGAGTGTGAGTATGTATGTGTGTGTGCATGTGTGTGTATATGAGGTGTGTATATGAGTGTGAGAGTATGAGTGTGTGTGTGTATGTGTATGAGTGTATATGAATGTGAGTGTATGAGTGTGAGAGTGTGAGTGTGAATGTGTGTGTGTCTAGCGGTCTGGAGGTGTTTGCCTGCAGAGTAGCTCCTTGTCTGGAAAACCTGGATGTGAGTGTATTGCAGGACCTGGGGGCTGGCAGTGGGCTGGGGCAGCCAGTGAGGGCATTCTGAGAGGAGGGTCCCCAGACAAGAGGGAGGATTAGGGGGAGACTGCTGGAGCTTTGGAAACAGGTTGATTAGGTCAGTGATCCAAGAGGCATGTGGCCCAGGAGGATTTCAGGGAGCAGGTAGGGGCTGGGACTGTGGGTGCAGTGGCCGGGTTGGCCCTCTTGGACTCCCCTGTGTCTTGCCTGCCTCCAGTTCTGAGTTGGAACCTGTGCTGGATTTGGGGAAAGGATCAGGTGCCCCTGTGGCACCCTGGCTCTGGAGGGGACTTTGGTCTGGGGCATGCCTCCTGCCTCTCCACTCAGCTCGAGGTGTCCCTGGGAACAGGCCCCTTCTTGCCTCCAGGAACTCCATGCACTTCCTTTCCTGATCCCGAACAGAACTATATAAGGGAAGGAAACAGCCAAGCAGGCCGGGAGCAGCTCTGTGAGGACAGGCTGCCTGGAGGGGCGGGCACAGTCCTGGGGAGGAAATGGAGCCAGGGCAGTGGCCACTTCCCTAGGACCCCCTGCCCAGGGCCTGCTGCCCAGCCTGGGAGGGCAGTGTCTTTGAGCCGGGCTGGGGCTCTTCCTCTTGGGCCCTGACCTTGTTCTTGCCCCTGCCCCTCTACTTCCCAAGGCCGAGGGCACTTTGTAGCTGCCTGACTGTTGAGCACCCTCAGGTCCTGAAGGGGTGCACACTCACCTCTCACTTGGTTCCTGAGCCAAATCCTTGTCCCCTTGACGGGCTTCTCACCCTACCCCGTCCAGCTCCCAGGGGCCGCGGGAACCTTCCTCATAGATCCCAGTGCACTTGAACTGTGACTCCGAGGTGCTGGGCTGTCCATAGATGAGGGGTAGCTGGGTCCCTCTGGGATCATTGTCTGTATTATCCTCTTAAAAATATTTTTATTGATTTCAGAGACGAGGGGAGAAGGAGAGAGAGAGATAGAAACATCAATGATGAGAATCATCCATCTATTGCCTCCTGCATGCCCCCTACTGGGGATTGAGTCTGTAACCTGGGCATGTGCCCTGACCAGGAATTGGATCATGACCTCCTTCCTGGTTCATAGGCCGATGTTTAAACACTGAGCCGTGCCAGCGGGGCTGTCTGCATTATTCTTGATCACCCTCGTGTAGCCTCCGTGACCAGGACTCAGAATGGCCACATCCTGATCACAGGTTGCCTGAGTGTGGTCTAGAGGGTGAGGGAGCAGGCAAAGCTGTGGGCAAGATCCACTGCTCTGTGAAGGGCAGAAGGCAAAGTCGGGCACCACCCACCCCGGGAGTGGGGGAGAGGTACCTTCCATGCTCTGGCTGGGGGAGAAAAGCAGAGGCTGGAGGGGGGTCTTCCCAAATGTGTGTTTTGTTGGGGTGGGGATGAAGGTCTCTAGGTTTTCGGGTCCCTGATGGACCCTTGACTCTGGGCTTTGGGGCTCCTCCTTCGTACTTTCTTCTTTCCCACTTGTTATTAGTGTTCCTGCCCATCTCCTGCTTGCCTTAAGCTCCCACCCTTCACCTCACTTTGCTGCTGGGTATGCAGAGCTGCCCACGGTCCAACTTGGAAAAAGAGTTGCGGCCAGTCTTCTTTCTTCATCTCCTTCAGTAAGCCCTTCGGTGCCCTCTCTTCCTCCTCGTCCCACACCTTATGTCCCAGCCAAATGGGGTTCCCTGACACGTGAAGCGTTCCCACCTCCTTGCCTTGTCCATGTGGGAGAGCCCAGGACTCATGATGGGAACTCCCAGGTGCTGGACTGTTCACAGACCAGGGTGCTCTCTCCTCAGTCACCGGCCAGTGCAGGCTGAGTCTGGGGATGCCCTTCCCCATCTCCACCTTTCAAAGCCTCAGCCACATCCCAGGCTTTGAGCAAGGTGTCCGGGCTTCATGATGACAGTGACCGATGGGCCTCCAGGCCTCACAGGACTCAGAAGGCCAGCGGATTAGACAACTTAAAGTGCTGCGTGGTGGAGGCCTGCCTTAGGCACCCCACCTCCATGGAGCCTGCCCAGGACCCCCGAGGGCTCTTTGGGCTCTCGCAGCCCCTGGCACCTCTGCACCGTGTGTCTTCTGTGGCCATGGAGGCAGGTGGCATGCTGGGAAAGCTGGTTTGAAGTCGGGCTGACCCAGGTGGTAGCTGTGTTGTGTTGGATCTCACAGGATGTTGCAGGCACTGCCTGAGCTCCTGTAAGATGAGGAGACAACATCCTACCTCGGGGCTCAGGAGGGAAGGGTAACAACTTGAGTGCCGGCACACAGCGCATGCAAACAGTTTAGCAACTGCCACCTTCTACTTCAGTTAAGACTGCTTTCCCCGTAATCACCTTCATAAAGGCCCTATCTCTAAATACAGTCATAGTCGGAGGCACGGGGGTAGGACTTCAGCATCGAGCTTTTTGGGGGTGCATAATCAGTCCTTAGCACTAAGTGAAATAATCCAGAAACAGAAAGGCAGATATTGTGTGACTCCTCTTATCTGCAGTACCTAGAATAAGCAACTTCTTAGGGACAGAAAGTAGAGTAGAGGTTTCAGAGTGGGGTGAGGAGGATGGAGAGTTCTTGTTTAGTGAATGTGGGGTGTCTGACATAATGGAAACGTTCTGAGCTGGGTAGTGATGATGGTTGTATAGCACAGTGCCACTGAATTGCACACTTAGAAAAGGTTAAAATGGTAAATTTTATGTGATGTACATCTTACCACAATTTAAAAAAAAAGACTAGCAAGAGCAAGGGAGAAAAAAAAAAGAACGTTTCCATTTAGGACTATAAAACATGCTGGATTCAGAAATTCAGCTGGATTCTAGTTTTGTCTGGGGACAAGGCTGCCTTGTTTAGTCCAGGGCGTCGGGGGTGGGGGGGGGCATAGGTGTGGGAGCCCCTCTAGAGGGTATGGCAAGTTTAGAAATCTGGGGTTTCCCTGAGGTGGAGTGTCAGCCAGTTGGAAACCAGGACCTGCCACTTACCCAGTAGTGAGGTGCTAGGCGCAGTGCTAGGCTGTGCCTAGATTTCCTCTTACTCTGCAAGGAGCAATGCGAGGGGCCCCCAGACCAAGGTTTCACTTGCGGCCCCCCTCTTCCCAGCTGACTGACCACGGGCAACTGTCATGACCCTCGAGCCTCCTTTTCTTTATCTGCGTAATGGGAGCAAAATGCCTGACTGTGGGACGGAGGGTCTCAGAGAGATCAGACATTTGGCAGAATTAGGCTTCCAGTCCTGAGTGTACTAGTAGTAGTTGCTGAACAAATGGCAGTGAATTTTACTACTAGTGGTTATAGCTGCCTTTCTTCCTGAGGTCTTGAGTCTCTTTCATCTTTCCTCAGATATTTAGTGTGCACCTACTATGTGTTGGGACAAGTGTGATGAACAAGATGTGTTCTCTGCTTCACAGCACTTGTTTTCTGTGGGGGGGGGGGGGGAACAGATTATAGACAAGGAAACAAACACATCTGTAAATAAAAATTGTAATGAGGTATGTAAAGGAAGAGATATGGGTACTTGTGTGCATGTGTGTGCTTGTGCGTGTGCGTGTGCATGCGTGTGTGTAAGTAACTTAAGGGAATCAGGGAGGGCCTCTCTGGGGTGGTGACATCTAAGCCAAAGCCAGAAGGATGGGAAGGACCCAGCTGAACTCACAGCTGGGCTAAGAGCATCTCAGGCAGAGGGAACAGCATGTGCAGAGGCCCTGAGGAAGAGCAGAGCTAGGTGTTCATTTACTGAGAGGAGCTCACCTTTCCATGTGGCTCTGGGTCCTGGACAAGGAGGATGGGTACAGAATGACAGTGGAGAGGAGAGCAGGGCCGGGTCATGCAGGGAGCTCCCTGCCTGGGCTGGCTGCTGGCTGGTGCTTTAGACCCTCATGTCCTGGGGTGGGGGAGGTAGGACGCCAAGGACACATCCTTGCTGTTGGCATTGTGCCCAGGGACTTTGGAAGTTCAGAAAACACTGGTGGGGGCTGACGAATGCCAGGCACCGGCCCTGGTAACACTCACCTCCTGGCTGCAGCCCTAGCTCTCCTTCACAGGCTCTGGAGCCAGACTGCCCTGCTGCCCTGGCCTTGGGCAAGTCGTTCCCTTTTCTGTGCCGTAGTTTCTTCATTGGTGAAACGAGGGAAATAGCAGTTTCTACCCCAGACATTTTTCGTTGGGATCAAGCGAGTCCAAGGAGAGGGCTCAGGACAGTAGCTGTCGCATAGCTGCACTCCTTAAGCTCTCTGCCACTGCTGCCGTGAATGGCTCCATGGAAAATAGTGTTTACAGGAGAGTCAGCCCAGGGGGCAGAGAGGGTACGGCATGTCTCTCCCCGGAGCCAGACTGCTGGGTTTGCACCTGGGCTCCTCTGTGCTGCAGTCTCCTCATCCACGAAATGGGATGCACAGGGCTGCTGTGAGAATTGGAGAGTTAATTTATGCAAAGTGTGAAGAGCAGGGCTGGCCTATCACAAGTGTGATGGGTGTAGTGGCTGTGCTGCTGTTTTATTATTAGATTCCTCAGAGTTGAAAGACTGCGCATCAGGCCTGCTCAGCCTGCGGTGTGTAGGTTGGAGGTACACACGGAGGAGGCTCACCTGAGCTGACTTCCTGGGTCCGAGCCCTGAAACGCTGTGCTGCCAGCCCTGGGACTGGGCGGGTGGCAGGGCTGGCACAGAGAGTCCCTGCAGAGCCCCTGGAGTCAGCCCCCTTTGCAGAAGGAGGACCCTTGCTTGGGTCCCCACGGGGCAGTGGGAGTGGTCACTGCTGACACCAGGAGTGTGGGACCTCAGGGCACAGGCCTCCAAGTGGCAGGGGGCCTTGGCTCTCCCTGGCACATTCCAGGTTCCTGAGAGGGTGGCCAGGGGCCAGGGTGCCTGAGGGAAGGAGAGAGCCTTTTAAGGAAACATTTCTCTGCTTAAAAAGCGAGAGAGAGAGAGAGAGAGAGAGAGAGAGAGAGAGAGAGAGAGAGAGAGAGAGAGAGAGAGAGAGAGAGAGAATGAAAACAGGGAAACACACAACGAAGTTAGTGGTCTGGACAGCAGACTGGCTGGCATGCATAGCTGTGGGCAGGGGTAGAGGAGGTCTTGGGGGCACCCAGGCATCAGGCCCTCTAGCTGGGGGTCCACTGCTGCACCTCAGATCTGAGTTCTTAAGGGGTGACTCTTCTTAGGGGCTGTCTCTGCCTCTGGGGAATGGAAAGAGACGTGGGGTCCCTTTTTTGCACTGCCTTTGGGTGGTGCTGAGAGAGAGAGAGACCCTCCCACTTTTCTCTGAGGATGCCTGCCCATGCTGCCCCTGCCCAAAATGTGTTTGTAACCCCCCCACTTCCTCAACCCCAGTCCCGAATGGAGAGTGGAAGCCTACCCTTGTGTAAGGGAGAAAGCACCGGAGGGCCCTGTCCAAGGATGACAGCGGGAATGGGGAGAGAAGCTCTGGGGGCTGGCCTCATCAGGTGAAAACTACAAGCTCCAGACTGGGGTTAGGGGCAGCAGGTGGGAGGAGAGAGGGAGGAGGCCACTGCTAGACGCAGACTCCTGCCCTGCGCCTGGCAGGCAGGGCAGTGTTCCCTGGCTGAGCCCTTGTCTGGTGGGCCAGGTGGGCAGGAGCCCTGCAGGCCACAGTCACCTCTGGGACCTTCCTTTCCTCCCGGCTGTTCTCTTGGCACCCTCCACTCCACCCCTCCCGCTGATCATTGGTGTGACTTTGGGCAAATGTTTAACTTCTCTGCGCCCCCTGCACCTCAGCCAGAGGTATAACAGTAGCTTTATGTGGGCAAAACACTGATATTAATGCCTGTCATATGGTATATATTCAATAAGTGTTAGATATTGTCTCTCTATCTTTTTTTTTTACTTTGTATGTGATTTTCCCACCAGTCCTAGGATAAAGTTGTGTACAGGCCGATGGACACTTTACTGGAGAATGGGTGGGGAGGCGGGGAGCAGGTGGGGGGACAGGGAGCCTGTAGCCTGGCTGAGTCAAGAAGCAGAGATGCTTTCAGCCTCTCCAGCCTTCCAGAGTTCAGGGCACGAGTTACATGGGTGCTGTCCCCTTCTGAGCTGGTGTGTCATGCTGGGGTATCCCTTAGGCTGGTCAGACGACAGAATGAGTTAGACTGAGTGGGGGAGGCCTGGCTAGCGGTGGCCTCTATGTAAACAGCCAGCCCCAGTCAGGGCTGTGGGCTGTCTCCATCACTACTCCACTGGGTGATGGCTGGAGTGGGAGTAGAGGGTCTCCCACTGTCCGAGGAGGCAGCCACCCCTTCTTTGGCCATCCACAGCTTGTGACCAGACATCATCATGCCCCAGGGAGAGCCTTCCCCTTCATTCCCTCTGTGGGCCCCCTGCCTGGTGCTCGGGTCAGGAATTGGAGCCAAGATTGAGGTATGAGCTCCAAGAAAAACGTGTCCCAGCTAGAAAAAAGGAACACATTGAGTCTCTGATAAAGGCCCCTGCTCATTGTCAGGGTAGAGGTTTGGCTGCCTGGCCTGGCTGAGGGATGTTATCTTAGGGTAGGAGCAATCCAGCCCTCCCTCCTGCCTCACCCCCCTCCCTCTGTCTGGAGGCCCAAGTTGCCACCTGCCCTCCCCCCCCCCCAGGTCATCAGAGAGAAAGATGAGGATGCTGATAATATAATAGCTCACCCATAGAGGGTGCTTTCAGCTCTCCAGGCCTCTGTGTTTATTAGTGACGGAGTGGCTTTCCTTGGGAGAGCTGGCAGGGACCCGTCACCCACCTGTGTCCCAGGTGCTTTGGGAAACTGCCAGCTGCTTGCAGTCTGACCTGTGGGTGAGACATCTCGGCATTGGGGAGAACGAAGAGGCAACTCTTCCTTTTCTAGAGACCTTAAATACATTTTTAAAAAAATTTCAAACACATCATATTGCAGAAAACTTAGAAACTAGAACAAAGAAAATAAATCCTTATTTTTCTTACCATTTAATCCATTATGAAAATTCTGGTGCATTGACCTTCATTCTTTCAGTGTCTGCATATTTCTACAAATTTAAAAATAGTGACGTGCATTTCATTTTTACCTTTCGCAGCCCCCCTCCCCACTAGTGGTGCTTCCTAAGTATTTTTCCATGTTGCCATATAATCTTCCAATGAACTCTCAGACTGCAGAGTGTCAATGTGTGTGAATTGAGGGAAGGGGTGTCTTGCATGGAGGTGGTGGCTGTGGAATGATCTCAGGAGGCCCTGATTTTCTGTAGGAATGAAAGATGCTAACCTTGCCTTTCTCTGTTCCTCCCACAGGTGGCTGCCCCCTGCATTCCTCCATCCAACCATGAATTGGTGGTGAGTGACAGTCCCTTCCCTACCCTGCCAGCCCCTCCTCCCCTCTGTCCTCTGCTCCCAGCTGCAGCTTACTTCAGATCCAAGCATGCTGGCAGCCCCCAAGGGTGCCGGGTAATTAGGTAAGGGAAAGGAGGGGGCCTTGTTCCGAGAGGCTGAAGCTGGACTGGGAGGAAATGAGTCATGAGGTCCCTTCTGATGGGATGCAGGGCCTCCTATTTCAATCTGGAGACTAAAGTCCTTGGAAAAAACCATAAAAGGGCATCTTGCCTGTCCGTAGGCCTGGCCAGGTGCCTGTTGTCCTGGAGCTTACAGAACGAGGGGATGGCATCTCCTCCCACCTACTTGGTCCTGGGTCAGGTACCCTTCAGCTGGAGGCAGGGAGATGGATGGCTTGACCCACAAAATTCTTCTGCCTGGGCAGCTGCTCTCATTCAGGTGGCCTGTTTCACCTCCATGCTGTTTATCTGATTCTGCTTTTTTTGCTCTTGGGTGTCCTCCACTCCCCCTCCGTCCCCCAGTGGGACTTCCAGAAAAGCATGGACAGGACAGGGCTCCTGTGAGTTGTGGACTGATCCCAGCTGGGCTGATTTGAAATGTTGGGAGCTTTTCCCTCCTGCCCTCTCACTGCCTTCTTACCCTTCAGAGGCCCCTCCTGCCTCACCCACTGCTGGAGGTGGGCAGGGCCTGGAGGCTGGAGGAGAGGCGCCTGCATACCTCCAGGCGAGCGCTTGTGCATGTGTATGTGTGTGTGCGCACACGCTTATGTGTGTAGAGGAGAGTCATGGAGAGGCCCTATTGTCACAATTTGACCCACAGGTGTGGAGGGGCAAGTGACGACACAGATGTGGGTGGGGACCTGGGGGGAGGGACAAGGGTGTCATGGGGCCCATGCAGTGATCTGCTCTGCCTGGATATTAGAACCTCAGCCAGGCCACCTGGTCTTCTGGACATCAGTTTCCCTTTCTGTCACAGAGATGGCTGAACTAGATGCTCAACAGGCTGTCTCAGTGGTGATTAAGTATTCCCTCCATTCAGGGCTGTTAATGGAATAGAATGAAAGTATGTGAAAGTGCTGGTGGCTCTTAGACGCTTCCTGGGCCCAACACAGGGGCCCAGGCCCTGCCAAGTGTGTCCCTTCTTTGCAGCAGTCCCTCCTCCCTTCTGGGCCTCAGTGCTGCCCAGCTGTGCCGCTCCAGAAGTGGGGCGTAATTTGTGCGGAGCCCAGTTGAAGGTCATCTGACAACAGCAGCGGGTATAGGTAGGGGGTGGGCGAGCCGGGTGCTGCAGGGATGAGGCCAGAATGTAGGCCTAGTTTGGAGCTGCCAGTGAGAAATCTATCTGGGATTTCAGAGAGACACTGTGGAGGGCGGGCAGGAGGGGTGAGGTGGGGTGAGCAGACCTCTCACCATTCCAGCCCAACTGCCACTCTGCCCCCGAGAACAGAATGTCCTTGGCTGGTCTAGGACCGCTGGGGAGTCTTGGGTTTAGGGCTCTCCAGGCAGAAGCCAGATGCCTGGCCACCAGGAGTGAGCTTTGTTTATGTGAGGAAGGGTCAGAGGTTGGGACAAGAGGGAATGGTTGGCATTCCAGCTGGAGAGGTTGTGGTTAGCACCAGAAGGGGCTCCTGCCTGAGGGAGGCCAGGGAATCTTCTCCTTTCTGTGATGGGCCCCACCTGTGCCCAGGCTCTGCCCTTCATGGAGGTTGGTCAGCCACCTGGTGCTGAAGTGGCTGTGATACCAGATTGTGCTTCCAGAGGTCCCCCCACTTGAGTCAGAACCGACTCCCAACAGTGGTCAAGAGCAGAGGAGTTTGACCACCTCCCTTCCTATGGATCCCAGTTCCCTACGTGACCTTGGACACATTGCTTAACCTCTCTTGACCTCAGTTTCCCCTCTGCAGATTGGGAGTTGGAAGTGTTACTTACCTTGTAAGGTTAAGAGAATAAAAGGAGTAATTAACCCCTTGCATTAGTATGTATTCAGACCCTCCAATGGCTGCCCACTTTACTGGAAGTAAAAGTCCAACGTTCTTCCGTTGGCTTGCACTCTAGGAGAGTTTCCTCTCTGACCTCATCTCCTTTGAAAAGCTCTCGCCCCTGCTCACTCTGCTCCAGCTGCTAGCCCTTCTTGCTGGTCTTTGAATAAACCAGTCAGGATGCTGCCTCAGGGCCTTTGCATTTGCTATTCCTCCCGACACCCACCCCCTCCAACCCCACAGATACCTTCAGGGCTCTTTCCTTCCCTAAGGTATTATTCAAGTGTCAACATTTTCCTTTCCCCCAAACAACCTTATCTCCCTTCCCTGCTTTCTTTGCCTCCCAGCCTGCATCACCATCTGATAAGCCTTCAGTCTTACTTGCTTATCTTGTTTAAGAGGACCCCCCCCCCACCCCCATGTAAATTCCCTGAGGAGGGATTTTTGTGTTGTGTTCAGTGCTATATCCCTATGATCCCTATGGTCTGGCACACAGTAGGTACTCAGTACATGTTTATTGAGTGACAGGGAGACAGGTGTTCAGTCGAATGCCTGGTAGGTTAGGTGCTCAGGAAACAGGACTGCTGCTGGGTGGGAGGCCTGCCTCCAGCTGGAAGCTCAGTGCTGTCCCCAGGGAGCGAGAAAGTGGCCCAAGGGAAAGGGGAGAAAGTTTGGCTCCCCCCAGAGAGCACTTAGCACCTGTTTCCTCACAGCGGGTGGGCGAGGCAAGTGTTCTGAGAAGGTTCAAAGAGGGAGGAAAGGGCGGGCTGTATTTTTCCTTCCTTTTCCATTCCCTGCCTGCCCTTCAGCCTCTGTAGAGCTGGACTCAGGTCTCCCTGCCCCCTCCCTCTTGCCTCACACTGTGACTGTCTGTCATATTTTCTCTATGTCCTCAGCTTACCCACTTTGCTTGAATCCTACCCCCCTGGGATCAGGACCATCATCCCTGGACAAAGGATTTCAGCCCAGCCCCAGGGCGCTGCCAGCCAAACACACTTTCCAGCCGGTGCCAGGCCAGCCAGGGCAAAGTGGCTTAATCTTCAACCAGTGTTTTCGTCTGACTCAACAGATGTTGCCTAAGGCCTTTGGTAGAAGGGTCCTATGGTCACGTCCTTCTTGGGGTCCATGGGTGGGGGCAGGATGGAGAGGGAGAGTCCTTGTTTGCCGTGGACACTCTGATCCTTGGAAAGAGCTGAAGCAGCTTTTCTCAACTTCTGAAAAATAAGAGTCAGAAGGAATTTCCCGAGGGTGATAGCCAAACGAGTGGCCACCAAAGTCGGCCGGATGCTGAGCCCTTTGCACATGCAGCCCGGCACCCAAGGGACCTGGGCTGGAGGAGACGGGCCAGCCCCACGGAGGGGGCTTGAGATGTCCTTGTGAATCGGAGGGTGGGGTGGAGTGTCTGATGGGGGAGTAATCACTTAGTTTGAACTTCAAGCCCTGATGAATTTCAACTGAGGGCAGTGAGGGTCCTCGGTGGCCATTTTTGGGAGATTCTTAAAAATGGAGCAAGGCCAGGAGAGATGAGTCTGAGAAAGCTTTCAAAGAAGAGGGCAGTTGTGAGCATTGCTTTCCAAAGAGGATTCCCAGAGTGGTGGTGGTGGTGGTGGGGACTGGGGACGGACATCCCAGTCTGTGCAACAGCTAGAGTGGCTTAGTCTGGAGAGAGAAAATACGGGGGATAGAGAGGGTATAGAATGGGAGGGAGAAGGTGCTGAAGGGCAAATTTGCTGATTTTCTGTTGCTCTCCAAAGTAGAGCCTAATAGGTAGAGCTTCCCATAGAGAGGAGGAGACCTGGGTTAAAGAAACAGCAAAGCTCTCTAACACCTAAAATGGCACAATGTTGGCAATCATGGGAGTCGCTGTCGCTGGGACACGTACTCACTGACACCTATCAGGGGTAAGGCAGCTGCTGATGGGAGGGAGTCTTCCTGGGGAGTCTTGGGTGGAAGTGCTCATGGCCCCCTGAGGTCCTGTCCTCAGGTTGGGCTGTGAAGAGGCATGGTCTCTGGAGGTCAAGGCATCCATAAATGTGCTGACCACTTGCCCTATGACCCTCACTGGGAGAGGCCCCAGTCCGATGAAACATCCTGCCCTTGGGGAAGCATGCTCAGGGGGAAAGAGAGAGAGAACTCTTTTTTTTGGAAATAGTGAGAAACATCCTGCCCTTGGGGGACCATGCTCAGGGGGAAAGAGAGAGAGAACTCTTTTTGGAAATAGTTAGTGCTTGGCTGGGGGTTCTGACCAGAGGTAGCCTTTGGGGCCCAGAGTAGGAAGTGATCAGTTTGTGCTGCAGTGGTTGAGGAAGTCCTATTCTGAGTCCAATCTAAGATTTCAGCAATGGAAGAGAGGAGAGAAGAAGGAGAGAGGGCCTTTCAGAAGGTGGCAGGGCTGAAGCAGAGAAGGGGTAGGGCCTTGGCACAAATTACCAAGACCTATGGGGCCTGGGACAAATCCAGTGTCCTTGCTGGGGAGACGAGAGGGCTAGGCCATGTTGCCTTACCTCGGAGGCTCTGGCTGGGGTGCTGGTGGGAACAGCCCGAGTGGGAACAAGCATGGCATTCATGTGAGCAGAGAGGAGGTGTGAGCAGATAGAGGGGAAGCCAGTGGAATCCACCCGAGGAGGAAGGGGCCACATAGGGAGGAAGGGGCCACATAGGGAGGAGTCCAGAAGTCATATTGGGGAACTTGAACTTGATGAGCTTAGCACTAAGCTAACCACATAAGAGCCATTATGGGTCCTTGAGTGGGGAAATGACCCTAAGCAGGGTTTGAGAGCTGGGAGTCAGCTGCCAGCTGAGGGGTGTGGCTCGGTGGTGAGGGGGCTGCCAGGAGGAAGGCTGGGACACCAGATGAGGCTGGTACAGGTGCTCAGCGTGGGCGAAGGCAACCAGAGGGGCCTGGAGGAAGGGCCTACAGAAGCACAGACTCCCAGTTTCCTGGCTGACAGGTAGAACAGCATTCAGGGGGGAGGCTGGCAGGGGGAGGCTGGCAGGAGGAGGCGAGAAATATTCCAGCCTGGCGAGCATGTGTGAGCCGGTGGGGTGGGAGCTGGGTGCTGCTCCCTCCAGGTGAGTTGAGAAGGGCCTGAGGACAGGAGTGGGCTTGCCCAAGCCCATCCCCCAGAGGTGCAGAAAAATCAGGCATCACGTTTCATTGGTCACATCAGGTCTCCTCTTTTTCCCTGGTGGCCCTGGCCTGCCTGGGAGAGGATATGGCCCCTGGAGCAACTTCACCCAAACACTCAGGGGACCCTAGCTGCTGGCCTCCCTCCCATCCTAGCGAGGTCCAGCTCTGCCTCTCTCTGCCCTCCCTCCAGCCCCTCACCCTCCTGCCCCCATCAGCTCCCCATCCTGGGATGATAGGAAGTAACATTCACGAGGGGTGAATACAGGCTTTGAGGGGCAGACCTGAGCTCCTATAGAGCTAGCCAATCTCCCTGGAGACTCAGTTTCCTTATTTGCCAAAAGGGGTTCAAAGTGCTCTGTCTGCTGCTGATGTAGCCACTGTTGTAGTTGTTTTTGTTATTATCTGTTGATGGTACCCCCCCCAGACAGGCTGTGGGGTGTATAATGTGCCATCCTTGCCACGCCCCCTCTAAGTGCCCAGTAAATGGTGCTGCCCCACCCTTCTCTCTTGCTTTCAGCCCCCTGCCTTCATCTGCTTAGGGTTCTATTTTTAGAACAAGTGAGCCCGGAATAACTTGCTCTGGGTCCTGGGGCTGAGGACATTCCAGCCCCCATGGCCCTACCCACCAGCTCCCTTCCCCTCCCAGTGGGTTGCGCTGCCGTGACCTCACAGTTCGTTGCCATGGCAGTAGATGTGATGTCACAAGGTCTTTTGACCTGAGAAATTGTCCAGATTCCAGGCATCCCAGGGGGCAAGAGAGGGGAGAGCTGGAGGGGGGAAGGGGAGAGGGTGTGAGGAATTTCTGGACGGAATGTTCCTTTGGAGGCTGAGTCCCCATTCTGCGCCAGCCCCCCCCCCCCCCCCCCAGCCCCAGGCTTGGGCACCTCCCCCACCCATTATAGCTCTGTCGTTTCCTTCATCCAAAACAGCAGCCCACAGATACATTTTTTCCCAGCCCACCCTCCCTGCAGGCCGCCAGCATGTCCTACTGCATGAACCTCCAGGCTGTCACTTCAGCCACCCCAACCTCCATAGAATGGCCCTTCCTGGGGCCACTACAGTTGGCAGTGCATACAGTGGGGGGGGGGGGGGCTTTTTTTTCTTTATTAAGGTATTACATAAGTGTCCTTCCCCCCCCCCCCATTGTCCCCCCCCCCCCCCCCCCCCCCCCCGTATGCATGTCTTTTTTGGGGAAAAAATTGAGGAAAAATGTGCAGCTTCCCTATCCATCTGTGGTTCTCAGCCCCTCACATTTAGGAAGTTCTCTCTGTGGTCTGACCTCAGTCTCTCCTGCTGCAGCCCATTTCCTCCTCTTCCTATTGAAGTGTATTGCAGACCTCTTCCCTCTGGAGGACCGGGAGACAATTAGTCTTTAAGTCGTAGAAAGCTTGTTCCCAGCAGGAGGGCAGTTGATTTAAGGGTAAGAGGAACTGAATGGAGATCATCTCCCAGGAGAGACTGAGTCTGAAGGGATGGATGTAAGGAGCCCGGTTCAAATACCAGCCCTCTTACCTACCTATTAGCTGTGTAACCTTGGGCAAGTTATTCAATACGGCAGACTGTCAGTCTCCTCAACTGTCAAATGGGTTAATGCTTACTTTGTGCACATTGGTTATTCGGATGGATGGCTGTGAGGACGGATGACCATGGAAGCCAAGAATCTAATGCTACATATGCCCAAGGCTGCATTAACACGTAATGAGTCATTGTTGTTATTGTGTTAACATTATGAAAGGCTCTCCATCAGGGCCAGGATGAGGTAGGCCAGTGAGGCCCCCCGGGTACAAAATTCAAGGAGGCCTCGCTCTCAGGCCTGTGCTGGCAGAGAATGGGTGCTTCCTTAAACATTCTGCCCTTGGCGCCTCCCCTGAGTCCCTGCCTTGCTCCAGACTCCCAGGTTTGGGATCCTAGAGTAGAGTGATCCTCAAAGAGCAAGACTTGGATGTCAAGTGGCACCAGGTCCATACCCTGCCTCCTGCTCCTGAGCTGCGTTCAAGTTGTCCCGCCTGGAGGCCAGGAGCATTCTGAAAACCCCTGGTGGGGCTGTGGTCAGCTGCCCAGAAAGTCTGGGTCCTTGAGATCTAGGTTTTTTTCTGGGACTGGGCAGTGGGTAGGGACAGATGGGGACAGTCCCCATCTGGGCTCCATCTGCTCTGTGCTGCAATTGAGCCTCCGGAGGAAGGAAGAGAAGAGCCTGGGGGGCGGGGGGAGAGGGGGACAGGGTGGAGGGGCTGCGAGGTGAGTTCAGCAGTGGGCTTTACAAAACTGGTGCCAACTCCAACCCTGCCATTAACTTTATCCTGAGAACCTGGGCCAGTCAGACCTCTCTGCACCTCAGGAGAGAGGAGACAGGGTCTGAAGTCCCTCTCAGAGCTGTTCTGAGGAGTGGTGTGGGAGAATGGAGGTGTGGGTGTACATGTGTGTTTGTGCACGTGTGGGAGTGGGTGGGGTGTCTGTGTTGCTGAAGAGGCTCTGCCAGCCATTGGAACTCTGAGGCGGCCACTTCCATCTGAGGCGTCCACTTCAGGAGTCCACAGCTGGGGTGGTCTGGCAGCTTCCCTATAGCATGCCCAGGGCCTGGGGCAGGCTTGGCTTCAGGGGAGACCCACCCTCATGTTACCAGTCCCTTGCCTTTTTCATTGCCAGTCGGCCCAGAGCTGGCAGTTCCTGGGAAACAGAAGCAGGTCTTCAGTCCCGGAGGACTGGGGTGGGGAGGGTGGGAGCACGGCATGCATGCTGGGCCGTGTTTGCAAACACTGCAGGAAAACGCTGGGTGTTTAGGTCAGGAGGGGTTTTTGGAAATTTTTAGCTCTTCAGAAAGCATCTCAACCAGTAAGTTGAAGGCATTTTTTGACTGGCAAGCGTCTTTCTGTGGCCGGCTTCCAGCTGGCACAGGGAAAGGGGTGGGGGCCAAGGTTACGGTGCTCAGATGATTGTTGGCAGGGAGAGAAGTTTCTCTTGCACTGCTGAGGCCTGTGGTTTCTAATATTGACTCGACTCCCTCGTCTGCGTTGTGCCAGACATGGGAGGGGTGGGGCAGGAGGGTCAAAGAGGGGCAGGGTGGGCCACCGGAGGGCCTGGAGAGTGTGTGGGGTGGAGAGGATAAATAACTGCTAGCATTTACTGAACACTTTCTAAGTGCCAGGACCTGTTCTAAGTGCTTTATGTGCTTCCTCTCATTTGATTCTTTCAACATAGAGCCACTCTGTCCCATTGAGGAGCAGCAAGGATGAAGTGACCCGCTTGAGGTCACACAGTTAACTGTTTGGACTAGTGCTTCTCAAAGGGTCATCCCCAGACCTGGAAACCTGTTAGAAATGCATGTTCTTGGGTCCCACCCGAGTTCTACTGGATCAACCCTCTGGGGAGGGCCCAGCCCCTGTGTGTCCACAGCCCTCCAGGTATTTCTGAGTCACGCTCAAGTTCAAGGTGCCCTGGCTCACATTCTGCTCTTCAGGAGAGGCATGGCCTCCTGGGAGCTTTTCCCCAATGCTGGTTGAGGGCTCTTGAGGGCCTGCAGTATCCTGGGGCAGGCATTTCCTCTGCAGCTTCTCCATCTCACCCCATTGCTGTCCTTTCGGAATAGCCTGTTTGGAGAGGCTGGCTCAGCAGAGAGCTGAGTTCAGATCTCTGCTCTGCTATGCAGACTCTGCATATAAAAGGTCTCTGTGATCTGCCCTCCAGGTGTGTTCCTCCTCCCCCCACAGGGGCCAGAGAGGAGATGGTCCCCCCCCAGCCCATGGTCTCCATGGGAGCATCACAGAGCCCTGGATAAAAGGGACAAGTGGGGGTCAGAGGGCCAGGATTTCCCAGGGGGCTCATTTGCCCCCTGCCCAGTGGCCTGTGGCTCAGCAGGGGGCGCTCTGGGAGGTGGCTGGGCTGGGACGGAATGGAATGTGTCATCTTTACTCCTCCAGAGCCATCCTCAAACTCCAGGTGAGTCGACCTGAGGGCTAGATGAGCTTCCTGATGTGCCTCCCCAACTCCTACTCCATTCCTGGACCCTGTCCTCTCTCATCCATCCAAAGCTGCCTTGGCCCTGAAATACTCCCGGGAGGTTTCATCCCCTGGAAGGAAGTTTTGGCCTCAGCCACCCGTCTTCTTTCCAGGCAGGAGGGGTAAAGTCTGGGCCATTTCCAGAAAGAGCACGGCTGCCTTCAGCTCCATGTCCGCCTCGGCCAGTTCTCCCTGGCGCCAGACCCTCTCAGTGGTCATTCTGTCCATTCCTCTGTCTTTAGACACAAACAGCTTGCCCCTCAGGTCCCGGCCTGGGGCGGGGGCAGGCGTTTCCTATCCTGAGACAGCCTGTCTTAACTGGGCCCACACTCATCTCGGCAGAGGCCTGTTTCATGACCTTGGCAGTCATGCTCATGTCCTTCTGCATGGCTCAGGGGTCCCACTAACCACTTTGCCGAGTTGCAAATGGAGCCCTAGAATCTGGTCAGGAGGTGGCCTTGGAATGGGAGGTTTCTCTCCTGTTTGGAGTCTTAGGAGCCTATTTTTCAGGTTGCCTTTAGCAGGAAGCACTTCTGTTAGTCTGGGCAGGGGAAGGGTGGCACTGGGGCCGAGGGGTAGGACCAGTCCACAGGTGTTTATTGATGGCCTGCTATTCATAATCACAGGCTCTGGAATGAGGGATATGGCAAATGAGTTCGTAAAAATGCTGCTTTGAATATGTTTTGGAGGCAGGTGGGATAGAATCGCAAATAAAACAAGACAGATTCCCATGATATGATTATTCATGTGCCAATGACCAGATACATGGCACTGACAGAAAGACGTACTGAAGTTGAGAGGTGAGAGAGAGAGTCCTCCTTGCTGAGGTGTTCAGGGAGGACTTCATGGAGGAGGAGAGCTTGCAGGAAAAGAGGAGAAGGTGTTCCACCAGGAAAGGCCTGGATGTGAGAACAAGCAAAGGGATGTAGGGGCAGGTCAGGTGGAGCCGAGCTTTTGGGTATGAAAATTAAGGTCTGTGAAGGGGCAGGGCCAATGATTGGGGAGGTCTTGAAGAGTTAGAACCCACAGGCCTCTCATCCCAGGCTGCCGCCAATTCAGCCAAAGGGGGAGGAGCTCAGAGCCCAAGATGGGGTTCAAATCCTGTTGTCCCCATTAGTAGTTGATGACTTGGGCCCCTCATTTAACTTAAGCAAATCTGTGAAGTGGGCCTCAGAAGTAACAATGGGCCCCGGCTGGTATACTCAGTGGTTGGAGTGTTGGCCTGCACACTGTAGGGTCCCAGATTTGATTCTGGATCAAGGACACGTATTTGGGTTGCGGGTTTACTCCCCATTCCCAGTTAGGTTATGTGCAGGAGGTAACCAGTCAATGTGTCTCTCTCACATGTTGTTTTTCTTTCTCTCTCTCCCCCTCTCTCCTTCCCTTCCACTCTCTCTGAGAAGCAATGGAAAAAGTATCCTCAGGTGAGGATTTTTAAAAAAGGTAATAATGGTACCTGCATCACAGGTGCTTGTGGTGGCTGAGCCCGTCGTGATGAAAACGCCTGGCATGTTGGCACAGTGACGGTTGCTCGCTCCTTGTTCCTTTTTGAACCGTCAGCGACTGCCTGAGTCAGAGGCCTGGGTAATGTTTGTCCAGGTGGATGTTTACAGTACCAATAGGAAGTTTTTTATTTTCCAAACTGTGCCTCCCAACTTGGGGACAGCCAGGTTCCATCTTGTGTTGGCATCATGTCCTGAAAGCATTCTGCCCTCATGGCCACCGGCCTTGGACAGGGAGCCATTCTGGAGGTGTTTGTCCAGAGGCCTCACACTGCCTTTTCCCTTTGTCCACAGCCTGTCAACACTGAGAGTGCACCGAAGAATGTAGTGGACACGGTGAGTGACAGTAGCTCCCCGGGCGGGGTGGCGAGGAGCAGCATGGGAGGCCGGAAAGCCGAAGATGGATTTGGGGAAAGAGAGCAGATGTGTTTGGGGGCATCCTTCTGGAATAGATATGGGGAGCTTGGGGGGAGTGGTGGGGCCATGGGTGACGTTGGGAGCTGGTGCATATGGAAATGGATTGTTGGGGAACTAGACAGGCCAAGAAGGAGAGGCAGGGGTGGGAACAGAGAGAGACAGGCCAGTGGTTAAGTGTGGGTTTCTTTGTTAAATATGTAGGAATTGAGAAAGCCAGGCAGATCTTTCCCAATAGATCTTTCTGATGTATCAGAGAAACAGACAATCTCAAGGCTGCAAGGAGGAGGAAGAGGAAAAAGTCCGTGGGCCCTGAAGTGGGAACTGAGGTTAGCAGCTGTGAGGTGTCTCCGACAATGGCTGGTGTTGAATGGCTTGGAGCGGAAGACTCGAGTTTAAATCCTAACTCCCCCAAGCTCCTAATTGTGTGACTATAGGCAAATCAAGAGCCTGTCTGTGCCTCAGTTTTCTTATCTGCAAAATGAGAATAATAATATTTCCCAGAGTTGTCGTGAGACACGGAGAAGAGGGTTTGATTAACTCTGAGAGGCCTTCAGTGGACAAAGAAATGTTAAACAGCCAAGTCTCCCCCACCCCACCCCACCCCACCCCAGCCAGGCTCTTCTGCAATCCTCTGACTCCCCTCCCCTGCCAAACACAGCAGGTGAAAGTCTGGTGCCTTTTGATTACTTTCTTTGACTCCCCTTTCTTACTGTCTTGTGTCTCTCTCCAGGGAGAAGGAACCTTCCGGGGTGGGAACACTCGGAAAAGCCTTGAGGAAGACGTAAGTATGGGGGGAGGGAGTAGAGAAGGATGTGGCTGGGCCCCTGGTGCTCAGAGGGACTGGGGATGGGTGGGTGATATCTCCCAACTCTCTTGTTTGGTGGGGTGTCCCTTCCTTCTCTTCAGAGGGCAGGCAGGGTTGCCCAGTTTAGTTGCTGAGCAAGGGAGGAGGAGCTGGGTGAGCAGACCCCATCTACTTATACACTGGGCCTCGGCCTTGGCCGTGGCCTCCAGCTCAGCTGGGTTCAGAGCACTTTTGCCCATTACTTTGCCTGGGTGGGAGTGGGGCGGGGCCCTCTGTGAGGCCTGGTTGGGTGGTGGGTGAGCATTCACCAAGGAGGATGGTCAACAGTATAGGGACCAAGGGTAGAGATGAAGAGGGACTCTTGAGCCCTTAGAGCAGTTAATGCTGAGACTCTTTAATACAGTTCCTCATGTTGTGGTGACCCCTGACCATAAAATTATTTTCGTTGCTACTTCCTAACTGTAATTTTGCTACTTTTAATGAATCATAATGTAAATATCTGTGTTTTCCGATGGTCTTAGACGACCCTGCTAGCAGTTCTCAACCTGTGCCAGTATGAAGTAGCAACAAAAATAATTTTATGGTCGGGGGTCACCACAACATGAAGAACTGTATTAAAGGGTCATGGCATTAGAAAGATGGGGAACCACTGCCTTAGAGGGTCATCAAGGTCTTGGGGAATGGCATGCTCTGCTTCTTGGGGAAGAGAAAAATGCAGAATCCTTTGTGTGGCTTAAGTGCCATTGATTTAGGAAGAACCTGGAAGGTGGGTCAACTGGTCCACCACGCTCCTACTGCCCTGCATTTTTGCTGGAATTCAGTGAGCACATTTCTGAAGTGGAAGGACCCAGAGAAGGGCAGAGGGGGCTCTCCCACTACCCTGCTTTGGGCAATACTTGTGGAGGGACTTGTCTTCAGGAGCTGACGCTCGACAGAGTTGGACCTTTTTCTTCCTTCCCTTCTCTGACAATTTGCCCCTCTGCTGGCCTCTCCATCCTTGCCCGCCTTGATCTGCAGAGGAACAGGGAGTGGTTTTGGCGGTTGGCACAGGGGGAGCTGTTGATGGCATGAGGCCCTATCATCTGACAGCTGCCTGACCCATGGTGGGGAGGGCCCAGAGGGAGGTGCTGGGGCAGCAGGAGACAGCTTCTGCAAGAGGCAGCACTTCTGCGGTGAGCCCACCGCCACTACCTCCTTGCCCGGGGGCAGCCTGCACAGCGAGGGGAGGCGTCCTCAGGAAGAGTGGGAGCATGCCTCTCAAATTAGTGGGGAAGGCTCTGCTCAAGGTAGGAGGGGTCCTGTGAGCACAGGTACACGTGCTGGAGAGGGGCCCTTGTCCAAGTTTGTGATGTTTCTGGGGCTGGAGTGCAGGGGAGAAATTAATTTTTTGTGTACCTGCTACTGAGGATTAACTAGCTTAATGCACGCAAAGCACATGATACGTGCTCATTGAATGGTAGCTTTCTTATGACTGCTATTTTGACTGAGGGCCAGGAGCTGGGCTGGGTATTTTTTTGATTTCTATGACAGCCCCTCTGACAGATGCTGTGACCCCATTTTGTAGATAAGCAAACAGAAGCTTGGAGGGGCTCAATGCCTTCTCCATTCCTTCCCGGGACCACTGCTTGGATCTGGTGTTGCCAGGACTCCCAACCTTGGGGGGGGGGGGGGGTACAGGTGATGGTGTGTGAACCAAGACATTTAGCCAATGGTCTACAAACTCTTGTAAGTCAAGTTCTAGAGCTGCTGATCCTACATCCCAGCCTGGGTCTGACGGACCCCGGAATGTAAAGCTGCAGTAGGAGAGAGTGAAGTTAGACATCATGAACTTTTTGACATGCGGTTGTGCTTGACTTTAGTCCTGGGGAAGAAAGAGGTGGCTGTTTAATTGGGACTGGAGGTTTTATTTAGGAGAAAGTTTTGTTGGTCTGGGATGAATGTGTGTGTGTAAGTGGTGGGTAAGGGTGGTGTCCTGTCTGGATATGGGAGGAGAGACCAGCGCTGTTTTGGTTGTTAGTCTAGTTTAAGGAGCGCATGAAAGGCAAAGCCGGTTCCAGAATGGCCTGTGTGCTGCAAAGCAGGAGAAGAAGCCTAAGTTTAAGGTCCCAGGCATCTGTTGTGGGTTGGATGACCTCAGGGTGATTGAGCCCGTCCCCTGCCCAGCGGTGGGCTCCCTGCAGTCTGTCACAGGTGAAGGGACCACTTTCAAGGTGACATGGCTAAAGTCCTGGGCCTTCCGCTGGGACAATACGCCTGTTTTTTTTTTGAGCTGTTTTCCTGTCTCTGGCCCGGGGCCCAGGATTCAGGGCAGGAATGGCTGTTTTCCTCTGACGGCTGATGTGCGGTGGAGTTCGTGGATGGTGTGCTGTGTCGCACTTTGTTTTGGAAAAATCCAGGCTGGTGGGCAGGAAGGAGAGAGGAAGGGGTGTGGCTGGAGGGGCTGATGCTGGGGGAGGGGTGGCCATTGCCCTCAGAAGAGACATAGGAATGGGGATGGGCTTCTGACGTAGGCTGGTCACCAATTTCTGGCTGCCTGATATTGCTTACACACCCTCCTCCCCACTGTGCCCCCTGGGGCCTGGGGCTCAGGAAACAGCTTTTCTTTTGGTCCAGGGTTGTTGTGTTTGGTCTGTGGACCTCAAAGGAAGGCAGGACTCTTCCCACACAGTGGTTGCTCTAACCAACCCCACCCAGGTCCCAGCGTTCTGCTCCTTGCTGTACGGCGGGGGAGAAGGTTGATCACAGAGCATGGGGTCGTAGTCTTTGAGCGCTCGGGAAGGGCTGAGCGGTGATCAGCAGCGAGGACCGAGGCAAAAAGAGTTGGCTGGACCTGCGGTAGGAAGGGTGAGGGTTAGACACCAGGAAGAACTTACCGGTAGTAAGAAAAGTAGGACCCTGTTTTGGTGGCGCTGTGGAATTTCCGTTAGTGGTGTCCTTTCAACAAAGGACAGACTATTTTGGTGACAACAATAGGGGAGAGTTCTTGGTGCACAGGGAATTGGATCAAAAGTCCTATTATTGATCTATGTCCTGGTAGGGGCTGGGAGGAAGTTCAAAGCCCTGTGGATAGAGAACTTTGGGAGCCTCGGAGAGGAAAAGAATGGGATTACAGGCAGACGGAGAGCTTAATTTTCTTTCCAAAATGAAATCTTTGTAGTACTCTTTGTAGAGCCCTCTGGTAGTTTTCCCTAAGGGCTCTCACTGGAACCGGTCAGTGATGTAGAATCACATGAAACTGTGCTGGACCCGTTTTACAGATTGCTCAGTGAGAAAGAGAGGCTGCTGCCGCCAGGGCTCCGGTGATGAGCACCTTTCTTCATCGAATAGAAGCTCTCTGAGGTCAGGGCTCCTCCTCTCCTGGGCCCCTGGTGCCTAGAATATTGCCAGGCGCACAGCCTGCAGCGCTCAGTGAAAGTTTACTGAGAAAGGGAGTGAGCACGGAGCTGGGTGGCAGAGATGACCACATCTCTCCCCCGTCCACCAGCCCTCTTGAAAAGGGCCTGCATGCTGAGGCACGCTGGAGAACGCCTGTTTCCAGCCCTGTGTGTGAGGTCACCTGTGTTTTCTTGAGCGTTAGATTGTGTTTGCTCACAGCAACCCCTGCTCCCCCACCCCCCGCCATTCGTGGTTCTCTGGTTGTCCCTGTGGCTCTGTGTCCACCGACACTCGGACGTGTCACCCGTGCACGTCTGCTTTCTGCCAGCGAGTGTCACATGCCCCCCAACTTTGCAGAAAACAGGAAGCCCCATCAGTTAGAGGGCAGCCCAGTGATTCATCAGCGGATGGCCATCCAGCTGTTCATCCCCATCCTCTGGTGGGGTCACTGTTCAGGGCAGCTTCACCCCGGCCCCCCCCGCTTCCCTGGCCGACCTGCTGGAGAGAGCAGGCTTGGACTTTGCCTTATCACCTCTGGAAGCGGTATGGCCAGAGTCGGTTGGGGCCAAGTTTTTATTTATCCTCCCTGGCTTTTTTTGGGGTGGGGAAGCTAAGGAATGTGGAGTGTTGTAACGTTGGGGGGGGGGGGTGTAGGGGAATGGGAGCCAGCTCTCCTGCCCTGCTCAGCCTTCTCACCTCTGTGCCGGGGAAGCTCCAGGCCCCCTCAGCCCCCCAGTCCCCCTGCCAGGCCCGTGTCAGGATCCCATTGTCTCCCTGTGCTCTCTGTGCCTGGACCTGTGGTCCTGGCCTCACCTCAAGCCTTGGCTACAGTTGTGGCTTCCAGTTGTTTGAAGCAGCTGTGGTGGCCTCCTCCAAATGTGGCTGTGGATCCGTAACAGATGAAACCCAAGGGGCTATTTATAGCGGGGTGGCCCTGGGCCTGGAGCAGGGCCCACGGCCTGGGGAGGCTCAGCGACTCCTCGTCAGGGCCCAGCGCAGTAGAAAGAGATGAAGTGTTGGGTTTCTGCGTTCCGCTGGGTGGGTAGTTTTGGAACAGCCTGGTTTGG
This sequence comes from Antrozous pallidus, assembly GCA_027563665.1. Taxonomy (NCBI): domain Eukaryota; kingdom Metazoa; phylum Chordata; class Mammalia; order Chiroptera; family Vespertilionidae; genus Antrozous; species Antrozous pallidus. The sequence goes on along the minus strand of CM050508.1, from coordinate 22,115,102 downwards.
GGCTTGAAAACCAAACACAACCCTCCTCACCCCCCCCCCCCCCCCCCCCCCCCAATGCCTGACTCATGCAAGCCCAAGTCCTCAGGGCCAGGAGAGCTGCGGAGACAGAAACTTTCTGCCCGGACAGACAGCCCCACTTGGCGTTTCCTCCTGCTGCCTGCCGAGGCCGAGCTGCTCCGGGCTGTGTGGGAGCCCAGGCAGAGGGGACTCAGGGTGCAGCTTGCTCCCTGCCCATGGATGTGGAGTCCTCTTAGCGGGGCTGCCTTGACTTTGTGCTCAGCTGGGAGCTGGGCCTCTAGAAGCCTACCCTCTCCCACCTCAGAGGCTCTGCAGGGTCTGGAGAGGGCTGAAGGGGGTCAAGCCTGAATTCTGAGGGTGAATCCTGCCAGTCGTCAGGACTTGGGGGTGAGTCACTGTTGCCTCAGTTTCCCCTCACATTGGCAAATTGCGGTCCTGTCTCTTCCAAGAAGTGGTTGCAACTTGGTGGTTGGGAAAGGCTTGTTCCTGTGTTGCCCATGAATATTTGGACAGTGCCAATGGGCTCAGAGGGCTTGGCTGGGCCTAGGATTCTGGGTGTTGGGTATCCGATTCTGCATCGCGTGAGGTGGCTGAAAGGATGGGCGGTTGGTGGTGGAAGTGATGCGGGTTTGATTTGGAGGTGGAGGTTTGATTATATCCCTAACTGCCTTTTAAATTCTACTTGATATAATAACAGTAACCACATATACACTGAGTGGCCAGATTATTATGATCTCTGAACGCATAATAATCTGGCCACTCAGTGTATTTGTATCTCAAATGGGTACCAAAAGTATTCTAGACTTTTGCTGGAGATCAACCACCTATTTGCCCTGAGCTTTCTATCTGCCAGTGCAAAAGGGAAAACTGATCAGGTGCATGATTTGTAGTGTCTTTGATATCAAATAAATGAGGTACAAGAGAAGTACACTGAGTGGCCAGATTATTGTGCGTTCAGAGACCATAATAATCTGGCTATTCAGTGTATGTCACCATTAAATGTGCAATTCCTTTTCATTTTTAAACAGTCTATACCCCCACTTTACATATGACATCCCAGAGGCTCAGAGCGTTAAGTAGAAAGGCTGCCCAGAGGGGCGCTGAGGACTCAGCCTGGGCTTCCTCACTGTGTCGTCGGGTGCCCTGGCATGTTTTGGACACCAACTTGGGTCCCTTCGCCTGGTTTTGGATAAGTTGACAGCCCTGGAAATGAGAGAGGGTGAGGGGGTACATACAATGGGCGGTGGGCCCTCGGGGGCAGGATTTGGTGCCTGTGCTGCTCCCCGTAGGCGCACGTTGTGCCTGGCTGCTCTATGTCTAAGCCTCTGATTGAACGACTCGTGTTGCTGCGTTAAGGAAGAGGAGTGTGGCATGGCGATGATCCGAGGAGAAAGGTTTAGAGCTGGAGAGAGGGTGCCATCACTCACCTTTCCTTCTCTAGTGCTTGCAGTCTGTATCCTCCCCTCGGGGTTACTATTACGATGGCCAGTGAATCGAGATGAAATGAGTTTCCAATGTCAGTAACTGTTTTATTGAGTGTGTGCTCAGTACAGATGGCACCGGCCCAGGCGTGGCACGTTTCTCAACATTAGGATTCCTTTTTCCCCCCGGGGGCTCCCATGCTCGCAAACACACTCACGTGGCATTGGCATAGACTGCTCTTGGCTTTGGGTTGCTTTGTTGCTGTGGTGTTAGGGTGCCTGGGCTGGAATGTTGGCAGAGAAAGGAGAAGTAGATCTGCGTTTGCCTGTGACCCTGACTGTGCTGGTGGACAGTTCTCAGCCTGCCTCCTCCACAATGCTGCTTCTCTTCTCTCTTTTCCAGGGTTCCATCAGAGTCACCCCGAGTGTCCAGCCTCATCCCCAGCCCGTCAGGTATGCCTGGCCTGTGGGGGGCACAGGGTGGGGGTCCTGGCAGTGAGGTCACTGTGGGAGTTCCTGGCAAGTCATGCCTTTGGGTCTCCGAGACTTAAGTCATAAAGACAGTGGTAGGAGGCTGGGCAGCCGTGGCACCCTCCCTGGAGGGTGTGGGTGGATGCCGCTTGAAAAGGGTCATGCCCTGGGTTCTAGTTGGTCCTAGCTGAGTTCAGCCTTGAGCTGAATTCTGTAAGTACCTGCATGATTCATCTAGTCCTTGCAACAGCCCTGCAAGGTAAGTGTTTTATTCCCATTCGGCAGATGAAGAAACAGTTTCAGAGGTGGCTTGTTAGGGGTCCCACAGGCGCCTTGATGCCTCGCTGACACAGCCTCTTTTCCCTGCGTCCAGCCTCTCTGGTTCTCTCTGTCTCACCTTCACCACTGAGGCTCCAGAGATGAGTGAGAATCTGGTCCCAGGAAGATGGTGTCCCAGGGAGAGGGGACCTAGTGTGTGGCTGAAACCCCCAGCCGTCCACTGCCCCTCCTACCTGAGCTGCTCTTTAGATCCCCTCTCCCCCTATAGCCCAGAAGCACCTTGGATGGGCAGGTGTGGAGTGCGCAGTACTGAGGTGGTCAGGTGGTGGCACTCTTTTGCCTGGCGCAGGCAGTGAGCTGAGGTAGGAGCCGACCTCAAAGAAGCTCATTTTGGGGATGAGAGATGGCCGGGGCTCAGCGCTTAATGCACACTGGACCTTACTGCAGGCACCCGCCCTTCCACCACTTGGTCCTCGTCATTGCCACCATGGAGAAGCCTCACATCACCCCGGCTGCCCCATCTTCAGACCCCATTTACAGAATTGGGCTCAGACTTAACCTGTTGGAGACTGGGATTCTGGCCCACTTCTTGGGGTTGCTTCCCAGTGCCGCCCCACCACTTTGAAATAACCTGGTGGTATTCCTACTGCTGCCTTCCAATCTCAACTTTACCCTGCTGTAGGGACCGTTTATCAAAATGAAATGTGTTGTCCACCTTGGACAGAGAGGGGAAGCCAGGCACGAGGAGGCTGCTGATGGGTAAGAAGGTGGGGTGAGGAGCATGTGAGGTGCCCCCAGAAGCTACAGGGTTTCCAGAATGGAATTTCAGTGTCTCGAGATCCATTTCCCCTTCCCATCAGCACTCCGGTTGGTCCTTGGACCCTCCCCTTGGAAGAGAAGCTGGATGAGTTGTGAAGATGTGAGTCCCTACCTCCCTCATCCAGTGCCCAGTTCAGGTGGCTCTCTACTCTCCACGGAGCTCAGATGGTGCTGGGATGTTGGGGGCTCTGCACCTTCTGCTTCCTTAGCAATCAGGGAGGCCACTGCTACACAGTGCTGGAGTGGTGGGGGCTGCCAGAAGTAGGGATGGAGTCAGGGAACAAAGGGCAGGAGTTGGCTTGCCTCTGGGGAGGGCTGGAATGCGTGCTGTGGTCTGGCTCACTTGGAGCCCAGGTGAGCATGTCACCTGAGCTGCCCATTCTCCCAAGAGGCCTCCCGCCCACTCCACAGCTCCGAAGCCAGGAGGGCAGCAGAATACTCAGCCAGGGAACAGGGGAGCACTCACTCAGCTTCACTTTCCCCTTCCAGAGCTGTCCCAGGAGCCTTGGAGACACACAGCCAGACCAGGCTTCAGTGTGTCAGGGGGCAGAGCTGGGCTCCTGGGTTCCTGGCCAGCTCTGGCCTTGGCTCTGACCTCTAGGATCCGGCTGAAGGCAGTGCTGACAGAACTGATGGGTACCTGGGATTGGTGTCATCACCATTTGGTTCTGACACAGCTTGAGATCCTTGCCAGCCCCTGCCCAGCTCTTTCTCTCCAGCGCCCCAAGTGGGCCTTTCTGGCTGCACTGGCCTTGCCACAGGAAGCCTCTGACCTTGGTTCTGGGTCTGGGAGCCAACAACCTCCCTTGAGTTGGATATGGGGGCCATGTACAGTGTGTAGGGGGTGCAGATATCTGGTCCTTGCCCTGGGGAACTAGATTCTGATCTAGACCCACCCCCCTCTGCTAGTCTTCCCAGAAACATGAGTGTGAGCCAGACCATGGAGGACAGTTGTGAGCTGGACCTGGTGTACGTCACAGAGAGGATCATCGCCGTCTCCTTCCCCAGCACAGCCAATGAGGAGCATTTCCGGAGCAACCTCCGCGAGGTGGCCCAGATGCTCAAGTCCAAACATGGAGGCAACTACCTGGTGAGAATGGGCCTCTCGCCACTTTCCCAGCGCCCCTCTGCCCCTTCTTCCTGCCACCTCACTGCTGTGTGTGCGTGCATGTGTTTGTGTATGTGTGCATGCATGTGCGTACATGTGTGTGTTTTGACCAGGAGGAAAGAATAACAATAAAAGCTCATGTTATTGAGCGCTTACTACAAGCCATGCCTTGTTCCAACTTCTTTCCGCATATTTAACCTTCAGGACAGCCTAGAAAGCAGGTGTTGTTAGAGCTCAGAGAGGTGGAGTATCTGCTTAAGTTCACAGTATCAGGAAGTGGCGGAGCTGGCACCTTGCTGGCACCTCTGAGAAGACTTAAGGCAAAGTTGTGGCAGAGGCATCGTAAGGGACCTTGTGTTGCTGACATGAGGATTGTACCTGGCCCAGGAGAGTCACCTAACAAATGTGGATGAAGTGGCTGCCAGTGGTCTCCTCTGATGTCAGAAAGGCCCGACTGGGGGATTGGGCCAATCTTGGCTCCATAGGAGGGCTCAGGTCCACTTTACTGGGAGGTCGATGTGACTGGACCAATAGACTATTCTGTGCAACCTCAGGGGCTGCCCTTGGCTGTGTGAGTAGAGGTGGCTGTAGGAGGCTGTCTTAGGTCCCTGGAGCTGCTGTAACAATCACAAACTCGGTGGCTTCAACACTGGAATTTAGCTTTTCACAGCTCTGGGGGCTAGAAGTCCAAATTGAGGTATTGGCAGGGCCATGTTTCTCTGAATTGTGTACAGGAGCAACCTGCCTTGCCTCTTCCTGGTTGCTGGTTGCTGGTTGCTCCAGCATCCGTGGTGGCCCTCGGCTTGTAGCTTCATCACTCCGATCTCTGCCTCCGTCATCACAGGGCCTTCCTTCTTTCCTGTGACTCTCTGTGGGTCCTTTCCTCTTCTTATAAGGACACCAGCCATTGGATTTAGGGTCCACCCTAAATTCTGGATGATCTCATCTCCAGATCCTTAACTACTTACATCAGCAAAGGCCCTATTTCCAAATAAGGTCACATTCTGAAATTCAGGGGGATGTGAATTTTTGTGGGACACCATTAAACCCACTACAGACACCCATCCATCAGCTGTGTCTGACGCTATTGAGAGCCTGGTTTGAAACATCAGAAAGGCCTGGATTCGAATGCAGGCTCTGCTCTTATTAAGTAGCTGATCTTGGACACTTTAGCCCTCACTAAGTCTTAAGTTCCCAATCTGTAAAATAAGTCTAATAATACTACCCATGTCTTACGGGGGTTGAAAGAATGAAGCCAACTGGTAGATATAAACATCTTAGCATGGATATGACAGGGTGTGGGTACTCGAGTGGTAGCTGTTGTTCACATAATAAAGCGTGTTCCATTATGGGGCTCAAGAGTGGACTGGAAGCCATCTACAGTCCCTTCCTGACTTCGGGAGTCCAGGATTTCATGGGACTCTGAGCTATGCCACCCTCCCTTCATCTTGCCTATTCCAGATCGTGGGATCCTCTTTTCTCCACAGGAGACAACATAGTGGTCTTTGAGTTTCCCAGGCAGTCAGGTAGAGGTGGAGACAGGAATTCCAGAGACTGGGGGATTCTCATGGGCTGTGGTTAGGTGCTGGAGAACATCTGGCAGAGGATGTCAAGGGTCTGAGAGGGCCCAGCCAGGACAGTTTGCATCTTCTGATGGAAGGTGTCTGACCACAGAGCCATTGCATCTTCAAGGGGTGAGTTTCTAAAGTCCACCTGTGGAATAGAAACTAAAGAAGGACAATACTGAATATGGGACCCGAGACAGGTTCCATTCCCTTCTCATTTTTAGTTTTGGATGTCTGCTCACAGAAGGGAGTGGCTGAGAGTCTATACTTCTCCCTCCTTCACTCCCCCGCTCCCTATCTTGAGAACCTATAGTTGGGTTCCTGTTGCTCAGTGTGTATGACTGGGATCCCAGCTCATGTGTGGGTGGGATATGCAGCAGGGGCCAGAGCAGCCTGTGAGCCTTTCCACCATTTCTTCCTTCTAGCTTTTCAACCTCTCTGAGCGGAGACCTGACATCACGAAGCTCCACACCAAGGTGAGCCCATGCCAAGTAGGGTGGGAGTGTCTACCTGCCTGGGAGGGGAGATAACAGACAGTCCCCCTGCTCCTCGGGTCTCACATCAGAGTCTTAGGGAAAGTGCTGTGACAGTTTGCAAAGCCTATTACAGTGCCATCTTCTCCGTGGATAATGGGAAATAAATCTATTCATTTTTTCCCCCATAATGTAAACTACAGAAAGCATAGCTCGATGCAGTGATTTCCACCCAGCTCTGCCGCCCCTGGGGAGCCCTTAGAATCTCTGGGTGAGGCTAGAGCTGTGAGATGGTTAGTTTCTTTGAAAGTTATCTTGGATTTAAACTGGCTGGGAATGGCCAACGTGGACCTTCCCACCGTTAGCTCTCACTTGCTCACCCTGTGGGCTGTGGGCCGGGCTTTGCATGGTGCCTGCTGCTGGCTCCTGGATTCTGGTGCCTGTTGCTGTGTGACCTTGGGGAGGTGACACACTTTTCTGGGCCTCAGTTTGCACCTCTGAAAGTAGACGGGCTGGGTTAGGTATATTCTCTGAGCCCTTCTAAGCAGAAGTTCTCCTTTGCTGTAAAGTTCTGTGAGTTCAGAAAAGTTTTGAGTATCTGGAGACTGCAGTTCAGATCTGCCTTCTGTCTCCTTCAGCTTCTCTACGTTGGCCCTGAAAAATCAATGGTGTGTGTGGCTAAGGCCTGGAAAAGAGCCACGAACACCCAGGAACCCTTTGCTCTGCCCTCTTGCCCTGAGCCAGGCCTTGGGGTTGTCTGTGGGAGCAGAGCTTGGGGGCAGTGCTGGGGCCCCATCACATTTTGAGGTCAGAGTCATGTGGAAGGGACCTTGCCTTAATTTTTGCTCACATATGAGAAATTGAAGCTAGGAGAAGGGCCGGGGCCCCACAACAAGCCAGTGTCCGAGCTGAGACTCAGGCACAGAGACCCTGGTCCTGGCCATTGTCCTACCCTTCCATGTTCCCACCTCCCAGGTGGGCTGATAGGCAGGGCAGGAACCAAGGCCCAGCCACTGTTGGCCATGGCCCAATACTAACATGTGGAGTGTGTGCAGGCCCCACTGCTCTGGTTGACTGTCTGGGCTTCTGCCATTTCTCACTCCTATTGGGCCACAGGTACTGGAATTTGGCTGGCCTGACCTCCACACCCCGGCCCTGGAGAAGATTTGCAGTGTCTGCAAGGCCATGGACACTTGGCTCAACGCAGACCCCCACAATGTCGTCGTTCTACACAACAAGGTCAGAGCTGGCTGCAGGGTGTATGTGTGTGTGACCATCTGTGTGCATGCCCATGTGTGAATGTATCCTTGGATGAGGGTATCTTCTGGCCTGTGTCGTTGGACTGTGTGAGTGTGGAAGTCTGTGTATTCTCCTTTCCAAGGATGATAGATCCTGTCCCCTGGGCTCCCACAGGAAGTGTGGGGCCCCCAAGTGTAGTGGGTGATCAGCTGTGTTTCTTCTCTTTGAGACTCAGCAGTGACCTTCGTCCCTCCCCCATACCTTCTCTCTTCCCCATATCTCCTCCCTCCTTCTGGTCTCCCTTAGAACCACAGCCTTCTCTCCAGCCCCTGCCCCCTTCCCTCTAAGGCTCTGGATGGGCACTGGAACAGTAGGCCGGCCCTAGAAATAAAGGCTTTTGTGTTTGGGGGCTCTTTCAGGGAAACCGAGGAAGGATAGGAGTGGTCATCGCTGCTTACATGCACTACAGCAACATTTCAGCCAGGTAAGAGGGCTCTCGAGCCTCCGATTCTCTGCATATTGACTCACCCATGATTTCTCCCTTCCTTGGGGAGGGAAGATAAAGACAGAGGGCATGAGAGAGTCTTAGGATGAGGAAGGAAGGTGACTATCACACCACAGGAGCCTATGGGTGGAGGGCAGGAGAGAGGAAAATCCATTGTCCAGCCTTGGGAGACAGGCCCATCCATGGACACCCCCTCTAGCCAGATTCTTGGGGCCACTTTTTCTTGCCAAACTGCCTTCTGTTTTTCTGGGTGAGCAGGGAGGGTTATTCGAAGGAAATGCTGGATTAGATCTGGGTCCAGCAGAACCATCTGGTAGTTCTCCATCCCCTTGTCCCTGGCCAGCAGGGCCCGTTTTCCACTTAGGGGTTTTGGAGCAAGACTAGTAAACCAGCAGTGCCCTGTTTGGATTCTATTTTGCAGAGGAGGCAGAGGGACCCATCCACTCACTGGTTTATTCTCTCGACAGTAGTTACTGAACAGCCACACGCTGTTCTAGGTGCTGTGATATAGCAGTGGACAGAGCCAGGCCACTATCCCAAGGACTTTAAGTATATAAACAAGTATATCTGTAATAGCAGGTGATAAGATCTATGAAAGAATGGAGACCAGAGCATGACAGGGGTTAGAGAAAGCCTCTGGAGGAGGTAGTATTTGAGCAGAGACCTGAATTAGGCAGAGGAGTGTGTGTGTGGGGGGGACCAGCTGAGTCGCATAAAGTTTGGGAGGGAACTTCCCAGGCAGAGAGAGGAGGAAGGGACAAGGCCTGCGGTGGGAATGCCATGCGAGGGGCTGGCATGTTTTGAGCTAAGTGAGTGAGGGCATGAGGAGTAGGAAGTGAAGCGGGAAGGGGGCAAGCCTTGTAGGACTTGATAAGGACTTTGGGTTTATTCTAAGAGTGATGGGAAGTCGTTGGGAGAGTCAAGAAGGGGCAAGCTATGGTATCGGTCACTACATTTTAAAATGATCTCTCTGAACGCTCTGATGGATGGGTAGAGGGTTCTGTGGAGGGCTTGCCTGTAATATGGTAATTTTACAACTTTAAGAAATCCATCTTAGCCTAATCTTTGCTTACTGGTGCGTACTTACTGTGCACCTACTATGTGCCTACAAGTGCCAACCTCTTTAGAGACGTTAGCTCACTTGATCACCATAACAAACTTTGAGGAAGGCAACTGTCACTCTCATTTGACATGAAATAATAATAAAAAAAAATCATTTTCAGGAAGGTTAAAATAACCTGCCCTAAGAATAGTGATGAAGTGGCAGACTAGTGCTAGGCTCCCAGCTGTCTGGTTCCAAAGCCCCTGTATAGCACACAGGATCTCGAACTGCTAGAGCACTCTTTTTCTGAAAGCACCTCCACACAGGTTGGCTACAGGGCACTGCAGGTCTGGGGAGTGGGGAGGGAGCCTGAGCGCTCATGCACTTGGATGTTGGCTCCTCTGACCACCTGTCTTTCCCCCTAGCGCCGACCAGGCACTGGACCGGTTTGCAATGAAGCGGTTCTATGAGGATAAGATTGTACCCATTGGCCAGCCATCCCAGAGAAGGTGAGACACAGCCCAGTGCACACATGTGTGCTTGCTATGTGTGGGGACTAGCCTCATGGACCCATGGTGGATGGAATAGCATGCCTCGGTGGGGGTGTGCTAAATATGCATGTTCAGGGACCAGTCTGAAGGGGTGTAAAATCAGGGACATGGGTGAGCCCATGAGCAGCTGTGTGTGTGCCCACAGGTGGGCAGGGAAGTTGGCTCTTGAGGCTGGTACTAGGGAACAGTGGGGGAATCGGTGGGGGGCACATTGGTCCGGGTATAAGAAGGCAGATTGTATGAGGAGGCAGTGCCATTCTTGGTCCTGGAAGCAGGATCGCTTCAGTGTTTGAAGGAGTCTACTGGAAGCCGAGGTCCCGGCCACCTGCCTGGGAGGTCACATGCACTCTCGATAACAGTCACTTTGTACTGGGTGTGCTTTAAAACCATTATCGAGGGCACTCAACCACGTGGTCTCAATGGAGTGCACAACAGCCCAGACAGGAAGCAGGGCAGGGACTGAGTCAGTCATTCATTTGGCAAATTTTAGGCAGTCTGCTATGCTCTAAACACTAGAGATATCTAGTTGAATGGGACACAATCCATTGCCCTCAGTGAGGTGATACTCTATTGAGAAGGATGGACATTACACAGGAAATACACAAACAAGACAGTTTCAGATTGTGATTAGTTCTAGGAAAGAAAGAGGATAGAGCACTGCAGAGGTGAGAGCTTAAGGGAGGGGGATGGGGCTATTTTAATAACCATGGTCAGGGAATACCTCTCAGAGGAGGGGAATTTGAGCCCAAAGCTGAATAATGCTGACTTACCACATGACAATCCAGGGCATACCCATTTTACAGGAGAGAAGCCTGAGCCCAGAGGGAAGGGATGTGACATGCCAGGGTCCAAGAGAGTAGTGGCAGAGCCAGATGTACTTGGGACCTACCCTCTGGCTGTGCCATCCACTCTCCTGAGGGCTCCCCCTGGATTCAGCTCTGTGGGTGACATGCTGTTTAGTGATGTGTGATTTATAGGAAGCACAGGTAGTGTCAGGATCAGGTGGGTCTTGGGGGACTGCATGTGAGTGGGAGCCAGAATGGTGGAGACCCAGGCTGAGTAGAGAACTGGAGAATTGGACTCTGGCCTTCTCCCTGTGTGGCCAGAGCTGTGGGCCCATCACACCTGTCTGATGTGTCACATTGGGCTTCACACTAAGGCTATGGTGCTGAATCTCTCAGGCAAGGTCTCTTGGGCTTACCTTCTGGTGGGTGACACCCACGGAAATTAGCCATCACGGTCATTTCAGAGAGTGAGAAGTGCTTTGAAAGGGGTAAACCAAAACAGAACATGATGGGTGTGAGAGTGGTGGGAATGGGCATGAGGGGCTGATTCAAAGGGATGACCTTTCTAAGAAGGTGACGTGTGAGGTGAGGTTTGAGAAGGGAGAAGGAAGCATCTAAGTGAAGGGCTAGGGTACAGGGTCTAGGCCGGGAAGTCACAGTGCCCCATTGCTTTCCTAGCCCTTAGAAACACTTGGCAAGCAGGACCCCCTCGCTGCATGTCCGGGGGCTTCCCAGGCTCTCCAGGTTGGGTGTCCCCAACTCACATCACTCGTACCTTGCTTGCCTTTCTAGAAGTGCGCTGGCGCTGCTGGGGATGGTTTCCGCCATTGGAGCGGGAAGCCCTAGCAGAAATGAGTGAGTCTTCAGGCAACGCAGTATCTTACAATTGGCACAAAATAGCTGGTAGGCAGTCTCAGGTCAGCTGGATCAGAAACTGGATGTCTTTATGTGCAGAAAATTCTGGCTAGGCTGCCAGACACAGCAGCTCTGGATCCATGAGAGTGTTACCAGGGAGGGAAGAGCTGTTATTCAAGTACCATCTCCTCAGTCCCTGGCTTGCCACTTATGGCTGTCAGCCTTGGTCATGAGTCTGGCCCTTGCCCTTGAAGGATAAGGGGTACAAACAGAGGAGCATGATGTTATAGTGGCACATGGCTTGGAAAGAGCAGGCCGAGTAATCACATCTCTGAAGCTGAAAACCTGGAGAATGGGGATCAGTGTTACCTCTCAGGAGTAGGATTATGCAGGGATTCCACAGTGCTTGGAGTGTGTGTGTGTGTGTGTGTGTGTGTACATGTGTGTACATTATCTGCTTATCTGCGTCTGCCTTGCGCATATCTGCACTTACATCTGCTTATGGGTGGGGTAATTCTGTTTGTGCCTAAATGTGAAAGTGCAACTGTTGGGCTTACCATGCATTCATTGCCACTTTCCCGCCTTCTTGTCAGTGTCACTGGTAAGGAATGAGGCCATTGAGGAGAAGAGGGCAGGCAGAGAGAGAGGGAGGGGCTTGGCCTGCAGCTCCCCCATTCATTGTCACCCCACCCCCGGACTCATTGTCCCCAGCACACAGACACATCCTGTTGGCATGATCAGAAGTTCTGATAGGAACCCGCCATTTCAGGTTTCCGCTTTGAGTAATGGGGCTGGGGGCTGGGCAGGGGCCTGAATAGGAGCTGGGACTGCCCATCAGATTATCTGGCTAGGGTTGTCCTAAGTGGCTCCACCCTGGCCCAGGGACAGAGGCCCACGGGCCTGGAGATGGGCCAGGGTGTCAAGATATAGGAGGGGACTATTATCATGGTCGTGGGGGTTCTGGTCTCACCCACTTCTAAAGCCCATGTTGGCTTCCTCAGAGTCTCAGATGCATTCTGATTGGTTCAGCTTGGCGTCCTCTGGCCAGTCAGAGAAGGAGGAAGTGCTGGCCAGTGGTGGAAGGATTATCCTCTGTTCTGGCAGATGCATTGGACTCAGACTTTTTTCCTTCTCTCTCCATTCACTCTCAGCTTTGTGTTCTTGCTTTGTGTCTTTGGGAGACTAATGAGCCTTTCTGAACCTAATTTTTTCTTTCTGTTTAGAAGGAGTGGGAATAGGTTAATTCTTCCAATCTTCCAATAAGATCTTTGTTTAAAAAATTGGGAGATGTTGACCCTAGAGATAGAAGTACTTAGTGGAAGATAGATATCTTCCAACACCAAATGAAATGCTCTGGATGGATTTTCATACACTTAGCCTGATCTAAAAAAGTGAAAGACTATAATTATTATGTTCTTACTATTTGCTGGAGTGTCATGTGGCTGGTGGGACTGTGTGGAGCTGACCCAGGGTCTATGGGTATAAATGTCAGCTTGGTTTGGGCTCAGTATAAGGGTGCCAGAGTTATTTGATAGTGGATCAGCCTGTCTTGTGTAGTAGTGAGCAGTTGAAAGATGCCTGTCAGGGATGTGTGGGAGGAATTTTGGTTTAGCAGGAGATTCCTGGGCTGGGAGTGAAGCAGGAAAGAGATGCTCCTGTTGACCACCAGGGGGCGCTAGAGAACCCCAAGTAGGTGGTTTGGCTCAACCCAGCTCTAGGTCTTAGAGAACCTGCTTTTTCTCCCTACCTGGAGTTCCAGACAACAAGGGAGGATTGTGCTGGGCTGAGACCCCAGCTACCTGCAGGTCTGGAAGCATTGGTGGGGGGCTGGGCAGGCAACCTAGGGCAGTGTTATGGTGGAAAAGAGAATATGGGATGGCTCTCCTCTGGTTCAGACCTCCTTGGCTAAAGCTGCCCCTGCCCCTGCTCCAGGTACGTGCATTACTTCAGCGGCCTGCTCTCTGGCACCATCAAAATGAACAACAAGCCCTTGTTTCTGCACCATGTGATCATGCACGGCATCCCCAACTTCGAGTCCAAAGGAGGTACTGACCCCAGCCTCTGGCTTCCCAGGCCCTCCTGTCTTCCTTCACCTTCTCTGAAGAGGCAGCCATGGTAAAAGTACAGGCTTGGAGTGGAGTCTCAGTGGCACCACTTCCTGAGCTTTCTTTAGCCCCAGTCTACTAATTTGCAGAATGGGTTTGATACCTGCAGCACCTGCTGGGAGATAGTGGATGGGGAAATGTTTTTGTCAACTTAAAATGCTTTTCAGATGAAAAGCTAGTATTTCTTCCTCTGTCTCTTTCCATTTCTCCTTCATCTTTTCTCCTTCCTCTTTCTCTCCCCTCCTTTCTTTCTCACCCACCTCCTTCAGTCCTCTCCCTCTTCCCACCCTTCCTACTGTTGTAGCTAATACCACCCTTCCTTACAGGGTGTCGGCCATTTCTCCGGATCTACCAGGCCATGCAGCCTGTTTACACATCTGGCATCTAGTAAGTATTCCATGGGAATGAGAGTCCCGGATGCCAGAGCTTCGAGGCTGAGGACCAGGGGCTGGGCGCTCACATGCGCGCGCACGTGCGTGCATGCGTGTGTGTGTGTGTGTGTGTGTGTGTGTGTGTGTGTGTGTGGTGGTGGTGGTGGTGGTGGTGGTGGTGGTGCTTGTAGCTGCCTTGAATCTCTTCCAAGAGAGGGCTGAGGGATGAAGTTGGCAAGGTTTCCCAGTAGCCTGGTGGCAGATAGGCAGCAGGGAGAAAAACACTGCCTGCCCCCATAACGGTCCCTCTCTCTCTGTGCGCCTCTCCTCCACAGCAACGTCCAAGGAGACAGCCAGACCAGCATCTGCATCACCATTGAGCCTGGGCTGCTCTTGAAGGGAGACATCTTGGTGAGTGCTGCCCCTTTGGCTCTAGCCTCTCCTCCTCGTTCATTTTTCTCCCTTTTATCTTCCTCCGCTCCTCCTGCATCTCCAGACAAGACCTCACTCCTGGTGGGCCACCAGCCTTAGTGTTGTAGGCTATCAGGGTTTCTGCAAGGCCTTGCAGCCTCTGACAATGCTTGTGCATTCTCCGGCCTTGGAGTTGGATGCCCCTTCCGCTGGGCTTACCTCTAATTCTGGAGCAGCTCCAGGGGAATGTCTCTTACGTACTGGCTTCTTACTGGTGACAAGGACTCCCTCAATTCTAGCTTCAGCCTTTCCTCCATCAATTTAAATCCGATCTGTATGCAGGAAATTCTTGAGAGGCAGTTTGTCCCCACGGGGTAAGACTAGCCTCTAACTCCCTGCTCTTCTAGAAGTTTCCCCAGAGGCTCTGAGATCCTGTTTGTGTTGGTGACCTTTCCCTTACTGGGCTTTGGGTGAGCTTGGGGGCCCAGTCTTGGAGCTGATAGAAAAGCTCCCTGGGAACCGGTTTCACACCGGTGGGTGCCTGATGGGCTTTGCTCTATTTCTCGCTCAGCTGAAGTGCTACCACAAGAAGTTCCGGAGCCCAGCCCGAGACGTCATCTTCCGTGTGCAGTTCCACACCTGCGCCATCCATGACCTGGGAGTTGTCTTTGGAAAAGAGGACCTTGATGATGCTTTTAAAGGTGGGCTCATTGAGTGGAGAGGTAGACCTAGCAAGGGATAATTCTATCACAGGGTAGAAGAGCAATTATGGGGTGGTGGTGCGGGGAGCATGGTAGCAGTGAAGGGGGACCATTTTCTGAGGGAAGAGGAGGTGGTAGGTGAGTGTCTCCCTTTGTTTCTTTTCTCTATTCTTTTGAGGTTTTATCTACATCACATTCAGGACTGGAATTGATAGATATTCACATCTATCAATCCATTCATCTATCTATTCACTTGTCCGTGCATCTACCCACCTACCTACCCACCCATCTAAAGTTATCCATGTATACACTCATTCATTCAAATCCACCTATCCATCCATTTACCTATTCACTAATCCATCCATCGATCCATCCATTTACCTTCCATATACCTACTCATCCATCTACCCACCCATCCAAATCTATCCATCTACTCATCCACCTACCCACTTATTCATGTAGTCATCCATCTACCTGTCCATCAATCTATCCACCCACACACGCATCCAAATCTACCCATCCATTCATCAATTCATCCATTCATCTACCCATCCACCAAACATAACTTGTATGTCTATATGTGCCAGGTGTCTGCTAGATGTTGGGGATGCAATGAGAAAGAGTGAGTGTGTAACCTGAGTCTTATGGAAGAATGATACACACAAACATGATACTACAGAGTGATGCCTGCAGTGATAGACATGCACAGGCATGATGGGTACCCCAGGGAGTGGACACCATCCTTGATAATTTCACAGTGTATGATGATCTATGCCCAGATTGGGCTCAGACATGGAGCAGAGAGTGGGACTTTGAGGAGGAGGGGAATGATCTCCTCGTGTAATCTGGCTGGTGCAGGAGAAGGACATGTCTTGTGATGTGCTTCCCCTGCACTGGAGGCAGGAAGACAAAAGCAGAAGATTCTGTTATAATTATAGAGCAGAATGAATGTTATCAATCTTAACAAGGAAACAAAGGAATAGTTGGCACAATGAAGGTGGGGTTGGTGAAAGATGGAAGAAAGGGAGGGGCACAAATTCCTTCTCCTACATAGAAGGAGTAAAAATTGGACAGATCAAGCCCATCCGGTGTGGCTCAGTTGGCCTATGAACCAGGAGGTCATGGTTCAATTCCCAGTCAGGACACATGCCCAGGTTGTGGGCTCGATCCCTAGTGGGGGACATACAGGAGGCAGCCCAGCAATGATTTCCTCTCATCATGGATGTTTCTATCCCTATCTCCTTCTCCCTTCTTCTCTCTGAAATCATTAAAAACATACTAAAAAAAGGGACAGGTCTAGAAATAGAGACTTAACTATAGCATTTAAAGTTTCAAATGTAATCAGTAGAGTAAATGATGATGATGATGATGATGATAATGCCAGACTTTAGAAGAAGGGAGGTAGGAGTAGTATAAGTAAGCCAAATTATTCATTTTCATAGTGGTGAATCAATGGGGATTATTTAAAACTGATGTATCTAGAAATAGTGACATAAAAACTGGCTAATATTTAGAGTCTTAGAGGTAACCACTAGTAGAACAAGAAATATAATGGTTAGACATGATTACCTCAGGTAAGTAGGACTGGGTCAAGGGAGGGCAAGAGACTTAATTTTATTTATATATATATATATATGTTAATATATTATCAATGTGTATGTGTATTATTTTACTATTTTCTAGAAGAAAACCTTTTATGGAGTCCTTTTTAGAAATTGATAGCCCATTTTGTTTTTCTTTCTCCTTTTTCAGATGATCGATTTCCAGAATACGGCAAGGTGGAATTTGTATTTTCTTATGGGCCAGAGAAAATTCAAGGTATAAGTCAAATTAGAATCCATTCATCATTCACTTCCTCCCCTCTATCCTGGCCTGTTCCTATCCCTCCTTCACCATTTTCTCACTGATCTTCTCTATAATTGTCAAGTTACCTGTGATCGAAAAGCAGGCCCAAATGTAAAAGATCTGGGTATCATAGTGGACCCCCAGCTAAACATGAACCAGTGACTTAATCTCTGGGAAATAAAAATAAAAAAGCAGACAGAGAGGCGCTGGGTTGGATAAACTGTTCTAGTCCATTAGGTCATCATGCTATTATATTTAGAGACTGAGGGCCATGGAGGATGGAGGGTGTGGCTGAGGGGACACTCCAAGGTGCTGGCTAAATGATAGGCATTTCTGAGAACTGAGGTGATTCAACCTGAAGAGGAGAAGACCAATTTAATAATAACCTTTAAGCCTTTAGACTGGTTATATGTGGAGACCAGTTGTTCTCCATCTTATCTGAGGATAGAATGGGAGGATATAAAGTTAGGTTATAGACAGGGGGACTCTGGATAGATTGAAGAAAGGACTGCTAGCTCAGGGAGGCGACTCTCCCCAGAATGTCTAACTGGCAGCTTGTGCTGTCTTCATTCTGGGCTTTCTCTGGATGTGTAGGAGAGATTCTGTCTCTCCCCTCAGCTTTCTACCTAGAATGGGGAGCTTCTGAAGTTGGGGGCAGGAAGATGGCCTGGGTGACCTTGTGTCCTCTCAATGTCAAGGCTGCTTCTCCCACACTCCCACTGACCTCAGGGGCAGACTCTGGTCTCTCTGCACGGCTCCTAGGACACAGAAAAGAAAAACCTCAGCAGAGGGTCTCCCAGCTTTCTCTTGGGGAAGGAGGGTCTTCATTCCTTCTGCCCTGTCCTGATTTACCCCTATGACCTGGTATGAGCCTTTACAAGAATGCAAGAAACCAGACCCCTGGGTTCTCTGTCTAACTGAAGCCACTGCTCCCACTCCACCCAGGTCAAGAAAATGAGAAGTCCCGTAGGGAGCATCCGTGGGGGATCTTGTTTTTCCAGCTGCGTATTTCTTTTTTTGTTTCTCCTCACTGTCCTCCTTCCCTTCCCCATCCTTTTAGGCATGGAACACCTGGAGAACGGGCCGAGTGTGTCAGTGGACTACAACACCTCTGACCCCCTCATCCGCTGGGATTCCTATGACAACTTGAATGGGCATCGTGAGGACGGCATGGAGGGTAGGTGGGACCAGTGGCCTCCTTCCTGTCCCTCTCCAGACTGCACAACACAACTCCCGCACACAGGCTCTCTTGTTTGGTGGGACACCGTACTGGGCTCAGAGGGGAGGCAGAGGAGAGGTCCAGGACACCTCAGAAAGCTCACAATTCAGTGGGAAAAGATAAGGCAAACATGAGTGTGTTAAATAATGAAGACAGAGCTAAGAAAATGAAGCTAAACAGCCACCTTGAGGGTGTGCCATTGGTGCCAAATGAGTCCCATGGATGGCGAGTGCTCTGAGATTCGGAGGGGAGGTATTCTTGTTAACTAGAGTGACCTGGGAGGGCTCCTCAGAGGAGGTGGCCTTGAGTGGACCTTGAGGTACCCCCTGTGATGCTGACACAACATTTGTTAGGTTTCTTTTAAGTCCCACTGCCTGAGCTCTCTGGGGTCAGAGCATTGGGAATGTAGACACACCATCTAGGGCCCACAGGCTTTCATCGACAGCCAACGAAAATGTTTGAAAGCTGGAGACAAACAGACAGGCTCCACAATTTGCAAAGAAAACGACTGAATTGAAATTAATACTTGTTTAGCTACGAAACCTAACATTATGTCAGATGGTCAACTGCAACTCAGTTCAACTTTTGAGAGCTATATGTGGCTTATATATTTTTTTTATGTGGTTCATTTGAATATGTGATGAGATGCAGGGCGGGACCTCCGAAAGTGAACATCCTGGGGCTCTTGAGATGCCCTGCCTGGGTTTGGCCACAGGCTTGTTTCCCTAACTTGGTCCCAGGACTGTGGAATGTGAGAGCTGGGAAGACCTTCAGGCCCACCCCTTCATCAGTTTTTCGTCAGGGTAATGGAGACCCCCTTGAAGGAAAGTTCCCCTGATTGACCCCCATGATCTTTATGTGTCCTTTCACCAGAGCCCAGGCTATGGGCTTCTCCTTCCAGCTGGAGCTGGTTCGGGGGGCGGGGGGGAGGAGAGGGTTGTCCTGAGCAGGCGACCTTGGGCCACATGGCAGAACTGGGTTAGGGAGAACCAGGCACCTGCACTCGGCCTCCTTCCTCCCTCTACCAGGTTCTGGATGTGTGGACTCCACCCTGAAAGCCTTTTAAGCCTTTTCTTGCATGAAGATTTTCCTTCTGACCTCAGAGACACCAGCATGAGCGATGTGGGAGGAGGGCAGTGGTTGGGTTAGAATTCAGGGCTTGGCGAGGGCATGTTGTTTATGTGCAGCACTGCAAAGCTGAAGGCTTGTCCTCAGACCTACCCTGGTTCCCTGCCCTTCCTCCCCACAGGGGTGCAGACACCATACCAGGGCCTTCCCCACTCTGCCGAGGCAGCCCCCCAAAAGCACTACTTCTTCCTCTGCCCCCACCCCAACCCCATCGACTTGTGCTAAGTGGCAGAGGATGAAATAAATTAGTCTGAGGTACCAGTGGCTGCCATCCTAATTGTTCATCTTCTGGGGATGTTTGCATTTTTAACAAGAACACTTGGCAATTTGAAGGAATTTTCAATATCTCCCTATCTCTCCCTGGTGTGGATTCAATGCGATGATAAATGTAAACACATTTGGTAAACTCTAAAGTGCCAGGCAAATAAAAGGTAAAATAAGGGGGAAGAAGGAGTGGCTGTGGAAGGTCAGGGCTTGGGATACTGGGCTGTGAGGGAAGGAAGAGGGAAGATGGAACAGTGAAAGGCAGGGAAGAGGAGGGAGAGGCTGAGGGGAGGCCCTGGACTCCTCCCGGCCCCTAGCCTGTCTTCTTCTCTCCTGCAAACCCGCTCCCCCAGGCAGGGACGGAACCAGAGGAACATTTTGGCCACTTAAAGGTCTGCTGTCCTATAGGGATAGAGGGCTGTAGGGACACAGGGGCTGCTGTCTGGAGGCTGAGAATTGGCTCTATGCTTTAAGGGTGGGCAGGGGAGGCAGCTTATACCTTGGCATCCTCTCCTCTGGCCAGCCCTGGGAGGGGAGCTGTGAGCTGGGGTGGTCACTAGGGCAGACCCCACCTGTCCCAGGGTGTGTTCCCTGCTGCTGCTGGGCTGCAGCCCCGATAGAGACAGGAAAGCAAACTGTGAGCAGCCCTGGGGTGGGAGCAGGAGTCTTATCCCCATCCTGCCTGAGGTACTTATGAAGGCTCTAGGTTCTGGGGCCCAGTGATAAAAGCATTTTCCTTTGGCCAATTCTCCAGGTAAGAGAGGGAAACCAGGAGTCCTGTGTCTGTCTCTCTAGCTGTGGACAAGTCCCTGTGCCCTAATTTCCTCATGTTCCAGCTGGGGTAGGGGCTCCTAATCCCCAAGATTCTGGGGTGCTCAGGATATGCTTAAGCTAGAGGGTGGGAAGGGGCCTGGCCATTCCCTGGAGTGATGGAGTTGGGGGATGGTCTGGGGGTGATGAAGCACCTCAAGTGGCCTTGCCTGCTCTCTGGGACTGCTGGACCAGGAGCAGCCGGCTACCCCAGCCTCTGCAGTGCAGTGGGTGAGCTGATGCTTTCCAGGCTGCCTGCCTGGGTCCAATTCCCAGCACTCTCCTCTGTGCTGCATGTCCTGGGTCCGATTACTTAGCCTTCCTGTGGTCTTAGTGTCCTCATCTACAAACTTGGGGCCAGAATAGTATCCATGTTGTTGGGTTACCTTAGCAATTTCCAGGAGAGGCAGGTTAGTATAGGGGTTAAGAATGTGGCCTCCTGAGTTAAACCACCTGGGTTCAAATCCTTTGACAAGATGCCATCCTCTTGGGGCCTCAGTTTCCTCTGCTGTAAGATGGGGATTCAGTGAACAATTTTGGGGGGTCAGCAGTTGTGGAGGGGCTACCTGCTGTGTTTTCTCATGAGTCTCTGCACATCAGTAGTTGCTGTGACAGCATCTCAAGGGGCTGCAGGCAGGGCTGAGAGAGAAGGCTCCTTGGCCTTGAGAGCCAGCTCTGATTTGCCAGTACTTGGTAGTCACCATCTCTTCTAACACAGGCACCTGGGAAGTGGGCACTATTATATGGTTAGATGGGGGAACTGGGGCACAGAAGGCTTAAGTACCTTGCCCAGCATGGCCTAGCTAGTTAAGAGAGGATCTGAGTGTGAAAGCCAGCACTAACCACTGAGTAGTCCTGGGTTGACTGGCATCCCCAGGGGCCTGTTCTGAGTGTCTGGTCGTGTGGTCATAGTTGGGTCCCGGCTGAGCTTGAGTGAGTGTCTGCCTGCTTTACCCCCTACTTCTCACCCCTGGTGGACCAGATCACCCTGGTCTTGCTTTTCACAATGAGGGAGGGCTTAGAGGTGGTGGTACATGCAGCGTAGGACCCTGGAGGTCGCCGGACTGGCCCCAGGGCAGGTGCTCGCAGGTCTCCGGAGCAGGGAACAACTGAGACGCATCCCTTTGTGTCTCTCCCCCACCTCCCAGGAGATGAGGGGCTGCTCACTCTGGAATGCCTCTCATAAGGGAAGGGCTGGCTTCTCAAAATAGGTGGAGGGTAATGTGTCCAAGGTGAGATGAGGCCATTTGTGGAAGCAGCCTGCTTCTGCTATTTCAGGCCAGCCGGGGGAATGGACAGGAGAGGCCAGGGCAGGTAAGAACCTCTGGAGCCCACCGGGTGACTCAGGGGAAGTTGGGGGCACTGAGCCAGGCACTCTGGAACGAAATCTCGCTGGCCTGGGCCTTACCTTGTCCCCTCCCTGGAGTAAGGGGCAGCCAGCACTAGGGTCAGAGCTCCTGTTACTCTGGGCAACATTTCAGGTGACCTTGACTTAACCCTCAGTGTCACCACGGTTCTGTGTTTAACCCCTCCCTCGCTGCCTGCATCCCTACCCTCCACATTCCCAATTCCTTACTCAGGTAGGTGGCATTGTGATGAGTAGTGCATTCCTCCACTCGCCAGGGCAGCCCTGATTCATCTCAGCGGCAAAATGAAGGAAGAAAGCGCCACCTGGGGACTTCTGTTCTTTGTAGACTGACCTTCCCAGGCTGGCGTGGCCCAGGCCAAACATAGAACCCATCTGATGCGATCCTGCCACAGTGGCGAAACCGAGACTCGGGAGGGGAAGGGACCTGCCTAATTGGGAGGCAGTCCCCATGTGTGGAACCCACCTTGGCATGATCTCATCTCCTGCTGTACCAGCAACCACGCTGTTGTGGCAAGATGGGTGATGCTGCCAGGGGTCATGACATAAGAAGTGGAGCTGATATTTGAATCTAGGGCTTCAATTCCACATCCCTTTCCATCTGCTTTAGAACTCAGCTTGTTTAGTACCTACACACACCTATGTCATGTGGCTCCCTAACTTCTCAAACCTTTAGGTGACAGGGAGCTTGCTGCTACACAGCATGGCCTATTTCACTTTGGACAAGCCCAGGAGATTGAACCAGAAAGAGAAGGAGAAGGGAGGGTGTGCTTCTCCATGGGGGACCGAGGCTGGGGTGACCATGGGTTCTTGGGGACCATTGTGACTCATCTGCATTTAAGCTAGTAGGAGGGGGAAGCAAAGAAAGGGGAAGAGTCAATGGAAGCTCATTGTCAAGAACTTTCTGACCACAGATGTTTCCAGACCTTGGGACAGGTGACTGGGAGGCAGGGGGTTGCCTGCTATCACAGGGACCCCTTAGTTTGGGAGCAGTGCCCTCTGGTGAGCCGATGGCCTGGTGTCTTAGGTTGGGCTGCCACCACAAAGCAGCATGGAGGGGGGGGGTGGGGCTTAGAAAATGGCCTTTAATTTTCTGACAGCTCTGGAGGCCAAAAGTCTGAGAGGTCAAGCTATCAAAAGGCTGGTTCCTCCTGAGGCCTCTCTCCTGGACTTATAGTCAGCTGTCTTCTCCCTGTGTCTTACCATGGTACGTCTGGACCCTAATCTCCTCTTATAAGGACTCAAGTCAGATTGGATTAGGGCCCACCCATATCTTTTTAAATTTAAAGTCCCTATCTCCAAATATAGTCACATTCTGAGGTACTGAGGTTAGGACTTCAATATATGAATTTTGGGGGGTGGGGTGGGGGGTGGAGGGAATTCAGCCCATAACACCTAGGAAGAAGTTTTCTGGGTCATCCATAGTTGGATGCCTGAGCTTTGGTTCTGAGTGGGTAGGAAGAGAAGCCCAGGGTGGGTGGAGGGGAGGGCAGTTTGGTCTTCCACCAGCCTCCTTCTCCCAGGCTGTCTCTGTAGTTCTCCAGTTTGGTCTGGAGCCTGCCAGCTCAGCGCTCTGGCTGACACCACGTTTCGCAGCCTCCAGAAGCCCCATTAGCTGTTTGGCCTGAGTTCTGAAGCCCCGTGCCCAGATCTCAGCTCCCGTGGGTGGGAGTGGGGCTGTGTTTTTGCCTATGCTGCACAGAGCCGACTCCAGATGCCTCCAGAGTGTTTGAGGACAAGCCTTCTCGGAAGCAAGTCTTGTACCAAGGGAGGTGGGCTGCTTTCTGCCTCCGAGTGGCCCAAAGATTGACCAGGCCTGAGTTGCCTCGTTCTCCCTCCCCAGGATCACTCCCACCCTTCCCTGACCTCCTTGGACACCAAGTTGTTTTGGTGGTCTCACAATTTACAGAAAGGACCAGGAGGAGGGGCTAGTGCTGAGTAAAGCAGCGGATGGCTCAGGGCCAAAGCAAAGAGTGAAGGGAGAGCAGGACAAGCTTGTCAAGGTGGCAAGGGGGCTTTCTCTCCTCCTGAGTGATGCCCAACAGCCTTTCATTGTTTCTGGGGGCAGTCCCAGCAGAGCAAGGGGCTGTGACAAGGGGGTTTGGTTTTGTGTCCAAGCTTTTCAGCCCCCAGGATCCCTTCCTCAGGGAGAGCGTGTTCTGCTCTGTAAGCCCCCCCCCCCCCCCCCCCCCCCCCGCCTTCAAATTCTGTGCCTGCGCTGGGAAGAGCCTTCCTCACAGCAGCCAGGAGTCTCAGTCTGTGGTGTCTTCTCATGAGCTGGACTCATCTAAGGATTCTGTGATTTTTTTGCGAGAGAGGAAAGGAAGGGAGAGATACACAGTAAACAGGCAGAGACTGAGAAAGGAGAGAAACAGGTGAAAGACATGGAGACAGAGAAGACAAACCCGGACAGACATTGGCCTGGGAGGCAAGTGATTTGGGTTTTAGGTGTCCTTGACAATTCCTTTTCTTTAGATCTTCTTTATTTCCTGTAAAATGAGAGGGTTGGAGTAGTGATTCTTCCTTTAAAAAAACAAAAAACGGAATCACTGTTCTTTTTATGACTTGTGAGGAGCTAAAATGCACCTGCTGAGCTTCCCTCACAGACCTTTCCAACTCCTGTGTGTGGAATGGGAAGCAGCGAAGTTCTGATTGTATCAGCCAGAAGATGCTTGGTCATGATGGGTAACAAACAGCCCCAAATCCTCAGTGGTTTAACCCACTGCTGCCTGTCCAGTGTGAGTTGGCAGAGACCTCTGTGCTTCTTAGTTACTCTAGGCTGGTGGTGGCTTCATCTGAGATGCTTCCATCATTATTGCATCAATGGTGGAGGACATCATGATTTGTGTACTGTTTCTGCCTGGATGTGACATGCTTTTTTTTTTTTTTTTGCTCACATTTCATTGGCCAAAGCAAGTCACACATCCATGCCTTACTTCAAGTGCAGGGAAGCTGTGCATGCAAGATGGAAAGCTGAAATAATGTTGAACAGACTAACTTCTACTATAGGGCGTAAGACTGTGGGATTGAGAATCAGAAGGTCTGGCTCCAAGTTCTGTTGTTTATAACTGTGTTCCTTGGTCAAGTGATTTTGCCTCTCTGAGATCCAAATGTGTTATCTGTAAAATGGGTACAAAAACAATACTTTCTGTATAGAATTAAGATTCAATGAGGTAATATATGTGAGATGTGAAAAGTAGAGTGCCCGGCATGCACTATGCTGGCAATAATTTATGTCTGTTATTAAGTGCTAGTGGAGAGAGGTCAGAAATGTGATTTTGAATGTATACCAGCCCATCCTTCTTACGAAGAAGCCCACATCTCCCTGGTCCATTCCTCAGATGGCTCTGTTCTAGGTGTCCCACTCTTGGGAGTCAGGAGACTGGCCTCTGACACCTCTGCTGTGTGACCTTGGAAAAGTTACTCTCCCTGTCTGGCTCTCAGTTGCCTTATAGGTGAATTGGGGAGAATGGATTCCGAAGGGGACTTCCAGCTCTAAAACCCTAACCATGACAATAATGATGACAAAGACAATGATTAGATGACAGCTAGCCTGTGTGCCTGCCGTGTGCCAGGCTCCAGTGACTATATGTTTTCTTGGTTACTCCTCCCCAAACACCTACAGGTAGCTGCAGTTTTGTAACTATTGGACTGAACAAGCAGAACTGGTAGGATGATTATAAAACCAATTTATTTTATCCACCCCTGCCCTTTACACCTGTCCTTTGCTTCCCCTGCTCCTGAATGACATTACAGCAAGCCTCAGGGCCTTTCTGTTCACTCTCAAGTAATAAAAGGTCCTCTGGTCAGTCATGATGCCTAGTGCCGTGACCTTGGTACTTGATGCATAGTTCGTTCTTCCTCCTTGTTGCTTCTACCTGGCCGCCATCTCTGTGTGTGTTTCAGTAAGTTTTCTTTGCTTCCCTGGCTTATGGGAAGACAGGAGGGGAGGGAAAGGATCAGAATATTCTTGCCTGCTTAGCACCCGTGTGAGGTTGCAGAGGCCTGCTCTGGGTGAGTCTGACTTCTGAGCTTCCTTGTCAGGGGAAGGCTCTGGAGGCTGATTGTTTCTGTCTTGCAGCACTTCTGTGGGTGTTTTAGAGATGCCCCCACCTCCCCCGCCATCAGTCCCTCACTCACTGTTTCCTTCAGGTTGGAGACTGCAGCTCTGCGAGACATTCCCAACCCTTCCTCAGCCCAGACATCCCTGGATCCCTCCAGCCTCCTCCTGCTGAAGTCCTCTCAGCCCTCCAGGTGGCCCTCTCGGACAGGCTCTGAGGCAGCCCAGGCTGCTCTCTCCCCTTGGTCCAGCGGTGCCCTTAGGCATTCTTGGGCTCAGCGAAGTCTGGGATTGAGGTGGCCAGGGCAACCCCTCTCTCTGTTTCCTGCCTGCCTCTCACCCTTCAGACTCTAAGAACTGAGCACACATCCTCCGTGCTCCAGCCAGCTCAGATTGAGCTGAGCAGACCCCCTTAGATGAGGGAAGAGCCCCTAGCAGGTGGCACTTGCAGCAAAATAACTCCCCTCACCCCAAATTCCTTTTAGAGACTCCGATTTCCTGAAATGGATGTGCATGAAGCAGTAGTTTAGAGCCACAAAACAATTTCCAGCCATCTCTCTCTTTTAAAAAATTGAACAGCTGATAATATCTATTCTCAGTTTTATATAATACAGTCATATTATACTGATATAATTTAATACCATAATTTTACCCATTTAAAGTGTGCTATTCAGTGGGTTTTAGTATATTTAGGGTTGTGCAACCATAACTTAATTTGAGAACATTTCCATCACCCCCAGAAGAAACCTACGTATTAGCACTCACTCCCCATTTCTGTCCCCATCCCCACCCTTGCCCTAATCTACTTTCTATAGATCTGTCTATTATGGATATTTCACATAAGCGGAATTATACAGTATGTGGCTTTCACTTGGTGTAATGTTTTCAGGGTTCATCCTTGTGGTAGCATGCATCAGTATTTCATTTTTATTGTTGAATAATGTCCCATTGCATGGACATGCCACATTTTTTTTTGCCACATTTTGTTTATACATACAGTAGGTGATGAATATTTGCATTGTGTCCATTTTTGTGATGTTTTAAAGAATTCTGTTATTGACATTTATGTGAGACATTTTGCATGGACTTATGTTTTCATTTTTTCTTGGGTGGATAACTAGGAGTAGAATTGCAGGGTCATACGGTAATTCTATGTTTAATAATTTATTTTCCAAAGTGGCTGCACCATTTTATATCCCTCCCTGCCAGTGTGTAAAAAATTTGTCTACATCCTTACCAGCACTTACAATTTTCTTTGGTATTCTGGCCATCCCAGTGGGTGTAAAGTGGTATTTCATTGTGGTTTTGATTTGCATTTCCCTGAGAATTAATGATGTTGGAAATCTTTGTTAACTGGCCATTGTATATCTTCTTTAGAGAAACATCTATTTACATCCTTTCCATATTTTAAAAAATTGGGACTTTGTCTTTTGGTTACTGAGTTACAAAGGATCTTTATAGATTCCGGAAATAAGTCCCTTATCAGATACATGATTTGCAAATATTTTCTACCATTCTGTGGGTTGTTTTTCATTCTCTTGAAGTCAGTCATCTCTTTCTGTAGGGTTTACATTATGGTTCCTACTTTCGGAATGTGGCATCGTTCATTTTCCTCTGTCATAACAGACTCAAATGCTTCCATATTAACTTCAGATTATATGTTCCCATTTACAGGTGAGGAAGTGGAGGCAATGACAGAGAGGCTAAGGGCCTTATTCAAGATAATATCCTTTCTCTCATTTTAAATCTTGATCATAAAGCTTATTCATCTACAGCCTGAAATGCTGTAAGCTGCTTGGTCTGATCTCTTTCCAGCCCCGGAACTGATGGAAAACCTGCCCCATTACACAGAGAGGGAGGCCAGGTTTCAGCTCCCCAAAAGCCTGGGAGTTCTGCTTCAGCTGCCTTAGCCACCTGCATGGCCCCCTGGCCCTTCATGTCCCCAGGGCCAGACAGGATGAGGGAGAGCAGCAGATGGCCCCTTTGCAGTGGGAGTGAGGCAGTTAGGCTGTGGTGTTAATAGCCTCGCGTCATACATTCATAGGGGTGACATTCTTGCTTTCTGAACTTTTGGGTAGATATGGGAGGAACCAGTGAAAGAGGGGAGCACAAGACTGCAGGTGGGCTCAAATAATCCATGTAGAGGGCCCAGGGATTCCGGAGAGACACATCTGCCCCTTGTCTCTGAGCAGAGGGTGATTTTCTAAGCACCGGTGCCGAGAGCCTGGGGTACGGTGCCAAACTGATTCTTGCTGGGAAATCTTAACTTAAATTTTTGCTGGGAAAGGCCACCCTTTCTGGTCTATGACTTCAGGATGGATGGGGGGAAGGGCAGAGACATTCAAAGCTGCTACTGGGAGGAAGCTCTGTCCTTGTTCTAGCAGGTCATATTGGACAAAGGGCTTAGAATGCAGCAGGAGGGATGTGAGGTAGCCACTGATAGAACTTCCCAGCTGTGAGAGGGTGGATCAGCCATGGTAAGGAGGTTGGGTCCTTGTCTTCTTGGCCCCATTGGGCAGATATGTCAGCTCTGCCGAGAAACAAGGGGGCTGGGTCTCAGTTGGGGCGATCTGTGCAGAGATAGCGACAGAGGCAGAGATCAAGTGCTTTCTTGATGAGGATCTGGGGAGCTTCTCCCCCAAGATGGGGAGTCCTCTCCTGACCTCCTGGAACAGAGTGTTGAGAATTCAAATGCAAGGTCGGCTTGACCTTGTGGATAAAGAAGATGACACTGGTGGCCCAGCATTTGCCGGACACCTGCTTAGTGCTGTTTCTTGTCAGGCGGGCGGGCTTTGTCCTGATGCCCTCGAACCCTCAGCTGGCCTTGTGGTGCGAGGCAGCTGGCAGGCTTGGGGAGCAGTGTCTGCCGGTGGAACATTTGGTAAACCGATACCCTCCCGAGTGAATGTGCCTTTGGTCCTCTGTAATCTCTGCCATCAGGTGGAGGGTGGCAGGCCGGAGCCACACTCAGAGCGGACGCAGAGCTCTTGGCCAGTGGCCTGAGCGGCACCGTCTGCCCTTGCCTGGTGCTCAGATATCAAGCTCAAGGCAGAGGAAGAGGAGACCGTGCTCTCTCCCCTGCCATCACCTCCCTCCTTCCTCTCCTGCCAAACTTATAGACACGCGCAAGTTAGCTGAACCCGGCAAGACCCCAAGATACCGACTTTAACCATGTCCAAGAAAAGAAATTCAAGCCTCCATTAATCAAATATTTTTTCATACCCAGCGAGAGCTGCCTTTTATCCACCATTCCCTCCCCCCTCCATTCCTTTACTCAGAGCACCTAGGAGGTGGCGGGCACTGTGCTAGTCCTGTGCAATGGAAATCGTGCCCTCGAGTTGCCTGCAGACAAGGCTGCGCAGGGTGCAGTGAGACCAGGCAGGTGCCCCAACCACTCCGACCTACAGTCAAATGGAGAAGGGCCAGGGCTGCTCAGGGGAGAAGAAGCTTCTGGGGATGGTGGTGATTAGAGGTGGATGGCTCTGCAGAGGGGCTGTGCTTGCCCTGGGCCTTGGATGTAGATGACCTTGAGGACAGGATTGTTTTTCAAATCTGGAAGTGGTGTAGTAACATTGTTCAAAGTCTAGGAAGCAGAGGGAAAGCAAAGCAATCAGATGTGCCTGGCCTCCCTCGCTGGACTGCTCTCTATATGCCTGGGGCCCGAGAGGGGAGAATCAACTAGATGAAGAGAAAAGACAAAATCCTGCAGAAGACCAGTGAGCGCCCCGAGCCTGGATGTGTTGCTCCAAGGTCATGGCTGAGTGATGGTTGCTCAGGGAGCACGTGTGCTCTGCCTGTTGCTTTTCTTTACCTCGCCTGTACAGACCCTATCCTACGATTTGGCTTCTAGCCCCAGCTGGGGCAGGTGACACTGCCTCAGCTCTGGGTGTGGTGTGGCTCACAGTATCATGCCAGCAATGGGGAGGGTTGTCTTTCTGGGTAGTTCTGGATTATTCCTTGCTGGACCCAGCCAGACCCTGGGTGTTTCTCACTGCCCCCTTTCGCTGTCCAGGATAGCTGTCCCCTAGCTGGTTCCTACAGGGTCACTGAGGCAGACTTCAACCCCTTCATTACTTGTTCTGACTTTTCAGGCCCATCTCTCCATCAGCTTCAAGAGGCAGCCTGGTCCCTAAAGCTTGTCTCTGACTTGCTCACTCCCGCCTGCTGGCTGGTGTGCTTCTCTTTAGGCAACAGAGCCCCTTGCTCATGGTCCACTCTCCCAGGCCTTGCTTTCTGTCCGAAGGACAGTTCTGGGGCCATTTATGGGAAGAGATTTCCATGGATCTGGCATCTGAGTGTTTCCATCATGCCCAGGCTCCATGCCCATGTGTGAGCTCTCCCTCTGCTCAGTTTTGGGGGAATTGCAGAGGTCACACAGAAGTTGGGGGCAGAGCCAGGCCAGCTCCCAGGGTCTTTCAGGGTCTTCACCTGTATGGCTCCTGCCTCCCTGGCTGTAGCTGTCAGTGACTGCCAGGCTGTGTCACGGAGACTCCTGGGGCAGCTGTAGCGCTGTTTCTTTCTCTTCCATTTGAGAAAACGTATCAGAATGCAGACGAGTGAACATGACGTGATGATAGGCATAACCTTGAACCCACTCTATTGAAGAAGAAGAAAAGCCAAATCATCTGTGTACTTTGGTACATGGGCTGTCCTCAGTAATAGTCACGCCCCTGTTCAGCAAATATCGACTGAGTGCCTACTATGTGTGCAATCACTATTCTCGATGCCGAGGATATAACAGTGAACAAAATAAAGACCCTTGTCCTTGTCATGATTATATTCTAGAGCAAGAAGGCAGGCAAAAAATTGAAATGACATAATAAGTAAATTACAGAGCATATTAGAAAGTGACAAATACTCTGGGAAAAATAGAGCAGAGTAAGTGTGATTGGGAGTGGTGAGTTGAAATTGTGTGAAAAGCTGGTCAGCTTAGGCCTCACTGGGCAGAAACATATGAGCAATGAATTGAAGGAAGTGAAGGAGTTAACTGAGCAACTATCTGAGGAAGAGCATCCCAGACAGAGAAAACAGCTAGTGCAAAGGACCTGATGCAGGAGCCCACTTGAGCAATTTGGAAGCAGCAAAGAGGCCAGTGTGACTGCAATGGATGTTACAATAGGAGGCGAGGTCAGAGGTAATGGGGACCAGATCACTTAGGGTCTGGAAGTCATTGTAAGGATTTGACTGGTATCCTCAGCCTTTTCATTGAATGGCATATCATAAAGAGCCTTCTCAGTTTTCTCAGCTGCATAATATCCCACTGCACATATGTACTGTGTTTTATTTAACTTGCATTTTTATTTACGATATTTAAATAACATGGACTTTCAGGCCCTTTCCAATCTTTTCCTGTTCTTAGAGATGCTGCAGTGAATAACCTTGTACATATTCTATTTTCATTGGTGCAAGTCTACCTGTAGGGCAAATTTCTAGCAGTGGATTTGCTGGGTGGAAGAATATATGCATATATAATGTTGATAGTGCCAAACGGGCCTCCATTAGGGTTGTATTAATTGACATTCCTGCCAGCAATTTGGTTAGAGACCAGGAGGCAAGGCTACCTCCCCTTCTAGGTACACCCTCCAGATGTGAGATACTGAGGTACCCATTCTTTCCTTTACTCATCGTCACTCCTGTGAGCTGAGTGTTCTCGTTCCTAGTTCTCAGATGAGGAAATAGGCACAGAGAGGTTAAGTAACTTGCCAGTGGTTACACAGCCACGTAATGTAGAGCTGGGATGTTGATGCCACCATGTCTGACCACAGCTTCACAAGGGCCGAAGTCTGAGAGGCCCTGTCCCACAAAAGTGGGCATGTGGACCTGGAAGTTTGCAGTTTAAGCCTTCTGAGAATAAGGGGCTGAGTTAAAATGGAAAGCCTGGCTGCCTAGCTCTGCCCACTGCAGTGCTTGCATCCCAGAGACCCTGGCAGGCCAGCGGCAGGGTGGGGAGAGGCCAGCCCAAGGGACCTGGAGCCACATCAGTCCAGCTGGCCAGCCCTGGCCTCCCCTTCTGTCCCTTCCCATCACCTGCCCCAGCGGTGAGACCTGAGCGGCTGTGATCTAGCTAATTCTGCTCTGGGTGATGAGCTCTTAGCCGCCGTCTGCTAGGTCAGCTCACTCTAGGGATTGGGTTTCAGCATTTCACTGATGAAAATAAATCAGCCTCTTTATTGCCCCTCATGGCCCTGGAACCTCAGCAGCCTGGCATGTATTTCCAGACTTCCTGTAAATCACCGGTTCTGTCCTAGCCCCCAGGGGCTCTGTGGCTGCCACAGAAATAGTCTCAGATGAGTTTGGAGCCTGGAGCCACCTAGGCAGGACCAAGCAGGAGAGGAGAAATGGGCCCACAGGGTCCAGGGCCTCTGGGATCCAGACAGTGCCTGGTTGAGCATCTTCTCTGAGTTGATCCTTGGGCATCTAGAATTGGCCAGGAAATTAGAGATCATCCAGTTGTGCTTGCCCATTACACAGAGGAGTAAACTGAGGCCCATCCAAGATCACTTCTTAGTATTCTGGCTCCTTGACTCCCAGTCTCCTGCTGTGGCTGCCAGATGATACCTTCTCTAGGTCTGCTCATCATGCAGCAGTCTGTAAGGGAAATGAACCAGAGTTGGAGAGTAGATTTCAGCTGCTGCGGGAAGGGTGGTCTGCCATCCAGGAGAACTGTCTTACCTCTGAGGGGTAAGAGAAAGGAACTGGTGGAAGGACTGGGTTTTCTTGAGGTTGAGGAGGGCCCTTCCCCCCACACATCTGTCTAGATGGGGCAAGTGAGTGTAGTGCATGGATGTGGGAGAACAGGCACTTCTGGGGCTCCGACAAGGCCCTGGCAGGGACATGGGGGCATCCTGCCCCAGGTGGCAGACCTGCTGGACTGCTCTCCGACCCTGGGAGGTTGATCCAGGCCACAGGCGGCCTCTTTTGTCTGGGAAGTGGCCACAGAGCTGTCAGACTGCCTTTCTCATCCCCAACCCGGTCTTTACATCATCATCACAGCGAGTCAATGTCCTGATGCTTTGTGGAGATTTTTGCCTTCTGTTGCCTTGATTGCTTTAAAAAAAAAAAAAAAAAAAAACAACCACACTGTTAGTAGCAAAGTGTTCTTTGATGTTTGTTCTTCTCCTTCTCCAGGGGCAGTGAGATCAGATTTTGGTATGAAAGCTCAGAGTGTCTCAGTTCTTTCCTTCTTCCTTCCTGCCTCCCTGCCCCCCTATGTCTATATGCTGCCTGGGAACCTTTGAGAACCAGGCAGGTGCCCTTCAGGTAACACTAGGCTGGAAAGAAGCCCGGGGTTAGAAAGTGCCCTGGCTCCTGCCTGGCTCTTGTCCAGGCTTGGACCCAGGCTTGCCCATGGTATGTGGCTTCTTTGGGTCAGGAGAGTCACTCCCAGCTTGTCCTTCTGTAGCAGTGACTTCCTGTTCTGGCCCATACTGCTCATGTGTGTGAGCTTGCATGAGATTGCCTGGAGGCCTCCTTGAACTCCTGCGCAGGGATGTTGCCATTTGGGAAAGGAAGCAGAGACATACCCAGATCTGCTATGCACACCGACATATGCATCCACGCATGGGTAGAGCCACATATACCTCCACCCCATGTCCAGTTTGGCACCCAGTACTTAATGTGTGCTACTTAATGGGGCTGTTTTGGGTTAAGAATGGGGATCGACCTAAATGCAGAGACGGCTTCATGGTGTGAATTGTGAAGCAGTTCTGAACCGGTTCCCTACAAGTTTCTAGAAATTCTGTGAGCCCTGGAAGTGTCATTAGGATAAATGAAGCAGTTCCCAGGGGACTACTTTGATGGGGACAGGGCTCACTTGGATGGCAGGGCTAGTTGGCCTAAACCAGTGTTGTGATTTCATCACCCCTCTCCACTCCCCTCTTCCTGTCAGATCCTGCAGACTCTCACTCTTTGCCCATCCATCGCCTTTTTGGTTTCTCCTTGCTCCCTGGGAAGTAGAAAGAACTTGCGTGTCAGAGTCAGACTGGCAATGTGATCCTGAGCAAGCTGCAACCTCTAAGCCTTGGTTGTGGAAGTGAATGAGAGAATGTGCATTAAAGGCAACTTGTGTGCCCCATTCTGGTGCACTCTCTCCTTCTTCCTGGCTCCCCAAGCCATCTTGGGTCCACTCTCCATTCTTCCTTCATCCTTCCCAAATGAGGACAGCTAGAGATGATGTCCATGCCCCTCAAGGCAACAAGAGCAGGAAGAGGCAGGAGGGAGGTGAGTAGATATACCTAAGACTCTTGTCCAACTCGCACATCTGCTGAGAGTTGACAGTTCTCTTCCATAGTAATCATTTGGCTCTGTGCTCCTGCCCTACCCTAGGGAACACACTTCCAAACCTGGCCCTGCTCACTGCCTTGGGGGGGGGGGAGGTGTAGAGGCGGAGGGGGGGTGGGTGGGGGTGGGACCAGGGACGTGTAAGGAAACGCTGGAAGGTTGGGGGCATATGAGGGGTTCCAGTCCACCTCCTTCTCCCTTGGGCTGGGAGGCAGAGAGGGGATCCTACAGGGGTCTGTGGGCCCCTGAGCTCCTCGCTCTCCTGAGTGACACCTTGGCAGTGGGACACCCAGGCCTTTCTCCTCCTTGTGATTCTGCTTGGGATGATTGAATGGTGGATGGCTGGATGATTGGAATAGTTTATCCACTTTGTGTTCTTACAACAGTCCTGCCCTGGGAAAGTGGGAAGTCCTCCTGCACCCAACTTCGGAACCTAAGCATGGAACCCCTCTCTTCGCTACCCATATTTATGGTTTCTGTGACGTCTTTGACATTGGGCTGGGGGCCTCCCCATCTCATCAGTGAAGATGCAGTTGAGATAGCATAGGGACCAGCCTACAGGACACTGGGTACTATTTTTTTATTATTATTTTCCTTCTTGACTCCCCAAAAGAAACATCCAGAGAGTAGTGCTGGCATGTGGAGGGGGGCCGGGATGACTGTCTGCTCAGAAGAGGGAGAAGTAGGTGGCCTCTCTTTGGCAGCCTCTCCTTGCGGAGCTAGCAGTGCCAGCAGACCTGGCTTAGGAAAGCTGGGCTCCGGGTAGGATGGCCACACAAGCACTTTAACTGGGACCATGGGTAGGAGACACAGGTGCTAAAGCTGCAAACCCCAGGCCATCTCTGCCAACTCTGGGAGTTGGGTTGGGACAGTCAATTGATGTGCAAATAAGTTGCCAAAACATGCAGATAAGAATTGGCATTTGGTGTCCTGTCGTCAGGGACTTCTGGCACTTTTTAGAGCCCACCAGGATGATAAGAGAATTTAGGGCAGATTGTGGGGTGTTTGGCTAAGTGGGCTGCTTCAGACCTACGTGGTTGGGGGTAAAAGTGGACATGGTTTGACACTCCAAAAAATGTTAATTCTCTCTGCCATTCATGATTTTGAGATGGGAACAAACTGAATACCAATAGCCAGTCAGTTGGAAGTATGCCAGGTGCCCTGGTGAATCAATATTCCAGGCCAGGTGCCCACTGGCCTTCTCAAAGTCAGGCCTCAAAAACTGTCCAGGTTGCTTGGCCGGAATCCAAAGCTTTGCACTGAGAATCTCACGTTGGGGCTCCTGTCCTCCCTCCCCTAGACTTGCCTAGGTGACACTCCAGCCCCTCTATTTAGGCCCCATGGTCACCTCTGGGAAGTACAAGGCCTTTGTGCCCCCCCCCCCCTTTCTAAGCCAAGGAAGTGTCCTGGCTCCTAGACTGCCCCGTGGAGGGGAAGGAGGGGGAGAGAGGGGAAAAAAAATTTCCACCTTATTGTTCAGCAGCTGGAAAATTGTTGTCATCCGTTCTGCCTTTCATTTGCTGAGTGGAAAAAAAATGTGGAAAAATTTGGGGAAATAAATCTCAACACCCTCCTAGGAACTCTCACCTTCCCTCTCTGTCCCTTGCACCCCTGTGCTTTGCTCCCAGGGTTTCTCTTCTAACTTTTTCTCTGGGTATTGGGGCTGTGATGGGCTTGGACTAGGGCTGGGCTGGGGCTGGGCTGGGCTATTCTGTGACCCGAACTGGTCTGAGACTGTGTTGGGCAGAGGCTGTTGCTGGGCTTGGATTGATCTGGGGCTGAAACTGGGCTAGGACTGGGGCTGGAACTGGGTTGAGCTGGGGCTGAACTGGGTCTGGGTCTGGAGTCTTGCACTCCATGTGGAGGGTTTGGGAAGCCACTGTGATGTCATTCAAGAGCTGCATAGCTACAGGATGATAAGTGAAGCCCTGGGGACCCAGCTGGCTGAAATTACAGACAGAGTTTTATCCCACTGGCTTCCTACAAGCCAGAGTGAGGCAGAGCCAGGAGGAGAGTGAGAGAGAATGCGAGCTAGCGAGCGAGGGAGGGAGTGCTGTGTGTGTACACGGGCGGGTAGGCTCCTCCCACCCTGACAGTCCCAGCGAGCCGAGTAGGAGGACACAGGCTGAGCTGGGAGCTGCAGCCATGTAGGAATTATTTGAAACTTGAGGCACAAGGAGCAGAGATCAAATCAGAGTGGTTCTTTCCCCTCCCCTTTCTCTCTCTCCATCCAGAGGGTAAGTGCCTGTTGGGCGGCCGTGTTGCATGTGTATCCTTGTGTGGCTCTCCTGGACCTGGGGAGAGGGCGGTGGGGGCTTCTGCGGACTGGACTGGGGAGGGGCGTGAGGCTGTGCAGCGCTGTGACCCTCTACACTCCGTTTGGAGGTGTGGACCCGGCCGCCCTCTTCCAGGATTTGCTGCCCTTGGCCATGTAAGAGCTGTCTGAGGGTCGCTGAGTTGGTGGGAGCAGTGTATCTGAGTTGGCCTCCTCTTTTGGGGGTAATGGCTCCTGGTGGATGAGAATGAGGTGGGCAGAGGGAACATGGGGGAGGCATGGATGCCCCTGAAACACTCTCAGCGGGCTATTTATTCAGGACAACTGCCCCTCCTTCTGCAGGCTGAGCTCAGTGGCACCTCGTGCTGACCATTCCCCTAATGGCCTCCTGCGGGCTCCCATTCATGGCTTTTTCCCAACTTTGGCACAGCTCTTGGTGGCTCGGCCATCCCCTGGCCAGGGTTTTCTGAGTGTCCAGGCAGGCACCCTGGCCTGGCAGAGAAAGACTTTGGCTGTTGTGGGATCGGAAAGCTATTTTTACCATCCTGTGTCTGATATCTGGTGCCCGGATAGGCCGAGGCGGGGAGTGGGGGTGTCAGGCTCTGGTTATAGTGCCCGGGGTAGGAGCTGAGGCCTGCCCTGCAAGGTCGTGGGCTGCCGTATGACCTGGGCAGGTCACTCATTATCCAGGCTCTGGTCCCTCGGGTCTGAAATAAAGGTCACAATCAGGTTTTGTGCTCCTACTCCCTTTCTCTGGAGAATTTCCAGTAAGATGGTATCTGTGTGTCCTTCCTGAGGAGGGCCTGGGGACACATCCATCATCGTCACTTGACTAAAAAACCCCGTATGTTATACTGTGAGGATTGGAGAGTTGCCCCCTACCCCCGACTCCTCCAGCCACTTCACCTTGAAGACAATTAAGCGGTGGAGCACTGAACTTGTAGGCAGGAAGACAAGTCCTTTTGCACCTCTGTGCTGGGTGATTTAGGGGGGCCCTGAATTTCACTGTCCCCCTGTAATATGAGGGGTGGGCAGTGGATGAACTGAGCCCTTAAGACCGCTCAGCTATAAAAATCCCATGGCTTTTACAAAGCTCTCTTGGCTCAGCTGACTTTCCGGTCCCTCTCAGATCTTAGTTCTGTTGCCCTGAGGGCCTGGAGGTGCCAGTGGGAGGAGCACTAGTTTCCATTTGGATTTTAGTGCTAAGTTTCTCTATGTTCAAGGCCCACATGCTGGCATTCAGATTGGACTCCATTTGTACATTGGGCCTCATGCCTCCTCCTTTCTTTATCAGCAGAATTCCCAGGGGTGGGGCACTTGCCACCCACCCTCCCTGGGCCCACGGAGGCAGGTTTGTGGGTGACACTGGTGAGGCCATTTGTACAGGGAACTTGATAGCGGCCCCAAGGAGAATCTTATTCTCTGTATGCTCTCTGAAAGCGCAGGGGGCTCCCTCTGAGTGCTGTTAGACAGCGAGGAAGACAGGTGTCTGTGCCAAGCCTGCACCCATCTGTCCCTTCCCACAGGGCCTGAGGCCCATGCTTGTCAGTGTGGCATCAGTTGACACCTCCCCACGTGAACCAAGTTCTTTGAGCTGCACCTGTCCACTGCCTCTTTGCTCGGCAGAGTCTGTGACTCTTCTGTGGATCCCCTTCAGAGACTTTTCTTCAACCCTGATGCTGCTGATCTTCAGAAGCTCCGGGGAAGCCCATTCCCACTTTGAGAAATTCCAGACCCCTCTGCAAGCTGTGATGACCTAAGGGCCACCTCAGTTCCCCGCTAGCTATGGGGTAGGGAGGTCAGCATGGGTGGAGGCCAAGGCTGGGCCACAGGTGGTCCCTGCTGCGATTGCCATGATGTTTCAGGAGGAACCCAGGTCAAACTTGAGCCATGGGTTCCGCACTGACTCTCCATCCTTACCCCCTCCTCACATGCACCCTCCTCGGCCAGTGAAGACCCAAGGTTCACTTTGGCCTGGAACCTTCATGAGCTCCTCCAGCTGAAAGGGTTTCCCTTCTGTGTGTTCTCCCATTCCTCTCAGATGGAGTTTGACATTCTTCACAGAAGTCCCGGGTGACAGAGAGGGGTCCCCAGAAGCAGCACCCTCTCTGTTAAAAGTGCACATATTAATATAAGGTTCATATATGGACTTTGGGGTATCTATCAACTCCCCGAGATTATGTTTCTGTGCATGTTTTTAGGAAATTTGTCTAGGCTTTCATGAACTCTCCCAAGGGGTCCTTGGCATAAGAGAGTTAATGTCTCCTGGAGTGGTGTGTGGCTGGGGAATTCTGTGGGGGATGCCAGGGGCAAGCTCTGGCTCAGCCAGTTTATGGGGACCTCCACTGTGCCCAGCATGTGCTACCACTAACTCTGTAGAATGCCCCTCTTTTTACTTCCTTTTGGTAAAAACTTGTGGTCTACCTTGAACACTTGATTTTTTACTTTTCTGGATGGCAGTGGAAGGAGAGTATCACAGTGACTGACAGGACTCTAGAAATCTTTCTGGGCTATTTAATGTAATGCACAAAGCACTTATGAAACACCTAGTATGTGCCAGGCACTGAGCTCTGTAGGGCCATCCTGTATAGCCATGGTGGTTATGCACTGAACTCCAAGAGGTGCTATTCACATAGACCTGTGAATGGTACCATCTGGAAACCAGGAACTGTGGGGAGAAAGAGAAAAGGCTTTTCTTCAAGGAGCTCTCAGCTTGGTGGGGAAGACAAACTTGGATGCCAACAATGACCATCCAGTACATGATAGGTGTACCCAGTAGACATCTACACTGAGTGGCCACATTATTATGATCTTTGAACGCATAATAATCTGGCCACTCAGTGTATATGCAAATTGTCCCCTCGACCAGAAGTTTGACCAGTAGGTAGGCCGGCCAACTGCCCATGTCCCCTCCCCCTGGCCAGGCTGGCTAGATGCCACCCATACACAAATTCATGCACCAGGCCTCTAATACTCTCTCTCTCTCTCTCTCTCTCTCTCTCTCTCTCTCTCTCTCTCTCGCCAGATTATTATGTGTTCAGAGATCATAATAATCTGGCCACCCAGTGTACAAAGGACAGTGGGAACATGGTTTATCTGACTTTGGAGTATTACAGGAGAGAGGTTAGGCCAAGGATGACTTCCCAGAGAAGCTCAAACTGAGCCTGAAGGAGGAGGAAGAGGTTTGTCAGGGAGGTTGGAAGTTGCGGAGGCAGGGTGAGGAAAGGCCTTCGGGAGAGGGAACAGCATGCAGCACAGAGTAGGAAAGAGCATATAAACAGTACGAGTAAAGAGGGGGAGTGTTAAAGTATTGGGGACAGCAAAGGCTAGGCTTCAAAAGGCAGGCAAGGGTCGGATGATAAAAAGGTCTGGTGTGTTAGCAGGGGGTGTGGTGTGTAGGGCTTTATCCTGTGGGGGATGAGAGCTGTTGAACTGGAGAGAGGAGGATGTTCCAGGCTTACCTCAAGATACTTAGCTCCTGAATCCTGTCACTCAGCAAACCTGCAAGTTGGCTTTTTAGTCTGTATGGCCAGGGTCTGTGAGGTTAAGTGGTTGATACAAGTTGAGTTGGCCATTTAGATGGAGACCATCCTTCTGAATGATGGGTGTGTCTGGCTTAGGGGGATCGGGAGGGGGGGCCCTCTGTCTCCTCTCTAGAAGTATATCCCTGTGGCCTTCCTGGGACTCAGCCCTATCCTCTGCCTCCCATGTTGCCTCTCAGCAGCCTGGCACCCCTCCAGAGTTGGGGGAGTCTGTGGCTAAAGGGTTAACATGTCTAGAACTTGCTCCCCTGGCTGCCTCTTGGCCAAGGCTCAGTCCTTGTGAAAGTTCACTACCTCCCAGACACATATGGCCTTTGATGCAACATTCCCACACTAAAGGAGCCAGATTCCCTCCCAACCTGCCAGGACCCCTGTCTGCCTCCAAACCACCTGTGTCCGGGGTGGGCACGGTGCCTCTGCTATTGGACAGCATTGATTTTCCTCCATGACAGTTGGTCATCACTGCTTTGGGTAATGTATCTTAATGAATTGTTATCCTGCTGGACATGGACTCAAAGGACTTTTTATCATGAGGGGTCCCATCCTGAAAACCTTAATAAATCAGCCATAGTTCAAACCAGATCTGCTGCTGGGCAGGGAGGGAGCCTTTTTTTTTGCAGTCAAGCAGGCTGCCACCCTATAGCCTTCATGGTTGGGCCTCCTATCCTGACATCTACATAATGAAACCTCCCCACTTGACATTGGTGAGAGAAGCAGGGTCCTTAACCTCAGAGCTGGGTCAGGGCTTCTTAAGATGTTACCCACCATGTGCGCCGGGACCCTAGAGAGCTAGTTAACATGCAGCTTCCTGGCCCCGCCCCAGACCTATGAGTAAAAACCTTTGGAGATCAGGCCCCAGAATCTACAAACCCCAGAGGAGATTCTCATAACATCAGAATTAGAAAACACCTGCCCTAAATCCATATCTTGGCATCCCATGTTTATTTCTTCCGTTGTTTTTGAAGTGGATGGGTTGGACGTGGCTTTCCTGCGTTCTGGCCTGCACTGTGCTTCTGGCCCCACGTGCTCCCGTGCAGCACACTGGAGGGAGCCTGGCGAGCAGGTTTGCATCCAAGTCAGCTGGGGATTTTCCTCAGAGCTCTCCAAAAACATGACTCGCACAGCTGGATTACGGCCGCCCTGGAATAAGGGCTCCTTGGTGCAGTTGAAGTCAGTATTGAGGGTGGGGTCCTGGGCTTGGAGTAGCTGCTGGGAAGAACTGGGAGACATATTCAGGGAAAACAAGTGGAGCCGCTTGTGGACTTCTCAGCTTCCCTAGAGATGTGGGTAGGGAGGCGGCCATATGATGGCTTGGGGCCTGGGAGCCTGCTACCCTGGCTTGTCTAACTTGTGTTTCCCCTGCAGTGTATTCCCCTATTCCATTGTCATCCATGCTGGTACCCACAGCCCCATCCAGGCAGGTTCCTCCCTCTACCCCCTTCTCCTGTTGTCTGACTCCTCATCTGAGATGGTTTTTACCTGAACTGGCCATTCATGGAATCTGCTGGTATCTGATGAATCTGGTGGCCCTCAACTTTAGAGCCCTCACCCTCCTCGAAGCTCCCTCTCTTCCTTTCCCTGTCTTTCTCACTCCTTCTCCTTCCTCTACCCGCCCCTCTCTTTCTCCCTTCCTGACATAATAGATTAAAACCGACCTTGTGTTCCGGCTTCTTGTGGTCCTGGTAAATAGCTCTTAGTGTGGCCGTGGTGGATGGGGAGAAGGTGTGGGGAGCAGGGGCACTTACCTTCCTCTCTGATGGGAGGAGCAGGGGGTAGGTGCCCCACAGGTCCTGCCCATGCATTGTGTTACACAGCAGGACCCTCTCAGGGCCGGGACAGACCCGGGATTGGTCTGTCCTTAGTTTCTCCCCTTTGTGTGCAAAGGAAGATGACCAGTGAAGGCTACAGAACAGCCTGGAGCATTCGGCCAGCACTGGGCGATCAGGTGCAGCTAGGCCCCACTTTGAGGGCAGAAATCGACCTTTCCATGTGTATTAAGCAAACAGGAGTTAATTACACTATTTACACATCTTCGATTTTCTTCCTAAGCCTTAGTGGCCTGGCAGTTATCATTCCTGACCTTGTTGCTGCACACAGGAGCCCATGTGGGGATAAATTACACGGCAGAATCCGTTTAATATTGACATTTTCAAAATCAATGAGGAGTGGGGCCTGGCCAGCAGGGCCTGGATATCAGGTGATGGGAATCAGTGTGAATTCTCCCTCCCAGCCTGGGGGATGCTTTCTTAGCTCTTTTGCCAAAACCATTTCTTTTATCCTCCCAAGTGAAGTGCTGGACTGGGGCTGCTTTCTCCCAGAAGGCGAGAGGACTCTCAGATTTGCACCCAATGCCTCTCTTTGCCTTCCTTGACAGTATAAATGGGAAGGCATGAGATATCCCATCCTTTGCTTTGTTGCTTTCCCCACTTTCTAGAGCATGGACTTAGGGGGTTGGGAGTATAGGGTATGGAGGGTACCCCTGCCCAGGAGGAACACTCTTGGCATCTCATGGTGTGGGCTGCCGAGTGGGGCTCGGCCTCGGGAATGGGCCTGCTTCTGTGGTGTCAGCAGCTTTCCAGGCACGGAGAGGAGAGACAGCTCTTCAGACTTCCACTAACTGGTATGAGGGCCCCATCCTCCCGGGAACCACCCCTGGAAATCTGAGTGGATGCAAGGCTCCTTTCTTTAGTA
The DNA here is from genome assembly GCA_027563665.1 of Antrozous pallidus. Taxonomy (NCBI): domain Eukaryota; kingdom Metazoa; phylum Chordata; class Mammalia; order Chiroptera; family Vespertilionidae; genus Antrozous; species Antrozous pallidus. The sequence continues at coordinate 22,072,903 of CM050508.1, read as the reverse complement.
CTTTCCTCCTCTAGGAACAGCTTGCTGGAGGCTCTGCATTTTTGTGTAGCGAGGCACCCAGTTCTTTGGAGAGACATGCATGAGGGTCAGTCTCTCTCATCTGACAGTGTTGACTCCTTAGGGGTGCAGGCAGACAAGCGGGAGAAGCAGCTGTGTTTTCAGTGGCCTCTTAGCAGCCTGCAAGGGGTCCCAGCACAAGGCACAGGCTGCTGGACTTTTAGACCTATCTCAGCCCAAACCTCTCTCCCACTCAGACCAGCTCCATCCCTGTGAGTCCTGTGGTGACACTCTGGCCAGTGTCACTTGGGTTCTGCTGCTGGCCTGGGGTGTGTGTGTGGATGATGCTTGTCGGGCATCTCTGAGCTCCCGCTTGATGGGTGACATCATTTGGTTGGCCTGTGGTTTGTGTGTGTGTGTGTGTGCCGATCAGGATGTTCCTGTTTTGTGGTTGTCTGACCGCTTGTTTTTGGCCCTGGGTTTCTGTATGAGTATTTATTTTTAGAGGTTGCCACTTCTGGCCCCAGGGCTGATCCGGGGGCATGGGAGGAGCTTGTGTTTTCTGAAATGTTTGTGGCTTTAAATTTAAGTATTTATTTTGGGGTACTGCTGCCTATCTTGTGTTCATTCTATTGTTCATTCTAGTGTGTATGCACGTGTGAGAAATGAGAGCCAGTGAGTGAAGAATCATAAAAATTGTGTGCTTTTTGAAATTCTGTTTTTAATTTAGTTTTATGTTTATTGTCTTAAGTTAGTTCTGATATTAAACCCCAGTTTTACCAGGTGCTATGTGTCTGCCAATAAACAGTTACTCAGAACCTCAGTTTCTCCATCTTTGAAACAGGCAGAACACTCCATAACACACAGGATTAGAAATAGTGTATGCGTAAAGTTATAGCAAAGTGTTTAGCGCATAATAGTGTTGGCTGCATGGTGCCTATTATTTTTACTTGTATTTGCATATATGTATCCACAGTGTGCTTTCTGACTGGGGGCACCTGGGCATTTGATGTGGGTGAACATGGGGTGCTTGATTTGGGTGATTACTGGTTGGCATGTAGACCTCTGGACATCTTTGTGCCAAGTTTTCTGTGTGTGTGTGTGTGTGTGTGTGTGTGTGTATCTTGGGCTGGGAGTTGGGCTGCTGATTGTACAGGGTGTGAAATCACTGAGTTCCTCTGGGCGGGGGAAGTTCTTCGTTCCTGAGTCAGCCCTTTGGCCTTGAGCCACCCAGCGCTCACTTTTTCCTTTCAGAGAAAGTATTGCTCAGGGGGCCCCCGGAGCTGTCTGTAGACAAAATGACACGGGGGCGGGGGAGGGAGGGGCACCTCTCCCTGAGGAAACTTCTGCCTTTTGTTCTTGATCTCTAAGATGCTTCTCTGCCCCCTCCCCAGTCCCTTTTCAGAACCTTCATGGGCCCCAGCATTCAGAGTGAATGTGTCTCATTTGACATGAGGCCTGCTGGCTTTGGTCCAGAACTTCCAGATTCTTGGGAAGCTAGCAAGATGCCAGAGGCAAATTTTGGACTAGGCGACTTAACCCCCAAACCCCTCTGCCCAACCTTAAGATCTGCTGCCTGGCCCTGAAGCAGGGTGTTGGGTGGGTCCTTTAGTCCTTTTGTCTTGCTCTATCTCAGGGTACTGAGAGGAGGTTTTAGGATCCAGGGAATGGAAGCCCTTACTCCTCTCCGGAGAATAGATGTCCTCGCTTCCCACTGACATCTGCTCTTTCTCTTGCAGAGATTGTGGGACACACGCAGGGGCCACTAGACGGGAGCCTGTATGCCAAAGTGAAGAAGAAGGACTCCCTGAATGACAGCACCGGGGCTGTCAATGCCACACGTCCTGCCCTGTCAGCCACTCCCAACCACGTGGAACACACCCTGTCTGTGAGCAGCGACTCTGGCAACTCCACAGCCTCCACCAAGACAGATAAGACTGATGAGCCTGCCCTTGGCCCCTCCAGCGCCCCTGTTGTCCTGAGTCCTGAGGAGAAGCGCGAGCTGGACCGCCTGCTCAGTGGCTTTGGCTTAGAACGAGAGAAGCCAGGCACTATGTACCATACCCAACACCTCCGGTCCCGCCTGGCGGGGGGCCCTGCTGTGCCCTCTGCCGGCCGTCATGTTGTCCCAGCCCAAGTTCACGTCAATGGTGGGGCCTTGGCATCTGAGCGGGAGACAGACATTCTGGATGATGAACTGCCCAACCAAGATGGGCACAGTGTGGGCAGCATGGGCACACTGTCCTCCCTGGATGGGATCACCAACACCAGTGAGGGTGGCTACCCAGAAGCTCTGTCCCCCTTGACCAATGGCCTGGACAAGCCCTACGCCATGGAACCTATGGTGAATGGTGGGGGCTACCCCTATGAGTCTGCCAGCCGGGCAGTGCCTGCCCATGCGGGCCACTTGGCTCCCATGCGGCCCTCCTATTCTGCACAGGAGGGTTTAGCTGGCTACCAGCGGGAGGGCCCCCACCCCACCTGGGCACAGCAAGTGACCACCTCCCACTATGGCCATGACCCCAGCAGTATGTTCCGCTCTCAGTCCTTTCCGGACACTGAGCCCCAGCTGCCCCCAGCACCAGCCCGGGGGGGAAGCAGTCGGGAGGCTGTGCAGAGGGGCCTCAACTGCTGGCAGCAACAGCAACAGCAGCAGCAGCAGCAGCACCCTCAACCGCCTCCTCGTCAGCAGGAAAGAGCTCACTTGGAGAGTGTCCGACCCAGCAGGCCCGGCCCCCAGCCATTGGCAGAGACACCCACGCCTGGCCTCCCTGAGTTCCCGAGGGCAGCCTCCCAGCAGGAGATTGAGCAGTCCATTGAAGCCCTCAACATGCTGATGCTGGACCTAGAGCCATCCTCGGCTGCTGCCCCACTGCACAAATCCCAGAGTGTCCCTGGGGCCTGGCCTGGGGCTTCCCCTCTCTCTTCTCAGCCTCTTTCCGGCTCCTCCTACCAGACCCATCCACTGACCCAGTCCAGATCTGGCTACATCCCCAGTGGGCATTCCTTGGGAACCCCTGAGCCAGCCCCACGGGCCTCCCTGGAGTCCGTCCCTCAGGGCAGGTCTTACTCACCTTATGATTATCAGGCATGCCCAGCTGGGCCCAACCAGAGTTACCGTCCAAAGAGCCCAGCTTCCTCCTCTTCCTTGCCTGCTTTCCTTCCAATCAACCACAGCTCTCCAGGGCCTCAGCAGCCCCCAGCCTCTCTCCCTGGCCTAACCACTCAGCCTCAGCTCCCACCAAAGGAGGTGACTTCAGACCCATCCCGAACTCCGGAGGAGGAGCCCTTGAACCTGGAGGGGTTGGTGGCCCACCGAGTAGCAGGTAAGAGCCTCAGGGACCATCCTTGCTGGGTATCCCCTCTTTATTCCCTCCACATCTTCCCTCTTTGGTCTCAGTTGATCTAGCTGGGGGAAGGTACAGGCAGAGCTATCACACCTCAGCAGACACTGGTTTGGCCTGGAGAAGAGGCTGGCAGGAGCCCACACTAGCCATCCCTTTCTGCATTTATTGTCCATTAGGCTCCAAAGCAGGCATTGAGATGGAAAGATCAATGTCTTTCAGTTCCTGTCCTCAAAGAACTTACAGACTAGTGATGGTCAGGTAATTCTAACAGTGCAATGTATGCTACAACAGAGGTGAAGACCAAAGCCCTAGAGCCTGGGAAAAGCAAGGCTTATCAGCGAGGACAATCAAGGAAGCTACCTGGAGGTAGTGACTTTGAGGCTGTAGTACATATCTTCTAAGGCAGTGGTTGGCAAACTCATTAGTCAACAGAGCCAAATATCAATAGTACAAGGATTGAAATTTCTTTTGAGAGCCAAATTTTTTAAACTTGAACTTCTTCTATCGTCACTTCTTCAAAATAGACTCGTCCAGACCATGGTATTTTGTGGAAGAGCCACACTCAAAGGGCCAAAGAGCCATATGTGGCTCGCGAGCCGCAGTTTGCCAACCACTATTCTAAGGAGAGAGGAAATGTCCTCTGTAACTGCCTGTAGTGCTCTCTGTACTCAGACTTCAGTTTCTTGGGAAGGCATAGAGAAGGCTAGAGTGAGGTCTCTATAGACCCAAATTCCTTCTAGGGCATAACAAAACCTGAGGGGGTATCCTGAAGCCCTTGGCCTTTGAGTATACAATCCTGATGTGTCCTTTCAGGATATTTCTCTGTTTCGGGGGAGGCCCATGTCCCCCTTCTGGTCCAATTGTCCTGTCCTATTGGTCCTCGCTTGAGGACCAGCTTTGTATGGGAAGCAGACACTGAGAAACAAAGCTTCATTTCCTATCAGAACATGAAAGGGTTTATCTTTCTGGAGAGAGGAGAGAGAGTGAAGCAACCGGAAGAGCTTATTGGAGAGATACAGACAAGAAATGGCAGACTGTTCTGGCCATATTGGGGCGGGGGCAGGAAGGGTCCCCTTCCTTTCCACTGGCCTAAGCCTATGACCATTCCATGGGAGCAGTCAAACCGGGTGAGGAATCGTATGGCTTGATTTTGTTGTGTAGCTAAAGCCCAAGTAGGTGTGATCCAGAGACGGGCAGGGGGTGGAGGGCTTTTGCCCAGTTCATCGGCTGACAGAGTGGTAGAAGCTCAGGGAGAAGAGCAATCTGGGCAGCTGACTTTGCCCTGCACCCATTTTTCCTAAATTTATGGGAAGCTGAGTAACCATGTCAGCTGCAAGGAGAGGGAGACACCCTTGCTGGGGATGGATGGACAGTGGGTTTGGGGAAGTAGACCAGCTGGCTATTGGGCTGGGTCCTGGACCTGGGTGTGGAAGCATGGACACCCAGAGCAGAGCACAGTCCCCAGCTCAACTGTCCATGACTTGAAATTGGTTATAATGGAAGAAGTTACACCATTGAAACTGGCAATTAGGGCTCTTCCCTGGAGAGCTAGTCTAGCAGCACATCATTGCTTTTACCCAAGACTCAAAACACAGGGTAAGTAGCTCTGTAACCCTAGCAGTGAAAGAAAGACTCCATGAGAGTGGTCCAGATTTTTCCTCCTGGTTTTTTGAAGGGAGGGGAATGGAACTCTACCAATATTTTATAGAATTGGAGTAGTGGCCTGAGTAATAGTCACATTCTAGTCTAATGAAGGATAGGATCCAGAGGACTTTCGTTTGGGGAACAAGATGAATTACCTCCCCCTAACAAAACCCTTTTGTATAGCTCTCCTGGAGCGTGCTCAAGAGGAAGGCATACCTGAATGTTTCAGGAAGGATGCCAATCTTGTAGTGCATCTCCCCTCAGCCTTTTCTCTCCTACTAGCTTCTGAGGTCTTGACGTTCAACCTCCATATCTCGTAGCTGCTCTGTCTTTGTCTGCCAAGAAGTCATAGGAAAGGGGCGATATTATTGGCCCATCTCTGCCTCCATTTCTTCCATAAACTGTATGTGACTCAGGAGAAGGGATGATATGCATAAGGGGCAGTTATACCTGGTCTCTCTGGTCCATGCCTGTCCTGAACAGTGTTTCTTATGTCAGCAGATCCTTAGCAGCCCTTCAGGATGTCTGCCATGCAAGTGTAGATAAAGGCACATAGGCAGGATCAATGTGCAGAATAGTCTAGAAGCCAGGGAGGATAAATTTCCAGCATCACCTCTTTCTGCTCATTCAAATTCCACAAGAAGTTGGAACATAAGCTTTAACATGAGTAAGCCAGGAAGCTCAGATCTGAGGGAGAACATCTTCATGGCCATGAACTTGATCTGGTTTCCCCTGGCTTTTCTCCCTCAGGTCTTCATTTTCCTACTTGGCTATCCTCCATGCTCTGTATTATGTCCCTGGTTCATTCCACTTTGATCCAACAACTCCTTATGTTTTATTTCAGCTTAGATCTGAGAGAATAATGACATAGTTTTTTTTTTTAACGTAAGAAGGGCTAGGTATCGGAAACCTGTAGCACACACTATACTTTCTTATGCAACATTAGAAATATTATCACAGCCAGGGACAAAGTAAGCATACTCATTATCACCACTATCATTTAACATTGTATTGGATGTCCTAGCCAGTGCAATAAGACAAGAAAAAGAAATAAGAGTCAGAGTTGGTGAGTCCAATCAAGTTATCTTCTGATCCCAGTTCTGTGACTAGACTAATCTCAAATGTCTCTAGAGATAGAGATGTCAATGCATGTTGGAAGCAAGATGTGGATCTTATCCTGAAGAAGTCTAGAGTTTAGTGAGAGGAAAAAAGAACTGGAATGTTAAAGTCATTAGTACTAAGGGAAGTAGGGAGAAAGTTCTGTGGGATTGAGGGAAAAGGAGATATCACTGTCAGCAAGAGAGACTGAAGTGGCTCTGTGTTGAGTATGGGTTTTAAACAGAACCTTGGACAATGGGTAGGATTTTGGAAAGTGAATAGGGTCATTGGAGAAAGAGGTTTCACAGTGAAGACAGAAAAACATAGAAGTCAAGAAAGGTAGCCTGAGTCCTGCCTCTGGTTGGTCTTAAAAGCCAGACTAAAGAGCTTGAATCTTACTTAAGTGGTGGTGTAGGAAACTGTATTTTAAACAGGAGAGTATGCCATGATCTGAGATGTAGTTTAGGAAACTGTAGTTTAGGAGACACTTTGAGTTGGGAGATATAGGAGCATATTAGATAGCATGGGTATGGGGACTGGATCAGGGTGCTGACCATGGAAATGAGAAAGAAGAGATGAATGCCAAGGATGCTTTGCAAGAAATAGGTGTTTATAAATTGATTGGATGTAGTCGGTAAGGGAAAGGGAGACAGACATGGCCAGGTCTGTCTGCCATGAATATAAATAGACTGATAGTTCCATTAACAAGCCAGGAGTTAGGAGAAAGAGCAAGATAAAGATTTCAGGGTTAGACATGCTGAGTTTGAGGTGATGGTGGAGCCTCTAGGTAGAGATGTATGAAAGGCAATTGAATATCCAGAATTGGAGTCTGAAAGAGCTATAGATTTTGGAGTCATCCTCCTAAAGGTGAAATGTAAAGCTTTGGGCATGGATGATATCTTTATGTCACTAGGCATGGAGAGAAAAGAATGTAGTGTAAAACAGCCATGATGGGAATGGAGGCCATACAGTGGACTGAGAATGAATGTTCATGCTGGTGAGAGGAGATGTGGACTGTGGGTCATCACAGAAGTCAGGATAGTAAAGGGTTTCCAGGAGGAGGAGTCGGGGGAGGGCAGCAATGTCACTGTAGAGAGGTCATGAGAAGGAGCATTGAGAAAAATGCACTGGGCTTGCCAATTAGGTGGCCTCAGTGATTTTCAAAGGCATATTTTCAGTAGGGCGATGGTGATAGAAGCCACACTGGAGTATTGAGTGAGTGGGGAGGGAGTATAGACAGCATGTCAACTACTTTTCTGAGTGGTTTTGTGATAAAAGGAGAGAAGATGGCAGCTAAATAGGGTAGCAAGATATTTAGAATTTTTTATACATATAGGAAAAGAGAGAATATAGAGGGTAGAGGAGAGGAAAAAGATATGAGAGAGAAAGAAATTGATAGAACAAGGTCTATAAGAAAGTAAAAGGAGATAGGCTTAGGGCCTAGGTGGATAATTTAGGCTCATCCAGGAGGTGAGATACCTTTTGACTAAATAATGAGGGATAGATGCTGATATAGAGAGATACTAGTGTCAAGCTCTGGGCACTTGAATTGAGAACCCTTCACTTGATTATTCATCCAATATGAACCCCTAATCTGTGCCACATGCTATTCTAGGCTCTTGAGAAATGATGGCAAACAAAGAAAAATCTTTGCCTTCATGGTGGAGTTGAACAATAGACAAATTAGCAAAGACAAATATAATATGTCAGATGGGTGATAAGTGACATGGAGATGCAGCATCAACGTGCCAGTGAGAGGTTGAGGGTAGGTGGATGGTTGCACTTCTTATAGGATGGTTAGGGATGGCTTTTCTCGGTGGTAAGGGTACATGCAAAGGCTCTGTGGTAGGCGGATACCTGCTATGGAGAATGTAGTGGGGACATGAAGTCAGAGAGGTCATGGGAATGCGGGCCAGCTTACATGGACCTTGTAGATAATCATATCAACTTTGGCTTTTGTCCATTGTGTTGTGAGGAGCCTTAGGAAGGATTTGGCAAGAAGAGTGATTTCATCTTGCTTTGTTCTAAAAGGATCAGTGTGGCCTGGATGGAAGGAGGAAGACCAGTTAGGAGATTGCTGATTTGGATCAAGATGGTAGGCATATTTTTGATGTGGAATCATTAAAACTTATAGGTAGACCAGCAATGGGATGTAGGAGAAAGAGATCAGGAGGTGAGATGCCTCTTCATGGAATAATAAAGGATAGATACAGATATAAGAAAGTCAAGGTTTTTGACTTTAGCAACTAAAGGATGGAGTTGCTCTTTATTGGATGGGTACAGATATAGGAAGAGCTGGCTTAGAGAGGATATTGTAAGTGTGACTTTTGAGATGCTCACTAAACATCCAAGATGGTGGGACATATGATTAGGAGTCTCAGGGGGAGAGGATAGAGCTTAGAAATGTGAGAGTAGCATTACATGGCTATCATGTAAAGCATACCGCTACATGCTGTCACCTAGGGTGTGAGCACAAGTAGAGGAGAGGTCCCAGGAGTGCGTCTGATGTCTCACACATTCAGCAGTTAGGGGCATAGAAGGAATCAGTAGAGAAACTGCTGTGGAGCAGCTTGTGAAGTGTGGAGGAAAGCTGAAAGGGTGTGGATCCCGGGAAGCCAGTGATAGTGGTCACTAGGAGGCCATGAATGTGAAGGTGGCTTGGGAGTCAGCTAGGGTGAATGAAAGGATGACATAGCAGATCTTCATAGTGCATTCAGGCAGGCTCACTTTAAGGACTTGGCAGTGGTGCTCAGTAGCTTTGGGCAGGAGTAGAAAATTTCACAGAACAGGATTTCTGTGGTAGGTGTGATGGAAGAACAAAGCTTGCATGCCAGGGAGTATGGCCCTTGGGCTCAGCTTGGCATGGTCACAGCTGAATCCAGGAAGAGGCAGGTGCCCATGAGTGGAGAGCGGACCAAGGATGGGGCCATGCTGATAGTGAGGTGCCGGCGACATGTGGGGCAATAGGACTGAAATCTCCTGAGCCCAGGCTGGGGTTAGAAATTAGAGGGACATGGTGATCTGCTGAACAGCAGGTCTGTCTGCCCTTTGGAGAAGTAAGATCGTAGATTCGTCCTCTCTTCTTATCTGACATCCTCCCCCCTTCCCTCCAGAGTGTGACCAGAACACCAACTAATTTGATTTTCTCTTTGTTTTTGTTTTGTTTTGTCTTGTTTAATGCCTTGTTCCTTGCGTTCTTCGTTGTCCCATGTCCACCTGTCCCCTGTGCCATGGGTGTGGTGCCTTCCTTGCCTGGTGTCATCCCTTCCCTTCCTGCTTGCCCCCCCTCCCTGCCGGCTCCCCTGGGGTGGTGTGGGCAGCGTACAATGCCAGATTGCAGGGTCTTGGGCTAAATGTCAGCTACCGGCACCCTCCTCTCCACCGGCTCCGATCTTCCTCCCTCTCTGGTTGGTTCCTCTCCTTTCACCTTTATAACTCCATGCCCCTCATCTCAGCTCTCAGTTTCTCTCTTCCCTTTCTCTTTCATGTACTATTTCTTCAAAACTTTTGCCACTTTCTTCCTCTCTCCTTATTTTTCCATTTCCTCCTCACTTTTCTTCTCCTTCTTCTGTTCTCTTCTTTCCATTTCTTTCCTATTCTCATTACCCCCTCTACATTTCTCCCCCCATCTCTCTCCTTTTCTCACTGCCCCCATCTCTCTGCTTTTCTCACTGTCCCATTCCTCTCTTTGCCCACTTGTCCCTCCTCCCTCCTTCTGCATGAGTGAGTGCTCCCACTTCTGCATGGACACAGGCCTGATGCTTTCAGCCTTGGCCTTACCTACTAGGAATAGTGTCTGGGATAAGAAGACTAACTCTCAGGCTCCCTGTGGACTCGCAGGCCTTTGCAGTGAGGGAACTCAGCACCATATCTGGGGCCTCAGCAAGAGAGAAAGAGTGGTGCCCAGCTCCTACTGCTCTGTCCATTCCTGAGTATAGCACTCCCTGGGGACAGAGCACCGCTGTGACCTCATTGCAAATCTCACACCCACGGCCAAGAGTCAGAAGCCCTGGGTGTGGTCCTGGATCTGATGTGATTACCTCTGTGACCCTGGGCAAGTCTCTTCATTACTTAGAGCTAAGTTTCCCTACATGAAAAATGGAGGGCTCACTGCCCTGCTTCCCAACATGGAGGACCCTTCACCAAGGGCCATATAGCTCAGTTTGAGAGTGATGGAGTTCACTGTGTCTACCTTGGTCTCTTGACAAATGGACCTATAGCCTTTTAGACCTGGATACCAAGTCACCTTATTCTTTTAAAGGCCTGGGTCCAGGAGAAGATGCCGTGATGTTGACTAGTTCTGGGAAAAGGCTTATTAGGGGGTGGTGGGCCAGCTGACTCCCAATGGTAATATCTGTATATCCTGGACCTCCCTTCTTCCAGTCCATGGAAAATGGGGAGATGGCTCTAGCAGAATGCCCCTGTCTGCCTCTTCTCCTCTCCCTCCTCCTTTTTCTCGGCCCAGTGGTGGGGAGTGCAGGGTTAAGCTGGGCCTGGAGTTTGGGGCTGTTCTGGGGTGGTGGGCCTGTCCAGAGGGGAGCTGGCATGGCTTGCCCTGGGGCTGCTAGTGTGATCGCCGTGTGGCTTTCTGGTGCCCTGGCCCAGCAGGTGGCCTCCCGGATCCCCTTACTTCCGGAGCCCTGGCATGCCATCGGACACCTGCCCTGCCACCTGGAGCGGAGGAATCCAGTCTTCTGGAAATCGGAAGGCTGGAAGGAAGAGCTGGGTCTGTGGGGTGGAAGCGGCCAGGATGGGCTTGAAGGGAAGGCCTGTGATGAAGCCTGACACTGGGGATGTTTGTCTGTGGGACCAGGTGCGGTCAGGGCCGGACCCTATCAGAGGATGTGTATCGATGGTGTTAGCCCCAGAATTGCAGTGTGTGTGTGTGTGTGTGTGTGTGTGTGTGTGTGTGTGTGTGTATGAGTGTGTGTATGTGTGTGTGTGTGTGTGTGCATGTGTGTGTATTAGTGTGTGTGTGCTAGATGAGGCGGACTTAGTGTCACAGGTCTAGCCTGCTTTAGGGGTGAGCCTTGCAGCCAGCTGCTCCTAAGGTCAGCACTGTCCTAGGGAGCAGAGTAAGGACCCCTGGGAAATGGTGCTGTTCCGGTACCCTGCTCTTCAGATCTGGCAGCTCGTGTGGAGGCCTGGGCTAAAGTGACCCCTGTCCTGCAGGTGCCCATAGTGTGTGAGTCCTAAGAGGATGACAGGGCTCTGAGTGTGGCCCATTATTATCCTAAAGAACACTTGATTGCCGTATAAAGGGGCTGATGAGAGGTTCTGAGGGTGATCCTGACCTCCTGCTTTTCCTGTTGTGTGAAGGCTGTGTGTGCACACACGTGTGTGTATACATGTATGTGCATGGCTCCTGTGTGCGTGCAGAGAGTGGAGCACATAGGCATGGTGGCCCTGAGAGAGAGAGGGCCCTAGAAACAGAAAGGCCTGGGGTTGAGGGTGGGGGAACAGGCCTATTTTTATTATCGGTCAGTTTCCAGGACATGAGGGAGGGCTGTTCTCTCTGACACTGGCTGTCAGCCTGTGTCCAGACGGCCCAGCTTGGCTGGGGAACAATGGGGCTCTCTTCTCTGCCCTACGCCCAGCTTCATCTCCCCTCCCATAGGGAAAGACATGGCTCTCCAGGCACTGAGGGGCAGATCTGGGCCTGCCAAGGGGGACAACAGTGAAACACTGTGTTCAAAGAATGTGAGAAGCCCTGGCTGGGCACTGGTGCCATGGGGCACTCTGCAGGGAGGGGCTGTCCCGTGGGAGTGGAATGCGGGGTCTTCCCCTCCTGCAGAGGGAGGCTCCTCTGCAGCTCCCTAGCTTTTTGGAGGTCATTCTGGTTGTCCCTCTGCCTCTGGACAGACCATGCCCCCATGTGCTGCTCTGATGGCACCGCAGAGGGGCTGTGAAAAGGGGAGATGTCTCTCAGGTGTCCAACAGCCTTCTGTGAGGGTCTCCGCCCTCCACAGTTGGTAAGCTCCTACAGCAGCCCAGCCTCCTTCCAGGCATTGCAACCACCTGAACATGGAGGTTGTCATGGGCACACTGGGGCGAAGGTTCTTTGTTCCTCTGAGAAATTCAGTGCCTCCATCAGACCCACTTTCAAGGGCAGACATCAGATCCCACACAGGGAAACTGGCCACTCCTCACCAAAGCCTAGGGATCTGCCAGGAAGAGGCTGCGGGGCTGGGCCGGCCGGAACTGAAACCAGCCCTAATGCATTTCTCTTAACCTTGGGGCTGAACTTAGTTCCAAACCCCAAGAGCCTTTTCCAAATGGGCCTCCTTTGTCACAATTATTATTAGAAAATCAATGGCTATGTCTGTTTCTCTCTAATGTTTTTGCCAGGAATGAAACCAGCAGTAGTTCTGAACCAAGCACCCAGGAAGACTGAGGGGAAGGGGACTCGGAGGGAGAGAGAGAGAAGTGCAGCCCAGGGTAGGGGCACCCGCAGGCATGGTGGGAGGTACAGGTGGCTGCTCTGAGGGCTGAGGGCCTAGAATGCAATGGGGTCCCTGTGCGCTGCTCCAGACTTTTGGAAATGCACCCCATCTTTCATCTGACCCTGATTAGGATGATGTGATCCCCAAGTTTCTATTTTGAAAGTCAGGGTACTTCAAAGTGAGGGGCTTATTTTCTTTAAATAAAACAGTTTGTGAGTCCAGATTACTGTCCCCACTTGGGCTCTTTTCTCTTAGTTGAGATGGCAGGCAGGCTGCCCCCTAACAATAAATAGTTCCATGTGGAGACTCGAAACACCACTGGGTACCTTCTGCATTTGTAAGTGTGTGTGCCAGTCTGGCGGCTCTCCAGACAGGGCCCCTATCTACAGGCAAGTATGAGTGCGTGTGTTGGAGTGTGTCTGTGTGCGTGTGTGTATGTGCCCATCCCTGGAGTTGGCAGCAGGCAGTCTACTATTCATGGCAAGTAGGAAGGCTTCCCAGCATATGCTTCTCATGGCAGCCTCAGGGGCTGTGCCAGACAGGAGCTGGGAGGCTGCCCATGGTGTGCAGACCCCATTCTGAGCTGTAGGTGATTCAGTCTGAAGGAGGGTGATTGCTGCTTAGCTATAGGCCAACAGTGTATATGTGTGTGTGTGATGCATGTACGTGTATGTGTATGTACATGTTTGTGTGTGTGCATGTGTGCATGGGACAGGGTTTTCAGGTGTGCTGGCATGGGGCTGGTTGGCCAGCTTCTCAGTCCCATGTGACCTTTGATAAGTCCCAGCACCTCCTTGTTCTTGGGTGGGGGTGAGGGCAGGGCTGAGAGCTGGCACGAGCTGATCAGGACTAGGAGCCTGGGTCTTGGTCTCTAGAACTCTGGGGGCAAGTTTTCTAGGATTCTGGAGCCAGCTGGGTGAGGCAATGTGTTCCATGCCTCAGCCCAGCTGTGGGGAGAGAGAGTGGGAAGGAAGGAGGGTGGGGTTAACAACATCCCCAGGCCTGAGGAAGGGAAGGAAGAACAGAAAAGCAGATGGAGCTCATGACTCCAGCTCTGCAGGCTATTCTGCTGGGAGGGGCAGGGTAGGAACCTGGAACATTTTGGGGGCAAGAAAGGGGTGGGTAGCTAAGGATGGGCATGAGGGAAGTTGGTAAGAGGTTTCAGAAGTGCTCTAGATGAGATTGGGGAACCCCGGAGAAGGTCAGAAATATTCTAGGGGCCAGTTTGGGCTGGAGGCTTTATAACAAGTCTTAGTCATTTCTTTGTTCCTTCTTGGGAGCACCATTTGCAAGATGATGCATTATGCACACTTTCCAAAAGTTCTTCCCCATGGGCCTGATGTTGCTTGTTGGTTGATCAGTCGCCTTGGAGACTGTCTCTCCTCCCTCCACCTTCCCTCATTTGCCTGGAAGCTCTGGCCCTCTGCCTCCAGGCCTTGGAAGGAGTTGACATCTGTTTCTTGTATCAGTCCTTTGTGTTCTGGGCCCCAGCCCTGTGCGGAGTAGATTCCTGGTGAAGGCCAGCCCAACTTAAGCAGGTCCCCCGCCCTGCAGAGAAACCCAGGGTGTGGGCAGAGGGAGGCAGGGGGAAGTGCAGAGGGGAGGCAGGCCCAGCTCCAGCATGGTCCCTGAGTGTGCACTATCTCCTCTGGGGGAATCAGATCCTTTCTGTATAATATGCTCATGGCCCTCTCTGCCCTGCCATTTCGCCCAGGGGTGCAGGCTCGGGAGAAGCAGCCTGCAGAGCTCCCAGCCCCACTTCGGAGGCGGGCAGCCAGCGATGGACAGTATGAGAACCAGTCTTCAGAACCCTCTTCCCCCCGGAGTCCTGGGGTGCGCTCCCCAGTCCAGTGTGTGTCCCCGGAGCTGGCTCTCACAATTGCTCTCAATCCTGGAGGACGACCCAAAGAGGTGAGTCCTTAAATCACATCCTGGGGCTACAGAAGGTAGCAGAGCTCATTTGAATGCTCCAGCAACATGATGGTCAACTGGGCCACACGGACCTGTCAGTAACCAGTCATTGTTTTCCTCCCCGCATCCTCACACAAGGCTCCTGCATGTGGAACCTGGAGCTCATTTCCTTCCCTAAATAGCTTTTATGTCCTCGCGGCTTCCATTAACACTGAGATTGAGTTCTCTTCTTGACTCCTAAAGAGCTCCCTGAGCGGTTGGTAACGATCTGGGTGTGACACAGGGACCATAGTCTGTAAACTTCAAACCAGATCATACAGTCTGACAAAGTGTTTTTGAGCCCTTTCTAGGCATAGCGTTTTCTTTGGAGATCTAACTTCAATGCCCAAACCTTTGCTTTGCTGAGATAGTGCAGTGGTTTGAGGCATTGGGTCTTAAACTTCAACGTGCATAATGATCACTGGGCGTTTGTTAAAATCTAGACTCCTGAATTCACCTCCAGAGGTTCCAGTGAGTTAGCTCTGGGACGGGGAACCCACATTCTAAACGTGCACTCTGGAAGGTTCTGATGCGAGTAGTCCATGTCTGATAAAATCCAGGCTGAGTCATTCTAGACATGAATGGCGTTTGGACATCTTTCTCTCCTGCCTTTTGCTAGGACCCATGTCCCCTGCCCCCCAGCCTTTCACTTCTGCCCTGTTTGAAATATTTCCAAGGCAGGTGCTCCTGAATTCTGCCTGTGCTTTACAAATGGCCTGGCAAAATAACCTCGTTCAGTTCTCTTGGCTATTAGGAGTTGTAGGGGCCATAAATATGAGCAGCATCTGCCTTTGATCTCTGTTCACCTGGCAGGGGTGGAGGGTTGGGTTGGCGAAGGGCTTTGTGGCTTGGTTAACTAGGAAACACCTCCTTCTCAAGGTTATGGCTACTAGTGTACCCCCTTTCCTATCCTTATTTTTCTCCTGCAGCCCCACTTGCACAGCTACAAAGAGGCCTTCGAGGAGATGGAGGGAACTGCTCCATCCAGTCCACCGCCCAGTGGGGGTAAGAGCTCCCCACTAAGCCTGTCTTCCTTGGGTCCCCTCAGGCCGCTCTCAGCCCCTGCTTGTGTAAGCACCCCAGGTTTGGGGTCGGGGGTGCTGGCAAAGTTGAGCAGAGCCACAGTCTGACCCTAATCACCCTGTGGCTCATTTTATTTCACCTTCCACTCCCATTTCCCTTCTTTACTGTGGTCCACACCCCCACATCTACAGCAACAGCAGCAAAGTCTTAGGGTCTACTGACTGATGTTGGGGCGCCTGGGCTCCTCCTGGGTATAGAGTTTTCCTAGATGTTGAGACTGCATCCCCATATAAAATATCCAGTACCTTAAAGTGACTCTTTGTGACAAACAAGACAACCTTTGACCTTCTTGCTGCTAATGCCCATTTCTGTGTGCCTCCGGACCCTTTGACCTTCTTGCTGCTAATGCCCATTTCTGTGTGCCTCCGGAAAGAAAGGCCCCGCATGCTCAGGCTTACCGAACCCCATATCTCCCATCCTTGGCCTTCAGGCTGGAGCATTTAGTCTGCACCCCCAGATGCACTCATCAGAGAGGCAAATCCCCAAAGGGCATAGGGGTTTCCACCCAAAGAGAAGGCTGGATGAGCATAGGGGTGAGACAGTGCTCTTTTTTATGGTGGAAGAGACCATGCAGAGGAGCTTGGACAAGTGCTTTGTGGGAAAGCAGTGAAGAAACAACATTGGGTTGTGAAGGCTTCAGGGTCCCCAGGAGAGGCCTAGGTTGGCAGAAGAGTGGGGGCTGGTATTGCTCTGAGATTGGGTTGGCTGGGCTGGGCATTTGCTCCCTGAGAGGGGAGGGGTGTGAGGAGGAGAGCTGGGTGGGCCCTGCATTCTCCTGGTGGCTGCCACCGGAACCAGGCCCTTGCTTCAGTAGAACTTGTGTCACCTGCTATCTGGCGTATGCAGGAGGCTGATGTCATGACTGGAGGCCATGGCTCTCCCTAGAGCGGTGCTGTCCAAAGGAAATATAACAGGAGCCAGGTTTGTTATTTACACATTTTAAATAGCCACATTTAAAAAAAAAGTATCGAGAAACTGGAGAAATTAAACTTAATCTTTTTTATTTAACCCAAGTATCCAAAATATTATCATCTCAACAGGTAAATCACTATAAAAATAGCAATGAAGTATTTTTCAGTCTCTAAAAAATATAAAAAGAAACAAGTGAAATAAATTTTAATAATAGATTTTACTTAACCCCAGAGATTTAAAATATTATCATTTCAACATGGAATGGTAAATATTGAGATATTTTGTGCTCCTGTTTCAAACCAAATTTTTGAAATCTCTGTGTTACTGCTCTCAGTTTAGACTGGCCACATTGCAAGTTCTCCATAGCCCCGTGTGGCTCATGGCGACCCTATTGGACAGTGCAAGCCCTGGGCAATCTACTCAAGAGGCAGCTCTGTGGCCTTTTATGACTCCATGGAGTCTCTTTCTCTGGCCTTACGCTTTACCTACTCTAATTCCCTATCGGTCCAAACAGCCAAAATCTTAGCCATTCCCCTGTTTGGGGCCAAAGCCCTGTAGGCTGAGCTTGAGTTGGGTTTTACCACTTGCTCACGCTCCCTTTTTTCTCTTTCTCCCCTAGGTCAGTCTTGGGTGTTCTGGAGGGGGAGGGGAGAATAAGTCAGAGGTTTCATCCATGCACAGGGCTGGGAGAGACGGCAGAGGCGGAGAAATGTGAGGAATTCTCCCTGAAGCAAAAGCTTTGCCTGGCTTTAGGGCCACCCACTCGTCCGCTTCAGAGAAGGACCAGGTCCTGCAGACTGGGGACATGAGCAAGTAGGGAGCTAGAGATGCATGAGGGGAAACAAGAGAAGCCTCCCACACTTGAGGCCTGCAGAGCCTTCATGGTTCTTCTTAGCCTCTAAGGCTGGGCATTGAAATCCATTGTGTGACAAACATTAATATGCTTGATAAGTGTCTATGGCAAGACACTTCTGTATATGTGTGTAAAGGAAGAGGGAAGGACCAACAAACACCACGCCTTGATCTACCCAATGCCCAGCTGTGTGTTTTTGCACAGTTGTCCCCTCTGATGTATTTATCTTTTGGGCATCTGAGGACAAAGTGAGGTAGAGTGCAGGAGTGGGCTACTTACTAGAGCCCTATGATGTCTCACTATTCTCACAGACATGTATCTGCACACCTGCAAACACACAGAAGTTATATAGGTTACTTGCCTTGAGAGATTGTATTTTTATTTTTATTTTGGTAGGTCTCATTGTCTTTTGGGAAAGGAAGGTGGGGCCAGAGAGAGTCCTAGAGCTGCTTTTGGGGGGAGGGGGGGGGTTCTGTACTACTAAGGGCCACAACTAGTCTGTTGAGGCTGTGGGTGTGGGGCAGTGTGAGCTGGCGGATCTGGGTGGCTGCCTGTCCTTAGAGCTCATG
Organism: Antrozous pallidus; assembly: GCA_027563665.1. Classification (NCBI taxonomy): domain Eukaryota; kingdom Metazoa; phylum Chordata; class Mammalia; order Chiroptera; family Vespertilionidae; genus Antrozous; species Antrozous pallidus. The sequence continues at coordinate 22,055,007 of CM050508.1, read as the reverse complement.
GCCTCTGCAGGCTCCCGATGACCGAGATAGCAGACACAGAGCTCTTTTTCTTGCTTCTCCTTGGAGATGTGTTAGGATACATGGCAGCCGCCATTGAAAAATCTCGTGACTGGGTGTAACAATCTCTCTGTAGATCAGCTCAGAGTCTGGCCTCTTCCTTGGCTGGTGGGACAAAGCCCCGCAGCCCTTTCTGACCTTGTGTGTTATGTGACACTTCTGACCTGGACATGTGGCTTGGGAGGGACTTGAGGTTAGTTCAGGGAGCTGGTGCTCTGGCCTGAGGATTGTGGAGATTGGGCTTCTGCCTCTTCTAGAACACTGAGGTTTTGGGGAATAGAGGGCCCCATGCTGAGAAATTCTGCCTGGGGTGTGCAAGGGACACGCTTGGCTGGGAGTCAAAGACCTTTGGCTGCCGCTGGCCTGGGCTCTCAGGGTTGGCATGGTTCCACTGATTCCTTCTTCTCCATCTGTCCATTACAGGATGTGCCCTCTGGATGCTCCATTTTCCTTTGTTCTCTAAGTCCAAGTGCCTGGCTTAGAAAGACTATATGTTGGGGGAGGGAAGAGGAGGAGAGGAGGAAGAAGAGGGAATAACATGGGAAAAATCAGAGATAGCCAAAGAAACCTGCATGTATGTTAAATCATGGCATGTAAAGGGACTGTAGTGAAGAAACTAAAGGCCTAGGGAAAGGAAGGATTTTCTCAAGGTGGAGAGGCAAGGCCGGGACAGGGACACCATATCCCGACTCAGTTTACCTTCAAATTCCAGAGAAACACCCCGACAGGGAAGGGCAGTGTAGCTGCAGCAGCACTTGTGGGCTGGGACTGGTTCCTCTGTTCCCACTTGTGGCCCATTCCTCCTCAACAAGCCCTCACCAATGGGTATCCTACCTCTTGCCCCCCTTCCCCTGCACCTCCTGACTCACTCCCCATGCCTCCCCTCTTCTTTCCCACACAGTGCGCTCCCCTCCAGGGCTGGCCAAGACACCTCTGTCTGCTCTGGGCCTGAAACCCCACAATCCAGCAGATATCCTGTTGCATCCCAAGGGCGGTGAGTGGCTCTGGCTGATAGGGAGACTGTGGGGAGGTCAGCGGGAGGAGTGGGGACTCAGAGGACTCCTGTGGTCCTGGGCAGGGGCCCAGAGATGGTGGGCTGTCCAGACCTTCCTGGAAACAAGTTGGCAGCCTGGGTTTATGCCCATGCTGAGGTCTGGGTTGAGGGGAAAGAGGAGACCCCTGTGCAGCCTTCCTTCCCATTCATTGACTTGTGGGGTCAGTACCACTCCCAGCATCCTCTGACTTGGAGATATAGGGCCTGGCCTCGGTTTCCTTGGAGCTGGTAAGCTCTTTGCCAGAAGCCAGGCTGCCCTGTGCCCTGTTATTCAGACACTTGTGTACACATACACATGTGCACACACATGCAGGCATGCCCCCACACACTCATACCTCCCACTTCCTTGTCACATCTCCCAGTTCCTCTCCTTCCTCTGGGGGGAAGGAGAGATGGGGTCCAGTAGCCATTTCCAGCAGGCTGAGTCCAGAACTTACTCTCTAGACTCAGGTGTTAGGGCTGGGCTGGGACTCTGGGGCAACATGGCTTCTTTTCCTTAGTCACCAGAAGATTGATCCTGCCAGGTAGGAGTGAAATGGCATGTGTGTGACCCACACAGACACACAGCTGGGCACAGCCTCCCACTCAGGAGGTTCTGCATGGCCAGGGACACAGGCACAGAAGCTGGGGTGGGGTGGCTTCTCACCAAGCCAGGACACCCCTGCTTGAGACCCAGCCTGAGAGAGCCCTGGGCAGCTGCTGTGACAGGAATGGCTTGGACTTAGAGCCATGAGGTCCCCGCCTGCAGCTCCTGAGAGTCAGGCCCTCTTTACACTGTGTGCCCTGAGCACCTCGCCACCACACACAGGCACCCTGGAACCTGGGGTCCTTTCAGGGTGGATCTCACTCCTCCCCTCGGGGCACTTTTGTGGTGCTGCCCTAGCCTCACTCCTGCTTTCCCACCTCCCTTTTCTCAGCTAATTCTCTCTCAAGAAGTAATCTCTGTTAATTGATCTTTCTCTCCCTTTTGCTCTCTCTCTCCTCTTCATTGCCTGCCTCTCTTTCTTCCCACCTCTCTTCTCATCTTCCCCAGAGGAGGATGAGGGGAAGGAGGTGATAGAGCCGTCGGGAGGTAAGTGCTGGCTTGCTGTGTGCCGCTTCCCGCTGTCTGGGTCTGGGAATGGTTTTTCATACAGAGCTGGCTAGCTGGCTTGGGGCCACCCTTTGCTGACCACATCACAAGTCACCAGGCACATAGCCTCCTGGTCCCTACCACCTGGTGATGAGCTGTCCCCCAGAAACCGCCTAAGCCCTGACTAAGGAGCTCGTGGCTTGGGTTCAGGCACAGCCAGGGCCCAGGTGCCTTGCTGATGAAACACCCCCTGTTACTGCCACTCCAGTGGCATTTCTGCCAGCCTCGTGGGGTACAACAAGCCCCTTTGGAGGGCAAGGAGACTTACATAGGGCAGACTCACATTATTCCATTTGGTGTACTCTGCATGCAGCGCTCGGAACAGGTGTTTCAACCTTTGCACTACTGACGTTTGGGGCCAGATGATTCTTAGTTGTGGGGCTGCCCTGTGCATTGTGGGATCTTTAGAAGCATCCCTGACCTCTGCCTGATGCTAGTAGCACCCACCTACTCATAATAATTAAAAGGTCTCCAACATTGACAGTGTCCCCTAAGGGGACAGTTACCCCTTGGAACCACTGTCTTAGAGCCATGAGTTGACCTCTTGAAGCTCTTGCCTGGTTTCTTATCAACAGAGATGGTAGGAAGTCTGTTTTTGTGGGATTTTGATGCCTTTGGGAATTTCAGAAAAGCTATGGACCCACTCCTGTGCATCTGGATACTATACACATAATGTTGGTGATTTCAAGGCGTTAGCATGTCTGTGTCTCTGCCTAACCCCTAATTTAGATGAGCTCTACATTGTACACGGGAAGCAGAAAGGGGACACAGTCTGGTTGAAAGCCTTTAAGTTATTAGGAACAGAGTTCAAATGATAACTCAGCAGCAGGTGAAACACAGGGGTTGCTAGCCTGGGTGGCCTGGGTGTGGTTTGGTGGCACCTGGTGTGGTCAGGCCATCTCCAACAGGGGGGCTTAGATGAGTATAGAAGCATCTTCCAGCCTGACATGTGAGATGTTCTGACTTCCCACTGGGACCCTAGGTCCCCGTGGCCTGGTTTTCTTAAACCCACTTCTGCTTTCTTTTGCACTTACCGCCTTGATACTCTACCCTTAAATTGGGTGTGGGCTGTGCCGCTCTGAATCTGCCATCCCCTAGACAAGATGGCTGGAGATTCCATAAAGTTTTGCACACTTTCAGCCAGAGTTTGGACAACCACGCCAGGGACCTCAGCAACTGATCCCACAGTGAGGTGAGCTGCAGCTTGCTCCTGGCTGCTGGTTCCCAACAGGCAGGGAAGCTGGGACAAGAGTGTAGAGTAAAGTTGGACCTGGAGCTAGTGTCCGTGCCTTTCAGATGCCCACCCACGCTCTCCTTGTGGTTGCTGACTCCAACAGACTGGTGGGCTCTCAAACCCTCTCCTGTGGGAAGGTTTAGGGGGACTGTCCCACAGGCTGACAGGCTCTGGATATTTTCCACTTTGGGATGACACTTCAGAGGAGTGAGTTTCTACAGTACTGAACTGAGACCTGTCCATTTTCCACACGCATGACTCTCACCTACAAGGCCTCCAGTCCTCCCCCTAACCCTTCTATCTGGCCTTAAGCCACAGAGTTAGGAGCGGAAGGTTCTTTGGGATCAGCCCTGCCACACCCATCACTTCACAGATGTGGAGCTGAGGTCCTGCTTATGGGCGAGGTCCTGCTCCAGGCCACAGTTAGAAGGCAGTGGGGCTGAGAGTGGAAATATCTCCAGTCTCCTAGTCAAGTGGCTATTTCAGAGTCCTCCTCCTGCATCCAGGCACAGCACCCCGGGATTGCAGTGTGGGGGTCGGAATTTCTCCATGGCCTGAGGAGGAGTAGGGTGGGTCAGGGGCAGAGAGCTAGGTTGTGGGCAGTCAGTTTCATTTTTCCTGACTCATGTACTGCCTCCTGGTCAGACGAAAGCACATTCTTTGCTCACCCTCTGAAGCTCTGCTTTCCCTGCTGACACTTTGATGGGGGAAAAAAAAATGCCTGTGAGAAAAGTGGTCAGAGGGAGAATTACTCAGCCAAGGGAAAGAAAGACTTTAGGGGACTCTGCTCTGTTTAAGGCACCATGCTAAATGCTTTCTATTACTTTATCCTGTCATTCATTGATTCAGTCAATACATGTTTTGTGTACTTACTATGGGACAGAGCCCTGTGCCAGGCTCTGGGGATATAATGGTTCCTAATCTCATGGAGCATATGCATGATCAGGAGCCAGAGTTAAATGATCACTCAGAATGACATATTGAGATCAGTGCTCTGAAGGGAAGGGATGACATTTTATGGGACCTTATGGCAAAGACCCTGATCTTGGCTGAAGAAGTGATATGGGAGAGTGAGTGACATTAACTTGGTGGAACTGGAATGGGAGGAGAGCATTCCATGTAGAGGCAAAGGGCATGTGCAAAGGCCCTGGGGTGTGGGAGTCAACAGCATGTTTGTTTTTTTTGTAGGAACTACAAAGTTAGTGAGGCTGAGAGCAAGGGGGAGCTGGAGGTTGGAATTAGGGGATATTAGGGGGACTGTGGTACACCGTAGGTTTCAACAGGCAGGGACAAGACCATGTGGAGTCACTTCACATCTTGCTTGATAATCACAGAAACACTGAGAGGAAGGTGCTAGGAATCCCATTTTACAGATGAGGAGATGACATTTGGGGATGTTAAATGACTTGTCTAGGCCCGCACATCAGCCAGAAACAGCTGAGATCCTACATTGGATCAACATGTGCATGATGCCCCTTTCCATGTGGTTGCCCTGGGCACAAATAGTGACTTTACTGGGCATGGGGACTGGGTACTCTTTCATGAAGAAAGGAGAGAAAGAAAGCCTTTAGCAATAAAGATGTGAGGTCAACATCAAGAATATCTACTCAGTGACACAGGAAAGGGAAAGGGGGCGTTCAGGTTAGGTTCTGCTCTTCCAGAGGATTAGATGGTACCGATTTTGCATAAAGGAAGACACATGGGTCTAGAAATGTCCTCTCCTGGGATTCTTCCTGTTCTGAGATTCTTGCTGCTGGGTGTACTGTGACACCTGGGATTTTAGGGCAGTGCTGTGCGATGCAGACTTATTGAGCACCTATTATGTGCCAGGTCCTGTCCGAGGCACTGAGGATATAAAGACGAGTGAGATTTTAGCATCAGGTGGAATGCTGAGTGGGGCAGGCTAGGATGTAATGGGAACTCAGAAGAGTGACATGTGGCCCAATCAAAAAGGTCTGAAATTCTGACTTTTGAGCTTGTGGACTGGGACTCGGGGGTTCTCTTTACTTCCTCCCTCTCCCCCACCCACAAGTCTTCATTTACTTGGAGTGGACAGGCGCCCTCCTGTCCAGGCAAAGAGACTCTCCTGGGAGGCAGAGAATGCACTTTAGGGTGTGGGTAAAGAGGCGACAGTCCCCTAGCCTGGTAGGGCCAAGTCTGTCTTGGGTCTCAGCTGCTCTCAGCCGCCAACAGCCACTTGGAATGGGTTTGGGCTCCTGGAATGTTCTACATGAAGCACCCTCCCTGGCCCCACCTCTCCCCCCGCATGCCCAGCCCTGTTGCCTCTGGGTGCAGCTGCCCCAGGATTGGAGGAAAGGAGGGAAGCAGTAGGAGAGAGGGTGGAGGGAGGCAGGCGCAGGTCAGTTGGGGCTCAGGCCCGGCAGGGGCACAGGCCGGCAGTGGTGGTGCTGAGTGTAAACAGCTAATTGGAGTCACCAAGAAAGAATTAGAAGGAACTCTTATCACTTGATCCTGGCTGGGCAGGTGCGTATTCTCATTCCCATTTTGCAGATGAGGAAACTGAGTCCCAGAAAGGTTCAGCAGCCTCTCCCAGGTCACCCATCCAGCAAGTGAAAAACTGGGAGCCCATGCAGTAGTTGTGACTGAGTGGTTAAGGCAGTGGACTAGAAAAATGGGAACCCACAAGTTGTACATAGTACTGAGGTGAGATGGGGCAGGAATAGACAGAAAAAGGAGGAATTTTCATTGTAGAAATCTGAGTCTAGAAACTTGGGAAAACTGAGTTTTTGGCCTAAAAGTTTGGTTTTGAACAGTTCTTGAGATGGCCTCAGAAAATCAAAGAACTTCCTCAAGTCCCTCTTGCTCTGGGTTCATGAGGAAGAGAGATTGATCAAAGGGACTTCACTCAGGTCTACATGGACCCAGGGGCATTGTTGGTGGGAAAAGAGCACACGCTTCAGAGGTCATGAGGGTTTTAGCTGGAGCTTTGTGGTCAATAAGACATCCAGGGAATGAGAAAAATGAACGTGTGCTTCTTAGATCTTAGTTATGACGCATCTTTGCCTAGGTAGGGCTGGAGGGTAGAGATTATGCATCTGCTAGTTTGTGGGACAGACACGTATCTAGGGCCTACTAGGTGTCAGGCACTGCACAAGGGGGCAGATGGATCCTCTGGCCATCTCTGGGTGGGAGAGAAGGTGTGCTGAGTACTGTGGGGACCCTGGTGAGGCTGGGAGCCTGGGAGGGTTCAGGAGGAATTTTCCGAAGGAGTGACCTCAGATAGTAAGGAATGGTGGGGGAGGGTGTGAGGCCCCCTTCTGCCAAGCTGGGTTACCCCAGGACACAGAGCCAGTCTCCCAAGGCTAAAGATACACTGAAATTATCAGCTCCCCGATTAGGCTCTGGGCCAGACCACCTGTTTCCCACTTGCCTCTGTATGACTTGGGCAAGATACTTACATTCCCCAAATCCTACTTTCTTTGTATATTGTTGCTATTATTGTTATTATTATTTTTAATATTATTTTCTTAATCCTCTCTGGAGGATATTTCTTCAATAATTTTTAGAGTGAGTGGAAGGGAGGAAGGGAGGAGGGGGAGAGAGAGAGAGAGAAATATCAGTGTAAGAGGGACACATTGATTGGTTGCCTCAATCATGTGCCCCAGTAGGGATCAAACCTGCAACCCAGGTATGTGCCTTTGACCTGAAATCAAACCTGTGACCCTTCAGTGTGTAGGCAAATGCTCTAACCACCAAGAAACACCAGCCAGGGCTATTTTTATCATTATTAATAGCCCTGTAGAGTTGGTTTTTCTCTTGGTGATGGGCTGGAGTTCTGGATAGAGTGTAGCCCCTCTCTAGGCAACCTTGAGCCACCATTGAGAATCAGGAGGACGTGGTGCTAGTATCCACAACCACTGATTGGCTGTGTTCTGGGACAAATCACTCCACCTCTCTGGGCTGAGGAGATGGGTTAGATCAGAGGTAAGCAAACTTGGTCAAATCTGGTTCACCATCTATTTTTGTAAAGACAGTTTTATTGCAACTCAGACACGCTCATTGGTTTATGTACTGTTGCCACAGCTGCTCTCACTCTGCAATAGTGAACTGAATAGTTGTGTCAGAGGTTGTCTGACCACCAAGCCTAATATATTTACTACCAGGTCCTTTATAAGAAAGTGCACCTGCCCTAGGTCAGAGGACCTCTGTGGCATCTCCTGGTTCCAGTGGGGCCTTGGGCACAGATAGCACAGCACCATGCCTTTGGAATGGATGTGGCCTGGGGCTTCTGCAAAGTGAGTGGGTGGCCTGGGCTGGTTGAACGGTGTCTTGAGAATGCCTTGCTGACCTCTGTCCACATGGACTCTAGCTTTGAATGTCGAGGTGGGTTGGAGCTACATCACCCTGCACCCTGTACCTGGAATAGATTGCTCCGAGCTATCCCTTTGCAGACATCCTGCCCCACCCCCACCCACTGCCCCTGCTGTTGGTTAGAGGGAACTCTGTGAAAACTAGGACCCGCTGGCAGCCTCTGGTTGGAATTGCACACAGAACTCCCAGACCCTGAGCCTGGATGCAATGTCAGATCTTGAGGTCACTTTGGAAGCCACGCCCAGGAGCCCCTAATGCAGTGATGATTAGGCTCCTTCCAAAGTAGTGTTTTCTTTGGGCAAAGGGAGGGGCTGTTCTGGCTCAGTGACCTGCACAGTCCTGGCCACAAAGGCGCCAGGGCCTGGCCGTGCACAGGTTCTTCGGTCCCTCGAGCTAGTTTCAGCAGATGCCAGCATTGCGGGCAGAGTGTGAGTCTGTGCTCAGTCACGTCCTCCTGAGGGAGATGGGACCCTGTGCCAGGTTTGGAGGTGGAGGATGTCATCTATCCCTCATCATGTCCCTGGAGAAGCCCAGGGCGTCCTGCTGCTTCTCCCTGCTTAATATCGAGTTAGTTTGGGGCTGGCCTCAGATGGGGGAGTTGGATGAGCCCTGGCTAGGCCTCCCGACATTTCACTCTCCAGGCCTCAGAGTTCCTCATCTGTGAGATGACCTTTCTGGCCCCTGTTCCCTCACCCCCTTCTTCTTAGCATATTCTGAACACCACACGGGGATGATGGTGTCAGCCTCTGGAGGAATGCTAAGTGTGTCAGGCAGGGGCCTGGGTGTGTTTGGCATGAAGGGGCTGGGCATGACTCACCGGCACAGGCCTGCTGCTAGGACAACAAGCCCGTCTTGGGATCCTGGGTGTGGGTAAAGCCTGTGTAAGCCCTGGTACTGTCCAGATAGGTCCACAGAGAGTATCTAGAGTACCTGGAGTACTGGAAGGGAGGCTGGGGGCTGGGGGCAGAGTGCCTAGAGTAAATGGAGTACTAGAAGGGCCTGGGGAGCTGAAAGAAAAGAAACAGCTGAGAGGGATGCCAGCAGGGGATGGACATCCTGGCTTTAGGAGGGAAGATTCTGAGATGGTCACATTCGGAGGCAGAGCTGGGGTCCCTGTCCTGGCAGCTCTGAGCAAGGCCATGGAAAGGTTCTGTGGGGCTCCCACAGCTTCTCCAAGATGTGGAAGAGGGGTAGGCATGGGTGGGCAGGAGCCCCAGAAGTGCCCTTTGTGTGCTTGGCTGTCCCCAAGGCTGGACTCTGGAGAGGTGGGCATCCTGGCAGTCTCGATGGGGTCCACATGGCATCCTATGAATCTGTGCTCAGTCTGTCTCTTGCTGCTTCCAGAGCCCCGGAGCTACGTCGAGTCGGTGGTGCGGACGGCAGTGGCTGGGCCCCGATCTCAGGACCCTGAGTCCAAGAGTTTTAGTGCTCCAGCTGCCCAGGCCTATGCCCACGACACACCCCTGAGGAACGGGACCCTGGGCAGCTCCTTCGTCTCCCCTAGCCCCCTCTCTACCAGCAGCCCCATCCTCAGCGCTGACAGGTAAGTGGGGAGGAGGAGCATGTGGGGGTTGAGAATTCAGGCCTGTGTCAGCATGGGCCTCTCAGATCTGCTCAGGGTGTGGGCAGGCAGAAATAACATTCAGATGCAGTCCTAGGAAGCTAGCTCCTCAGGGCACCTTGAGAGAGCATCCCCTGAGTGTCACATCCGTGGGCAGCTATCATCCCCAGACCGAGTTCAGTCCCAGCACCCAGAATTGTGCTGGAAGGAATGGGGGTATGAAGGTGAACCAGGCCAAGGTTTAAATCCAGCAGCAGCAATCATTAGGTAGAGCATGCTTCCTATGGCTGGGCACTTGGCTAAATGTGTCCTGTGGTTATTTTATTTAATCCTCAAAGCAATCCTATGAGGTAAGTACTATTATCCCACTTTCCAGAAGAGGAAACTGAGGCACAGAGTGGTGAAGTAGCTTGCTCACAGTCCTGCAGCTCAATAATAGCAGAAATAGGATTCAGACTTAAGGCCTCCTGTTGGGAGCCCAGGTCTCTGCCTTCAGGCCAGACCTGGGGTACAGTGTCCATCAGTTAGATGTGTCCAAAGCAGGTATGTAAGTAACATTCTCAGAACCCAGAGCAAGGGGCTATGACCTCTGACTAGGAGTGCAGGGAGGATTTCTGGGGCTGGATGAGCATGGTGTTAAAAGGTGAGGTGGGAGAGAGAGAGCTTTTCTAGAAGGAATTTCAGAATTCCGAAACCTTGAGCTCAGCATGCACCACCCTCAGTCCACCTTGCCCCTCCAGTCTCCTGCGGGGGCAGATGGCTCCATTTCTCGGGAGGTCTGCCTCTGGGCAGAGGTATGGTCTTCTTGGAAAGGAAGGGGGGTCTTCCTCACCTCAGCCACCATTGCTGGTGTTTGGAGAGCCCCGACATTAGGAAGTTTCCACTCACATGCCTCCAGCTGTGATCTTGGCTGTTTTCAGGGCTCAGGAAGCTAGCGTTTTCCCTCTGGGATTGATCTTCCAGAACTACTGCCCCACTCAGCCTGACACATCCTCCCTGCCTCAGAATGTAGGTTATTTCTTCCAGGAAGTGGTCTTTCTTCCCATCTGGCCCCTTCTGCGATGGGAGGTAGACTTTGTCCTGGTCTGACCCCTGACTTTACCCTGCCCTTGGCTCTGGCCTGCCCCCCCCCCCCCCCCACCCCCGCTCCTTGCACCTCACATCACCCAGGAGACCTGAGCTTATCCTACAGGTCCACAGTGGGCTGACTGCCTGGAGAATCCTCCAAGTTGCCAGCTCCAGGCGTTGGCCCATGGTCTTTGTAAGGAGCTCCCCCTCCCCCTGGTCCTCCTGGTGCAGAGCCTGCCTGCCACCACCCTGCAGCTGCTGCTCATGCGAGGTCCCTGCCAACCTTTGTCTCTCCTGCCATGTCATCGAGGGATGGAAGTTTGTATCTGGAAAGAATCAGGGTCATCTCACCCAACCCCCTTGTTTTTTTCATATGGGAAAACTTTAACAGCAGAATCCAAGTTTCCCAACTCACAGGCCATTGCATTATATTTCCCTCTGGTCTTGGACTTAACTTCAGAGGGGAATCTTTGATTGTGGCTGTTCCCCCAGGCACACTCTCCTCTGAACTGAATTTTATCAGTCTTAGAACTGGGTTCGACCTCTGAGCTCTTCTAATCTAATCTTCCAATGGAAGATATTCCCTCACAACAGTCAGGTTAGCATTTGCTTAAATGCTCCTGTCTCATTACAATGCAAGGCAGCTTGCTCCATTACTGGCCAGGTCCAATGAACAGGAGCTGAAATCTCCCTCGATGAGACTTCCTTATCTCTGGTTTTTAGAGGTTCTCAGGAATGAAAGCATAATTCTGACACCCACAACATTTACAGGTAATGATGGCACACCTGGGGAGACTGAATCAGGGTGGGAACAGGATCCCGGTGGTTTGGCCCCCTCCAGTTTCTGTGATATGGCACTGACAAGAAGTCATCTTCAGTTTTTTTAGTTTAATTTCATTGAATTTATTGGGGTGACATTGGTTAATAAAATCATGTAAGTTTTAGCTGTACAATTCTATAATTCATCATCTGTATATTGGATTGTGTCCTTCCTTCACCATGCATTCCTTTACCCTCTTTTACCTTCTCCCATCCCCCCTTCCCTCTGGTAATCCCCAAACTGTTGTGTCTATGAGTTCTTTTCCCCTTGGCTTAATCCCTTCACCTTTTTCACCCAGCCCCTCTCTGCCCCTTTCCTCTGACAACTGTCAGTTTGTTCTCTATCTAGAAGTCTGTTTCTATTTTGTTTGTTAGTTTATTGTGTTCATTAGACTCAGTCACCTTCAGTTTCGACAGAAGAGCGCTTCTCACTTTGACTTTGGTTCAGGAGCCAGATTAGTTCAGTGGAGAAAACATGTGCTTTGGAATCAGACACAGCTGACTCGAAAACCCTGGTCTTTTATGAGCTGTGTGATCATGAGCCAATTGTTTAACCTATCTGAGCCTCAGTTTCTTCTGATGGTGCCATAGGATGATGTAAAAGCCTTGACATTCCCATGCGTGCAAGTGGAACTCTTGCTGCTGTTGCTAGTGGTGGGAGGGAGGTCTGAGTGCTCACTGAAAATCTGTTCTTCATTAAGTACATTTGCTGACATCTCAATCTGCCCTTTCTCTCTCTAGCACTTCGGTAGGGAGTTTCCCATCGGGGGAGAGCAGTGACCAGGGCCCCCGGACACCCACCCAACCTCTGCTGGATTCTGGCTTCCGCTCCGGCAGCCTGGGCCAACCCAGCCCTTCTGCTCAGAGAAGCTACCAGAGTTCTTCTCCTCTTCCAACCGTGGGCAGCAGCTACAGCAGCCCTGACTATTCACTTCACCAGTTCAGCTCCCCAGAAAGCCAGGCCCGGCCTCAGTTTAATGCGTCTGGTGTCCACGCTGTCCCTGGGAGCCCTCAAGCACGCCACAGGACAGTGGGCACCAACACTCCCTCTAGTCCTGGCTTTGGCCGCCGAGCTGTCAACCCCAGCATGGCTGCCCCTAGCAGCCCCAGTTTGAGCCACCGCCAGGTGATGGGCCCACCAGCAACTGGTTTCCATGGTAATGCAGTCTCCAGTCCCCAGAGCAGTGCAGTGACCACTCCAGGAAGCCCCAGCCTGGGCCGGCACCCTGGGGCCCATCAAGCCTCAGGCCTCCATGGCAGTGTGGCTGTCACTCCAGGGAGCCCCAGCCGTGGCCAGCAGCCGGGGGCCCACCAAGCCTCAGGCCTCCCTGGCAATGTGGCCACCACTCCAGGGAGCCCCAGCCTGGGTCGGCATCCTGGAGCCCACCAGGGCAACTTGGCCTCCAATCTCCATGGCAACACAGTATCCAGCCCCGGAAGCCCCAGCCTTGGCCGTCATCTCGGAGCATCTGGATCCATGGTTCCTGGCAGCCCCAGCTTAGAGCGGCACGTGGCCTATGGTGGCTACTCCACCCCTGAGGACCGGAGACCCACACTGTCCCGGCAGAGCAGTGCCTCTGGCTACCAGGCTCCTTCCACGCCCTCCTTCCCTGTGTCTCCTGCCTACTACCCGGGCCTGAGCAGCCCCGCCACCTCCCCTTCACCAGATTCGGCAGCCTTCCGGCAAGGAAGTCCAACACCGGCCTTGCCAGAGAAGTGGAGGATGTCCATGGGAGACCGAGTGGGCAGCCTCCCCAACTATGCCACCATCAATGGGAAGGTGTCGTCCTCGCCTGTCGCCAGTGGCATGTCCAGTCCCAGTGGGGGCAGCACTGTCTCTTTCTCACACACGCTGCCTGACTTCTCCAAGTACTCCATGCCAGGTGAGCCTCTCCTTCACCTTTGCATCTCCTGCTGACAGGTTAAGTCCACCAGTTAGGGTATCTACACTGCTCTCTGTTCTGGCATTCTCTTGGCAGACAACCGTGGGTGGATCACTGGCTGTGGGCCTCAGTTGCCTTATCTGTTTAATGGGATTTGGAGGTGTCCTCAAGAGAATTAATTATGCTATGGTTGTGGTGACTGTGGGGCAGAGATGAAGCTGCCAGTGATGATGAGGAGGATGGTAGAAAATAATAATAATGTTAGTATTATTGTTATGATTACCAGAGCCATTCCCACTTGTTGAGCATATATTGTGGAGCAGGCTCTGAGCTAAGCGGTCTCTCATTCATCCTCACAGCCACACATAAGGGCTTGGAGGGCTCATTCTTCATCCAGGGTCAGACAGTTAAGAAATGGGAGGACCAAGCTGCCAATCCAGTCCCATGCTACCCAAACTAGTGCTGCTGAAACACTGGAGTTGTTGGATCATGCTTCCCTATCTTGAGGGTTATGGTGATTTAGCATAACTTTGACAATCTGCCTTCCAAATCTGGACCACCAGCCCCTTGTTCCCATCTTTGGGTCCCCACTATGCATGCATAACTAATAATAGATCTGGCAGCCAGATGTGATATGGGCCAAGGCCACAGCATTTCACTGGAGTCTAGTTTCTGCCAACCTGGCTTCACTGAAGCCTGTGCAGGTTTGCACACTGAATTCTTCACTCGTCACTAGAACTCGGCCTTTTGGCTTCTGCTGAGAGGGCTCATTATCCAGACACAAAGGTCAAGGCCTCAGATGATATACAGCTTCTCATCCAGACCTGGAACCTGCCTGTGTACAAAGGGACCCCGGGGCCCCGAGGCATTCGAGGAAGATCGAGAATGTTTGGGGCACCCTGGAATGGGCCCCAGCTGCCTGGACTCTCAACGTGTCACTACTAGCTCCTCCCCTAAGCCTGCCAAGCCAGGACTCTACAGCGCCCCTGCACTTCCTTGCTTCCTGCTGCCCACAAGAGACATCTGGTTCCCAGCTCCTCTCCTTGGAGGATGCAAAACTTCTAGTAGTTGGGACATTTCCTGTTTCCCACCATCTTCCCTGCTTAAAATAGCCATTGGAGTCAACACAGGAAGGCACATGGGGCTGCAACCACCTCTGACAGCTCATTAGGCCCAGCACCAGCGGCTGGGGCTTGAGAGCAGAGAAAGGCAGCTTGCAACAGTTGCACAGCCCAGCTGGCTAGCCCAAAGGCCTTCCCCAGTGCATAGCTCAGGAGAGGGAGCTGATCTAGCCCCTCACTCTCCTCCAGAGACAGGTACCAGGAGCCTACCAGAGTTTAAGTGACAGGTTGAAATTGACTAAGCACTGGGCACACAACCCATCCCTGTTCCTGGTCTGGATGCCCTGAGCTTTACTGCATCACCAACACAGGCTCCCTCTGTTCTGCCTCTCTCTCAAGGAAGGAGAGGAAACATGTACAATTGGAATATTCCTTTCTCCTCTTCACTCATTCCCTTTTTGGTTTCCTTTTGTTCCCAAAGATAAAGAAAGGTTGGAGAGCGAGGAGCACACATCCTAATACCTAGCAGGAAGTGATGGTATAACAGGCACTGAACTGGCTGCTGGGTCTTCTCACCCGGGAAGGTCTAACAGGAGCCATTTTATTACCCATGGAAAGGCTCACTTGGGAAGCTCATTCACCTTCTCTGAACCTCACTTTCCTCATTTTAGAGTTAGGAGGTTAGACTAGATGCTCTCAGAGGTCCTTCTAGAACCTATTGTTCTGTGAAATCATCCCAAGTCTGCAGAGGGTCTGGGGCGGGAGCATCTGCCAGAGAAGTGGGATATGTGACAGATGAGATAGCTTTCAAATTCTAGGCCAAACCTTCCCCTGTTTGTTCTAGAGCAGAAGTGATTCATTTGCCCTCTATGATAAAGAACTCTGGCTTTCCATATGGGAATGAGGAGGGGATTGGGGAGAAGTGGAATGAAATGGTCTTTCTGCCCAGTCTTCAAGATTGTTATAAAGTTGGGACATTGAGCCTCTAGAGGAAGGGGCTAGAACTGGGTGTCTTAGACTGTGGGAAAGAAGCTGCTAGAAGGGTCTAGTCTGAATCTTATAGAGAAAGGAGATGGGGCGGAGTGGGGCTTCATTGGCCCAGGGAGAATGTTGTGCCAGCCTTTCAGCAGGAGAGCAGCTCTGTGGCGCACGGTCGTTGGTGGTGGATAGAGAGGATGCCAAAGCTGCTCAGGGCCCTTGAGCAATACTCTGCTGATGTTTGAGGTGACTGACTTTGTTAGGTCAGCATAACAAAGTGTCGCATACTTTATGCTGAAGACACAGAACTTATTCTTTCACAGTAGCGGAGGCCAAAAGTCCAAAATCAAGGTGTTGGCCGGTTGGCTCCTTCTGGAGGTACTGAGGGAGGAGTGTCTGCTCCAGTCCTTTTTTCTGGCTTCTCATTGCTGGCAGTGCTTTGTGTCCCTCGGCTGTAGACGCATCTCTCCAATCTGCCCCCACGTTCACATGGTGCCCTCCCCTTGTGTCTCCGTCTCTTTTCTTCCTCTTATGAGGACACCAGTCATATTGGATTGGGGACCATTCTAATCCTGTATGACCTCATTTTAATTTGATTACATATGCAAATACCTTATTTCCAAATAAGGTCACATTCACAGGTATCAGAGTTAGGACTCCCACACATCTTTGTGGGGGGGGGGCGGGGAGACACAATTTAACCCATATCACTTTTTTTCTCCTTTAGACAACAGCCCAGAGACCCGGGCTAAAGTGAAATTTGTCCAGGACACTTCCAAGTATTGGTACAAACCCGAGATCTCCAGAGAGCAGGGTGAGTGCTGGGGGGCCCTGGGGTCCATCAAAGGTCATAGCTGGCTGCTGCCCTTTGGGCCTCCCCTGGGCAAGAAATTTAAGTAGACTCCTTCTTCTTTGCGGTAGGTAGTGGTCATAGAGAGGGGCCTGGGATCAAGGTCAGACAGGAAGAGCAGTTGCTCTGGTGAAGTGTGGGAGCAGAGCAGTGATTGTAAGCACTTCTTTGAAGGATCCTTAAAATGAGCAAAGTCTTGGTTTCTGGGCAAAGTAAAAGGCTGGCCAAGATAGTAGGAAATGTTAGCTCTCCATCTGCATGATATGGGAAATTTTTATATATTTTACAGAAAAATAAAGTTGGGGCTGTAAGAGTGGAGATGAGGCCCATCTCAGACCCCTAGAGAAAGTCTGTGTGGACATAGGACAGGGTTTGGTGACGTGGCCCCCGGGTCAAATCCGGATTGCTGTCTGGTGACTGTAGTGTTATTGAACACAACCACATCCATTCATTTATATCCTGTTTGTGGCTGCTTTTGTGTGGCAGTGGCTGAGTCAAGCAGTTACAGTAGAGACTGCATGGCCTGCAAAGCCTGAAATATTTACATCTGGCTATTTACAGAAAAAGTTTACCAATTCCAGTATAGAAAGATCCTTAAGAGTGTTTGAATTCTCACTTTAAAGAGTCTCCTCTCAATTAAGAAAGAGGTTCCAGAGGCCTGATGAGACTTAAGGAAAGCCAGTGCCATCAATTTCTTATTTCCTCTTCTCTCCCCATCCCCTCCCGACCCAGCCATCGCTCTCCTGAAGGACCAGGAGCCCGGGGCCTTCATCATCCGTGACAGCCACTCCTTCCGAGGAGCCTATGGGCTGGCCATGAAGGTGTCCTCTCCCCCTCCGACCATCATGCAGCAGAATAAGAAAGGTAACACTGTCTTCTCTAACCAGGCCTCAGGACTAGGTGATCCATATGGTCTCTTCAAAGCCAGAGGGACCTGGCAGCTGGGCAGGTTTCTAGTTCTTATGGGAGCTGGTTTCTGCTAAACCCTCTTTAGCAGAGCAAGTCTTGGGCTTGGTGATGGTTGGGGTCAGAAAACAGGGAAGCCAGATTATTGGGTCTCTGTGATTGCATTTCCTTGAGAGGGAGGAAAAACCCTCCATTCCAGGGTTTTCCCGTCAAAGCCCTGCACACTGGAGAAGTCAGGAATCGGTGGTGGGAGTGCACCAGGAGAAGTGACTGCTACTTATTTCCTCCTTTTTATCCCAGGGGACATGACCCATGAGTTGGTGAGACATTTCCTGATAGAGACCGGCCCACGAGGAGTCAAGCTCAAGGGCTGCCCCAATGAGCCAAACTTCGGTGAGATTTTCCCCCACTTCTGTCTCCCCATTTGGCCTGCAGAGAACCTCAGGCTTGCCTCAGACCCATTTCCCCCGGCCTTGGTTCTGCCCACCCCACTTGTCCTAGACATAGCAAGGAAATGGACAGTGATTTCCCTTCCTCTGTCCTCCAGTCCCTTCACTCTGCCAGATTCCTCTTGATAGATGTCCTACCCCACTGAGACTTGTTATCATTGTAATTTGAATAATAGCTGTAACAACAGTTTCTTTTATTGACCACCTACTATGTGAAAGTCACTGTCTAGGTCACTTATATTACTTCTGGTCTTGTGACAATCCTGCATGGTAGGTGCCATTTTCCCATCTATAATAATAAAAGTGTAATATGCTAATTAGACCGGATATCCTTCAGGATGAAGCCGGGGCTTTGAGGGCCAAGCCCCTTGCACGAATTTTGTGCACCAGGCCTCTAGTTTTACATATCTAGACATGGAGTTTCATGTAAGTTAGGCTTACTCAAGAACACAGCTAATAAGTGACTGAGCTGGGATTTGATCCCACGATTCTCTGATTCCTCTGCTGCATTGTCCTGAGAGGGGCCCTGGCAGGTGGAGAGGCTTGGGAGAGATGTTGGGAGTAACTTTCTCTAAAGGAAAGCTGTTAAGTAACCTATGACTGCTAGGGTGAGCCGTTGGAATATTCTCCCTTGAGTCTTGCTAACTAAGTGGGAGTGGATTTTCAATTTTGTTGGTGGGATGCGGGAGGGTTAATGAAGAAGCTGATCATGGTGGGGTGGTGGGCTCCCTCAGTGCTCCAGCCCACTTCCAGCAAAGCTGCTATGACATGCCGTTTCCCTACCCACAGGATCTCTCTCTGCCCTGGTCTACCAGCACTCCATTATCCCGCTGGCCCTGCCTTGTAAGCTGGTCATTCCAAACCGAGGTAGGAACCTGACACTCCTCCGTCTCCCAGCCCACCCTTGAACTGGCCTTCTTCATTTCTTGGTCCTGCCAGCACTCCAGAGCTTGGGCCAGGCCTGGAGGACATGGGTCATTTTGCCATCTGGGGAAACTTGAAACCATCTCTTTTTTTTTTCTACTTAAAAAAAAAAAGGAAACATTTATTAAAAAGCTTAACTCCAGGAATGCACATAATTGACTTGCCAGATTGTTCTAGAAAATTCTCTGGAGGCTTAAAGAAATTCAAATGAATTATCAGAATAAGCCTCATCTCAGGAGACAGTTGTGGGAGGACCTTGTCCAGAGGGTGAGCTGCTTGTTGGTGGGCAGGGCCGAGGGGAGTGGGACGAGAGTCAGATTTAGGTCATGGGGCACCCTGGGGTGGGTGGGAGGTTGGCCTGAATGGATAGAAGACAGCACTCTGGAGGGACCTCTTAGAGGAGAGGTGGCTGGCTCTGCATGGTGTGGGAAGGAAAGGGGACGGTCAGATGTCCCTGGAGTTTCTAGTCTGTGTGGCTGACAGGATGTCCCTTGACTGAGGCGACAATGAGCTGATAGGGAAGAGCGAGCCCACTTTTGATTGTGAGATGTTTGTTTAGAACACGAGAGCCTCAGGGCATAGAGGATCCGAGTGAGACCTGAGGCCAGCAAAGGAGGTTTCAGCTTCTCTCAGAGGAGTGTCTCACCCTTGGAGGATGGCAGCTGGACCCCAACCTCTTCAAAGCGAAGCTTCTATTATAGCCCAGGCTTCTATCCCCAGCCCCCAAGTACACAGTGCCCACAGGAGGGGAATATGCTTGGCCCTGAATTTGAGGTCTGGAAACTAGGAGTTGACGTGCCTTCTCCCTCTGTTCAATAGTAAGATATTCAGAAGTGCCCCTGGGACTCTCTTTTCTCACTTGGAGCTCCTGAGGTTTTTGTCTACAAAGAAAACCTCCAATATTGTTTGATAGTCTCTATGTATCCAATTCGATTCATTGAATTATTAATGATAATTGACCAGCATTATTAGCTTAAAAGTTCAAATGCAACTTAAATAGCATTATTAACCATGACAGTTAGACACTAATTAAATGATATTTCTACAGAATTTACCAAAGTAATTCAGCAATGACCAAACTGATATGTACATTGTATAAAACAGTAGTTCTCCAAGCCTGATCCTCAGGCCAGCAGCAACAGCACCCCTGGGACCTTGTTTAAAATGCAGCTATTTTCAAGTCCCACCTAATCAGGTTCTTTGATATTTACAAGTATGCACAGCAAAGTCTAAAAACACTGGTGTAAATGGTACATGATGCTTTTTAATATTGAAATTATAATTGTGCTATTTAAGTGTTTAATGAATGAGGGCATTTATTGATCTACACAGACATCAATACAAAAGAACAATACCACCAACTGCCACTTGAAGGCATGCTTTATGCCAAGCACTGGGCTAACACTATACATGGAACATTTAAAAAAACCCACTGAACCACTTCTATCACCATCATTTCCACTTTATAGATACTTAAGAGGTCCTGGGCTGAAGGTCTCAACCCAGCTCTGTTAGAATCTAGAGCTCTCAACCAGCAAGCTCTCAAGCAGATATTGACCATTCCAACTGGACATGCATGTACTGGCTGCCAGGGTCTGATATGAAAATCAGTATCCATTGCACAAAGCATTTGCAGAGCTCGCTGTAGGCCCATCCAGACTGGGGATCCTTTCCAGGTCTAGAGTTTTAATTACTGGCTGAATGAAATCTTTGTCTCAGATCCCACAGATGACTCGAAAGATAGCTCGGGCCCTGCCAGTTCAACCACTGACCTGCTAAAGCAAGGGGCAGGTGAGTGACCAGACCCTGCCCAGGCCTTTCCTCCTTTCTACCCTGTCCCCTCCTGCAGGTGCAGGCTGGACATCACTCCCAGACACAAATGTCTCTGGGTGGGCTCACCACATTTCTGGGCTCAGGTGCCTTGGCTTGAGATTGGCTTAAAGAGAGGACCTTGGGTCGTCCCTACCCACTCCAGCTCCCATGACATCTCCTTGGGTGGGTTTCTTCCAGCTTGCAATGTGCTCTTCGTCAACTCTGTGGACATGGAGTCACTCACTGGGCCCCAGGCCATATCCAAAGCCATTTCTGAGACACTGACTGCTGACCCCACGCCAGCTGCCACCATCGTTCACTTCAAAGTGTCTGCCCAAGGAATCACACTGACTGACAACCAGAGAAAGTAAGAATCTTCTGCCCACTTCTTTGTCAGTCTCTCCTCCTGTGACCCATCTATCCTTCCATTTACCCATCCATTTACCAATTGACTCACGCCTTGTACCCATCTATCTCCCATCCATCCTCTTGTCTATCCAGCCACCTGTCCGTCCATCCATCCATCCATCCATCCATCCATCCATATCCATCCATCCATCCATCCTATCCATCCCCTTGCTCACCCACTCACCAATTGATCCATCCATCTCTGCATTCATTCATCCCCCATCTATAATCCTCCATTTATTCCTTCACTCATTTATGCCTTCATCTATCTTCCTATCCATATACCCATTTTTCATCTTTCTACAAATATGCCTGCATTGGGTATACAGCTACAAATGCAACTGACAAAAGAACCTGCTTTCTAGAATAGAGTCCTTCCTCTCAGGCTGTCTCTCTAACAATGTCCCCCAACCCCTATCCTTCCTCCTCCAAAGTACCCCCATTTCTCATCCCTCAATGCCAGTTTCTTTCTCCTTTTCCTAACCTGTAGCATTTGAGAGATGTTTCTCTGACACATCTATCTGTCTCCGTGCATTGCTTATGTCCCCAGTGTGAGCAGCCCAGATTATCTTGGTCATAAGGAAGAGGCTGTGTTGACCTACAGCAGCCATGGATGATGGGAAGGTGACCTGATCTGTCACTTCAACACTCACTCTTTGTCTATCTGATGTCTTTACCACAGGCTCTTCTTCAGACGACACTACCCTCTCAACACCGTCACCTTCTGTGACCTGGATCCACAGGAGAGAAAGTGAGTCTCATATAGACACCTTCCCTCCTAGCCAGCTCTAGAACACTGAAGTCTCTCTGTGTGTGAACGTATGTGTGTGTGTGTGTGTGTGCATTTTTGGTTCATCTGCCTATGTCTGTGAGAGTGAAAGTAGTGTGCTGGGCATCTTTCTGAGTTTTTTTCCACAACAAATTTGGAGACCCTTCCAGGGACTCAAATACCCACTTTCACCCCCTCTGTCTTGTCCTTGACTCTGAATCTGCTTCTCTCCACTCTGGGAAGGGACCTTGGGAGACAGGCCACAGTTCTCTTTATCTGAATGCCCCCCAACCCATAGCAGGGCTCCTCTGCCTTCCCCCAAAAGGTCTGGGCATGCATGGGGTTGAGCTCCGGGAGAAGGTGTAGTGGATTACGCTGTACCCTCTTTCTCTACACAGGTGGATGAAGACGGAGGGAGGTACCCCTGCTAAGTAAGTGTGACTTCTCCCCCATCCCGGCTGGCTGGTCTCTTTGGGGGTGGGGAGAGCAGGGGCAGGTTGAGAATCTAGGACTAGTTGGAGGCAAAGGGCAGTGAGGTTCACTCAGCTTTGGACCAGGCAGCCAGGTCTTTTGCTTTCTGCCTCCCGTCTTGTCACCTTCCCTCTCCCAGGACTAGGCCAGTAGGGATCTGAGGAATTGGACAGGAAACCAAGAGTTTAATGAGGTGATGACAGTGGGGCATGGTTGTTTAAATGATTTTTTCTGCCCCAATCCTGGCCTCCTTGGTTCCCAGTCTACTCTTTAGGTGAATTTCTGCATGGCTGGGCTAGACTGCATCAGAACATGGGAGCCTAGAGGGTCTGAATTCCTGGTTGACCCTGGGACTTTTTGTTTGATGTCTCTATCTATTCAGCATTTCCTAAGTGCCTCAGAGGAACTTAGCGCTGGGAGAATTCACACTAACCAGAAGGCTGAGTCTAACCCCAAGAGGCCTGCCATTGGCACAGTGGATAAGACAGATGTATAAACATTAACATGCTGTAGTGGTTTTCAAACTGTGTTCCACAGAACCCTACGATCCTCAGTTTGTAACTGAGCTCTTAAGAGGGGAAGAAAAACTTTGTTATAATTTGAAGTTATGTATTAGTATGAGTCAAGGTTTTCTGTGTATCACAAAACCCAGACAAAGTGTGGGAATAACCTGGCTGCTGAAGCTGACACAGATTACCAATATGGTCTATAATTACATACTTTACTCTGCTGTGCTCATGGAAATATGGCCTCACGTTTCTACTGGTTGAGTTTATAATGGTGAAAAGTGCGCTGTTGAATTGATACATTTATAGCCATAAACACTCACTGCTGTTCCCTTTCTATATTTGGACTTCATATAAGATTGTTTTAGAAAAAGAAAAGTTTTACTGTTAAAACATTAAAGCCACTGCTGTATGCAACATGCTACCAGGGTGCAGCTCATTGTGTCTATGGATGTCACAGAGGAGAGTGCATGGGAAAGATTCTAGACAGAGGGAGAGTCAGGGTGGTTTGGGAGAAGAATTTACATTTTAATAAAGTAATGTGTCTTAAAAGACAGGCACAATTTGAATAGGTAGTAATGGGTGTGGGAGTGGAAAAGAGATCATTTTGAGGGCACAGGTTTGGCATGGCCACCAGAGTGCAAACTTCCTCAGGGCAGGGTTATGTCTGTTGCGTGGGAAGGGCCGATGAATATTTGTCTAATAAAGAAATGAGAGGACGGATGAGGCAGGGAGGAGGAGAGTGAGGAGGAGGCACAGTGAGGCCACCTTGGTCAAGAAGCAATGGAACTGACCCGCAGTTAGTTAGCATGATCAGCAGTGGGGCTGTGTGGGATGAAGGAGACCTCAGTGTGTTCCAGGTCACAGGAAGAGTTAGCAGCCCAGTGGAAGGAGGACCCAGGTGTCCAGCCATCTCAAAGCTTGCCTCACACTTGCCTCAGCCTTCTCCTGGGCTCACAGGGCTCATTCAGGTCTCTGTGTCCCTGCCACCAACCAGGAGGCCAGAGCTTCGTATTTGAGGAAACTCCTGCTCACTGACCACTGGGCTCTGTATGGGGAGAGGGGTCAGACACAGGATTGGGCTGGTCCCAGACTGTAACTCATTCTCCTCATTCGGGAACTGGTTTTGTGCTGAGCTTCCTGTTGACCTCACCTTGCTGGGGGCGGGGGTGGGGTGAGGGGAACCAGCCCAGGGAGCTGGCTGGGGATGAGACTAGGGTGAAGCACACGAATGCCTGAGGTTCCAAAGTAAAGAGGGTCTAGCTCTCGGGGCCTTGTAAGTGCTCCTCCATGCCCCTGGGGTTGAGGTTTCTTGCCTGGATCCACTTCCTTAAGCAGAGAAAAAATTTGGCTATTGTTGAGCTGGCCCTGGGAGCCTTGGAGCTGATGTAAACATCAAGGGAGGGAGGCAGGTGGTGTTTAGGCTATGAGGTTTGTAGACTCTCCACCATGACAGAACCTGGCCGCCAGGGTTGGTGTGCCTTCAAGCTCACAGCTCAGAGCCTCTCCCCGCTGGTTTCCTGAGTGTCCTCCACTGTACTAAGGAGCCCATCAAGCCTGGAAATGGGGGTGGTCATGGCCTCAGGCTTTTTCACTAGTTAGACCAGTGGTCGGCAAACTATGGCTTTCAAGCCACATGTGGCTCTTTGGTCCCTTGAGTGTGGCTCTTCCACAAAATACCATAGCCTAGGAAGGAACCAAGATGGCGGCATAGGTAAACACCTATCTTGCTGCCCCACACAGCAACTTCAAAACTACAACTTAATGACAGAACAGACATCATCCAGAATCACCAGAAAGCTGGCTGAGTGAAAATTCCACAAATAAAAGTAAAGATAGGACACTGTAACTCAGAGGAGCAGTGGAGGGCAGCGTTGAAGATACACGTGGAATCAGAGGTTTGGAGCCCTGCACCTGCACGAGCAAGTGAGTGGAGAGGGCAGGCGGCTACAAAGACAAAGGTGTCCCACTGCATTGATTCCCCAGTTCTGAGGTCCTGGAACCCACAATCATATGGGCGGAAACTGGACAGTAGGGAAGCATGCTGAAACTTGGGTGCTGCAAAGGTCTGTGAGCTTGTGGAGGGGGCGAGCTTGGGGAGAGTGCACGTTATCTTGGGAACAGCAGAAGGTATGCGAGTGTGCAGAGAGGACATGTGACTTGCTCTCTCGTTTGGGAAACCACCGGACTGCATTGTTTTACAACCCTGGGTGAGACTTTGGGGGGTGCAGACTCATTTGGGGAGAGGCTAAATTGTCTGGCAGCAGGTAGAACTCAGCAGCAGCTTTCTCTCAGAGGTATTTGCAGCCATTACCACCCGGCACAGAGACCCAGGTGCCGCATAGGGCGGAGCTATTGCTGCCTGCTCAGCCCAGAGACTCCTCCTATCCAACCTGAGGATGGCTGAACCTCACAGCCAATTGGCCTGGAGGTCAAACCTTCCTAGTGCTAACAACAATAAGCTAGGCTTAACTTCAACAAGACTGTGCAACCCATAAAGGGCTGCAGCAAGAGTATCTACCTCAGGTAACTGGGGAAGCTGAGCCACTATCCCTTAGAGGACATCTACCATACAAAGCTAATTGACCAACTCAGGAAAGCAGCCACCATGCGGAGACATGGAAAGAAATTAGATGTGAAAGAAATAGAGGAAAAAAAACAACTGGACAAAGAGTTCAAAACCACGGTTATAAGGTTTTTCAAGAGGCTTCTAGAAAAGGCCGATGAACTTAATGAGACCAATAAAGAAATGAACAAGACCTACAAGGAAATGAACAAGACCTACGAGGATATGAAAAAGGACCAACTAGAAATTAAGCATACACTAACTGAAATAAAAAATATTATACAAAGACCTAAAAGCAATCTAGAGGACCGTAAGAACCAAGTCAAAGATTTGAAATACAAAGAGGCAAAATCCACTCAGCCAGAAAAGCAAGAAGCCAAAAGAATCCAAAAAGTTGAAGGTAGTGTAAGAGGCCTCTGGGACAACCTCAAGAATACTAACATCCGAATTATAGAGGTGCCAGAAAAAGAGAGAGAGCAAGACAATGAAAACCTACTTGAAGAAATAGTGACCAAAAACTTTCCCCACCTGGTGAAAGAAATTGACTTAAAAGTCCAAGAAGTGTATCGAACCCCGAACTATAGGAATCCAAAGAGGACTATACCAAGACACATCATAATTAAAATGCCAAGAGCAAAAGATAAAGAGAGAATATTAAAAGCAGCAAGAGAAAAACAGTTAGTTACCTATAAGGGAGCACCCATACAATTGTCAGCGGATTTCTCAACAGAAACGATGCAGGCCAGATGTGAGTGGCAAGAAATATTCAAAGTGATGAATAGCAAGAATCTACAACCAAGATTACTCTATCCAGCAAAGCTATCATTCAGAATTGAAGGTCAGATAAAGTGCTTCGCAGATAAGAAAAAGCTAAAGGAATTCATCACCACCAAACCAATATTATATGGAATGCTGAAAGATATTCTTTAAGAAGAGGAAGAAGAAAAAGGTAAAAATAAAAATTATGAACAACAAATACATATCTATCAACAAATGAATCTAAAAATCAAGTGAATTGAAAATCTGATGAACAGGATAAACTGGTGAATATAACAGAATCATGGACATAGAGAGGGAATGGACTGACAATTCTTGGGGCGAAAAAGGGTGTGGGAGGTGCAGCAAGAGACTGGACAAAAATCATGCACCTATGGGAGAGGACATGTGGGGGAGGTGAGGGCCGAGGGTGGGATGGGTACCGTGTGGAGGGGAGCTATAGGGGGAAAAAGAGGGGGAACAATGTAATTAATAAACTGAACAATAAAGATTAAATAAAAAAAATACCATGGCCTAGGTGAGTCTATTTTGAAGTAGTGGCATTAGAAAAAGTTTTAATTTAAAAAAATTTGGCTCTCAAAAGAAATTTTAATTGTACTGTTGATATTTGGCTCTGTTGACTAATGAATTTGCCGACCACTGACTTAGACATTGCCCCAGACCTCTGGCTCAATGATTCCCAGGCCCTGAAACAGCTGTACGAAGCCCAGGGTGTGCACGACTGCAAGCCGGACCCAACTTTTCTAATTTTGACTGTTGTGGTCCAGTCCCAGGGAGAGGGGTTTCCATCGGAATCCCCAGCTGTCCCGATTGCCCCATCCCACTCTAATTAGCAACTGGCTGGCTAGGAGGGGACCTGAGCTCACATTCTGTTCTCTGCTCTCATATTTTTAACTCTGTTTTGCAGAGAGAATGCCAGCTCACTCCAGTCTTAGTGCAGGGAGTGGGGGTTGGAGGAACAGGTGTGGGGTCTCTCTCCCTCTCCTTCCACTCTCCGGAGCCCAAGAAAAATGCATGTGTGGTGGGGGGAGGGTCCTGACCCTTGTCCTTTTGTCTCCCTGACATTCTCCAGGTGTCTGAGGAGGTCCAGCCCTTTGATGGGCAGGCGGCGTTTTATTCATTTGTGTTTGTGTGGTGTGTAAGAACAGTTGGGTGGGGGTGGGGCTGAGATGGACTGAAAGAAGCTCAGCTAGGAATGTCCCCATTTTATTTTTGGTTTTATATCCACCTCTCTGTCCAGTCTTGTCACTTGCCTGCAGCTCCTCTTCCCTACTCCTCCTCCACCCCACTGCAAAAAGGGGAATTTCTGTGCCTCCCTTGAAACTAGTACCACTGTCATTTCTTGTCACTTGATTGTCTTGTCTGTGGAAGAGAGAGAGGATTCTCTTTTGGTCTCCCCCATCCCAATCCCTGTGCTTAGGAGATATGGACAGATGTGGGGAGAGGTCAGCCTGAAGATAAGCTTGCTTACTTGGACACCTCTCCAAGGCCTGGCCCCTCCTGCCCTCCCCACTCACCTGTCACCCCTCTTCTTGCCCCTGCAGGCTATTCGGCTTTGTAGCCCGGAAGCAGGGCAGCACCACAGACAACGCCTGCCACCTCTTCGCTGAGCTTGATCCCAACCAGCCGGCCTCCGCCATTGTCAACTTCGTCTCCAAGGTCATGCTGAGTGCCGGCCAGAAGAGATGAACTCACCCGATGCCCCGGGCCAGGGCAGTGGGGATGGGGCATGTGGGGAGGGGACCCGTGATTCCTGACCACCTCTGAATCCAGAAGGAGGACTTTGGGCCAATTTTGGAGAAGGAGAGAAGAAAGTGTGACATGGGGAGCGGGAAGTGAATTGTGGAGGGGTGGGGGAGAGAGGGAGAGAAAGAAAGAAAAGGATGGAAGAGGATAACTCGGATTCCCTTGGGTGAATGGCTACTGCACAACCCTCAAAGTCTCCAAAACAAAACAGGTCCACCTAACTCCCTCTCACCCTCCTAGAGGATGCAGCTCCTCACAGGAGGCAGTGTTAGCCTCCGTGTGGACCCATATTTTGGGGGGAAATGGAAACATGTCTCCATAGCCCAACTGCTTTGCAAGGAGAAATCAAGTCAAGAGAATGGTTTTCTGACCCCCTCTAGGGTACCTTGTCAAACCAAAAGGAGCCATCACGGGACATCACATGGCAGAACTTTTGCTTTGAAAGTATCTCAGACCTGAGGTACCTAAGGTGTCTCTGCTCTGCCTCTGATGTATAGTTTGCGTGGGAATGTATGTGGGGTTGTGTATATATATATCTGCTCCCACATCCTCACACAGATTTATATTCAACTCTCAGCTAGAATTATAAACAGGTGTACTTGTCCATGTTCCATATTTGCACACATGTGCATACTGTCCAGAGGTCAGAGTTGGGGTGACCCAGCATCAGAGAGGAGACGCCAGTCTTCTGCCCCAGGAGCACCCAGGAATATGGGTGACAGGCTCTGGCTTGGTCTCTGCACCTGCGCTGTACTGGCCCCACGTGCTGCCAGCCCTTTCTCCTTGGCAAAGACCCTAGCAGGAGTGGGGCTACCGCCCTGCCTCGCCCAGGAGGCAGGACCGTTGGTTGGAAGAGATGGATATGTGCATTTCCATAGCTTTGGGGAAGAGACCCATCAGCCACAGTGGCTTTGACCTCCAGGCATCTTCCCCAAGTTGTGTGGCAAGGTGGGCAGGCCACGCCCCCCAGCTCTCAGCCCTCAGCCCATTCTTGGCTGCCAAGACCACACCAGCCTTAACTCAGACCGGCTTATCTGCATGATGCCTTTTTGGGTGCTGGGGATCGAGCCTTCCTGATCTGCCCAGCTCTGTTCTGTCCTGCAGGGTCCCCCTGTTGGGCTCATCCTGGGGAACCTGCTTCCAAGAGCCCTGTTCAGCAAGGCCCAGGGGACACCTGGGGTCCTGTCCTCCCCTCTGCCAGGAGGGGAACCTGACTTCTGCTGGGCTGTCCAGGTGACTCAGCAGAGCTCTTGGCTGCTGCCTATATACCACATGGCCTATGTACAATACCAAAGCCTTGCTGTTCCCACTTCTGCCTTAGTTTCCCCAGCAAAGACAAGCTGCCCATGAGCAGAGGGCAGAAGGCGTGCCTTTAGAGCCAAAGGGCCTGGAGTCCACCTGGGCAATTGGGAAACCCCTGACCTCCACCCAAGTACTCTCAGCTCAAATAGAAAAGTCACCAGGACTCCATTCTTGAGGGGCTTTTTAAGTCTCTGGAGGTCCCCTAGAGAGAGGCATTGTACTGATATATAAATATATATAATATATATGTGAGACATACTGACAGAATCTGTAAGCTAATAAAATATAAGAAAAGGTTAAAAAAAGAATAGGTAAATTGACAAGAAGTATTTATTGTTTTCCCATATTGCTTTATTGCCTCCCTGGCCAAAAACCAATTCCCATCCTTCTTTCTATATATAAGGGAAGCCTGAAATGTAGGGGCCTTTATCCTTGGAGCAATCAGGGGTCTCCTTGTCCTGGCCCTGGCCTTCCCTGGACTTTGTCTGGGGCTTAGCAGGAAGGGGTGCATGTGTTCCATCTCCTTTGGCCCCCTATTTTCTGGCAAGTGTAGGCCTTGGCCATCAGGTCCCAAGAGAAGCCCCCTCACCAGGGCTGGAGTGGGTGTGTGTCAGCGGGGGACATGGGTGAGTGTGATGGGCATGAGGAGTGTGTGTGTGTATTTGTATTTTTTCTCCTCCAAGAAGCTGTATCTGTGTGGACATACTGTTTCAGGGAGTTAGAAAGGAGAGTATCTAACGAAGATGGGGAGCAGCCCCCCGCTTCCCAAAGATTAAAACCTTGTGCTTGGTGACTTAAGGTTCTTCCAAAGTGCTCTTCCTTCTGAGGCATTCAAGCCAGATCCTGGGATTCCCTCTCCCCATTCCCCCCCCCCCACTTCCATATAGGAGAAATTCCACCCCTTCCTTTGTCAATATCTAACCTCCCACTGGACAGCCCAGGACTCTCCTCCTGGTCTGGACGTCCTCTCCACACTGAGGCCGGTGGAGTGTTAGACCATTGGGCAGACCCAGGCCCAGGGTCAGCCTTCTCACATGCTTGCCCACCGCCCACCGCAGCCCACCTCCCAGGCATGGCCAGCCCACCTCCCAGACCTGAGCTGAGGGTGACCCCACAGCAGGACCTAAGGGTGCTGGGGAGCTGATTCACTCCCTCTGGGTTACTGGAGGGAGCTGCTTTCCTAGAGTTTGGCTTTTCCTGAGGAATGGGGAAGGCACCTCAGTCTCTACAGAGGTCCCCACTTTGGGTCAGACACTGGCTGGGAAGACACTGTAGTCCTTCCATCTCACAGGTTGGGCCTGTGCACCCATGCACGCGCACACACACACACACACACACACACCGCAGCACTGCAGTATATTCTTGCCAAAGATGTCCTTTAAAAGAAAGCACTTTTGATAATTATTGTTATTATTGTGTAAATGTTTATTCTTTTCTCTCTTCCCCCTCCCTCAACATATTTGCTGTTGTTTAGCGTTGAACTCGTTTGTCAGCCGGGAGAGTGCTGTTTGGTCTTGAAAGTAGGCTGGGGAGTGGAATGGGGCGGGTCCAGGAGAGGCTTGGTCAGTGTGTGACTCAGCCACACAGCTCCAGGCGGTCTTAGCCTGGCCCTAGGCCCCGCCTGCTTCTGGCTGTCCTCCAAGGCAGGGAAGCATGCCCAGTGCCACCACGTGGCTCTTCCCAGGTGGAAGGAGAGGGGAGGACCCGGCATGGGAACAATGGAGAGCAGACCCCAGAAGGGAAATAAGGAGGAAATGAGCTGTTTGATCAGCCTTCAAGGTGACTGGCATCCCCTCCCCTGAGGTCATGTGTTCTGGCTCCCTTGTCTAGCTAGTGTTAAAGGGACAGACATGTTTTGTCCTGGGTTTAGGAAAGGCCTTGACCTGATCCTCATGGCAGCCTTTCCTGCAGCCAGTTCAGGCTCGTGGATGGCCAGGACCCCTCTTGTACTGGGCTTTAGGAGTCCCTGGGTGTGTCAGAAGCTGGCAGGACAAGGTGATGGTCTTGGTGGTGCTGCCACCATAAGAGGAGGCAGCTGGCTGGATGAGTGTGACCTCTCTGTGAAGGGCTCCAAGAGGGAGATGAGTGGGGCGTTCTCCTCCCTCCTCGGATGAGCATGAGCATGAGCAGAGATGGGCAGACTCCTCACAGGTTGGTCAACACCTATATCTTGATGTGCACCACCACCCTGCCCCGGGGTCTTCTCCCTTTGTTCCCAGCTTCAGGACCTGGGGAGATAAAAGGGGGCCAATGCCCAAGTCCCAAGGGCAGCCTCTGCCCCTGCGTCTCCCCACACTTGGGGTTCTTGGAGAGCTCACAGGCCAGGCCCTGGAGCCACTCTTCATCCAGGGCCAGGCCCCCAAATCTCGAGACCAGAGTCCCCTGGCAGTGGTAACACAGGACGTGTGTGTGCGTGCGTGCAAGTGTGGGTGTATGTGTGTGCATATTTTGCTCATCTCTCTAGGGATCTGCAGGGTTGGGTTGGAGGAGGTGGGCAATACGAGGATCTCAAGTTCAATATCATCAGATGTGGAAGGAATCGGGAGGTGAGGCCTGTAGGGCAACAGGTGGAATCTCAGTGTTGGTAATGGGGCGAGCTCTGCGGTCCTCAGATGTCCCAAATGTGGGAGGACCTGTGCTTATTTCCCACACCTGGCTCTTCCCAGCAGTGAGGCAGTTGTAGAGGGATGTCCCATGTTGGTTTTCTAATCAGTGTTAAGCAGTTGAGACTCTCCTGTGTCTGTTGTTGGGTTTGTGTGTGTGTGTGCGCATGCGTGCAGAGCACATCTGTGTCTGCATGCGTCTTCCTGTTTCTCCCCTCTGACGTCATTCAAAACAAATGTAAGGAGTCCCTCACCACCCCACCCCAACCTCCCCTGCCTCCCAGGCCTTCCCTCTGCAGGAAAACCAGAATAACCCGCCCTCCTCCTGTGCCCTGACTGTGTATTTATATAGATGGAAATATACTTTCTATTTTGTATCATCGTGCCTATAGCCTCAGCAGCCTTGTATAAACCCTGATGATGCTACTTCCCCTGGACATGAATGTGTTGTACACTGAGGCTGCCCGCTCCTGTTGGCGGCTTTGTTTCTTTGCGATCCATTGTATGGCTTTATAAATGATAAAGTGAAAGAAAACTTGGCCTGTTGTCTAGCTGTGTTGTTTGGAAAGGGGCCTGCCAGGTGTCTGGTGGGTGAAATAAGGCCTCCCCCATACTCTGGCTGTGGCTCCCGAGCTGCCTCTACCGGACAACTCACCCGGTCCTCCCAGCGGCTTCCCACCTGGGTCTTGGTTCTGATGACTGTGAGTTTTTCATCTGGACATCTTTCTGCTGGAAATAAAAAAAGGAATGTATTGGCCCCTGTGACCAAGAAGCAAGCACCGCTAGACCCAGGGGCTCCAATGGGGAAATAGAAATGTGTCTCCATCCCGCGGCTCTGACTCTGCTCAATTCGTTGGCAAGTTCTATCTTGGTCAGTGGTCCTCCTGGGTGAATTCTTTGCAATTCAGCAGGTTTGGGGTGGTACCTAGCGAGGCCTGCCCAGCGCAGGGCAGGGCGCCTTGGGAGATCGCAAATGCTCACGTGGCAGCTCCAGCTCCCCATCGAGCTGACAGCGCAGCTGTGAGGTGACTCGGGGCTGATTCGAGCACAGGGGTGCTGAGACCCCTGTGGGGCCAGCACAGTGAGCACCAGGGCAGCTTCTTTCACTGTTTGGTCTCAGGACTCCTTTACACTAAACCAACTATTGAGGACCCCCAAGAGCTTTTGTCCATATGGGTTCTACCTTTCCATACTTACCATACTCTAAATGAAAACTGGGAACATTTAAAAATGGTTTCCAATTCCCTTCCATAGCAATATTCAACTCACTGCATGTTAACATAAATAGAAATTTTATGAAAAATGATATTGTCTAAAACAAAAAAGCTTGGGGTAAAGAGTAACACTGCTTTTCGTTTTCCAAAGCTCTCAGAAGGCAGCCGGGTTCCTCTCAGCAGGCTTCTGGTTCCCTTAGTTGTGATGCCATACACATGCCTCTCGGAGTGAAAAGGACAATAGATTAGTATTACTAAGGAAATAGTTTGGACCTCACACAACCCCCCGAAAGCATCCCTGGGCCCCTTGGGCCCTCAGACTGTCCTCAGAGAACTGCCGTAAGGGATACAAAAACAAAGAAGCCCGGCTGCTGCCCGTGGTGGAGGAGGACTGTCTATTCCAGACCTACTATGCTCTAGCCTTTGCCAGGTCTCATCTTCCCAATACACCCATGAGGCAGCTGGCATTAGACCCAAGTGACAGATAAGGAAACTGAGGCTGTGAGAGGTCACACTGCTTCTAATGGGCACAGCTGGTGCTTGTCACTACTGGCGACAGCTGGAATTGGCAGACCTGCAAAGTGCCAAGACCTCGCTGAGCATGTGTGTTTTCTCACGCACACAGACCCAGTGAGATAAGGGCTGTCCTTGTCCTCATTTTGCAGAGAGAGTAACAGGGTTTCAAAAAGGCTCAGAGATTGCTCAGTACCACAAAGCTGGCGAGTGAGCAGCAGAGCCAGGCTGTGAACCCAGGCAAACTGGCTAGCTCTCACCTCTTCCTCAGCTCTCAGAGTTCATTTGAGAAGGGAAGGAAAGACTGATGATGTGTGATGGGCAGGCAGGAGACATAACTCAGACAGGGTCATCAGGGTGCTGGGTAGCGGGGCTGCCTTTTGGGGAGTAGACAGGGTTCCTAGTGTGTGATGGGGAGGTCACCCTCTGATGCCCCCCAGCTGTGGAGTGACATGGGTACCATGGCTGGGCCTGGTGCAGGGCCTGAGAAAGAGAGGGATGAGACACACAGGCTATGGCCCAGGAGCTAATGGCACCTGGCTTTGAAGGGACTAAGCAGTGAAGCAGAGTGGGGTGCTGAGGAGGAGGAGATGTCTGGGCAGCAGCAAGAGGGCTTGAGGTTTGGGAGGGGAACAGTCCTGATGCCCCATATTGCACAGGAGACCCAAGGGACCTTTCCATTTGTGGGGCATCACCAGGGAGCTTATTAGAAAGGCAAAGCTTCTGCCTCAGACCTGCCAGTCAGGTGAGGGCTGCAGGGAGGTCAGAGCAAGAAGAGCTGCTGGTAACAGAAAGGGATGCTTTGAGAGGAGTGAGCTCCCCATCTCTGCAGGTGTCCTGGAGAAGGGCTGTGGAATACCCTTCCTAGCCTCCACCCTGGATGTGGCCACAGGCACAGCCTCGGAGAGCCCCCTTTCCCGGCCCAGCCCAGAGCGTAGGTGTGGCTGGGCCCTGCATGGGAGAGTGCTGGCCTCAGAACCAGGCAGTGCTGGGTTTGGTTCTGACTCTGCTGGGACCTCAGGAGAACTTTCTCTCTCTCTCTCTCTCTCTGAGCCCAGTTTTCTCATCTGTCAAGCTGGATAATGCTGCCCCTGAAGGGCTGGTGTGAGGATGGAGAACATGCAGCATGCAGGATGGCCCTGGGTCTACTCTTGGGCTGCAGGCCCTCAATGAATATGCACTTCCTTTCCTTTGCCTCCTGCCTCCTCTGCACCATTTCCTCGGGCCTCTGGGCCTTTGGGCCTCTGGGGAGACTTGGCAGCAGAAAGGACTTGGAGCTGAAAGCCTCCCGAATGATATTGATCTTGCTGGCTCCTGAGTCCAGACCACAGCGCGTGGGGATGGTGGTACTGCCGCCTCCACGGCTCCAGCTTTTATGGGGTTTAGAGATCATCTCTGGCCATCGAGACAGGATGTCCGGAGTCCAGGCCCTCCTCCGAGCCTCTGCTCCACTCCCTGACTCCTGGGTCAGTCTTGGGAAATCTCTCATTCCTGGATTGGGTCTTGGGAAACTAGGGGGTGTCTGTGAGGTCGCCAGCCCCCTGCCCTCCCCCAGGCCCATATCCTGCATTGACCTGGAAGGACCACGCCCCTCCTTCCGGGAACTTGGGCTGGTCGGGGACATTAGGAGCAGGGGCCACATGAGGCAGAGGCCCTTGAAGAAGGCAGGAGACCACCCGGGAGAGACGGAGAGAGCCTAACAGCCATAGAGCTTTCGAGCTGGTGGAGACCTTGGGGCAACCTTGAGGTAAGTCAATCAGTCAGTTGGTTAATTCACCAGATATATATTGAGCACTCACTATGTGCCCTGAGCAATACCGGGGTGTCTCTTGTAGCACCAAGGTCTAATGGCAGTGGGGAAGGAAGAGTGGGTAAGACATATAAAGAATCAGCAAATGTGGAACTATGATGGGATAGATGCCCAAGGGGAAACCCGTGCAGCAAGAATTTGTAAGTAGATCTAGGGGGTCTTGTGGGGAGGAGAGAAGGTGTCCTTTAGGAAGCGACACTTTCCAAACGCTAGGGTCCGAAGGGTAGACAGAAGTGAATTAGGCAGAGGAGGGAGAAAAGGCATTTCAGGCTGAGGAAACAGCATGTGCCAAGGTCCAGGGTCAGGAGGAACAGGGTGTGTCTGCCTCTGTGTGCCTCCCCTGGGTGGCAGTATTTACAGTTGTAACTTGACCTCCATTTGAAGGCCGGATGGAGTAGTGGTTAAGTGCAGTAGTGGTTAACCCAGGTATCAGGTCACCTGGGTTGAAGTTTTGGCTCCATCTCACTAGCTGTGTGACCTTGGGCACTTTGCTTGACTGCTCTGCTTCTGTTTCCACATCTTGTAAATGTGGATGTAACAGTGGTACCTAACTTGAGTTATTGTAGGAAGTGAGAGTCTGAACCTGTAGACATGGCTTGGGGCAGCACCTGGCAAAGAGTAAATGCTCAATAAGTGTTACATTTATTGTTTATTTGATCTTTTTTCCCCTCCCTCACTAGACGATATTCCCCAAGAGCAAGGACCCAGGTCTGCATTGGAGCCCCAGCACAGTGTCTGGCAAGTGGGAGGCCCCCATCAATGTTTGTGGAAGGAGTGAGGTAACAAGGTCAGTGTAGGTGGGGTTAGGGAGGCTGGGCCAGAGAGAGTGGGTGGGTGAGAGGACTTTCTGGATCACATGAGAGGGTTGGTGTTTGTTGTAAGGGAAGAAGGAGTTTTTGAAGGTTCTTAATCAAGGGGCCGTGGGATCATGACGGCATTTTGCAAAGATGGCTAGGCTGTCTGTTTCAATCCCCGTTAAACTCCAAGTATATGTTAGATGTTGTATTAAGTGTTTTACTGTTATTTATATATTTCTAAAATGACCCTGAGAAATTGATATACAGCTAAGGGAACAAAAGCTTGGAAAGAATAATTTCCGCAAGATCTCATAGCTGGAAAATGCTACAGAAATGGGCTAAAGATCTCTTTAGCTCCCTATTATTTAAGATACTAGTTCATTTGCCATAACTTGTACCAAATTATCAAACATTTAATCATGATAGAAGTTTACTGCTCTGTCTAGTAAAGGCTTTAGCTTGTGTTACAGCTCTTCCCATGAAGTTGTTCAGGAACCTTGGGTGCCTTAGTGTTGATGCTCTGCCACCCTCAATATGTGGTTCATTATGGCTGCACCAGCCCCTACCATCACGACTGCATTCCAGTCCGTGGAAAGCCAGAAAGAGTAGGGGAAGGCATGCTCTTCTCTTTCAGGACAGTACATGGTTTACATTATGTATATGTTATGGTATGCATTATATCTGCTCAGATTGCAATGGCCAAAACCATCACAGGGCCTCAACTGGCTTCTAGAAAATGTTACTTATGTGCTCTTCAGTCACGAGTTCAGCCATACTTCTGGGGACTTGTTGCTAGAAGAAACAGAGGAGAGTGAGCATTGGGAGTAATGTATTTCTGATTCACACTCCAATGCCAGCAAGAAGGAGAACCCCTCTGTGGCTCCAGAGTAGGAGGTGATGCCTGCACCATTCTTCTTTCTGGGGCTATACTCAGAGGATGCTCAGCAGTAGGTTAGAAAAGCCCAGTCATTGATTAAACAGGGGTGTTGGAAGGAGAAGAGTTGGGAAGGACTATTTGCACATGGGCAACACACTGAGCTGAGAAACACTGGGTTGAGCAGCAGAGGAAGAGTTCAGAGTTGGACATGTTGAGAAAGTAGCTGTGGGACTTCTGGGTGGAAGTGTTCACTTGGCTATTAAAACTGAAGGGTCAGGGCTGGAGATGAAATGCAGGAGCTATAATAGATACCATGTGGGGCAGTTGCACAGCCCAGTGGCTGCCCTTTTTCATGGAAAGGACCTGACCTACAGGGGTGGTCCCCAGTGGCTGTGTCTGTGTGTTAAGGTACCTGACCACTTCCTCCCCATTATACATTGAGTGGCCAGATTATTATGATCTCTGAATGCATAATAATCATCTGGCCACTCAGTATATATCCTATATAATAAAAGGCTAATATGCAAATTGTTCCCTTGACTAGGAGTTCGACCAGCAAGTAGGCCAGCCAACTGCCCATGTCCCCTCCCCCTGGCCAGGCTGGCTGGACCCCACTAATGCATGAATTCATGCACCAGGCCTCTAATATATATACACACACTGTGTGGTCAGATTATTTTGCGTTCAGAGATTATAATAATCTGGCCACTCAGTGTATGGCCAGCTGGTTGAGGGAGGTTGAGGAGGAGTAGCTGATTTAAGTCAGGACCATCCAAGGTCCTCCCTGGACTAGAAAAACAAAAAGAGAAAGGGTCTGTGTCCAGGGTGGCTGGCTGCATGGGCTTTTTAACATTATCTCCATAGAAGTGATGAGATACAGGAGAAGAGTGGGCCTATGTCTCAGCACAGAGGACAAGGACGGGGACAGAAGGCAGAGGTTCTTGTGTTTCACATGTGGCCCAGAAATTCACAGAGCCACGCAGACCAGATGATGGACATGTCACAGGTGACCTCTGGGGACAGAAGAATTGAGGTCCAGATGGGTCTGCCTCAATGCCTTGGCACCACCAAAGCTCCAAGTAATGGACACAATTTCAAGTTTCTCACTTATGTGATGTAGAACGTAAGCTGAGCCACAGAAAAATTGTGTTTTTGTGGATTCAGATTCATCCTGGCCTGAAGGCATTGTGGAGTGAGGAGGGTCATGGGACCAGGGGCACATCCATGTGTGGGGAGGAGAGGAGAAGAGGAAGAGGGTGCTGGGAAGGAGAGAGAGTTCTCAAAAGGAAGGAGAACCTGGAAGGACCGCTGTCTTAGCAGGCAACTGAGTGACATCTTTTAGAAGGAGAAAAAGGCTGGTCAATAGTCCAGCCACCTCCGTAGAATCAAGTCAAATGAGCTCTGGGAGAAAGTCATTGGATTTGCCTAAGAGGAGGTCATCCTGGTGTTTTCCTTTGGGAAAAGACTGGTAGTGAGGTGGGAGTGGAGGTTGAGGAAGTGGCTCAGCACAGTGTCTAGATAAAATGTTTGTAATGTTGGTGACTTGATGTGTGAACAGGAAGTGCAGACACAGAACGTGTGGACAGCTCTTTAAAACACAAACTGCTGCCCACCTCAACTTCTTTCCTTGAGCTCTGGCCTCTGTTGTCAGGGGGATCACATTGGCCTAGGTTTCCCCACCTGAAACAAGATGGGGAAGGCCGAGACCAGGAAAAGAAATTTGTCCTGGAAATTGGAAGCCCCCTTGGGTGCCTCTCAGAAGCTGTGTGACACGGAACCCTGATCTTCCCTGCCAGGGTATCAGCAGATGTCAGCTGGGAGGGAGACGCTGCCTCTGAACGACACTCCTTCAGAGGACTAAAGCCAGGGAACTTGACCCAGTTGGAGATAAGGAGGTGAAATCCAGGTGAGACACAGCCTTAGCCTTTGTGTGCCGGGTGTTACATTACCGCATCTCACCCACTTCCTCTCTCCACTTCCTGCTCCAGAGCTCATGCCCAGCCTCTAATAACCCAAATCTGGGATTGGCTGGCGGGCACACAGGCAGGCAGGGAGTGGGCACCTGGGGAGGGTGTCTGTCTCTCATCAGACAGGTGTGTGTTTGGGACCTGCAGGGAGAAGCATTTCCCCTTCTCACCTGTGTAGTGCCTCCACCTTTCCCTAACCAGCTGCTCTTTCCCTCTTCGTTTCCCGTTTTTTTTTTTTCTGTACCCTCACTTTCCTTCACTGCCCTTTCTGTTTCCCCAGCAGCTTCCCAGTCCCCATCCACCAGAGTCACCAGTTGACAGGCTGGTTGATGACAGTGGTCCTTCCTGGAGGATGGATGGAATCTGGGGAGCCTCTCTTCTCAGAGGCCTCGGAGAACAGGAGAGGCCTAGGTGTGAGGTGGTGGATGGGGCGAGAGCTCAGTGAGGATTTTGGAAGTCCAGACAAGGATTCTGTGATCTGTGGTTTTCCACTCCAGCCTTAGGGTGGGAGGATGGCTTCCCAGTGCAGGCACGGGCCTATGACTCCCTCCAGCGGCCATCAAGGGCACTGCAGGCACTCCTATGCCTCCTGGAAGAGGTCCTAGTGGCAGCTAGCTGAGAGACATGGTTAATAGGTGGAATCAGAGAGTAACCAACCGGCTCTAAGAGGCAGGCTGTTTATTAAAAGCTCCAGGGGGCCTGGAGACTTCTGTTCCCATCATCAATCACCCCTTCTATGGTTTGGAGCTGTTCCAGAGCTCCTCCCTGACCTGCAGGTAGCTAGGGGTGACAGGAGTTGGGAGGTCCTGGGCCCAAGGTGTGGCTCAGTGGAAGGAGCACTGGACAAGCAGCCAGGATACTTGGGGACAGTGGGGGCTGGCCAAGAAAATTTCCCTCTCAACCCTCTATGTCCCCTTCTTTAGCCTGGGCCCCTTGGACCGATGATGTCTCTGGGTGCCATTTCAAAGCCCTGTATAACCTATTTCATGTTCTTACTCCCTGGTTAGCAAGGCCAACTTGCCCATCCCCTGCAAGCAGGTCTTCTGTCCACCCTCTCTGCCCGGTTGGCAAGATGGTGAGTGTTTCTTCTCCAGTTCCAGTTGCCTTTTGGAAAGGCCTGGTGCCCTGGAAGTTCTGTTCTGTTCACCCTTCCATTTGAGCACATACTTGGAGGTTCCAACTCCCACTGAGATGGGAAGCAGCTGCTTGCCATCCTGGGGATCTGGGTCTGAGAACCAGGCATGCTGGTGTCTATACTCCCTAGGCCTGGTTAGTTTACTTCCTTCTTCTTGTAAGTCAGCATCCCCCAGGAAGCTAGTGAGAATGAACATCCATGTTTCTTTTGAGGACTCTCAGTCCTCCGATGTTACCAAACTGCTCCCAGGTCTTTACGAAAGAGCATCTAATTGGATAGGCCTCTTTCTCCTGGAGCACTGTGATGGTGGGTGACTCTGAAGGGGCAGGACCAAAGCACTGGAAAACCAGCTGGAAAACATAGACAGGAAAACACTCTCCTTTCATCTGCACAGAAAGCATGAGCACCTGGTGGGGGAGGAGTAGCCTTCAAGGTCTTCCAATAGGGGTTCCATGACCCCAGGCCAGTTATCTGACCTCTTGATTCCTCAGTTTCCTTGTCTGTAAAATGGGATAGTAATGACTTCCTGACAAAGTTATGTCAGTATTAGTGATTATATATGTAGAATGTCTAGTCCACTGCTTGTGTGGGTTATTGGGAGAGGGAACATTTATTGACTGACTATGATGTGCCAGGCCTTGTGTCAGATGCATAGGATTTTATTTACAACTAGATGCTGGTTGCAAGAAGAGATTCATGCAATAGGCCTTCCTTCCCTTGGCTTCTAGCATCGGTGTTCCTCTGGCAGCTGGGACCCAGTCCTTTGCTCTGGCCAGAGTCTGCTGCCTTTGCTGCAGGCTCCAGCCAGAGTCTGCTGCCTTCTTCATCTTCACTGCAGACTCCAGAGCCTGCAGTCGTTATCTTCACTGTGGCCAGAGTGCCACTCCTTGTAGATCCCTTTGACCCCCCCTCCCTGCCCTCCCTCTCATAGCAGGCCATTCAATGTCTGGAGCAGCTGGGTGGAGGCCATCTTTCTCCTTCTAGTTTGCATATTCCCTCCTGATTGGCTGGTGGGTGTAGCAGAGTGATGGTTAATTCGCATGTTTCTCTTTTGTTAGTGTAGATAAACTCAATAACATGGTCATTATCAACCTCATTTCACAGATAAGCAAACTAAGGCTCAGAGAAGGTGACAATTCAGCTCATAAGAGCTGGCAAAAGAATTTGACCCCACGTCTCTCTGCTTTTAAGACTGTGCTTATTTAGAAAGGTGTGGATGGAGTGGAGGCATGAACCTGCTGAGGGTAGGTCCCAAGAAAAAGAAGTCCTTGTGAGACCAGAGGGGAGAAGACAAGAGGGAGAGAGGTTGCAGGCACAGGACTTAGAGAGGAGATTCAGGACTCCTGAGCTCTGGGACTATCTCATCTCACCGGCCCCTTAGAAAGCAAGGCGGCTGAGCTCAGAGAAGGGAAGGGTCTTTCTCGGGTCACTTGACTTCTTTAAGCTTGGCTGGTCCAAAGATCCAGTGGTAGGACACTCTAGAACAGGCATCAAGAAGCTGACAAGGCTGGGCACAGTCTCCATGATGCATGTGGGAAGAACCCAGGGCCTGGCCACAGGTGACACAGGATGCAGGACTAGAGAGGGCAGCGGTGACTCCCTTGAAGAGGGGGTGCAGGTGGAAAGCATGAGGGTCAATATGGGGGGCCTCTTGCTCAGACTAGAGCTGGGAGAGCTCTGAGGCAGCACTTCAGGGAGAGGTTACTTCCCTTGAATTGGGGATGGGAGGGTGGGGCAGGGATGCTCCTGGGCTCAATAGGAGAGAACCAATTTCAAGGGGATGTTGGCAAGAGAGTCTGTGCCCATCAAACATCCAGCTGTGGCCAGTGAGGCCAGTCACCTGGTCCAGAATCCCCTCCCTCCTTTAAAGACAGCAGCAGGAGAGTCCTGTCGCCTTCCTACCTCTGTCCAGGTACTGGGACAGGGGCTGGTTTTCAGGGTGGAGGCTGTAAGGCATCAGAAAGAGGATGTCGCCCTCCTGTGGCCATGGCGGTACTGCAAAGCCGAGGCCGGAAGACCAGAGGAAGAGCCCCAAAAAGCAGTATGTCCAATTGAAACACTTTTGAGCTCCTCCTACGTGTCAGGCTCCCTCGTGAGTGAGGAGCAGGAGCAGGAGACAGCAGCAGCTTCAAGATGCAGTGCTGAGAGTGTGGTTTGCTCTGAGGTACTCTGGGGCTCTAAGTCTCCCAGGCACACTGCAGTAGGTGGCAGTGGCAGGGACTAGAACAAAAGGACCTGCACTGAACTCCCAGCATGAGTCAGGCTCTGTGTTAGCCACTGAGAATGCAGAGATGAATCGGAGCTGGCCCATGCCCTCCATGGTCTGTGCTGGACACAGACAAGAGACAAGGTGGCAAACATGCATTCTTCTCCAGGGTGGAGGAACAGGATTTGGGGCACAGCCATTTCTCCCTGGAAGGGTTTCTGAGCAATACCTGGGCCTCTCTCCTCCTCACCCTCAGTCTTTTTCAGAACATGGGGAGAGTCTCATCCGGTTGGGAGTCTGGGAGGAGAAATGGACTTAGCAGTCCAGCGCCCTGTGCTTGCTCTCTGCCCCTTGGGAGTCAGCAGGCTCTCAGGATGTTTTCATTCCAGTCTCCTCCCTGCCAGGTGGCCAGGGGCCCATCCTGTGCAGGGGTCTGTGGGTTCTCAGCAGTGCTCCTCGCTGCAGTGATATAGTAGTAGCAGGTTCCTGTGGCCACAGATCAAACGTCACATTCTCTAACCGGCATTATCACTAATGTTTTGATTTTCATCTTCTGACTTTTGATCAATATCTCAGTTGTTTCTGAACTCAGGTGTGGGGAGATAATGTTGTTTATTGATCCTCCAAAGCCCCAGAGAGTGGTGGCTTGCCCCCATGGTGGGGGAAGGGTGGTTCTGCTCGTGTGGATGACATTTGTCACAACTGACAAATGGGAAGATGCTCCTGGCATTTAGTGGGTCTAGAGATACATCTAGGCCAGGAATGCTGAGAATATCCCAGAACACACACGACAGTTCCTCACAACAAGAATTATCTGGCCCCAAGTGTTGACAGTGCTGAGTTGAGAAAACCTGACCTAAAGCATAGGGTGTTATGAGAAGTTAAAAGAGAAGGTGGGCCATGGTGGAGAAAAGGTTTGTGAATTGAGAATTCAAAGAAGGCTCTTGGGAGGAAGTAATCTCTGACTTGGGTTATAAAGTGAAATGTAGAGATTTTCTTCTGGAGTATAAAGTGAGACACGTCAAAGAATATCCAGGCAGTGGAACAGAGTGTGCACAGGCCTGGAGGATGAGAGGCCATGGTCCAGCTTGATGAGTACATCTGGGGCAAGGGCTGTAAGCCAGAGATTAGGCTGTGGGGGTGAATGTGGCCAAGCATAAAGGACCTTGCATACTGTGCTAGGCAATATGTTTTCACAAAGTATAGAAGAGCAAAAAAGATATTCAGCTAAGTGCATAAAACACCAATGCATAAATGTGCCAAGTTAAATGAATTATCACCTATATGGTAGTGTTTCCAATTTGTGGCTGTTGTGAATAAAGCTTCACAAATATTTTTCGTACATGTCTCTTGGTGTTTATTCTTATAACTTTTTGGGGGTATATGTGTGTGTATAGACCTTATAGTGGATGGAGAGGGGCTTGGAGTATGCTTATGTTCAACTGTGGTTGGCACTGTCAAATAATTTTCCAAAATTCTTATAGTAATCTACACTTTTACCAATTATGTAAAAGAATTCCCAATTGTTCTTCATCTTCACTTAATACTGGCAGTTTCTTAAATTTTAGCTCTTCTGGAGTATGTGCAATGGCAAGCATTTCATTATGACTTTTTAAAAAAAATAAGGTTTGTCTGTGTAGTATAATTTACACGTAGGAAAACTCACCATTTCAGGTTTACAGGTATATGAATTTTCAGTATAAAAATATATAATATTTTCGTCATCCTTGAAGTTCTCTTTTATAGTCAGTCCTCTTCTGTCACCTCTGGTACTTGTCACTTCTGGTCCTCTGGTTTTCTGTCTTTTTAGTTTTGCCTTTTCCAGAATGTCATGTAAATGGGATCATAAAGTTTGGCTATTTTCACTTAGCCATATGTTTTTGAGATTCATCCGAATTGTTGCATGGATGAGAGATAGGTAACTTCAAGATCAAGAAGGGAACCATAGGAAAAACCAAAAGGAAAGACTAGAAATAAAACCACAGTAACAGAAATAATGAATGCTTTTGAGGGGCTCATCTCTCATCGCTCTCTTTTCTTCTATGTCATCATTTCCGGCATAAACGGTTGGCTAATACAGGATAGTACACAAATAGGAAAGAATGTGACAGGTTCCTTGGTTGTATGTGTTTCTTAGAACACCACTATCTTTTTCTCACTTTAAAGCAAGTTCTGTACCAATGGGAAGCATGGCCTCTCCACCTGTCACTGCCCCGTACCCAGTCACAGATGTAACATGCTTACCTTCTTATGATTATGCATTTCTGTCTTTTCCTATTAATTTAATTTTAGCTTATCCCTATAGTTAGTTATATTTCAAGTGTGCTAGGTCATGTTT
Organism: Antrozous pallidus; assembly: GCA_027563665.1. Classification (NCBI taxonomy): domain Eukaryota; kingdom Metazoa; phylum Chordata; class Mammalia; order Chiroptera; family Vespertilionidae; genus Antrozous; species Antrozous pallidus. Next base: position 22,010,882 of record CM050508.1, on the reverse strand, counting down.
TTTTTTTTTAAATCCATTCTTATACCCTCTGCCTTTCTGTTTAAATGTTTAGGCCATGTCTTGGTCTGTTTGGGTTGCTATAGCAAAACACCACAGAACGAGCAGCATAGAAATGACAATATTTATGTCTCACAGCTCTGGAGGCTGGGAAGTTCCAGATCCAGGCACCAGCGTGGCTGTGTTCTCGTGCAGGCCCTCTTCCTGGTCCACTTGCTGTGTCCTCACCTGGTAGAAGGGACAGGGAGTTCTTATGGGTCTCTCCTACAGGAAGGGGCATTAGTCCCATTCAGAGGGGGTCCATCCTCATGATCTAATTACCTCCCAAAGGTCCAGTGATACCCAGCCTTTAATAACTCACCTTTTAATGTGATGCTTACTTTCTAATACCATTACATTGAACACTAGGATTTTAACATATGAATTTGGGGGAGGGGGTGTGGGCAGGCATGCAAACATTCAGACCATAGAAGGCCATTAATATTTAATGTAATTATTGATATTGTGGACTCAGGTCTATCATTTTAAAATTTGTTTTGTTTATCTCTCCCTTTGTTTTTTTAGTGCATCTGTTTCTCTTTTTCTGCTTTCCTCTGGATTGATTGAGTTTTTTTTTATTCAGTTTAATTTATTTCTTTATACCTCTTTGATTCTTTTGTCATTGCTCTAAGGATATATCCTTAACTTTTCTCTGTATTTAACATTACCATTGTACCACCTCAAACACACACAGAAGCTTGCAGTTGTATAGATCAATTTCCAACCTCACCCTCCTTTATGTTATAGTTGCTGTATATGTTATATCCACATTCATTGTAAGCCCCACAAGACAATTTTATAATCTTCTTATATACTGGAAATAAACAAGTAGAAAAAATTGGCCTTTATATTTACTCATATATTCACAATGTCTGATGCTCTTTGCTTATTCCTATGCAGGCATTTTCCTCTGGTGTCTTTGTAGCTGGGAGAACTGACTTCAGCATTTCTTGTCATGTCCTTTGTCAATGAAATCTGTTGCTTTTATATGAAAGTGTATTTTGCTTTCAATTTTGAAATTTCTTTTCACTGGATATAGACTTCTGGTTGATAGTATTTTATTTTCATACTTTAATGATGTTGTTTCCTAGTTTCTGACCTCCGTGACTGCTGGGAATCTGTGATCACACTGTTGTCCAAATGGAAATGTCATGTTTCCTTTTCGTTAGCTCCTTTCAAGGTTTTCTCTTCTTAGGTTCAGCAGGTTGATCACAATGTAGCCAAGAATAGTTTTATCTGAATTTACCTTGTTTGGTGTTTGCTATACTTCTTGAATCCACATATTCATCCATTTCACCAAATTTGGAGATTTTAAAACATTTTTCTTTAGTTTTTCAGTTCCGTTCTTTCTCTCCTTCCCTTTGGGAATCCTAGGACTTTTTGAAATATTCTTGCATGGCACTACTCTTTTTTCTCTTACCCTTCCTTTCTTCTTCAGGTTGGTTGATTTCCTCAAGCCCCTAGATCCTTTCCTCTGTCATATATCTCCATTCCGTGAGTAAGCCCATTTTCTATTTCAGTAATTAATTTTTCAGATACAGTTTCCTTTATTTTATGTTTTTAAATATATTTTATTTATTTTTTACAGAGAGGAAGGGAGATGGACAGAAAGTCAGAACCATTTATGAGAGAAACATCGATCAGTTGCCTCCCGCACAGCCCCCACTGAGGATGTGCCTACAGCCAAGGTACATGCCCTTGACCAGAATCAAACCCGGGACCCCTCAGTCTGCAGGCCAGCACTCTATCCACTGAGCCAAACCGGTTCTGGCAATTTCCTTTTGGTTTATTTAATTATTTTTATTTCTCTGCTGAAATTTCTGTGTCTCTCCCCCACCCCCCATTTATTTTTGAGTAGATTTTCATATATCCAAATGAGCAAAGTGATAACAAGTGCTTAAAAGTCCTGGTTGGATAATGTCAACATCTGGTCATTCTCAGGATTGATCTCCAGTTGATTGTCTTTTCTCTTGAGAATGGGTCACATTTTACTTCTATATTGACAGCTGAGTTCATGTCATTACCTCTAATCCTAGAAGGTTAATTCTTGTTTCTCTCTGCCTGTAGTTCCTACTCCCATCTCTGATAGTGAAAACCTGGGCTCCCATTGTTCTTGTGTATTTCCTACTTGTTCTCTCTCTCTCTCTTTCCCTGCTGCCACCCAACTCCCACCTGCCTGGTCCAGACACCCTCCTCATCTTGCATGGGACATACTTGCACTAAAAAGTTACCGTTTATCTGAAATTCCAAGTGGGCATTCTGTACTTTTACTTGCTTGATCTGGTCGCCCTTCTGAAGAGCTATCTCAGCGTCAGTGCTCCTGGAGGCTCAACTGGTCAAAGGCCTTCAGGTGACTGTGCTGAAGCCCAGGCCTTCCCCTGCACAGGTGTTGATCCCTAGAACCCTCCCCAATAAACTTCCAGTTTGTTCATCTCCACCTTGGAGTCAGCCTCCTGGAAAACTGACCTGAAACACCAAGTCTCTATTTCATTTTGTTCCTTAGTCTTGAGACCTCCTGACCCACACTTGATGGAAGTCCAGAGTAGCATGGTTCCAGGGCCTGGGTTTAGGAGGGCCTACTAAGAGCTCAGGATGCCAGGCAGGCCTACAGGTCTTGCGATGGCTCTAATTCCCACTAGGGGGCAGTCGTTACCCACACGTGAACAGAATGAGCTGCCCAGGGAGGATGAGGGGTGGGCTCAAGAAAAGGGAAATGTGTGTACGTGCAGGAGGGCACGTTTGGGCTTTACAGGCAGAAGGGAGAGCGTTCGTGACTCGTCTGAGTGCACGTTTGTGTGAGCCCAGGTGTGTCCTCAGTAACCGACCCTGGGCAAGTCGCTCCTGACCTCATTTTTTTAATCTGTCCAATGAAGGGGGCTTTCCATTCTGATAGTTTGTGTTCCTTTATGGCTCAGCACCTCTGGGTCATCTCTTTAGAAACCTCTCTGCTTGTTTAAAAGAATGAAAGACTCCAGGCTATTGATTTGAGGCAGGGACGGGGTGGGGGGGGGGGGGGTGGGGGGGCGGGGAGAGGAGAGAAAGAGGAATGAAGAGGTTTTGTTTTTTGTTCCTCAAAACACTGCTTTAATTGATTTAAAAAAAATCTATATTTTAATTTCAATAAAAATTTCATTTAAAAATATTCTGAGTTTGTAAGCCCCGTACAAAGGCACTAGTGCCATGGGAAGGTGCCTCTCTACTCATTTGCAGGAATCTGGTCCTACCACTAGTTCTCAGAACTATTGGACTTTCCAACCAAGGGCCCCTCACCCGAGGAGACAGATGGAAGGCTGAAGCCCAGGTGTCAGGTCAACCTTCCTGAGCCTCACTGCCCATGGAATTGCCAGGCCTCAGAGTCAAATCTGTAAAATGGGAATAGTTACAGTGCCATAAGTCATGGTGTTGTTATTATTGTTCTGAACACTGTTGAGTGTTCTGGTCTCTGTTCTGTCATACTACATCTCTGTGACCTTGACCTTTTTCAGGGCCAAAACCCTTTGTTTGCTCATCATCAGCAGGGAGTAACAGTGCTCATTTCGTGCTGTTATGCTGCACAGGGGGATGTTTGTGAACTATCCAGTACATAGTAGGTCCTAAAATTATTCCAAGTTCCTTTTCTGGCCAGCATGTCTTCGCTATCAAAGGTTCCTCTGCTGTCACTCTGACCACCTCCTCGAGGTCTCAGTGATAAGTCACCCATCCCTTTTCCAGGTCATCTGTGCTTAGGGCACAGTGAGAGCTTCGGCAGTCAGGAAGCTTCCGGGCCAGACTGACTAACTTCTGGGGGATTTTCTGTCACCCTGGAAATATTACCATGTGACTTGCTGCTCCTGTGCCCCTGGGGAGTGGGGTGGAGGGTTGTGGTGGGAGTAAGAGGGGTGGAGATGTCATGTGCCTAGAAGTCATCTCTTCGGAGATGAGGCCATGTCACCCACCTCTGTGAGAAGGGGGACTCATGTTTGTTCTCCCTGTTTTCCCCTTGCATTGTCCCTGCCTCCCTTGTGGACAGCCTGGTCCTTGGGGAGCCTCTGGGGCTGGGGCTGCAGGGTACAGAGCAGGGATTGCTTACAAAAACCTGTCTTTCTGACCTTATTTTTCTCCCCTGGAAGCATGAGTTCTTTGGGAAGTGCGCCTTTTGTGGGAAGTGTCCCTGCGGCCCTTTCCTCTGGTAGTGCCCACGGCAGGCAGGACCTCCGAGTGGACTGCCCCATGTGTCTGAGACAGGGGTTCTCTGGCTCCAGTTGGCCCAGAGGCCCTGGAATCCTGGGGACCATGTGGCTTTGGACCAGGAGCCACAGAAGTAACCAGTGGGGACAAATTGCCAGTGACCACCTGTGCTCCCCTTCCCATGATGTTGGTGAGAGAGGTTGAGCAGGCGTCTCATTAAGGACTAAGACTGAATTTCCTGCCTGCAGGTGGGATAGAGGCTTAGTGGCAGATTTAACTGGATTCAAAAACATTTTTAGAAATGACATTACTCACACAGCTGAAATTGCGCAGCCAATTTAGAGATGCTGTTTCTGAATTTCCCGTTGTTCCCCACAAAGCCTCGCACAGGGAATGCCACTGGGCCCTTTTCTGCTGGGAGCCAATCAGTCTTGCCACTGCTCAAGGCCCAATGCAAGGGGTGTGGCAAAGAGAGTCCTGGGCTTGGTTCCAGACTGCAGGTACCTTGAGATCATTGGTTTTGACAAAGATTTGATGGAATGAGTGACAATCACAGTCACCATTTATTGAGTGCTTACCACCTGCTGGGTGTGCTTCCAAGCTCTTTGTAGAGATCATCACCCCATTAGTCCTTGCAGCAGCCCCTCCAGGTTGGTACTGCCTTTTTTTCTATCTTCTAGGTGGGAAACCTGAGGCTTGGTGAGGTGGTCCACTCCTCAAAGTAAGGAATCAAGCGAGTGGCAGAGCCAGGCCAGGAACCAGGTGGCCAGACTCCAGAGCCCTCTTAAAGAGCTTACAGCAAGTAAGTAGTTGACTTGCTGAGCAAAGTAACTAAATACTGAAATAACAATTACTCAAATGAGGGAATGGTCAGTCAGGCTGAGTTCATTTTCTGTGTCAGTTACTTCTCTCCCTTAGGACCCCCCTCAGTCTGTGGGGGAACCGAGGCCACTTGTCCATCTGTGGACCCTCTGGGGGCCTCTGGGCCTGACTCTGGGCTGGGAGTCAGGAGTGTTGGTGACTTTTCTACCCGGAATGGACAGAAACGTTCTTTTTTCTTTTCCTTTCTCCAATGCCATGTTGTGAAGGCAGAAAATCCTTGAGGAGTGAAGTCACATTTTCCATGCCGCAGAAAGCTCCGAAGAGCAGAGGAGTACTCTTGTAACCAGAGGAGGCTGGGGACAAAGGAAGCTTATAATTTTGTAAACAGAGGCTTGGGAGAGGCCTGCCTGCCATGGCTTCCCAGGGGGAGGGGGCGGGGGGAGGCAGAATTCAGAAAAATTCGAAGGGGCAATTGTGGGACTGGTCAGCGATGAGGCCTGGCAGCCAGGCCCAGACTCCCTGGAGGGTGGGTCATGGAGGAGGGTGTTCTGAATCCCTCCTGCCTCCTTCTCCATTGCTGCTCCTGCACTCCCTGTGCTTTCTGCTAAACTGCAGGTTGACTTGCTGAAGAACCAAGACCACTGGGCTTGGGGTTAAGAGCCTGGGTCTCTGCCATTGGCCTTGGGGGACAGGCTTGGGGACTCGGAGGCTGGATCTGGAGGAGGGAAGGGAGCACATGCTGCTCACTGAGGGCCCACACTGACCCTGATGTGCTCACTCTCCAAACCACTGTTTCCCCAAACTACTCCCATGACCCTGTGACCCAGTCAGCCCAGACCACCTGCTGCAGCTCTGGGCAGGCTGATAGAAGCCCCAAAGGGGAACTTTTCTTTCCGTCTTTGGATTTGCATTCCTACCCTTTTGTCTTCAAAGGGACTTTCTTTTTTTGTTTTGTTTGTCTTTTCTCCATATCTGTACAGCCTTCATGAGAGCCACCTGCTCAGATCTAATATGAGAAGTGCTAAAATGGCCACCTGTCCCCAAACTTCCCTCCCACACGGCCTGGCCCAGAGCCTGACCACTAGGATAAGATCAGAGAATGTTCCCGTTTGGAAGCTTGTAAGAGCCTAGCTTTCACCTGAAGCCCGGTCCCTCCAGTTCAGGGAAAAAGAGTGTTGACCCCAGCGACACTGTGCTGGCCACATTTATCCCGCTGCACAGTTTGGCCACCTGTGAATTTACGCACTGTGGCATCGGGGTTAGGAGTTCCCTTGAGGAGCTAGTCTGCCTGGATTTAAATCCTAGCTCTGCCATTGAATATCTGAAAATCCCCTGCCTCAGTTTCCTGGTCTATAAAATAGGGTTAATGATAGTGCATTCCCCAAAGGGTTTGAGATAAAGCATTAGAACAGGACCCTGCATGGAAGCCAGCACAAGACATCACTGGAAGCTAAGGTGAGATGATGCACATCCCTTTGCACTATAGGATCATCAAAGCCTTTGATAAGCTATGGGCAACCAGAAGTTCCAAGAAGGTTGGCACAATACAACATTTCTCAGGGTTGTTTGTTCAGACAAACCTCTTTCCATGGAGTATCTAAAGGGATTAAAGTTCCTCCGATCACATTCTGGGAAACATTGCAATTCTAAACCCTCAATTTTTACAGCCAAAGAGAAGTGGAGGCCCCTTTGTCTAGGCACTGGGGACTGGCTGGGGATCATGGTCAGGGTGTGTCTATGTCAGCTGGGAGGGCAGGTTCAACTTGGCCCCAGGACTGCACCAACAGCATTTCGTTGTGCTTTCAGGAGCCTTCACAGTCAGTGTCTCTCTGGGGGTATCTTGAAAGACCTTTGAAGCATGAAGATGTGCTCACCTTCTAACAATGATGCAGGTATGGGGGCCCTGTACCAACACGCAAAGCTGGGTTGATGGCAGTTGGTGAAAGTGGTTGTAGTGGAGGGCTAGATGGCTCAGAAGGGAGAGAGGTGGCCCTGGAGGAGCTTATCTGGTCAGCTCTTACTTCCAGGACCTGGAGAGGGGGCAGAGAGGTGAGATGACGCACATCAGAGATGGAAGCATCCTTGGGCATCATCTGGTCTAGAGATGTGCATTGGCTGTGTAACTTTTCTTTAAGTGAAAGCAAAAATGGAGCCCCACTAAATGAACAAAGAAGATGAAAGAAAGTGTTCTGGTTGAAATACGTATGGGGAGGCATGGAATATGTTTGGGGAGGCTTCTTCTACCCCATCCCTCCCTGTCACAGATCCATGGCCCAGATTCCTTCCATTTGCCTACACTCTTGTGTAATGGCTCCAAATCTGGGCCTGTCTGCTAAGGGCTGGGCACAGCTGAGGCTCAAGACCCAAGCTGTATGGGCAAAAACAGAGGGCTTGTCAGGCCCTCTTTCCTCCTGAACTGGTCTCACTCCTTCTTAGCATTTCCCTGGTAGAACCTTCTTGCTGAGGGGGGAACTGACTCTGAGATTGCTTCCCCTCCCTTGCTCCCAATCTGGAAGCTGGATGGTCTCCTCAGTCTGTATGGTCACCTCTTGGGCATTGGCCTATAGGAAAGATGATGCCCTAGGAGTCTTTCAGCTGCCCTGGGCATCAGGGGTGCCAAAGTCCACACTTTAGCCTAGGATGAGTATGCATCAAGTCTACATGGGGGCCAAAAGGAGAATAAATGTGTAGGCCCACTCCTCAGAAAAGGCCAGGCTTTTGGCCTGTGAAACCTGCAGATTGTGGGACATGCTCAGTCCTGTTTACCATCCCATATGTCCTTTCCAGAGCCCGTGCCAGCGGCTTGCGGAGGCTGTGGGCTTTGCACTGGAAAGCCGGAGGCTGGATCCAGGAAAGTTGATTTTCTTCTCCTGAGATGCTTGCACAGGCCCCAGGCCAAATCTGCTGAGGGCTGGCAAAGGGCTGGGAAACGTTGGGCTGCCCTGTCATTGTGGACTCCAGCAGTACCTCCAGGGAGGAGAAAATCTTCCTGGAGGGCAGCGCAGGCTAGCGTGCTGATGAGACAAAAGGAAATGGGGATGGGTTGCCAGAGAGGAGACAGGCAGATGTTCCTGGGGTAAAAGCACTGACCAGTGAATTTGACCTAGAAGAAAAAGAGGTATAGGAAGAGGAAGGAAAAGCAATAGAAACATTGGAAAAGCCCAAGGGCCACTGTTGCCCTTCCCCTTAAGGGAAACTGATGGAAAGAAATATCTGGAACAAGAGCTGAGCTTGAAAGGAGACAATAAGGGGCTTGATTCTTTGGAATTCTCGATGGCGGCCTAGAAAGGTTGGTATGTGGAGAGTCCTTGGGGTCGGGCAGAGGAAAATCTCTGGACTTGACTCCATCTCTGCTGACTTTTCACTAGAATGCAAACCCCACGAGGTCAGGGATTTCTGGCTATTTTGTTCATTGCTTTAAGCCCATTGCTTCAAGGCTGCATAAAATAAAGGCAGGCATAGATTATGTCCTCAATAAAAAACTTTATTAAATGAATAAGTAATGTGAATACAGGGATATAAAGAAAGGAACATTGTGTCCTAGGGATACTTGAAGAGGGGTAGTTTGGGCCACACATTTGTATGGAACAATTGGAAAGAAACCTGTAAATGTGGAAGAAAGCAGAGGGAAAACTGAAGGTAGACTGTTCTGGCTGATGGTTCAGGCTAGGAGACAAATGATAGAAGACTATGATCCAGGTGAGTGGATAGAGGACAAGGATAGGGAGTCAGGTGTCACACCAGGGATGTCTGCCAGCTGACAGCAGGGCCTGGAGCAAGAGCAGGAATGAGAGTGAGACAAGGTCTGGATTGCTAGGGCTGGTTTCAAGGCAGGATGCCTGGTCAGGGGCTCAGGATGGGCCCGAGGAAGGAGGGAGGTCAGTGGGTAGATCTGGGAATGGGACATAGGAACGATGGTGCAAGGGCACAGGAAGCTGTGTCCAGGGTAGGAGGAGGGGACTCAAACTCCTTCTCTCTCTTGGCTTCCTGTTAATATTTATTCTAAGATTTGGGACAGGGTGAATTACAAGTGAGATCATGTGACTCTAGTGGTGGGAACAGGAGAGCCTCAGACATTAGAAACAAGACAGGATCCTAACAGGAGGTACACTAGCAGCAGGCATGGAGGCAGAGAGACCCAACATAAGGAAGTTAGCTGTGTGGATGAGAAAAACTGAAGAGGGCCATTGTGGAGGACATGGACAAAACTGAGGGTCTTTGTGTGAACATTACATGAGAAGCAGGCTCTCTTCTCTCTGTGGGCCAGATTCAGAGTTTTGTGCCCAGCCCAGAACCATGGTACAATTTTCCAGGGAGGAGCAGACCTTTCTGTGTGACAGGGTGTTACTAGCATCAGAGAGCAGCTGGGGAAAGTTAGGGAAGAAGTAACTTGGAGATCATTGCAGAAACAGAGTATTGGGCAATTGCAGGAGGAATCACTGAATATGACCTAGAGAAGAGGCAGGCAGGAGTCAGAGTATTTTCTCAGACCAAAATAAGAGATTTTTCCCAAGTCCAAAATCAGGCTGGTCAGAAACCTAGGAGACAGTCTCTTTCTGACACCATATTCTGCCTTTCAAGGTGCCTTGGTAGGAGAGTTGGGGGAGAAAGCATCCCTGAGATGTGGCTGAAGTTGAGAAAGGGAGGAAACCAGATAGAGAGTGAATGGGGTTCCTTACCATAGTTTCAGGGAGGGCAGTTGAGGAGGAGGCCAGGGGTTTGGACTTTCAGGAATTCTAGCCTTGAGGAAGCCAGGCAAGTATGAGTTTTTCCCAGGCATCCAAGGAAGCCATGGAGGAAACCCATCCATCACTTTCTCAGAGGTGTGGAGAGCTCAAGCCAATCCCAGAGTGAGGCAGGAAGCCCTCTTCTGTTGTTCTCAGAAGGGGTCCAGTATCTGTTAGTATTAATCCAGGCTGAGGATATGAGGGGTGGGTGGTACAGCTAAGAGTCAGCACCATCAGACTGAGTGAGGAAGGATGAGGCAAGCTGTGGAGGACGGATCCTTTTCCTGGATCTTAGAACCCTTGTTGCAGGTACCTGAGAGAACATAAACAGTGTCTGAAAACCAGTCCTGTGCCAGGCACTGGCTTAGGAGCTGTGTAAACAATGGTGAGTAAAGGCAGGTGTGGTCTCTGCAAGGAGCTTAGGGTCAAGCAGGAGAAAGAGGGACTTATCAAGTGATCACTGACTGATGTGTGGGTTCTAAGGAAATCTGGAGCTCTGAGAGGGTTACCTTAGGAAATAGGAATTGAGTTGAGACTGGAATGTGGGTGAGGGTGGTGCAAGGGAGGATGCGTTTTCCTGTGGGCGGGGGGACAGCATGGCAGACACTGTGGTGAGCAGAATGATGTGTTCAACGACTTCTTGGAAAGCAGAGAGAGGGGACCTTGCCTGAGAGGAGGTTGGGGGATTGAGGGCCATGCTGGCCAGAGTAAGGCTTTTTCTTCATCCTGAAAGCAACAGGAAGCTGTTTTAAGCAGTGGTGGTGGAGGGTGGATGTTGAATGTGATCAAAAGTGCATTATGTAAAGCTCATTTTGGCTTCTCTATGGAAGCCAGATGTTAGGAGGTGAGCATGAGAAGACCTGGTGTAGGATTATATCTGAAGGGGTGTTAGCATAGAAGAGGAGGTGTCCCAGGCTCCCGGTGTGCTTAGTGGGTACCAGTAGCTCTAATAGGTACCAGATGGATGGGACTGGATTTGGAGAAGCTGTTCATGAGTCTCATCTTGGGCAGTGCAGTGATTTTAAAACAGGTCCACACATTGATGCTCTTTTTACCCCAAGAGATGGTGTTGAATGCCCCTCCCCTTCCTTGTGGGCTGAATTTAGTAACTTGCTTCTAATAAATTGAATACATGAAGATAAAGATGTATGACTTCCAAGACTAGGTCATAAGGAGCATTATGGCTTCCACCTTGTTCCTTTCCATTGTGCCACTCGCTCTGGGGGAAGTCACTGCCATATCCTGAGATATCTATGTGGCCAACAGCCATGTTGAGTGCACCATCTTGCAGCTCCACTCCAGCCTTCAAATGACCACAGCCCCAGCCGACATCCTGATTCTTAACACGTGAGAGACCTTGAGCCAGAACCACCAGCTATGCTGCTCCTGGATTCCTGACTCTCAGAAACTGTGTGATAATAACTGTTTGTTGTTGTTAAGCCACTAAATATTGAGGTAATTTGTTATGCAGCAAAAGACATCAAATTTAGACAACGAAGGGTAGGTGTTGGATAGGCATTTGTTGTGGGTTGGCATTAAAATTTGGGAGTTGACAGCATTTTGTGTGGTTGAGCATTTAAGGAAACTTAAGAAGAGAGAAGAGGCCCAGTTCAGGCTTCAAGAAGAGAAGTCCTACCCCTTTGAAGCCCTGTGGAGCAGCATGAAGCGGGTTTTAAACTGTTTCCTGCATGGTCTCTGGTCCTCCAGAGGGGCCTCAGGGGATGCATGGAGGTTTGATGGGCTTGTAGCTCTCCAGGTCCCTGGGCTGGTTCATTTAGAAGGGCCAGGTTTCTCTAGTTTTAGATCTAGGTTTAAAGTAAGCTTCATTTGGGGGAAAAGCAAGGATCTGATTTTAACATATCACAAACTACTAATCTGGTGCAATCCCTAATTTTATAGATAAAGAAACTAAGGCTCAGGGAAGCCTAGTGTTCTTGTCATTGAGTTGCCTTGCTTCCAGAACCTTCCACTAGGACCTGGGGAAGAGAGTTGGGTGGTATGTAGAGGTAAAAATTGGGTCCCTGTCCTTGGCATTCTTCCCCCTAACCTGTCAAACACAGGGGACAATAACACCTATCCACTGGCCTGTGGGGTGCTTTCTCTGGGCAGGAGGCAAGAGACATGGGATCATTACTGGTTGTACTAGGCATGTGTTTGGTCTGAGCCTCAGTTTCCTCATCTGTAAAGTGGGAATGAGGATTCATCCCTCCTTCCCAGGCTGCTGTGAGGGTCACATGAAGTAGGAGAGGCCAGAGGGCTTGTCACCATTGATGTGCTGTATAGATGGAACAGATAGGTCACTACTGGATGGGGAGATGCAAACTTTCAGGCTGTACCCAGGCAGAATGGGGTCCTTGGGGACCTGGAGATCTGGAAACCCCACATAATATAGATCTTCTGCTGAGAGCAAATCCAGGCCAGCTGCTTGAATGATGGAGCTGCCAAACTTTCAACAACCCCGGGACCCCTGCCAGTCAGTATGTTCCCCCTGCGGCTGATCTGCAGTGCAAATGGACTCTTAGCTGTTCCAAGTTTTCTTGGCTCTCAACTTTCCATGATCCAGGCCCCCACCCATTTGCTCCCAATTCTATAAATCTTTCCGCCTTACTGTCTCTGCCTGATGTGTAATTGTATGGAAGGGATGTTAGTAATCAATGCATATACCTATTGTTTTACAGGGGGGACTGGGCCAGCCCAGGAAAGCGAATCGATATGCCCACCTCCACACTATTCTCTACTCACCCATTTCCTCTTTCATCGTTTCTTTGAAACGAAGCTTGTGACCTACCACCCCAACACCACCCCTTATAACTGTCCTCCCTTGGCTCTTGGGCAGTCCCCAGTCTGTTCTATCCAGTCTGTGGCCACACGACTCTTGCTCTCACCTGTATCCTACTGCACAACATTGGATCGCTAACTCCCACAATGCACTTGGCTTTTTGGACCCGGTCTAGAGCTTATGGCACCTGGTTCCATGTTGTCCCCCTCTAACTGGCAAACCCTCTCTGTGTGTGAGATGTGACTCCTCCGTCTTCTGAGAGTGGGCAAAGAGTTCTTAGAAGAGGAGTCAGCAGGCCCCTGCAATTGGGTGCCCCCCCCATGTCTGACTCTCCCACACCCAACCCCTCCCCACACCTCCTAATCCTCTAGCCCCCTCAAATCTCCAGGCTGTTTCTAAGGTTTGGAAGCAGGAGAGTTTCCCCTCACCCTATATTTTCTTCTCCCACTTCTCTTTACTTGAAACCATTTGTAAGCGAAAAACCATTTGGGGTGTTGTGTTTATTTTTTCCTAGTTCCACGGGAAATTACTCAAAATTTATAAGTATGTGTTTTCCTTAGAAAACAGATTCCTTTACATTTGGCTTTGTGGTTTTTGAGACAAGTGGGACCCACAGAAATCTAGGCTGCCAAGAGGGCTCCCCCTCCAGGAGTTTTCTTGGCTTTAGAATTATAGTTTGTCTCCTCTGGGATTCAGCCACCCACCCACTCCCTTTTGAATCCCTTGGCCTCTCAAGCCCCACAAGACTTCAATCCTGGTGGGTCAGACATCTCTCTACCAGATTTCCCCTGCTTCCTGGACTGCAATTATAAAAGGCTTCTTTCCTGAAAGACTAGTCATTGTCGTCTGGAGCCAGCAAAAGGCCCCGTAGACTCTTAGGCATCTTCTCCCCTACACTAGGTCAGGGATGGGCCCCCGAGGAAGCCCAGCTAGAGCCCTCATGATATGTCTGAAGGAAAGGGTACAGGGTGATCATGAGCTGTACAGGTACACAGGACAAAGGCGAGAGACCCCGTTATCCAGGGCCTAGGGGAAGAAGGCCAACACTGACCTGCCAGGGCACCAATGCATGCCTGTGACTCAGTAGCTGGATGCCCCACTTGGGGGGAAAGCGCAAGTTGGACCAGGCGTGGTGCCGGATCTCGCTGGCCGGATGTGCGGAAGTTGCGATGCCTCTCTTATTATCTCCTAATTCCGCCCTTCTGTTTCCACTTGCTCTGCTTCCTGCTAAATTCCCTTCCCAGGCTAAAAGTTTCCATCTCTGGGCTTGGCCCCAAAGTGAAATTCTTTGGAAACTTTCAGCGGAGTTCATTTAGCTGTTGTTGAGTGGGAGAAGGTGGGTGAGGGACACAATCTGGGTTCTGCTTATTTTTGATTCTTCAAATGCAAGCATGGTTGAGACCCTTGGGCTGCTTGGGGTCTCAGCTGGAGTGATGGAGGAAAGTGATGCAATGGAAACAGCTGTTGGATTCTAGGTCTGGCCAGGATGAGTCCTGCCCTGCTGCCTGCTGGTCAAGGTGCTTTATTTCTCCAAATCTTTGTGCTGATTTCTAAAGCTAGATTTTTTTGAACAAACTGTCTCTAAGATTCTTCTCGCACAACCCTTATGCTGGCTGATTGATGTTTTAATCTCATGATATGATTTTTAAAAAAAAATGAGTTCTGCCTCCTTCCGTGTGGGCAGCCTTCAGGAGGTTCTAACTTCTGCAAATGCCTGTGCAGCCCCGTCAGCCTCCAAATCATAATCAACCATGTGGCTGGACCACAGACGTCTTAGGCTTGGCCTGATGGAAATCAGGCAGCTGGCCTGGAAGGAATGAGCCTTGCTCTGCCCACCCTTCCTCTCCCATTTGTTTGGTTTTCCTTGTGTTTCGTGTCAGGGATACTCTGGTTGGGAGAAGGGTACAAAGCTTAGAGCCTGGATACACACATGTTGTTTGATTTGGGAAATTAAAAACAAAACATTTGGTTGTACAATAAAGAAATATTTTAGTAAGACAGGTTGTTGGTCTGGAATTAGCTGAACTTTTTTTTTTATCGTAACATAAAAAGTTAAAAGAAAACCAACCATTATTTTAAAAAAAAGAGTTTGGAAAATGGTCTCTGTGAATTAAATTCCTGCTCAGAGAGTCTTCTGTAGGTTGGAGCTCAAAGATGCAAGTCAACTGAGTGGGGAGTTGCAGGAAAGAAAGAGTCCAATGTGAAATTTTCAGATCACAGAAAGTTCTATGGCTTTGACATTATTTTTGAGACATATTTGTAAAGTGTCTAAAATGTGCAGGGAGAGAGAAAGCGGATGAAACCTTAAAAGTATCTAGGACCCAGTTGGTGGGATTCAGTGGTTGAGCATCGACCTATGAGCCAGGAAGTCATGGTTTGATTCCCAGTCAAGGCACATGCACAGGTTGTAGGCTTGGCCCCCTATTAGGGATTGTGCAGGAGGAAGCTGATCAATGATTCTCTCATCACTGCTTCTATCTCTCCCTCTACCTTCCTCTCTGAAGTAATATCCTATACAATAAAAGAGTAATATGCAAATTTGACCATACCTTTGCTGCACCCACAAGTCATACCCATAGCCATGCCCACCAGCCAATCAGGAGTAGATTATGCAAATAAACCCCAACCAAGATGGCTGCTGCCACTGAGAGCAGGAGGAAGGCTTGGGTTTCCCGGCAACAGAGGAAGCCAAGCTTTCCACCTGCCATTGCCCGCCTAGGCATCCACTCAATGCTACAAAGTTTCAATTATAAAAGATACAAAAATGGCGGCAGCCACTGAGCTGGAGAGAACAGAGGTTTGGGTTTCCCTGGCAATGGAGGAAGCCAAGCTTTCAGCCTGCCATTGCTGGCCTAGGCCTCCACTCTAGGCTACAAAGTTTCAAACAGAAATGGCTGCTGCCACCGAGTGAACAGAAGGCTTGGCTCCCCTCCAGGCTATAAAGTTTCAATTGTAGACATAAATTAATCCCAGATCCCAGGGCCTCCGCTTGGGTTGCTGGGGGGCATGGCTGGCCTGCAAACCTCCACAAGGCCCCTCACCCAGGCTGCCCCTCGCCCCAAGGGAACCCCCACCCTGATCCGGGACACCCTTCAGGGCAAACCAGCTGGCCCCCACCCATGCACCAGGCCTCTATCCTATCTAATAAAAGAGTAATTTACAGACTGACCATCACTCCAACACACAAGATGGCTACCCCCATGTGGTCAAAGATCCTGCCCCCATGTGGACAGAAGATGGCCACCACAAGATGGCCAGCAGGAGAGGGCTGTTGGGAAGTTCCAGGCCTGTAAGAGAGGGCAGTTGTGGGTGATCAGGCCAGCAGGGGAGGGGAGTTGGGAGGGACCAGGCCTGCAAAGGAGGGCAGTTGGGGGCGATCAAGCCTGCAGGAGAGGGCATTTAGGGGTGACCAGGCCGGCAAAGGAGGGAAGTTGGGGGCAAACAGGCTGACAGGGGAGCAGTTAGACATCAATTAGGCTGGCCGGGTAGTGGTTAGTGGGGGATCAGGCTGGCAGGCAGAAGCAGTTAGGGGCAATCGAGGAGACAGGCAGGTGAGCAGTTTGGAGCCAAGCAGTCCTGGATTGTGAGAAGGATGTCTGACTGCCCGTTTAGGCCTGATCTTATCAGGATTGGATCTAAACGGGCAGTCAGACATCCCTCGAGGGTTCCCAGATTGGAGAGGGTGCAGGCTGGGCTAAGGGACATCCCCCTCACCCCCGTGCACGAATTTCATGCACCAGGCCTCTAGTATCCTATATAACAAAGAGGGGTAATACGCAAATTGACCCACACACCCTCATAAGATAGCTGCATATGACCAGGCTGGTGGGGGGTTATTGAGGGATGACTAAACAACTAAACAAGCAGGCTGCATGGGGTGACCAGGCAGGCAGACAGATTAGTAAAGGATGACCAAATGACTGAACAGCAGGCTGCATGGGGTTACCAGGTCAGTGGGGAGGGGGCAGTTGGGATTAATCAAGCTGGCAGGGGGAGCAATTGGGGGTGACCAGGTCAGGGGGGCAATTAGGGGTGATCAGGTTGGGAGGGAGGGGCAGTTAGGGGCAACCAGGCTGGCAGGGGGGCAGTAAGGGGTGACCAGGCCAGTGGAGGGGCAGTTAGGAGTGACCAGGCCAGCATGGAAAGGGAAGTTGGGGGCAACCAGGCCAGCAGGGGGGCAATCAAGGTGGCATGCAGAGGTAATGAGGGGTGACCAGGCAGGCAGGCAGGTGAGCAATTAGGAGCCAGTGGACCAGGATTGTGAGAAGGATGTCTGACTGCTAGTTTAGGCCCGATCCTGGGGATTGGGCCTAAATTGGCAGTTGGACATCCCCCAAGGGGTCCCAGATTGGAAAGGTGCAGGCTGGGCTGAGGGGACCTCCCACACCCATGCACGAATTTCATGCACTGGGCCTCTAGGGTGTGTGTGTGTGTGTGTGTGTGTGTGTGTGTGTGTGTATCCTATATAATAAAAGGCTAATATACAAATAGACCAAATGGTGGAACAACTGAACAACCAGTAGCTATGACATGTGTTGACCACCAGGGGGTGTTGGCAGCAGAGGGATGGTGGAGCAGGTGTGTGGGGGCACCAGACCAAGGCAGGGTGCTGTTGCTGTCATCGGGGCAAGCCTTTGGTGGTTACTGAAAATTCTTTGCTCTTGCATGCTGCAATCCTGCCCAGTGCTTGCACCTGCAATGGGATGGTAGAGCAGGGGACTGGGGGCAGTGGCTAGAAGGGCAAAGTGTGGGCATGGAGAATGAGCTGAGACCCACCCCTGTGCCCACCACCTCATGACCCACAGTTCCTTTCAAGGTGCACGAATTCCTGCACTGGGCCCCTAGTGTGTGTGTGTGTGTGTGTGTGTATACAGGCTCCTCCACAGGCCTGTATATATATAAAAGTATTAGGGTACCCTGGTGTCTTGGAGGTTCTTAGTAGTCCTGCCTGGTGGCAGAGGGATGAATGAAGTGACCTCTGAAGGGCACACAGATGATAGAGATGAACCAACCTGTTTGGCCGAATATACAGGATTACAACCCCCAACTTGTGGGAGTGGAGGCCTTCACAAGTTGTCTTTCCCTGGGCTGTGGTGGTGGTTCCTTTGCATTTCCTTCTCTTCTGTTTTCTCTCCAGTCCTGGGATAGACATCTGTTCAGATTATTACAGAGACCCTCACTCAGTGCTTTTTATGCCTTTGGATGCTGAGCTGATGAGCACAGTGAGGCTATGTCATTGCTGTTATCACACCCCTCTCCCCTAAGCTCACCATCTTACTCTGCCCTTCAGATTCTTTTTTTTTTCATTTTTTTAATCTTTATTGTTCAGTTTATTAATTACATTGTTCCCTTTTTTTTCACCCTATAGTTCCCCTCCACCTGGTACCCATCCCACCCTCCACCCTCACTCCCCTTCACTGTCCTCTCCCATAGTTGCATGATTTTTGTTCAGACTCTTGCTGCACTTCCCACACCCCTTTTCTCCCCAAGAGTTGTCAGTCCATTCCCTCTCTATGTCCGTGATTCTGTTACATTCACCAGTTTATCCTGTTCATCAGCTTATTAATTCACTTGATTTTTAGATTCATTTGTTGATAGATGTGTATTTGTTGTTCCTAATTTACACTTTTATCTTTTTCTTCTTCCTCTTCTTAATGAATATCTTTCAGCATTTCATATAATATTGGTTTGGTGGTGATGAACTCCTTTAGCTTTTTGTTATCTGTGAAGCACTTTATCTGACCTTCAATTCTGCATGATAGCTTTGCTGGATAGAGTAATCTTGGTTGTAGATTCTTGCTGTTCATCACCTTGAATATTTCTTGCCACTCCCGTCTGGCCTGCATCGTTTCTGTTGAGAAATCCGCTGACAATCGTATGGGTGCTCCCTTATAGGTAACCATCTGTTTTTCTCTTGCTGCTTTTAATATTCTCTCTTTGTCTTTTGCTCTTGGCATTTTAATTATGATGTGCCTTGGTGTGGTCCTCTTAGGGTTCCTATATATTGGGGTTCGGTGCGCTTCTTGGAATCCTAAGTCAATTTTTTTAACCAGATGTGGGAAGTTTTCGGTCACTATTTCTTCAAATAGGTTTTCATTGTCTTACTGTCTCTCTTTTTCTGGCACCCCTATAATTCGTATGTTGGTATGCTTGAGGTTGTCCCAGAGGCCCCTTACACTATCTTCCGTTTTTGGATTCTCTTGGATTCTTGCTTTTTCAGCTGAGTGGATTTTACCTCTTTGTATTTCACATCTTTAACTTGGTTCTTGGGGTGCTCCAGAGCATTTTTAGGTCTTTGTATAATATTTTTTATTTCAATCAGTGTATGCTTAATTTCTGGTTGGTCCTTTTTCATATCCTTGAGAGTCTCCTTCATTTCCTTGTAGGACTCATTCATTTCCACATTGGTCTTGATCATTTCCTTGCAGGTCTCGTTCCTATCCTTGAGGGTCTCATTCAATTCCTTGTAGGACTCATTCATTTCCTTTGCAGTCTTGCTTATTTCCTTATAGGCCTCGACCTTTTGTTGGAGCCTCTTGAAAAACCCTATAACCGTGGTTTTGAATTCCATGTCCAGTCGTTTTTTTCCCTCCATTTCTTTCACATCTGATTTCTTTCCATGTCTCTGGATGGTGGCTGCTTCCCTGAGTTGGTCAATTAGCTTTGTGTGGTAGACTTCCTACTAGGGACAGTGGCTTAGCCTCCCCAGTTACCTGAGGTGGATATGGGTTGCACAGTCTTGCTGAAGTTAAGCTCAGGTTAATTGTTGTTAGCACTTGTAGGGGTTGACCTCCAGGCCAATTGTCTGTGAAGCTCAGCTGTGCTCAGGTTGGATGTGCGGAGTCTCTGGGCCAAGCAGACAGTGTTAGTTCCGCCCTGTGCGGCCCCAGGGACCCTGCGCTGGTGGCAATGGCTGCCAGCACCTCTGAGAGAGAGCCGCTGCCGAGCTCCACCAGCTGCTGGGGAATTCAGACTCTCCCCAAATGACTCTGCACACCCAATGTCTCACCCAGGGTCGTAAAACAAAACAAACTGACGGTTTTCCGAATGAGAGACAAGTCGCAGAACGCTCTCTACCCGGTCACGCAGCTGAGCTGTTCGCCCAAGCTGCCTTCTCCACAAGCCAGGAGACCCCTGCAGCACCCGAGCTTCGGCGTGCCCTCCCACTGTCCTGTTTCACCCCGTGTGATAGTGGGTTCCCTGGACTTCTCCCAAAGCTGGAGAATCAGTCCAGTGGGACGTCTTTGTCTCCCCCTTCGAGAAAACTGGCCGGTTTTCAGCTGCCTGCCCTAACCGCTGACTCGCGCGATCCAAACCTCTCTCTGCGCGAATCTTTCAACGCTGTCCGCCGCCGCTCCTCCAAGTCACAGTGTCTTATCTTCACTTTTATTTGTGGAATTTTCACTCGGCCAGCTTTCTGGTGATTCTGGAAGGTGTTTGTTCTTTCGTTAAGTTGTAGTATTAAAATTGCTGAGTATGACGGCAAGATAGGTGTTTTACCTATGCCGCCATCTTGGTTCCATCCCCCTTTTTTTTTTGCCCTTCAGATTCTTGTCTACCTTTCACAAGAGTCTGCATGGCAGTTTTAAAGATATGAAGAAGAGATCAGGGAGGGGGCATATTTTGGGATGGGACGTGTCTCTTATTTACCCAGTGGGCACCTGCCTTTTATTTGGTCCTGAAATGGTCAGTGTTCATTGTCACTATGAACTGAGCAACTAATATGTATGGGTTTCTGTGCTGCCCTCTGAGAGCATCACCCACATTTGACAACTTGGGAAACCGAGGTTCTTACTCAAAGTCACGACTTCGGTGAGATACAAAGCAGCAATTGGAACCTAGATTTGTCTGATTCTAAGCCTGTGATCCTAACCGCATGCTCAACCATCTTCTGGGGTCAGTGGACACACAGAGTTACCAGTACTATCCAGTGGCTCCTCATCCTGGCTGTGCTCCCGACCACTGCCCCATGCTTCATATGCCTCATTCAGTACACTACTTTGCTCCTGGCTTTGGTGGAGTTGGCCTGTGCTGAGAAGGTCCTCAGATCTGAGCAGTATTGCCCCAGGGGGCGCTTCTGCCCCCCCACCCCCTTCAGGCCTCTTGCAGGATCTGTGCAGGCCAGAAGCACTTTACCCTAGTGGCCCTCTTCCTCCATAGAGAAATATTAAAATTTTTATTTAATGACTACACTAGTATAAAGACAAATATATTTCAGACTGTATTCATTACTTTACATTCAATTCTATTATATTGACTTGACTCGTATGTTTTTTTTTTGGTACAATTTTATTTATTTATTTTTAATTTAATTTTATTGTTTAAAGTATTACACATAGTAGTACATATCTCCCTTTTTTCCCCCATTGACCTTCCCCCAGCTTCCCCTACCCCCTGTCATGTGCCCTCATCCTACTCCCTCCCCCCCCCACCCCATTGTCTTGTGTCCATTGGTTGTGCTTATATGCATGCATACAAGTCCTTCGGTTGATCTCTTCCCCTCACCTCCTCAACACTCCCCAGCCTTCCCACTATAATTCGACAGTCTGGTTGATGCTTCACTGCCTCTATATCTATCTTTTTTGTTTATTAGGTTATAATGTTCTTCATTTTCCATAAATGAGTGAGATCATGTGGTATTTTTCTTTCATTGCCTGGCTTATTTCACTTAGCATAATGCTCTCCAATTCCACCCATGCTGTTGCAAAAGGTAAGAATTCCTTCTTTTTTATAGCAGTGTAGTATTCCATTGTGTAGATGTACCACAGTTTTCTAATCCACTCATTTGCTGATGGGCATTTAGGCTGTTTCCAAATCTTAGCTATGGTGAATTGTGCTGCTATGAACATAGGGGTGCATATATCCTTTCTGATTGGTGTTTCTAATTTCTTGGAATATTTTCCTAAAAGTGGGATTACTGGCTCAAATGGGAATTTGATTTTTAATGTTTTTTTTAAAAATATATTTTATTGATTTTTCACAGAGAGGAAGGGAGAGGGATAGAAAGTCAGAAACATCAATGGGAGAGAAACATTGATCAGCTGCCTCTTGCACACCTCCAACTGGGATGTGCCCACAGCCAAGGTATATGCCCTTGACCGGAATTGAACCTGGGACCTTTCAGTCTGCAGGCCGACGCTCTATCCACTGAGCAAACCAGTTCGGCTGATTTTTAGTTTTTTGAGGAAACTCCATACTGTTTTCCACAGAGGTTACACCAGTCTGCATTCCCACCAGCAGTGCACGAGGGTTCCCTTTTCTTGGCATTCTTGCCAGCACTTGTTATTTGTTGATTTGTTGATGATTGCCACTCTGACAGGTGTGAGAAGGTACCACATTGTTGATTTGATTTGCATCTCTCAAATAATTAATGACTTTGAGCATGTTTTTATATGTTTCTTGGCCTTCCTTCTGTTTTATTTTAAAAAGTATCTATTTAGGTCTGTTGCCCATTTTTTTTATTGGATCCTTTATCTTCCTTTTATTGAGTTGTATGAGTTTCCTGTAAATATTGGAGATTAAACCTTTATCAGTGATAACATTTGCAAATATGTTTTCCCATATAGTGGGCTTTCTTGTTGTTTTGTTGATGGTTTCTTTTGCTGTGCAAAAGCTTTTTATTTTGACATAGTCCCATTTGTTTATTTTCTCTTTAGTTTCCATTGAAGAAATTGCTCTGTATATGTCTGAGATTTCTCTGCCTGTGGATTCCTCTAGTATTTTTATGGTTTCCTGTCTTATGTTTAAGTCCTTTTTCCATTTTGAATTTATTTTTGTGTATGGTGTAAGTTAGTGGTCTAGTTTCATTTTTTGCATGTATCTGTCCAATTTTCCTCAGCATCATTTATTGAAGAGGCTGTCTTGACTCCATTGTAGGTTCATGCCTCCTTTGTCAAATATTAATTGAGCATGGTGGTTTGGGTCAATATCTGGATTCTCTATTCTATTCCATTGGTCTATATGTCTGTTCTTATACCAGAACAGTGGCTTTGCAATACAGCTTGAAATCTGGTATTAAGATCCCACTACTTTGTCCTTCTTTCTGTATTGTATGCTTCTTAATGAAACTAAAATAGACACATTTTTGAGGGCTTCCTGAATAGCGTGGGCCGCAGGCACAGAGCCCAGTGAAAGAGGCCTGGTGCTATAAGCCACCATGGCCCCGACAGCCTTGTCTGTGGATCTAGGGCTTTGAGCACTCCCCTGGGCCCTGCTGCCCCTGCTGTCACCTGACATAGAGGCAAATCCCACTCTTTCAATCCCTAGATCCAAGGTTCCGGAAAATCAGGGCCGCCTCTTCTCTCTTCCCTCGCCCTCTCCCTTGTCTCTCTAAAGTCTGGAAGAGAACCATTTGCCCAAGACAGTGACCTCTCTAGGCCCTTCTGAATCCCATTTAGTTATTCTCCCCTCTCCCAGCATAAGTTTCTTGATTTCCTGTCTTTCCCTCCTGCTTTGGGAATGGCCGACCTCCCTGCAGTGACCTTGGGCAATTCACTGCACGCCCCAGGAGTCTTCTTTTCCTCCTGTCAGAGGACAGTGGAAGCTCAAATTCAGTTCAGCCTCTTTAGGGTCTGCTCTGAGATTTGGGCCACCCCTCAAGCCTAGGTGTGTACCTACTAGTGGACTGGTTCCATCCAGTCCTGGAAGAAACCCTAGGCAGAAGCCTTCACAGGTACCAAGAATGCGTTCAGAAGGAAGTACGGTAGTTGGCTTTGCCCCCGCAAACCTTACCCTGTAGAGAACATTGAGGCCAGAGGAAGACCAGATTAGGGCTTTTAAGAATGACCCAGGGCAGGAAGAAGCCCCTTTTGCCTGGCTCTCAGGGTGGTGCTGTACTCAGCTTCCACTGGGATACTCACCATCTGGATTATTTTTAGATTTGCTGACTGAGCCTCTAAGAGGTTTCTTCCTGTCTTAAAAGAAGTGAGCTGCCATTAGGTTGTGAGGCAGTGGTGGCCCTTTCTGACACCTGACCGACTCTCTCATGTTGGAAACATGCAGAACTGTATATTAAAAACACTTTATGAGTAAACTGAAGTCCTACAAAGCAAGTCAATAAAGAGGCAAATTTCTCAGTATGACGAGGTAGCTTTTCCTCGATACTGATGGGCAGTTGGGAAATGTTGATAATTTCATAATTAGAACTCTAGTAGGCCATTTCGTGGGACATGCTCACAGAACTCTGACCCTACAGGTCATGAACAACTCCCAAGTTTCACACCAAATCTTCTTACTCTCTAAATCTAGAAAAACATCTGAGTCCTGAGAGGTGAATGGGGCTTTTTAATCCATAAATGAATTAGTTGCATCAGGGACATCCTTTGGCTTGTCTTTCTAACACTCCCGTCGCCAATCTTAAATTTATACCTCCCCCAGCTTGCCTCCATATGAACATTAAGTGGAGAGAATAGCAAAAGTTGTGTTGGACTCCTTTCCTGCAAAGAAATTACTTTCCCATATTCTAAACCAATTAAGTCAGCCATAATTACTGAGTATCAACCATATACCAGGCACCTGGTTAGTGCTTGCAATGCAATGGTGAATCAGGCAAGTGTGGTCTTGATTCTTGTGATTTTACAAAACCTATTTTTTAAAAAGAGTAAGAAAACCCTCAGTCTCCTGACAAATCACTCCATTGCTTTCAATATAAATACAATGAAGCTTCTTTTTTGTAGCCAAATTTCCTCTTAGCTTGGAAAACTTGGTGTGAAAGTTTCTCAGAGACATCTGTCTGAAAGGAGGATGTCCTTGGGACCAGAGCCTTTAAACAGCTGAGAGACTGGGAGTGTCTAAAAATCTGTGCTTTGGGTTAGGCTGCCAACTCACTGTGTCAAGTAGAAAAAAGTCATTCACTTTCTCTGAGACCCAGTTCTCCATCATGTACTGTAGGTGATTCTCAGTCTACCTTTTGACACTGACATTCTATGACAAGCACTTTAAAATAGACAATAAACAGTGTTTTATGCATGGGTCCTAAATGACTTCACCTGATGCTCACCTTGAAATGTCTTGCACCAGGGGTAGTCTGGCCTCTTTCAGTCAGTCGTCTTTGTCTGATCTTTGTCTGCTCTCCTCCTTGCACTGCTTTGGAAACTGCAAGGAAGATGGATCCCAGCTGCCAATGGCCCTTTGGACTTCCCAGATCCTCTGGCTGAAGAATCTAACCCAAGGCTTTCATGATGATGATCACTTATTCTTACATCTGTTGTAGCACTTATGCCTCAGTGATCAATATTTCTCATGAGATTGATCTATCTATGGCATGAATATTTATTGAGAGGCTGGTAATGCTGGCATTATTTCAGTCACAGTAGGGAATCTAAGAAGCTCTTAAATGAATGGAACTGACACTCCAAAGGAGGAGAAGACACACACACACACACACACACACACACACACACACACACACACACACACAGTGTGATGTTTGAGTGATAAGTATGTGAGGAATAGGAAAGCAGACTGAAAGTTTAGAGTATGAAGCAGAAGTGGTATTTGTCTCAGGTTATCAGGGAGGCCTTTTGAAGGAGGTGACTTCCAGCAGAGATCTGAAAGAAGTGATGTCTGGAGGATGAGTGGTTCATGGAGAGGGAACAGCAAGAGCAAAGGCCCCGGGGTGGGGCATGCTGGCTGGGTTTTAGGGACAGCAAAATGGCCAGTGTGACTGAGACAGGGGAGATTGAAGGGAAGAATGGTAGGAGGCTTGAGACCTAGAGGTCAGATCTTAGAGGGGAGTTTGTTTAAAGTGTGATGCAAAGCCTTTGAGGGGGGCTTGAAGAAGGGGACAAAGCAAATATGATCTGCTTTAGGTTTTTAAAAGGACCACCTTGCTGCTCTGTATAGATTGAAGTATATCACACAGAAAAGAACAGTGATGAGTATGGAGACCAGTGGAGAGATGATGATGGCTCAGCGAGGGTAGTGGAGGGTAGAAGTGCTTACATTCAGGATGCATCAGTGTGGGCACAGACCATGTACCATCATCCACCTGCAATGGCATCTGGCACAGACCTGGTACTCAAAAAAGGGAAAGCATGACAGAGAACACTTGCACAACTCCAGAGAGCTCACCTCTTCACCTCTCTCTGCACTTCCCATGCCTCTTTTATTTGTCCCTGATGTGTATGGAATAGACGGTATATGTTCATCCTCTTGTTCAATTTGGCAACTCCTATCCCCAAACCTGTTGCTATGTCTCTGTAGGACCCTTTCCTTCTTGGGTCCGGGCTTCCTTTATTTGGGATTTGTCCTCTCACCCCATTGCCTTAATGTCTGCAGATTGCCTGGTCTTTCCTCTTTAGGTCTCACTGCTTGCTCATGGAGATCCTCACCTACCTCACCCATAGTAGCAACTACTGCTAGCGGTTCCCTCTCTGGATGATTTCTAAGCTCCACCATGACCTCCATTGCTTCTGCCATGGTGACCTGACCCACAGAGGTCCTCTTCCCCCTATTCTGGGGAGAACAGAAGAGAGGAAGGGTCCAGAAGACTGAGTTTTCTCTCTTCTTCCCTCTGACAGGATGCTCTCAGTCACAGTGATTATGCCCACGTCATGTTAGACCATTCTATGCCAACAATAAGCTTTCATGAAGCTGTGGACAACTTGGAAATGCACTTTCCTTTCTTCCCTGCCTTACTTTTCCTCTCCTGCACTCTCATTACCTTGAGATTGTGCCTCCCAATAAGACTGATCACTTAAGGGGTGCCTTATTTTCTTAGGTGTCCCCAAACATGTGGTTCTAGTGACCTCTGTCAAATGGTTCCCGACCCTTGGTCATGGAGGTGAGCATGTCCCCTGCTAGGCCAATAACAGTCCTTACCTGGTGTCTTTTTAATTGGGACTGAAGAAATAGCAGTAGTTGCCTCTGGCATTGAATTTGATGATGTGAGTCTGATAGCCATTGGAGGGCCATTCCCCAGGCACATGAAGGAAAACTACATGGGAGAGGGAAGGTGGCCTTCAGAGAGAAGCAGAAATGAGCAATGAGTGAATTCTGGATCCAATTGTTCCTTAGGCCCAGCTGTGTCCCAGCCCATAGTTCAGTTTCCTTCTGTGAGGCAATGCATTCTTCCTCTTTCCAGACTGGTTTGAATTGGATTTCTGTCATTTGCTGTATCAGTCAGGGTCCAGACAGAAAACAGAAACCTCTCTGAGTATTTCAAACGGGGAAAGTTGAACACAGGGAATTGGTTACACAAGAGACAGAAGAAGAAGTTCCTAACACCCTGGGGCTGGAGAAATAAAGGGGAGGAGTGTTACAGGCAATCAGCTCAAGGCCACCTGGCAGAAGCTGAAACCATGGGCAGCCCTTGTTGGCAGCTAGAGCCATGGTATAGAAGCTTCCCAAAGTGCTTAAAGCAGCGAGAAAGGGCAGAGATAGCATGATCTCCCCCTTCCTCCTACCTCAGTCTTCTCTTCTAACTCCCAGGCCAGGGGCAGAGGAGGCTGGAAACGGTAATTTTCTACAACAAAGCACAGAGCAGAGAGGAAACAGGGATTGTGGTGGTGGTGGTGGTGGGGGGGGTGGCGTGGAGAAACAGGCAAATGACCAATACACTGGGTCAATGAGTTTATTCCACTGTGTCTACTTTTGACTGTGAAGCCCAGAAGTCCAAAAATCCTGTAGAGCACTGTGCCATACCCCAAATTTCCTCACAAAGGACTGGTAATGAAAGCAATTACATTGGCTGTTCCTGAGAACTCCTCCTCCCTGGGAGGAATGAATTGATTTTCTTCATACGTGTCTCAATGCCTTTATTTTCACATGGGGAAACCACTGGAAGCTGAGTTTATTATGTAGGAACTCAGCTGAGCCACAGAGAGAACCAGGTATAACCTCAGCATTTTCACAGCCAGTAATTTTCTTCCAACCAAGCTATGGCAGGAGCCTCCTGAGTTCCAACTCAAGGCTGGCCAGAGATCACTGAGCTATGCTGGGCATATCAGGGAGTTCTTAGGGTTCAGATCACCCTTGGGAGATCTGGGATATGATTGCCCTCTGTCATCTAGAAGATAATTCAGAATCTTGAAAAAATATTTTTAAATATGAACTGAGTGTAGGCTTAGTGAATTCTGATGATGTGGCAAGGGAGGGGCATGGACAAGGGTCATGTGAGGGATTTTCAGACTCCAGAGTGACCGGAATGACTAACTGGAGGTTGTCCAGGCAATGGGGTTTGAGGTCCGGTTGTGCTCAGCAAAGAGGTTCCTAGGAACCTAATGGGGACAATTTGGGGTTTTGCAGATCATCTGAACCAAGATTGTTTCACATATGTTGAAGGGCAAGCAGCTTGCTATACATCTATATTTTAAAGTAAATAAAGGCTCTCTGAGCAAACCACACAATATTGGACGCACTCAGTTTCCAGTTCTGAAGCTTCTGCTTTCTGGCTTCACAGAAGCCTGTGGTGACCACTCTGGCCTGGGAGTCTGAGTTGCTGAGTCAGCTTCTGGCTCCTGCCAATGAGTCACTATAGCTCCAGTGGACAGGCAGCCTGCCCTGCCTAGGCCTCAGTTTTGCCTTTCTGTGAAACAGGCAGAGGAACTGGGTCATTGAGTGTTGTGAGAAGAGATGAGATTTTAGCTCAGTGTTATGGGTTGAATTGTTTGTTTGCCCCCTAATTTAATATGTTAAAGTCCTAACCCTCAATATCTCAGAATGTGACCTTATTTGGAAACTGGGCCTTTACAGAGGTAATGCAATTAAAGTGAGGTTATTAGAGTGGGCCCTTATGCAATATGAGTGGTATCCTTATAAAAAGAGGAAATTTGACACAGAGACAAATGTAGAGAGAAGATGATGTGGTCCTCAGAAGGAATCAACCCTACCAACACCTTGAGGTTAAACTTCTAGCTTCTAGCCCAAGCAAACTAATATACTTGGTCTCCTGTCTCTTCTCACTTTGAAGGTGTCAGGAGAATCCCTGTTCTTCCCTCCATCACCCCCACCCCCATCTCCATATTTTCCACTCATAAAAAACTCAGTTCAAAGTTCTGTATTATTTTTATAAAAAATATATTGACACTAGTATGTCATCAACTCAGCAAGTTTCTATGCCCCTGGAGTACATAAGGAAAAGAGCTCTTTGTTGGTGGCCAGGATCAGTTAACAACAGGGAAGCAAGGGCAATAGATGGGATGGAGTTAGTCATTTGGAGGGGCCACTGTCAGAGGGAAGTCAGAGGATGGGGACCAATGGGAGATGGAGGCCATCATCACTTCCTCCACAGAGATCTGGATGAGAAGGAGGTCACAGATTCTAAGGTCTAAGTAAGATAGAGCTGACTGATGAAATGATTCCCACGGGCCTTGAAGATTAGTTCCCAAATCTGGATACTTCAAATCACCTATTTGAGAGCTTTGCAAAATTTTATCTCCTTTCATGTTAATGAAAATGCAAAACACTGTAGGGGACACCTTTTTACTTAGATTAAATGGCACAGGTAAGATTAGAAGCACCTGTACTTCCTTCATTTTCATCTTGGGAAATTTAAAAATCTTAGATATTTTCCAGCCCTACCACAGACTATACTAAACCAGCCTCTCCAGAGGTGAGACCTGAGACTGTATTTCTCAAGTTCTCCAGATGGTGCAGAGCAGGGAGGAAGAGGGAGTACTTATGGATGGAGCCCATTAACCCACTGAGATTATGTTCTGAGAGCCTCCAGCCTCTCCATCCAGGACACAGCTCTCTACACGATGTTGGCAGGCACACTGGTGTTGGTCTGTGGAGACAAGGTGGGAATGAGGACTGAGGAGCTATCAGCAATCAGGGGCTCTGATGAGAATTTGTGGAGAAGACAGAAGCCAGAGGGGGAGAGAGAAATGAGGCAGTGGGAAGAAAATGGAGGATATCCTTTTATTAGGCTAAATGAGAATCAGCTTTATCTTACAGATTACTAAGATGTTCTCTTCTTGTTAGACAGTAATGAATGTCTAATCTTTCCCATACATTCTATTTTCAGCCCCTTTTTCCTTCCCTGGTTATATATTCATGGACAAGTGACCTTGAACCCTAATTTTCATCTCTTGAAAGATAGCTAATGCTACCTTTCTTATTCTCTGTGACAGTGTGGTTATGAGAATCCAATTAACTGATGTTCATGCAAGTGGTTTGAAACCCTGAAAGGTCCCACCCGTCCTTCACTGTCAAAATTGAGTATCACCTCTTCTGTCACACCACCCTGGACTCCTTCCATCCCTGCTGGGCCAGATATAATCACATTGCATTTCTTCCTTCTCTCAAGGATCACATTACAGACTCCTTTAAATTGTAATTATTTGCTTTCACATCTGTTTTGCTTGCCAGACTGTGAGCCGTCAGGACAGGATAAATGTTTCATTCAGAATTGCGTCTCCAATGCCTGTCACATGCTAGGCGATTGACAGCTGTGTTTTGCATTAATAAATGAAGATTGTAGGCAGAGCAGAGCACTGAATAGTCTCCAGTGGCCAGAGCAGTAGAGCCATACCTTGGGTGGGTCCAGGTGTGGGTGGAGATAGGACAAATGCAGACTTCTGCATTGGAGCTGAAACTACAGGAGGCCCTGCTTCTAGTTGGACTTTACCCAGTACCATGGCTTCTCCTGCTTCAGCCAGCTCCCTGCCAGTACCTCCTGCATTCCAGTCCACTGTGACTCCAGGGCAGTGGGCTTGACCTGTGTGTCCATTTTGAAATGCAAACATGTAATTTCAGGTCACGCATGGTGCCATTTGGAAGGAAGCTCAGGTTTCCCTAAGTGGAAACAGCATGCTCTGAAAGTAATTATGGGCTGGGAGGCATGTTCTGGAGTGAGACACAGCATTTATAAGCAAAGGTTACCCTTCATGCCTGATGACAGGACAACTCGAGGAAAGGACAATCAGTTCCAGCTAACTCCTATAGTATCCCAGGAGAGCATCCATTGTGCCTGACACAAGGATATTGGCCAGAATTTGGGCCCTGAGTTTTCAGTGGATTCTCCAAGATCACTCTTTTCCATGTTAGGATCTTGGAAATGGATATGACATACCTATCCTTAAGAATGGTGGGGCCTTGGGCAGTCATGTCCCCCTTGTTTTTATTACATGAGGAGGTTAAGTTAGATGGCCTTTTACTAATTGTGTACTGATAAAAGTTTAACACTAGCTCTCTGAAAAGAAAGACTTGATCTTTAGCATCTGCTAATATCTATGGTGTAAATACTCCCATCATGGCAGATTTCAAGTTATGATGTTACATTATTGGATACATATTTGGGAAGAAATGCTATACTGACTTTGAGAGCTGGTATGAGCTGTAAGAGCCAGCTCAGCCACCACTGCTCTAACTCTGGCACCCAGAAAGTTCTATTATCCAGTTGAATGTTATCCAACATTTATCTGCTATTGCAACCAGAACCAAGGCTCAGCTGGCTGCTGCCCCAAAAACCAAACTCATGAGACATATGCTGGTGAAAAAGGAAAGTGGTTTATTCAAGTGCTGGTCACCTGAGGAGATGGGTGACTCTTGCTGCAAAGCCCATCTCAACATCTCAGTACAAGCAGAGATTTTTATAAGGAGGGAAAAGGAAATCAGAACAAAGAAATCAAGGGGACAGTCTTGAAAAGTTCTCTACATGCAGGCCAGCACAGTCCAAACTGGCCAAGTGATGGTCTGGTGTGAGTCATCCTGCTTCTACTGTTGAAGGTCAGCAAATCTCCTGGAATTGGGATGACTGAAGGTTGGAGTCTGTATCTACTGAAGTTAGTTTCTAGGAGTCTTATAAAAACATACTGTTTATCTACAAGCTACATATTAGTCAGAGTCAGCATTTATAGAAACCATGTCAAAAGAATGGTGGGGTGAGTTACAATTCCTACTATTACACCATGCACCTGTACAAGTACACTCAGGGCTGGCTACATAATTTGCAGGCTCCAATAAAAAATGAAAATGCAGGCCCCTTGTTCATACAGCAGGAAAAAAGTGCTATTAATGCTACTAAAAATTAAAGTTTTTTCTTTTTCTTTATCATTTTTTTAAGGTTTTTTCCCCACCCTCAACTTAGGATCTTTTTCCATTGATTTTTAGAGAGAGTGGAAGAGAAAGGGAAAGACAGAAATATTGATGTGAGAGAAATATACCATTGATTGCCTCCTCTATGTGCCCTGACCAAGGCCCCAGCAGGGGAGGAACCTGCGTCCAAGGTACATGCCCTTGATCAGAATTGAACCTGGGACCCTTTAGTCCACAGATCAATGCTCTATCCACTGAACTAAACCAGTTAGGACTTCAAGGTGTTTTTAATTTAATATTTAATATAATTTAAAGCAATTGAAAATTAAAAAATTAAATTGTTAGAGTAAATTTTACTGTTATATTGTACAATGCCAGTTTTGAATAAAAGTGCATTTAATGAGTGCAACCCCTGAAAATGCACAATTATATTTCATAGCTAACCCTAACCCTAACCCTGACTCTATTAGTGGAAACTCTCACAAAATTAATTCTGTTTTTCTTGATGTGTGTACATTATACCAGCCATCTCTACCTTCATCTTACTGATGAGAAAAGATGAAAAGGAAAAAGATCTGTGAATTGCTCTACCTTCCCCTGGCCTTGCCTTGGTTGTTCATGTTTCATAGAAGCCATTTCTTTCCCTTCATGTTCAAGGCAAGTTCTGGTTCTAGCTTGTTGAGGCTGTCAGCTCCCAAATTACTTAGTTATAGACATAGTGCACTTATCTTATACTAGGGGACTGGTACACGTAATTTGTACACTGGGGGCGGGTAGTCCCTCAGCCCAACCTGCCCCCTTTCACATACTGGGAGCCTTCAGGGGATGTCCTACTGATGGCTTACTTTTGACCTTGGGCAGGGGAACTCGGCCAGGGGAGCCCCAGCTCCCTGCGATTGATTGAGGCTTTCAGCCTGGGCAGGGGCCCCTCAGGCCCCTCAGAACACTGCCCCCTCGGATCTGATGGCTTACCTCACAGTGACCTGGGTGCCAGAATGTTCCCAGGGACACAGTTGCTGGGTGCCTATGCATGCAAATTAACCACCATCTTTGTTGGGTTAATTTGCATACTCACTCTGATTGGCTATGGGCATAGTGAAGTACGGTCAATTTACATGTTTGTCTATTATTAGGTAAGATTTTCTTTGAGTCTTTCTCAATTGCCATGTGCCAGGAATCCATTAGAATTCGTGTTCATAGGGATGGCAAATGCTGTATTCAAATGGAGAGGCAGAGAATGGTGGACAAGTGTTATGTCCATATGTGCTGTGCTTACATGCATACCTACTGTCCCATTGGGCTTCACTTACAAAATACAAACATACAATTATTAAGAATTTTAAGACTGTTTGGCAGTAAAACTTCAAGCTCAACATAGGGCCCTTCCAAGCTCAGAGACCCCATGTGCTTACATAAGCCACATGCACAGGAGTCGGCCTTGTGTGTACCACTGCTTATGTCTTGGGTCACAAATTTACTGTGCTCTTCTGAGGTGGTGTGAAGTGGGACTCAGAGCAGCCTTTGGAAATCTCTTTCAACCACCTCATGTTTTTGCTGCAATGGGTCAACCCACCTCAATTTGAGAAGCACAGCTGCAGAAAATAAACTTTGAAAGGAGGGAGAGACTGTAGGCCTAGCAGAGAGCTAGGTGTAATACATATTTGTTAAGTGAACACATGAATGCATTAAAGAAAGAAGATTCAAGAAGCCTGGAGTCGTTCCAGAGAGATTTTAGGGAGAGATAAAGAGTGAATTTACAACCCAGTCCTATATGTCAGGCACCTTTTTGCACTCTATTATGCTCTGTTTGGGGCTCTTGCTCCTCCCTAGAATTTTAGGTACATTCTTCCATTCTATTATGCCCTGGTGGGGGATCTTGCCCCTCTTAGAGATTTTCCTGTTATTCTTATTGTAGGTTTCATGATTAACAGCCTTTGGCTTCCAGTTAACTGCTTCATCCAGTTTCCAGTGACCACGTACACCTGGCCTCCACCTGCACCTGGTTCCACTGGTTACTCTGACTGACCTTTATAAGAGACATAAATATGTTGCTCTCCCTAATCTGCCCTGCTCATGCCAATTTTGTCTCAGCCATTCTGCTAGCAGATGTAACAATAAATTTATGTCTTTACCCCTTTTGGCTTCATGCATTCTTCATTGGCAACTTAACACTATATACCCTATCTCTTCCTACTCTTAAATGAATTTCCAGCACTTGTCTCAAGGCTGGGAGCAGAGGGGTGCAGTTGAATTACTGAGGCACCAGAGAAGTCCCACAACCCCCACCCAGGCCCAAAGACTCATGGTAAGTTGAAAGCAGAGGTGGGTGAGATCTCAGAGCTCTCTATTAGTCAAGTGGTTTCCATGTCACTCTCAGGTCCTGAGTGAGATCCTTTCAGCATGCAAATCCATCCAGGCTCTATTTGGGAATTCTATTTGGGAGGGGAGGTACAGAGGAGGGCAGTATGGGAGGCTTCAGCTTGTGAGGATGGAGCAGGGTTTGAGGAGGGAGGTCCACATTTCAGCTCTGTCTCCTCTTCAAGGTCTTCAGAGAAGTGCTCCCAGCTGCCTCCATCACCTGTTCCCGTGCCTCATCAGGGAAAGTCAGGAGCTAAATCCCCAAGGATTTGGATGTCTGGGGCACAGAAATGCCACCTGGGTCAAATGCCTGATGCCTGCCTTCCAGCTGGAAGGCTCTACTCCCTTCTTGGAACTCTCAAAGACTTTGAGCTGTGCCTCCACCGCTAAGCCAGTCTTGTGACTTGGGCAGTGTTTGTGCTGGTAAGTAGGGCTGAATGATTTATCTCCCTGAACCTTTCTGCACTCCTACCCCAAGTGATTATTTGGCCCTGAGCTGCTGGTCTGGCTTGCTAAGCATGTTGGTAGAGTGAAGGCTGGTAGGTCTGTGTCCTTTGTTTATAATGCAAGACGTGTGTTCTGCTGGGCTTGTGGGGCTCTCCCTACGACAGGATGGCATTCATCAAAGTCTCACAGTGCAGCACCAACGCACATGTCCGCAGGTGATATGGTGTGGAGGCCAGACGCAATCCCCAGCAAGTCAGCTCTTTTCTAGGCTGTGCTGAAAGAGGCTTGTTAAAGGGCACATCTTGTCCCCAGTGGCTCTCTAGGTGGGAAGGGATCCAGTCTCCACAGAGAGTGGAGGAGCCCTGGCCAGGTGGCTCGATTGGTTGGAGTGTCACCAAAAGGTTGAGGGTTCCATTCCCAGTCAGAATGTGTACAGAATGTGTACAATGTTTCTCTCTCATAAATACCCAAGAATGGAATAGTTGGATTGTATTACTGGTGTGCTTACTTTTTTTTTTAAAGAAACTGCTATTAGCAGCTGTGGAAGTTCCAGTTCCTCCATATCCTCACTAACACTTGCGATGGTTAATCATCTTAATTTTAGCCATTCTAATAGCTGTTCAGTGAGGCATATTACAAAATTTAAGAGTTTTTTTTTAACAAAAATTTATTTGAATTGGGTAGTACCAAACTGGAAATGGTTAGGAATGCTATTGATAGGAGCTTGGGGAGAGACTTTTATAGAGAAAGGTGGAAGCAAAGTAAGGAAATTATTGTTGGCTGTAACTTAAAGACTAGTTTGGTTTATGATTTTCCTCAGGTTTCAATTTTGTAAACTTGAGGCA
This sequence comes from Antrozous pallidus, assembly GCA_027563665.1. NCBI lineage: Eukaryota > Metazoa > Chordata > Mammalia > Chiroptera > Vespertilionidae > Antrozous > Antrozous pallidus. The sequence goes on along the minus strand of CM050508.1, from coordinate 21,975,723 downwards.
TTTACAGGTTTACGTTTTGGTTTGCTTAGATAAGCTGCCATGCAATTGAGCCATCTCATTCTAATGGCCTCCTTGTAATTAATTTAATAAGTGATATGTTATTGTGATTTTAATTTGTACTTCTCTATTGAACAATGATATTAAACTTTGTGTGTATGTGTTGTCATCCATGTATCTTCTTTGAAAGAAGTATCTGTTCAGATTTTTTGTTTGTCTTTTATGGGGTTGTTCATTTTCTTATTGAGTTTTGAGAGTTCTCCATATAAATCTGTATCAAAGTCATTTTATCAACTACTATATGATTTGCAAATATTTTCTCTCCATGTGTTGCTTATCTTTTTCTTCTGATTTGGAAGAGCAGGTGTTTTTAATTTTGGTGAAGTTCAGTTTATCAATTTGTTCTTTTACCACTTGTACTTTCGAAATTGCCTTTAGAAAATCATAAAATATTTTTCAGTATTTTCTGTATATATGTGGTTTTATAGTTTTACATTTAGGTTTATAATTCATTTTGAGTTAAAATTTTAATAGCAAGGTGCTATTTCTGGTGTTCTTCATTCCTTTGTGAGATTCATTTTCCATCTGGCTTCATTTCCCTTCTACCTGAATAGATTTCCCTTAACATTTATTTTTGTGTGGATCTGCAGGTAATGAATTATTTTTCAGTTTTTTTAATGCTTGAAAACATCTTTATTTCAGCTTTTTTAAAGAAAGATTTTTTCTAAGTTATACAATTCACGTTTCTCTTTCTTTCAGTACTTTAAAGATAGTGTTCTATTGTCTTTTCACTTGAACTGTTTTGGATAAACACCTGCTCATATTTTGACCTATGTTCCTTGATTTTCAAGAGTCTTTTTTTCTGACTGCTTTTAAGATCATCTTTTTATTACTGGTTTTGAGAAATTTAAATATGTGGTGTGATTTTATTCATATTTCTTTTGTGTGACATTCATTGAGCTTTCTGGAATTGTGGGTGTGTAGTTTTTTATTAAATTTGGAACAGTTTTTGCTAATATTTCTTCAAACATTTTTGCTCTACTTCTTGACCTCAGTCCTATGACTCCAATTATACATATATTAGGCTGCTTGAAGTTGACCGTAGCTCACAGATGCTCTATTTATTTTTCTAAAATTTTCTTTTCTCTCTTTGTGTCCTTTTGGATTATTTCATATTTCCTATTACTCTGTCTTCAAGTTTATTATTTTTTCTTCTGCAAGACCTGATTACCACTTATTCTAATGAGTGTCTTCTTCTATTTTTCATCTCAGACATTTTACTCTTTATCTTTAGAAGTTTGATTTAGTGTTTTTTAAATATTTTGCATGTTTCCACTGAATTTTTGAAGCTATAGAAAACAGCTATAATAACAATTTTAACTTTTTTGTCTGCTAATTCTAACATCTCTGTCAGTTCCAGATTGTTTTTTAATAGATTGATTGATCTTCTCAATATGGGTAGTATTTTCCTGTAATTTTGAATGTGTGGTGACTTTTGATTGGATTCCATCTTAACCAGTTGTAGAAGTCACCTCCAATCATCATTTCACTGGAGTGTTTGAATCAATAAGTCAGATATTGAAATCTAGTAGTCAGAGTGTTAAATTCAGTCTTTGGATGTGTTTTGTTTGTGCATAATGTTTTAAAAATGATCTCAGATGTTTCTTACACTTGAAATGAAGAGATCTTGTATAAAAGCATGAATTTCTTTAATTTTTTAAAAGCAGAATATCTTGCAGTATCGCTGCCATTCCCACTGGGTCAATCAGCTGGAAAGTGACTGTCTTATTGAGATGGGTGGGAGATTTTTTATAACCGAATTAACTACATCCCCCAACTGCAGGCAATTTAGTTTGAGTATCTGTCATCATCTGAGGTCAGTTTTTCAGAAGCAGTGCCTGAGAAAAATATATATGTATGATTGATGCATTAATGAAGAGCTTCTAGGAGAAACTTGAGTGGGAGAAGCATGGAGAACAGAGGAGGGACAGGAGTCAAGCAAATTTAGAACTTTAGGCAAAGACACATGAAGGAGAACTTCAGCTGGATCCTTCCAGGGAACGAAGAAATAAGAATTGTGCCTCAGAGTTTGTACCAACTAGAAGTCAGGGACTCAAAGGTTTCCTATTTCCTCACCAGTTTGATAGTGACCCCCATAGCTGGCAAGGTGGGATAAACAGGAGGGGAAATAGGGATGGCATCAGCATTGCCAGTTCCATGGTCTTTAAGTTGTGACAAGAAGGCTGTGCAAGGGCCATCTGGGAGCTTCCAGTGGTCATGGTTGGATGAAGGACCAGAGAGGATGCTGTGTCCATGGAATTAAACATGAAAGAGCCTGAAAATCCTGCATCCTGATGATGCTACAGCTTTCTCATTTCTAAGATTTCACTGGTGGGAAGATCAATAGAGATGATTAGTAAAGGCTCATTTTATAGACAAGGAAACATGGGTGCAATGTGGAGAAGGGACTTACTCAAGGACTGCTATCTCTTCCTGTTGGCAACTGTGCTGATGTTACCTCACACATTCCCTTACTTTGAGGAGAGATCATCCAGATTTAATATGATGTAGCCCCCAGGAATGTCCCATTCATTTATTCACTCATTCCTCATGTACTCACTCACTCATACACATTGAGACAAGCAACATGTTTACAAGAATTGTTTGAATGACTGAAATCCATTCTTAGGCAGAAATCCAGCAGTGTGCTGTTGTCCCAAATTCCTTTAAATGCTGCAACTGGAGGATTCAAACCCATGTCCTCCAATCAGTGCCCAGGGTGGAACACTTTTGTGCATTAGCTATGACCTGGGAGCCCTAAGTTCAGACACTTGCAGCTTTTCCTCTGGCTTGCTGGGAGTCTATACATACACTCTCTGTCTCTGGATCTTCATTTTACTTCATGGGAGCTGAAGCCATGAAGGTAGAAAACAAGGGTTTGGGCACTGGCTGTCACAGGTGCAACAGATGATACAAGCAGAGGGAAATAAAGAAGCAAGGCAGCCTTTTGCTTGGCTACTCCAACCTCACCAAAGCCTTGGAGATAAGATAAAGTAACAGTCTCCACTTTGGGACCCTGAGCTCTGATGAATGGGTTGTATGGGGACCACAGGGAGAGACTGGAGGTGGAGGAGAGGTGGAGTAAGGGAAATGCAGCTGGGGTGGTTGATGCTCTCATCATTTTCCAGCTTTAAGTCTGCTGCTGTGAGTTAAGAACTGGAGGAGAGGCAAAGAGAGAGGAGAGGAAAGGAGAAGAGAAGAGAGGAAGGAAGGAAGAAAGAGAAAGGGAAAGAGAGAAAGAGAAATAGGAAAGAAGGAGAGAAAGGGAGAGACATGGAGGAAAGAAATCAGGAGACGAAACAGAGAAAAGAGGCAAGAGAGAGAAAGAGAAAGCATGTGTATGAGATTGGGGAAAGATACTACGGAAGGGGTGCCCTGGTTTGGAAATTCTGGGTGTGCTTCAATTCTGGAGTGTGGTGAAATCATCTCATGGTCTCAAGAAGCTAACAGTAGACCTGTGCCAGGCCATAATAATAGCCTCTCAGTGGCTCTAACCCTCTCTAGCCTCCCAACTCCCAGGAACACTAAATTCACACAGGCACAAAATGTAGCCCTTCTTCAGACTGCATAGCCTAATAGCTATCATTGTGTTTGCCCTGCACCCGCAAGCATCATGGACAATTAAGAAATTCGTCCATTGCAATCATGGGCTACCATTTATGGGTTGGAACCTGGAGCCCTCTGATGAGACACGAATGAGGAGAGGGAGGAGTGTTTCCCAGGAGAGGGACTCCTGCCCTTAACTGGCAGATCCCAAAGGGAAGCAAACAAATAATGCTGTGAGCTCATGGAAAGGGAGGAGGTGATGGGGCCAACAAGGTGCCTTGCTTTGTAAAGGGGCACATGCATGTACAGAGGCACAAATTCTCACCGGCAGTGTGTTCTTCCATGTACATGCACGCAATCCCACCTTGAACACAGACTTACAGATATGTTGGGATAAAATATGTGTAGAACATGCAAACACTTGCATGCATATGCACACATGTATAGCAACTTTATGCACAGGCTGGCCAACAAGCACACACTGTGGTCTCACACAGGCATTTGTACTAAGTTAATGTATTACTAGGTATATTTACTTATATACCTAGTAACGCATTATATACTAGGTATATTTGATTATGCTCAGTCACACATTGTCAGGCAGTCTCACAAACACAAATGTATGTCCATATGTGTATGGATAGAAGCATGGATAAACTCAGGGTCATATACGTGTGTGTGTGTATGAGTGTGTGCATACTCACTCACACATACACACATTCTAATCTTTATTCCAAAATCCAAAAGCCAGATAGCTCTGAAGACCTTTAAAATAAGCATGCTGTAGACTTCAATCTTCTTTCATGGCTGAAAGTAAGAATAGATTTGGGAACTAGGACTGCGACTTTTGTCCAGTGAAAGAAAGAAAAGAGTTGGAAGATAGTTGTCCTTTCTTTGTTCTGCTTTGAGTCATGGCCAATGTAATAGGTGGTTAAAATATAATTGTTGGTGGAGGGCATCTTACCAGGACCTTCCACTCGACCCTGTGTTGCTGATGCACATTCACACATTGGCAGGCAGTCTCACAAACACAAATGTATGTCCATCTGTGCATGGATAGAAGCGTGGATAAACTCAGGCTCATACCATGTGCATGTGTGTATGTGTGTGAGCATACTCTGAGGGTAGGAAGTTTCAAAATATTCTTTTTAAAAAAGATATTTTATTGATTTCAGAGAGTAAAGGAGGAGAAACAGATAGAAACATAAACGATGAGAGATAATCATTGATTGGCTGCCTCCTGCATGCCCCTACTTGGGATTGAGCTGGCAACCAGGGAAGTACTCTGACTGGGAATTGAACCCTGACCTTCTGGTTCATAGGTTGATGCTCAACCACTAAGCCACACTGACCACGCTCAAAATTTTCTTGAAGCCCTGAAAGCAGAGCTCATACTCCTCACTTCCCCCAAAGACTCTGTTTCCCCAGCCTGCCCAGAGCAGGGGATCAAATCAAACGAGTGGAGGGTTGTGCACTGTGACTTGGCGATTTTGATTTTCTCATTTTTGAAAAAGAGTTTAGAAGTGTTTTCAGCCTTTTCTGAGGTTTGGGTTTTTTTCTCTTTGCCTCGCTCACCCCTATTTCCCACACTGTTATTAGAGAAAGAAAATTGGAGACTGTGTCCATTTTGAGAAGGTCTCCCAGAATAATTGTGCCGTGACACACCGGGAGCACAAATGAAAAACAGGAAGCCGAGCTGCAAGAGTTTGTTTGAAACTGGCGAATTTGTAGCAAAGTTTTCAGCCAGAAAATCCACAGATGGTAACCGTTGCCCACAATATCGCTTCCCTCTGTGTCTGGTTAAGGCAGCGATTGGCCTGATCTATAGCCTGTGGTGGGAATGGTGACCTTCTGTGTCATACTCCAAGACCAAGTTCAGTGCATTTGTTGTTCACTCCACGTGGCGAATTCTGGAAGCCAGCAGCTTCTGACCATGCTCCCATTGCTGTGGCCAATGGAGCAAGGGCTCTGCTGGAAACAAAATAAGGACATTTGTTTTGGAGACTTTTGGTAGTTTTGATTTAGGTTACAAGTGGCTTCAAGAAGCCTAATTAACTTAAGTATTTTCATTGTACTTTTAGCACCATCCTTACCTCGGTCTTTCATTTTTCTCTTAACTGGCAATAAAATGTGCTAGAAAGACAGGAATATTGGAATGCTGGGACTATGAGGTGGTGTGATGCTATTGAAGGATGCTGACATCAACTGTAAAAGAGCTTCTTCTGCAGCTCCAGGGGCTGGCACTGTGTGGAAAAGAAGTGGCAATGAGTGCATTGGGTGTGCAGATTTCCCCCTTCCTACACTGAACCTTAAGAACAAAGGTTTTCCTCTAAGAAGGGGCTAGTCTGTGTGACTTCCCCAAGAACCATTCTGGTACTTCGAGGCAATGATAATTAGCTATTTAAATATTTCTAGAGCTGTCCCCTGAATTAGGGATCAGGATTAGTCTGTGTAGCTCTAGAGGGTAGTTATGGGGTATATCATCTTACTTTTTCTGCAAAACAATGCATCCCAAAATTTAGTGACTTAAAAAACAACCACTTATCTAAGCTCATAATTATGAGGGCATGGAGTTTGGACTGGGCTCAGCAGAGCAGTCCTGCTGATCTGAGCCAGCTGTGCTGATCTCGGCTTCGGCTCACTGTGGCATCTATGGTCAGTCAGCCTGATTGGCCAATGTCTGGATGGTCTAAGATGGCCCATGCTGGGATGTCACAGGTCTTCTCTATGTGTTTGTTCAACCTCAGCAGGCTACTCTCATTTTGTTCTCATGGGAAATGGCAGGTTTCCATGAAGCCTAGGCTCTTTGAAGACATGGTATCAATTTTGCCAAATTCTATTGGTTAAAGCAAGCCACTAAATCAGTCCAGCTAAGGGACTTGCAATGGACATGGGAACAAAGAGGAGCGGAGAATGCTGGCCATTTTACAGTCTACCACATTGGGGACAGATTTTGACTGTATATTCAGAAGCTCTTTCTAATGAGTTGGACAGACAGATTTGCCTGCCATGGTCCTGCTCTGGAGGAAGGAACACCTTTCAGATGATCAGAATGGGACCACCTAACCTCTGAAAGCTCTTACCATTCCAAGTGTTTATTTACTAGGAACTTATTTCAACAACTCAGTGTAGATTTTCATATTTGAGATTCAGAAGAATGGGAATAATTTCCCCAATCCCTGACAGCCTCCTTCTTGACTGTGTCTCCTAACACCCATTCTATCCCACCCCCTTAATACTGATCAGATTCCTTTCTTTCCTTTTCACCCATCACTACACTCTCTAGCCCCATCTATCTGCCTGGCTTTGTTTGATTGGGGGTAGGAAGCAGAAGAGAATGAATAAAGCATCCCCCACTAAACAAGGGTTGCTGGGCTCTGAAATTATGTTTTGGTCTCTACAGAATGATGTGTGTCAGAGAGGAAAAAAGAAACAGGATATACATATTTTTCAAAGACATGCACACGTGCAGAGAGTGGAAAATAAAAAGAGCCAACAATCCAACCCAAAGTTGGTTTTAAAGGAGGAGGATGTAAACTTGAGCTCCAGAGCTGGAGTCAGGACAGGAAGTGGCTTGGCCTGCATGAGGGCTATAAGCTGCATGGAAAACCACCCTGCGCCTGGGTTCCCTGTCTTCCTAATTCCCTTCAGCCTCTAGCCCTTCCTGACCCTGGGAACAATGCAGCTCTGTGCTGAAGCGTTTCCAGCCTGAGCTGCCGAGACTGTGCCTTTTGTGATGGCCTGGGTGAGGAAGAATGGAGAAGCTGGTTTGAGTGTCTGTGTGTATGAATCACTCACATCACATGGCTGGGCCGGCTGCAGGAGCTCTCAGGTCCATACAAGGGCAAGCTGGGAGCATGGCCTGAGCCCATTCCTGGAGGAGGCTGGCCAGCCAGCTGCAGAGTGCCCTGCTCTGAACTATATAGGCAGGGAAAGGCCAGAGAATGGTGGAAGGTCAGCACAGCAAGGGCCATTGATTGTACTCTCATGGTGCCACAATGCAGGCTTGAGTGTATTTCTCCTAATTCCATGTCAGTTGTAGAGTCTGATGTTCCTAGGAGTCTCAGAATTTCTGGTTCATCCCTGTAATATGCAGGGCTCCTCAGCTCAAAGGGCTTTTCCTAAGGACTGGAATATGCTGAGAGTGTGGAGAAGCCATCCTATTCTAAAGGATACAGTGAATTGGCAGGAGCCAGAGGCTGCTCTTTTTTCTAGACCCGTTAAATTCTGCCTTCAAAGTGAGAGACTAAGAATTGGTTGTAGACTCCTCATAGGACAGAGTGGAGAGTGTCAGGCAGCAGAACAAGAGGAGGATTTAGGCTGGGCAGAAGAAATTGGTGAGGGTGAGGGCTGTTCTTGTTTCTGTTTCAACTTGTGGAGGGATTGTACTATGTGGAGACAGGGGAATAGATCCCAAGACACTGGGCCCTCTGAATTCAATTTGTCTGATTTAGTTGAGCCTAGGTGTCTTCTCCCTGGGGCCCAGCAGAGGGCAGTGTGGTACTGTGGGCAAGACTGCTGCGTCATCAACTTTTCCTTGTACTCTACATCCTTCTTAATCTTTTCAAATCAAATCTGCTTAGACTCAACCTTAGCCCTGTGTGAATGGCATGGCTTTAGCCTGGTGCTTTGGACCCTTTTGCTGAGAGAAGCCCCAGGCTTTAGATCTGCTTAGAAAATATGCCTAACTCTCTCCTCTACCTGTTTCCTGGTTCCTACACTGAGCCTTAGGAACAAAACTAAAAGGTGACAGGGCTGATGGGCAGAATTTAATGGCACACATGTAGAGCCTCCTGGTTTTTAAGATATGTTCTCATCTATTCCTTACAACAGTTCTGAGGTATGGGTGGATACTCCATTTTGTGGAAGAGAACTAAGTCCTAGGAGAGGTGAAGTGATGGGGCAGGGTGATCCAGCTGGTCTAAACAGGAGGACTCTGGTTTTCTAACTCTTGGTCAGTGCTCATCCACCTCTATGATACACCTGAAATTCAACCAACACCTCTCATCCCACAATGGACCTCCCCCATTTTTGTGGTTATGTTTCCTCCCAAGTAAGAAGTGGGAAGATGCCTCTATCCTTTCTTAGATTCTTGTGCTGCTCTCTGCTCAACTTATAAATTTGGGTAAGTAACTTACCTTTTCTGGGATTTGCTTTCTCCATCAGGAAAATGAGTAGATCAGATGGTCTCTAAGGTGGCATAGAACCTTGACCTTTGGTACTTCCAGATTTGGGCTGTATCCCCAGTTACAAGCTAGCCAATAGAACTGAGGAATAGAAACTTGAAGTGTGACGGGGTGGAAACACTATGTGAATTTGTGTTGCAGGTCTGGCCAAACACTTTACATTTCAACTGGTTGCTTCCATGCAGGGAATGCAACCTTTGATCGCAAGGCTTAGGAGTGTCAGATAAAATCACATGGGGCATCCTTCATGCTAATGAATGGTGTAGACAATGATGTTGATGAACATAGATAACAGTTAATAACTGTGTCCAATGGAGTTCCACTGTCAGATTCTCACTGTCAAATGCTGGGGGAGGTAGCACACTTCTCCAGAGGTCTCACTCATTCTGCTTAGTCTCCCCATCAGTCACTGATAGCCCCAGCAGTTTGGAGGTGGCTCAAACTCTGTTTCTATGGCTGCCTCAGGAGATCTGCTTTTTTCCAGGAAATGGACATGGGACAAAGGAGAAAACAAATTATCCAAGGCATACCCAGGGTCACACCTATGAGATATACCTGGGATGTGTGATATGGGAGGAGTGGAAGAACAGAACTAGAGCCTGGAGGCAGAATTTTTTTATAATGCCGGAATTCACTATTACTTGGAGACTAAGTCAATCAGGTGATACTACCAATATTCTCATTTTATAGATGAAGAAATTGAGTTCAACAGAGGCTGAATAACTTGTCCAAGGTTACACTCATAAGAGGTAGAATTAGGATTGCAAAGCACACATCCTTAATCACTCATTCTGCTAGGTTGTTAGTATTTCTCTGGGATTGGATTATTTTCCTATTCTCTGGACCAGAAATTAGGACATACCATTTTGAAAATATGAATGTGCTTGTGAGGATCTGAGGAAGAACATCTGCTATCTATCTAACTATCTATCTATCTATCATCTATCTGTCTCTCATCAAGCAAAAAGTATAAATGGACTTGGGAATTGGTTATGATTTCTACATCTATATTTTCACTTGTTCTTCCAATAGACCTGTAGAGTAGGAAGGGCTGATATCCTTGAGGTCAGAGGGCTGAGACTTGGTGAAGGTAAAGTGACTTGTTCAAGACTCCATAGCTGATTGGTGACTGGCCTGGGAGAAGAACTCAGGTCTCCTGACTCCTGGTCATAGTGTCCTCTTGACCACCACTAGTCCTCTGGGAAGAGGGCCAATGGGATGGGTGTGTATGTGTGTGTGTGCACTAGCTTTACAGCTATTGGAGTCCTGGTCTCTGGGCACTTTGAGTTCCTGGGAGTTCTGTACACATCTGTGACCAGAGACTCAGCTCTGCCTTCTGCCAGAAACAGCCCAGGGGCTCATGCACAGGATTTTGGTCCAAATGCAGTTTTGGGTGGGTGGTTTTGTGGGATTTATCCTGCACTTAGGTCTGGTATGGGAAGGCATAGGCTTTCCCACAAAAACCACACTATGACTCAAGTGGGAATGCTGAGCTTTGTGCTTCAAATCAAAGCTGCCTACCAAGCCATTGTTGCAGTGTGGCTGGCCTGGGGCAGCTTGAGACAGGGGAGCTCATGAGTCCATGGGAGGAAGACTCGAGTGAGGGTTTATGGCATTTACATTGTGTTTCTTCCCACATAATCATGAAGCAGCTTGGATTTCTGAGAAATGATTCCACCTTAAGAGAAGTCTTTTCTGGAGGCAAGAGCTTAGACCCAATGATTTTTAGAGAATATTTTCTACTGACATTTTCTTTTCCTCTGCCTAGTTTTGCTTTTCTATTTAAAAACTGCCATCATTAAATGCCTATAATGTAAAAGTTCAATTATGTCCCTCAACAATAAGGCTACATTATTAGCTTATTCCTGCTATTTTCTCCCTCAGGATTTGATCTTCCTCTTGTTCTTATATTTTAAACCCCATTGAACAACTGTGTGATCTTGGGTAAATATGTGTGAACCTGTGCAAACCACTGTCTTTCTAAACCTCAATTTATTCCCCTATCAAGAGAGAATAATGATATCTAACTCACTTCATTGTTATGGAGATCTAAGGAAGACTGTAAGTCTTTGGAACACAGAGAATCTCAGAATTTGCTAAAATGAGGCAGTTTGGTGAGTGAAGAAGAGAGAATCTACTGAATGTGGAGAAGACAAGATTTCTGAGCTTGATTTTAGTCATAAAGTAATTGAGCTCCTGCAATGTGATGTGTGACTCTGTGGGTTAGCAGATGTAGCTCTGGGACATTTGTGGTCAGTGCCTGCCTCAGAATGTGAGCTTGTGTGAGTGGTGATAATGGCAATTGGTGTGGGATATATGGGATAAAGGCGGTTCTGAGAAGGTTCCCAGAATTGGGGATTTGGGATTATTCAAGCACCTTAGGTAGCAGGAGGCTTGAGGATACTCTGCTCTGTGGGATGGTCTGGAAAAGAACTGGAAGGCTGGAAGATAGAGCCATGTGGCATTTGTCTTTCTGCAAGTAGAGGCGATGTTTTATGGTCCTTTAACAAAAATTCAAGAAGGTGGAGGAGGCCAGGGTATGGAGTGCTTTGAAGCTCCATCAGTAAAAACTTTAATTTAGGTTGAAAGAGGCTTTGGCTAATAGCAGAGAGGTCAGCAAAGTATGAAAAGGGTGGGATAAAGGGGAGGTGGATAGGATGATAGAATTCTACAGGCTTTTGCTTATGAGAACTCACCCACTTTGAAGAACACCTTAAAATGGCTTTTTAAAAAAAAAACTTTTTCACTGCTTTGATGTTTCAGACAGCAGCCATCAAACTAGCATACCAGACTCATCTCAGCCTCCACAAACACTAGCACCAGATGATCTGTGTCGTGATGTCACACCCCATCTGAGCCCTGCTGCTCAGGAAGATGCATAATCGGAAGTTCTAGAGAAATCACTCTGGATGGGAGCTCCATAGCGATTGTCAGAGAGAGCCCCATGGGTACAGCAGGCTCGGGTTAGGCCTCTGGCAAAGCTCAGGCATCAGTTTTTTCCTCTTAGCAACATCTGGTGGCCATGACCTTCTCATAGCCCCTAGAGGAAAGCTGTTGTGGAAAAAAGGAGACCAAATAATTGGTGTTTCACATTAGCATCTCATGTTCCTGCACGATCTCCATGATTTCTAAGCAACTCATCCTAAGCCAGATGGGCCTGGGATGGGCTTTTCCAGGGAGAAGCCAATTTGGTGTTATTAATTTAGATTTAACTTGCCTGAAAGAGATTGATTTCTTAGCAGCTTTCAGAATTTCTGTAAACATTGGAGTCCATAATCTAGTGGAGGGAAATATCCTTCTCTTGTGCACAGAACTTGAAAGGACTCTGGATATTGTCACCCCACTATTCTTTTCTTTCTTATTGGTGCAACAAAATGTTTGCCCCATCCCACCCCACACTTGGGCTCTCATTTGAAATTTCATTTGACCATACTAAAAGTGTGTAGTGTTACTTCAAATTCTACCAAGTGGTGATAGTGTGAAGGGCATGAGATTGGAAATAGAGGACAGGGATTCAAGTTCTGGTTTAATCACATTAGTCTGAGTTTCAATCTCTTCATCTGTAGTTGGAAAAAATAATGAAATCTATTTCAAACATTTGTTGTGAGAATTAAAAGAGGCTATGCAATCATAAGCACAGGAGAAGCACTTCAAAATGTCATCATTTCTTTCATGTGGGTCCCAACAAGTCTTTCATATTTTAAGTTTGGGAATCTGGTGTTGTTAATAGAGCTTCTAATCAATGGGAGGGTTGGGATCCCATATTAGGTGAGGACCCAGCACAGTTCCCTGTGAGAATCTCTTACTTTTTTTTTTTTTTTGACTGGTCTTCTTCTGCAGACCAAGCAACTATAACTCTGATCATGTGCATACCATCTGCAAGTTGAATATACACATCACTTGAATGGGAAACATAAATTTAAAATGGATGTTATAAAACTAACTAAGGCCTCCAATGGTGTAGAAAGAGTTCTTGGTCTCAGGTGCTATTCGGCAAAGGCATAGTAAATTGTCTAAACCAAAGTCACCTTTCAGCATCTCCTTTTCTTCCCTTGGGGGGATTTTTTTTTTCCGTGTTACTTACGACTTTTGCTCATTTACCCAAGTGGACTCTTATCTTGTTTCCTTCCTAGTCTATTAACTGACAATGATTAAGTTTGACTTACCTCACAAACACAACAAAAATAAAAAGTAATTCTCATGCTATGCCTATCAAAGCAAAGGAAACTAAGTATCATTACAAAGGAAAGCAGTTATCAATACACTTACATATAGCTAAGAAATAAGGAAAATAATGAAAATAACTGTAATAGTGAGAGTTGGGGGAACAGGCACTCATGACTTGGTGGAAATGTAATTTGATAGAACCATACGGGAAGGCAGGCATATGGATAAAAAATTAATAATGTATTATATGTTATTTAAAAATCTAGAGGTCTATCCTAAGGAAATGACAAAGCAAATCCACATAGTTGTATATGCAATATGGGAATCTTATTATAGTGTTGTTTATATTACAAAAATTAGAAATAGTAAATAATATAGGGACTTGTTGAATAGATTATGAAATATTCATATGATGATATGCTACATAGCCATTTAAAATGGTGATCTGGATTAGATATTATTGATAAAATTGAGAGGGAAAAGGATTAAAAAATATGTATTGTTTCTATTTTTATAAAATAAAGCATTAATAAATACATAGGAAAAAATCTGGAACTTATACACATCTTATTGGAGGGAAAATAAATTAAGAGTGTTTGTAAAAAACAGTTCTATGTAATTGAGTTTTTATTTTTCCTGCAAAAAATAGATACTGCTTCTTTAATAAAGAAATCATAATATTTAAAACAGAGTCAAGACCATTAACATAGACAAGTGCCCAGCTGACATTCCCATAGAATCTCAGTTTCTATACTTTTAGGCTAGATTTGCTTTGCAGGATGCTAGAGACATAAAACACAATGATTAGTTCTTAGGCAATGTTATTGAATAATCCTGTGCTGCGTTACTAATTGTTAATGATATCATTTTCTAATATTTTTCTTTACTGCATTTCTACTTCATTTGGGCTGAGGGAAAGCTGAAAAGGGATTCTTAGTCCTGTTTTAATTTTTGCAAGACTGTCCTCTCCTGCTGCAACTTTGGAGAGGAAACCAACATTGGAACTCCATCACGGAGGAAGCTGTATGCATCCCAATCATTCTGGCTGGAAGGAACCACTCTTGGAAAGTAACTGAATGGCAGAAGATCATTCCCGTTCTGTGCCCACCCAGCCCTGCCACCCTGGCTCCACTTCCCTTGGCTCCCTTTGAGTCTTTTTCTGGAATGATTCTAGAATTGAGTTTGGGGCACCTTAATTTAGTTTTCTCTCCCAACAGGAGTTTAACTTGTCTATAAGAAATGAATAAATATGCAGGGCCTGGGGTTGTTAGTGAAGGCTCAAGGCCTATGATGAGGCATTTTGATTTCCGGCTTGGTTCTCCAAGCAGGCAGAGCTATTTGTTGAAAACAGAAAGATGCACTAGTGTGGGATTTCTGGACTGGTATGAGGATGGAGCTTGTTCTTGGTTAGAAATCTAAGGAAAATTACACTATACAAAATTAAAGGATGCACTTTCTCAGAAGGTAGCACCTTCAGCTACACTGGCTCTAGAAAGGAAAGAACACCCATAAAGGATTCCACAGAAGGTTCTGCTTTCTTCTCCCTTCTTCCTCTCCTCCTTCAGTCTGTTAAAAAAACCTGCTCCCATTGTAGTCCCAACAACTAAAACAATTTTTGGCAGTTTGTTATTGAACAAAATATGTGAGCCTAATTTTCCTTTTTCCTGCCCCTGATGGAGGAATGGATGAACTTGTCCTCGGGAACCAGAGACATAGAAGGGAATGTGAAGAATGGGAAAAAAAATCTTGCCTTTGGATTAGACAGGCCTAGATTTGCTTAGTTAACAGATTAGCTTTGCTTCTTACTCACAGTGTGACTTTGGACCAATAGCTAATGTATAGCTGGAGCTTTCATGATTGCAAGCGATAGAATCTCAACTTAGACTGCATAAACACCAAAGGGAATGTGCTGGATCATCTTCCTGGGAATGAGGACGTGGAGCATCAGGCATGTATGATTCGAGAGGATCAACAATCTCATTAACCTGCTTTTTTTTAGTTTTGCTTCTTGCTGATTTATGGTGGTTTTGTTTGAAAGACATCTCCAATGGTCTGATAGTGTGTTCACTTATGTGGCTCCCATATTTCACCTTCTTTTGAGTATCCCCTCACCCCCACACACTGCTATCTTCTGTCACCTCTAATCCATTTTGAGACTATCAGGGGTTCTCAGAAGACCTGGATACAGATGATACTGATCCTAGAACTATGCATAAGAGAGAGATGGCATTCCCTGAGATCTGTCTAAACTCTTCCTACCATATTAACTTTATCTTCCATTTTTGCCCTCAAACCATTCTACATGGGATCAACTCCTGATGACCTAGGTTTGATTTCTAATGTGGTGATTGGAAACAGAAATGGGATGGAGGGTCAGGGAAGAGGAAGATGGTTGATTTGGGAGAAGCAGCCCATTCTGTTGGGTGGCTCTCTGGCTGAGTGGTATCTGAGGCTGGAACCTGGACACAATTCTATCTGCCATCCAGATTCCTGTATCAGGAACAAAGTGAACTGGGCCTTGTCTCTCCAATGCGCTCCCCCCCTCCCCATCCCATGAAAATAGTTTCTGCTAGGTTTTGTAATGTGAGAGCTACTCTGGAAGCTGAGGCCTTCATACTTAGCTGCACATTGTTGAGATGCTATTTCCAGTTGTTTCAGCAAGTGGATTGGCTTCCAGGTTGACAGCCTTGGAAACCAGATTCTTATTTGTCCCACAAACAGGTATTGTCTGTGAGCTGCAAGCAGAGGCAAAACATGGTGTCCAAGGCCTACTTCTGATTTTCCATGATTTGTGGTGTATGTGGGAGGATGAGGGAACATTTGGAGGACCTAGAAAAATGATGTCTATAACCAAAAATTAATAATGAATATGAGAAATCAGCCACTTGCATTAACTTCCCCCTTAATCAGATGTTTCTAAAGCTAAGTAGCTGAAAGTGACATTCAAACTCATCTATGAGCTAAGTTCTAGCTCATCTATCTGAGGTTATTGCCCAAAGACGTAGTTGATGAAAAGCAAAGAACCTATTTGTGTTCCTATTCAGGCCATAGTAATAGAGACAGGAAAGCCTGTGCTCTAAACCTCCTTTTCAGACATACATCTGAGCACTTGGTAGGGTCTGTGCTAGAATTTCAACTGGATTGTCTTCTTCAACCCTTATAGCAAAAAGAAAGATAATGATAATAAAAGTAGCTCTGGTAGCTATGATCTATTAAGTGCCTCCAATGTACCAGATGCTTTATGTGTACAACCTTTAACTTCCCAAATAATCTTGTCAAGGAGGTGATATTACTCTCATGTTATAATGAAGAGTCTGAGCACAGTCTAGGAGAAGCTGTCACTTGCACAAACTTGTGTGAATCAGAAATGTTGGGATCCAGGTGGCATGTTCTCTCTCTAAATCAATCAAGTGTTCTCTCCTCCCTGGTGTTCTGGGAGGGCTCTCATTCTCCCATCCTTCCCAAGATCGAACATAGGTCAAGACCAGGTCATCCATCTCTTGGATCCTTCACTGCACAGTTGTTGGCTGGAACCCACTGTCCTGGTCTAGTACATGGCCAGGAGAGGGAATGAGGGGAGAAACCAGGGGTGGAGATGGGAGGTAAGAAAGAAACTGTTGATTTAGAGAACTATTTACAGATGTTTTTCATGAAATCTGAGGGGCATATTCACTTTGGCATTCCACATTCTTAGAATGACAAAGGTCTGCTCTAGGGAAATCTTTATAAAAACAAAATTCACAGGTATTAAAAGTTTCTGATTTCTCTGTAAAAGCCTGACAAGACCTAGTTAGATCCAATCACTATTTTGGTTGTAAGAAAAAAGCATTGCAGAACTGCTCTGTCACCATTTTACCCAATATCAATGGTCCTGGTGTCCCCAAAGAATTTGGGGGATATCTCCTTCCACAGACCCAGTATGACTTGGAGGAGTCAAGAGCCTTGGAAGACTTAGAAATGGGAATTCTTAATCAGAAAGATGTCCGTGGCCAGCAGCTCAGAGACAGATATGGGCAATGATTTCAAACCCAGAATTTGGGGTTAGCTTCATCACAAAGATACAAATTTCTCAATGCTTGCTGATGGGTCACATCTCTGGGGTCACCACGGCCCCCATCTAACTCCCATTTAGCTCCCTGATCTGCCCCTTTAGTCACTTTTCTCATGCCCTCTTCTGCATTCTGCTCTGTGTCTAGTGCTGTTTCCCAGCTCCACACTTCCTATTGCCCTAGCCTGGGATGACCACAGTTCTCTTAAGTAGTGATGATAGAGTATATTCAGGGACAGTTGAAACAAAACTAATGCTCCCCAGAGCATGGACTCTAGCAGGCACTATGGAAGGTGCATTGCCTACAATAACTAATCCTCTGCAGAGAATGTACTTTATATCAAGATTCAGAGAGGTTAAGTGACTTTTTCAGGACAACATAATTGTTAATAAAGTCAGGATCCAAATTCAGGTCTGTAAGACTCCAGAGTTTATGGCAAAATGGACAAAGTAAAAGCAATCTTTCTAGTTACAAATACCAACATCACTGTTTAGCCATTCCTATTCTTATTGTGCTCTGAAGGTTTAGTGGGAAAGCTAAAGCATGGAGAGTTTGAGTAAAATATCTACATTCCCAAACAGGTCAGCAAATGAACCTGAAACAGTATGTAGGTGGTCCACTAATTTATTACTTTTTTTGCAAAAGCTGCCAAGAGATCCAATTGATTGCATGAAAAATACTGACTAGTGGAAACACGTCAGTTAGACCGATAAAGATGTCAAACATCAAGATGAAAGTTTGTCTAGTGAGCCAACTGGTAAAAATGTGGGTGGCAGGTGTCTCAGAACACAGGCCAGGGTGACTTTCATTTCATAGCATCATAGGATCAGAGTTGGGAGAGATCTGGAAGGTGATATTGTCTAGCGCTCTACCACATCCCTGACAAGCAATTACCCAGCCTGGAGACCCACAGGAACAGGAAACTCACATTTCCAGAGGCTTCAAATTCTGCTTTTGGACACTTTTGACTTTCTGGATGTTGGGTCAACAAAAGTAGAATGTTAATATATCCTCAGCCTGAGACCCTGTGAGTGCAAACGAGGTCACCATAAGAGTCAGACACAGTGGGAATGCCAAAAAGATCCAGCCACTGTGGAAAATGGATCGGTTGTTTTTTATAAAGTTGAATATGTTTATTGTACCATCCAGTGATCCCATTCTGGATATTACCCACCAACTACAAATGTTCACACTGAAGCTGCATGCAAATGCTTCATTTGTAATCACAAAAATTTGGAAAAACCCAAACATCCACAGAAGCCCATCGGCTGGTAGATGGACAAACTGTGGTATCCCCACACCTGCAGTACTACCAGTATAACAGGAAAAATCATATGGACTGATATGTGCAACATCATGGCTAAACCTCAAATGCCTTACCTGAGGGAAGGAAACCAGCCTCAAAAGGCTACATATGATTTCAATTATATGACATTTTGAAAGGCAACAAATAGAAAACACACACACACACAGAGTAAAAAAACATTGTTGGGTACTGTGATGGAGATTAAGAGAGGTATTGACTACAAGGGAGCATGAGGGGAAGTTTTGGGGGGTGTCCTGTATCTTAATTGTGGTAATGATTTTATAACTATATGTGCTTCAATTTACTAAATTATACACACAAAAAGGATAAAATTTACTGCAAGCAAATTACACATGAAGAAATCTGACTTTATAAAAAAAAAAGATGTGGCACCTGAATCAGTTCAGCCACTTCTGGCACCTGGCCGCTACTCTCTCTGGGCCAGTAATTCTGATGTTCCTACAACTCTGACCCAGGCTCAGTCTTGAAAGCTGCACTTGGCCTGTAGCCTGTGTTAAGGCCTTTCTACCCCAGACTACTGATGTGCTCTCTGCTGCTCCAAGCTACTTGACAGTAATTTTTTTTTTCTGTCAAGACAGAACTAGATGGTTTCCTTTTCTTGGTGGGCTACTTTTTATGGTTCTCTCTGAAGAATTCCTTGGGTCCTTAGATATCATGGCTTTTTCCTCTTTCTGCACATGCTATCAGGGTGCCTGGGACTGGAAAAGATTAAAGCAGGGCTACCGCCTTGCTACAGTCTCAGAACCTCCACTCTCACCCCTGAGATACCTAGACTCTAGGGCTATGTCCAGCACTCCACTATTTTTTTTTTTTTGCCTCTATTGCAGATTCTCCTTTGCTTATCCCTTTGAAACTTAACTTCTCTTGTCACATTCTCCCTTCACATCCTAAATTCACCATGTCTTTTTCTATGTCTAAAGCCCAAGTTCAGCCATGGTTCAAGTTATTTCTTGAGGACACCCCATGCAAATCACTGCTGTAAATACATTTTGGAGTTGGAAAGCTGGGGGAGTACTTAACTTCAGATATTTGAAATAGTTCAATTGTAGTGTTGTTCTAGAACCCTTTTTACAAAATGAGGATGTTTTTGTCTTTTAACAACTTCTGTCTATTGTCCCCATTCCTCTCCTCTGCCACAGAACCAAGTAAATCTAATGCCTCTTCCATGTGACAGGACCTCAGCTGTTTGAGGCCAATGATGATGTCTTTCTGGAATCTTTCATCCAGGCTGTCTTTGCAAGAATGCCATGACTGCTGGGAGACTGCATATGAAGGCCTGATTTGCGATGTGGACTCTGCATGTAAAAAGCACATAGAAAAAAAGGGAGTGAAGTGACTTATAGGGAGCAAGCAAAGACTGCCACAATATAGTACATCCCCAGAACAGGTACAGCCCTAGATCCACCTCATGCTATGGACCTGCCTTTTGTTTCTATGCAGAAACATCTATGTTCTTGCCATGTCATGACTGAGCCAAATAACCTCTTCCCATCAGGGAATCTAGAGTGAAATGATACAGCTCACAAACATTCTTCATAGAGTTATTGCTATGTTTTTGAATAAATTGTTTCTACACTTTAGACCTAAAATGGATTTGGCATCTCCCAAGAGTTAAGCTTTGGGTTTGGTTCTATGTAGAGGCCCAGAGGGAGGAAAAGTCCTGGTTTTATTGGGAGAAACCCCCAGACATATGGGGCAGAGACCCAAAAACAAAACCAAAACAGCATATTGTACCCACTTTTCCTCAAAGCACCTGGCAATTGGCACTATGTGAAATCCTGGTAATCAATCAAAGTTGAAACATAACCCAAACATTGGCAAGACCATGGATAACTCCAAGAATTCATTTTAATCTTTACCAAACAAGCTGTCTCTTCTGTCATGTACTGGACAAGACCCACTGCATTCTGAGCACAGATGGAGACCCCTTTCCTTCCTCTCAGAACTTAGTTTTTGGAAGAGGCCTGCATTTTTTACTTGAAAGAAACACTTTGAATCACTGTGGGTGGAGAGTGACACCCAGAAGTATGCTCAAGTAACATATATGTCTTTGGAATGGCTATGTGTTGGACAAGGAGAGGAATTTGTGTTGTTCCTGAAAGGAGAATGAGGAGAGAAAAAAAAGAATAGAGAATGAAGTGAGGGGGCAGCCAGGAGATGGGAAAAACTTTGGGGGTGATCTTGACTCCTGAAAGATTTAATGTAAGTTATTAAAATTACCGAATGGCTGGGAATAAACTGAGGGGCAAGTGTGCTGGAGAAGGGGCTGAATATTGTGCCTAAATATGAGTGGTAGAAACCAGATACTATGGCAAGAATGCAGGAGCTGAAGGACTGAGCCTGATCTTCTGCTTCCTTATTCCTTTCTCATTGGACTTAAACTCCTTCCTCTGTGGGCAGCATCTTTGCATTTTCAGTTCCTGGCACACTGCCTGAAACACAGAAGGTCCTCAATCAATGTTGTTTAAAGGAAGGAAGGGTGGAAAGCTAGGCAGTGAAATCTTCTAATTTTTCAAGTAATAAAGGGTAAAAAATAATTGAGAATGTCCCAGTAACTTCAAAATGCCAATATTGATTTCTTATAAAGTTTTCTTATTCATTAAAAGTAAAATGGAATCAGTTAAACTTTTCTATAAACAATGTTTCCCATATCTTGACTCTGCCTCTTCTCTAAGTTTGGTTCAGATGCAACTGTTCCATTAAGACTTCTTTATGCTTCTAACTGGGTATCATAGTATCTTTTCCATGCAGAATCATGGAAAATTGCAATTGAGAAGGAATATCAGAAGTCACTTGCAGATATTTTGATCCCTGAATATTATGTCACATAATACTTTTTAGCTTAGTATTTTTGTTTTGTAAAATTCTTTTACTTTAAAATGAGGTCTCTCTGGACTTGTCAACATAGATGTGTGTTTCTACACACGAATAAATCTAACTTAAAATCATTGAAGCATGATTGACACAATGTTCATCTGGAAAATACTTTGTAAATGTTTTACAATAAATAGATATTTCAAACCAAAATGGTTTTCTGGTAAATGAAAGACTCCTTTGTTCAGTTGAGCATCTTGAGGTAGCATATGCAAAGTGGACTTGGAGCTCAGTTTTGGAGCAGGATTTGAAAGAAGCCAAAGTGATGTTCCAGGGTAGGGTGAAGGACACTCCAGGAAGGAGAAGTGGAAGTGAGATGGGAGGAGGTATTGCAAAAATGGACTAGGCAAAAGGTTGGGGTGAGGGGTGATATGGCCAGAGAGCATGTCATGGCAATGTCTGAAAGTCAAAGTGGTGGATGTTCATGTTCTTAAGATGTAATCCTGCTCCCATCTCTATTTCCTGCAAATGTTGAGCTGAAGTTTTTAATAAAGTGAACAATTTTCCCAGAAATACATGGAAATCTTGGGGAGGGCATCGACTTTTCAATAGGCTATAGAACAGAGGTTTGGAGAATGCTACCTAGAGCTTCAGAGCAGGGAGACCCAGTAGATATCTGGGTTATACAAGTCTATTTAATGCCATGGAAACTTATGTAAATACAAATACCTTTTCTTCCCTATAACATCACCTTAAAATTAACATATTTAAAAACAGGAGATGGAGATAGACATAAAAGTCATACCTAACCAGTTAACTCTCAGTTGTAAAGTATAAAACATCAATTGAATGCTTTTCACATGGTTTCTGTCTTTCTCTTGTATAAATTTTGATAATGTCATTTTTGCTCAAGAGATCTGAAGATCATCACCAATGTGAAAAAAAGACTTGGGAAAAAAAATGATCCTCGTGATATGTTGACAGCTTCCAAGTAAAGTCCGATGAAAAGTTTTCACACATCTTTATACACCCAAAGGTAAACGGCATGTGGCATATCCACAAACCAATCCTGAGCCAGGAACATGGTAGAATTCAGGCCTGTGACATTTTCAAAGCCATAGAATAGAGTTAATGTTATGAGGAGCTGTGATGCAGTCCCTACCCAGATGGCTTTACTTTAGAAAGGAAGATGAAATTGATCCCGGTCTTTCTGGTGATCAGATATGATATTTAATGGTTCATAATATCAATGAGAGCAAATGTGTAGCCAGTTCATTCTAGGCATTTCTTCTACTACTTTGTCCATTCTTTTCCATAGCTGTCTTCCTAGTAATTTATCTTGTTCCTTTTTCATTTTACCAAAAGGTTAGTGAGAGTTCTAGGACTAAATCCCCTCCGTGCACACATGGTGACATAAACAACGAAAGCTCCCAGGGCTTGAGGCCAGTATGCAGGCCAAAGTACATGACAAGCTGCTTGTTCACCAATCTGTACATCTTCTCATGGTGAAACTGCTGTTTTATGAGGTAACTTTCAGTTTTAAAATAAAGCAATGAGGAATTACAGTATATCTGTGCCCAAATTGATGAACAAGATGTTGGATAGAGTGAGCCCAATAATACTGTAGGTCAAAAAGGGGCAGAGTGTAAGCAATAATCTTCTTTAGGTTATCAATGATTAGGCAGCTTTCCTTCACTCTGTGACTAAAGATGCAAAGATATCATTGTCTTTTAGTAAGACTGTATGCTTACATTTTTTTGTTATTTTTATTTTTTATTAAATTTTCATTGTTCAGATTATAACAGTTGTTCCTCTTTCTCCCCAAATAGCTCCCCTCCACCCTGTTCCTACCCCACCCACTGCCCTTTCTCCCCCTCTCCCCGCCCATTGTCCCATCCATAGGTGTGTGATTTTTGTTCAGTCCCTTCCCACACCCCTCACACCCCTTTCCCCCTGAGGATTGTCAGTCCACTCCTTTTCCATACCCCTGATTCTGTTATATTCACCAGTTTATTCTGTTCATCAGATTTTTTATTCACTTGATTTTCAGTTTCACTTGTTGATAGATATGTTTTTGTTGTTCATAATTTTTTTTTTCTTACCAGGCGAGAGCGCGAATGCAGTCCCCCACTACCACAAATTATGCAGTCGAGTCTCCCACATTGGGGAAATTGCAGGGGTCAGCACATCCGGAATGCAATGGATAAGCCTCACCCTGGGAAAACCACCTTTGTGATCATGGTATCTCCCCTGCCAGGTAAGTATTGTTGTTCATAATTTTTATCTTTACCTTTTCTTCTTCTTCCTCTTCTTAAAAAATGCTTTTCAGCATTTCAAATAATACCAGTTTGGCGTTGATGAACTCCTTTAGCTTTTTCTTATCTGTGAAGCACTTTATCTGATCTTCAATTCTGAATGATAGTTTTGCTGGGTAGAATAATCTTGGTTGTAGTTTCTTGTTATTCATCACTTTGAGTATTTCTTGCCACTCCCATATGGCCTGCATAGCATCTGTTGAAAAATCAGCTGACAATTATATGGGTGCTCCCTTGAAGGTAACTGTTTTTCTCTTGCTGCTTTTAATATTCTCTCTTTGTCTTTTGCTCTTGGCATTTTAATTATGATGTGTCTTGGTGTGGTCCTCTTTGGATTCCTTTTCATTGGGGTTCTGTGCACTTTCTGGACTTTTAAGTCTATTTCTTTTATCAAGTAGGGGAAGTTTTCGGTCACTATTTCTTTAAATAGGTTTTCAGTATCCTGCTCTCTCTCTTCTTCTGGCACCCTCATAATTTGGATGTTGGTACCCTTAAAGTTGTCCCAGAGGCTCCTTACACTATCTTCATATTTTTGGATTCTTTTTTTCTTTTTTCTTTTCTGGTTGAGTGTTTTTTGCTTCTTTGTATTTCAAATCTTTGACTTGATTCTTGAGATCCTCTAGTCTGTTGTTGGATCTCTGTATATTATTTTTTATTTCAGTCAGTGTATGCTTAATTTATAGTTGGTACTTTTTCATATCCTTGAGAATCTCACTAAATTTATCAGCCTTTTCTAGAAAATTCTTGAAAAACATTATAACCATGGTTTTGAACTCTATATCCAGTCATTTGCTTTCCTCCATTTCTTTCATTTGTGACCTGTTTCTTTGTCTCCACATTTTGGCTGCTTCCCTGATTTGATAGATTGGCTTTGTGAGCTAGGTGTCCTATAGGGCCCAGTGGCTCAGCCTCCCCAGTTACCTGAGGTGGCCACCCTTGGTGCACCTCTTTGTGGGCTGTGTGCATAGTCTTGTTGTATTTAAGACTTGATTATTGTTGGTATCACTGGGAGGAATTGACCTTAGGCCAATTGGCTGTGAGGATTAGCTGTGTTTATGAAGGGAGAACTTCCCTTATGAGACAAGACTTGCTTCAGTAGGGCTTTGGTGCTCACTGAATCTACTCCCTGAGTGTGTCCCTTATGGATCTGAAGAGTTATAATCTGGATGGTCCTACTCTGACCCCTGGGTACACTGGCTCTTGGATCTCCAAGGAGATGCTAATTTAGCCTCTGAATTAGGCCACCCAGCAGGAGCTATGGAGAGACTTGCAGATTCCTCTTCTTTGTTTGGGTTTTGGAGGTGCTCAGATGAGGCCCAGCTGGAAGTAATGCAAGCTGCTGTGGGGGCCTTGGGCCTTCTTTTGGATTTTCTGGGTCTCTGATTCAGCTGCAGTTTGTTAGGTAAGTTTAGATTTCAAAGAGCCAGACTATTCATATACAAAAGCCTCTGCCCACAGCTTGGATGGGGCAGAATCTCAGGGTGGTGCAAACAGCAGTGGCTTCCCATAAGCCCTGCCCTAAGAGGTTCCTGGGTCTTAGTGTCCCTTGGTAATCTCTGCAAGCACCTCTGAAAGAAAACCACCCTCGAGTCCCGCCCATTGCCAGACAATCCAGTTTCTCTCTGTATGAGTCTGGGTCCCAGAGTCTCTCCTGGAACTGGAGTTCAGAGCAATCAGAAGCTTGTGTCTCCCTGCAGATTGAAAAAGCCAGCTGTATACTCAGTTGCCAGCCCTTTCCACATGTGTCTCCGTACCTCTGCACTTTACTTCCACAGCTCCTCTGAGTTTCAGTGTTCTTTTCACTTTCCTTCTAGTTGTAGAATTTCCACTCAGCCAGCCTTCCTGTGGTTCTGGATGATGTCTGTTTTGTCTTTTAGTTGTAGTTTTGAAGTGATTGTGGGAGGCAGCAAGTTCAGGTGTTTACCTTTGCCTCCATCTTGGTTTCTCCTTTACTTTCCCCCATAAGCAGATGTTATTTGTGTGCTTACATTTTGGCTGCATCAGAAACTGTGTACCTCATGGCAACCCCAATATGTACCTTCTTTAGAGCTGGAGAATGGTTAATTCCATGCTTTGTCACAGCAACATCTGCATCCTGCCTCTGAGAGTCCATCAGATATCTGCTGGGAGATGTCTTAGCAAGGATGATTTCTGAGTGGTTGATTAAGAGATTATTCAAGTGTTCCTGACTTGTGTCCTTCAGCTCCATACTGGTCACCATAGTGGCTTAGCAGCCTATTTGTTAACTTGCTCCATAGTAGTGTTGAGACATTTTTAAATTTCTTCTATTGCATTATTGTTAGCTAAAATGATACCATACTTTTGGCAATAGCTTTGGCTGTGGAGGGATGATTACCTGTAAACATAACAACATTCATCCCAGCACTTTGGCACAGTGGACTGAAGGGGATCAATCATTGACAAGAGCTCACAAAGCAGAAGTAGGAAGGGCATAGTATCTGTTCAATGAATAGGTTTTTGGAAACTCAATTGCTGGCAAGGAGAATGATAGAAACCCAGAATGTGGCTCCTTTAAGCCACCTAGCCATGTACACTGTATGAAAGGCCTTACCCGAGCCCTTATCCAGATGCTTGCTCCAGGACATTGATAAAGATGGTGCTACACTTCTCTAAGATCTCATGGTCATGAGGAAGTACTTGTCACTGATGTCATCCATTTCACGTATGGGGTGCTGAAAGTTGTTGGTAGAATCAAAAGGGATTTCAAACACTTTGAAGTTTCATTTCCAATTTTTATCACATCACTTAAAATAATCTCTGAGAATTTCCAAGGGCATTTCCTGAGGCATCTCCAACCACAACTTTCTCAATGATGGGAACACTTTCCTGTCCTTGTTTGAATTCAACTTGATTATACATGTTATTATCTTAAACTAGAGGCCTGATGCATGAAATTCATGCACTGATGGGGGGGTTGACCCTCAGCCCAACTTGTACCCTCTCCAATCTGGGACCCCTGTTTCAGTCAGGATGGCGCCGTGAAGGGTGTGCACCCCTACCAGGCTGAGACCCAGCTCGGCTGAGGATCGTGCCATGGGAGTGTGCAGCCCTGCCTGCATGAGACCCCAGCCCAGGCTGCTGCTGCTGGCCAGGGATTGTGCTGGGCACTGTTGCTTCCCAGCTGGACACCCGGACTGCCACTGCTGTACGGACTGGAGGACTCCAGCAGGGCTAAGAGAACTTGGCACTGCCATCTTGTGGCTATGGGCACTGCCATTTTTGCAGCAGAGTGATGGTTTTTATTACTCTAGTGATGGTGCATATTACTCTTTTATTAGATAGGATAATTGAAACTTTGTAGCATTGAGTGGAGGTCTCAGCCAGCAAGGGCAGGCAGAAAGCTTGGCTTCCTCTATTGCCGGGGGAACCCAAGCCTCCCTCCTGCTCTCTGTGGCTGGCAGCTATCTTGGCTGGGTTTATTTGCATATATGCTCCTAATTGGCTGATGGGTGTGGCTTTTGGGTGTAGCAGAGTGCAGTCAATTTGCATATTACTCTTTTATTAGATAAGATAAGGAGCCTTTTTAAATAAGGAGGCTCAGATTCCAGAACTTTAGGCCAAGAATTGGTTTGTCTCTTCTTCATCTGTGTCAGCTATGTAGAGCTGATGGTCAAGCCATGGATGGGTTCTGTTTTGAATCCAAGTATTAATTTTGTCACTTGGACTGACTGAGCATCTCCATTGCTTCAGGTTCTTCTTGGCCATCCATTTCTTGTCATTAATGAGTGTCAGTGATAATGATCTGGAGGTACATGGGCCACAATAATGCCAATAATGAAGATGATAAAGTCCAAGACATACTAATAAATACTGATGATGAAGAAAAATATGCTGGGGAAGCAATAACTCCTATCACAATACAAACAAATGGAAATGGGTGTCTTTTCATTTCTTATTCTTTTTTTTAATTGTTGAATACTATTATAGATGTCCTTCTTGAAGCCAGTGAGGCAATCTGTCCAGTGATGGTGTCATTGTTGGTGTTGATGACGATGTTAGTTGCTATGCCGTTTTAATGGATTGTAGGAGAGAAACCACTGATTTTTGTTTCAAGGATATTACCATGAGTAAAATCACAGGAGCAGAATCGAGACTTAGACTTCCCAGTAAGAGATAAATTATCTACTCTACTTCCCGAGAAGCCAGCCACATGACACCCCTAGGAATTTGGTCTTTCCTTTTAATCTCCATTATGTTCCTGGCCTTTAACTGCTCTGTAGGGATTGTATTCTCTTTTGCATCTCAGATAATAAAAGTTTGGAGAGAAGTAATTTATTGAATCTGATCATTATGTTGGTGCTTTTCATCTTCTTGGTAATAAACAAAGATTCCCACAACCAGAACAAGCACAGAACCCAAATATATACTTATCACTGGAGTACTAAATCCCAAATAGAAGCCAGCCCAGGGAAGACTGAAGGATGAACAATTCTTGTTTTCCCCTAATCTTTTATTTTATTTTTTAAATCTTTATTGTTCAGTTTATTAATTACATTGTTCCCCTTTTCCCCCCCTATAGCTCCCCTCCACCTAGTACCCATCCCACCCTCCGCCCTCACCCCCCTCCACTGTCCTCTCTCATAGTTACATGATTTTAGTCCAGTCTCTTGCTGCACTTCCCACACCCCTTTTCTCCCCAAGAATTGTCAGTCCATTCCCTCTCTATGTCCGTGATTCTGTTACATTCACCAGTTTATCCTGTTCATCAGCTTATTAATTCACTTGCTTTTTAGATTCCTTTGTTGATAGATGTGTATTTGTTGTTCATAATTTACACTTTTATCTTTTTCTTCTTCCTCTTCTTAAAGAATATCTTTCAGCATTTCATATAATATTGGTTTGGTGGTGATGAACTCCTTTAGCTTTTTGTTATCTGCGAAGCACTTTATCTGACCTTCAATTCTGAATGATAGCTTTGCTGGATAGAGTAATCTTGGTTGTAGATTCTTGCTATTCATCACTTTGAATATTTCTTGCCACTCCCGTCTGGCCTGCATCGTTTCTGTTGAGAAATTCGCTGACAATCATATGGGTGCTCCCTTATAGGTAACTAACTGTTTTTCTCTTGCTGCTTTTAATATTCTCTCTTTGTCCTTTGCTCTTGGCATTTTAATTATGATGTGCCTTGGTGTGGTCCTCTTAGGGTTCCTATATATTGGGGTTTGGTGCGCTTCTTGGACTCCTAAGTCAATTTCTTTCACCAGATGTGGGAAGTTTTTGGTCACTATTTCTTCAAATAGGTTTTCATTGTCTTGCTTTCTCTCTTTTTCTGGCACCCCTATAATTCGAATGTTGGTATGCTTGAGGTTGTCCCAGAGAGCCCTTACACTATCTTCAATTTTTTGGATTCTTTTGGTTTCTTGCTTTTTCAGCTGAGTGAATTTTACCTCTTTGTATTTCAAATCTTTAACTTGGTTCTTGGGGTGCTCCAGAGTACTTTTAGGTCTTTGTATAATATTTTTTATTTCAGTCAGTGTATGCTTAATTTCTGGTTGGTCCTTTTTCATATCCTTGAGAGTCTCCTTCATATCCTTGAGGGTCTCCTTCATTTCCTTGTAGGACTCATTCATTTCCACATTGGTCTTAATCATTTCCTTGCAGGTCTCATTCATATTCTTGAGGATCTCATTCATTTCCTTGCCGGTCTTGCTTATTTCCTTATAGGTCTCGACCTTTTCTAGGAGCCTCTTGAGAAGCCCTATAACTGTGTTTTTGAATTCCATGTCCAGTCGTTTTTTTTCCCTCCATTTATTTCACATCTGATTTCTTTCCATGTCTCTGCATGGTGGCTGCTTCCCGGAGTTGGTCAATTAGCTTTGTGTGGTAGACGTCCTACAAGGGACAGCGGCTCAGCCTCCCCAGTTACCTGAGGTGGATATGGGTTGCACAGTCTTGCTGAAGTTAAGTTCAGATTAATCGTTGTTAGCACTTGGAGGGGTTGATCTCCAGGCCAATTGTCTGTGAAGCTCAGCTGTGCTCAGGTTGGATGGGCAGAGTCTCTGGGCCAAGCAGACAGCGTTAGCTCTGCCCTATGCAGCCCCAGGGACTTTGTGCAGGGGCAATGGTCGCCAGCACCTCTGAGAGAGCTGCTGCCAAGCTCCACCAGCTGCCGGAGAATTCAGACTCTCCCCAAATGAGTCTGCACATCCAAGGTCTCACCCAGGGTCGTAAAACAAAGCAGTCTGATGGTTTCCCGAATGAAAGAACAAGTCACGAGTGCTCTCTGCCTGGTCAGGTAGCTGCACTGTTCCCAAGTTCACGCGCACTCCGCACAAGCAGGCCTTCTCCACAAGCCGGCAGACCCCTGAAGCACCTGAGCTTCAGCGTGCCTTCCCACTGTCCTGTTTTTACCCCATATGATAGTGGGTTCCCTGGACTTCGCCCAGAGCTGGAGAATCAGTCCAGTGGGACGTCTTTGTCTCCCCCATTCGAGAAAACTGGCCGGTTTTCAGCCGCCCGCCCTATCCGCTGGCGCGCACTCCTCCAAACCTCTCTTCGTGCATATCTTCAATGCTGTCTGCCGCCACTCCTCCAAGTCACAGTTTCTTATCTTCAGTTTTATTTGTGGAATTTTCACTCAGCCTGCTTTCCAGTGATTCTGGATGGTGTTTGTTTTTTCATTAAGTTATAGTTTTAAAATTGCTGTGTATGACGGCAAGATAGGTGTTTTACCTATGCCGCCATCTTGGTTCTCCTGAAGAATGAAGAATTCTTGCAACCACCTTGGATTACTAAGGTGGAACGTGCTAATTTGTGATGTTTTTTTGAGAAACCTGAGGTCTGGCATTGTCTTGAGCCAAAGAGTTGTGCAGTTCTCATGCTGGAAAGATTCATTTCACTTGAACCATAATTCTCCTCTAGTTCCTTATTGCTCAGTTTTTGGTTTTTCAGGTTAATGCTTTCTTATTTCTCTTTTTATTGATTCTTTATGAGATTTAAGCAGTCATTCTTCAGGCCTCTCCTAGCCATTCATTTGGGTGTTTTATCTGTCTCTATTTACACTGAGCTGCAAAGAGTAAATTTTTGACACTGTCTTGCCATAATGATGCTGACAACCTGCATGCTGGTAGAGTGAGATGGGTTTTAGGGTGCTGGGCCACAGGATGACACTGTCCCAAGGACAGCTATAATAAGAGCCAGGGCCTATGGGTATAAGTATGGGACCTTGAACTAGGGGAGCTGAAGGGCCAGTGTCAGCCCAGACCCGCTGCTGGCATCAGGCAACCCAGTGGGTTCAGTGCCTACTCCTGGTTTTCTCTTATTTCTATTCATTTTTTAAAATATACTTTGCCAGATTGGAAGCTTCCTGAGGGCAGAGCCTGAATCTGTTTCATCACTGTATTCTCATTAGGTGGGAATACAAAATAATATTTGTTCCACGACTAAATGACCTCACAATTTGGGGCCTGTGTGATTGTGGCCACCACTTGGCAAAGTAATGTAGCCTCTGATTGGCAGTAATAAAGCCTGGATGAATGGGCTTCATAAGGGGAGGAGCTTGACCCAGGTCAGCAATTCTCAGATGGAGCCCCTAGAAAGCCCTGCAGACAACAGGTACACAGGTCAATTTAAGCCACAGTTTCTGCATCTATGAAGTCAGGATAAAAACAGAACAACAGTATTTACCTCTTGGGGTTGTTATGATTAAATTAGATATGCATATAGTGCACTTAGAATTATTCCTAGTACATAGTGAGGACTCAAATTTAGTCATTGATAATATTATAGTAAGGAACCATAATAAAGTAATGTCATATGGAGACTGCAGAGACTATAGCTCTATTTAGTTCTATTTTTCAAACTACTAATTGCCTATGACACATGAGACATTGTGGAGGAGGAAAAACATTTGCCTGATTTAACATGACTAAGTAATCCAAGGTAGTCAGCCACCAGCATTATCACCACTGTCCCTGCAGAAAGTGTACTTAGTATTATAGTTCATGATGACTTTGGTAGTTATTGACTATTGGTCTTTCAGGCATTTTCACAAGAGAAATAAAGATATGCCCCTCATGGAGCTCTTTGAAGGAAGGGAACATGTCTCATTCATCTCATTACTTGCATATCTAGCATAGTGCATGACACTCAGGAAGTGTAATATACTACATTTTTTGAATGAACGGATGAATAAATGAATTAATGAATCTTATTCATGGAAGGCATTGGCATGAGTTCAAAATGATTCAGAATCAGTGGTGACTTAGCAATGACGGAATTAAGCTCATGAGCTGCCTGAGACCTTTTTATACCCAAAAGTTCTAATTATGTTATGGGGCATCTTGTAACCAACAACCTTATCCCCATTGAAACCCATTCCAAATTTGGATCTAGCAGCTGCCTCCACAGTGAGGGGAGAATGAAACTCCAGGCTTGTCTTAATTAAAAGTCATTCAATATGGGTTTTGGAGAGATATAATCTTATATAACCCCCATCAACTTCATTAACAATGCCACAATCCATTTTCAGGGTTGAGACAATGCAGCTTATCAAGGGACCTTAGCTGCTATGACACCATGACCTGGCTCGATGCCCTCAGCCAAAGCCAAGTGTTGGGTGGATAGGTTGGCTCCCTCAATGGTCTGCTTGGCCCACTCTGATGGTATGTGTCAGGGCAGCAAGAATGCATTGCCTAAGCTAAGAATGTGGATCATCTCTGAGAGCTGGAGGAGGAGGGGAAGAGGGAGGAAGCTCTGATTCTGATGGTGGAACGAAAGAACAGGTTGTTCAGAGGGATGTGTAAACAGTTCTTGGCTCCAGCGTCCCTGCTGTCATCCACAGTTATTCACAGTCAATCTATCTTGGGGATTGTTCTGGGTCAAGAATAGGGTGAAGCCAAACCAGAAAGAGATAACAGGGTACATTCCAGATCTAGTGTGCATAGGTATGAACTTGGCCTTGAAATAAAGTGGGTGTGCTCTGACCCTAAGGGAGGCCCTTACTCCTAATCTTTGAATAGAAGTCTACTTATCTCAGGGACACTTTCAGAGTTCATCTCCTCAAAAAAGACATAGCCTAATTGGCTAGTTGAAAGGACAAGTCCTCTTTTTTCCCCCCATACAAATCTTTCCCCAACCAGGTAAAAATCCCCACCAATAAACTCATTTTTGTTCCTTTGTTGGTTCCTTTTAATTAATTAAAAATTAAATTTAAAAATAGGAACAGATTCACTCACTGCACTAGAATTTGAGCTTCAAAGGCATGGCCTTGGGGCTTTGAAATGTTTTGCAGGAAAGGCAATGGTGTGAGGAACTCCTTTGTTACCAAGCACCTTTCCCAGTTGAGGGAAGAAAACCATTTCTCCACAGTGACTCATCAGTGATAGTATGAAGAATATGCTATTTACCCTCTTTGCTCAGCCATTCTAGCCTTCTGGCATTCCTAGAATATACCAGGCTTTTGCCTGCCTAGAGACTTCACTTCCCCAGTGTTTGTATCACTGGCTCTTTTCCATGGCTCAGATTGTTGCTCAAGGTCAGTTTCTCAGAGAGGCCTTCCTTGACCAGTCAATGTCTAGAGTAGGTGTCCCAGCTTCACCTCTCCCAGTATGCTCTAGGAAAGCCCTCTGGTTCTTTTCTTTATGTCCCTTTTTACAACTCCAATTGCATTTATGTTTATTCTCTTGTTTTTTGTCTTCAGAGTGTGAGCTATGTGATGGCAAGCCTGTTGTGTTCACTGTTATATTTTCACATCACAGAAAACGCTTAGCATACTTCAAATATTTGAGTCTCTATTATGTGTACTTAAGCATCTTGGTGATTTCTGGGAATGTGAGTTGAACATGGTTTCTTTTCTTTTCTTTTCTTTTCTTTTTTTTTTTTTTTACAACTGTAAACAACACAACTTTATTATCTCACAGTTTCCAAGGGTCTGATACACTTTATCAATGTCCTCTGTTGAGGGTTTCAAAGGTTGAAAAATATCAAGATTTCAGTTGAGCTATGTTCTCATCAGGAGGTTCTGGGGGAGAATCTGCTTCCAAGCCCATTTAGATTACTGTCAGGAACAATTCTTATGTGGTTGTAGGACTAAGATATCCATTTTCTTACTGTGGGTAACTGGCCAAGGGTTATTCTCAGTTCAAGGGTCACTTATATTTCTCACCTTGTGGTTCACTGGCTTAGCCTTCCCAGTCACTTGAGCTAGGCACTCTAGGCTGTGTGGGCTGTTTGCATAGTTTTGTTGTAATTGAGCCTTGATTGCTGTTGGCATCACTGGGAGGAATTGACCCCCCAAGCCAATTGGCTGTGATGAACACAGTTTCTTAAAGCATATGGTCTAGTTAGGAAGATAGAAACTTTGTCAGTAGCACTTGTAACAAGGGCTTTGAGAGAGGGAGAACATGGTGCTATGGGTGAAACACCTAGACAGGCCTGCAGAAGTTAGAGGAGGGTTTCTCCTGGAAAATTTAGAACTGCAATCTGAAGGAAGCAGAAATGAACCAAAGGAGGAGGGATAGAGATCCTGGAGGTGTTGAAGAGGATGGAATTTCTGAGGGCTTGGGAGCTATTTAGTAGGGATAAGAGGGCAAACAGCAAGAGATAAAGACAGAGTGTAGACAGCAATGGCTAAAGCGCACCATGGGGAAGTCACACTAAATTTATTCTGTAGGAAATGAGAGTTACTGAAGAGTTATAAGTAATCATTAAAAGTAGCCAATTCTGAACTGAGGCAGTTTCATGCCTGGGAGCTGGACATTCTAGTCTAGGTTTGTGTGGTTATCAGAGTCATGAAGGCAAGGTAAAGTGGAAACCTGTCAAGTTGGAAGAGAGAGGCAAGATTTGGATCCAAACTAGAAAGGGAGGGGTCACTCAAGGCCTGAGGTCCATGCCAATCACCAGGCTTTACCCAAGCAGAGAATACAGAGTTCTAGCCTGGGATGAGTTTGGGATTTCCAATTAAGCATGAGAAAGTGAGGAAGATCAGAATTTATACCAGAATACTTGGAACACATTGTGGATCATGGGATAGTCAGTTAGGTTCTGCT
This sequence comes from Antrozous pallidus, assembly GCA_027563665.1. Lineage (NCBI taxonomy): Eukaryota > Metazoa > Chordata > Mammalia > Chiroptera > Vespertilionidae > Antrozous > Antrozous pallidus. The sequence goes on along the minus strand of CM050508.1, from coordinate 21,941,253 downwards.
CCAGGGTAACTGGGTTATGATGACTGAGCCCAGGGTCAAAGTGCTTTGGGATTAATCTCTCTTTCTCTCTCTCTGTCTCTTTCTTCAGGCACCAGAAGTTTGCATGGGAGGGTAAACAGCAGTGGGAGTCTGCCTTTTAAGGGGACGCTTGATGCTCTCCCAGAAACTCTTGGGACAACAATAAGAATTCTAAGCAGATGGCCTCTTCTTTTATAAAGCCTTTGATGTAGCAAAATACAGCATGATATATGTGGACAGCCCTCAGAGGAAGCTATAATGGAATTTGGTCTACATAGTTTCAGCATTTGTCAAGGCAGTGGAATCAGATGTCTACATGATACCAACTACTCAGACGGCAAAGAACAATACATTTGTCACTTTGACCCATTCACATTTTAGGAAGCAGAAAATTCTCCAATTTTCGGAATCTGAGACATGGTAGTGACTGGATTCATTGTATTTTCTTTCTCCTGAAACTGCTCAATGGCTAGATATATATTTTTTTGTAGCTAAATGGATTCATACTTAGCATCATACAAAAGAACTTGGAACTGCACAGGTGGCTAAGGGAGAGCTGGGTGTGGCAGTGCAATCATAGTCACCTTTTCATAGACTCCAGACCCACAGGCCATGCCCTCAGTGCCACATTTCAGAGCACCTAATGAATAAATACATTGGGAAATAAGCTCCTGGATGATGGGGTGTATGGAAACCTGGAGGTGTCCTTAATTTTAAAAAGTGTGGTGAATATTTGGAACTCAAATCAAGTGTGATCACTTCTATATGTGCTCAGAACACCCATGGGAAAAAAGAAAACTGGGGTCACAATGGGGAAAGTGCACAGACCTCAGCAGGGAGAGAGGCAGGCCTGGCTACTGGCCAGTGTCTCAGACAAACAAAAAAAAGAAAACATCAAAACCTTAATGGGTGGGTGGAGGATGAATTGGTATTTTCGCTGTTCTTTTTCCATCCACAGAATTGCTCAACAATTGGATGAAAGGAGTTCTGTAGATGTTATGGATTTGGAATTTTAGGAAAAAATGTGACAGGACTCCTTGTAAATTTCAATTTGCAATGTTTGCAGATTATTTTGGGAGGCACTGTATTCATTTCTCTGCTAGAGAACTGGCCAGAGGTCTGAGGGGAGGGGTGGTAGCAGTCTCAAAGTTTGTTGCCAATATCAGTTAGTGCTGTGGGGTAGACTGGCTGGGTATTTGCAGCCTGAACCATTGAAAAACAGAGCTTCACTTCTGCCCAACCTCCTCTCCAAGTCATGAGTAGATTCTGGAATAGGAGGTGCTGGTGGACAGCAGCAAAGATTCCAGAACAGAACTTTCCAGGTTTCGAGGTCCTTTCTCAGTGGGAAGAGACAGGAACGTAAGGAAGTCTAGCTTGCAACTGCACAAACAAATACATCTGTGAACAGTAATCCCAAATACAAATGTCTGAATGTTAGGGAGAAATCTGGAAAAAATTAGCATTAAGAGAGACCTGAAACAGGAGGGAGAAGTGCAAATTTGTTTCATACTTGCCCTTGAGTTAGCACTGGCTGACCCAGGGCTAAAGGATGAGGAGCGGTGGGTGGGAGGTGGGGCAGGGAGGTGATTGTTTAGAAGAAGCCTGTACTATTTAGAGCTACAAATAAATATAGCTGCAGGTCATGGAGAAGGGCAGTCAGTGACCTTCTTGTGGATGCTGATGAGACCATGGCTATAAAGAATTTAGAGAGAAGAGCATGTATTCCTGGAGTGACAGATTCTGGAAGAGGTTCAAAGAGGAGAGGGTCTGAAAGCCCAGTATGAGGTTAGTTTAGTATCACTGCTGAGGTCTTACTGCTGTGCTAGGGGGTAGCATTTTAGGATTTGATGGTAGTTGGCAGAACATAAAAAGGGAAAACTGCAGAAAAAAGCAAGGCAGAGAAAGAGAGGTGAATGTTGTTAGAACAGAAGATAAAGTGAGAACTAGAAAGATTTGCACAGTCCATATTTCAAAGTCCAGAAGTAGAGTAGTATGAATGGTGGTGGTAGTGGTGAGGTGAATTTGGCCTCTAGGGTTTTCTGGGTTTTATGATACAAAATGAAATAAGGGAAGAGGCTTATTTTAGGCTCAAGATTGTCCTCACTGCTTACGGCATTAGCCTGAGCAACATCTCTTTTGGGGCTGGAGAAAAGATGAAAAACTAGAGGCTGGGTAAATGTTGAATTGGAGGAAACATCAGAAGGGGTAAATGTTAAACCTGCTTTGGTAGGTCCTAAGAACAATCCTGAGTGACATTCAAGGTTTCATTTTTTTCTCTCCCTTGTTTGTGTCCATAGGAAGCCCACAGGTGGAAGGACAATTTGAGGGAGGGATGGTGGGAAAATAGGTTGCCATTGTTGAAAGATGATTTCTACCATGAATATGTTTTGGGGTCTTGACCAAAGAACTGTCTTCTTTGAGATCTTTCATCTCCCTCTCATAGGTCTCCTGGGGAGTATGGCCTTCAGAGAGGTCTGGAGGCTAGCAGATGTTCTGTGTGGAAGACCTGCTAAGAGCACAGCTGCATTAACTAGACTGTGAGTTCTGACTACCTGCACTAGATGTGGAGCCGGCTGCTGAAGTTCACTCGAGAGGGAGTGAGGGGGAGTGTGGTTAAAAGCAAAGCTTTTAAGACCTCCCAGAGATCCTGAATCAGAAATGCAAGCGTGGGGACAGCAATCAATATTTTTCAGAAAAGCTGTTCTGATGTAACAGTTGGGGTTGGAGTCCTCTGTGTCTGGGATCATTGTTCAGAGTTGGGTGGTTACCTTCTAGATGATTTTGATGTTAAACAGATAGCATTGACTTCCATCTGCAGTACTCTCAGACCATTATAAATAATGGCAGTAAATGTTGAATGAGTATGTAAGATTTATATATACATTGTGTAGAATTCAAAGAAAAATATATTTGTGTTACTGGAATGTCACAATCAATCTAGACAATGACCAAGTATGTAGGCATTTAATCAGAACATGCTTTCTCTTTTAGTCTACATAAGTTGCCCTTCCTCCCATCTTGCTCTTGGTTTGCTCAATTTTCAAAGCAGTCTTTTTTTTCAAAGCAGTTTCGATAGCATAGAGGTATAAGTCCTATGCAGGGTGTAAGGTTTTTTTTTTTTTTTTTGGCAAGAAGCAAGACTTCAGAATCCTGTGAGCAATGGGATTTTTTAGGTTGTGTGTGTATATGTGCACAGGCATACTTATGTAATATTTAATGAGTCTCTAAATGTTTAACTAAAGTGCCCTTACACCCAGCATGTAATCTAAGAAATTCAAGTCAATCTAAGAACGAGGCTGCCTTCAATATGTAGTGAAACTTCTAGGATCTAGTGGTAGAATTAAACTGACAGTGAGGTAGCCAACACAGGCAATGGGGAAGGGTGTCTCATCAGTTTGTCCTTCATTTATGGATGGGATGGATTGATGTATTCAAAAAGGCAAGGAGCGAGGAGTCTTGAGGAGCCCCTATCACTTCTGTGGATTCCTACAGAGATAATTGATTTTGTAAGTTCCTCAAACAGATTAGCAAATCAACAGAGCAGCTTCCCCAAAGCTGGAGACAGTCTTTGCTACACACTAGTTATTTGGTTGATAAGTAGAACAAAGCTCTGGAGAGTGTTGAAAGAGAGGGGTGTGGCCAGTATCTTTGGCTGACAGCACATTCAGAAGAGCTAAGAAAACAAGGGTATACACTTTAAAAATCTTTTAGGTTTCATTTACTTAGGCAAAAAGGAATTATGACTATTATAGCAATTTACTGAGTTTGATGAATAGATACAACCAACCTAACAAAATCAGACCTGTACCCTTTATCTTTGGCAGTAGACTATGTGGTGTTTACCTTCTTTCTCCAACCCATATCTCCCCGGACACACACACACACACACACACACACACACACACACACACACACACATTCTTTTTTCTGCCTGTGAAAACTCAGTTTTACTTATTTACTTGTCTTCTAATTCAGGGGGGACTACACACATTGAATTTCATTGTTTCCCAATTATTTCATGCAGGAAAATTTTATCTTTCTGAAGAACCAATGTTGTATATTATTTTGCTACTTCTTTTCTTTTTCTTTTTTCTCCTTCTCTCCATTTTTCCTTTCCCCCTGTTCCTTCCTTTCTCTCTTCCACCATTCCTCCCTTTCTTCTTTTTTTCCTTCTTTCCTTCCTTCCATCCAAGGTCTGCCTAGCTAATGCTGGGTCTATGTTGAGCCTTTATTCATTGTTTTATTCAATCACTATCTTTTTAAAGTACCTACTATATGCCAGGATGAGGTATGGAGATACAGAGATAAAAGCCAATTTCTTATTCTTTAGGTTGTTTGTAGCCTACCAGGGAAGATCTCAGATTCCAGGAAATCAGATTATATATGCTGTTTGTTGAATGTAATTAAATGTTTAATATTAAAATTTACAACTTAAAAAAATAAAATTTACAACTTTAGAAATAGGTTTGTTGGAAATATTTTTGAAAACAGATTAAAAAATCACCCAAAGACCTAAATGATGGTTGCCAATCAAACAAGGTCAAGGGATTTTGCATGTCTCTGTTCAGCTCTCTAAAGCATTTCTACCAGTCAACCAGCTCTCAGAAAGACTGGCTTCCAAAATGGCTGGGAGAGGTCTCCTGTTCTATGGTAGCTCTGATGTGGGGAATTTAGGGTGAAGCTAAGTGAACCAACTTGACCACTTAGTGTTAGCCACATGTCCATCCTACTCTGTTGATGATTCTCTATCATTCTGCTAGGGCTTGGCATACCTTCCAAAGTCAAAAGAACTTCCCTCACACTACCTAGTTTCTCTAACCTTTGAGAATAACTTTCTCCATGGTTTACAAAAAAGGTAGAGTAAGGAGAAAAAGGAAACAGGAAAAATAAAATATCAATTTAATAATCCCTCAATTATAAGGATGGACAAACTCTTCAGGGGAAATGAACATGGTTCAGAGGAGGGATTGCGTGTTTGGAAAAGGGGATTTTCCCCATTGAGCTAAGTCCTAGCTTATGGCAGGGAGACTCCAAGGAGTCTTGTGCATGAAAGTAGATCACTTTGGAGTAAATTGTTTAATTTGATCTGGGAATGGAATGTACCTTGCACACCTTTTTCAAGACACTGACATATTTTCAGCTTATAATTCAGTTTACTTAAAATGTAGAAAAACCAGTTCTTGGCATTTTCATTAAGTTTAGGATGACAAAATTTCCCCACTCACTGCCCCCTGATATTCCTCTCTCTCTCTCTCTCTCTCTCTCTCTCTCTCTCACACACACACACACACACACACACACACACACACAAAATCTTTACTATCTTATATGTGGGCCATCTTGTACCATCTCCAGTAATTAGATTCTCATATAGCTATTGAATTGTTATTGCATGAAGACGGGCTGGGGGATAAAATTAACTGGTTATATTCTTGTCTGAAAAAGTGATAACTGTTTTAAATCAAAATGTTCACACTTGGTGTACAGTGAGTCCTGTCCTTTTTGGATAAGTATGCTTATTTGGTGGAACCTATTTTTGTAGCCCCCTCTCATGGTAGAGGAAGAGGAACCACTGGGTTACCAACAATAGTGTATTTGAAGTTTTGAGATCTCAGGAACACATTGGACATGGCTGTGCCTACAAAAAGGGATTGGGGGGTCTTATTTCTCAAAATATGGAAAAGAAGTAATTTTAGAAAATTGGGCCTATAGACATATTTTGCTCATCATGTACAATATAGTCTGAGGAATTCTGTATGTCTCTCCAGACTATGAAATGTTTTTATGTCAAGGATTTTGTTGCACTGTTCTCTGCTTACTAGGGAACTCCCTGTTCCCCACATCAGAAGGAGGAAATGGGTTTATATGCTAATCAGAAGATTCAAATTAGAAATGAGGTAAAATACTCTAACTCTGTCCAGAAAAATATCCTTAGGTGAGAATTAAAAAGAAAAAACTGTCCTAAGAACTTTCTGTGGTGATAAAAATATTATATATTTTGATCTTGGTGGTATTTACATGGATATAAACAAAACTACTGAGCTGTATGCTTAAGATTTGTGCACTTTATATAAATTAAATTGGAATTTAAAACGTCTGCAGAATTATTTACATATGTCACTGTCATTATTTTGAACAATCCTGAGTCAACAATTATTATCCCATTTTATATATATCCCATTTTACTTAGTTGCTTTGCCAAGATCAGACAAAATCAGGGTTCAAATCCAAGTTTATCTGATTTCAAAGTGTCATCTCTCCAGTAGCATCATGTAATGGGGATAAATGATTCATTCATTCATTCTTCAATTAACATTTACTGAGAACCCACTGTATGTTGGGTACTAAACTAAGAACCTGGGATAGAGAGAAGAATAATACATATCCTTGCCTAAGCAGATAATGCACTATACATAGGAGGAGACAGATTTTTATATAAATGCCAATATACAACTTGATTAGAATCATATTATGCTCAACGTATTTCCTGAATTCTTAAATCAGCACCCCATGAAATGACTAGTTCCCATGGAAACAAAAGGATAGAATATTTTCAAATCATAAATTTTTATCAGAAAACACATGGTCATAGTAGACTAGCACATTTACATAGTTCTAATGGGAGTGGAAGAAAGAGGCCTGGAGAGGGACAGAAACATTGTACAGGGCTTCCTTAGTGTGCGGCACTGTATGGTACTTTATACCATTCTCTGTCCCCAATCTGACAACATCCTTCTAATTAGTGTTATTTGCCTCATTTTGCATGCAAGGAAACTGAAACTAGAAGAGATGAAGGACTTTTCCCAGGTCATGTAGCCAATGAGGAGAAGAATTTGGATCTGATCCCAAACTTGCTGTTAATTTTGGGGAGGGCTTGAAAGATGTTTGATTTCTCAACTCTTTTCACTTTTGTTGACTTGGGGGCTGCATGCCTAATATGCTGCTGCTTCTCTTTACTTTCCCCAAACTTGATCTTATTTCCTCTGGTGTCCTGGTGGAGCTTTGTGCTGGTTTTGCAAGAGAGTCAATTGTGTAAATTTCTTCCCAACTCCAAGTTCAGTGATAGTCAAGTTGATAGCTTGTAATTGGTTATGGTGGGAATGTTCACACGGTTACTATGGAAACCAGTAAATGCTTTAACTCATAGTGTTATTTTTGAATTACAGAGGATGATGAGAGACACTAACTTTTCCAAAATATCGTTGTTTTACCTCCTCAGAACTGGATCCCAAATGTCTATACTTAGTTACATCTGTACCTTTTGACTTGGCATTTCAGAAATGTGCTTTATCCAGTTAAATTCTTTTACATAAATTTAATTTGCTTAGATCTTATTCTTTTAAATTTTTGCTTTGGGCTTTAAATATGATTTGATTTTACCCTTTACTTTCTTATTCTCTCTGCTCCCCCCCCCCCCCCATTTTAATTGCAGTTGGGATCTATTTGGTTCAGCTTTGAGCTGCCATAACTTCTCATTTGACCTTGTTCCTGGATCAGTAGGTGAACTGCCACTCTCACCCCCCACCCAATCTTGTGACTACATAGGGCCATTTGCTCTGGTCCTCAGTTTCTGTTACTGCAAACCAGGGTTCCATCTTTCATACATTTTTCTTTTGCATTCACAGGCTACCGGGAGTTAGTTAGCGGTCTTTGCCTAACAGGTGTTGATGTGTTGATCTTTTGAAAACAGTCTTTTCTTTGTCAGTTCCCCCATTGCATCTCACAATTGTCACCAGCCACCTTAAGATTATGAGGGCTTAAGCAAGAGATAATGGAGTGTCAGCCCTCTGGGAAGTGTTTGGGGCTCCATCAATCAGCAGCAGGCTTGTTAGCTTGAGTTTGCAGGGAGAGGTCACTAATCGGACTGCCAGGCTATTTCTTTCAGGAGAGGAAGGGGGCACACAGTTTTTCTGGTCATCTGGATAGATTTTCTGGTCACCTACAGTCTACTTAGGCTCTCCTTGTACCTAAATGAATATAACTATTGAGATGTGAGCAAACCAGCTCTTCCAAGTCTGACCCATGATACTGGCAGCTAGATTCTGCTATTTTGCCACATTTATTGAGTGCTTACTGAATGCCAGGTGTTCTGTCAAGTCCTTCCAACAACTATGTCTCATTTAATCCTGACCATGACTCTATGGAGGAAGCTAAGCCTCAGAGAGATTAAATAAAGGCTCAGAGAGATTAAATAACATTTCACAATCACATAACAATTAAGTGTGTGAGTCAGAATTTGAACTCAGGATTGTCTGATTCCAGTCGACATAATCTCCTAACCTCTCTGCTATGCTCCCTTGGCTCTCTATAATAATTTAGCCATCAGTTAGTAACAGTTGTTTATGTTCCAGACTTGGGGCTTGGGGCATAGAGATGAATGAGACACAGTCCCTGCCTTTGAGAAGTTCTCAATCTAATGGATGAAACAGAAAGACTTGAACACAGATAATTCTATTCAGGGCAACAATAGAAGTTTGGGAAATTTAGGTGGAATCAAGGTCATGGCCCTCTGTGTTTGGGGGTGGGGGGAAGCAATGAACATGGGGATGCTTTCTAAAGGGGGTTGGGGAGCATTTGAGCAGGCCTGTGAGTAAAGGACCTACTTCCTTACACAGAGTACAGAGACTCTATCTTCAAGGAGACAGGAAAAGTAGATAAGCCATCCTTAACCTCAAGGTTCTTCTCCTGTGCCCCTTTCTCAGGGGGTGATGCCAAGGATGTGCCTCCCTGGAACG